>OZ007594.1:84677153-86002986 GCA_963931845.1 Maratus michaelseni
TAAATATTGTACATAAATTATACTTTTTGTAATCCAGGTTTTGTATTTTTATTATTATTATTATAATTTTTATTTTATTATTTAAATTTACGATTATTGGTAATTAACATAGAATTTTATTTTTTGAATTTTTAATTATTGGTATTAATTATCCTAGAAGTAAAATGATAAATTTGTAATGAATATTCGTACTAATTAACCTAGAAATCAACTAATAAATTTGTAGCATTATGTATTACATAATCATATTTTTATACAATTTTATATTATGTATATTTAAACATTGTCAAATTTTATTTATGATATAAAAATCTCAATATGGTCAGTAATAAAAAAGATTTAGCGACTGGCAATTTAGGCGATAATAATTATATTAGGTCTAATGCTCGGTACTTGGAAATTGACAGGGATTTCTTTGGATCGTCAAACAGTTACCTGTCTTATTGTCCCAAAGTGAAACTCAAATTCAAAAAATGTTCGTCACCACGTTGCTTAACATGCCCACATGCAGATCCATTACAAATTGTAAATAGTTCTAACTCTAAAATTAATGTATTTTTCTGTAAAGCTTACAACATTATTTATTCGATAAACTGCAATATTTGTAAGATGGAATATATTGGTCAATCATGTAATCCTTTGCACTACAGAATCAATCAACATAGACAGGATATTATTAAAAATAATTCTATAAATGTTGAGCACATGCACTTTAGACAACATGACTTTAAAGATATTACAATAAAAATCTTGAGTATGCACAAAAATTTCACTGATAGACTACTTTATGAATCAATTTTTATCAAATCTCGTAACTCATTATATCCTTATGGTCTTAATTCTAAATTATTTAATCGTACAAACCTTGTTTATACTAATACTACTAAACATGAACATTACAGTAGCACTTATGCTATATTAAATCATACAGCAAATACAAAAACTACACGTACAAAAAGGGGTAAAAATTGTAATAGTTCACAGTATATCTCTAGTAATATTGAACGGCAATTATCGAATTTGGAATATGAATTCAATAATTCTTACAAATGGCTTGATATTAGGAAAAATATTTTTTCGATCAAAAAGAAAAATCTTAACAAGTATTATAAAGTTTTTTTATCATTAAATCTATCGGCACATTTTAGTGATGTTTATTTTGATCTTTTATTATTTAGAATTAATCAACTTAATGTAAAAATTTCAAAAAACACTTACAAAAAAACTAACAACACTCTACTTATAATTACTTTTTCCAATATTGTACTTAATAAAATAAATATACACAATGTAATTAATAACATTGAGAACAAATTCCCCATAAAAAATTTTACAATACATAAATCATACAAATACAACGTTACATTAGGACGTAGGATTTTCAATTACAATAAATTTTCAAAATTTCTAACATCAAATGATAAACCTCCTTGCTTATGTAATAATCCTAATTATAGCAATTATGTAGATAAGGTACACGGTCACATTATTACAGGGGATATTAATATTGTAGAGAATGATTACTTGCGTAATTTTATGACTAATGGGACTAAATTTCGATTACCTTCATGTTATACAATTTTTTCTATTTTAAAACAATTTAATCTGGATCTTGACCTTTTTATATATAAAATATCAATAGATTATAATAAACCTCTTGAATTTTTTAATGAATGGAAATTAAATGTTTTAAGTAATTTAAATGCTGAACTTCATAGGAATTTGGACATATATAATTTTAATTTTAAACAACTAAATAGTGAAATAACGAATTTACAAAACAAATTTATTATTACATATGTTGATAAATCACCAAACAATTATGCTTTCATCTGCAAATATTATTATTCGCAGTTAATAACTAAAGCTATAAATACAAATTTAAATTTTAAAATAACTAATCTAGATAAAATCATTAATAATCGACATATATTTCAATTTTATAAATTACTAAAAATTAAAAACTATAACTTTAATTATCCATACATTGTTGTTATACCTAAATTCCACAAAACTCCTTTAAAATTTAGAACTGTAACAATCGGTTGTAATACTTATAACAATAATGCAAGCAAATTTTTATTAACTATTCTCACTAAATTGTTTGAACTTACAAAACAAAAAGATAATTTGTATAGCATAAAAAAGGATCATCTTAGGATCATCTTAGTTAAAAGTCATTCATAAATTAAAATTTACATGTGGGCGAATTCTATCATTGTTGTTATGATTATATGGAGTTAATAAAAATAGTTTTCAACTTGTCAATAATATTAAAAATTTAAATAACATAAAATACATGAAGACGTTTGATTTTAATGACTTATTTAATAACATTGATATTAACGATATGTTCAGGATAGTAAATTTATTATATAAGGAATACAAGGATTCTATTAAATTAAAAAATAAAATTTCGTTAAATTACTTTAAAACATTAACTAAATTTATTCTCCATTATAATTATATTATTTTTAATGATACTATATATATACAAAGCTGTGGACTCCCTCAAGGTGGCATTGTTTCTTCAATTCTTGCAGAATTGTATTTATATTATTATGAACGTAACTCTAATATTGCTAATTGTAAAATATACCGTTATATAGATGACATTATTGTCTTCTATTTTAATAGTAATTCAAATTATTTATTACCTATAAAATATCATAAAAATTTAACTTATAGTTTCAATGTTATGGCAAATAATGAAATTAATTTTCTTGATCTAAAGATAATTCTTAAAGATAATAAACTTTTGTTTGACATTTATGACAAGCGAAATGATTTTACTTTTAAGGTTAACTTATTTACTAACTATTTGTCATGTATACATAAATCAGTATTTGTAAATATTTTACTAAATTTCGCACATAGAATTAATAATCTTTGTTCAAATAACTTTAAAAATCAAAATTTAAAACATATCCTTCAAATTGCACAAGTTTATGGATATCCTTACTATTTAGTTAAATCAATTTTACACATATAAATATAGATTTAATTTGGGTTAAATGTCTGCATTTTTTTTTTTTTTTTTTATGTTTGTTAATATCTCCTTGATAAAAATGATAATCAACTTTTGATTGTTGATATATTTGGCTGAACTATGAATCCTACTGTGTGCGTTGCTGCATAGGATTATCTTAGTTTAATGTCATTCATATTTTTAAAATTTAACGTTAATTTTCAATTTTTGACTGTTGATATATTTCGCTAAATTATAACTCATATTAAGAGCATGTGCTGCATAGGATCATCTTAGTTAAAAGTCATTCATAAATTAAAATTTACATGTGGGCGAATTCTATCATTGTTGTTATGATTATATGGAGTTAATATTATTGGGGTTGTAACAAAAGTTAAAATTATCAAGGACATTACAATGGGTTAATCAATACAATATAATATTAATATGTTAAACATATTTAATTTTAGTAAATATTAAATATTTATTAAATATAGTACACTAATAAACATATCTCTTAGTTTTATATTATTTATTTTATTTTATTTTTAGATCATTTAATTTAATTAATATTTGTTTTTTATATTTTTTTTTCATGGTAGAAATTATTTAAATAGCTGGATTTAAATCATTGCCATATTGAATAATCTATGTTATTTCTAAGTATAATACTAATTTATAAAATGAAAGCATCATATGGATTCTACATTAATGTTTGGGTAAAATTAAGATATATTTTAAATGGGTTAGTTAAAATAGAAAATATATTATACTAGTAACTCTTATTCTCTATATATATCATTAATATTAACTAGTAAAATTAATATATTTACACTACATTACAGCTGCATATAAGTAATTATACATACAATATTAAAGTTTTAGTAGAATATCTGTACACCAGATGTCAGCAGCAAAAGTAAATTATTTAATGTATTTGATAGTATGCTAATATAGTCTAATATTTTTACAATAGATGGCAGTAGTATAGCTTATTTAAAATATTAAAACTTGGAAATTTAGTATGGAAGTAATAATAATACTTTCAAATTATCAAGTAATATTATATATTTTAATTTATTAAATTAAAATTAAAATAAATTAATTAATGGTTTTTATTTATATGTATATCATAATTTTTTTTTCTACATTTTTTAAAATGTTGTAATCTATGTAGTTAAATAAAAATAACTGTAACTGTAGGATACAATTTATGATCTGAAGGACTCTCTATTTAACTGTGAATTTAACCTCTTCTTTTGGATACAATTCTGTACATGTGCTCACAATATACTAAATATCTTGGGATATTATTAATATAAGTAATATATATATATTTTTTTTCTTATTTTTCACAAACCTTTTCAAATTGTATGTATAATTTATAATATTCCATTGTAAAGGTCTTGTTATTCAATATTGTTTCAGCGATTGTTCGGGCGAGATATGGCACTATATTTAGCAAAAGCTGGTTTCATATACAGAAAACAATCGTTCTTTGCTTATAAATGTGATTTTCTTGCCCTTGAAAAAGTAAATTACTTTATAAGCTTTTATTTGTGTATATACTCGTGTGGTTTATATTTCATTCCTTATTTTCTATTATTTTTTTTCTTCTTTTTAATTTGAATTAATAATGTTACATTTATTAGGACTACAATTTTAATTTGTAAATTGACAGGGCTCTTTGGTATCGGGATTTCAGTGTATGTGGTCAGTTTCTTATGTTTCAATGGTTAAATTTTACTTAAAGTTTTATATATATATATATATATATATATATATATATATATATATATATATTGAGAATTGCCTTAACGGGATCCAGGGCAAAGATTTTAATTGTCTGAAAGTAAACTGGCAATAAAAAATATTCATCTGCATGCAGTAGCGGCTCGTGACTGGCTTTATTTGGGGCACTATATGCATGGATTTACAGGGTAATTAGAAAATGAGTATACATTTGAAAAATTAATAATTCGCGGAATAATGTAGGTACAGAGGTAAAAATTGACACACATGCTTGGAATGACATGGGGTTTTAGTGTATCCACACAAAAAAGGTTAAAAAAAAAAGCCCGACAGATGGCACTGAACAGCAAAACGTCAGTGACTCTTCCTGAGAATCGTGTATAAAAGGTGCTGTAATGAGAGAGAGAATCAGATGCACCAGCAATCGCAGCATGTGGACGTTACCAGAAAAAGCAATGTTAGTGAAGCTCTACTATCAAAATAGGGAATCTGCCGCGATCGACCGACATCAATAGGCATGCTAAAAGACAACATCCAATGCCAATTTCTCACCATAACTACAGATGTGCTGCACAGTGCTGTGCACAACATTGTACCTCGGCTACAGCTATCGTTGCGGAATGATGGTGGACATGTTGAGCATTCGTTCTGAAGAAAATCGTCTTTTCTTTGTCATAATTTGTTATGCTAATTATTGCTTTTCTTATCCCACGAAGCGCCATCTGTCGGCCATTTTATGAACTTCTTTGTGGATACACTAAAACCCCATGTCATTCCAAGCATGTGTGTCAATTTTTACCTCTCTACCTACATTATTCCGTGAATTATTAATGTTTCAAATGTATACTCATTTTCTGATCACCCTGTATTATTTTCTTATCACTATTGTTAAAAAAGAATACTTTATTTTAATTACTGTCAAACGTTCTGCCGTTAAACAAGGAAAAGAGTTCTTTTAAAAAATAATGGTATGAAAATAATATGTATTTCAGGCATGCAACGAAAAAAGCCCCGAAAAAAGACAGACACGAGCCGACACTGTGTGCATGGATAAAGTTGGAAGTGGTATTTATGAAATTGAAAATTTATCGCATGTTTCTTTTAAACTTTAAAGTTTTCTGATTTTAACAAATTATTCAGTTTGATTTTTTCTTTTCTATTTCAATCACACAGATTTCGGCTTCTTGTCGTTTAGATTTGCTAGAGTAATAACAATGATTTCTTAATTTTTTTTAAAGTAAAATTCATCATTATCTTAAAATGAATATTGCATCGATTGCACTCGTTAAAACAATTTATCTAAAATTTTGAAGATGGGTTACTTAAAATATGACGGATTCATTGCTCATGAATTTTCAAATTCTTTGGGCATTTTGGGGAAATTAAAACTGTCGTGAATAGGAAAAGAGAACAGAAGTCGAACACATTTTTGTACTATGCATAGTTGCAATTTGAGTTCAGAATTCTTGCCGCATCATCAGAGAGTAACCAGTGTGTAACGGATATTGCAAATATAAAAACTAATCTTAAATAGTAATACCATATATTTCCGTGTGTACCACATGATGAAAATCCATTTCGTATAACGATTTCACAAATTAATCATAAACATTTCAACCATTTAATAAACAAAAACTCATAAACAAGAGTTGCAGCGAAAAGATGAAAGACAAATTGCACTTCAAACTACATAACGATTTTTTTCAGTGGATTCCCCAATGGAAATAACTCTTACTGCTTTTTATGCAGTCATCGGTGAAAGTTACAGAGACTAAATAACATTTTCATTTTAATTCTATTTTTAGCGATGTGAACATATTATAAAATTGGCCCATAAGGTAATATAAGAAAATAAATTTCCCTATAAGCTAAATTGAACCTTAACTAAATGTATTATATATTGAATTTAATCAATATTAAAATATGTTTTCACAGTTAAAAAATACTCTAATTTTATTAAATAAGTAAGTGTTTTGTGTAATCAATTTAAAGCCATTAGGATACTAGTGTCATTCTGGATATATAAATAACCACTCTATGGATTTTATCTGATGACCCGAAGCACTTTAAGAATGCCTGTAAACAATATCTTATCTTATTATTTTGACTGTGTTATTTATCGATAAACATTTTAAAAGGACCATTTGAATAATATTATCTAAACTGAACATAGTAAGATACACTACAAAATTCCTAATGATTTTTCTAATACCACCCCCTTGTGTAACACGAGCATCCTGATTTTTAATAACTCATTTTGGGGGGAAATCGGCTAAAAAATGGAAGCAAACCTATCAGACAAATTTTATTGTATTCAAACAAACAATTAGTGCTAAAATTACACAGTATTCACAATGTACTGTTTAACATTTATCACATATTTGAAAATGATATCGAAAATAAAATAAATAAATGTTTTAAACAATCGTTTTAATTCGATTTAGATTAAAAATAAATAAAATAAGTGCCTCTTGTTAATTATGACGTAACTTTCGACTTAAAACCTCGAGTTATGTACTGTTATCCGCGTTTTGTGTATCAATAAAAATACTTCAACGTATGAAAATGTAAGTATCATGACAAAGTCTAGAAGAAATGTTTCCCTTTAGACGCTATACTATAGTTTTTAATATGACGTAATTTTCAGCATCAAATGCTTTTCGCCTGAAAAAAAAACTAATTATTTTTGTTTTCTTTCTTTTCAATATTCACGTTTAATTTTCCTTTGAAAATACAGCGATTGGAAATGGAATTATAGGAATTATTCTTATATTTAGGTTTTATTAATATTTTTTTTTAATATGGCAACAGTAGATGAAAAACCGTTATTTCAAAATATGAATTAATTTGATTAAGATAATGAAAATTTAAATTTAAAAAAAAGAAAGAAAGAAAAAAAAAGAAAGAAATCTCAAACAATTAGACAAATTTAAAAAATAATTGGACCCTTCACACAACACTCTGGTCATGTTTATGCTTGCGAAAGATGATTAAATTGCTAGGCATAATTTTTTATCCTATGAAACTTACGTAACTGGACTATCCTGACGATTTCAACATTAAATAGAGTTCAAAATAATTGTTCGATTTAGAAACTGACTACTTCATCATGTTTATCATACATTCCTCTATAAAACTACCATTTTTCTATTTTCTATAAAGAATAGTTTTTGCAAGATAAACCGATAAATTAAAAAGGATTAAATACCGGTAGCGGTTTCGGCAACGATAGAAACTTTTTTTTTTTTTTTTTTTTTTTTTTTTTTAACGTGTTAAAAATTAAAACTTAAATAACAAAAAAAAATACATATACATTTTTAAAATAATTTTCGTTTTATTTAACTTTTTGAAGGCTAAGCTGAAGTAAGGCGTTGCTGAAGACTATTCTATATATTTTGGGTTTTTTTTTTTTTTTTTTTTTTTTTTGCAAGAATTATTCTTATTTTTATGATTATCTATTAATTTATATAACGCAACAAAGAAACTTCCAGAAAAAAAAATCTACGCTTAGTATTTTTTTAAAAATTGTTTTTGAAAGCAAATGGTTTAATTAAAAGGTTTAATTAAAAGTTAAGTTGTTCGTTTATTGTCCTTTTTTACTAACTGGTTAGAGGCACTGCAATAACTGCATTAACAAACTGTAATAACGTAAGTATCTGGCATATTAAATGGAGGTTCTAAATACATTTAGCTAAGGCTATCCAACAGACCTCAACTTCATTCTGAACTTATAATAACTCTAATACACAAATTGTACTAGCTCAAAGGGGAAAAAAAATCGTAATCGCATGCATTTACGGGGGTCAAGTACTCTTTGAACTCACAAAATACATGAAAAAAGGATCTGTATACGAATTACAGCAACTATGTAGCTAATTGACTTTGAATTGTAAAATTGAAAACACATATTAATAAAGGTTTATTGTATCAGTTAAAATTCTCACAAAAATGTATACACTTATATAAAGCTTTTTAATTTATTTTAAAAATATAATATACTTTTTACGAAAGAATTATTCTTGCACGCATTGCGCGTATGATTTTTCACATTTGAATGGCTAAAATCAGCCAAGACTTTTTTAATGAGAACAAATATAATGTGTCCTTAAAATGACTTACAATTTAAAAAAAAAGTGCAGATTCTGAGATTATTATTATTTTTTTTAATACAAATTCGAAATATTGAGTTTTTTTTTTAGTTTTTTTTATGCAAAAGTAGTCATGAATTCTAAATTTGTTATTTGAGAAACATAATAATAGGTCAGTTTGTACAGAATGTATAGTTAATACATTCAATCAAAATTTAATGAAACTGTAACCTACCATTTTTCAGAAATCGTACGTGCAATGACCAAAATCGCCGTTTTGAGAAAATTGACTTTAAAGATAAAATTACCCCTTGATCATATAAAAAGAGATCAGATTGTTTTAGACATTTGTATTCAAACAGACAATTAGTGCTAAAATTACACAGTATTCACAATGTACTGTTTAACATTTATCACATATTTGAAAATGATATCGAAAAAAAAAAATGTTTTAAACAATCGTTTTAATTAGATTTAGATTTAAAAAATAAAATAAATGCCTCTTGTTAACTATGACGTAACTTTTAAACTCCTCTTTTAAAGATAATTTTTGCATGGATTTTTTAAAATGTTCCTAAAGAATTGTATTTAATTGAAAGATAATTAAAAAAAATCGCAATTTTGACACTTTAAAGTGTTTCTGACCCCTTAAACGTTTTATCCGATATATTAAAAATAAATGAAAGATATATTAAAAAAAAAAAAGGATTGCTAGATACTTTTAGTGAAGGCTATTCAACAGATTGCAACTTGTTTCTAAACCTTAACAAATATGTACGATATTTTCAAGTCTTACATTACAAACAGCATTTCCGAAATTTCACTGAATTTTATACTCTCACTGTGGTATACGTCCCTCTGTGGTATTACTTTTCCCTAAAACCCATCGAGATGTCTAGCCTAATGACTAAAAAAAAACAAAGAGCAGGGAGAAAGTGCGAGCAAATAATCTGACGAGAAGAAATATTTTTCTAAACATATCATTCCTAAATCTATATTTCCCGTCTATTACTGATAAAGAATGTATAAAAGAAAGACAGAAATATAGAATATTGTATGTGTGGTCCAGAACCTTCCGCCAATCAAGTATCTGAAGAGATCACGCAGGTGGGCGTGGCTTACTATCAAGGAACCACATTTCTGTTTTTACTTTCTTTTTTGAAACATGCAATTTTTCTTTACTGCTCTTTCCGGTTTCCTCTAGGGGGAAAAGAAAAGAAAGATCATAGTTTTTCAATACAAAATATCAATACGATGTCGAATTACTGACACACCATCTTGTTTCCTGCTTTGAGATAAAAACAATGGGTTGATTAATATATTTTTAATCATAATAAATAAATCATCAGCACTTGTTGATAATAGAATACACAACATTCAGAAGTGGAGTTTTGGAAATAAGTAGCATGTAAAAAGTGACCAGATTTTAGGAAAAAGAAGCCGGAACACAAAGTAAAAATGTTAACCTCCCCCCCCCCCCCTTAGTAAATAAATAAATAAGTAGAAAAGCAGACACTCTTATGTAGGGAAGACTGGTACACAGAGGACCTCTTTTTTAGTACATTTTTTTTTTCTCTTTAACAGACAGACCGATCTGCCGGAAAATATTTTTGAATATTCCTTAAACCGGTTTACATTCATCATAATTTTCACAGAATATATTTTTCAATGCATTTTCAAAAAAAAGTTTTTATGTACACCCGTAAAGTGGACCAGTGTGCCCCAGAGGCGGGGCAGATTGGTCCACCCACCGGCACACAGTGGACCGCTATCTGAAATACACTGGCCTTCAAAAGTTAAGGTACAACTAGTTTTTCGACGCTCACTATTAAAAGAATGGTAATAAAGGTAAAAAATATGGTTTATATGAATGATAATAAGTAACTTCAATAACACCTTATGAAAAAATTATACCTATCTCAATTATTTTAATGTATTGGATACTTATATGTTGTTAGGAGGAACTGCGAATATCCAACTTTGGAAATTTGTGTGAATTTTTTTTTATGGTTGCTGATCTTGAATTGTTGGTGCTAAATTGTGTTGTCCATATCTAGGAGATGTTGTTTACATGATTCGTTAAGATGGCGGGCAATCTGATGGATGGAAATGGGGTTATTACAAGCTGGTGCTGCTAGACGTCTTAATGTGTCTCGTAGTGTGGTCCAAAGGTTCTGAGATCAATTTGAATCCGAAAATTCAGTATCAAGAAAACTTGTTCCAGACCGCTGATGGGTTACAACCACTGCACAAGATCGCTTTCTAGCTCTTTTGGCCCTAAGGAGGAGCATCACTACAGTGACTCAGCTCATTTTAGATCATCGTAAAGCAACAGGGATGACAATACCTGCGATTACGATGCATAGACGTCTTCACAATTAAGAACTCTATGCAAGACGACCCGTTGTGTGTGGCCCTCTTAATCGACAACACAGAAGTGCCCGTTTATGTTGGCAGTTTATAATGGTTGATAATTCCCAATCGATTTGAGCTAGAGTGGATGATGAATATCTAGAGGATCAAGGTTTGGAGCGAATGGAATGGCCAGCACAATCTTCGGACCTTGATCTTATAGAGCATCGTTGGGACTATTTCGGCAGACAGGTGGCTGCCGTAAGTCCTCCTCCGAAGTCGTTAGATGAGCTGGAACAAGCGTTGCTCCATGTATGGGAGTTGTTTCTCTTTCCAGTGTCCGACAACTTAATTGACTGTATGAAAAGTCTGCGCCACAAATTCATTACAAGGCATAGGTATTATTAAAATCCATTTTTTTTTTAATTTTACAAAAAAAAAAAAAAAAAAAAAAAAAAAAAAAAAAAAAAAAAAAAAAAAGCAAAAAAAAAAAAGCTGCTGTTTATTTTTTTATCAAACAGTGAACTTTTGCAAAAAAATGCAATTTTTTATTTGTAAATCCTGCTTGATGTTAAAATTAAGTAAAATTCAACAAATAACTGTTTAATGCGCAATTTTTCTAAATTTCAGGTTTTTATCTTCATTTGTTTTCAAATTAGACTCAAAAGACTGGTTGTACCTTAACTTTTGGAGGCCTGTGTACGATATATAAATCTATTTTTCATTAATCTAATTCTTCTTTATTTCCTTACTACCTGCAAAATAACGTAGTAATATAAATTTGAAGTAACATTTTGAAAAAATATATATAAAAAAATTATTATATTTTGAAAATAATAACAGATTAATACAGGAACGATTGTAATTTAAATGCAGTTATTACTGAAGTATATAAAAATCAGCGCACAATAAAATTCGCAAATGAAATTCCAAAATACTTATGAGCAAGACTGAGCTTGGAATTTTCCTGAAATACTTTTGGGTCTGGGAGCAACATTACGAAACCATTGACATCAACAACATTTTTACCTACAGTTTCTGGAAAAATAAACTGATTTCCATTCAATTCGCGTCTCATGAATCTTACTTGAATATAATCATCACCAATTAGGCTACAATAATATTTTTCAAAGGCAGTAAATACAAAACAAAATATTTCTTACTGTGTTGAATAAATTGTTACTTTTCTTAGTTTACTTTATTTTACAGTTAAATAACTACTTTAAAACAATAACTCTTTATATAAAATGAGCAATTATTAAATATTTTGAATATTCTGCATTACAGAAGCAGAGTGGATTGTGGACCCCAATGCCCAAGCAGTGGGTGGTCCACTGTACCCCATGTTGAAGTTCAATAAATAATCATATTAATCTTGTTTATAGCTTATTTTTAAACGTATTAACTTTAAAGTTAAATAAAAACAAGTGTCTTACCTTGGCAAAAATGATGTTTTGTCTTATTTATCTACAGCCTTTAATAATAAAAAAAATATATATATGATCATGAAAATTTTTACTTTTAGAAGCTCAATACAACCAATCAGGATAAAATGGTTCACTCTTAGCTAAATATGTTCTCTGAAGGCTATAAATAATCAATCCAGTGCTGTTGTCTATTACGATAGAAGAGAAGCTTACATTTTTTTAAAAATAAATAAACTATTAGAGGGTGGTCCACTGGGCCCATAGGTCCAGTGTGTACCGGTCTCCCCGACACTCTAAAAAAGACAAATGTTTCTGAATCTAGGAAAATAGGATATAACCACGAAAGAAAATGTACAATGACCTATTTCGAGTCACCCACGATACCGAAGAGCGTTCATTATCTTTAGAAACCTCAGAAACCAATATATTGTCGAGACTTAAAGAAGCATTTATAAAAACAAAGTTTATTTTGCTACCACTGCTTTTTAGAAAGGTTTCCGAGTAGTTTTCATAAAGTACTAGCATATGCCTCCGTCAAAAATGACGGAAAGGTATTATTTTAAGTGACGGAGAAACCTTTTTTATGCAATGAACAATCTCCACGTGCAGCGAATGATCGAAATAAGAACATGTCAAAAACCAGACCCCAATTACCAATAAGTACTTCAAGTGCCGCAGCTGAAAAACATAGTGAACAAAACCAGAAACTGTCGAAACCAATTAAGTGAAAAACTCTGCAGACCTCCCTACTTCAAAACTACAGCTGTTATCACGCGCGTGTGAACTGAACTTAAAGACATTCCCTTCTGAATCTAAAATGAATCCGAGCAGTTAAAACGCTCTTGTACATATGTGTTGTAAATATATCTCTCAAATATAATGTAAAATTGGAGCATCTAAAAGCAGTCTCCAAAAACGCGATTTAAATGTAAATATCTAGAAAAGAATTATAATATTATACTCAAAATGGATCTACTTCTTATTTCGTGCATCTCTACTTACTAATAATAATAGTTCTTATTACTTCCATATAGCGAATACTTCAATCAGTCGATAAGATAAATATCAGTGCAAACACTTTGGATTACTGTGGGTATATTCTGCGCATAAGGAAAATCTCAGGTAAGCTGAACTATCCTTCTTTACCATTATTAAAAGACGAAAACGTATACTAAAATATAGAAGACCAATTTAACAATTCGAAAAAAGAGAAAATTTATTACGCTACCGACGGTTCCCCTAACATTAAGTTTAGAGCGTTAAGTCAGATTATTGACACATTATTTCATTTAAACAGATGATATAAAGAGAAATATTGAAATATTGCGTGTGTTTTAATTGGAGATCGAATATGGGGATTTATGTACTTTATCTTCCTGTCATCTTGTGTTATTGTCATTCCAACAGTGGGAAGTCATCAAAATCACCCCAAAAACTGTGTTTGCAAAAGTTGATCCAGAGGTAAAAAATTTTGAATAGGAATATTTGCTTAAAGGGGGGGGGGGGGGGGGCAGGTGCCTAAAATTTATGGTTAAAATTTTTAGGAATACAAAAAACTATTTTTTTTTTTATTAATGCTATTTTTCATTTCTAAAAAGTGAAAAAAGTGTTATTTTGAATCAAGGCTCTTTTAAAAGCAGCTTAATCAACTGATTTTATTATTTTTTTTAGAACTCTGTTGAATTTTATTTTACGTAAGTTGGCAGCTATGTAAAGTAGCATTTGTCACTATGTAGAATATGCTATTATGTAAAGTAACCATAAAAATATGCATAGTTTTAAAAAAAAGTTTTTGAATTTCTTATAAAAAAAGTAACGTCAAACGTGCTATTAGCTGATACGAAAAGGCAAAATTATAAACATACGAGATAAATGCAGTAAATATTTTTTTTTCAAATTACTAATAATACTTGCTCGTCAATTCTTCAGGAATTAAAATTTTTGATAAATTTTGAATATTGAAATTCTATTGAAATATACACTTAAGTAATATTTTATTCATTAAATTCATTAATATTCATTAAATTCCAAAGTTGTTAATTAAAGTTTCTTAGCATTATTTTACTTCCTGTTTGTCATTACTTTTTTCTGTGGATTGCAAATGTCGTCAAAGATTTTCTTGCTATTTATCATGAAAGCTATTAGGATGTATTTCAATTTACTTCAATATCTCATATGTAATTAATGCATATTGCCGTATCGCCAAATACTGGCCAAGAATGAAGAAATCTCAAGATGAAAATAAAATTTTAATTTTAATTCAGGAGATAGTTATGCAGTTGCAGTGTTGCCGATTACATGCACCAATTCAATTACAAATTTATGTACGAGAAGTACTCAAACATATACTTTGTAGGCCGTAAAAATTACGATATTATTTTCTGATTTAGTTTATATGGTTTGATAACGCATGTTTTAAACTTCTAAATAACTCTTTAGAAGGAATATTTGAACTCGGGTTTCGATCATATGTGCGACTTAATCAGAAGTGATGCCGATGCGACAAGAGCAAAATTTAATATGGTCGAGTACATTATTTTTTATTTGCTTTTCTGAGACCATGTCATTCATTAATGGCCTTTAACAAAACAAATAACTTATCACTATCTGAATGAAATTGGTGAAATGACTGCTGGTAATCAGTTGTTAATTATAGTAATAAGTTGTTAATTATAGTTTTTTAGCATTCTTTTATTTCCTGTTAGTCATTACTCTTTTCTGTGGATTGCAAATGTTGTCAAAGATTTTCTTTGCTATTTATCATGAAAGCTATTAGGTCCATGGATGTATTTCAATTTACTTCAATATTGCATGTGTAATTAATGATTGGCCAACAATGAAGAAATCACAAGATTAAATATATATATATATATATATATTAATTCGGAAGATAGTAATGTAATTGCAATGTTGCCTATTACATGAACCAATTCAATTAGAAATTTCTGTGCTAGAAGAACTCAAACATACACTTTGTAAGCCGTTAAAAATTATATTAATTTCTGATTTGGATATGATGGCTTGATGCCGTATGGTTTGAATTTCTCAATAACGCTTTAGAAGGAATATTTGAACGCGTGTGTGTATCAAATGTGTGACTTAAATAGAAGTGGCGCACATGCGACAAGAGCAAAATGCAATATGGTCGAATACATTATTTTTTATTTGCTTTTCTGAGACCATGTCACTCATTAATGGCCTTTTTAAAAACAAATATCTTATCACTACCTGAATGAAATTGGTGAAATGACTGCTGGTAATCACCTGGAGTAATTCTGTCCTTTTTGCCATGTTATTTTCATAAAATATTATCATCAAGAAAATATTCACAGCACGTGCCACGTTACGTCCTATATTTTAAATATTTACTAACTTTTACATTTGACAATTACATATTTTAGCACTAATATTCGCAATTGATAATTTCATTTTCACTTAAAATAATGTAAAACTGGAAGATGAAGTACGCATTTTGATGATGCAATACAGACGACTAATTCAGATGGTTTGGGAGAGGTTCGACGATCATTATAACAAGTATTCATTGCGTTTGCATGCGTAAAGTAAGGCTGTCGGTGAGTCACATTTCAAATTCCCCCTCCAATGTATCCTAAACAACTGATCCTAAACTAATAAATATACAGGGTAAGTCAAAATGAATATAGCGATTACAAACGGCTATAACTATTTAATGGAAAAGAATTTAATAAGATTAACACAGAATGTAAACGGAACTTCAAAATTTTGTATACATACGTCATAGATGTTCTATGTGACTTCCTTTAGTCACACGGACAACATCTAGGCGGTAGTCCATTTCACGCCATACATTCTGAAGCATTTGTTCAGTCACCGACGCAAGCGTATTACAAATGCGTACTTTGAGTTTTTCAATTGTTTTATGCATGGGAGGCACGTCTTTCATATAACCCCATAGAAAAATATAGCAGGGTGTCAAATCCGGAGACCTCGATCGCCAAGAGCAGAAGACATCGTCTGCATCTCCACTTCGACCGATCTATGGAGTTATGTGAAAGACGCCCAATATGTGCCTCCCGTGCCCAAAACAATTGAAGAACTCAAAGTACGCATTTGTAATACGTTTGCGTAGGTGACTGAACAAATGCTTCAGAATGTATGGCGTGAAATGGACTACCGCCTAGATGTTGTCCGTGTGACTAAGGGAAGTCACATAGAACATCTATGACGTTATAGCCGTTTGTAATCACTATATTCATTTTGACTTACCCTGTATTTTATTTTTTAACTTGTATAATTAGCAAAAATATAATGATCAATGATTACAAAATATTTAAATTTTGTTAAGTTTAGAGCAAAGAGGTTTCTTCTATATCATCTAATTTTAGATGCATATTAAGATAATAACAACACAGAAAATAATTTTATACACTAAACAAGTAATTTACTATATTTATCAATATTAGAAAAAAGAGAAAAAAATCAGACCATACAACGAATTCTTTTATAGCAATAATAATTATATTTTTACACTTGTGCGAGTATATAACTACAAGTTGATGTTGTACATACTTATAAAAACGTTTTATGAAATATAACATCTATAATTTTACAATTAACATTTTCAGATGCTTCAAAGTATCTTACAATGTATTATTTTTCTAGTTAAAAAATTAAAATTTTCATCAAGTTTATTATAATTCTAAATTAATGATGTGACACGTGACAAAGTGTAGGTAAAGGCTCGAAAATGTTTGAAAGTCATGAAAAAATAAAATTCAATCATATGAATGATTCGACGCCAAATCGAATCGATTATTTAAAAATCATTTGATTATAAAATAAACTCGAATGCAAATCATTCGATTACCAAAATCGCTCGATTTTGTTCATCACTAACCTAATTAGACATCATTCTTTCACTTTGACTAATAGCATCAAACGTGCTATTTGCTGACATGAACGAAAAAAAAACCGAATTACAACAAGTAAATAAATTTAAATATTTCAAAATACTAATTACACTTGCTCGTTAAATTTTTCCGGTATTAAATTTTTGATAAATTTTGAATATTAAAATTTTATTGAAATATACATTTAAGAAATATTTAGTATTATACTTTAAACTCAAAGTTATTAATTATAGTTTATCAATATTATTTTATTTGCTATTTGGCATTACTATTTTTTATGGATTGCAAATGTTGACAAAGATTTTCTTCGATATATTTCACGAAAGCTATTAGATCCATGGATGTATTTCAAAGTACTTTAAGACGCTACTTCACACACGCGAAAACGCTCGCTGGCTAATGATAATCTTATGGGACAGTTATTTTACAATATCTCGTTTACATTTCAATATTTTTAAACGATTTTTTTTTTTTTGCATTGGATAGGTGAGGTTGATCAGGCCGTGTGCAGGGCAGGCCATTTTTTACTTTTTTGATTTTGACTGTAGGTTTTTTTTTTTTTTTTTATGAGGATACCGTCACTTTCAAAACCGGTTCCGAAAGTGAAAATATCCTCATAAAAAATATTATAAACAAAATTGAAAAAGTAAAAAACAGCTTGTATAGAGATCAACCTCAGCTATTCAATGCAGGAAAAAAAATCGTTTAAAAATATTGAAATGTAAATGAGATATTGTAAAATAACTGTCCCACAGGATTAACATTAGCGAGTGGGTGTTTTCCCGTGAGATAAGTAGACTCTTAATAGTCCATGTGTAGTTAATACATATTGCCGTATCGCCAATGATTGGCCAACAATGAAAAAATCTTAAGATGAAAATATTTTTTTTTCTTTAAATTCAGACGATAGTAATGAATATCAGTGCTGCCTATTACATGCACCAATTTCATTAGAAATTTATGTACGAGAAAAACTCAAACATACACTTTGTAAGCTGTTAAAAATTATATTAATTTCTGATTTGGATATCATGGCTTGATGCCGCATGTTTTGAACTTCTCAATAATGCTTTAGAAGGACAATTTGAACGCGTGTTTGTATCAAATGTGCGACTTAAATAGAAGTGATGTCGATGCGACAAGCGCAAAATGCAATATGGACGAGTACATTATTTTTTATTTGCTTTTCTGAGACCATGTCACTTATTAATGGCCTTTATAATACTAATATCTTACCAATACCTGAAAGAAATTGATGAAATGACTGCTGGTAATCACCTGGAGTAATTCCGTCTTTTTTAACATCTAACTTTCATAAAAAAAATACTATGAAGAAAATATTCACAGCAGGTGCCACTTTACGTCCTATATTTTAAATATTTACTAATTTCTACATTTGGCAAATGCATATTTTACAATTAATATTCGTAATTGATAATTTCATTTTTACTGAAAATAATGGAAAACTGGCAGATATAGGACGCATTTTGACGATGCAATAGAGACGAGTAATTCAGATGGTATGGCAGATGTTCAATCGTCATTATAACTGGCATTAATTGCGTTTCCATGCGTAAAGTAAGGCTGTTGGTGAGTCAGATTTCAAACTCTCTCTCTCCAACGTTAATGGGCATGAAATGCATCTGTATTATGAGAAGTTTTCACCAGAAAATTAATATTTTTAATTTCGATTTGCTGTCTATTCTTCATGAAGGATGCCTCTTTCTTTTATAGCTGACAAAATATTTCGTAAAAGTATTTAATTGTAATTGAAGAGTGAAATTGTTACTCAGAGGACGTCAGCTTCGTTAAGATTTTAACACATAAAATATAAAATTAAAAATATTTTTTTTTTAAACATTTTGACAATTAAGAAAAAAAGACACATATCCTTTAAGAAAATATATACAAAAAAAAAAAGAAAAAAAGAAAAAAAAAGTTAAGCATTTAAATATTCTAATGAATTTTTTTAAAAATACGAATACATTAAATGCCCATAGATTTAACATTGGAGATGGGAATTTGAAGTCTGACTGATGGACAGCGACATAAAGATAAAGTCGATTATGTAACTTATTTTTAGTGTAAGATAATATTTTTGTATTTGAAACTAATGATTTTTTTATGATGTTACGGTATTTATTATAGGAAATTTTAAGCATTGATTACTCCATGGGTACTTCAATTTAATTACTAAAAATATCTGTTAATTTTGCCTGCGTATTTTGTTTGAAAAAGATTTTTCTATCATAAAACGTTACGCATCTTTATAATGCTGTAAACCAAGCCTGTCCAACCTTTTAATAAGCAAGGGCGCACTTCAACTTTTATCAAACGTTGAAGGGCTTATTTTATTTACTTATCTTATTTACTTGTCTTAAAATATACAACAAAATACAGCAGTTTAAAATTGATAGCGATATACTCACATCTTACAGTATTAGCCATTAGTCTCCCTACGATTCAAGATCTCTATGTAAAAATAATTTACAGAAAAGATAAAAATCATTTTAAATTTAGAATTATACTTTTCTGAAGCCGAACTATCTCAAAAAGGAGGAAAAGTCGGAAAATTTAGAACAAATTGTTAAAAAACGGACTACAACTTTCATTTTGGTAGCTAATGATATACGCGCTTACTCAAAATGGATAATATTTTTGTCTCTCACTTCTAAAAACAGTCCTGAAAGTGATATGAGAATTCAAAATTAGAGAAATTCGCACAATAGAGGTTTGTTAAAAAGAGGTTCCACTCTATTAAAAAATAGATAATGAAATTATGAAAAGTTAACAATTATATACCTCCATTCGTAATAAAATGTTATTAAATTAAATCAGAAACAAAATGAAGAAACAAAATTAGGAACAATTCTACGTGAAATGCTACGCCTCTAAATAGTGAAATAATTTGATTGTATCATAAAAATGGGAATTTTGTGCTTTTCTTTTGTTTTGTTTTCGTTCAATTTGAAGTAACTGATGTAATGTCGTGTGTCACTTTGGAGATTATCAGTAAAGGCTTCAAGAAAAATCTTCAAAATGTAAACTAATTTATAAGCTACATCGTAAAAATTGCAGCAAACTGCCCAGTTATTTAATTTAACCGTTTTTACAAATAACGGTTGCTTAACAACAACTGTATCTGTATCCTGACCAATGAGAGAGCTTCCTAACATGGTCGTGTAACCATTATTTATAAAAACTTTGAAATGACTGCACAGTTTATTGCAATTTGTTTTACAGTGTATTGTTAATTATATAATATACTAGTTTCAATAGAACGTTTTCATATTAGAAGGTTATATTAGAGGTTGCCCATATTTAGCTCTAGCCCGTCTTTGGGCTATTTCCTCTAATCGTATCGATAGAATGCAGAAAGCATTCTTTAAAAAGGATTTTTGTATTTTAAAAGCTATTTTATTTGAATTCGCGCCAATAAAACTTTGAAATGACTCCACAATTTGTTGCAATTTGTTTTACAGTGTGTTGTTAATTATATAATATAGTCTCAAAAGAACGTTTGCGTATTAGAAAAAAAAATGAATATATTGTGAGATACTTTGACATAAAATAATATATTAATTTATTTTATGTATATCTCGAATATGAATAGAACTCTGCTAAAAAGAAAAATGTCTTCTGTGCGTGTCCATTTACATTATATATCCCTGCCAGTTTTTTTTTCTTTTAATTAGAAACAATCATGCTTGTTTGTGTAAAACTTTGACACGTACAATGTTGATAAATATTGTTTTAGAATTTTCGGCACACGCATGTAAAATATTTTGCTATCCCGAGTGTAGCCAATCTGCTACCACAGGACCTACGCTTTTCCTTTACGTCGATCAGCACCCTGCTTTCGACGTCCGAGTTGATAGGAAAAACGCGCTGAATATTCCTATATCCCTTAAGGTTGCTTTAAAAAAAATATATATATTGATTTTATTAATATAACTGTAATTAATATTATATATATATATATATCCAAATCTTAATCTAAAACTTTAAGTCCATTCGTAACTTTTATCAACTATCCAATCTATAATATTCAGAGACGCTAGTTTGCCATTTCGAATGTTTTTAAAAACCATTTTTTTTTTATGTATATCCACGGGCTCGCTTCGCGCGCGGGGTATTTTTACTGCAAAATCAATGCGCCGCTGTGTGCGAGATTCTTTCTTGTTAAAACTTTTCCATCGCACGTCATTCGCTTAGCTTAATTTCGCCTCTCACTGACTGGCTCGTGCACGCGTTTCGTCGCTTCTGTAACTTTCCGCGCATTGAACAAAAACCGATTGCAAGCGTTCAGAGAGCAGATTTTTGTCGTGTTGACCAAATTGTCATCTGGTCTTCTGCGA
Organism: Maratus michaelseni; assembly: GCA_963931845.1. NCBI lineage: Eukaryota > Metazoa > Arthropoda > Arachnida > Araneae > Salticidae > Maratus > Maratus michaelseni. The sequence goes on from OZ007594.1 coordinate 84,698,991, forward strand.
CTTAGAATTTCTCAACAGCCACTTAAGTTCCATTAAATGATGTAGTGAGTTATCGTCACGCCTGAGGGCTATAATCTTATACCTGTAGTGTGTGGGAACTGTTGCAGCAAATCTCCTGTTCCTGAATAAACGATTTATATGGAAAACTGGCTAAGTTTTTATGGAGAAACTTCCAATTGGGTTCCTTTTTGCCTTCATTCCGAGCCATGATTCTGGATTTACTGACTGCAATCGTCCACCACCTTTAACCAGTCTCCCGTGAGTTTTTCTGCCAGTTTCTCATGAAAAATTAAATCCTCATAAAAATCTAACACACACACACACACACACACACACACACACACACACACACACACACACACACGCACACACACATATATATATATATATATATATACTAGAGGGCCTACCCCCTGCGAGCTCGCCAACCCCCGCTCAGCCTTCAAGGCCTCTAAAAACATGACAGCGTGCTTTGTTTGAAAAACATTGGTAAATCTGTAATTGGGTTGCCATGCTTCTAACGTTTTAATGCGGCATTTTTTTTATCATGGCCTCATACACAGCTGTTGCGACAACTGACGACTGTTTTTGGGATTGATAAGTAAAATCAATTACAACTTGAAAACCAGCTTGTATAAAATGGTTAGGTTTAAATTGTGGCTACCTCTCGGACTTTTATAACAACGATCTGTATTCTATTCTTCCTTTATGTTTAAGGATGAGAAAAATTCCATCTGCTTGTGAATAGCATTAAGAACCACGGTATTGAAAAGTACTATGTTATAGACATTTTCAGTAACATCAGTAACAGGTTTTAATTTTCTCTCTATTTTAGTGCACCATCATGCATATTTTCATGTTATTTTAAATATGTAAATTATTTATTTTAATTAATATGTATATACGAATTTTGTAATAATTATTTATCATACAAAATTAGTTAAATATTTTGTGCATGCATGCCTGCATTTATTCGGCATCAATTGATGAGATATTTAAACAAATTTGCTTTCCAGGATAATTTTACGCCATGTTATGTCACTTGAATATTGTCCATAAGAAAATCGGGTACTTTTCCAGTATAGCATCCTTTGCTTTTAGGTTTGGCGTAATTCGAGCTTCAAAAAGGGATAGATTCGTTGCCAAAAGTTATGAAAACAATCCCAATGAACTTTTGGTGCTTTTCTATTATAGGGGTCTTGACGCTTTTTTTAAAAAGCTTGGCGTAATTCGGGCATCAGAAAGTGAGATTTGGTGCCAAATGACATAAACAGCCATGGAAACAAATTCGACGATTTTTTTTGTTTATATGCGTATTTTAATTATACACATATTATTATTGTTTTTTTTTTTTCTATACAAATTACTTCTGATTATATATAAAATAGGATAAATGACATTTTACGCTAAACAAATTGTATAAATATTGAAAACATGCTTCTGTACACAAAATGACAAAGTGGTATTTCATAATAGGTTGACAGAAAGTATGTTGCCAAATTTCCTTTTCCGCCAAGGCTATTTTCCCTGTTTCGTCAAGGACCCATATACTGGAAAAGCACCGAACGTTTATGCTTGTTTATACATGTATTTATATGTATACAATTTATTTATAATTGTCGTTCAATTTACTTCTTTTTGTACATAAAAATAGATAAATGGCTTCTTTATATTAAATAAATTGTATAAACATAAATGACGTATTTACATAAATGACGTCATTTGGACGAATTTATTCAAAATGTTTTCAGTTTATAAATTAAATTAAATGCTGACAGACGATTGAATCCTGACGATAGAAATGTGATTTTTTTTCAAATTTTCCTGAAAAACATAATTTAATCACAATCTTGTCTTCATTATCGATTGAAATAAAAGATAAATTCAAATTCAATTTGAAAATGACGAATAAAAAGAAATGAAAAATCCCTATCGGGATCCTTTTCAATTTTTTCCCTTTTTTGTCACAAAAAAAACTGAGTAATTAGTTGCCATCATTACAGAAATATCATTAAAATTAGAAAAAAAATTAATATCTCGAAAACTAATTCCAATTTCAAAATTCTATTACCAGTTTTGACATCCGCGGATTTTTATGGACAATTGGTATTAATTTCACCATCAAGCGTTTAATATTTTATTAAAAATAGCCCTGAAACATAATCAGTCGTTTAATCAGTCGTTTCATAAAATCGTTTCATAAATTCGTTTCATAAAATCGTTTCACAAATTCGTTTCCTTAGGATTTTATATATATAGGGTAGATATATGTATGTATATATATCTACGTAATTTTTTTTAGCTTTATCTAGTTTGAATTACTTATTACGAGAATAACTGCACTTAAAAAAATCTCTGAAATTGACAGAAAAAACTGTCAATTTTGGCGCCAGTGGAAAATTGTTTAATTTACAGAAAATATCTGTATATTTTCATTAAAACAGTTTTTTTTCTCTAAAAAATATAGATTTTTTCTGTAAAAATTACAAAATCCTCATTTTTTACAGGAAAAAAACAGTTTTTCTTTTAAACAGTTTTTTTTCTGTAAAAAGTACAATACTTTTCTGTCAAGATTACAGATGTTTTTTACAGTGTAATACATATTGGGAATGACAGGATAATAGTGATGACATGTTATAAGGAAATATATATTTATAATTGATTAGACACAAGCTGGTTTAAAAAAGGGGAACTAGGCAAATACTTATCTCCATGATTCTCAGCGTGGGGTGCAAACACCACAATGGAGGCAATTTGGCTTTAAATGGGAGCAAATATATTTTGTAATTATTAATAATTACTAATAATTAATAAATAATTATTATTAATTCGTGGGGGATTTCATACACAGTATATAACACAATTTTAAAATTAAAACGGAATTTGCTCTCGCCTCTCAGTTTGCGAGATGAAAAAGTTAAAGCCCGTTGGTAGGCTGGAATGGAGATTGGAAATTGTACATTTATGTAATATTTACTTCTTCCCTCTCCACGGTCTTCTTCTGATCGGCCTTGTCATAAGTCTGGCGATTTTTGAAGAAATTAAAAGTATTTAGCGTGTGCACACTGTTATTATTGTGGAATGTACCTGTGTAAGGTATATTCATTCATTAAGTTGAATTTGCTGAATAAATATTTGTTTGCAAATAGTTCGGCACTATTATCATCATTTAAGGGTGTACTAAAATCCAAACTGCTTATTTTGAGACATTTTTTAATTAATTTTTGCTCTAAAATGCATCCAATTGGCGGGTTCTCTTATTCAGAAACTTTATAAAATACTTATTGGTCGATTTTTGATAAAGGCAGAATATATTTCAAAAAAATGCTGTCAAAGTGGACATTTTGAACCGAATTTCCCGAAGAGATAGCGCTGGAAACAAAAGAAAATTATCGTACTGTGAAAATAATCGTTTGCAAATCAATTTCTAATTAATTGAAGGAAAAATTAAAATACAGGTCACTTATAAATCTCTTCATAAATCACGCTGCCAAGTTTCATGCTTTTACTTTTAAAAATGAGTCTGAAAATGTGTCCGAAAATTTTGAGTTGTTGAGCGTGGAAAAATATATATATATTTTTAATACCGCCTTAATGATAATAGGAGGTTTGCACACTCCTTGTGATTTCCAAGGAGTCTGGTACCACGATTAATAATAAGAAAATGTCTATCTAATTTTTAAAAAACAGAATTCAGAACAGATCTGTTTCATTGACTAAAAAAGCGAAGTGACTAGTGTATCTGTATTAACATTGTTTATCTCCTTTTAAGTGTTTCCTCATGAAAAAGAATTCGCTCTTTAAATAATTAAAAATATATGTTACAGTGGAGGGGGGGGTCATTAGAAATGATTAGACATTTAAGGGATGTTTATATGAGACATGACCAAAAAGCTGATAGCCACTGACTTAGCTGGTTACAGACCATATCCGACAGCAGCGTTTATAAATTGCAAATATTTCTAACAATAGGGAAACAAAACTAGAAGATCGTATGTTAATTAACACCTAGACACTGACCTAATTCTAAAATGCGACCACCTCTTTTGTTATTCTGCAACACTACTGGGCTCAGCAGCACAAGTAGGCAGCCTGATTTCACCTGTATATTTTGTTGGAAGCGTTAAAACTTTGAATTTTTTTTTAATTAATAATTTCTGCTATAGTTTTTCTGGCATATATTTTCCAGTATTTTTTTAATTATATAAAAAATAAATACAAATTTATGCATTTGTTTCATTGTCAGCAAATGTTTAATTTTTACTTATGTGGATCTTATTATTTGTTCTTGATAGAATATCAATGTTTTGGTTTCACATTTTCCTCGAATAATAATTTTTATAGAAGCATTTTCCTTCGGTATGCATTAATAAAATTTCTATCAAAATGTAAAGAAAACCCAAGTGATAGAAGTTCAGATAAAAAAATCTGTTGTCTGAAACATTATTAATCGAAAATAATGTATTTTAAAGGATGCAAACTTCTGGTTTTGTGCCCCTTGCGAACATTTCTGATCGAAATGTGGTTAACAGTTCGTTATATTTCTACGTGTTTTAAGATCATTCACCAATATGGTTGGAATTATTTTATTACAATAAATATTCTCATACTGTCAATTTTTTTTCTTGAAAATTTTCGAAATGTTTATGACACAGCGTTTGAATATGATTTATTTGATGTGTGTATTTTGAATATTTATCAAGCTTATCATTAGTGAGCTTGCGTTTAAGAGGTTGCACCTGTCATCAGCTTAGTTTTATGATAATCCATTTATTGATGTACTTGTGCTTTATTATTAAGAATCATAATTCTCATGGATTTCAACTTCACTTTTTAAGCGGTTTGTCGAGTATTGAAGATGTCGAAGGAAAAAAAACTGAACTTTTTTGTGCTAAAATTCATGTAGAATCGTAGTATACGAACCAACACGGTGTCCAACACGGTTCTGCGTCAATTCGTCGAGCACAATTCATTGCAGCGTCAATTCGTCGCGGCGACAATTCATCGCAGCGTCAATTCGTCGTAGTGTCAATTCGTCGTGACGTCAATTCGTCGCAACGAAAATGTTTTTGAATGCTATGATTGATAATTTTTAGAACTACGGTAAATAAATGATTCTTCTATTTTATTCTTAAATTCAATTTTAAGTACTTTATAACAGTAATATAAGGTAATGCAAGTTTGGCCTACCTGTAAAGTCCGCGTAGGTGTGATAAGTAATTATCCAACTTGAGAATTAATCCAGCGATAATGGCACATTTGAAGTAGATATTAACAAACACAATCTTGTTAAAATAAAGTATGGCTTCATGAAATAACTTCTAAGTTAATTATTTAATTACTGTTAAAAAGAGAGAAAAAAAATTAATTTACATTGTTAAATTTACATCACACTATAAAAAGTTAAAACATTTAATTTTAAGAGAAGTGTTCAGTAGTTCTGCATTTTAAGAAGGTTGCTCAGAGACTGAAGTATTAGTTCTTGGATTAGAGAAACACACAGTCAAGTTTACATCATTTAGCCTTGAACCCTTGAGGTTACATGTGTAAGTTCTTTAATGAGAATCTCACAGAAAACAGAAAAGTACTGTGTCAGCACACACGTGTTTCGTTTCACCAGCTTGAAGTCGGATGGATGAATATTCAGGCTCACAATAATAGATGAAATGTTTATTTCAGAAATCACTCTTCTAACACCCCTGCTTGATTTCTGAAGCATAAATGTTCTTGAGATTTAAACCTGTTCTGTGTTTTGTAAAGTCAGGTTTGGGAAGGGGTTTCGTTAGAATGTTAGCTGTCATAGTTTTGGTTGGGCAATATTGTAATTCAATTATTCCCTTTTCCTTAAGATCTTTTATACTGTTGTATTTTATATCGATATGTTTTGTTTTCGAATGATGTTTATAATTTTTAACCATGTTTATACAAGCTTGATTATCTTCGAATAAAGTTATGGGCAAATTCTGTTGTAGATCAAGGTCCTTTAGAAGATTGATAATCCAAACTGTTTCTTGTGCTGAAGTTGCTGCTGAGATGTATTCAGCCTCAGCGGATGGTAAGGCAACTGAATTTTGTTTCTTAGTTGACCAGGAAATTGCTGTATTTCCTAATTTACATAAATTTCCCGTTGTTGATTTACGGTCATTTTTATCCCCTGCCCAATCGGAGTCAGCATATGTTGTTAGTATTGGCTCATTTTCTTTACTAATAATTAGTTTTAGTTCTTGTGTTGTTTTTAAATATCTAATAACCCGCTTTACTGCGTTCCAATCCTTTTCTCTGGGTTTTTCGTTTCTACGACTCAAAATGTTCACAGCGGCGGCTATGTCTGGTCTGGTTATTGTAGCTATATATAACAATGTTCCGATAGCTTGCCTATATTTACTGTTATTAGAAAGTAAATTTTCCTCATCAATTATGTTTAAGTACCCGGGTTCCATCGGAGTATCACAGGGTTTCGCTTCCTTTAAATCGAATTTTTCGATCAGTTCTTTTATTTTGTTTCTTTGATCAAGTGCGAAATTTCCTTCTTTACTTCTTTTTATGTTTATCCCCAGATAATAATTTACAAGTCCTAAATTTTTGACTTCATATTCCCTTTTTAATTGTTCTATTATTTCATTTATTTCTTTAGTTTCCCCTGAAATTAATAAATCATCAACATATATAATGATGTATGTTGTATTATCCCTTAATTTTCGTGTGAAGAGACATGGATCGGAGGTGCTTTGCACAAAACCAAGTTTAGTTAAACTTTCTTCTAATTTAATGTTCCATGCTCGTGCGGATTGCTTCAATCCGTAAATTGATTTTTTTAGTTTGCAAATTTTATTTTCCTCTCCCGGTATTACATGCCCTTCTGGTTGTGACATATAAACTTCCTCATCTAAATTTCCGTGGAGGAATGCAGTTTTGATGTCTATATGATTAACATCTAAATTTTTATACGCTGCAGATGCTAGGAACGCCCTTATAGTTGTATACGTTACTACTGGAGCGAAGGTTTCAAAATAATCACTTCCGTATTTTTGAGAAAAACCTTTGGCTACAAGACGTGCCTTATATTTTTCTATTTCATTATTTTCATTATATTTTTTTGTGAATACCCATTTATTCCCAATTGCTTTTATTCCAGGTGGTGGATAAATTAGTTCCCATGTTTTGTTTTTTCTTAATGAATTAATTTCTTCATTAGTTGCTTCGTACCATTTGTTTCTATCATATGGGTTTTCGATTTTCGCTATATCTTTCCACTCTGTTGGTTCAACAATTTCATTTTGTTTAGTTATATAAGCGAATCTATCGGGCGGAACTCCCCTATTTGATCGTTGAGATCTTCTAGGTTCGTTTTCATTTAAATTTTCCTCATTGTCTGTTTGTTTATCTTCCTGCATGTCTATAAATAATTTTGAGGAATCTCCCCCTGCTTTTTCAGGTTGTTTCTGAACTTCTAATTCTTCTCTCATATCAATGTTTGATTTTTTTTTGTTTTCATTTGAATTAGAGTTTTCTATAAATTTAACAGTCCTTGCCCTTATTACTTTATTATTACCAATATAGATCCTATATCCTTTGGATCTATTATCATATCCGATAAATGTTCCTTTTATTGCTTTATCATCGAGTTTTTCTCTTTGGGATTTATCGAGATAAGCATAAGCTTTGCAGCCAAATATTTTTATGTTTGATAAATCCGGTTTTTTGTTTGTCCATAGCTGGTATGGAGTTGAATTGTGTGATTTTGTTGGTAATCTGTTTATAAGATACACAGCTGTATTTAAAGCTTCGGCCCAAAATTTATTTGGTAGCTGCGCTTCCGATAATAGGCACCTTGTCATTTCGACTAAAGTCCTATTCTTTCTTTCCGAAACACCGTTCTGAGGTGCACAATGCGGAATAGTGAACTGGTGATGAATACCTTCATATTTTAAGAATTTTTCTAATTCTTCGCTAGTGTATTCACCCCCATTGTCTGATCGGATTTCTTTAACTGTGCGACCGAATTTATTTTTCGTTATGGCTACATATTCTTTCACTTTGGTAACTACCTCACTTTTTTTCGATAAAAGAAATAACATAGTAAACCTACTATAATCATCTGTGAATGTGAGAAAATATTTCTTCCCTCCTATGCTTTCTGTTTGCATCGGACCACATACATCCGTATGCACCAGATCGATCGCCTTCTTAGCTCTGTTCTCACTCTGTTTTGGATATGGTGCATTTGTTAGTTTTCCCTTTATACAACTCTCACAAATTATGTCATGTTTGCAATTTTTAATTTCTAAACCTGTTGCTAAATTGTTGGATAAGAGTTGTTTAATTGAATTAACATTTCTATGACCTAATCTCTTATGCCAAAGCTCAATGCAGTTTTTATTCTTGCATTGTTCAACAAAATTGACATAGATTTCTTGCTTAGGTTTATATAGGTCAATTTCATATAAATTTTCTCTCTTTTTTCCTTCTAAGAGAGTTTTTCCATTATAGGATAAGTTACAGGTGTTATTTTCAAAAATGAATTCATAACCATACTTTGTGGCTTTCGTAACCGACATTAAATTTGATTGAATATCAGGGACATATAAAACGTCCTTTAAAGTTATGTCATTTGATTGTGTCCGTAATTTTATTGTACCAGTCCCGTGCGATTCTAGTGTTGTTCCGTTTGCTATCGTGACAGTATTTTTGTTGTTATTGTCAGTGTCAACAAATACATTTATGTCATTACAAATATGTGAACTGCTTCCAGAATCAACAATCCAAGTAGATTTAGATTCATTATGTGCGATTAATGATAATTGCTTTTGAGACATTGTTTTTTCGTTTTGATTTTCTTCGCTTTTACTCTCTTGAATTTGTGTGTTTTTTTCTGCTTTAGTTTTCGGAGTAAAATTACTTGCTTCAAAGCATAAAGACGAATTTTGTCTGTATTTTTCATTTGTTTGGTTCTTAGAATTTTTATTCTTAAGAAACCAACAATTTTGTCGCATATGGTTTTTTCTTTTGCAATTCGTGCAAAAAAGTTTTTGTTCTCTTTTTGGATATGCCCTAGTGTTTTGTTTTTGTTTATTAAATGTTTTGTATACATTTTCATGCGATGAATTGGAGCTTTCTTGTCTCCTTTGAAATTCATCTGTTAGTTTTCCTTTTATAAATTCAGAATTTAATTCGGTCTCTGATCGGGCCTCTAATGCCGTGATCAGAGTATCATAGCTAAGTGGAAGGGAGCACAACAAAAGTGCAGATAGATGAGAGTCCTTAATCTCTTCTCCTATAGATTTGAACCTATCAGCGGTTTCTAATATTTTAACTATATGGTCGTTCATATTACCATTTTCAACTAGTTTTATACTATATAGTTTTCTTAGCAAATATAATTTACTAGATAAATTCGCGCGCTCATGTATTGTTTTTAATGCTAACCATGTAGCTTTAGCTGATGTTTCGTTTTTTTATGTAAATCAGCTGTGAGTCTTCTAAGCTTAAATTTATAATAGCCCTGGCTTTATTATCTTTCTTCGTCCATTCGCCTGTTAAGGGGTTTGGCGGATCATCAGTTATCTGGTTGATTAAATCCTCTTTCATTAACAGCATCTCTACCTTGAACTTCCAAATCTCATAATTATTGGAGTTCAGTTTTTCTATGCTACACATTTCTTTCATATTTGAAGCCATGATGTTGTATTTTTATTAATTTTACTAATACTTTTATAGTTTCTATTATTTAAAATATAGTTTTTTTATTTTATTTATTTTTCTTATTAGAGAGCGGTTTTACCGTGTTCAATCCTCAGCGCTCATAATCTGATAATTTTTAGAACTACGGTAAATAAATGATTCTTCTATTTTATTCTTAAATTAAATTTTAAGTACTTTATAACAGTAATATAAGGTAATGCAAGTTTGGCCTACCTGTAAAGTCCGCGTAGGTGTGATAAGTAACTATCCAACTTGAGAATTAATCCAGCGATAATGGCACATTTGAAGTAGATATTAACAAACACAATCTTGTTAAAATAAAGTATGGCTTCATGAAATAACTTCTAAGTTAATTATTTAATTACTGTTAAAAAGAGAGAGAAAAAATTAATTTACATTGTTAAATTTACATCACACTATAAAAAGTTAAAACATTTAATTTTAAGAGAAGTGTTCAGTAGCCATACTGCATTTTAAGAAGGTTGCTCAGAGACTGAAGTATTAGTTCTTCGATTAGAGAAACACACAGTCAAGTTTACGTCATTTAGCCTTGAACCCTTGAGGTTACACGTGCAAGTTCTTTAATGAGAATCTCACAGAAAACAGAAAAGTACTTTGTCAGCACACACATGTTTCGTTTCACCAGCTTGAAGTCGGATGGATGAATATTCAGGCTCACAATAATAGATGAAATGTTTATTTCAGAAATCACTCTTCTAACAATGATGATAAAATAAAGACAATTTAGTAAAAATGTTTAATGATAATTAGTTTTTTAGATATGGAGAATTATAACTAACAATTTACATGCGATTATATCTAAAAAACTAATTTTCATTAAATAATTTTACTAAATTATCTTTATTTTATCATCATAGCCTTCAAAAACATTTTCGTTGCGACGAATTGACAATGCGATAAGTTGTCGCGGCGACGAATTGACGCTGCGATGAGTTGTACGCGATGATTTGTTCCGCGATGAATTGTGCGCGACGAATTGACGCGACACCGTGTCCAACTTCCCTTTCGTGAGCACGGGACTGGGGTGCTATATGACATAGGCCTTGGAAGTTGCCAGATAATTCCCAGGATTTACTTATCCAAGAACAATTGGAACTACCGTATATTGCCGTGTATAAGCCGAATATACGACTTTTCAGCGAAACATCGCCCAAAGTGGGGAATCCGCATGTAAGCTAATGTCAAAAATAGGTGATGAAAAATTCAGCGAACGAAAACTTAGCACTATTTTGTGTATAGCTAACAGAAAAAAGTGCGTTCTCCGAAATTATTTATCTCTCCTATTCTGTCATTGCGCGTTGCTAAATCTGTTTATTGGGCTCCGCTCATCCTGTTATTACTTACTTGTTCATAATAATCAAAACTTCTATTTTTGTAAGTGGGAAAACCTTTGTATAGGCATCGGGTAGCAACGGACACTTGGATAAATTTCAAGTAAAAAACAAACGAATGAAATTTCTGTCTTTATTTTATACTTAAAATAAAATTACGAACTTCTTTAATGATTTTAATTAAACATTGCTAATAATATCGAATTATTTAACGAAATATACTGAAAATAGTTTGGCCTTATTTTTTTGGCGTCACAAAAAACGGCGGGTAGCCCCGGACATATTAATCAATGGTGTCCCAACCGTTTTTTCGCCTTACAACCATCACAATTATAATAAAAATCCGATGCATCTATATAAACACAATCTTAATGTCTAATAAAGGTCATCTAAAATAAGATCTAATTAATCTACTTAATCTTTCTTAATAACCTGCAATAAAGTTTGACAGGAGCAACGAAAATTCATTGACGAAAACAAAACACTCACACACGACAAACTTACTCGGCGCCCACGTCGCGATTAAACTATATTTGTTTCGACTCTAGAGGGCGTTCATTTACAATAACTCTTTATTTACGCAATACTTTGAATTTCTTAGAAATTGAAATGTCCGCGGTTCCCTGCCGTCCGCGGCTACCCGACTTTCCTCTACTTCACGTGACTGCTGTTACTTTACCTTAAGGGAAGATGGTTGGACAAAAGCGAACGGCTTATAATGCGGCTTTAAATTAAAAGTCATAAATTTTGTAGAATAGTCGAATAACTCGGTGGCTGCTCGTCATTTCACACTCAATGAAAAAAAAAAAGTACGGGAATGGAGAATGAAAAAAGATAATATTTCAAAAACTCGAAAAGTAATGAAAGCTGCACGTGGACGCAAACCGTCATTTTCTGAAATTGAAGAAAAACTGGCAGACTGGGTGCAAGTGTCTCAGCAAAGTGGATTTATTGTAACTTGTAAATGATGATTGGTGACCTTTTCATTGTAAAATAATCGAGTATTAACCCTCTAATTCCCATGGTAGAATACGTTCTAGAAATTCCATAATTCAGAAAATCTGAATTCATACCAGAAAATTTTAGTAAAAAATTTAGCTTTATTTAATGACGAAATTTTGTTTTAAGATGATGCAAATATTGCTATTTTAAATTTCTAGAATGAATATGGAATATCCGAATTAAAAAAATCTACTTAACCCAAAACAGTGGTGATAGCATACATGTAGCTACCATGGGCATTAGAGGGTTAAAGTATCTTTAGAAATTTGTAAGTATTTGTTATGTTTGTTTTTTATATTCACCATCCTTTTTTTATTTTAGAATATCAATTTTGGAAATTTTCCTAGACTCGCGTATAAGCCTCCCCTCTCCCCACCCCCTTTGGAGCCAAAAAAAAAAAAAATTCTCGGCTTTATACACGGAAATATACGGTAATTTACATGAAAATTGAATAATGTAAACTTTACTTTGGCTTATTTTAAAATTACAACTTATGACATGCTTGTCTATTTGTCAACTCTTCAAGCGATGTTTGGACATTCAAATAACAGTTAGGCGGATTCTGGTTCCGATTTTCCTGATTATTTTTTAGATGTTTTGTAGAGTAATATGTATGGTAACACTGCAGCATGCATCTTAAAAATTCTATTAATGTTCTTCACTAAAATTTCATAACGTTACTTGCTCTTCTATACTTACTGTTAAAATTTTAAGATTTTTTTTTTCATTCGTTATAATACTTTTTTCTTCTTTCATCTTCTTCTGTCCAAGTTGTATAATATTAATACTTGTCACATTTTGTATATTTTTTGGGGCCTGCTCTACTTGGCATATGAAAATGGATATTTGTTATCTGCTTTAAAAGAAATTGGAATTTTTTAATGCATGCAAGTTTAAGAAAACAAAATTTTCATTTAACATATGAATAAAACATTTTTATAAGTAAGAGATTAACAAGTAATTAAAACAAGTCGTTGTTCACTTTTTTCATAATTTTGAAGCTGAACTTATTGTACAAATTTCTTTTTTTTTTTTTTTTTTTGTAGAATTGTATTGCCTCAATACGATAAGAACAACATTTACATGTATATATTTGCACGTAAATATGAAGCAAAGAGACACTCAAAATAAAATTAAAAATTTATTTTTCTCCATTCATGTCCTTATTTGGTATAGTCCCATGTGACGTTACTTACCGAAATTCCATTAAAAAAATCTATTACATAACCCGAGGTGTGTTATAGTGCAAAAGTACGCAACAAGTGAAAATAAGATATTGTGATGCATAATTTTTCTTCTCGAAAGAATAAAAATTTAAGTAATTAATCTTGCAGAAGACATTTTTGGTATTAAATGCATTAAAATTTTCTTATTATTTTTAAATAGATCTGTACGTTTAATATAAAAAGAAAGGAGACGGAAAACGAGAACGAAAAATCATGCATCAGCCAATCATGCGTCAGGCATATTTTATGAAATCCTTTGCAGTATTATCAATATAGTATTAAGAAATTGCATTATTCAGTGTTTCTACATGAATACAATATCATATAGCACTAATACAAATAGAATGAATTTCCTAACGTTTAAATAATTGATTTATTTTTTTTCTTTGCAGATTTAGATAACTATAGGTTTTACTGTATATACTGGGTGTCCATTCTTATCTTTGATTAATAGCTAATTCCTAAACGGTATTTTTATAAATTTTACATAGTTTTACCTAAAAAAAAGGGGGGGATTCAACTCCTTTTTCTAACTGATCATTTCTAGTCCCACTCTACATATTATAGTTGATAACATTAATTACATAAAATAAGCTTAAATGTTTGGTAACATGTAATTTATTCATGCAAAAACTTTTTTATGAAAACACTACTGTATAACACTAATACAAATAGAATAAATCTCTCGACTTTTAAACAATTGATTTTTTTTACACATATGTATAGATAACTAGGTTTTATTGTATACTAGCTACCCGCCCGGCGTTGCCCGGGACCGAGATAATAACAATCTCAGTGCTAGGCGTTAACCCTCTCCCTCCCCATACCCGCAAATATAACGAATAATTTGTTCAAGAAAACCACCTTCACTTACATTAACGCGATCATTAAAAAAATAATTACCGTAATTTCCGGCGTATAAGCCGCAGATCAAAGAGTCGTTTTTCGACCCAGAAATTTTATTCAATAATTGTAGTTAAATATTTACAGCGATCTTTTAAGTTACATTTTATAAAATAATATTTCTGCGTCGAAAAACGACTCTTTGAGCTGCGGCTTATACGCCGGAAATTACGGTACATTTTTCTGATAATTAGAACACTCTACGCTAAAATAACCGGCAGATGACAACACTTCCCATCCTCAATTTCAGATATATATCTTAATTAGTTATCTAAATTTTTGTTCATTAGTAAAAAGTCGCAAACTAAATGGAGGGATCGGCCAGAGAAACAGATCTCTTTGTACTTCAGTTTTAAATGAAAGCAGATCCCTGTGTCTGAAACTTTCTCGGAATTTTTTTCACTGGCGCAGGCAGATTTTTAGCAGTTTTTTAAGAAAAATTACCGGTCAAATTTTTCGAAAATTGCATAGACGGATGCAGATTTTTTTTTTTTTACATATGCTCAGAAATTTTCAAATTGATATCTTAATTAGTTTTCTTAAAATTTGCTAATTAGTAAAATAATTTCGAATTCGTTCATTTCCGCTTGTTCTTTTCTTGAGCCATTTTGATTTAAAAGATGGCATTTTCGATGCGATGTTTAATGATATTCTAATTAATATCTAGAGTAATTATCAAAATATTAAAATTCTGAGACTCGTGTGCACATGTTCAGACATTGGACTATCCACATCTAAATTTCCAGACTTCTAAGTGGGTTAGATTTTGCTAGTCCCCGCCAACAGACACAGACACAGACACACACACAGACACACGCACACAGACACACACACAGAGCGAAACTTTATTTTATTAGTATAGATAAAGGGTGTCCATGCTTATCTTTGATCAACATCTAATTCCTAAGCTGTTGGTTTTAGAGGTATAATGTTTTAATTGTTGTCCTTCATCGTATGACCAAACTACGACAATATATATATATATATATATATATATATTAAAAAAGGTTACGAAACTTAAACTTTTATACGGTCCCTGGATCCTAAAAGTTATATTTCGAAAATCTTTCTCTGTGCTGTAATAAGTAAAACAATAACATTTTCTTTTTTGTAAGACGAGAACAAACCGAGTTATGATACTTTAAATTTTATGAAATTTCGGCGTTTCCTGGCATTAAAAACGAGAAAAGGCTTTTTTAGTGTACGGAATTGCTGAAAAGTCAATTTTATATAAATTTATTTATGTTATTTAAAAAGTACATCTTGCATCGGACGGGAATCGAACCCATACCGCCGTACCAGAATGCCTTGGGCCTTTCCAGCTTTCAGTCGCAAATGAGTAAAAAGCTAGGTAAATTTTCGTCATAGAAGAAGATTATTGTTTTACTTGTAAGAGCATATAAGACGCAAGGACCATATAAAAATTTAAATTTCGTATTTTTATAAATGACTATTTTGACATTAACCCTTTAACGAGCGGTGTCCACAAAAAATGATACCTAATTTTAATTCCAAAACTGACAACTGCACCAAGAATATTTAATTAAAATTTGCCTATTATGAAGTACCGGAAAATAAGCAAGTTTTTATTTTCTAATGAATTCGTTTGTAAATTCTGGTGTCAGCCCATTATTTCATCATTTTACAAACAGACTTACTCCGCGCCGGAAAGGGTTAACGGATTTTCATCTGATGAAGAACTACATTTAAAACTTTTTTTACAATTGAAACTATAATCTCTAACTAACAGTTTAAGAAAAATCTATTTGTCAACGATAAGAAGGGGCACATAAGTTTATATTCAGCAAAACCTGACTCTAATGAATCTATTTTACACGGGAAAATATCATAGTTCTGGCGACAACAGCACAGTGCAGTTACAATACTTAATTTAAATGCTGGGAGAAAAACTTGTCTAAGAAGGAATTTTTCTTAAAAGTTTTACTGTTTTTTTTTTATGAACATTTTATTCAATACGGTGGTAAATAAAGGAAAAATAACATATTAATAATCAATCTAAAGTCTCTCTAATCTGCTGATTATATATCGACGTTCCAACGGCAGGTAAAATAAATCTATTAAAATAAAAACTGTTTATTAATTTTAATTCTGGTATCTATTAAATTTACAGAAGAGATATTTATTATGTCTTTCTTTTTCTTTACCAAAATCAACGTCATAATATTATGAATTTATATCACATGCGTCTGTTGGCAAAAATTCAAATGCTATTTAAATTAATTAATGATTTTATTTAAAAAATATTCGTTGCATCGGCCGGGAATCGAACCCGGGCCGCCCGCGTGGCAGGCGAGCATTCTACCACTCAACCACCGATGCTCATTTACCTTCGCGAAATAGCGTGTAATATTTAAAAAGTGACCTACTTTTATATGCAATCGCCATAATTCACAATGCCTTCAGCCTCTTCAGTCTTCAGCCGCGGATAGGTAAACAAGAGTTGATGCATCAATGAGTAAGTGATTGTACAGAGGCAAATGAATATAATTGCTCTTCTACTTTAACCCTTAATTGCATAGTGATGTAAATTTCCATCGCTGTTTATTTAACTTTTAATAAATAAATCAACTTCTTCGCCACCACTATATTTATGTAGAAATATTAATCTAGTAAATTTCCCGTGAACTATGTTGCTGAACAAAGTTAAAAATCTATCTTAAAATTTCTGGTGTCAAATATTTAATATATGTATAAAAAAGCACAATTGTAAAAGAAAAACATGCAAAGAAGGGTTAACAGTACGTTTAATTTGAATTCAGCTGGATTTCCAGAGAAGTGAATATTTCTAGACCACTTTTTCCGCTATTAGTTCTACTACTGCTGATGGTCACTAACACTACTAGCTAATAGCTACTAGTGGTGTTACTAGTAGCTAGTTACCTAATGCGCTAAGACCACTAGCATTCTGTTATTCTGTACTAGTGGGTACTAGTACGAGTACCTAGTACTTTTTAAGGTTTGAATGTGGAATACGCTCTTTTTCTTAAATTTTGAACTTTTTTCTATTAGTTCTTTCATGTGGTTATATGATATGTCACAGATTCTTTCATGAGACATATATATATATATATCATTCTTTTCCTTTCTTTCTCAAGACTTCAACCCACCTATTTAAAAGTTGTTCATTATTAATATTTTCTATGGGGGGAGGGAGTGGGGCCGGTAATTGGAATTAGTCAAATCAATATGTTTTTCTTCACTCATACTTTCAACCTGTTAATACCAATTATAGATAAAAAAGTGATTTTTCAAGCTCTATATATAGCTATTTTAAACTATGTACATAATTAATGAATATAATGTATTTCTTTACTTGGCTATCCTGCAAAAATGTAATGAATAATGGTGACAAAATATTTAAATTAGGTTAAATATAGCGCAAAAATATTTCTTGTATATCTCTTATTTTTAGCACAATTAATAAAGAAGCACGAATAATAAAGAGGCAGAAAATAGTTTTATACACCAAATAAGTTATTTGGTATATGTATTAATTTTAGAAAAAAGAGAAAAATATAGAATATACAATGAAGCCATGAGAATAAATGTAATAACTGTTTCAAAATATTCATAATACTTACTTGTTAATTCTTCCGGTATTAAAAGTTTTGATAAATTTTGAATATTAAAATTCTATTAAAATAGACACTTCTGTAATGTTTTATCGTCATTCCTTAATTTTCAACGTTATTAATTATAGTTTCATAGCATTCTTTTATTTTCTGTTCGTCATTACTCTTTTCTGTGGATTTCAAATGATGTAAAAGATTTTCTTTGCTGTTTTTCACGAAAGATATTAGGTCCATGGGTGTATTTCAATTTAGTTCAATATTCCATGTGTAATTAATGCACATTGGCTTACCGAGGAAGATTGGGTAAAAATGAAGAAAGCTGAAAAAAGACTTTAATTTAGAATAGCGGTTCCCAAACTTTTTCCTCTCACGTACCCCTTAATTAGACTTTTCATTTATGCATACCCTTTCTCACATAAACCAGCCCTAAATATTTTTGTTTTCGTTCGTTAGTAATGTTCATATGCTAGTTACGAATGTCAGATGCAGTCTCATTAGAATTCCTGTTTTTAACCACTTATCCATTTTGAACCCACAACACGGTAAAAATATAAAGTCCCCCAAAACACTATAAGTTAATGATTTCAAGTTAAGCACTCACAACCAAGGAATGAAGCTTACTCCCATTGATATGCGTTAATGAGTTTATATTAATGCTGCCTTGTTAAAAAGTCAAATGATGACCAGCCTTCAAGTGGGTTCATTGAAGTCCTGATGCGATTCATGTTTTATCTACATATTTCTAGAACGAGAATAAAACAAAATGAATAAGAGAAGGGGGAAGTTACATTCAATATATTATTAGGAGTTGGCGGATATAAGGGCAACGAATAATCAACTAATTGCTGAATTGACATTTTCCTCATTTTATGTAAATAGCTATTTTACCTTTACACAAGTCTTTCATTGTAAAATAAAAGTTTACTACAGTTTTGTTTATCTGTTTTCATTTTAACTTTTTTTTGCTTTTTCCGCCATCACCAATGTAATTTTTACGTACCCCCAACTAGACTACTAGCCCAGTCAAATTGTAGTTTAAGGTGGAAAATTCTGGTGTAATTGTTTTTAGTGGCTTATTTTATGTTTTTTGGGGTGCTGAATACGAATCTGAAGTTTTCCAACAAAATTTCTTTCGGCAAATTTGTTTTTTTTTACAAAAAACCTGTAAAAACACGGACTTTTTTCGTGTTTTTCAAAATAACTCCAAAATTGTGCATTTTGCGTGAAAGTCGGCAATATATGAGTTAAAGAGAATAAAATTTCCTACATTTTATGTATTGAAAGTTTTTTTCTATGATCAATGGTTTAGCCGTGAGAGTACCTCAAAAATGGGTATTAAAAACAAAAACTGTAAAAAAACGGGAATTACGGCATTGTATGTCGATGTAACATGGAAACAAACCATTTAACGCAAATATTAACCATCAGTGATACTAAAGATTATATTATTGACTATATTTTATGCATTTAAGGTAGGGGAAAAGTGTGGATCTGGCACCAGTGGAAGTTTTGAGCAGTGGAGTATCTCCACCTCCTCTCAAGAGTCAAAGGTGCTCCTCCTCCGGAGAGCTAGTACTCTAAGAGAATATAAAATTTTGAAAAAGGGGGTAAAATTTGGTACAGGAGATAAAACTATCTAAAATCGTCGAAAAACAGTAATTTTTGGAAAATAGCAATAAACACTTTAAAAAAATCTATTGAACAATTCCATTGAATATTTACTGCATAAAGTCGTGTGGAACAGGGGTCAATCATGTTCCTCAATTTGTGAAAGGTATGTGTCATTTGTTAAGTACAAATACAAGGATAGTGCTGTAGTTGTGTTCGATGGTTACCCTGAAGAAAGTTGCAGAGGTACTAAATGTATTGAGCGAGCAAGAAGATCACGCAAACAAACTTCAGTAGATTTGATGTTCGACGAAACAATGGTGCCTACGGTACCACAAGATAAATTCCTAGGCAATATAAAAAACAAAGAGCGTTTGATTTTAATGTTGAAAGATAAATTTGCAGCAGCTGACATTCACACAAAACAGGCACGAGAAGATGCGGATACGCTGATTATCACCACAGCAAGGGACCTTGCGCAACAACATAACTCTGTAGTTATCGTGGGTGAAGACGTAGATTTGCTGGTGATCATGATTGGTCTCTGTAGGGGCATACATTCAAATGTATATTTTTTAAAGCCAGGAAAAGGGACAGTTTCACCATTCATTTTTTCTCCTGACTGCAAACTTGAACAATCGGTTGCTGACAACATATTATTTTTACATGCCATGAGTGGTTGTGATACTACTTCAGCCTTTTTCAAAGTAGGAAAAATGATGTTTCTTCAGACTCTCAAAAGAAACCCGGCATTTATTAAAGCCATTGAAATTTTTAAAGACCCTATGGCAGATGCTGATGCAATTACTGATGCTGACAATCATTTTTTGACTTCCTTGTACAAATTATCTGACAAGGAAACCACGTCATTAAACAAATTGAGGTATCTATGCTACCTTAAGTCTGCATATAAGCCATCAACCCATTTGGCGTCCCTACCTCCTACGGAGTTGCAGCTAAACAACATTCTTTAAGGGTGTATTTTCAAGTTCAGCAATGGCTTGGGAATGAAAAAAATCCTGAACAATGGGGTTGGAAAAGCACCAAAGATGGTCTAGAGCCCATAACCACGCTAGAGCCACCAGCACCTCAAGCCGTTCTAAAACTCATTTCTTGCAAATGCAAGAAGACATGCCGTAAAAACTGTGGATATAAAAAAGCAGGCCTCAGCTGTTCTAATATGTGTCTAAACTGCGAGAGCAGTTGTAATAACATGCCTAATATTGAAATAGAAGAAAACGAGGATGACCCGGAATACCCTGAAGTACTTGAAGGTAATTATACATAAATCATTCCATTTCACATTTATTTTTTCATTCATTTTTAATTTGGTGTAGTCAAAATATGTATCCCAATACACTGTGCATAACTATTTAGTTTTTAGACAATTAAAACTATGTCATTACTTATTTTTTAAAACCCTGATACGTAGTATAATAGCTTTTTTGCTCCCTGATTTGGGGTCCAAAAGTGACCGATTCCTGAAATGAGCTGTAAAAGAGGGCTGATATTAAAAAGAGGTAAAAATAATGTTATGATAAAATGCTGTATGAATCTTAACTTAGTTATAATTAATTCCACCGTTTAAAAAACTATTATACACACCAGTTCTTCTCCGGAGCATAAGTTTCGATCCTTGGGACAAAAACGGCTTTTCGCGCCCGTATGCGTAAATAGCTATTATATAATTAATTTCTTTTTTATAGGTGTAGAAGACCTAGAAAGCATACCCTCAGGAAACATGAAACCATTGGCCAAGAGGACTCGGTTTGACTGACAAGTTCCTTTCAATGTCCATAATAATTATTAATTAATATTGTATAAATACATAACTACCTATTTTACTATATTATTTAACATTAAACAGTTTGCATACTAATCAATCGTGAATCATTTATCATTTTTTGTACCTATATAACCTAACATCAACGTTTTACATATCTGCACACATGTATAATAATGCATATAAGTTATATGCCTTTAATAAGGAGGTGGATGACTACTTCGTGCATTCGTAATTGCTTTTTTCATAATTATTCAAAGTCCAAGAAAATTACTTGCACATAAATTGTAGAGAATTTTATCTATTTTTTTAAAGCATAGTATAATGTATACAGTGAAATGTTTATTTTTAGGCCTTATGAACAGAAAGGCTGTAAAAAAATGTGTTTTTTGCTATTTTCCGAAAAGTACTGTTTTTCGACGATTTTGCCTAGTTTTACTTCCTTTACCTAATTTTACCTCTTTTTAGAAAATTTTAGCACCTCTTAGAGTAAGAACTCCCAGGAGGAGGAGCAACTTTGACTCATGAAAGTAGGTGGAGCTGCTCCATTGCTCCCAACTTCCACTGGTGCCGGAACCGCACTTTCCCCCTACTTTAAATGCATAAAATATAGTCAATCATATAATCTTTAATATAAATGATGGTTAATATTTGCGTTAAATGGTTTGTTTCCATGTTACATCGACATACAGTGCCGTAATTCCCGTTTTTTTACAGTTTTTGTTTTTAATACCCATTTTTGCGGCACTCTCACAGCTAAACCATTGATCATAAAAAAAATCTTTCAATACATAAAATGTAGGAAATTTTATTCTCTTTAACTCATATACTGCCGACTTTCACGCAAAATGCACAATTTTGGAGTTATTCTGAAAAAAACGAAAAAAGTCCGTTTTTTTACAGGTTTTTTGTAAAAAAAACAAATTTGCCGAACGAAATTTTGTTGGAAAACTTCAGATTCGTATTCAGCACCCCAAAAAACATAAAATAAGCCACTAAAAACAATTACACCAGAATTTTCCACTTCAAGCACTTTTTGAGCACAATTTGACTGGACTATACCACGTAACCCAGGTTGGGAACTGCTGATTTAGAAGATAGTTTTGCAAGTGCAGTGATGCCTATTCAGGGTGGCTAGTGGTCAGTGAAAAATACAGTCAAAAAAAGTGATAAACACCACTATATTCCTATAAAAAAATTTCATGCTGATTATTTGATCGAATAATCAAAATGAATTTTTCTATAAGAATATACTGGTGTTTATCTCTTTTTTTTTACTGTATTTTTCCCTGACCACTAACCACCCTGCTATTACATGCACCTATTCAATTGGAAATTTATTTGCGAGAACAACTGAAACATGAACGTAAGCCGTCAAAAATTGTATAATTTTCTGATTTGGATAAGAGGATTTGGTTCTGCAAGGTTTAAAATTTTTAATAATGCTTTAGAAAAACTATTTGAACGTGTGTTTGGATCAAATATGTAACTTAACCCATTCGGGACCATGGTATCATATATGCAATCTCAAAAAGAGCATACAAAATTTGTTTTAAGCACCAGTAAAAAATAAAAGTAATATCTGCTTTCTCATATTAGAGCATTTTTGTGATAGTTTAAGTAAAGGTAGCTTTTTAAAAAAAAGTGGTGCCAAACGAATAAAATTTGTGTAAAAGCCGCGGTCCCGAAGGGGTTAAGGAGAAGTGTCGCCGATGAGATAAACGCAAAATGCAATATGGTGGAGTTCATTATTACTTCTTTTCTTTTCTGAGAACATGTAATTCACTAATGGCCTTTATAAAACGAATATCCTACCAATACCTGAATGAAATTTATGAAATGACTGCTGGTGATCATCTGAGTAATTCCACTCTTTTTGCCATGTTACTTTCATAAAATAATACCATTAAGAAAATATTCACAGCAGCTGCCACTTTACATCCTTTTAGGTAGCTTTCAATACAAAAAAGTATAAAGCTACCTATTGCAGCCGTTCGGAGGAAAGCAGTTCCGGAAAATTTCGATATATTTTCACCGATCATGACCCCCAGACCCCAAAACCACCCTCCGTTCAAATGTTGATTTATATATATAGATATATCCATATATATATATATATATATATATATATATATATATATATATATATATATATATATATATATCTGAGCTATGTCATACAATAACGCTCGTATTTATAAATCGATTCTGATGAAACTAATTGTGTGTATTAAGGTCACCAATGTCTCGACCGAGTTCGTTGGCCAGCTTGATTCGCCATTTTGTTTCAAGATGGCGGCCATTTAAAAATTTAAAACTAAAATAAATATACAAAAAAATTAAAAATTTAAATTTATTTTTTAATTACGTGTTAGGCCTTGATACGAGGATTCCAGAGCATTTTTTGGTTTACCTCTATCTTAAAAAATGGCTGAGATAGAGCAGTTTGAAATTCTAGGGTGGCTGACATTTTGAAACAAAACAGCACATTAACGCGATTACTCACAAATTATTTTCTTTCATTGTTGTAATAATTTTCCCAATCATACGCATAAAACTATATATTCATATCCGTTAGCGACAAAATTGGCAAAATTTGTGACATTTGGCGAAATATCGCCAAATTTGGCGACCAAAATAAGTCTTTATAAATGAAGCCAATTTGGCTATTGCTCAATAATTTGGCGAAATTCTTATTCAAATTCAGTATTAACGAATCTTTTGTAAACGTTTCTTTGCATTTTAACTTGCTGTTTTCGTGTAACATTAGCTAAAATTTTAAAACGAAGGTATAGGAAAGCTACCTTTTCCTCCCGGTACAGGCCGGAAGGACTTTTTTTTATATATATTTATTAACTTCTACATTTGGTAAATGCATAATTTAGCATTAATATTCGCAAGTGATAATTTCATTTTCACTTAAAATAATGGAAAACTGGCAGATATAGTACGCATTTTGACGATATAATACAGACGACGAGTTCAGATGGGAATGGCAGATGTTCAATCGTCATTATAAACGGAATTCATTGTCTTTTAATGCGTAAATTAAGGCTCCTGGTCAGCCAGTTTTCAAATTTCTTCTCCAATGTTAATAGGCTTGGAATGGATTCCTGTTGTTAAAAATTCTCACGAGAAAATTAATATTTTTAATTTCGATTTGCTGTCTACTCTTCATGAAGTATGCCTCTTTCTTTTGTAGTTAACAAAATATTTCTATAAGGGGTGCTTAATTGTATTTGAAGAGTTAAATTCTTACTCCGAAGTCGTTAACTTCGCTAACGTACCTGCCAACGGTTATTCCTTTTTGTTACTCCTAAAATTTAGTTGAAAATTTTGCTTTATTTAATCGAACCCCTTATTTTCCAACAGGCTAACATGGGATATCGCGATCAGAGTTAATCAGTGGTCCTTCAATTTACAAAAACCTATTTCACAGTTCGAGCACCGCCCTCTGAATACTAGGACTACGCTCTGACACAAAAATGGCGGCTGTCATAGGCGGACTTTTTTAAGCGTTTGTACTATGCCCTGAATTCACAAATACAATTATTGAAGATTTAAAAGGGAAAAAAACTGTCTTAAATGTAACTTTTATTTCTTTATTTTTGTTTTATATATCTTTGTTTCTTTATTCTTTGTTCTTTATTTTTATTTTTTACTCCAACTATAAGTTTAAAGGTTTGTGTTTTACTTTTTTTTTTAATTGAGCTTTTCATGTTGATGCAATTTTTTGGGTTATTACTTTTCTATTACTATTATCTATTGTTTATTACTATCTAATACTTATTTTACACTATTACTGTATGTAACAAAATATACTGTGACTGTGTCTTAAAAATGTGAAAAATATCTTTAAAAACTCAAGAGAAATTGCTTTCACCCAAAAATCTAGGACAATTGTTCTGGAAATACAGATAGACACGTGATTTATCTAGGCATGTAGAGAACATGTATGAACAAGTTGAAATAAAATAAACTTTTTGCTAAATACGTTTACATATTATTGTATTTAAAAAAGAATTTATCATTATATAAGAAAGGATATATCTAAATATATAAGAGTGAAATTTTCAATATCAAATGGAATAAAGCGAAAGCATTATTTTTCCTGCAATCTTATCGATCCCTCCGTAATAATTCTACAATCTAATCCAATTTTTAAATGAATCGAAGGTCTATGTCTCCATCCAATTTCGAGAGAGAGTTTAATCGAAATAAGTTTAACTTTGGAGACTGAATCATCCATTCTCATTCAAACGAACTTGGGGAAGTTATTGAATAAATTAAGACATTTGAAACAAACTTTATACTATGAGAGTTTGAAAGGTCTCCGTATTGGTTAATATTATGATTTCGTTTTGTGTTTAAAGAACATAAAATAAAGTAGTAATTTAAAATAAAGGCTAATATTTGTTTTCATATAAAAGGTTTATCCATATGATTTATAAATAAATAAAATAAATTTTTCATTTTTATTTTTTGCTTCAACTATAAGTTTAACCCTTTTAGTGCGGGAGTCGACAAAAGTCGACATAAGGGTCCGAGTGCGACAGTCGACTAATGTCGACATCTAGGAGTTGGGTGCTGTAGACTACACTAAGCGTCGACAAAAGTCGCCTAGGCGTTCACGACGTGTATTGTGCTGACTGTTGTGCGTCATGGGCTTAGCAGAAAAAAAAAAAACCCAAAAAATTCCGCACTGAAAGGGTTAAATATCTGTGTTTAATTTTTTTAATTGAACTTTTCAAGCTGATGCAATTTTTGGAGGCATTACTTTTCTATTACTATTATCTATTGTTTATTACTATCCAATACTTATCTTACACTATTACTGTTATGCAACAAAATATGCTGTTTCTTAAAAATGTGAAAAATATCTTTAAAAACACAAGGGAAATTGGTTTCACTCAAAAGTCTAGGACAATTGTTTCTGGAAATACAGATAAGACAAGTGATTTATCTAGTCATGTAGAGAACATGTATAATGGAGTTGAAATAAAATAAAAATATTTCTAAATACTTACGCATTATTGTATTTAAAGAAGAATTTCTCAATATCGGAAAGAGTGAAAATTTCAATATCGAATAGAATAAAGCGAAAGCATTATTTTTTATTCAAACTTATCGATCCCTCCGTAATAATTCTACAATCTAGTCTAATTTTTAAACAAATCTCCATCCAATTTCGAGAAAGAGCTTAATCGAAATAAGTTTAACTTTAGAGACTGCATCATTCATTCAAATTCAAACAAACTTGGGGAAACCATTGAATAAATTAAGACATTTGAAACAAACTTTATACTGTGAGAGTTTGAAAGGTCTCCGTATTGGTTAATATTATGATTTCGTTTTGTGTTTAAAGAACATAAAATAAAGTAGTAATTTAAAATAAAGGCTA
The DNA here is from genome assembly GCA_963931845.1 of Maratus michaelseni. Classification (NCBI taxonomy): domain Eukaryota; kingdom Metazoa; phylum Arthropoda; class Arachnida; order Araneae; family Salticidae; genus Maratus; species Maratus michaelseni. The sequence continues at coordinate 84,725,561 of OZ007594.1, forward strand.
ATATTTTTTATTCTATATAAAAGGTTTATCCATACGATTTATAAATAAATAAGGCGAAGATTTCTACATAGTTTTGGAAAATTTATTTTATCGTAAAATATTGATTTTTTTTTTCAATTTAACAGATATGTATTATTTTTTATGTCTATAAAATATAAGTAAATAAATTCAAAGCGACATAATAATATAAATTAATTACAAGCTTCGTAATCTACGATCAAACTTCAGTAATTTGTTGTCATTTCGATCTTTTCGATCTCTTAAAGGTTTGAGGATTCCTTTTAACGGTTGGAGGATTTTAATGAGGAAGCAAAGAAACGTGCAGATGATTGCATCAGATTGATTGATGCAAGGATTTAGTTCTTGAGCGATATTTTTTTATTAACTTTTACCATAATTTATTTTTGATAAATATCAGATTACATTTCTTTTCTAACATGTTGACTACATTTCTTGTGCAAGGTGAACGGAAAGCGACACCACTCGTGAAAAATATTTTATTTATAAAATACACACAAGATAAAAATTATAAACATGAAGTAAATTTAAAATGTGACTACACTCTCAAAGAATAAAAAAGAAGAGAAAAGAAAAGAAAACGTAAAAAGTACAGGCAATAAGTTGCCGGAACACTCCTGTGACTGGAAGATATTTTTCTGTTATTTGAAGAAATTTCCGCCTTTTGATTGGAGAATTTCAGGAAATTTTCAGCTTAGTTCGCGAATTTTTCGTGTTTTAAAGTGAAAAATAACGTGAAAATTCCGTTAGTAACATGAAAAATTACTAAGCAGCACTGTTACCGGAACATATTATCTGTGATGTGACAAACATGTAGCTTTCGACAGGTAGTTTTCGTCAGTACAGGGTTGCCACTTTGGCCTTTTATAAATTCAAACATTTGGAATTCACACAGAAATTCTGAAAGAAGAATTTTTACTGTAAGCAATCACCTAATGTTTGTCATTATGTAAACAAAAAAAACATTATAGGGAATTTCTGGTATGAATGTGAAATTTCAGAGTGAAAAAAAAAAGGTCAAACTGGCAATCATAGAGCAGTACTTGTGCAGATATTTTTTACGTTATATGGGTGAAGCTTTTGTATTTTGTGGAGGAAATGGTAAAATCGAATTGGAAATATTCCTGTTTTAACAAACTATAATCATTGGTAAAATTCGTTCAAATCACGGATTGCTTCGATAGTGTACTCTGGGAAACAAAACTGAAAAAAACAAAATCAACATTCACGGAGGGTGTTCAAAATATGACCCGTTTCCTTGACTACATGCACAAATGACGACACAAATTTTAGCATATTTGAGACGGGAAACAGGGATACCAAACAGTAATTCATTGTTCGGCTCAGGAAATATTTGTTCAGTATGTCTTTTTAACCCCTTCACGACGAGTATGTTTTACTGGATTTTTAATCATTTGTTACCAGTTACTTAAAAGAAGAATTTTTGGATAATTTAATAGCAGAAATTATTTTAATTAATTCTACAAAATTTTTCTACTTCTTTTACTACAACTTTCGCACTACTTTTTAAAAAATAATCTCTGACATACACTTATACTAGTAGATCTTCAGATCAGGAGAGTCAACGTCAGCTCTGAAAGTCATTGTTTTTTAATCTCACATTTCATATTATTTATCATCTTCCAATCCGCAAATTATTTTTTTTAAATTACGTATATATTTAGAGGCATATAAAATAATTCGAAGGTTTCAGAAATTAGAAACGTTAAATTAAACACTGTTTATGCATTAATTTTCTGACATTCTTATGAACTTATTCTTGTAATTTTTTAGGTAATAAAAAAATACATAAATATTGCAGCAAATTAGTGCGAGTTACTTGAATTTTATTATTTTGATATTCTTTGAAATACGGTTGCTAAGCAACTAATAAATTAAAGACCAAAGTAAAAAGAAATGCATTTTAAAATTTGTAAAATATATGAAAGTAAACTGTGTTATATTTCCCGAACAGATGCAAAACATTTTCCAATAATTTAAACAATTAATTTCTAAATTCTAATAAATGTGTCGGCAAATTTTAAAAGCTTTTGGATATGTATTTAAAACATCCATATAAAAATTTTAGCATCTAAAACTTTATGTTTAAATCCATTTTCAAATATGTGATTTTAATTTCAGTTAAAATGAAATTTGAAAATCGTCTGCATTCCCATGGGAAAGCATTATGACCTAAAAAGAAATGTTCTATATTTTTCGAACAAATGAACCAAATGTAACTAAAAACTATACAGCTAATTCCAGGTACCTGACCAACATACTCACCAAAAATCAACCTAATCGGATCATTTTTGCGGCAGTTATCGTGGAACAGACAGACAGACAGACAGACAAACAGACAGAAACCAAAAACTTTTCGGGTCTCAACAGTGAGCCTCAACTGACGTTTCGGCAACTAACATGCTTTCCAAAGACATTTACCAGAAAGAATTTTTCCTTGTAAATTGTGGTACGAGTGAACATAAAAATAGTCTCCAGTCTTAGCCCGTAATCAAAAGTTTAACTCCAAGCTGAATTCGGAATTTTGCTTATAACTTTCAGGGACTACCAATAGGGCAAACTTTCACCAGTAAAAAGGAATAGACATTTTTGCTTTATCCATGACAGTAACTTTGTATGAATTTGAAAACTGAAAAAGCAAAATCAACATTCACGGAAAGTGTTCAAAATATGACCCGTTTCCTTGACTACATGCACAAATGACGACACAAATTTTAGCATATTTGAGACGGGAAACAGGGATACCAAACAGTAAATCATTGAATCATTGTTCGGCTCAGGAAATATTTGTTTAGTATGTCTTTTTAACCCCTGCACGACGAATATGTTTAATAAGATACTTTTAAATAAGATAAAAATTTCTAATAATATTTACTAGCCCTCTGAGCGTTTTGAAAAAGGGTAAAAATATAATGTTGTTTTCTCTGTATTTTGTTTTAAACGCTAAAAATATACGATTCTTTCAGCATTATAAATATAACTTAATTACAAATATGAATGTAACCCTTGAGAGTATTAATCATTCTTCAATGTTTTGAAATTTCATTAAATCTATAGAATTATATTATCTTAAACATTGCATATATTGCAGTGAAACCTGGAGCTTAGTGAACGGAATATTACGTTCTACACGCTTTGAGGGCTAGTGATAGTTTGCCCCGTTAGTATTAGGTCCTGGTAACTCTACCAGTAATGGATATCAGTACAAAAACCCTTAAAGGGTTAAAAGTTGTGACGCAGCACTTTCTTTTGGCTCTAAGAATTTTAAATATGGGTCTTAAAAGTAATGATATCAAATTTGAGTGACGCTATGTTAATATTTCTTTTAAATCATCATTTTCTTTTTAGTTTTATTTATATTCACAGGTGCAATTATTATCTTAACATGAAAACATATATAAAATTTATTCGCTGATGCTTTTTCATTCAGATCTCTCAGGAATTCAAAATATGGGTTTTAAAAGAAATGATATCAAAATTTGAGTGCACCTTGACGTGAATTTAATAGGATTGTTTTAAAATTCAATTTAAATTATTTTTCGTTTGTCTTCTAAAGTATATTTACACATACAAACAATACTTTTAATTTTTCAATACACTGTTAAATATATTAGTTTCACTGAGCCTATCTTATGTATTCAAATGTATTTATTTAAATAAACTGATTTATGTTTTGTTCCACGCTATCCAAAATCATAAGTAAAATTTATGTAAATGATTATTTTGCGTCATATTATCCACTTGCATACATTTTCCTTTGTTTGGATACTATGAAGCAAAATAATCATTTACATAAATTTTACTTATGATTTTGGATAGCGTGGCACAAAACATAAATCAGTTTATTGAAATAAATACATTTGAATACATAATATAGCGTGATAGGAATGATGAACATTATCATAGCTGCGAACTTTTACGCTTTTTCCTACCACTAAAATTTTATAGTAAATTTTATGTTATTAAATCTCAGAAATCACGGGAATCAATAAGGCAAAAATTTCTATAAATTTTTAGTGGTTACCACAAATTTGCATAAGCATCTGGGGAATCTTTCTTGTTGTACACATCGTCATTTGGAATTCCCACTATCGGATTCGTCAATAACGTCATAGCTGCCAACTTTTACGCTTTTTTGATACCACTAAAAATTTATAGAAATTTTTGACTTATTGAATTCCGTGATTTCGGAGATTTAATAAGTTAAATTTACTATAAAATTTTAGTGGTAGGAAAAAAGCGTAAAACTTTGCAGCTATGATAACGTTCATCCTGTAATTAGATTATCACGTTATATTCGGGGACCCCACTTGTTACCATTCAAAATACTCATATTGATGTGCTCTATCCGAATCTGTACAAATTAGACGCTGCGTACCTTGTGGGACACCCTGTATGTAAGTATGTACGTAATGCGATAAATCTTGATAGAAATATCCGTTTTGCTTCACATTTTGGTTATAGGTTTATAGTGATAATACTTCCCTGATTAGTTTTGGGGGTTCATTGGTTAATTATAAAGGGGGGAGCGGGGTACTAACCCCCTCCCCCTTAATTTATATAAATGGGTTTTTCATGCAGAATTACCCAATTTGCTTCAAATTTTTTGCTTCAAATTTTGTATATAGATTCATTGTGGTAAGACGCTTCCCTGATTAGTTTTGAGGGTTCATTGGTTAAGTATAAAGGGGAGAAATGGCGGGCCAACCCCCCCCCCCCTCTTGATTTATTGTCGATTTCTTTATTTTTCGAGGGGTATTATTCTTTGAAATAAGAGCATAATATGCAATTAGTGTGAATAGCCTGTGAGCTCAATGCCATCAGTTTAACTGGGCACTTCTCTTTTTTTTTTTTTTTTTTGTATTTGTCTTTGTTAAATAAATGTTTGTTTCTTAATAAAGATATATAATTTTTCTTGTGTAATCTTTATTTAAATATACACACATAAGCACAAAAGTTTTTTAATTTATCAAAATATCTTGATCATATGCAATAAATACATAGACAATCAAGTTATGTTTTGATTTAAAAAAAAAACTATATTTCAAATAGGAAGTTATTGACAACAAGTCTCAAATGTAGAAAATGATTCATATTATACATGCAGGGCTGCCAACTACTACGCTTATTTCGAGTCAAATAATTCTTTTACAATCAGAAATTTTAGTTAACAAACGCAATAAAGTATAAAGCATTGCATATCATTAATTAAATTTAGTATGCAATTTATTAATATTTTTCTGGTTCTAAACATGAATATTTGATTTAAAAAGGCGTAGTAGTTGGCAGCCCTGTACATGTGTATTAATTTACAGAAAAACTTGTTGTATTTGTATTTATATTACATTTAACATAAGAATAAAATTACAATAATCCAACAATATATGAAACCCTATTTCTCTTTTCCAGGGTCCCCTTTCCTTCATGGTCACAAAAATTTGAGCATTTCCAATGTCTCAAAGTATAGATGGGAGTATGTAAATAAATATTTAGATAAATATATTTATTATTAACCTACTCTATTAGTATAAAATATCAGCTCTAACTGAAAATTACATGCTAAATTTGGGGACCGAGGGCCCAATTAGCGTGCAATCACCCAATTGCTACAAGTTTCAAATTTATTTTACATTTGCAGTAGGCATATATATTTTTTAAATCTAGCTACTGTCTTACGCTCTTTAAATAGTTTGAGTACAATAAAATTAATGCTAATAAAAATTTACCTTATTCCAATTACTTGCTTTGAAAAGGAATTGATTTTTTTTTTGCTCATTTTAAATAATACAGCTGGGAAACAGAATGTATATATATAATAATAATAATTTTTAATTATTTACAGTTTGTAAAATTTATTATAAATATTTAACGAATTCTTAAACTGAAAGTCCTGGTCTTCATATTTTATTTATTTAAAAAAATAAATAAAAGCATATAAAATCATTGCATCATTTGTTTTAATTAGAAAAAAAAAGTTATTCTATAAAATATTTACGAGAATTACGTGATAAATCCCGGATATCAAAGTACAGTAAAATTTAAAAGAAAAAAAGATATATCTGAGTTCCAGGCTTGTTTTGAATAAGAATGAATATTTTTTGTTCCTTTTTAATAATACAGTGGGAAAATATATATATATATTATTTACAATTTGTAAAATTTAACATAAATATTTTACAAACTCTTAAAATAGTTCGTTTTCTGTTCTGTTAACTAAAAAACTCGTAAAAAAAAAAAAAAAAAAAATTCTTTTTAAATACAGCTCAAGAAAAAAAAAAGTTTTCGATTTGCTGAACTTCAATTACTGACAATAGATGGCGCTCCGGCCAAACACGGCGTTCCCCTACCTGAGGTATTCTATTACCATGCGCGGAGGAAATGCGTAAAAAGTCTACGCAATAGGCTTAAGAAAATAGTCCCATTTTTAAACCAGATTATTTAAAAAACTAGAGTTTTCCTATTTAAGCGGATCAGGGGATTCGCTTCATCTAAAACCGATTAGTATCATATATTAATTAAAAAAAATCGTCCGGGCGGATATCGAGAATAGCGTTTTACACCATGACACCATTACATGCAGAGAGAAAAACTTCCCACTTTACTTAAAAATGAGTTTCCAGATCTTAAAATCTACTGCTTGTAGAAATCTATAAATTTCAGGATAGAGTTAGACCGGAGATATAAGACAGCTGTGAAAAAATCAAAACGTTATGCCTCATATTTGCTGAGATATTAAATGTCGGCTTTTCGCTTTTCCTTTGAACTCAAACTAGGTGTATATATAGAGTGACGGAAATCTTCGGTTTTGGGCTTTTGGTTTTCGGTTTTTTGCTGCGTCACTCGAGAAACTACTGTCTCTCATGATATTTTAGCAAACAACAGACTAAGTAAGTTTACTTTATATTAAATGTGATGAGTAAAATTCAGACTATATGTAATAATTGCATGTGTGCACATATATGCATTTGCATATTTCGGAAGTATTTTCAGTAAATGCATAAATAATCATATATATTTTTTCTGATGTCAAATACAACTTTTTATTCGCACATATAAAATGCACAATAATGAATAAGTTATCATGCAAACAATTTTTTAACAGGCTTGTCACATAGTACACTCATATTTTGTAAGAACACGTTGTTCGATGAGAAATTGCAGTTAATTAAAATATTAATGCGAAAAAACGTAGCAGAAAACAATCTCAAAGATTACAATACAAATTGCAATCTTTGCAAATACAAGCACTGGTATACTGGTATTTAGAAAATTCATTAAAAGCACATATTACTATAATTTTTATTAAAATATATAACTAAATGTATTCTTCAGTAACTCATATAAAGTATCTAAAGCGAAATAACAGGGAAGGGGGGGGGGGAGGAAGAGTCAAATTCTATTTAGTAATTTTTTTTGTAATGCTTGAGATAAAACGCTGTTAAGAATATATTATAACTCATGAGGTAGTTAAGAAACGCCATTAGGGATTTGTTATTAATGTAAAACATACAGCATGGAATTATTCGTTGCGTAAAACAATATACTTTATTTTAAAAATTCCTATTTGCTAAAAGTGTTTAGTTATATTGCAAATAAGGTTACAAATGGCCTTGCATCGGCTCAAGTGTTTTCAATATCCTAAACATTGACAGCAAAAGAAAGGTTTTTTAGAGAGCAATGAATTTGAGCTATCCGGTTGGAAGTGTATCCAAAGTAGGCAACTGTTCAGGACAGATAGCTGAAGGGTTCTATCTGAGACACTGAGTGGGTTTTTTGCATGAGAGTCTAACAAAAGGTACAAAGGCATATCACGGCTTTTCTCAAATCTTAGAAAAGGCACGGGATTTTTTAATCAATTCTTGACTTTTCTCAAGGTTGCAGTTGTCATTTACTTTGTTCTTTTTCGTATTGAAAAATGTACTAAAATATGTACCGGAAATATTATAACAGAAAAGACTAAATTAAAATTGAAAATTATTTTTAGATGCTTTCCAGTGTTAAATTGTCGATCAAGCTATTAAACTGCTCTTTTCAGGCAGTTAGAAAGACATAATATTGTACTGTAGCACCATGTTTATTTCGTGTCATTAGGCAACGTATTAAATTTAATATAGACCGTTTTATCATTGTCACCGAAGTTTATTATTGTTAGAAATTATAAAGAGTGTTTGTATATTGCATATGTATTAACGAGCTCTTGAATCGTCCCTGGATTTATAATTAACTATGATTAACCAGATTATAACTAACCAGATTATAAAATTTTCTTATTGTCGTAACCAGATTATACCCAATGAAATGTTTATCTAAAGCCATTACGTTGATACATTATACAAGGTAATCCCAATTCATGGTACAAATTTTAAGGGTTGGTACAGGCCACTGTAACAATCATTTATTTTATAGGAAACTAGGGTCAGAAATTACTTTATTTAGTCAAAATTACAGGAAGTCTCACTCCAATCCGAAGTCGCGCTTTCGTTCATAACTTTAACAGTAGTGAAGATATTTAAACAAAATTCGCAGCAGTCTCATCTTTGTATGAATTGAAAGGATACTGTAAGGATTTCATTACAGTTTCTTCACTACTATTAAAGTTATGAACAAAAATACTACTCCGGTGTGAGACGCCCTGTATTTTTGTCTATATAAACGGATTTCTGACCTTGGTTTCCAATACAAAAATTGTATGTTACAGTGTCCTGTACCAACCCTTAAAGTTTGTACCATAAATCTGGGGTCACCCTGTATAAGGAAACCATTGATGAGATCAGAAATAGCAATCTAAAGATTATATTGTCATTTCTGCCAGAATTGCCATTCTTATTGCACAGAAAGAACAACTGAGAAATAAGATTGTTAAATAGCGCTCTTTGCATATGAAAAAATGAGAATCTAACCTTCCCATCCACACTTCACGACCTGAAAAGCAATGAAAAGAGTAAATATTTCAATAACTGCAAGATTAATCTTTGGGAGATATTTTGTTTGCATGGTATTTTGAGAATCTTTGATGATGAAATAACCATTAGTGCTTCCATTTTCTCAAAAATCATGAATCCATCCATAGCAGACAGTTTTCTGATCCTTTTTTGGGCGAGCTCTACCATGTCCATTCCACTTTCACATATTCCGTTCATTTCCTTATGGTGTCCTGGAATCGATCCTTAAATTTTCAGAAAAATCAAAAAAAAAAAAAATGTATATTACTGCTTTGTCTACCACGTGATTAAGTACTCAATTCAAAAAGCTGTTTTTGGCTTTGCCAAAAATTCATCTACAGATTTAGAATCATCATCAGTACAAAGATTGCTCCTATTACACAGAAAGAACAACCGAGAAATACGGTTGTTAAATAGCGCACCTTGCATATAAAAAAAAGGAGAATCTAATTTTCCCATCCATACTTCACAACCTGAAAAGCAATGAAAAGAGTAAATATTTCAATAATTGCAAGATTCATCAATGGCAGATATTTTGTTTGCATGGTATTTTGAGAATTTTTGATGATGAAATTAACATTAGTGCTTCCATTTTCTCACAAAACACGTATCCATCCATATCAGACAGTTTTCTGATCCTTTTTATGGGCGAACTCTACTATGTCAGTCCCACTTTCAGATACTCTTCTGTATATTTCTTTATGGTATACTTGAAGCGATCCTTAAAATTTCAGAAAAATCTGAATAAAGGTTCAGGGTCCATAAGCCGTGTTTTTGGCCCATGAAATAAGACTAAAATTCGATTTTGTTATTCTGACTTAATTATTTCACTTTTTAATATTAGAAGGTTTATTCTGTACAATTTCAACATTATTTTTTGCATTTTGTTCGGATTTATATAACTTACACAAGCTCAAAGTTCGTATTATTAGAAGTTTTTAATGAAAAATCCGCAATTTTTCCTCATTTTACCTCAATTTTTAATATTTTGTTAATATTTTAATATTTTTTTATATTTTACTATGAGCTTTGCAACACTTTTATTTTTAAATATATTGTACATTTTGATGTATTTTATAATACATGTAAAGAAGAGAGTGTTGCACAATTGCGCTCATATAAATAATTGAGATAAAATTAGGAGAAATTGCATATTTTGCACAAAAAACTACGAATAATACGAACTTTGAGCTTGTATAAATCATATAAATCCGAACAAAATGCAAAAACTATTGTTGAAATCGTACAGGATAAGCCTTCTAATATTAAAAAGTGAATTAATTAAGTCAGTATAACAAAATCGAGTTTTAGTCTATTTCATAGACCCAAAACACGGCTTATGGACCCTGATTCTTTTGATACCACTGCTTTGTCTATACCACTTTGAGTAAGTACTTCACTCATAAAGCTGTTTTCGGACAGCATTCATCTACAGATTTATAATAAAATAATTTATTTTTTTTGCGTAAGCACTAAATCCGAACCTTGAATACAGGCTCAACATCTAGATTTTTAGCAAAATCACTAGCATCACGTAATCGAACTGAGGGCTTAAATCAATAAAATTATCGGAATCAAAATTACTGTTGTAAGCAGCGAAATCTTAAGCGATTTCTTCCTCTATTATCTTCTGGCATGCGGCTAATATGAAAGCATAGCTTACTATATACTAACTTACTACTTATATACTAACACCACCATAAGGCATTTTTATACGAGAAATACTAATAATATGTTCAAAAAATTTTTTGAAATTTATATTAATTTCAAAATGTTATATGAACATATTATTGGTATTTCTCGTATAAAAATGCCTTATGGTGGTGCTAGTAGGCAATCAAAAAATATAAATTAAATGTAAAAAATCTACTAAAGTTTAAAAAAAAAAAAAAAAAAAAAAAAAAAAAAAAAAAAAAGTGGTTTTCACCTATATTCTCATTTTGTAAACCGCAAGCCATGCTCCCTAGTTATTATTAATAATTTTTAACGCGTTCCAACACAGTCGAAAAGTGTTTATGAATTCGGGTTGTCTGTCCGTCTGTCTTTCCGAGTGTAAATATAGTCAGACTTTTATGTAATAGATATATGATACTAAGATTTCCTATGGCTATGGCATGTTCGGCATTCGAAATGAAATGTATTGCATTCATAGTTTTTCTACAGGGACACACAAAATCATTCCGTTATATTATGGAGTATGGGGGGGGGGGGGGTTTGTAATTATTTGATAATGTTACAACTATTTCAAACATATTGAAATTGATATATATCACTAAGGCGCAGAACAATATGTTTACTGTGGAATATGTTTTGTATAGATACCATTTATCATTCATATACAGGGACACACAAAAGTGTTCGTTACAGACAGTATAGACAGTCGGTAGAGACAGTACTGTCTATAAACGATAATTGTTGGAAGCGTTTTTTAAATTTAGCAACTTTTTTGCATATTACTTTGTGCGTATAAATTAGATAAATCATATACAGGGATGTAGAAAATAATTTAAATATATTTCCTTTTATTGACGGGAATTGCTGAAAGGAATGTTTAACTCTGTTAACTGTTTCTTAATTGAAATAAATTTTAGCATAATATGTTTTATATATACAAATCGTTAGATTATATACAGAGATTCACAAACGAATTTGAATTATTTTCAAACTATATATAGTAATTGCTGAAATTGAGTTTTCAAACTTGTTAAGCATTTTCCAAATTGTTTGCTTAGATACATCTTTCACCCAATTAAACGTTGAACTTTTGTTATAGTATTATGAATGTGTTGGAAAATGGTACATAATGTACGCTTGTCGCATGAGTTTTCTTTCTTGATCAGTGCTTATTTTTATAATAGCATTATTTTAATGCGCTTCAGGTCTCTTTCCACGTTAATTTTTAATCGTTCCCTTTGTACTTCTCCTATTGATTTTCTAGCAATGTGTTTTCTCTCTCTCTCTCTGTTGCCATCCAATCGAAATTCTTGGCGTTCACTAGATTAATAAGTCCGTAACGGTGCACAGTTATTTTCCAGATGAAACTACTTAGGCTGGTCTTTTGCTTTTCTCCTGTGCCATTTCTTTGGTTATTCTCAGACAGTTGGAAAAGAGGAAAAAAATCTTTTGTTATATAATAATAAAACGTTTTCAGTGGATTATATATACAGGCTGCGTCAGAAAAATGTATACATATACTGTTGAATAAGTTATAACTTTCTAATTTTTCCTTCTTTTTAAAGATAAATTAATTGGAAGTATAATGAGTGGTTGTAGATTAACTTTTGAAAAAAGAAAATGTATTTTAAATTACTATTCTAAGTATGAAAATGTATGAGAAGTACAAAAACAATATCGCAGGGAGTTTCAGGCAAATACACCTATACGGGGAAAAAAAAAATAGAAAATCATTTACAGATCCTAAATCGCATTCGAAATTTTTTTGAAAATTTCCAAGTTAATAAAGACAAGCCAAAGATCAATCCATTTTTGATTCCATATAATAACATGATGATTTCTGTATTTTGTTCCCTGTACCAATGCGACTTCTGCGTACCAGTAGCCAGAGCTTTGCGTACCAGTACTGGTATGCGTACCATAGTTTGGGAACCAAAGATATACAGGATGCGTCAGAAAAATGTAAAACATACACTGTTTAATGGGTCGTAACTTTCTAATTTTCCTTTCTTTTCAAAGTGTAATTAATTGGAAATAATGAGTGGATCAAGATTAACTTTTGAAAACAGAAAATTTATTTTAAAATGCTATTTTAAGTATAAAAATGTAACAGAAGCACAAAAACAATATACCACAGGGAGTTTCAGGCAGATCCACCTATGAGACTTACAATTCATTTGGTAAAAGATAAGTTTGAAGCGAATGGATGTTCATAGATATTTAGTTGAGCAAGAATGCGCCACGACACCAAATGAAATGTTTGTTGAAGTTTGTGAATCAATAGCCCCATTGTTATAAGCAGTGTATTGAACAGAACGGTAATCATTTTGAACATCTGCGGTAGGGGGAAAAATTTATACATTTTAAATACATTCTTTTGCAATTTAAATATTAATTATATGGGAGTAAAAACTGGAGGTATAATAATTCAAAGTGTGTATAAATGTTTCTGCGCACCCTGTATATATTTAGTTTAGAATATAAATAAATAATTGTTCAGCTTGAAATTAAGAAATCAAATGTAAAAATTAAAAAAAAAATCCCTGACGGCTCGGCTTACAGGCAAACGTAGATTTCAAAGACGCAGACCGTGAGGCGCTTGTTTGTTGGGAATTGCGGAAGAAATAACCTTTTTGCTATGATGCTGCAGTTGGAACCGCCCATTTAATGATATCAAAAATCTCTCATACATAAATTTTCGGCCCTTTTCCTAGAAGTAATAATAACTTTAAACGGATTCGATACGTATCACAATTAAGAAGGTATGGTTTTTTTTCTGTTTTCACAAAAAGCCCCCCCCCCTCCCCCTTGGTTAATTTTGCTCATTAACGAACTTGACTGAGATTTTATGTATCAGTTTGGAAGAGATTTGTGTAGAATTATTGCAGTTATCTATATATATATATCATAGCTACCAACTTTTACGCTTTTTTCCTACCACTAAAATTTTATAGTAAATTTAAACTTATTAAATCGCCGAATTCATGCGATTCAAAAACACTAAATTTTCTACTAAATTTTAGTGGTATCAAAAAAGCGTAAAAGTTGGCAGCTATGATATATAGAATATACCGGGTGATTATAATTAAAGTTACGATTTCAAAAATCGATAATTTTAAAACTACTGGTCAGAATGACTTGATATTTTAGCAGAACAATCGTGAGGCAATGGAATTTTGTTTGGCGAAGGAAAAAAATAGTTCCAAATTGTGCCGATAGATGGCGTTGTCAGGGTAATGTCAGGGGAAAGACCAAAAATGTATTCTTGAACCCTTTCCGGCGCGGAGTAAATTTGTTTGCAAAATGATGAAATAATAGACTGACACCGGAATTTACAAACGAATCCATTAGTAAAAAGAAACTTGCTTATTTTTCTGGTTCTTAATGAAAGGAAAATTTTAATTAAATACCGGGTGACTATAATTAAAGTTACGATTTCAAAAATCGATAATTTTAATTAAAACTACTGGTCAGATTGACTTGATATTTTAGCAGAACAATCGTGAGGCAATGGAATTTTGTTTGGCGAAGGAAAAAAAAAAGTTTCAAAATGTGCCTATAGATGGCGCTGTCTGGGTTCACATTGTCTGAAGATATGCAAATTACTAATACGTGACATGCGCACCGCAGACATAGCAACCATAAAAATGCAGAGCAGCAGCTCTTTGCCTGAATGCTTCATCATGACTCTGACTATGAAGGATCGCGCTCTGCTCTTGAAGCTTATTTATAAGAACGATGACTGTGCACTTACAGCTATTAGGAAGTTTCGGACATTAAAATCCATAAAAAAAGGTCCAATAACAACAAATGGTCTGCAAAAAATGATTGCTAAATTCGAAGAGACCGGTTCATTTGACGTTAAACGGGGTAGAGGAAGGAAACCAGTTTCAACTGCGGCAGTGGAAGATGTGGCTACAGCATTACAGGAACATACTGACAGTGATGCTGGAATCAGCAGTGCAAGGGGGATTGGCCGAATGCTGGATATGCCGAACAGCACGGTGCGTAAAGTCCTACGGAACGTCTTACGCTGTTATCCGTACAAGATAACTCATGTGCAGGAGTTGCTACCTGCTGACCTGGAAGCACGTCAATCTTTTGCACTACAATTTCTTGCCCAGATGGAAGTGGACAACGGATGGCCATGGAACATTCTGTGGTCTGACGAAGCCCACTTTCATTTGCAAGGTTCTGTAAATACGCAAAATTGCAGGATATGGGCGACCGAGAATCCGTCCCTGCTACAGCCATTACCTCTTCAGTCTGAAAAGGTCACTGTGTGGGGAATAACGGCAGCGTTTATCGTCGGTCCATTTTCTTCGAGGAGATCACACCTGCGGGTCCCGTTACCTGCACAGTTACTGGCAAGCGGTATGAAGCACTTTTGCGTAACCATGTTCTTCCGGCACTTCAACAGCGTCAGTGTGTGGATCGCATAATATTCATGCAAGATGGCGCTCCTCCGCACATTGCTACTACTGTGAAGCAGCTACTGAGTGATAATTTCGGAGATGATAGGATCATAAGCAGCCATTTTCCAACAACGTGGCCGCCACGTTCCCCCGACTTAAACCCGTGTGATTTCTGGCTTTGGGGGTACCTGAAGAATGTTGTTTATTGCGGGCGGATTCAGAATCTAGCCGACTTGAAGGCAAGCATCACACAACACACCCATTGCATTAGTACAGATACGCTCCGATCTGTTGTGGAGCATGCCGTTTTGCGCTTCCAATTAGTAGCGGTACAAGGCGGAGGGCATATCGAGCAACTTATGCCTTAATAATCAGTAAGGTGTTTGTTCCATGAAGCTCTTTTTTTTTTTTCATTTTTTGTCATTATCGCTGTCGTCGCTGTAAACACGTAGTCTTGTCTTTTCGCTAATAAATTTTTAGTAAATCTCTGAACTCTATTTTTTTCCTTTTGGCAACATCATTCCTATGTTTAACCCTTTAACGGGCGGTGGTCACAAAAAAGGACACCCAATTTTAATTCTAAAACTGACAAACGGCACCAAGAATATTTAATTAAAATTTTCCTTTCATTAAGAACCAGAAAATAAGCAAGTTTATTTTTACTAATGGATTCGTTTGTAAATTCCGGTGTCAGTCTATTATTTCATCATTTTGCAAACAAATTTACTCCGCGCCGGAAAGGGTTCAAGAATACATTTTTGGTCTTTCCCCTGACATTACCCTGACAACGCCATCTATCAGCACAATTTGGAACTATTTTTTTCCTTCACCAAACAAAATTCCATTGCCTCACGATTGTTCTGCTAAAATATCAAGTCATTCTGACCAGTAGTTTTAAAATTATCGATTTTTGAAATCGTAACTTTAATTATAATCATTATAATAGTTTATTTTACTGTTCAGTTGATATATTGTTATTTGTTTTTGGCTATATAGTGTGGTTAGTGTAAATGTATAATTGTGTTTTAGTAGCATATATATATATATATATATATACAGGGTGTTCCGTTAAAGGGGTCCAATATTAATAGGGGTAATAGAGGAGATCACATGGAGCATAAATCAGTATATAAAGCCTGGTCGGATCTCAATAGTTTTCAAGTTACAGCAAATAGAATGAAAATTCGGAAAATTGTAAAAGAACCCTCATTGCTAAACTATCGATAATGCTACATAAAAACGAAGCACATATTTAGAAAGAGCAGAAAAAAACCTACAAAATGACATCAATTGTATTAAAATAGCAATATTTATTGACGAGTTACAAGCCCTGAAACAGTGAAAAAAGTACGAAATCCAATATACATCAAAATAGTTAATCGTTAATTCCAAAAAGTCAACTCTAGCTACAACAAGGAAAATGTAGTAAAATTTGGTCCATTCCGAAAACTTTCGAAAAAGCTTACAATGAACCATATCGGTTTAATTGTGTGAGAGAAATTAATCAGTTTCTTAGTTACAACTCCGCTTTCTTTGACACTAGCAAAGGTTAAACTCCGCCCATCACGATTGGAAACACCGCCTTTTTAATTACTCTCAACTATACATTTTCGATCATGCTTCTTCTGAGATGCAACATTTTTAATTATTCAAGAGTTGAATGAACCAAAATAACTTTACAATAATAGTCTACATTTTAACGTGGTCTTTTATTGATATAAAGCTTAAGTTAAATTCCTTAAAATTAAACTGGTGGTGAAAATTCGGAAATAATTAAAAATATTGCGATTTGTAACTATGCAAGAAGTTTCAGTACATGTTTTACATGGACAATTATTGTATGCATATGTGCATCATAATTTATGATAGGAAATAATAATAACAAATAGCATAATAATTTTATTAATTATAAATTTAAAAAAGACACTAAATTTTAAATTAATTCATACAAACTTTGTAATTTACAATTTGAGTACACCACAGTCTGTGACTTACAAAATACTGTGCCAAAAAGTGTTGAAAATAAAAGAAAAATGACAAATAAAGAATTACATTCCACGTACTTTATGACATATGTGAAGCATAGTCTTCTGGCCTGCGCTGCACAGTTCAATGTCGGAAGGCAGACGAACGGACATTATTATAATAGGTGTTCGAAGTTGCGCCCATTAACAGAATCGCACAGCCGACAGCGACGTCGTAAAGATTGGCGAACACGCCGAAAAACTCCGACGGAGTTGGGAATGTCTCCTGCAGCGACAACGATTCGCGCTAGTAAATCCTCCGGTGTATCCACAGGCGTTTCATACACCAGCGATTTAAGGTGTCCCCAAACAAAAAAGTCTAACGGATTGAGGTCTGGAGAGCGTGCAGGCCAAGCAACAGGTCCACTGCGTCCAATCCATTTCCCAGGATATGTTGAATTGAGGTGATTGCGAACACCTATGAAAAAATGTGCCGGTGCGCCATCGTGCATAAACCACATATTGTGGCGCAATATTGCTGGCACATTTTGCAGTAACTGCGGTAAGATATCCCGTAGGAAAACCAAGTACGTACTGCCATTGAGTACATCTGGGAGTAAATATGGTCCTATGAGATAATCGCCGAGGACACCTGCCCATATGTTCACACTGAACTTTTGTTGTGCGTTCGACGGGAAAACAGTGTGCGGATTTGTATATGACCATGTGTGCATATTGTGCGTGTTTACCACGCCCTCTCTCGTAAATGTTGCTTCATCAGTAAATAAAATATTTTCCAGAAATTGTGGATTATTTTCTGTTACATTAAGCAACCAGCGTACGAATTCTGTCCGCTGAGCACAATCTGTTACTGATAACAGTTGTACCCGCTGCACATGAAAGGGGTGCATGTTTTCTGCACGCAGAACACGCCACACACTTTGGTGAGAAACACCGACTTCAGACGCAGCAGCTCGTGTACTCGTGAAGGGGTTATCTTTAAAAATATTCAGTACATCTTCTTCCATTGCAGGTGTTCGTACATGTCGAGGTTTCCCTGCATCAATGCTTGCTGTATTAAACGATCCAGTCTCCCGTAATCGTCTATCGATTTTTATGAAGAGTTTCGAACTTGGGCAACGTCTCCTTGGAAATTGCTCACGGTACATGCGCTGTGCTAGACATGCATTTCCATGAGCTTGCCCGTACATCAGATGCATGTCCGCATATTCTTTGTTAGAGTATTCCGGCATAATTATTATACATCAACTTACTACAATCCCACTTACAACAGCCTCCCTTTAACATAACGCCCACTGATGACTGCTGTTTTATTACACTTTTCTTCCTATACACATAGAAAATTTGCATAAAAAGTACTTCTTCTTCATCATCCTGAAAGTTCATGGAGGAAACGCAGCAGTCACGGAGTTTGCTTTAAGACAAGGCGAGAGCTGCACAATATGTCATTCACTTGACCAGACTGAATAATGAAAGGGTATTGATAGAGGTTGATCAGAAATGTATAATTGAAAGATATTAAAACGGGGTGTTTACAATCGTCATGGGTGGAGTTTCGCTCTTTCCGAGCGTGCAACAGTACAGAGTTGTAACTAGGGAACTGCTTGATTTCTCCCATACAATTAAACTGATATGGTTTATTGTCAGCTTCTTCGAAAGCTTTCGGAATGGACCAAATTTTATAACATTTTCCTTGATTTAGGTAGAGTTGCATTTTTGGAATTAACGATTAACTATTTTGCTAAATATTTGATTTTGTATTTTTTTACTGTTTCAGAGCTTGTAACTCGCCATTAATTCTCAATATTCTAAAACAGCTTATGTCATTTCGTAGGATATTTTCTGCTCTTTCTAAATATGTGCTTCGTTTTTATGTAGCATTATCGATAGTTTAGCAATGAGGGTTTTTTTACAAATTTCCGATTTTTCATTCTATTTGCTGTAACTTGAAAATTATTGAGATCCGGTCAGGCATTATATACTGATTTATGCTCCGTGTGATCTCCTCTATTACCCCTATTAATATTGGACCCCTTTAACGGAACACCCTGTATATATATATATATATATGTTAAGAACGAAGAGTATAGCAGACTCTCGTTCTCTGTGTGTTTGTAGGTGGAAAAAGGCACGATTCTTTTAACATTTTATACTTTAATTACTAATATATTGACTATGTACATTATTTACATGAGGGATTATAATGATAGGGGAATGCGGGACTTTACATCTAAGACCCGTGCTACCATTCTGCAACACATTCTGTGCGATTCTGCTCTCGACTACCCGACACAATACGTCGTACTCCTACTTCTAGATTTAATAACAGCTGACTCTGCTGTTTTGGACAAAGAGAAGTTAGTTCAATCTTAACTGAGTTAAGGAAAACAGATTACTCTGCTCCATTTTCCTGCTGTGCAAGGATAATTATTAAAGAAAGGGTTTTACGTCACAACAGAATCGCTGAGTATGTCTGTTGCTATGGGCTTAGTTTTTACACGTGTATCACTGTTGCTATGGACTGCGAAACCCTTCTGCGATACTCACACTCGGGCATCTGACTTTAGACTGGCCCCCCAGTCTGCATAGCAACAATGAGTATAATACACAAATATATATGAAATACAGATAAACACAATTCAACTACACTTCAAACCAATAAAAAACAGAAGAAAAAAAATTTCCTTTTGCAGAACTGACAATACATCACTACTCCTTTTAATCATCGTCCAGGAAGCATCGTTCATCGTTATACATTGTATCATCGTCCTGTATTAGACATCGTCCATCGAAAATACCATTAAAAAAATTACTATTGTTCATAGTCCTTCCTTCAACAACAACAAGGAAAAATTTACTTCTTGAGCATCTTCACACACAACACCAAAGTAGGAAAAAATAAATAAAAACTTCGTCACACTACGTATATACTGACCAGAAATTAAAAAAAAATCACTATTTCTGTCAGTTGTACTTCTGGTAGGGAAAAAAAAACATACACTGATCAGAAATTAAAAAAAAAATCACTATTTCTGTCAGTTGTACTTTTACTGTGGAAATTCAAAAACAAAAAAATCACTTGAATTTCCTAAAATTGTTTAAAAAAATAATAAAATAATAAATGTGTGAGCCCACAAAAAAAAAAAAAATCACTGAGCATCATTGTTAAGAAGAAAAAACACTATAAGATATTTGAAAAAAAATAATAATATATCAGCTTGAAAACAAATTCTTTGCACTTAATACTGTTCTTTCCACTTAATACACTTCAACACAAACAAATTCTTTGCACAGATCACAGAAAAGAAAAGGATAAAAAAAAAATCGGTGACTTTCTTATCAGCTGTTTAATATGACGTCCAAGGTTTCATAAGATCAGCTGCCGTGGTTGTCAATCTCACGCCTTCATGTTGACCCACTTTCTCGACCTCATAACGATCATTCGGCAGGGCTCGGGTTACTTTATATGGGCCGAAGAACTTAGGTCGTAATTTTAAGCCGGTGCCGAATTGTGTCCTTTGAATTGCAACCAAATCACCTAATTTATAGATCGTGGGAGGTTTCCGCTTTCTGTTATATTGGGATCGGCTAACCTCTTGTTGTTTTAAGATATTAGTTTTTGCGACATCTCGTAATTGTTGTTTTTGATCCATCATTAACTCAATGTGCTCGTCATCTAACAGTTTTTTAATGACCATATCCTCTTTATTTTTCATTTTAACTCCAGTGAGTAATTCAAATGGAGAGAATTTCGTTGTAGCAGAGGTAGTGCTATTAATTACTCTCTGCACCGATGGGACGTGTTTATACCACTTTGTTGGGTCATCTAAAGATAATTTAGTCAGGATAGGAATAAGCGTAGCATGTTGTCTTTCTATTTGACCATTTCCGCGGGCTACACCCGTCGTGACTGGGTGATGTTCGATATTTTCTTGCTCACAATAATTTCTTAAAATCGGTCGACGTAAAAGCGGGGCCTTTGTCTGAAATTATTCTTTTCGCATTTCCGAATGTGGTCTGCTGAAGCCTAAGTTTGTCAAGGGCATCTTGTGCTGTCGTAGACTTGACTGGATATAACCAAAAAAATTTAGTGAACGCATCTACCACTGTAAACAGGTGATTATAATTTTTATTAGTAGATGGTAGTGGACCTAAAAAGTCGCAGTGATAGGTATCAAATGGTGCATCTCCTTTAGGGATCGGATGCAAAAAACCTTCTTGTTTTCCCGACTTTCGGGAAGCTAAAATGCACGGTACACAATTAGTTAAGATCGTACGTGCCAACTCAGATAGTTTAGGAATGAAAAAGTTCTGCGACGCAATTTCTTCCGTCTTTTTGGCCGAAAAATGTCCTTTAGTATGTATATCTTGGACTATATTAAATTGCATTGCATCAGGGATTACTAACAGGTCTCGGCCGTTTTTTACTTTATATAGAATGTTATTGCGCACCATGAAGTCGTCTACCGGATTTTCTGAAGCTGCTGTTTTAATGCTAGATACGAACGGATCATTTTCCTGCGCCTGCATGATTTTTAGTGTTAGCTCATCGTGCGTAATGTGCATAACTGGATATCTACTTAGTGAGTCTACATGCTGCATTTTTTTAGCTGGTCTGTGTAGAATTTCAAAATCAAAATCCTGTAGGAATAAGGCCCAACGCGCGATTTTTGGTGTCAGATCTTTCTTATCCATCGTTTTTTGAAACGCTTCACAATCAGTAATGATACGGAATCGAGTACCATGTAGGTAGACGCGGAATTTTTTGAGCGCCTCTATAACTGCTAATACTTCTAACTCGTAACTACTCAACTTTTCTTTTTGAGGTGATGTTTTTTTACTCATATATTGAACCGGATGGAAGTGACCGTCAGTAGACTTTTGCATAAGTACTGCGCCGAAACCATATTTGCTGGCGTCGGTATGTACTTCGAGGTTCGAACCTGGTACAAAAATTTGCAAAACTGGGTTGCTCGTGAGAAGGTTACGCAATGTGTTTAGTGCTTGCCTCTGGTCTGGGCCGAATTTGAAAGGTACTGACTTTCTTAAGAGATCACTTAAAGGGCGTGCGATAGAGGCATATCGCGGAATGAATTTTCGGAAATACCCCGTTAATCCGAGTAGTGATTGTAACTGTTTAATGTTTTTTGGCTCCGGAAAATGTTGGACTGCTTTAATCTTTGCAGGGGAGGGTGCAATGGTGTTGTTTGCAATTATATGCCCCAAAAATTCAATTTTTCGTTGTAGAAACTGACACTTTTTAAAGTTAATGTCTAATCCATAGTCCGAAGCAGTTTCTAATACTCGTTTCAGCTTTAAGAGACCCTCTGCCTCTGTTTTAGCAGGGATAATGAGGTCATCCATATACAAAATTAATACGCCTTCTATCAGTAATTCACGGAAAACACAGGTTAAGTATCGTGAAAAAGCGGCGGGACTGCAGCAAAGCCCGAAAGGGACCTTAAGGAATTCGAATTGTCCGTCATATGTAATAAAAGCTGTGTATTTAATGCTTTGCGGGTCCACATCGACATGGAAAAATCCATTTTTGAGATCAAGAGTCGTAAATACTTCTGATTGTTTGAGTTGATCCAGTATATCATCAATGAGGGGTAGGGGAAAGCGCTCTTTAATAATTTTTTTATTTAACTTTCGAAAATCCACGCATAAACGCATGGAATTATCTTTCTTTTTTGCCAACACGACTGGGCTTGCATAATCACTAGATGATGGTCGTATAATACCGTCCTGTAGCCACTGGTCAATTTGATTACGAATAAGTTCTTTTTCAGTGAGTGACATTCGTCGCGGCCGTTGGTAAACGGGTATGTCATCGGTGAGTACTATGGACATCTTTAAATCTGTAGATTTACTTTTAGTCGGTTGATAATTTTGAATTAAGGTGGCTACTGTCTTGCGGCTTGCTTTATTAGTGATGTGGTCTAAATTCACTTCGTCTATATCTTCACAAATGTTAATACAGTTTATGAATGTTTCTGCCTGAGGTGGTTTTGAGAGTGAGACGCCGTTCTGATCACATGTGAGTGTACCCTGGGATATTACATCTCTTCCGACAATAAGGGGAATACTCATGCGTGAAGTATCTATTACATAAGCTATAGTAGTAAACGTAGTGTCATCTATTGGGATATCAGTGCTGAAAAATCCTATAGGTGTTACACTACCACCGCCGAAACCGCTAAGTTGTATGGTTGTTTCGTTTAGGGGGGGCGATCCGAGCAATTTGTAAAAATCGTCCCTTAAAGCGGTTATTCCGCTGCCTGTATCAATTAACGTCTCTACTGCTATATTGGAAATCAATGCTAGTTTCTGCATATGTCCGTGTGGTTTATTTACTCCCACGACGTGGATTTTTTTATCGCGCTTTGTCGCGCAATTTTGAGCGGGGGTGCCTGGGTTTGAAGACTTTCTATCGGCAGCGCGTTCTCTACACTCGAAACTTTTGTGACCGAAACGAAAACAAGAAAAACATTTGGGGCCCTTACTTTTATGTATACAATCGCTCGCCTTATGATTTAAATTTCCGCATAAATAACAGCTAAACTTGGTCTGTTTTTCGATGACAGGGGACATTTTCTGGCTGTAGTTTTGAGTACGCGTTCTAGTTTCGCGCGTCGAGCTGCAGATTTCTTCAGAAATTAAAAGTTTTTGTTTAAATTGAGCCAAATCAGTGCATCCAAATAGAATAGCCTTATTACGCGACGAATCATCTATGCCTTGGATTATATAGTGGATAAGCGATCTTTCATCTATATTTCCCGTATTTGCGATTTCTCGCATATGCAAAAAGTATTCAATTAAACTCTCATTGTGCCGCCGTCTACGATTTGTTAACAACTCATGAATACGGGCAGGTGAGGAATAGTGTCCGAATTCCTTTAGCAAGGCTTTTTTAATTTTTTCGTACGAGTTTATGTGTGGCTCGCTGCGTACAAATAATAATGCTATATCTTTTAAAGCACGCTCAATAAATATAAATTTTTGTATTTCAGAAAGTGAAAATGATTCGGCTAGATTTTCAAAGCGATTTATCCAATTATTAATATTCTCTGCTTCCCGGCCACAAAAAGGGGGAATTAAATTTTCGAAATCCGCGAATGAAATAAGTAGTTTCGGTGAAATTTGTACACCGCTTGAGTTAACTATTGTCTGCGAGCTCGTATTTGCATCATTATATATTGTCGGCGGAACGGGACTGAAATCCTCGGGTTCCGAATCAGTGACCACTCGAAGTGCACCGGAAAATTCCTCTAAATTTGTCAATGCACTCAACATACGGTGCGCCAATTCCTCCTCTGACCCTTCTATCTCCAGCGATAATAAGTTCGCGATGCTAATCAACTGTAATTTTGAGAACGCCTCTTTTATTTCGAGTATTTTGGCCTTAAAATCCTCACTCTCAATTTCAAATGGGAAACCCTCAAAATTTCGTAAATTTTTTCGATTTTGCCTATTCTCATTTTTACAAAATATAAATTGGTGCAATAATTTGATTTTATCTGCCTTGGCTAATTGCAGAACAGCCTTCAATTGTGGGATATCTATTAATTTCATTTTTACGAAAGAGATAAAATTGAGAAGTAATAATAATAAAAAAAATATCAGTACTCACTCACTGCGATATGACTCTTTTAGCACATAAACAAAGTGGCTCCTTATTTTTTTCCGTAACTTCTCTAATCGCCTAACACCAATATCGGTCAGCGCCGATCGTATCTAAGCCAACTTTCTCCTTTTCTTCAATCAACGAAAAAAAAGGTCTCGCTTTGAATCAGGCTTGCTTCTTGAGTCGTCTGTACATGAAGAAAATTTAGACTTCAGGCGGCATCAGGCTTACTGGGGCTCCTTGATGCGGCGTTTCTTGGGTCCGGACACATCAGGCTGGCGGCGTTGTTGGTGGATTGTCCCGGTCTGGGGCTGGTAGGGTGGCAGAATTCTCCAAAAAGTAGCTGTTGTGTAGAGGCCGGCTCGGGTGAGGCTGTGCCGAGAAGTAGCGACCGGGAAAAGTAGCATCGGTCTCTTTAAAAAGTAGCTGGTTTTTGTCTAAGGACCGGCCGAAACGCCCATGTTAAGAACGAAGAGTATAGCAGACTCTCGTTCCCTGTGTGTTTGTAGGTGGAAAAAGGCACGATTCTTTTAACATTTTATACTTTAATTACTAATATATTGACTATGTACATTATTTACATGAGGGATTATAATGATAGGGGAATGCGGGACTTTACATCTAAGACCCGTGCTACCATTCTGCAACACATTCTGTGCGATTCTGCTCTCGACTACCCGACACAATACGTCGTACTCCTACTTATAGATTTAATAACAGCTGACTCTGCTGTTTTGGACAAAGAGAAGTTAGTTCAATCTTAACTGAGTTAAGGAAAACAGATTACTCTGCTCCATTTTCCTGCTGTGCAAGGATAATTATTAAAGAAAGGGTTTTACGTCACAACAGAATCGCTGAGTATGTCTGTTGCTATGGGCTTAGTTTTTACACGTGTATCACTGTTGCTATGGACTGCGAAACCCTTCTGCGATACTCGCATATATATATATAAACATTAATGAAACATTACCGTAACACCAACATAAACTATGAAATTATGATTTAGTATGCAATATTTTCAAACAACTCATAATATTGAATATACTCATTTCAAAAATCATGATTTTAAAAATATTACTATTAAAATACTTAAAATACAAAAAAATTTTACTGAACGACTTTTTCTAGAATCTAAATATATAAGACATTTTAATACTACATATCCTTATGGATTAAATCAATTAGTATACAAAAAATCACATCCTGTATTTTCAGATTTAACTAAATATGAAAATTATAAAAATCTTTATTCAGGATTAAATTTTTCAAACATAAAAAAAACTTCAAGATCTGGTAGAGGTAAACATAATAACAAAAAATACACTGATGATATTGTGATTCAAAAGGAGCTTGATGATCTTGAGGCAAAATTTTGTAATGATTATTGTTGGCTTGATATAAGAAAACATTTTTTTAGTATAAAAAAGAAATATTTGAACCAATATTTCAAGGTATTTAAAAAGAATCAATATTCTACACATTTTTGTGATATCTTTTATGATATTCTACATTATAGAGCAAACCTATTAAATACATGTCTTTCTAATAAACCTAAATATAAAACTAATAATACACAATTAATTATAAATTTTTCCAATCATGTACAACATAGAGGGCATTGAATTCAACGGTAAAAAGTTAGAGGTCAAAGAACAAATTAAATATTTAGGGGTAATGATACACAAGAATCTAAACTGGCTCCCACATTGCCAACAACAAACAAAGAAAATCAGAAAATCATTTTGGATGATGGGACGGATGGTCTCTAAGGGATGGGGTCTACAACCCAACATAATTAAAATTTGGTATAGGTCAGTAGTGGAGAAAACACTTACATACGCCGCCCCAATATGGGGGCATAACCTGAATAGACGCAGCAAGGAAGTATTATCTAGCTGTCAAAGGCACTTTGCATTGGCCATAGTCAAAGCTTATAGGACAGCCTCAACAGCGGCACTTCAGGTTCTATCTGGCCTGATTCCAATTCACCTTCAAGTACAATACGAAGCAGCTTACGGCACTGTCTCAAGATTACGCAAAACAGTAAACATATACAACACAACTATCCATCACACGGACTATGTTAAAAAGATCAACGTTTGGCACAACCACCCAGCAGAAACAGTAGAACCAAGATTCGGACACAATCTAAGAGACATAGTCGTATACACAGACGGTTCGAAATTGGAATCAGGCGCTACGGGATCGGCTTTCGTAGCATACAAAAATGAACAAAAAATGAAGACATGGTCGGTGCCACTAAGAAAGTGCAACAGTGTCTTCCAAGCCGAACTACTGGCCATACTGAAAGCCGCAGAATGGGGTAATACCACAGGGCAAGATTACAGCATACGCTCGGACTGCATGTCAGCAATACAAGCATTAAGCAAACCCTTTAACGTAACTGAAATAATAGATACAATACAACAAACAGTAAAAAAATCAAATAATAAATTTAAAATCAGCTGGGTCAAGGCTCACGTGGGCATCCAAGGAAACGAGGATGCTGACGAATTGGCCAAACAAGCAGCACAAAACCCATACAATGCAATCCCTTACCACATGGAGAAACCAATAACAAAACTAAAGAGAACCCTGAAAGAACTAACAATTAAGCAATGGCAGTTCGAGTGGGACTACGGGGACACAGGCAGGCTGACACACAGGTACTTCCCTAAAGTGGATACACACAGATTGATAAGCTGCAAACTACTTTCTCAAGTCTACACAGGCCATGGCGCGTTTCCAGCATATCTGCACAGATTCGCACTGGTGGAAACGCCAGATTGTGAGTGTGGATTGATGGGAACTTCCAAACACTACCTCATAGCCTGTCCACTCACACAAGCACTCCATCTGGTAGGCATAACACCAAACAACGAGCAACTTTGGCACAAACAGCTAGCTCAAAACAAACATGTACAAGCAAAAGCCAAAACAGTGATCAGATGGTTAATTGATAACATAGACTTAATTTCACACTAACGTGAAGCAAAACTGAACAAGCCCTTCCCACCATCCACACAACATTAATTCCTCAGCAGCAACAGTAATCTAGCGTAGTGCATACCGAAATAATAAAAACAATCCTCACAAAAAGGCATTAAAAGAACTTTACTTTTACTGCACCAAAAAAACTATAAAAAAATATATACTAAAAGCACAATGTGCACAAAAAAAAATAAAAATAAATAAAAAAATAAACGAAGCCATGTACGCTAATGGCGCCTGGTGCATGTAAAATCCGTCGTGGGTGCAAAGTCCTCCAAGTTCCCTTTGAATTATACCTCTGGAGGTGCCTAGTCAGGTGAAGGTCTCGTCACCTGATCAAGGTTCTAAATTACGAGACCAATTCCTTTCTCTTTTTTAAAATTTAAATTTCTTTTTTAAACCTGCCATTTCAGCGAGGTTGGATGGATGCCGTGAGCTGTCAAGTAGAGAAACTGTAGCAAACCACTAGAGAACACTACAGACAAGATGTAATACATAGCGGAAACACAAATAATTAAACTGAATTATATAAACCTGTCTATATTAGCAACCATAGTCAGTGTGAATATGGCCCGAAAGCAAGCCCCTTTCCTTATTCGACAACATACCCAGATACCCATAGTTAATAACAAACTAGAACCGGCCAACACAGTATCAAAGTAACTCTCACGAAATACCGTTGCAGCCAAGGACACCCAAGAAGCTAATCAGGTGGATCTCCGTTATGAGGAGATTAGGCGAATTTCGCCCCGCGGCCAGGTATACAAACTCGTTAAGCTGGGCATAATGCCCGGCAGGTAGGGGCCTGGTCTGCGGTTTAATAATAATAATAATAATAATAATATCAATTTACACAATATAATAAACAACATTACTAACAATTTTCCAATAAAAAATTTTACCATTCACAAGACATACAAATATAATCGCACACTTGGACGTAAAATTTTTAATTACAATTCTTTTGCAAAACAAATGGTCTCTTCAAATAATTACCCATGTTATTGTAATGACCCAAAATATCAAAAGTACATAAATACAACACATGGTCATATCATTACTGGTGATCTTAATATTGTAGAACAACCTATTTTACAAAACTTAATGCATAATGGAACAAAATTTCGCCTACCATATAAGTGTAATATCAAATCCATAATATTGCAGTTTATTCAAGATATTGATTTATTTATATATAAAATTGCTATTGATTACAATAAACCAATCGAGTATTTCAGTGAATGGAGATTTTCTGTTATAGATAAAATGAAAAATGAAATTATAAAAAATTATCATCATATTACACATGCAGCTTTTAATAATATAAATAAACATATATCAGAATTACAAAACAAATTTATAATTACTTATGTAGATAAATCTCCAAATAATTATGCTATCATTTGTAAAGAATACTATAAAGTGTTAATTCACAATGCAATCAACACAAGTAATATTTTTAATAAAACTAAATTAAATATTGAAATAAATAATAGAAAATTATTAAATTATCACAAATTACTAAAAATCAAAAGTAATAATTTAAATTATCCTTATCTTGTTATAATTCCAAAATTTCATAAAAATCCTATTAAATTTCGCACTGTTACCATCGGGTGTAACACATATAATAATAATGCAAGTAATTTACTACTTAATATTTTAAAGCAGATATATGATATAACGTTAAAACATAATAACCAACATTGCCTAAAAAACAGTTTTCAACTCATTAATAAAATACATAATATCAATCCGGTAAAATTCATAAAAACATTGGATTTTAATGATTTATTTAATAACATTGATATAAAAGACTTACATAAAACAATGTGTATATTATTTAAAGAATTTAAATCTCAATTAAAATTAAAAGAACATATTTCAGTAAATTTTTTTTAAACTTTACTAAATTTTACATTGCATAATAATTACATCATATATGACAATATTATTTATAAACAATGCCAGGGAATTCCATTCCCTGCATCACGGAACAGCATCTAGTATTCTCTCTGACCTTTACTTATATTATTATGAAAGAAATATTAGTACGAACAATGATTATGTATTTTATCGCTATATTGATGACATTATTATATTTTATTTCAATGAAAAAAATTGCACATCACCTCTCAATTTTTATCCTACTCAACTTAAATTAAGTGAAAATGATTTAATTAATAATAATATTAACTTTCTTGACTTAAAAATCAATATTAATAATAATTATAAATTAATTTTTGATATTTATGATAAGAGATTTGATTTTCCATTTAAAGTAAATATTTTTACCAATTATGCTTCATGTTTACATAAATCTGTATATAAAAATATAATTATCAATTATCTACATCGTATAAAATACTTATGCTCAGATATAAATAAAAACAAAAATATTATATTTATTCGAGATCAAGCAAAAATATATGGTTATCCAATTTTTATGATAAATTCAATTATCAACTCTTTTAAATAACATTTATTATATCATTTAATTATTAACACTGTATGTAATAAATTTTTGTTTTAATGTGTGATAACATATAACAATAGATATAATATTACAATTATAACATACATTAATACAATTATAACATATTAGGAAATTAAAAATTTGATTGAACATTATGTACACTCTGTATAGTATGTGATTGTGCGTTGCCGATCACATATGTTTAGGGTGTCTTTGATGAGCAGTTTTCATACATTTATAATTTAACTTATACAATAACACATAAAATTATACATGGATAACATTGGTTATTATAACTCACAAACATATCTATTTGCAAAGTGTATAAATATATATATAGTTTTTTATTTTTATCTATGAAATTAAATTTAATAAGTATTTTTAATTACTGCATAGCATAAATTTGATTGAAGTACAGTAGTAATAATAATTATTATTTAATTTGATATTAAATTAATCTCTGAAATCTAAAATATAATTAAGTATAAGTATAAACAATACATTAATTATTTAATAACATGTCTAAAATATATTTAAGTAGAAGTAACAATAAAATATTAATAACTTAAGTTTATAATATATATCAGTGGTTTAACACAGCTGGCAGCATAGCACTTTGTTTTAAAATAATATCTCTTTTACAAAATATACTCTTGTTAAGAATATCTGAAATGCTGTGCAGGATGAATAAATTCTGTGTATATTTATTCATATTGTAGGATTTTATTCGAATTTAATGTAAAAACTACAAGGAAGTATTGTTTATTAAAATTTATATATTGATTAAATATAATGAAGTGATTATGTTAATAATAATATGGATATGTAACTAAATATTAATTATGAATAATTATAATACCAACAGATGGCGACACTTTACGTTTTAGTTAGTTGATGATATTATAGATATTATTTTTAATTTAACTATAGAGGGAGCTATTGCTTGTATATTAATTTTACTTTCAGGAATTAAAATTAGATGGAGTAATTATATATTCACGGATATAATTTTGTTATAAGAGTATTATCAACAGAATAGTTTTGTGTGTTTTTGAATTATTTTGTGTTGGGGTGTCATTGATCGAGTTGTGTTAAAAAAAAAAAAAAAAAAAAAAAAAAAAAAAAAGAGCTCTCAACTTGTCTTTCAAATCATTTCTCTCAACTCGACTCGAATATCAACATGTTTGATACGTGCCATGTGGAATTGATCATTATGCAGAAGTTGCTATATTTTGAGGATTCTGGATCATTATTGTGAGTAAAGCATTTTTTCTACAATTTAAGGGTTCTAATATCCAATATTGTTTCAAAAATGATATCTGGTGGTAATTTAGTGTGGTGATTTATAAAGATTTTAGGATAATCGTTGTAAGTGATATATTATATATTTCTTAATGGTTTTTTATTTACATTTTACATATTTCCAATTTTAAATTTTTCCAATTGTTGTCTGGTAATAATTCAGTACACTTGGCTGATTCTACTGTTCTTAGCATCATGCCAGTAGAATTATGAAATACTGAATTATTTTTAAAACACATGTGGGTGCAGCCAAGCTGACGAGTACATCCACATGTGTTTTTTCATATCCAATTCTTGATTGGTTCTCTTGTGGTCCAGTTTTTCCACTGAATAATGTTCATAATTAATTTATTAATCCATTTGTGTTTACTTAATAGCAACTCCAATTTATAATTTTTTTCTCCTTTCTCTCTCTTTCTTTTTGAATGTTCTTCAGGTATGAGTAAATTTGGCTAATTACCATTGAAGCACATGCTATGGTAATTTTATGATTGCACAAGTTAATTATTAGCTATGTGGTATTCTGATTACACAGTATCATTAATTATCTCTTTGTAGATTTTAGTAGAATGATATTAGAACTTGATATGTTTTTGAAATTCATAGATATTATAATTATATATATATATATATATATATATATATATATATAGATAGATAGATAGATAGATAGATAAAGTTTTGAACTGGGGGTGGTTTTGGACTCTGGGAGTCATGATCGGCGTAGATCTGCAAAAATTATTTAAAAATTCACAAAAAATGTCACAAAAGTGTCACAAAAAATAACCAATTTCACATAATTTGATATGAGTTGTATGTTCAAGATAACATAAAAATTCCTTTCTTTTTTCGGTTTTTTTTTGACAGATTGTAGTTCAGTGCCAAATTGTGATGGTATCATATGGTTAATTTGATTTTTTTTCTTTTTAATCCTCTAAGCGTTTTGCTCTTATTTTCCGTTTTCCAAAAACAACTTAAATCGGCTGTAGAAAAATAATATTTTCAATGTAATTGTATTTTAAGATATATATAAAATAAAGAGCTATGAAGTGTATTTTAGAAACAAACAGGGAAAGAAAATTTAAATTAATATTAGTTTTATGAACATTTTTATGAAAATGCAGGAGCGCCCTCAGACGCTCAGAGGATTTTTGCTCTGGTAGATCAGTTGCAAATTGTGGTAACTCTGCCACCAGTTAGTTTAAAATATTAAAAAATAACTTGTCGAGATAAATCCATGATGTAAAAATCGAACTTTTGTGATATTTAGAAGTGATGTATGAAAGATAAAAAAAAACGACCGTATTTTTGCAGGCTTGAAAAGTGGTCAATACATTTTTTACGCCGAATGAAAGAAATGGGTTTTTTTCGCTAAAAATGTCACGTGTTATCCTAGTACAGTAAAACCTCTAAATAACGGACACCTCGGGAGCGCAGAAATTGTCCGCTATTCGGAGGTGTCCGCTATTGGGAAAACTTCAGAGATTCACAAAATCGCTAATAAATGCTTAACGTTTCATTAATTGACTTTTATATGTCCGAGAACTTCTATTATATGATAAATCAGAAATTAAAATTACTTTTTTAAGCAATAAATTTGAAATGAAATTGTACATACATTTTTCCATTGTTTATTACATTCTTAAGGAAAAAATCTGTTACAAAAGTTTGCTTTTGCTTGCGATTACATGTAGTTAGTTTTTCTATGCTACGTTTTAATGCTGTCAGTAGTTTTAATCCTTCTGAATCATCTTTTTTTGGGAAAAGAAAAAAATATGCGTAACTGCTCACTGTGTTTTGCCGCTTCTTGGAAAATCTCGATATTGCAGGAAACATCCCCTGATTTCAGTATGTGATTCATATGACTAATAGAGTAAGTTTTTTGGAAGATTCTGAAGGAATATAATCGCCTACGTCAACTGATTCCTTTTCAGTAGGTCATCATCAATGTTGATGGACATTTCGGCATTTCTTCACTCCTGATCCATTTCATTAATTCACTTTTTGCGATAGTTCTTCATTTCTATCGGAAATAAGTGTTTCATTTTCTTTTAATATAAAGTCTGCTTTTCTAAAACATTGTCGTACGCATTCCGGTTATATGTTTTTTACAGCTGAAGAAATCCGAATTTGAAAGCATCGGGAACATTAACTAATTTTAGGCTGTTCTTAAGTGTATTCATAGAATAAAACTTTCAAAGAATATGGCTTAGTAAAAGCTTTCTCTATTAGGCTTTACAATTGTGTATAACGTCATGATCAAGGAGCTGGCATACGGAAGTTGTCTTTGGGGGGGGGGGGGGGGCACAGTTTGAACATTGTCCAATTTAAAATAATTGCACTGTCTAAAAACAATATAACTTTTCTTTGTTTTTTTTTATCCTATTATCGAAGGAAGTTAACCATTTAGTCTCTAAAAAACTGGTTATTCACGCTTTTTTATTAGCTCACCAAAGTTTTTAAATTGGAGGTTCTTTGAGAAACACATGAGTTTCAGAGATTGATTTTGAACTATAAGAGGAATTTAAAATTCCCCTAATACATTGCAACATAATAAAATAGTGATTCGCTCTTTTGTCATTTTTTCGCTGATGCAGCCATCCTTTTTAAAGCACAAAGTCTTATTCGAAAAAATTCTGAAAAAGAGTTCGCTTTCCTCGGTATTAAAAATGTTTCTCACCTCATAACCTTCACAAATTGTTTGTAGTTATTCATGCCTATCCTCCACTTTTTTCAAAGCTACGTATTTTGCTTTTCCACGTATTGTTTTGAAAGAGATGTTTTGCCGAGACAGAAACCTTTCCAGCCATCGATCCAAACCCTTAAAATAATTTAATCCGAGTTCTTTGGCGACTTTTAAAGCCTTTTCCTGAATCAAAGGCCCACTGATAGTATTTTTTTTGAACGAAGTGAAGTAAACCAATTCATAAATATAGAATTAATTTCAATGGAATCAGTATACCTCGATTTCACACTTTTGGTGTTCTCGTTAGAGTTAATAATCCACAAATTCTTTATTTCGTAAAATCTCTCCCACTTGTGTTTTACCTATTTTAAAACATTCGGCAAGTATCCGTAAACTCTATTTCTGTTTTTCCGATTCACTTACATTTACAATTTCAATTTTTTCTTTTAAAGTTAATCGCTTTCGTTTTGAGGCCATTCTCGAAACATTAATCACAAACAAGACACTAAATTCAGAATACGCAGAGCTCAATATATTCAGAAAACGATAAAAATGGTTTTAACATATTTTGAAGCTTTGAATATTGTATCTCAATTAAATCTGAAAAATCAAACAGTAATCCATACAAAATACATACGATATTGGGGGATTCTTCAGGCTATTGGGGATTTTCCAGAGACCACCCCCCTACATTTATCTGTGGTCAAAAAATTTGTGACATCTTGCCTTAATAAATTTCGAGGCTTTTTTTTTTTTTCCATTTTCTTTCTCGTTAAAAAATCATTTTTCATCCTTGATCGCCAAAACTACTGTCCGCTATTCGGAATGTCCGCTATTCAGAGGTTAAACATACAAAAATTTAGATTTTGGGAGTGGGGATTTGAAAAGTGTCCGTTAAATAGAGGTGTCCGCTATTCGGGAGTGTCCGTTATGGAGGTTTTACTGTATCTGATCAGTTTTTTTAGAAGAAATTTGTTGGAAACAAATAAGTGGATTATTTATGCAAACGCATTACATCAAAAAGAGATAAATTGATTGAAGTTATAAGAAACAAGAACGAAAAATCATGCATCAAGCATAGATTATCAAACACTTTCCAATACTTCTAGAATACTTTAACAAAACTTCACCGTTTAATGCGCTGAAAGATGACGTCTAATTAAACTACTTGGAAAACGCATAACACATTTGATTTTCACAATTACTATCAATAGTCAGAAAAATGTCCGAATTAGTCTAGCCCTGTATATGATCTATAGATTTATATATGTATTTTGTGCTGCATAAGATATTAAAATTTAGTTCAGTTAGAGCAGAACAGTTGAAAATTCTCCTTCAGCAATTTCCGTCAATAAATGGAAATATACTCGAGCTATTTTGTGCTGCCCTGTATATGATCTATAGAATATATACACAACATGAAAGTAGTCGTTGGGGGCCACCGTAATACTTACCCATCATGGATACGCATAATATAAAATATGAAAATAAAGCATATGTAAACTATTTATAAAATGCATTGCAATTCGAAAAAAATTGTGTTTTGGTGACGTCCTAAACTTTAAATTCTCTATTACTTAATTGCGTAAAAGAAACATCCTTATAACTCCAAAATTGATAATCATATTAACTAACGGTTTACTGCGTCGGATTAAGCGTCTTATTTCTAATTAAAATATATCTCTGAATTGAAATTTGAATGAAATAGAGGATCATGAAACATCGAAGAGTATGAAAAATAGTATTATAAATATCTCGGCAACTCATTATCCGATCGACTTCATTCTTTATGCAAAATTTATGTGGTTTTTCTTTTTTTTTTCTTTTTTTTTTTTTTTATTCACTTCTTAAAATAAACAGTTTCGAAAAATTTTATATACCTTTTATCAGAACGAACATTTCGACAGTCCGAAAAAAATAGTTCTGGATAATCGAGGTTACTGAAATTCAATACCCATTATTACATACCAAGTACATACCGAATTTCAAGTCTCTATCTCAATTTGTTCGGTAGATAGAGCGTTTACAGACACACACGTAGACACAGGCAGACGGACGGCAAAATATTTTTTCTAAAAATATGTTTTTCGGAATCTCTAGTGTCTGAAACGTGTAAATCCGTCAAAAAAATTTTCTTTCTATTTTCAAAACGATTACAAGATTTAGCCTATACTACGTATGATGGATAAGTAAAAAAAATGGGGAAAAAAATAGTTAAATTTAAATATGCGTACCTCTATTGAAAACGCACTTCCAGTAATTTTTGTTTATAGACTGCACTGTAACCGAATATTTTAGTATATCCTTGTGAAGAAACTATGAATGCTATCCACACCATATTCTAATTCCTCTTGTAGTGCAACTCAGTGCTATTTATCAATTTCAATATGTTTGAAATATTGTATCATCATTAAAGTACACCGCAAATGATTTTTCCCATAGACCGTAATGAAACGGAATTCTTTTTAATGTCCCTGTAAACGAACTAGAAATGGTACACACTTAATTTTCAATACCGAACATGCCATAATAAACCTCAATAACATCACTACAAATCTTTATACACTTTTTAGAACACTTTTCAGAACACTTTTTCTGTCACCATTTTTAGAACACTTTGAAGCGCACTTTTTGGAACAGTTTTTAGAATACTTCTGAGAACACTTCTTTTATTCAGCACACTTTCTACCGCACTTTTTGAAAGCGATGATTTCACAAGTGTACCCTAATGTGCTTCCAATCCGTTCTCAAATGTGTTCCCAAATTTAGATTTAACAGATATCCTGAGCAGAACACTTTCGGTACACTTTCAGAACACATTTTTTATAGCGGAGCATATTTGGAATACATTAAGGGAACACATTCAGTACATATTAAGGTAAGTGGAACACTTTTTTTTAATCAAAGTGTTCCAAATGGGTTCCCAATGTGTGCTGTGAATTTGCAGTGATATATCAATTACACGGCAATCCGAGTATATTTACGTATGTTAGAGCACGGCAAACAGACAAACCAAATTCATAAACACTCTTCAGTTTACTGGAAAATGTTAAAAGCAAGCCTCAGATAACTGTTACATTATTTTCATTCCTTTATCACATACATACACTGTCTGTTCAAAAGTATCCGGACACTTTCGATTTTAGACTTTTTGCCGAAAGTCTAGAGATATGTTTGAGGGATTGTTCACTTTTCAGACACTGGAAATTCCGAAAAACATATTACTTACGCATCATACGTAGTATAGGTAAGTGTTGTAATCGTGTTCAAAATCGAAAATATTTTTTAACGGATTTACACGTTTCAGATACTGGAGATTCCGAAAACCATATTTTTAGAAAAAAAAAATTGCTGTCCGTCTGTCTGTGTGTGTGTCTGTAAACGCTCTACCTCCGGAACAAATTGAGATAGAGTCTTGAAATTTGGTATATACTTAGTATGTAATAATGAGAAGAA
This sequence comes from Maratus michaelseni, assembly GCA_963931845.1. Lineage (NCBI taxonomy): Eukaryota > Metazoa > Arthropoda > Arachnida > Araneae > Salticidae > Maratus > Maratus michaelseni. Next base: position 84,763,154 of record OZ007594.1, read on the forward strand.
GCCTATTGAATTTCAGTAACTTCGATTATCCGGAACTATTTTTTTTGGACTGTCTAAATATTCGTTCTGATAAAAGGTGTATAAACATTTTCGAAATTGTTTATTTTAAGGAGTGAATATAAAAGACAAAAAAAAAAAAAAAAAAAAAAAAAAAAAAAAAAAAAAAAACCATAAATTTTGCATTAAAAATGAAGTCGATCGGATAATGAGTTGCCGAGATATTTGTAATCCTATTTTGCATACTCTTCGATGTTTCATGATATTGTATTTCATTAAAATTTTAATTCAAAGATATATTTTAATTGGAAATGAGACGCTTAATCCTACGCAACAAACTGTTAGTTATTATGATTATCATTTTTGGAGTAATAAGGCTGTCTCTTTTACGCAATTCAGTAATAGAGCATTTAAAGTTTATGACGTCATCAAGCTAGGATTTTATTCGGATTGCAAGGCATTTTATAAATAGTTTACACATGTTTTATTTTCATATTTTATATTATACATATCCATGATGGGTAAGTATTACGGTGGCCTCCAACGACTAGTTTTCATTCTGGTTAATAAAATTTAGATTGACAAAATGCATATATACTGTAAAAAAAGACATACCGACACAACACAGATTCGTCCAGTTTAGGTCTAAAGTACGTAATTTGGATTAATGGACGTTCCATTTTACATCTAAAAGTCCTCCACTTTTCATCTATATTTCATGGATTTACTTCCAAATGTCTCCACTTTTTACGTAATAACTACGTCTTTTAGACGACAAAATGAATGTAAACTGAACATAAAATGAACGTAATATGGACGTCCAAAACTTGTCCATATTGCATCCAAACAAACCTATATCGGGACGAAATATAGACGAATTTTAGCCTTAATATAGACGTAAAAAATTTATCCATTTTTCATCAAAAAAAGAAACCTATATCGGGGCGAAAATAGATGACTTTTTTGCTGTAATATGTATTCTGATATACAAAAATACAATATAACCTTGAATAGAAATATACAACAACCTCTTTCGAGTTACCCATGATTTCGAAAAGCGTTCTTTATCTTTAAAAATCTCAAAAATCATTATTATTTCGAGATTTAAAAAAGCATTTATTTAAAAAAAAGTTTATTTGTCTGCCACTGATTCTCGAAAACGTTTCCTAGTAGTTTTTATAGTTTTTTAATCAGTTTTTTTTTTCAAACCGGACTATCAGTTTTGAAGATGCTACACATTCTCAATTAAACATTTTCATCCGCGTGATTGAATTTGTACATGCAAGAGTAACTATCAAAATTCTCAATAAAACAGTCAACATTAATTTTCTTTAGGTAAGAATTAAAGATTTTCTAATAAATAAAATCTCTTACCTGCGGGTTCGTGATGGGATGCTTAATACGGGTATCTTGATCATATCCGTCAGTAAGGCTCACACACACAAAATACAAAGTCTTTAAAAAAACACACACAACATTTACTAACGTTAACAGAACACAACAATTAAAATTATAAATCCTTTTCTTAATGATTCACAGAAGCAACAATCATTACATCTTTTTCCTTTGGTCTCAAAGACCCAACTGCTCAAAATATCTCTCTGAAAGAAAAAAAGAATAAATTAGTATTCAATAGTTCAAAGTACAAATTCAAAAAAGAGTCCTCGTGGACGGAAATGAAAGTCTTAATAGTCTAAGAGCTAGCAACGTTTTCGTCACATGATTTTAGCATGGCTCATTTTTCTATATATTCTCCTTCTTTATTGTGTAGTACGAATGCGGCCGGTCTGGCTGGTGGAAGTGGTTACGTTTACCTGTGGGGGGAGGGGCAATGCAGGTAAAAAAGAATAAATTAGTATTCAATAGTTCAAAGTACAAATTCAAAAAAGAGTCCTCGTGGACGGAAATGAAAGTCTTAATAGTCTAAGAGCTAGCAACGTTTTCGTCACATGATTTTAGCATGGCTCATTTTTCTATATATTCTCCTTCTTTATTGTGTAGTACGAATGCGGCCGGTCTGGCTGGTGGAAGTGGTTGCGTTTACCTGTGGAGGGAGGGGCAATGCAGGTAAAAAAGAATAAATTAGTATTCAATAGTTCAAAGTACAAATTCAAAAAAGAGTCCTCGTGGACGGAAATGAAAGTCTTAATAGTCTAAGAGCTAGCAACGTTTTCGTCACATGATTTTAGCATGGCTCATTTTTCTATATATTCTCCTTCTTTATTGTGTAGTACGAATGCGGCCGGTCTGGCTGGTGGAAGTGGTTGCGTTTACCTGTGGGGGGAGGGGCAATGCAGGTAAAAAAGAATAAATTAGTATTCAATAGTTCAAAGTACAAATTCAAAAAAGAGTCCTCGTGGACGGAAATGAAAGTCTTAATAGTCTAAGAGCTAGCAACGTTTTCGTCACATGATTTTAGCATGGCTCATTTTTCTATATATTCTCCTTCTTTATTGTGTAGTACGAATGCGGCCGGTCTGGCTGGTGGAAGTGGTTGCGTTTACCTGTGGGGGGAGGGGCAATGCAGGTAAAAAAGAATAAATTAGTATTCAATAGTTCAAAGTACAAATTCAAAAAAGAGTCCTCGTGGACGGAAATGAAAGTCTTAATAGTCTAAGAGCTAGCAACGTTTTCGTCACATGATTTTAGCATGGCTCATTTTTCTATATATTCTCCTTCTTTATTGTGTAGTACGAATGCGGCCGGTCTGGCTGGTGGAAGTGGTTGCGTTTACCTGTGGGGGGAGGGGCAATGCAGGTAAAAAAGTGACAAAATTACGTCATTTTAGCATGGATTTTGTTTATAAAACTTGAATCTGCTAACTATTTGTGATATTAAGTTATTAGTCTGGCACCGTTTTAACGTTGCCAACACCGTGCCAGACCCTCATTTATAGGCAAAATGAGGTGTCAAATTCACGTCATTTTAGCATAGCTGAAATTTTAGTATGTTATACTTTGGCTATCAGATAAGCCATAATTAATTTGCCAGACCGAAATTCGGTTGCTAAATTACTGCCAGACGCCGATTTAAATCTGGCAGAGAAAGCACCTCTATTATGAGAGTTTGCAGCTTTTGTAGTGCTTTGGCTACTTTCAATGCACAATAAGGCCGTAATTGTTGCCAAAGCAACGATCTTTGCTTTAGATAAAAGTATCTCTCTCTCTCTCTCTATATATATATATATATATGAACAGCCGCCCGTCCCAACTTCGCGTGGGTGCACAATGTGTCGACTACAATGCAGGGTAGGTGGTAGGTAATTAAACATTATTCTAAATAATATTCTAAAATAATTCTAAATAGGATACAAGTGGAAGTGAGAAAAAACTGCAGTACTTACAAATTTTAAACTTTAAATAAAAGCTTGTAAAAATGTGATAAGTAATGTTTTTCTATTTATGTACATAATGACAATAATAAATTAATTTTAATATAGCAGAACCACCAGGCTTCACCCGAGTTAACCTTGGCCTACCAGGTAACATAAGTAAAAATTCAATATTCTAAAAATACGCCGATCACAATAACGCATCCGCGTCCATAAACCGTCAAAATGTCATTCAGAAAAAACATATGTTATTTTGACGCAATCATGCTAAATCCCTCAGCTTTATAATTGATTAAATGAATTTCTTTTAAAAATGTCTTACGCAAAATATCTAATAAAAAATCAGCAGTAGTTGTCTTATTCGTCTAATCTTCCATAATCGAGTTCATATCCTTTATTTAACCCCCTTAGTGGGTGAATTTCTAAAATTGCTTTAAACACGTGTTTAACTATTATTCTTTAGTAGAATTATTATCCTAAATTTCATGCTCCTACCTGAAACTGCTGCTGAGATACGGTGAAATGACCTAAAACGTTTGACAATCCATTTAACCCCCTTAGTAGTTGAATTTCTAAAATCGCTGAAATACGTGTTTAACTATTTTTTTTTTTTAGTAGATTTGTTATCCTGAATTTTGTGCTCCTATCTAAAACTGCTGCTGAGATATGGTGAAATGACCTAAAACGTTCGAACCTGCATTTAGCCCCCTTAGTGAATTAATTTTTTTTAATATTCTCTCTTAACTTTTAAATAATTTAGTAAATATTTTCTCTTAATTATCTGAATAAACTTATATAACCTTATTTGACGGTCTGGCTGGCAGAAGGTGTTGTGTTTACTTGTGAGAGTAAGGGCAATGCAGGTGAAAAAATTACAAAATTAAATTTTGATAACATGAGTTTTGTTTATAACATTTGTTTCTGCAAACTATTTGTGATATTAAGCCATTAATGCCAGACGGTTTCAACGTTTTTAAGACCGTGCCAGCCTCTGATTTATAGGTAAAAAATAAATCATCTACACGTCAAACACGTCATCTACACACAGTTCAAATTTAAATATGTTATTCTTTGGGTATCAGACAAACCATAATTAATTAGCCAGACACCAATTCCGTTGCTAAATTAATGCTAACATCTAGAAAGAAGTAAGCAAGCAATAAAATTAAGTATGAAAATACGTCGTAGTTGATAATAATAAATAATTAAAAATAATATAATAATAGGCATAAATTAGCAATAACAGGTCAGTGAACTGTAGCGAACAGGTAAACGAAAGAAAAAGTGAATACATTCCATTTTGAGTTTTCAAAAAATATATTATAATGAAAAGTAAGTGCTATACATAAGTGCTATATATAATAATGAAAAATAAGTGCTATATATAATAATAAAAATAAGTGCTGAATATAATGAACAATAAGTGCTAAAAAGTACATTAACTTAAAATATTATTTCAAAATTATTTCGCCTTGTGCATTTTCAAGGTCTTCATCTTCGTCACTGCTGTCATCATTATAAGAATTATTATCATCTTTATCATCATTAACATTGCCTATTTCTTTCTAACCACTATAAGTTTATTTAGAAAATTAAGAGAAAAAAATATATGTTGTATAGTTTAAAATTAACAGCGAATATTAATAAAGATTAATTATAATATTACTTAAAAATTAAGACAGAATTTAAATAAATGGTTGCCAATTTACGGTGGAGTTTCAGTTTTGCTCTTTTTTCGTTCCTTTGGCGATTTTATACATCTCTATACTTATAAAAGAGCATGTCCTCATGACTCAGAATCAACGCCGAGTCTCAACCGCTGCTCCTAGGACTACGAAATTTGGAAGATATGTACCCACTAAGAAAGTATTTTTGAAAATTCAGCCCTACGGGGGTTAAATGGGAGGTTCGAAAGATTTAGGTCATTTCTCCATATCTCTGCAGCAGTTTTACGTAGGAGTATGACATTCAGGATAACAAATCTACTAAAAAAATAGTTAAACATTTATTTCATGGATTTTAGAAATTCAATCACTAAGGGAGTTAAATGGGGGTGGTTGAGAGTTTAAGACATTTCCCCGCCATATCTGAAAAGCAGTTTTAGATAGGAGTGTGAAATTCATCATACCAATTCTACTAAAAAAGGAGTTAAACATATATTTCAGCGATTTTGGAACAAGCGATTTTAGAACAAGCGATTTTAGAGCCAGCAATTTTAGAGCCAACATAGACTATGAACTCGGTTATGAAAAACTAAACGAATAAGACATCTATTGCTAATTTTTTATTCGATATTTTGCGTGGCATTTTTCAAATCATAAATATATGTACTTTTATAGAAAGCAACAATCACGACTTGGCTGTGTATTGATAGTAACCCACACGAAGTCGGGACGGGCGGCTATTCATATATATATATATATAGAGAGAGAGAGAGAGATACTTTTATCTAAAGCAAGGATCGTTGCTTTGGCAACAATTACGGCTTTATTGTGTATTGAAAGTAGACAAAGCACTGCAAAAGCTGCAAACTCTCATAATAGGCGCTTTCTCTACCAGATTTAAATCGGCGTCTGGCAGTAATTTAGCAACCGAATTTCGGTCTGGCAAATTAATTATGGCTTATCTGATAGCCAAAGTATAACATACTAAAATTTCAGCTATGCTAAAATGACGTGAATTTGACACCTCATTTTGCCTATAAATGAGGGTCTGGCACGGTGTTGGCAACGTTAAAACGGTGCCAGACTAATAACTTAATATCACAAATAGTTAGCAGATTCAAGTTTTATAAACAAAATTCATGCTAAAATGACGTAATTTTGTCACTTTTTTACCTGCATTGCCCCTCCCCCCACAGGTAAACGCAACCACTTTCACCAGCCAGACCGGCCGCATTCGTACTACACAATAAACACGGAGAATATATAGAAAAATGAGCCTTGCTAAAATCACGTGTTTTCTGACGTTGCTAGCTCTTAGACTATAATGAAATGTAGAGGCACAGTCTGCGGTTTTCAGAATTCTTTTCTTCACAGTAACAGATTAATATTAATTTTAATATTCATGGTAATTCTGTAATAAAATATGTTTGTTGAACGTGAAAATGTTTACTTGAGAATGGATAAGCATTGGAAAAACCTGTAGTCCGGGTTGAAAAAACTGATTAATACACTATAAAATATACTCGGAAAGTGACTTTGTTTTTATAAATGCTTCTTTAAAATTTGAAAATAAATTGGTTTCTAAGGTTTCTAAAAATAAAGACCGCTTTTCGGAATCGTCGGTAACTCGGAAGAGGTCATTATACAGAGTGTTTCAAAAAGATTCATCCGATAAAATAAAAAAAATCATAACTATTCAGCTTTTAATCTGTTTTGATCGAATAATGTATAGGTAGAAAGAGAGAAATCTCGAATTTTACGCAGTTGCCGACAGGTTAGCACTTAAGGTAAAACTAGGATAATCTGCGCACAATTCAAGAGAATTAGCAATAAAAAATCTAAATATTAATTTTTTGCTAAACTATCCATGAATAATTTTTACTTCATTTGTTTTTTATGCATTTCCATTGATATTTTGTTGTTATGTTGCAATTTAATAGAACAGTTGTAATAAAACCAAGGAAGTTATTTTGCGCAATCTCTACAGAGTTGGTGTGATTGCGCACATGGGTAGGAGAGATTGTTACTAATAATAACTACAATTAAATTGTTAACAATAATAATTACACTTAAATGACATTGCTGTAAGGTTTTTGTGAACAAATTTTAATGTATTGGGAGGGAATATTTCAACCTAATGCGTAAATAATCAGAAAATAATTTTAAAAACGATCAAAAAAATTTAATTAAAGGAAAAAAATTAAAGAATCAGGAAAAGCAAGTCCAGATAAGATTACAAAATAAAATTATGTAACTTAATAAAACGTTTAACTTAAAATTAGTCCATTTTCATTTTACATTTTTTTATGCAAATTTACCAATAAGCTGCGTAATCTCTCCTAGCATATAAACTAATGGGAACAATGCGCCATCTCTCCTAAGTAGCAGATGCGCAAACTCTCCAATTTCGGTAGGAGAGATTGCGCGGCCTTTTATTTAAACATGGCCGCTACTAAAACGAACCATTGATGTTCACAATGTTAGTCTAAATTAGTAGCTTAACAGAAATCGTTTAAGTTTAAAATATTTTGTACTATTGACATTGTATAGAAATTCTGATGAATAGCTATGAAAATTCAAGAACTTACTTTGGGAAAACAAAACAAAATAGCAATACTTTATCTTAGACGCTCAAAGCAATCAACGTGCACTTTCAAGTAGACACTCCACTACTGTTGTTGTACAACTACCTGGAGTTGCGCTCTTACTCTACTCCTTCCCCCCAAACCTCTATGTGCGCAATCTCTCCGACTGCACCATCTCTCCTCGCTTTACCTTACGCTCTTTCTTCGCCCGCCACTTCAGTGTTTGTCAGGCCTCCAAGATCGCCGGACCTCTCAGTGTGCGATTTCTTCTTTTGGGGGCATATAAAAGACTACGTTTAAGTGCTTCTCCTTCCAGCTACATTATCCGAACTCCGAACCTGAAGGTACGCATAGTAGCAGCCTTGGATGTAGACATGCTCGCAAAAGCGTGGGACGAATGTGACTATACCGTATAGACATATGCTGTACATTCAAAGGTGGACATATTGAGCACCTTTAATTTGGTCTTTATACGTATATATTTGTAAAAAAAAACTTTATGAGTAGCCATGTAATATAAAATTAATCCTAAGTGTCTACGTTCAATATTTTTCATACTATATGCATTTCAAATCGGTTGATTCTTTTTCAAACACCTTGTATATATTTTCATTCACCGCTGTATTATATTTTTCAGGATTAATAAACATTTGTCTTTTTTTTAGGTGCGTTCGTTATTATATAAATACGTAGCACCTATTGTCGGCGTTTGGTCCGTCCGTCTGTCTGTCTGTCCGCCCGCATGTCTGTCTGACCGTCTGTCCGCATATAACAACGCAAAAACTACCCAATCAAATGGTTTGAAATTTAAGATATATTATCTTTGCAGAATTTTGTGGAGACATTTCAAATTTTATGAAAATCGAATCAAAACTTTAGAAGATATTAGTAAAAATATTTATTAATAAATTTGATTTTTTTTTTTAAATCGGTGCTTTCTTGTTACAGAGCTTCCGAGGTTTAATCGTCAAGCGATCGAAATACTTATTTTATTACAGAAATTAATCTGCAGACGATATAATTCATTTCACAGAATTAAAAATCTTCAAGGTATGAATATCTATATAACTAGTTTTAGTACGAACGCACCTCATTTGCCACGTTTAACGTACAATTTCCAACTAGTTACAGCGTTTGTTTTATAAGAAGAATCATTTTTTGTCTGCAATCAAAGAGACGACGCTTTGATTAGTTTCAATAAGTTTCACGAAAATGTGCGTCACAGGCCTATATTTGATCACCTGCCACCAGTGTTATCCTTGATACGGCTTTGTCATAATAAAATGCTAAGGTTGTTTACTTTTTGCACCTGTTATTTTATACTATGCTCGTAGAATGACCGTATACACATACATTTGTAATCAGCTTCCAAATACGAGAAATTTCCTTTTCAATCAATAGGCACATGCACAGAAACTCTTCCATATACAGGGTGTCCATTCTTATCGTTGACTAATAATATGAACCATTAGTTTTAGAGGTATAGTTACAATTACAGAAATGTTTTAAATGTTGTTAAGCATCATATGAAAATTTATGTACATCCGAATATATATATTTTTTATTTATGAAATTTAAGTTTTCACACGGTTTCTGAATGCTATTAGATAACCTTAGAATTTTTTTCTCCATGGTCTAAAAAATAAAATGAAGAAAAAAATCCATTCCTTTACGGCAAAAACTTAGCGAGTTGTGATACTTTGAATTTATAATTTCCAGCATTTTCTTTCACTTAAATTGAGAAAACACGTTCTTAGAACCAAAATTTCATAAAATTCAAAGTATCATAACTCGGTAAATTGTTGTCGTAAAAGAATGGCATTTGTTTATCATTTTATTTACAACAGCAGCTTTGTAAATATAACATATAGTACTTAAAGACCTTATAAAATTTTATTTTTCGTAACTTTTTAAAAAGTATATCTTTTTTTGACGTAAATTGTTTTTGATATGACGAATAATAACACTTGAAACATTTTTGCAATCGGAACCAAACCGCTACTAGCTACTAAAGAACACTTTAGATTATTAGCTAACAGTTTAGATCAGTGGTTCCCAACCTTTTTTTAGCCGCCCCCCACCAAAACATCTCTAAAATGATGATGCCCCCCCCCCTCTATAACATATAATTCTTATAAAATTTTAAAAGAATTTACTCCTGGTAGAGTAAAAATCATTTAACATTGATCCTGAAACGTGCCGAAAGTAATGGATGAATCAAATATTTTTTATAATCATCTGATACTCCTCGTAGTTTACTGGCACATGGTCGCCACGTATGCGTGATGCATAGAGTGCTCAGAATCCTTGATTAGAAAAATCGATAATTTTGAATAAAACAATTTTTTTCTTATTTAATCACATAATTTCTGCGATTAAATTACGCAACAATTTCTAATCAGATTAAAACGTGATAAAAGATTCTGTAAATGAAGGTCGTCAAGTAATTGATAAATATACACTTGAATAGTGTCATGTGTAAAATTGATTTTTATATGACATATCGCAGTGCGACTCATTCAATAAATAATCGAAAAAGTTGTTTAAAATTCTAAAATACTTATAAATCAGAAAAATTATAAGGAAATTTTAAATATATTAAAGTATCTAAATATCTTTAAAAGTTTCATCTATAATTATTCTGGTAGAATTGTATTTAAAACTTTTGAATGGATACTTTTTAAAAACTGAATAAAAAACTTAATTTTTTTAATTTTGTTTTTGAAATTTGAATGTGTAACTTTTATTTTCAGTCTACAACATTACTATTAGAAAAACAATTCAGAAAGTATGGGTTCACAGATATTCCGAAATGTCCCCTTGAAAAGTTAAATTGCCCCCTGTGGGGCGTACGCCCCCCGTTGGGAAACACTGGTTTAGATATTAGCTGTTGAACAACAATAATGGACCAAACAGACTATGTACTAGTCTGTCGCTATCTCTGATATGGTGAACTCTATCCTATTTTATGACTTTATTAGCATGTCTAAAAATCAGAGGTCAAGAGCGGGAGGGGTGGAAAAACACCCATTTCTTTTGTTGAAACTCCCCTTTCTTTTGTCGATGACCACAAAATTATTAGAGAAGATTGGGAAGACACATCATTGATGTCAGAGTCACTTGCTCATGAAGACACTCGGAGCTTAGAGGAAAGACACTGTATAGGGTGTTTGAAATAGAAATTGCACGTTTAACCATTAAAAGCATAAAATCTCAAATCTTCCGAGGGGGACATTACAATGCTCCAGGAGGGAATGTGCCCCCCGGGTCACCCCTGAATTCAACACTGGTGTTGCCTGACAAAGGAATAGTAATCTATTATTTTAACAAAATTTGCATGTAAAATAAACAATTTACTGATTTTTCTTTGTAAAAAACAACAACAACAACAAAAAAAAAAAAAAAAAAAAAATTATTAAATTAACAGATTTTTGTTTGACTGTGTAAAAGAATGTTTCTAAAGATTAAAGACAGATAAGTGATATATCTAGATACTTCCAGAATACATATAATAGAATTGAAATAAATAATAATTATTATTATTAAATACGTTTACTCATTATTGTATTTGCATAAGAACTTTTCAATATATCAGAAAGAGCAAAAATTTCAACATCAAAAAGAGTAAATCTAACGCATTATTTTCCCTCCAATCTTATCGATCCCTTCTCTGTAATAATTCTACGATCTAATCCAATTTTTAAATGTCTCTCCAACCAATTTCGAGAAAGAGTTTAATCGAAATGAGTTGCATTGGAGAGACAGCGGAATCTCATTCCGATCTATTATCATTCAAACAAACTTGGGGAAACATTCGAATAAATTAAGATGTTTCAAACAAACTTTATACCGAGAGGTGGAAAGACCCTCGTATTTGTTAATTTTATGATTTCCTTATGCACTTCAACAGCATAAAGTACATGTAATTTAAAATAAATAAATAAATAACAATATTTGATCGTTTCAAAAATTGGTAATTTGAATCTAACGATCAGAAATAACACTAGCTCGCTTAAGAAAGTAAAAATCAACAACATTTTATCCTGCAAATAAAATTATAAGTATTTTTTTTAAGCACCTATAGAATAATTATAATGTACATTAAAAAAATATCAGCGTTACCAAACATTTTATTCATTTAAAAAGAATTACATTTAAAAAGAAACTACTCATTTCCCTTTAATAATTGGAACTTAATATAAAGTACGGACTGCAAAAAAAAAATAAATGAATCAAATATTTAACAGAATTCAGCTACATTTGAAAGCGATGCATATTACATTTTCACCTCAAATGAAATACGCTCATAAGAAAAAGCAAAAGTCAACAACAAAATTCGGAAATAAAGGTACCTGTGGAATACATATAACGGTATTGAAATAATCTATAAGAGTCGCCCAAATGAAAGCGGTTAACTCCGCCATTTGAAGAGAAAGATGACTGCGCAGCGCATGCTCCTTTAGAGGGCGCAGAGTGCTGGGAATGCATGCGATATCATCAGATCCCGCCAGATGCGTGTACGATAGATAGCATGGGAGCACGTAAAAAGGCATTGTACGCATCATGGATGCCTCCAAACGGTGCCAACGCGCGGTGCAATTTTTAACAGCGGAAAATGTGAGTGCTAGTGAAATATATCGTCGAATGCAAAATTGTCTTGCATGATAATGCTCGTCCTCATGTGGCTGTGGCGTTCCAAACATTGTTACGGCAATTCCACTGGGAGGTTCTCGAATATCCCCCTTACAGTCCAGGCCTCTCGCCGTGTGACTACCACATCTTCGGTCCACCCAAGAAAGCTCTCAAGGGACGGCAATTTGCCGACGATAATGAGGTCCAAGCTGCCGTTGAAAATTGGTTCCACAACCAGGGCTTGACAAATACGGTCGCCAGGTCGCCACTGGCGACCAAATATTTTTATCTGGCGACCAAGTTATTTAATATAAGGGAGTTTTTGTTGTTGTTTCTTTTTTGTACAAAAATTGACCTAAGCTTTCTTGAAATGAGTACAAATGCCATCCACTCCCCTTTCCAAATATTAACAAGAACGAAAAATCATGCGTCAAGCATAGATTATGTAGCACTTTCCAACGCTTCTAAAATAATTTTACAAATCATTACCGTTTAATAAGCTGAAAGATGACATCTAAGTAAACAATTTGGAAAACGCATAACATATTTAAAAACGTAATTTCAGGAATTTTCAATATATACAATATTCGGAAAAATATCCGAATACTTTTATGTAGCCCTGTATATGATCTATAGATTTGTATATATACATAGGATGCTAAATTTTAGTTTAGTTAGGAAACGCGTAGCACCGTTTAAATTCTCCTTCTGGAGTTTCTGTCAACAAACGGAAATGTGTTCGCGAACTTTTGTGCTGCCCTGTATAGGATCTACAGAATTTATACACACCACGTAATAGACAAAAAGCTAGTTAAGATTAAAATCGCGTTTAGTAACTTAAAACGCACTTCCAGGAATTATTGTTAACAGACAGTAGAGAATTCTTTTGTGTGTCCCTGTAAATGAACGATGACTGCTATACGCACACTATTCTGTAGTAAGCCTCTTGTAATGCACCTTAGTAATATATATAAACTTCAATGCGTTTAAAATAGTGGAACATTATTTAAATAAGTCGTAGACGATTTTTCTCCATAGACGTAATGTAACGGAATTATTTTGACTGTCCCTGTAAAGTAACTCTAAGTGCTATACACCTACTATTCCATATTAAGCTTCTTCTAATGCATCTTAGTGATCTATATAAATTTCAATGCGTTTACAATAGTGAAACATTTTTAAAATAAACCGCAAATGATTTTTCCCCATAGACCGCAATGTAACGGAATTCTTTTGAGTGTCCCTGTAAGAAAACTATAAGTGCTACACACTTCAGTTGAAATAGGGAACGTGCCATAGATAACGACAATAACATATAAAAATTGCAGAGCAATCCGAGCATATTTACGGGAGTTAGAGCACGGACAGACGGCTAGACGGCCATACGGCCATAGGCCAGACAAACCGAAGTCATAAGCACTTTTCAACTAGGTTGGAAAGTGCTAAAAAATAAACTTTGAAACTATATTCACACAAAAAAATATTTTTTACTTTTGTTTTTAATTTGGCAAAAATAAGTTCATCCAATGTAAATTTTAAAATAATCAAATCAAAATTATTTGAGACTTCGACAGAAAATAGGCGAAAACTTATTTTCCTGCTTCACTAATATTTCGTCGATGCGCTCCTCAGCAGATATAGATTTTGTAGCATTCAACTATTCGGACAATTGAAGCATTCGGCAATCAGCATTTTCGGTTAATTCACGCTTTACAGTATTTTTTAAATTTTTTTTTCAAAGATATATGATTTTGATAAGTTTCATTATAGAAAACTTAGTTTATATTATCTTTCTAAACTAACTAATAATTCTAAACAATGCCTGTTATTATTTTTCCTGAATTAATTCATAAACTTTTGTGCTTTTTGAAAATTAATGACGAGGAAGGAAGGGGTGGTAAATATTTTTTACTGGCTACTAGAAATTTTTTCTGGCTACCAGATTTTATCAAATTTGTAAAGCCCTGTCCACAACCAACCCCGGAGCTTCTTCACCCAGGGTATCCATCGTCTTGTTGACCGCTGAGACGGTTGTTTCAACCTACAAGGTGACTTTGACTAGCCCATCTGTTATGCCTGTATTACTTCTTTCTTTTGTATATTAATTTATATTAATACCATTAAACCATTTCTCAAACCGATTGTAGTGGCACTTTCATTTGCGACCCATATATAAATGTTGCTATAATTAGGCTTACAATAATAAATAAAATATTTGTGATGTATATGAAAAACCACTTTTTAACATATATAAACAAGAGTGTAAATTTTAATATCAAACCGAATGCAAAGAATGAAGCATTATTTTCCATTCAATCTTATCCATCCCTCCTCTGTAATAATTTTAGAATCTAATCCAATTTTTAAATGTTTTTCCATCCAATTTCGAGAAAGAGTTTAATCGAAATGAGTTGCATCGGAGAGACAGAAGGATCTCATTCAAACAAACTTGGGGAAACCATTAAATAAATCAAGATGTTTCAAACAAACATATTATACTGAGAGAAGTACTGGAAGGCCCCAGTATTTGTTAATTGTATGATTTCCATTACAGCAGCACAAAATACGTATATTTTAACATAAATAAATAAATAAAATCTTTGATCGTTTCAAAAATTGGTAATTTTAATCTAATGATCACTAGATAATCTAGTGACACTAGGTCGCATAAGAAAGTGAAAATCAACAACAATTTGTCCTGGAAATAAAATTATAAGTATTGTTTCTAAGTAGCTATCGAATAAATATAATGTATATGAAAAAATTATATATATCAGCATTACCAGGGGTCGGAAGTAGCGGGCTACAAGTAGAGAAACTACAGTAGCCGCTACTTTTTACAGTAGTTTGAAGTGTAGCGGGTAGCGCGATACAAAAAAATCAATAGTTTGTAGCGAGAACCGACGCTACTTTTAACGCTACTTCAGAGGGAAAAAGTAACATTTTGCAAATCACATAGCTGAAACTTGCTTCTTTTATGCAAAATTTTTTATGTTCAACAATTCGCGAATCTCAGTGGCAAATCTTAGCTGTAGTGTATAGCAACGTTTCACATGAAGTCATAGATTTTTCCCATTAATACTTGCTGCTAAAATCAAGTTCTAACCCAGCAAATGAATTGATTTTCTTGATGGTAACACCTGTCTATTTACTCAGTATTAAGTCTTCATGTTTTAACGCCGGGTTTCTTATTATTCGGAATTGCCTTATTTACAGATTTATTCATTGTTTCGTTTTAAAGTTGTTTGTCTGTAATTTTCTAGATTATAACATCTCTCTAAATTTTGCTACGAAATTTTAATGTGTATAAACTAACATTTTGGAGACAAACACAGAACATTTTCTTGTATGTTATCTTTTCTAAATTTTTAATGCCCTCCGTTATGTCGCATTTATTTAATTATATCTCAGCAGACGCAATATAACGAGGGGTCGCTTTGTTATTTAATCCATGTCTTCAATTTAATAGTATAAATGGAACCTTTTGACAAAATCTAAAAGTAGCGAAGTAGTGACTACTTTTGAAAAGTAGTTTGTAGTCGCTACTTTTTAAAACGTGTAGTTGTAGTTGTAGTTAACTACATTTTCGATAAAGTAAGTTGTAGTTGTAGTTCGCTACAATTAAAAAGTAGTTTTTCCGACCCCTGAGCATTACAAACATTTTAAGCATTATTATGTTTAAAAATAAACTAAGCTACGTTATACCTTTTTAATAACTGTTAACTTTTAATAACTGTAACATAAAATGAAATAAGGATTACTGAAAAATAAACGAATCAAATATTTAAAATGCAGTTGCATTTGAAACCGATGTATATTTAAATACATTTTTAACGCAATTGAAATAAGCTGATATAAAAAAGCAAAAGCCTATGACAATTAATCCTTGAAATAAAGGTACTTGTAGAATACATATAGTGCAATTACAATAAATTATTAATGTTGCTAAATACAGGGTGTTTCACAAAGGACCCCTAACTTTAAAAATCAATAACCCGGAAACGGTGATAGATAGAAATATGAAACCAGTGGTATGTTTATTAAAAAAATCGTAAGAATCTTATACGTAAATCTCAAAACTTAGTTAAAAATAGCACCGATAGATGGCGCTGAGAGCGTTAAGAATCCTTCTAAAGAGAGTTCAAAAGCATAGAAAGACTAGCCGTCGAAGATTTCGTCATTGAAATCTGGCCGCTATTAGCGTATAGTGAAAATAATTCCGAAAGTGGTGTATACCGTGGAGGAACGTGTGTTTATTGTGTTGGAGTACCACCGATTAAATCAGAGTCCTACTCCCACAAGGAGAAGTTTTCAAGTCGCAAAAGGACCAGATGGGAAAACAATTCGTGAGATTTAAAAAAAAATTCAACAGACAGGCAACGTGGCCGATGCGAATTATTTTCACTAAACGAAAATAGCGGTCAGATTTCAATGGCAAAATCTTCGACGGCTAGTCTTTCTATGCTTCTGAACTATCTTTAGAAGGATTCTTAATGCTCTCAGCGCCATCTATCGGTGCTATTTATAACTAAATTTTGAGATTTACCTATAAGATTCTTACTATTTTTTTAGTAAACATACCACTGGTTTCATGTTTCTATCTATCACCGTTTCCGGGTTATTGATTTTTAAAGTTAGGGGTCCTTTGTGAAACACCCTGTACTTTACGCATACAATAATAAATAAATTATTATTACTGTATTTAAAAAATAATTGTTTAATATACATAAACAAGAGCGTAAATTTTAATAGAAAATTAATGAAGGGAATAAAGCATTACTTTCTCTTAAATGTTATCGATCCCTCTGTAATCTAATACAATTTTAAATTGCCTCTCCTCCATCCAAATTTGAGAAAAAGTTTGCTCTAAATAATTTCTCCTGGGGACACTGCGTGATCCATTTTCATTCGACAAACTTGAGAAAACCACTTAAAAAATTATGAGGCTTATTATAATACATAAACAAGAGCGTAAATTTTAATAGAAAATTAATGAAGGGAATAAAGCATTACTTTCTCTTAAATGTTATCGATCCCTCTGTAATCTAATACAATTTTAAATTGCCCCTCCTCCATCCAAGTTTGAGAAAAAGTTTGCTCTAAATAATTTCTCCTGGGGACACTGCGTGATCCATTTTCATTTGACAAACTTGAGAAAACCATTTAAAAAATTATGAGGCTTCAAACAAAACTTTATACTGAGAGAGCTTGGAAGACACCCGTGTTTGTTAATATTATATATATTGTTGCATTTCAATAATATAAAACACAAAGATTCATTTTAATCTCCCCTCTTCTATAGTATTAATGCTCTGTCTCTGTGTGTGTTTCTACCCGGAAAAATTTCACAAAAGCGGCAAGTTGCGATGCACGAGAGGTACCGATCGACGCGACGCCGAGAAAAGTGGTAATCATCCATATTGAATTTCGAAGAAATCGGAGCATAATTAGCCGAGATATTAATTAAAAACGCATCGACAATTTATCTGAAAAGAGCATTCATTTTTCTCAATACGGCGAACGTGCGCCAACTTTTCCAACAATCGTGCGCCAACAATCGAAAATCGAAACTTTTTTCGACGTGTTTCGTAGCCCACATTGGCTCGACACGTCGAAATGCAAAAAAATTTGAAGTATTCACTAAATTGCGTACTTTTATCTTTCTAACGATGCAATATGTTTTAAAAAATACTAATATTAACCATTTAAAAAAAAAATTGTTTTCGAAACATTTTCGTGTTTTTCCCTCTTTATTTTTCCAAATTCGCATAGGCTTAAAGATTCGGAATAGGAAAAAATAAAAATATCCCCTTTATTTGGTTACATTCTTCTCTACGATCCAACGCAATCAGTTTAAAAAATATATGAATATTAACCCTTTCAAAAAAAAATACATTTCCTCTATTTTCTACTAAGTTTTAGCTATTTTCTGCAATGTTTAAAAATCTACATCGGCTACGGAAATCAAAATATGAAAAAACACAGTGCACCAAACATTCATTTTTCTTTAAAACGACATCTTCAGTTTAAACAAAATAATATTATTAACCATTTCGAAAACATTCGTTTCAATAAGTAACTTTTGTGAATTGCGTTTTTTCTGCGATGTTTAAAATTCTGTATCGGGTTTGGAAATCGAAATACGAAAAAACAAAAAATACCAAACCATACCTACGTTTATTTTCCTTTAAAACAAAATCTTCGGTTAAAAAAAAAAAAAAAAAAAAAAAAAAAAACCACTTTTTTTTAATATAGAGAAATATTGATATTTACGATTAACATATATATATATATTGAGATTCGATATCGTAATGGTTTCAATGTTTCCCGATTTCTTTTCTCGTTTTCCGTTTTTTCTGCATTTTGAAACTGACATCTGTTTTTTCGGATGGATATGCAAAATAAATAAATAAATAAAAGTAAAAAAATATCCACGTATTCAGTGTTCTTTTACGATGTACAAACGACATTTTCTATTTCAGGAAATGTTAATATTTACTATTTCAAAAAAGAAGAAGCCGTTCTGTGTTTGTTTTAGTATTTCATGCAGTTTTAAAACTTCTATTTCAGGAAATGTTAATATTTACTATTTCAAACTTTTCGGATGGGCCAATCCCAAAACTTTCTTCTATCTCACACAGGTTTCGCATACACTAAAAAAGAATTGACAGAAATTTATATCAAGGTCTAACTGAATCTAAAGTTTTATTCAATTCACTTGCATTAGTTCTTGAGATAAGACTATTGCTTAAATCGTGTAAATCCTACAAAATGCAGCATAGCAGCGCCACCTATTGGGAGATTTAAACCAAAATCTACTCAACAACAACTTTGTGTCAACGCCCAACTTACTCTGAAGTTTGATGAAAATCGGTGCATTAGTTCTTGAGATATAGCTATCGTGATAATAATGAAAAAAGTAGCATAGCAGCGCTACCTGTTGAGATATTAACACCACAACGTAAGCAGCATCTATTTATGTCAATGTCTAACAGAATCTGAAGTTTGATGAAATTCCGTGCATTAGTTCTTGAGCTATCGTAAAAATATTGAAAAAAGTTGTATATCAGCGCCATCTGTTGGGATATTAACACCACAATGTAAGCAGCATCTATTTATGTCAGAGTCTAACTGAATCTGAAGTTTGATGAAAATAAGTGCATTAGTTCTTGAGATAGAGCTATTGTGAAAATCGAGAAAAAAGCAGCATAGCAGTGCCACCTGTCGGGCAATTTTCACCTAAAACTAATCAGCAGCAACTTATATTAGGGACTAACTGAATCTAAAGTTTTATTAAATTTCGTGCATTAGTTCTTGAGATAGAGCTATTGAGAAAATCGCGAAAAAAAGCAGCATAGAAGCGCCACCTGTCGGGCGATTTTCACCCAAAACTAATCAGCCCCAATTTATATTAGTGACTAACTGAATCTAAAGTTTTATTAAATTTCGTGCATTACTTCTTGAGATAGAGCGCCCACAAAATTTTTGTCACATACAGATAGACAGACAGGCAGACAAACAGACAGAAAGACAGACAGACTCATAGACTCACAGACAGACATTTTCTAAAAACAGTCAAATCGTGTTCAGGACCTTTTAAAACGTATAAATCCGTCGAAAACCGGAAGTCGAAAATTTTCATGAATCCAATACTTTCTTCTTGTACAGATAGAAGAAAGTAAAAAGAAGAAGCCGTTCTGTGTTTGTTTTAGTATTTCATGCAGTTTTAAAATGTCATCATATTTTTTCGGGCGGAAATACAATAATAATAATAATAATAAGAAGAAGAAGAAGAAGAAGAAGAAGAACAATAACAAACAAAATAAACACTTATTTGTGGTACTTTTTCGGTTCTAAAGTTAGCTTTGGTTTTAAAAAATATTAAAATTTTTTACTATAAAAAAAAAAAAACTCTGAAAATTGTTTTACGAATTTGACAGACTTTTTTCCCCTCTTTGAGAATTTGGAAACCAGAAATATTAAAACATTGCTTTCGAACATTTTCGAATGGATAAGATTGCTATTTTTTTTAATGCGTGATTAGAGCAAGAGGCAGGATTTTTTCTGTTTCTTGTTTGCTCTTCTATTTTCGACACTAGGGAATATCATTTCACGTTTTAAAAGAGGGGCGGATAATTATTATTATTATTATTATTATTATTATTTTTTTTTACGCCGTGTTAAAAGTGAGATTTTTTATGAGTAGAGCCAAGGTTTATCGTTTTTGCCCATGTCCTGGGAAATTTCCACATTTTCAACACTGAGAGACATCATTTCGCGTTTTAAAAGAGGGAGTGGAAGGGGGACTTCTTTATTATTTATGTTTCCTCAGAAACCATTGGTCAGAATTGTAAGTAATATCTAAATATCAGAAATTAAATTTAACAAAGGCCTAGACCCTGACACCAGGGGGCGTTCTTTTTTTTTATTATTTAGATTTTCTACAGGAATTATTGGTAAGAATTGAAAGTGTAAAAATTTAATAGGTAACCACTATAACGAGGACCCATTATAGTTCAATGACATGCGCAGCCTGCACACTCTACGCTGCCGAAGACAGTAGAACCTCCAACCCTGTGTTCGTTTGGACACATTTTCATTTGAAAATACAAAATGAAACAAATTCGTGGTTTGTTTGTAAACACAAACCAGAGCGTGTGTAACATGACCCGTTACGCTGTCTAAGGTATCGGCACCCTCGAATACTAGATTCGTTTGAAAATATTTTCGTTTAAAAATATAAAATCGTGCAAATTCGGGGTTCGTTCACAAAAACAGATCAGAGCGTGCGTAGGCTATAGGAGCTCCAAACACTAAGTTCGCTTGGAGAAATTTTCGCCTAAGAAAATTAACTTTAACTACAGATTCGTTTGAAAAAATCGACCAGAGTAGCCAGCTAGTCTAATAATAATGACTGTAACACAAAGAATGAATTATCACTTTACTAATCAGCGTACAACCATGAGAGTGAAAAAATGTTCAGACCGGGGTTCGATCCTGGATCCCTTGGTATAGCGGTATTATTCGGTGAATATTCACTGATACTGGGTTTAATTTGTCTCATGCATGCCAACGGTGCTGTGCTCATGATTGACTTTCCATCTTGTGCTGCGTGTTTGTAGCCTTGCCATATAAGAATGAGAGAATGCTAGACTGGATAGCTTAATTGGTAAAGCACTTGGTGCGCTATATCAAGGGATCCGGGATCGAACCCCGGTCTGGATATTTTTTCAATCTAATGGTTGTACGCTGATTATAGTAAAGTGATAATTCATTCGTTGTGTTTCATTAATTTCTACAGCGTAATTTCAGCTCTGCTGAAAAATTAATTACTATGTAAATAATGACTGTTTTTATTCAGTTTATACAACGAACCCTTATTTATAGTTATTACGAAATTTTTGTTAATTTAATAAATTTTTCCCATAAAATAAACAGCTTACAGATTTTTCTTTGTAAAAATACAGTTTTTTAAATCAACAGAGTTCTATTTTACTGTGATTTTCTGTAGTCTACGAAAATTGTTTCTAGAGATTAAATGCAGATAAATGATATATCTAGGTACTTGTAGAATACATATAATACAACTGAAATAAAATATTATTGTTAGTTTTTTTTATCTATGATCGTTCATAATGTCATTTTTAACATAATAATTCTTTATACTACCCATTTTTACAGACATTATTTTATTTACAAACACATAAACAAGCAGTGTACATGTCTAAAAAAAAAGTCTTAAAAAATACTTTTAAAACTACACACCAAACTAGTCCATCTGTTAAAAATTGTAAAACAGTAAAAATATTTTCACCTGTCGCTCTCAGGCATCTTCAGTCACTGATGTTATGTTTTCTGCTTCGTCAGTCTATCTGTTGAAATTCCCATTGAAGAAAACATAACATAAGTGACTGAAGATGCACTGCAAATTCCCAGAACACATTGTGAACACATTTGGAACACTTTGATTCAAAAAATGTGTTCCAGTTACCTCAATGTGTAACTGAAATGTGTTCCGAATGTGTTCCGCTATAAAGAAAGTGTTCTGCTCAGGATATTTCTTCAGATAATCTAAACTCGGATAATCTTCAGGATAATCTAAACTCGGAACACATTTGAGAACAGATTGGGAACGCATTTGAGAACAGATTGGGAACACATTTGAGAACAGATTTGGAACACATTTGAGAACAGATTGGGAACACATTTGAGAACAGATTGGGAACACATTTGAGAACAGATTGGGAACACATTTGAGAACAGATTGGGAACACATTTGAGAACAGATTGGGAACACATTTGAGAACACATTTGAGAACACATTTGGGAACACATTTTGGCGCACTTGTTAAATCATCGCTTTCTTTGTTACAACCTACTTTGTTACTAAGAAGCCTTGATCGCAATCAATGCGGATTTCAAGATCATTATTTTTATTACTTGGGTAAGTTAAATTTTAAAATTTATTTTACAGCGCACATGAGCTCGTTATATTAAGGGTCCTATTATAGTGGCCCCACCAGTGGCTGAGAAGTTCTGCTTTCAAAGCTGGTAGACGGGAGGTGCTGGGTTCAAACCACTGTCGCGCCCGTCGACCTAACCGTTCGGAGTTTTCCGTGGTTTTCTTCGAACCTTGCGTAAATACGGGTTAGGATCCCTTAGAAAGGTCCGTCATGGAGGGCACCCCCCCCCCCTCCCGCCGTTCTATATCCCTGGCGCAGATAATTTGCCGTAACAAATAACCAACCAACCAATTGAACCGGTATAGTGATTGTCGTTTGAACGATATACACTCTAAAAAAAATCCGTGAAAATACAAGAGATTTTCCGTAATATTTTACGGAGAGGTTTCATTTTTCTAAAATTTCAGTACAATTTCCGTAAATGACATTAGTTCCGTTAAAGAGACTTCACATCCGTAAATATGCAGAAAGTTTTCCGTAAATTTAATGGATTTTTCCCGTATTTCTTAATAATAATGACATTTCAAAACAGTACAATGTCCGTATTTCTTGCAAAACAGTGCAATTTCCGTAAATGACGTTTAAAGGTTGAGTACAGAAATCGCTTTTTTTGAAATGCGAATTAAGATTGTTATATTTACTAGAGTTCTTCTAGGATACAGGCCTGGCCCGGCTCGAACAGCTGGCTCATTCTAACCGAGGCCATGTGTCAATTTATTGTGAAAAGAATAATAATATTTATATTTTTTAATGAAATATTTAGAAATTTATTAATTACAAAATTATTATAAATTACAAAAAAAAAAAAAAAAAAAAAAAAAAAATCTAATCTATTTATTTTTTAAATTTACTTATTTTTTTCCTGATAGTACTTCAAATTTATGATTTTTTTCGCTATTTTTTTTTAATTTATCTTTTTTAATGTGAGGCAATATTGTGTTATTTAAAGGTTTCATAACATAATATCTCTGCAAATTATAGCTATGCAAATTGGTATTAAACTAAACTGTTTTGGCTTACAAATTTATGAATTACGCTAAAATTTAGGATTTTCTAAATTATAATTTTACAAAGTTTACAATTTTTTCCTTAAATTTATAAAATTAGTTGATTTTTTTTCTTTACTTTTATAAAAATCAAGTTTCTAATTTTATAACGTTTTTATTTTATTTCGTTAGTTCATATAAATTATAAATTAAACTAATTTAATTTAAATTAAATCAGTTAGTCCATATTTAAACTTACCTATCCCAAAGTCATTAATTTTTTTTTATGTAATGTTAAAAATATAATGTTTAACAGAACCGTTGAAAGATTTGAGATTTTATACTTTTAATTATCAAAAAGTGCAATCTCCCCCCCCCCCCCCCCCAGAGAAGAAATTCCTCCCGGAGAAAAATGTCTGAATTCAACACTAGTTAGTACTGTTGCAAAAAGAAGCAATTACTACTTTTAATACAATTTTTATATGCATATAATACATAATAAATTAAAATTTATCTGTTATAAGGCACCAAATAATACAGCAAATTATTGAAAATTATGAAAAGAAAATATTAAAAACATTGGAAAATTCTATTTACAGATGAAACCCAGTTTTTGCATCATAAAAAGCGATTCAAATAAGTTACAGCATTTGAGCGAAAACCGCGACCGGTCATAGCGCTGTGGTTTAGGGCATCCGGTTAGTACACGGGGCATTATGGGTTCGAATCCGCTCGCGGGAAGGGTTGGTTAAATTCTATAAACTTACTCAGAAATGAAAAGAAGATGCCGAAATGTATCTGTACCTTATAAGGTTGTCCTCGCGAAGTGCCTTATTTTTCTTTTTTGGTCCTATAAATTTTATTTTAATGACATAAAAATTTCTATAAAATACGGAAGATGTGTTCCGAAAAGTGTTCTCAAATGTGTTCCCAAAAGTGTTCGAAATGTGTGCTGAACAAATTAAGCGTTCTCAAAAGTGTTCTGAAAAGTGTTCCAAAAAGTGCGCTACAAAGTGTGCTGAAAAAGGGGACAAAATGTGTTCCGAAAAGTGTTTTCAAATGTGTTCCCAAAAGTGTTCAAAATGTGTGCTGAACAAATTAAATGTTCTCAAAAGTGTTCCAAAAAGTGCGCTACAAAGTGTGCTGAAAAAGGGGACAAAATGTGTTCCGAAAAGTGTTCTCAAACGTGTTCCCAAAAGTGTGCTAGAAAGTCTCAGAAGTGTTCTAAAAACTGTTCCAAAAACTGTGCTAAACAAGGGGACAAAATAAGTGTTCTAAAAAGTGTTCTGAAAAGTGTATAAATATTTGCAGTGTGCCTGAGAGCGACTGGTGAAAATATATTTACTGTTTTACAATTTTTAACAGATGGACTAGTTTGGTGTGTAGTTTTAAAAGTATTTTTTAAGACTTTTTTTTAGACATGTACACTGCTTGTTTATGTGTTTGTAAATAAAATAATGTCTGTAAAAATGGGTAGTACAAAGAATTATTATATTATTGTTATTTCTAAATACGTTACGCATTATTGTATTTAAAGAAGAATTTATCAATATATCAGAAAGAGTAAAAATTTCTATATCAAAGATAATAAATCTGAAGCAATATTTACTCTTCATTCTTATCGATCCCTCTGTAATAATTCTAGAATCTAATCCAATTTTTAAATGCCTCTCCATCCAATTTCGAGAAAGAGTTTAATCGAGATAAGTTTCACAGGGGAGGCTGTCTGATCCATTCTCATTCAAACAAACTTGGGGAAACCTTTGAATAAATTAGGATGTTCAAAACAAACTTTATACTGTGAGCGTTTGAAAGATCTTCGTATTGGTTAATATTATTTCGTTTTGTATTTTAACAACATAAAATACAAGTAACTTAAAATAAGGAAATAAAAACTTTTTTAAAGTTTGTTCGTTTTAATCTAATGATTTAAAAAAAAAAAATTTGGATTGCACAATGGAGCCATATTAAAAAGATTTATCAAACAATTTATATTAAATAATGCGAAGATATCTATTCTTAAAGTGTGATAGCAGAAATGTATTAAAGATGGCAGCTATGCACTCATAGCAATGCTGTGTAATTGAAAAGGATAGGGATAGAAAAGGAAATGTCAAAGAAAACAAGTGGGTAAGTGTGATCGAAGAACGTACAAAGGGTTTCGTTTAATATTCTTTTCAAAACAATTTATTCTTTCTTTAATAAATCCAAATAAATTTCATTTTCCAAAGAAAAAAAAAGTCATGTTTTTTATAAAGTAAAAATCTATCGGTCTATTTTTCTCGTTTTTTCAAATATCTGAACTGAATGAAAATCTGAAATGTTTAAATTTAATAGGAAAAGTCTGTTAGATTTTTGGCTTTATATCTCTCTATATTAAAATAATACGATTTTTTCAAAATTTTATGATTTTCAGCGTGACAGTAGGTATTCAGCTATAAGTACACAAAATTTCAAACCTAATTTATACAGTTTCTGAGAACCGGCTCTGTGACGAACAGACAGAGAAGCGGGACGAATAGGGTTTCGTGAGATGAAAGAAACCCTAAAAAATGGAAAGGAAAAATAAAAAAGAAAAAAATGAAAGGAAATTGCATCAGAAATTACTCCAGAACAATCCAAAGGAATAAGGTAGGGTATGCCTGAGAATGAAAAAGTGTTTGAAAAATATAGTTAAATTAGGAAATGCTCTAGGTCTAGAGACAGTATACTAGAAACAGTAATCCACTCACACAGAGAGCATGTGGAAAAGCTATGCAGTGAAAAAAAACTGGAAAATATGTATACATACTGTAAAAAATATTCCTTATCTATATAGGTGATTTTATGTAAAATTTCTGTATTTAAAGGTACAACAAAGGAAATTTTCCGTTTATTTTGGAAAAAATTACGATTTCCACACAAGTTAAAATGTTTCCGTTAAGGTGCCTACGTTTGGAGCCCTTTTTTTAAAAATATGTACAATATTAAATAAATATTCATATTTTTAGTTCAATTGCAGTACAAAATGATGGAAAAATATAAAATCTTACCAATATCTTCATAACATTTTAAAAAATTGGGCGTTTTGCCATTTGTTTAGCAAAATGTTATATTAAATACACGGGAGTTTATTGGGGGAAAAAAACGGAGAATAGTCGGCATCTTTCCTGCTATTACATTTTCCGTTATTTCATGATGTTTTTTTTACAGTGGAAAGTACTGAAGACGTCACTATATAATACTAGTATTAATTTGTAATTATTTCTTATGTACAGCTCTACGGACAACAGAAATACATTAATCACATAAAATTAGGTCATACAATATTAATTGACATAACACTAATCTACAGTGAGAGTCGTGAAATATTAAAACAAAGCACAAAACACTTATTAAACATTCTTAATGTTTATTGGTATATATTTATTAATTTATTTTACATGTGCTTGAAGAAAATGATATTTTTCTACACAATCATCGAACTTTTCAATACAGGTCTCAATATAAGACGTAACAAAAATATATTATTGACACAAAATAGGATCATTATTAATCTGTGGCAAGGATCTTAAACCGGAGAAAATAACACACGAAATCAGTTAATTAAATATTCTTTAATATTTCTTGATATTTTATTTCAAAATTTGTTTTGGATGTAAGGGAAAATAATGGTATAATTTTTCTGCATATAGCCCAGAACTTCGTAATGCAAAGTGAATCTTCTTTCAAGTTGTTTCTAAATTCCAGCACTGAAGAGATATCAGAGGCGGATCCAGCCCTCCATTTAGAGGGGGGGTCATGTCTTTTTTTTGAGGGGGGGAGGGGGTCAAATATATCCATCAGCAACTTTTATATCTTACATCCAAATTGACTATTTTCTGGCATACTCGAATTAATTTTCTTTCAAAAATCATGAAATTTGAAGGTATATTATTTAAGGTATAAAATTATATATAATAAAAATAGTATAAACTAATAATTTGCATGATTTATCCAGATACCGAGAAATCAGAGTTTCCCAATTTCTTATAAAAGCAAAGAATCTTACAGACAGTTTTCACAAAGTTAGCATTTTAAGCTGATTTCCTGGGCAATGTAGTCAAGGAAATATAGTCTTGAGGGAGCAATCAAATACAATTCAAAATGTACCACATTTATAGAAAAATTTAAAAGGATGTTCGATTCATTGGTGCTTAAACAATAATGTCTACAATTTTTATGCATTTCTATAACATAAAAATAATTTCATGAATCTATCAAAAATATTAGAATTTTTAAGCAATAGAAAAAGAAAAAATGCAAACATATTTTAATACATATTTCTATTTAAAAAAGTATTGTTCAATAGAATTGTTTTTCGTTTAGAGGGGAGTCATGACCCCCATGACCTCCCCCTTGGATCCGCGCTTGAGAGATATAGTCAGTAGCTATACTTGTACTTAATACTTTTGAGACGTCCACATCAGAGACAGTCCTTCGATCTCATACCTTCAAGTAGAAACTATCGAAAATGTGATAATCTCATGATGCGAGGTCAGATGAATATTATGAATGTGCTATTATCCTTAGCCGGTATAATTTTTTAGTGCTTTTCTCTTGTTGGCCTTATTCAGACTTAATTTTCGAACCTATATCTAAATATGAGATGTTGTGAATGGAAATAATAATAATAAATAGTTATTATTTTTAAATCTCAAGATGTATTCCAGATAAATTCGATAAAGTGAAAAATCATTTATCCCCTGCAAAATACCCATTCAAAAAATATATAAGAAAAAACTCATGTAAAGGACTTTTAAAATTTTATCCGTTATAACGGATAAAATTTGACCAATGACTCTAGTATACTAGAGTCATTGGTCTTTGTATGGCCTGACGAACTTCTAACTCATTGCTCATCTTTTCAACTTCTAGTTTATTTGCTATTACTGAAAACTTCTCCATTTAATTCTTCAACTATATGAAGCTGATGAAGAATATCAACTATAAAACGTACAGTTTTAAGGAGTCTGTAATTCTGGTGGGTTTTGAAATAGTAGCTCACAAACGCAACATTATACATACACATTTGTTTCTTTCCCGCTTTTTTGTTTGTTTGTTTGTTTTCCTTCTCCTGCAGTGAATTTCAATGTTAGAAATGCAATTCTTAATACAAATATTGATTTCAAGTGTTTATATTTCAGTTTATTAGCTCAAGAAATATAAAAATAATGTAATAAATATTCCTTAAAACGAGTTATCGATACATACAGCACCGCCCACTGAATACTAGCCCTATGGCTGTCATAGGCGGATGTTTTTTTTAAGCATTTGTACGATCCCCTTGAATATACACATCAGTATTTTCTAAAAGTTTTTTTTTTTTTTTTTTTTTTTTAATACTCGTTTTATCTTAGAAAAATAAGATGGAGAAAACTTTTAAAAATTATTGGTATCCAAATTCAAGGGACCGTACAAACGCTGAAAAAAAATCCGCCTACGACAGCCGCCATTTTTGTGTCAGGGCGTATGCCTAGTATTCAGGGGGCGGTGCATAGAGTTTTTTTTTTTTAATTCGTTTTATCTCAGAAAAATAAGATGGGAAAAACTTAAAAAAATTATTGGTATCCAAATTCAAGTTGACCGGATGACAAATGCGTCCCGAAAAAATAAAAATCTTATCCGTAAAACATACAAAAATATCTATATGTATATATTACTTATAGAAATATGAATGGAAGAAAAAACCCCACAAATTCTGACATCATTAGACATGACAGCATAAGGCAAAAACGTCCTTTCCGTACTGGCTACGTCTTTGGCCCATTTATTTTAGGGACTTTAAAATGATTATACTATTTCAAATTATCCAATAACTTATTCAGTTTTTATGTTTTAAAAACCAAACTTTTTACATTAAAAAAAATACATTTCTGTAGATTCTTTCTTCGCCATGGTGGAATTTTAAGGCAATTTTTTATTTATTTTTACTGTATGTGATCCTGTTAACGCCTATATGAAAACATCTGCCTTTAAAAATACATTTATAGTTAATAACAGCGAAAAAGAAAAAGAAATTTATTCCTGTCTCATAACAGTTAATTTTGTTAAATAAATTATTAAAACATTCTTTCAGCTATTCAATATTATATCAATGATTATGAATCTTTTAAGTCAAATGCAACTAATTAAAAAAAAAAAAAAAACATTGTGCAGAATTCTTAAAAAACAACAACAGTCATTATTTTAAATCAACCCTCTGTGAACAGTTTAGCACGACATCCAAAAACAGCGGAAAACAAAAATAAACACACAAAACTATTTATAATCTTAAGCGTGTATTGAGTATTTATAGAAGTTCAATGCACCTTTTACCTCAAACAACAAAAACTTGTTCACAAAACATGCACTCATACCACTCCTTACAAGAGGTCATTCAAAAAAATGCCATATCATTCGGCAGCAAACGTCTTCCCTTTGTTGATACAATTTGCATAGCAAGATGAAGACCAAGGAAAGAAATACAATTTAAATAGGGGTGAAAGGTGAAAGAAAGCCGATGACCCAGATGAAAGAAGAAGCGTGCAAACCCCGATAGGTATATCGTGTCATTATAGAGGCTAACATTCTTTTCCTGGTTCGAGTTATTCAAACAGGAAGATGTTCGATTTGAAAACGATGTGATTTATCAGAGCAAAACAATGGATCAATTTTTTTTTTAAAACTATTTTGTTCCAGAATAATAATAGAGATACGGTAGCAGTGAAATCGTTTTAATTTCTTTTACCTTTTTATCGATTTCGAGAATGGTCAAATTGGTCTATTCGTATTGTTTGTCATCTGAGAGTGAATGTTTACGCATAATTCCGTAACGGGCAAATTTGTTTCAATTACTAGTAGTTGACCCGCGTGGCGTTGCCCGGGCCCATGATAAAACCTTATATGAACCCCAAATAAAAAATATTAGTGATAAAAGTGCTCGTAAGAAAACATAAAAAAAAGAAAAAGATTTTGTTGCCTAACCTTTTGAAATTTTAATGGTTATAAATATAAAGGTTTTTACAGCCTTTGTAAACATTGCGTCAGAAATATTGTTATCTGGTTTATAAAATATTTTTTTTTCTTCCTCAGAAAACGACCCTTTTTCAAATCTTATAGAATGGGAGAACTCCCTCTCTCCCATCTCCCTTTCCAGCTTTCAAAAAAAGTGAAAGTGCGTCTCTCCCTTTCCCTTTTGTTCACCCCTCCCTCAAACAAGGCAGGTAGAAGAGTGGATGCTCCCTCCAAGAAGGGGGAATAAAAACAGAATGAAGAAGAATTTATAAGGAGTATTTCTTAGGGGGTAGGGCTGTGAGCAGTGAAGGACAATAGGCGAGCTATTCTTTCCCCAACCCTCTTGATTCTTCTTAATTCTATTTCCTGTTTTATCCACCCTTCAAAAAAAAGTTTAGGCATGCGCAGTAACATAAAATTTGTACTGAAAAATTAAGACTTCTGCTTCTGGCTTTAATATATTAGATGTGACAAACTTTCTAATATTTAAGAGACACATCTGCTTACTGCTTCCAATCACCGGGGGAGGGGGGACGCCCTGTCATTTATGACTAAAAGCACTTCAATGCTGGAAATAAACTATTTTTGTGGAAATTGGTGTGCTGCGGATTAGGATTATGGAAGGTTCTTGATTAATCCATATTAGTTTAATTTGTTGAAAAAAGGATTATTATATGAATTGTATGTGTTGGATACTGATCATGTGAAAGGAAAAAACGTGTATTTTAACTTGTATTTCAAACATATTTGCATTGTTAATTAGACCATTTTGCGAGTAAGGTTTTAAATATCATTTTAGGCTATTTAGTTCTAGAGTCATGTCGTTTTTTGTGAGGAAAATCAGGGAAAAGTTATAAAATAACCCCGACATATGTATAGCGTCATTTTGGAAGCTAACATTCTTTTCGTGGTTGAAAGGGTTCAAAGAGTGAGATGTTTGACTTGAAATCGGTGTAATTTATTAGTGCCAGACAATGGATCAAAATTTTTCTCTTTATTTTTCTCCAATAATAATAAAGATAGAGTTTCCGAAAAATGGTTTACTTTCATTTTGTTTTTAATCGATTACAAGTGCATTGTAAAAAATTTCCGGAATGTTTCAGGAAATTACCCTGAAACATTTCGCATATTTTACCGAAATTTCGAATTTCTTTATGTCCCACGTCAATTACGGCAATAATTCGTGTAATATTTTTGAGAGGTTTCAACTTTTCTGTAAACTATACATTCTGCGCATGTTTTATGTTTCATTAGCCATTTTGATAACAGAAGAATAAAAAACAGCTGTCTAGGTACAGTGGAACTCCAGATATACGTTACCTGAGTTGTACGTTTCCCTCAGTTATACGTTTCAAATCAGCGGTCCCGGCCGCTTGCCATTTAAAATTAGCTGAGTTATACGTTTTGTGTTATACATTTCTCTCAGTTAAACGTTACGTTTTTGCGCCCTCGAACGAAATTTTGTCTCATTTATATATTTTGTAACCGGAAACACTGACGACGCGTCGGTTGAGTCTGATTTAAAACTCAACCCCCTTCCGTAAGTAAAGCCGTTCGGCAGTAGTAAAAGCAGTAGCGATGGCGGCTGCATTATTAACATAAATGCAAAGCTTGCTGTTCAATGTTAGCTTTGCCGAAAAAGAAACAATGGAAGATTAGTGATTATTTCAACAAGATTCAGTAAACTACTGAAATGTCTTTTGGTTTACATGCCAAGGCGATTCCAATGATTTCCTTTAAGTATCTATGTGTATTAAAAATATTTTTAATAACGCTTTTATGATAAAATAACTTCATGTGTACTTTTCTTATGTACCTTTTTTCTACTCTGTTCCAATTCCGAAAATTTGTGTTATTGGTGAAGTAATACTTATGAAATTTTCGTTTTCGTTATAAAACGTAACTGAAACGCCTTAGCGGAACAAAGTTTTTACGATATATTTAAAAAATGTTCCGGTAGACCATTAATTGATTTGTACGTTTTACTGAGTTATACGTTTTGTTTTCCGGTCCCGGGCAAAACGTATAACTAGAGTTCCACTGTAACTTAGAGACAAATGCAATCTGAACAAATGTTATTCTTTCTTTGCATATCGACCGCTAAAGCAAGTAGCTAATTTAAAGCTTTTTATGCTTCATTATTTGAATTTTCATTTTATCTGTAATACGAAACTTTAAAATTTAATTGCTTAAATAAGACAATAAAAAAGTATATCCATTATTGAAAATTGGAATGTTTCACTACTTTGTTGTAAAACGTAACAGCAAAAAGCCGTGGCATCTTCAGGCCACCATTTTTTTCCGGAACCTTCCGGAAATTTTTTTACAGTAAAATTTTTTTACAGTAGAAATTATGCATGTGAGATTGTTTCTTCAGTGAATAATAGGCTCATAATTTACGGAACGCGTAAATTGATTTCGATAATTCTATAATAGTAAACATACTAAAGATTAAAAGTATAAGAAGAGCATTTTCTTTGTCCTAATTTTTCCATACTAATTTCCTGCAAGAAGAAGATTTGAACTATGAACTATGAAGGGATGTGGGCTTTGAGACCTATAGCTACATGGCTGTTGTCTCGAATGATCCATATACATTTATTTATTATTCACAGAAACATATACATGAATTCTACAATTACATACATCTTGACGAGATAGTACAAGGAAACATGACAACACAAGAGACACAACCTGGGGGTTCCACACAAAGTGTGTGTGCAACGGAACCAGCGGGAATTGAACCCACAACCTCCTACACTCGCAAGCGATTAGCGGCGTGGTGCCTTAACCACTCGGCCACGGAAAGAAGAAGATTTTCTTCTATATTTACATTTTCAATGTTTTGTTACGATTTCATTACAGCCTATGAGCAGAACAGACGAAATGCATCCGAACTTTCATATACAGGGTGGTTATAATATAAGTATCTCTATTTGGAACTGTCTGTAGCTTGAAGGAATGATCCGAATGAAACCAAAATCGGTATACTTATTATTCGAGAAGGGGGAAGCAGAGTGGAATAATAATAAAAAAACAATTACAATAATCACCGACAGATGGCGCTACTTAGTGTGAAATATAATGTGTAATACAAGAACAAAAAAATTAAGGCGCAGACCGAATGGCACACCTAATTTATTGGAAAATGTCGCAGTGAACGTGGTTACTTTTTTGCATGGCGGTGCCGCAATCATGTTCCACATGGTCATTGTGCTCGAGGACACAATCCAAGCTGTGCACAACGTGCTCAGCTGCGGAATGTAATGCATCAGGAGTGATGTTTCGTACATGTTAAGATATGCAGTAATGTCTTTGAGATTTGTGACACCTCCACGGTACACAATATTGCACATTACATTTCACACTCAAAAACGCCATCTGTCGGAAATTATTGCAATTAATTTTTTTATTGTTCCATTCTTCTTCCTCCTTCTAGAAAGTGTACCGATTTTGGTTTAATTCCTGTTATTCCTTCAAGCTACAGACAGCTCCAAATAGGGATACTTATATTATAACCACCCGGTATATAGAGTAGCCAGCAAGTAATATTTGAAAAAGTCTTATAGACGATGAAAATTATAGATAAATCGTATGTGCTGCACGTGATCTTCACAGCGCGCAATTGTTGATGTGTACGTTTTGTTAGTGAGCGACGACTTTAAGTTTATTGTCTGAACGAAAAATATTACCTTAATAATTACATGCTATCCTCACTAAAAATTAACACAGTTTATTACAAGAAGCCTTCTAATCATGAACTAAAGTTTCAACGCTTTTGCGACATTTGTGTTTACAGGGTTATGCAAAAGACATTAGTTTTTCTTCAATTTGTTGACGGTCTTCTATGGGGTTTAGGGGAAAAAAATCTTCGTGGAAATATATGACGTTTACTATGCTGTTTACACACCTGAAGTTTCAGGATAATTGTCCATGTATTTTTCTAGATACTTAACAAAACGTCTAAAATCGTAAGTGACCGGTCATCATTGGCCATATAGTGTATATTACAAAATCTGCAATACATAAAGTAACACAATCCCCGTCAAAATGAATATTAAATACACTGCAATTAATGACAGTTAACATTGAATATTATTTAACAGAATATTGAAGAATCAAATTGCTGCTGCAGTATGATAATAAACTGGATAATAATGGAAAAAATTTTATTCTCAATTTCCGGTAAAATATAAATTGCTAAAGCTATTTAAACACAACTAAAAAATCGATTTCGTTACTTTTTCTTAACATATGCTCAGCATAAAGCTTATGCTTTAATTAATAATAATTCAGTGGATATTTTTATATCACTGTGTACGGATGAAATATATTCAAGCATTGTCAGCATCAAATAAATATGTAAATTTATAAATAATAAATAAAGTGCATAAGGTAAAGCTAATATAGAAACAGAATTTTTACAAATAATCATCTACATTATAAAATAGGAAAAAAAATTATAAATATAGACACGTAAATAAAATTATTTTCTGGAAAATATAAAATATTCTCTCAATTGACATTAATATTAAATATATTATATCTGTTTATAATAACTACGATACAAAACAATTTTCATGTGCATTTTTCATTTTTTCACATCAAAATGAAAGACACTTAAACATTCCACAAGGATACCTTACGTTGAATTAAATATAAAAATAGATTGAAATTAAAAAAGAATAAATAACATACGTTAATATCTAAGTCAGAAAAGGCCATGTTCCAATCGATTTTATAAAAGAGCAAAGCGGTTTAATAAATTGCGACAAACGTATAAATGAAATTCTTTGGAAAAATAAATGATTTTCCGCTTTTTATCAAAATAAATTCAATTTGTTTTTGATGAGACTGATGGAAAAATGTCTCATTGAGGGGAAATCTACAAAATTTAGATAAGACCTAAAAATCATATTGCTTTCTTGTTTTTAAAATCATACAACAAAAACAATATATATACAGGATGATCTCGAATTCATGGTACAAACTTTAAAGGTTGGTACAGGACACTGTAACAAACAATTTTTGTATATGAAACCAGCGTGAGAAATCCGTTTATATAGTCAAAATACAGGATGTCTCACTCCAATCCGAAGTCGCGTGTTCGTTCATAGCTTTAGCACTGTGGAGATACTACAATTACTGAAGAATCAAAATCATATTGCTTTCTTGTTCCGAATTCTTTTGAATTATCAGATACCGTCCGCAGACGAAAACGTTATTGTGTAGTGATAGTTTTTATGAAAACTGATGGCCATTTTTAAATGACTCATTCTTTTTTCAATTCCTACTATTAGCTCACACTCTCTATATATTTATATATCTTGTTCAAATTTTCAATCGTTAATAAAATATTTTCGATTCATCCTATCAAGTTCAAATAAATTTTTTAAAACTTGTACTGGATGACAATTGATGTTAGTAGTGTATATTTGCGGGTTCTGCGCCACCTGAGTCGAGCAGGCGCAGGCGGAAGGCGCAGGCGGAGCAGGCGGAAGGCGCAGGTGGAGCAGGCGGAAGGCGCAGGTGGAGCAGGCGGAAGGCGCAGGTGGAGCAGGCGGAAGGCGGCGATAAGAGCATGAGCATTGATAAGAACGGAGGGTTCGATGGGAGGGGGGTGCGATAAGGATTTCTACTATAAGATAAGGGGATTATTTTAATGAGTTTTAATTGGGGACTTGAAAATTTTCGATTTTTTTTTTCGGTTTGTAGCAAAAATATGAATTAAAAATGGTCATTAATTAATTTTAATTGGGGGACTTAAGAAATTTGAGAGATTTTTTTTTTTTCTGCAGGAAATATTTTTAAAAATAATTTTGAGAGATAGAATGTTTTTATGTAACGAATATATATTTAAATGAAATATGGGAATTATAAAATAATTTTGTTGGAAAAAAAATTTTTTTTTTAATTGTGGACCCTCCATAACCACCCGCTATGAAAAAAATTCATAGCGCCACAATCTTTTTTTTATATACCACCTACATGTCATTTTTTTCCCGTCTTAGTCCTCCATTTTTCTACGAGAAACCTGCAAAGAAAAAAAAAGTGTTACAAGTGTATTAAGATAGATCCATGTGTTTGAAATAAGGGAAAAAAATATATTTACCTTTTTCAACCTCCTCTTTCTTTTTCTGGGAGATACCTATAATGAAAAAAAGACGTCAGGAATGATTATTGGAATTCATTTATTTTTAGACATAATAACCTTTATAAAAGAAAATATTAAAAAGATAGTTACTTTGTTCTGCAAAAACAGGAGATAGCCCTTCACAAATTTTCTGGCACGCTTCATCACTCAGCAAAGCAGGGTGTCAGCATGTCATCTTGAGCTAGCTAGGGTAAGACAGCATCTTTCAAGGTACTGTTTCTTTGGATTAGAAGAAGAATATGAGCTCCTCTTGATTTTTTTTTAATTAGAAGAAGAAGAATATTAGATCAATCCTGGAATTGTTTGCAGCACTTGAAAATTTTTCGAAGAAGCCTTTTTTTTTAACATATCTTGGAAATGATTCTATTTATTGGAAGAAGACTTGAAAAATGAAGATAATATAGGGATTTGAAGAAGACTTGAAAAATGAAGATAATATAGCGATTTGAAGAAGACTTGATAAATGATTGCAGCAAGTTCATTTTTTATGTACACCGCTGATATTGTTTGCAACATTTGAAAGAATATATATATTTTTTATGCGCCCCCACTTTAATGATAAAGATTTCAGCAAGCACTGATATACGAATTGTCATGTCTTAACACACTGTATCATGCTGGAAGAACGATGAAAGTCCTTGATGTCTTACATGCTGGAAGAACGATGAAAGTCCTTGATGTCTTCCATGAAGATTTAAAAAAAGAAAAAAACTGTATTTTGAAGAATTGCCCACCATCCACCCGATACCTTTTGATAAAGCATCACACCAAAAAAAAAAAAAGAAGAGTTATTTATATATACCTCATTGCCCCCTTTTTCGTGAAGCCTTTGGATGACGATTAAATTATTATTTAAAAACGATGAATGATTATTATCAATTTCTTGAAAGAAAAAAAAAGGATGAGAGTTCATCAGAAAAATAAGATTTCTTGATAGAAAAAATACCCACCATCCGCCCGATGCCTTTCGATAAAGCATCGCCACCAAAAAAAAAAAGAAGAAGAAGACTTTATGTTATTTTATAATGACCATGTGCTAAGGTGTGTATCCCGTCATCCATTATGTATCTTTTATCGTCTAGGGGAGACAGTGCCACTTTATTTTGCTTCATTGTATAAAGAATATGATTTTCACTCTGAATGCGATATTGAATTTCTTTGGTTATTTTTGATTTGAAAAGTGCGTCTTTGTAGTTTTCATGCTTGATTGTTTTGGCCACAACGCTTCTAGAGACTCCCTTGGCTGTCTTTTTTGCACCCTCGGAGGAAAGAAGCGAGTACATTTTTGCTCGCAACCCTACAAATTCATATGCCGGCTTGGAGTTCAGTTCGTCTTTAAAACAGCCAATCTTCTTGTTGTTTTTCGTGCTATAGAGGAAATGAGTCTGGGGATAATCAGATGTGTCGAATAAATCAGAGTGCAATGCCATGTCTGTATAAATATTGGGAGTCTCTATGTGATAGGTTAAACTATCTGTGTCGGTGAATAAGAGCCGAGCTTTTTCTCCATATGTCGCCTTCACAAAATCATAGTGAAACTTGTACATATGGAGTTTACTCAGCTCTAAAATGACAAAGCCGGCATAGAGGGGCTTGTCGAGGGTGACTGTTTGCTGCAATCGTTGAACCCCTACTAAATTTTCATCGAATATTTTGAAAGATTGGAAGGTTGGTGCTGCCACAAGTTTTTTTAATTTTTTTTCTTTATGCACCAATTGTATATCCACTCGCCGTCTGACGGATTCCGTCGATTTGCCATACACTGAGTTATTCATAAGTTTGAAGAAGTCCTTTTGGAATGGTGATGTAGCATTCTTTCTTTGTTCTGTGTTAAACTCAATGTATGGCTTAAGCCACGCCCTCTGTTTAAATTTCAGGATACGATGAACTTTTTGCAATTTCATTCCCAGACTCAAATAGTATTTTAAATTTCTGTAATAAACGATATAATGGCTCTTGTTCATGAGATTTGGTACTAATTTTTTAGTTGTAACGTACGGCGAATTTTTGATGAGATTTTGTGTGTAAGGAGATAGCCTGTTTTTTTCGATTTTTATTTTCTCGATGGCGAGTGGGTAGTCGTTATGGAGGTCATGCAAATGAGGTGGATATTCTAAATCCACCTCGAAAATGTAACCATTTTCAGCATAATCCTCCAATGATAAAATCCACTGAGTATCGGCTTCATGGGTGATCCATTCGAATTCGCCGTACGGTAGGGGTTCAGACATGGCATGACCGTATAAGTTGTTAGCATCTAGATAAAGGATGTACGAGCTGGGCTTGGCAGGGTCTGGGTTTGGCACTGAATCGTTGTTCGCACATGCCCAACGCTGGCTAATCATAGAAATCCCCCCTCGAATGCCACTTTCTATCATCAGATGCATATCAATATCTGTGAGCAATTCGAGGGGCTGCTGGCTCATTTTAAGGGATGCTTGCCAGGCTAGACCGGGAGCTGTGACAAAATGTGCGCAGTCTAATTGATAAAACTGCGTACAGAGCTTACGAAAATTTTGGAACACATCCGCCAATTGAAGAACATCACTTTTAACATATAAGTTATGGTAGTCACCCATATTTTGAAGGCCGAACGTGTCCCAAACGGTCTGGGCATGTGCATAGTCGTTTTCAGAGATATGCTGCTGCGTTAATGAACTGAAAAAGGCTTCACGTGGAGGCAATGAGGTTTCATTGAATTTTTGCATAGATGACATATATTCGTACGGATACACACCTTTTCGCAGCAGCAAGTCGATATGAGGCATATTTTCTTTTAAAATCTTGAAATCATCCAGTTGTAAATTGGCCACCAGCTTTTCGAGAGAAGTAGACAAAAATTGGAAGCTGTCGATGAATTGAAGAAAAACACGGCATTTATTATGTATCTTGCTCAGAGAGAAGGAGATATATTTCTCCATATTATTAGCAATAACATTTATTTGATGCTTTTGAAGTTTCCCCAGACCCTGCATAATCAAATGAGCATCATAGTTCTTGAGATTATGAAATACGACTGGAATCATTTTTCGTAGACGATATTGTATGTTGCATAATGAATGAAGTGCCCCTCTGTATTGTCCGTTTAGGTGATCATGGTCTTTTACCTTATCTTGAAATAAGGGCTGGTGGCATAGATAGCATTCTCTAGCATTTTTGAAGTCTTCTTCGTCTTGGGCTGTCATCTGAATGGGTACGATTCGTGTTAAAGTTTCTGCCAGCTCGTCTTTTTCCTGAATTATGTCTTGCAAAAAATTGTCCACTGCATTATGTCCTCTATAGCACTTGATTTTTTTATGACAGCTTCCGTCGGGTCCCACGACAACATAGGCATATCCGCAGGCTTGATGCATATTCACCTGATTAGTGAAAGAAGTTTTAGGACTAGGATCTGCCGTTGCCATGGGGAGCAGAATGGATTCAAAATCGGCGAAAATGATGTAGGGAACGGGATGTTGATATTAAGGCTTCGAAAATTCCATGATGCTGTCTTCAGGGCGTGGCATTTGAATCCGCTGTGGCTTAAAATTTTTACAGTATGATGAATGATTTTTTAGCACTCGTTCCGATGAGCATCGGTGTAAACACCGAAAGCAATAATATGATGCCGGATCATGATGTGTGCGATCACCCATGAGCCGAGAGAAATTTCTAATGAGGCAATAATGGTGATTATTTTCATTCGATATTAATAATAAATTATAACATTCGTTATCATCCCGTTCCGAAATATGCAGTGGAAAGACTTCATTTTCGTACCCGAATACGTTGATCCTTATGTTATTTAATTCTTCGACCTTTGGTATTTTTGCGAGGGGCACTGGGCAGTCGATGTCTCCCAATTGGATTTCAGCTTCAAAAGGTTCGTACTTGGAGACTCGATTTGCATGATTATTCCTTTCAACTGGATGTTTTTGAGCCAGCAGAGACCACACAAGACATTTATTATCAGTATTCAAAATATTTAAGATTGCATGCTTATTTTTTAATTTTTCAGGTGTATCGATAAAGGAGCTTGCTGCGAGGGGATTGTACTTGGCTACAAACAATTCCAGGTTTCGAATGCTTTCCAAAGTCCACCCCGATCCTAATTGCGTGAATTTTTCAAATGTTTTTTTCATTTTAGTATAGGCTTCTTCGATGTGTGCCCCAATTGTTAGATCTGTCATTTCAATTGCGCAATAGGATCTGAAATGCGAGGTAATGATTTGTAATTCGCCGTCTTGTGTGGTCCGGCTTAGATTGACATGCACGATGGTGTACCATTTTACAGAATCTTTGTCTATTAATTGAAAATGAATTTCTTCGTGCAGTTGTGATCGAATGCTGTCTAAGAATACATTTAAATCATACTTATTATCTTCATTAGGCTCGAACGACATGAGGGCTAATGTGTCGTTCAAGGCTGTAGTACGTTTTAGCGTACGTGAACGTTTAGCGGGGGGCGCATTTTGATAGCTTTGATTGCGTTTTAGAGATTGCTGATGCGTGATGCGTTTATGTGCTAGGAGTGCGCTTTTACTGGAAAAACTTTGTTCACATTCGTCGCAAGGATGGCTAATGTTAGGCTTCGAATGACTTTTCATGTGTCTGTTAAGGTTGAAATTTCTTGAAAATGTTTTATCACACAGTGGGCATTTCTGTAAAAAGATTAAAAAAAAACAAATTAGAATATTTATGCGCTTTTTTTTATGTTAAAATTATTTTACTGCACTCACTTTAACATTTATTTCATTCGCATTGAAACGGAATCATTTTTTTTTTTGAATAAGCGATTACTAAATAGATTTTAAGTTTAACACTCGCTTTAAATTTCTATTATTTCACCACCCCATAGATATTTAATACCTACCTTTAAATATATAAATTAAATGTAATTAAGTTTACAAATTCACTACTTTTTTTTATAAAAAATAATCTCTCTTACATTCATTCTGCACGTCATTTAAAAAAGAAAATCGCATACCTTTTCTGTAGTGGAGGGTCCAGCTTCGCACACTTCCATTAAAGGAGCTAATTCGGCGATAGGTCTTAACCTGGCAGCTTCTGTCGAGACACCTGCATCCTCTTGAGAAACGTCCTTGGAGGGGCCTGCTTTCTCAACATCTACATTAGGTCCTAAAACTTGACTCTTTACGTTTTCATTAAATTTGCCAATCAGGTGTTTTTTCTTCAAATGGCGCATCAGAGTATCATTTCGGGTAAAAGCGATATTACATACATTGCAACTTAATTCTGGATTTTTTGGTTGATGGGTCAGCTTATGTCTTTTCAAGGCATCTCGTCTAGTAAATGATTTCTCACAAAATACGCAAACAAGTTCATCCTGAAAATAAAAACACCTTTTAAACTCGTTCGATTACATAGAGTATAAGTTAAAAAGGTCTACTACTATTAAAAAATTAACTTTGAGTTTTTTTTTTTTAATTTTAAAGTTATAAATACTCTGTTATATATTATTCGAGTTATCGTTTTTTTTAAAAAAAATACTTATTTTATAATTACAACATTATCATATACTAAACAAAACATAGATACCTTGGAAGACTCTGTTTGAGGTTTCGATATGGTTGCTTCAACAATACTGGGCAGGTTACGCTAAAAAAAAGAATATCCCCTATAAGCTTTTACCAAAAAAAATTAATTTAAACTTTAGTTGTTTTATAAAGTTTTAAAAAAATACCTTAAGAGACTCCATCATTAGATTTTTTTTCTCTCTCTCACTCCTATACATCTTCTCAACTTGGTCCATAAGATTTGTTTGGTGAGGCGTGAGGGAAAAATCCATATCCCACTTTAACAGAAAAGTCTTGTTTACAATCTACATTTATTATAATTTTTACACACTAATAATATCAATAAATAATAATAATACCTGAGAAGACTCTTGCGTTGAAGGTGCTGGGGTTTTTTCAGTCATTTCCTTCAGAGCTCTTATCTCTATGGCGTCGATTTTTCTGGGACTGATGTTTAAATCAGTTTCCCACTAAATTAGAAAACATAAATCATTTTTCGAAAAGGGTTCATCAATAACATGTTATAAAAAATTTCATATAGAATAGTGCTAGAGAATAATGACTTTTGTTTATATTTTGAATTAAGTTAAATTGTTAAACTAAAATTTCGTTCACTAAAATAACTATACATTTAGCACACATACAGATATTAATATCGAGATTAAATCAGAAAAGTAATATCTTTCTAAAAGAACATTTTTTTTTGTAAATTAGGAGTTTTTCAAGAAAATTAGTATCACAATGGATAGATATTTGAATAGATTCATTTAGAGAGTTTCAAAAATAAATCGTTTAGCAATATTAAACCATATAACATATGGAAAACTTTTAGGTTAAAATCATTTAGAACGTAAAAAATCTTATAAATACATTAAAATAGGGAATGATACTAAACAGTTTTTCAAAATAATTAACTTACTTGACTTTGAATTTTTGAATTCATCGTTTTATTACTTTTTCAAAAAGATTAATAGTAT
This sequence comes from Maratus michaelseni, assembly GCA_963931845.1. Classification (NCBI taxonomy): domain Eukaryota; kingdom Metazoa; phylum Arthropoda; class Arachnida; order Araneae; family Salticidae; genus Maratus; species Maratus michaelseni. Next base: position 84,806,473 of record OZ007594.1, read on the forward strand.
AAAATGCCTGGAGCACTAATTATAACATACACTCTCTAGGACAACTACTATAAGAATGGACCCAGATCAGCACGCTTATCTATTTAATCAGATAAGAGAATCTTATCAGATCTCTGACCTCATATAGGTTTTTCCAGCTATGACATCATGGGATTTCCCAACGGTGAGTCATTACAAGATATCGCTACTAATTAACTGAATTAATAAAGATTGTTTAATTAGAATACTTATCGAGTTTAAAAACTGTATGGTAATGTAAATACTGTTTTAAATATTCAAGTAAAAGGAAATATACTTCAAATAAAAAAAAGATCTATTTTAAATATAATATTAATGGCTGACATTATAAACTAACTTTGCATTATTCTAATGAAGGTCTACACATTGGAATAAAAATTTGTAATAATAATAAGAAAAACTGTTTCAAATAAAGTTTAACTTTTTCCCTACTACATATAAATTTTGTAATAAACATATTTACTTGTGAGAAGTATTAAAATGTATACAAAGTTCTTTTTTAACTGACAATTTAAAAATATAGAGTCCTAAAAAGTTTTCCATATGAATAATAGCATTTCACAAAACTTTAAAAAAAATATTGAGAGATATTTCCACAGAATAAAATCAATTCGATATATATTTCCAAATTATTTAGAACTAATACATTATACTGGTATAAAAATAAATTACGAGTAGCATTATTAAGACATATACATTAAAAATAGTTTAAATAGGCTTTAAAAATAGTTACCCTTAAAAAAATCATTGCTATACTTCACAATAATCAATCTTATATTTCAAAAAATTATACCCATGTCTCGTAAATAAAACCTTCATAATTTTAGAATATACGGTCAAAATTTTAGTTAAGTTAAGTATCTCTATTTAATATACCCCTCGGGTAAAAATTATTCATGATTTACGGCAAGTAAAATATATCAAAAAAATAATAATATCACAGCTTAGAATAGTAATTTTAGAATATACGGTACCCCTTCATAAAATTTAAAAATAGATTTTAGTATGCTTTACGATAAGTAAAATATCAATTTTATAATATACGGAATCTCCTTCATAAAATTTGAAAAATAGATTTTATCATGCATTACAGTAAAATATATGAAAAAATAATAATAATCACAGCTTAGAATAGTAATTTTATAGCATATACAGAACCCTTCACAAAATTTTAAAACCCCTTCATAAAATTTTAAAATAGATTTTGTCATGAATTACAGTAAAATATATGAATAATCACATTTTAGAGTATACGAGACCCCTTCATAAAATTTGAAAAATAGATTTTGTCATGCATTACAGTAAAATATATGAATAAATAATAATAATCACATCTTAGAATAGTAATTTTATAGCATATACAGACCCTTCACAAAATTTTAATTTAGTTAAGTATCTCTATTTAATATACCCCTCGGGTAAAAATTATTCATGCGTTATACTAAGTAAAATATATCAAAAAAATAATAATATCACAGCTTAGAATAGTAATTTTAGAATATACGGTTCCCCTTCATAAAATTTAAAAAATAGATTTTAGTATGCTTTACGATAGGTAAAATATCAATTTTATAATATACGGATTCCCCTTCATAAAATTTTAGTTAAGTAACTCTATTTAATATACCCCTCGGGTAAAAATTATTCATGATTTACGGCAAGTAAAATATATAAAAAAATAATAATATCACAGCTTAGAATAGTAATTTTATAGCATATACAAAACCCTTCATAAAATTTTAGTTAAGTACCTCTATTTAATATACCCCTCGGGTAAAAATTATTCATGCTTTATACTAAGTAAAATATCACAGCTTAGAATAGTAATTTTATAGCATATACAAACAGGTCCCTTCATAAAATTTGAAAATAGATTTTAGTATGCTTTATGCTAAGTAAATGTACCCCTCGGGTAAAAATCATTCTTGTTTTAGACTAAGTCATTTCACAAATTATTTAATAAATTTGCTGAATTAAAATTAGTTTTGAAAGTAAATTATATAATAAAAAATATATATATATATTAAAATCCACTTACTTCATTATCAAAGTTTAAAGACATTTGCTGCTGAGTTCTTGAATCCATAATAGTCTTTAGAAACACACAAGTAGAAAAGTATATCCAAGAGCTTGTAACACTACACAAGTAGGAAAAAACTATAACTGAAAATTCGCCCGCGATCTGTTTTTATCTGCGCTGTGTGATTCATCTTATCGGTTATCTGATAAGGTTTTTCCAAGCGATTGCTTATCGGTGAATCATAGCTGATATGAACATATATGAAATTTTCTCTAACTAAGAAGTACTCTTTGTTTAATTAGAAATAGTATTCACTAAAATTTTAATTATAATTATAAGACTTGGAAAAAAAAAATCATTCTTTCATACCCTTTTAAATTCAGCATTCTACGTGAAATGGTGATTTTGGAAAGTATGTAGTCTTTTTTCTACATTTATTATTGAAAATAATTATTAGAGTTTAAAAGCAAAATCTTAATGAGTGATTGTAAATTAAATTCTTGTTTAATTATTAACAAAAAAATAATTATTTGAGTGTAAAAACAAAGTTTTAACGAGTAAGTGTATCTGAAATAATAATAATTTTTTTTTCTTCATATGCTTAACTTTTTCACGTAAAACATTTTCCTTTATAAAGTTTCAATCAAGTGAAGAATGAATCATTGCTTTTTAATGAACCGATACTATTTTAAGATGGTTCTCAACGCGAAAAATTCTAACACATTTGTGAACAAATATTAAATTTAAAAATGTGTCAGAAAGTATACTTTTTTTTTTTTTGAACTGAGAACAATCTTAAAACTTTCTTAAAATATAAATACTTTCTCATAAATAAAACTTTTCTCTCTTAAATAACTCTTGTAGAGTATTCATTAATATATTTTCAAAAATTATTTTAAACTTTTTTTTTTCTTAGTTCAAAACTACTTTTCGTAACTGTAAACTTTTTTCTACATATCTCAAATCTGAAAAAAAAAGAAACACTTAAAGATGTTTAGGAAATAATCACATAGAAATTATTTAGGGGAAAAAAAGTATTTTTATTCAAGCAAATGTTACAAACATTTCATAGTTTTAAAAGCATTATACTTCATGGGAATTTACAAACAGAGTTTCTAAATAGTTTTTATAAAAGTTTGAATTCAAAGTATCAAAAAATGCAGGTGTATAGTGACAAAGACAGTTTGCAGTGATATTCTTCACAAACTGATAGACATTAAAGTTTAATAATGCACTATCTCTATACAGAACAAATTTTTCTCTTAATGAAGTATTTAAGCAGTCATGGTCTAATTGCGATAACTGGCTAATGGTACAGGCGTAGCAAGTATATACTTGATTAAGAGATCTTTCTAATTCTTGGTCAAAACAAGAAAGGAAATGCTTCTTCGCACTATTCTCATTAGTGTGTGTCTGAATACACTTTTTTGATTTTCGTAATACAGACATAGGAATCGCTTTCACAAGAAGCATATCGATCATGCATTCAATAATTTCAGGAATTGCTTCACGTAATTTTAAAAATTGATCTATAGATAAACGTATTCCTTCTGGTTTAAAATGAAAGCTATGTTGGTTTGCCTTGAAAATCTGTTGTAATATGCAATGTCCTTCATCGGAAAATGCTGTTAAAAGTTGATTATTGGACACGTAACTGTCTTTCACAGAATAAAAGTTGAACTTGATCATATTTTGTTGGAAATGATCAAAAGTTAAAGGTGTCATTACGATCCCATTTTTGGTTGGGAACAATTCGCCGCGTGCACCTTCTTTAAAAATTCGTATATGTAGTTTTAAATTACAGTTTTTATCCATTTCAATTTGAGCACAGGTATTCCATTCAAGATTCCAAGGAATTGAGAAATATTCATCTGATTCAGGAAATGTATGTGTAGACAGTTTCTCTTCAGGTCTGTTTAATGGTGAAACATGTTTAGACGCGGTAGGTGGAGAATAGTCCGGGGATATAGCAAACAAGTCTAAATTCAGTTCAGGATCGTTCACGAAGTTCAGTCTTGGCTTTTTCAAATCAAGAGGATGAACTATTAAATGTCTGAAAGTGAGGCTAATTCGAACGTCTTTAATAGCAGGCTCTGCTCCGATGCCATGTGAGAATAATTCGTTGGTAGGTGGCAACATGTTGTAGAAGGATCCATGTTCTAGCTTGATGAATGTCGAGGGTACACTAGGTCTCTTGAATTCAATAGTTCGTTGAGAACCAAAACTAAGTACTGTGATAGGAAACATAGCATTTAAGCTGGATTCATTATCTTTGTGGTGACTGATATATGTAGTTCCATCCTGGTACAAATTAAGTAGCACATAGTTAAAAGTACAGGCTGTTTCTCTTTCCACTTTATCACGAAGTTCAATTATAAGTGAAGTCCAAGGTTTGGAGGGTACACTTGTTCCACTGAAGGCATAGCTGGTATTGGGATCACCATAAGCTAAAACCAATCGCTTAGGTTTCACATCCTTTCCTCGCAAATGAAAAGTAGGCCTGTAGAATGGTAAAGTTTTTAACTCCGTCAAATAACGATCAGCATGAGCTTTCTCTATAAAGTCACTTATATATTGGACGTTCAAGCCATTATCCGAAAAGATGATTGAAGACATTTTTACAAGTTGAAAATCACTGAGCAAGCAAGTCAAGGAATAATCACTAAATAAGCAGGAACACTGAGGCAGGAACAGCTAAGCAATGATTCCACACGATATGTTCTATCTTATATAGGGGGTTGCTATCTGATAATCTTATCACTGATTAGATAACCTCGCACATGCGTAGTGATATCCCAGGTGATGTCATGAAGGCACAGGTTAGGGTGATCTCACTTGTGGGGATTCCCCCTTAGATAAGATGAACAGTTTAAGTAGTGGTATGGGCAAGACATATTTTCTTCAATCTGGTGCGTAAGTATTTTTTCATTCATTTGTATAGTAATTCAGTTTATTGTATTTTAATCAAGTTTAATTGCATATATTTTAATTAAGTTTATACATGTATTTGATAGAAATAATGACACAGATGTAAAATCAAGATAATTTATTCAAATAATACGCTTTTAAAAGTTTGTACATTCAGGTTACATAAAAAGTGGTCGCTGACAAAATCCACTTTCTTTAAAAACATGGATAGTACATCGTCAAAATTAACCAGCATTAAAATCATATCTCCAACCTGTTTAAATTTCTCACGGTTGTTAAATGTAAAACACGAATGCAGGCTAACACTTGGATGTCTAAAAACGCATCCGGTACATTGATAAATTTCATTAAATATACTTATAATATTATTCTCTATGTAGAAAATTAGTTTAGACCATAACACAAATTCATTTTCTTGTGTGATTGTAGCCTGTTTACATTTTTTCTTTAATAAGTTAGGTAAATGTTTTTCATACTGGTGATGAATCAATTTCTTATTCAGTTTATAGGCTTTTTCTTTTAATTGTTCTAATTGATAACTGTTTAATTTGATATGAGAATCGTGTTGAAGGGGCGAGGCCAACGAGGTAAGCGCGTAACATCAGAATATTAAATTCTTCAAATTAAAATTAACTCTGGTCTTCAACATGCAGAAAGAAAAGGAATTGCTTACCTTTTCTAAGGTCTATCCAATTTATGAAATATCCACTGGTTTATATATTTCAACTATTTGAGAATTTATTATAAACACTTCTTGAATAATCGTGTAGATGTACCACTGCTGAAATAAGACTTGTAAAAAAATTATATTAATGCACAATTCACATTGAATAAATAAGTTCACGTTTGGATTGATTTTAAAAATTATATTTTACATTACTTAAAATTTTAAAAGGTTTACATTTAGATTAATTTTAACATCAGGAAACATTTTTTCCTGTGACTTTACAGAATGAAGGATAGTAATACACTGACTCATTTTCACAAAGTTTGGAAAGTTATGAGTAAAGTTGCATCATTTCTTTGAAACAAATTGACGTTGAATAATTGTCCTTTTAAATGTTTTAGTTCTGTAATAAGTTTATAATGGCATAATCACAAATAACAAATTATAAACATATTTCACATTATTAGAAGAGAACGATTATAACGAGGTAATAAATCTCTATTGCATGATAAACTTGAAACTTAAGAGTCATAAATTAGGTCACTTGTTTTAAGAGATGAGAGAAAAATTATCGTTGGGTTTTTATCTGCGTGCTTCATCATTTTCTTTATTTATTTATTTTACTTTGAGTGGAAAATATTAAGTGATTGAAATGAATGGATTAGTTTTTTACAAATCGTTCGTTAAACTTTTAAGACACATAACAGAATTATCCTCATTTAAAACTAACATCTTGTTATTGCTAACGAAGGAGGAACTTTTGTATCTTAAATTAAAGGCAACGATTTTATATTGGAACTTATACCAAGTCTGGATGTCCATAGTAATTCCATTCTGGGTGGGAATTCCTTCACATGTAAATTCCCTTATATGGATAGAATAATCAGAATTCTGTAACTCGAACCCTAAAAAGATTGAGTTTCCAAGTTCTTTCCAAAATACAAATGAGTCATCATTCGAAGCATGAGCAGTCGATTCTTGTAGTGGTTCTTGAATGGGTTCTTGTAACGATTCTTGAATAAGTTCATGGGATGTCGTTGGGGTAGAAGGTTTTGCAAAGTTAAAGTCAATGAAAAATTCATTCAATATATCCTTGGTGGGCTCACAACAGGTGTCCGGAAAAGAGGTTGTTTCATCAATGTAGACAAGGTCTTCAGTACGTTCAATTCTTGATACCAAAGGTGAATCTACACGAGAACGTCTATTAGGCGGAAACACTTGTTCTTAGTGATTTCTTTTTGCCATGTTACTTGGTTACAATCTTCTTTAAAGTTCACACGGAATTAGATGAGATGTCTGTATCCATTGCTTATATAGGTTTAAAAATCAATCTCAGTTACAGTTAAAAGGCTTAACCCAATCATATAACTCGAAAAATAGATGACGTCATAAGTTACTTTGTTTGCTCATAGGAAGCACATACTTGTTGCAATAAATTACAAAGTCGATTAACCAGTACTCTACGCTGTTCATCTTTTTGCTGTTTGGAAGACCTGGGTATTTTCTTCGGTTTGGAAGTGTTATGAATCTTCTTGTGTTTATACAAATCAAAATATCGTGGAAACACCGTATTGCACAGCTTACAATTATATGTCCTTGAATGAGTCTTAGCATGATTTCGTAAATCATATTTCCAAATGAAGGTTTCTCCGCAAACACCACAGGTAAGAACTTTTTCATCTGAGTGATGAGTCATGTGTCTATTTAACGCAAATTTTGTAGAATAGCCTTTCTTGCAAATCTCACAAAAATGGGGTAACTTGATCTCTCCTGACGATGACGGTTTCACTTCAATACTCGAAACAGGTTCTTTTTTGGGGGTAATGTCCATCGTTAGAGGTTCTTCTTTGGGTATCAGGAAGGATTTTTGATTTTCTGCACTAGACATTTTTTTTTAAACCAAGTTCCACTTAAATCATACAACCTTGCACAACAACAACAATGTAATGAATAATGTAAAAAACAGGATTCACACCAATTTATACCAATCTAGAGGGCGCGCATGATTATAAAAAATAACCCTGTGTGATTGGTTCGTGAATAAATAGTTATCATTGGTTAATAATCTACAAAAATAATTAACAAACTAAAAACGTATAATCTTCACAGACCTCTTCTTTTAAAATACTTTCGGAGACATGAAATCATAGCACAATGGTTAGAATAACGCAAAATCAGTGTGCTATGATTTCATTTTATGAGGGTTCGATTCTCAGCCAGGCTTTTGGTAAAACAAGAAAGTACTAAATTCAAACGATAGATGACAGCACCAAAAATGTATTGCTTTTTTCCATTCAAATCTAAAATTCTCCCCGCTATTATATACTCTAGTTGAAAAAAAAAAAATCTCTCAAATTTCTTAAGTCCCCCAATTAAAATTAATTAGTATTTTAATGACCATTTTTTTTAAATTTATTTCTTAATGACTATTTTTAATTATTCATTCACTTCTACTGCATACACTCCTATTCAAACTGCGTACTCTAGTTGAAAAAAAATTGCTTCGAAAAATTTCTTAAGTCCCCCAATTAAAACTCATTAAAATAATCCCCTTATCTTATAGTAGAAATCCTTATCGCACCCCCCATCGAACCCTCCGTTCTTATCAGTGCTCATGCTCTTATCGCCACCTTCACCTGCTCCCCCCTGTGCTCCACCGCTCACCGCTGCTCCACCGCTGCTCCACCGCACCTCCACCGCCACCGCTGCTCGACTCAGGTGGCGCAGAACTGCCAAATATACACTACTGATGTTGATACAGTTTTTTCAAATATTAATTCATTAATTAAATTTAATTAATTAATTTTAATTTTATATTTTATTTCTGTTCAAAAGTATAGTCTCACCTTCACACGTAAAAAGATAATGGGTCTGTTCACGGACGAAGGTCAGGCGGCTTGCGGGCGAAGGAGACTATAAATGTGGAGTGAGTCTATACTTTTGAACAGAAATGAAGTATAAAACTAAAATTAAATAATAAAATTTAATTAATTAATTAATATTTAAAAAAAAAACTGTATTATCGTTAACTGTAACATCGCTATGGCACTTTATTGTGAATTTTGGTAATTTTTGAAATTCAATATTTGAAAAACGGCATAATCATTAGATTTTAAATTTATATCAAGAAAAATACAATTTTTTAAACTTTCTAACGCAGTTTGTATAACAATTTTGTGAGAAGTACTTTTCGAGCTATTAATTTTTGGTATTTTAGCTATTTATTTTTTATTTAATTTTTAATACATTTCAAAAATTTCTCTTATGTAAGATATTTATCAGGATATAAATTTAGGAATAAATACCGTCAGTGGCGAAGCGTGTAGATCGCTGGAAAAAAATTTCTATTTGACCTAAGTAGGAATTGACTTAAAAAAAAAAGTTTTTATATTACTTGTTATAATTATCTTTATAATGTCTGCTTATAAAAATTACTAATATATACAGATGTTTTTTATCTAAGAAAAAAATCTATGAAAAATGAAATCAACAAATATCCAGAATTTTGAAAAGATTCGATTTTAAGGTCATTTATGCACCATTTAACAATATCAAATACAGATCTCAAACATCCAATTGACAGATTTTCACATTGGGGAATTTATAAGATATCTTGAATAATTAACTAGCGTAACTGAATTAAAATTTAATATTCTATGTAGTATATGTACAAATCTATCGGTTGGTTGGTTGGATGGGGTTTTGTGGCTCAAAGTCCCACAAATCTATCGGACATTTTCCAGAATATTGTTGGTAATTCCTGAAATTGGGTTTTTAAAAAAGTTATGCGCTTTCCAAATTGTTTACTTAGATATCATCTTTCACCTTATTAAACGGTAATGATTTGTAAAACACATAAACTGCTACATTTTTTCTTCCTTTATTTCTCCTTCTCCCTCCATTTTCTCCTTTTTCCTTCAGTTTTTCCTATGCTAAACGAGCAAGAAGAGAAAAAACTGAAGAAAAAGGGAAAAAGGGACGGAGAAGGAGAAATAAAGGAAGAAAATGCAAATGCTGAACGAGTAAGAAGAAGAAAAAATGAAGAAAAAAGGGAAAAAGGGAGGTAAAAGGAGAAATAAGGAAAGAATAAATGTTGGATAAACAAATAACAGGAAAAAATGGCGTAGTAAAGGAATCTCTCAATCCCCAAAGATCTAACAAACGGCAGAACAGAGGTGCTTGCATTTGCAACTGAGGACGCTCCAGATCAGAGACGAAAACGTTACTGCGTAGTGATGGTTTTTATTACAACTGATGGCCATTTTTTAATGACTCATTCTTTTTAATGATTATCTATATAATGTCTGCTTATAAAGTCTGCTAATATATACAGCTGTTTTTTATTTAAGAAAAACCTATATTTCGTGTTGAAAAAACTGATTAAAACGCTGTAAAAAACAACTCGTAAACGATTCTCTCTCTTTTTTTTTTCTTTTCTTTTTTAAAAGTGCATCAAAATAAGCTTTTTTCAGAGGTGCTTTTCTAAATCTCCGAAATATATTGGTTTCTAAGGTTTCTCAATATAAATTAACGCTTTTTGGAATCGTGGGTAACTCAGAAGAGATTATTAGGTTATTATATATTTTCATTCGCCGTGATATTATAATTCGGGAGAGATTATATTATATTATCGTAAAGTTTTACTAGATCCTTTTCCCCCTTTATACAGTGTAAAGATTAAAAAAACATCCATGAAGAATAATTTTTAGTTATGGTTTTCATTTTACATTTATGTGTTTAAAATCTTCTGAAATGTTATATTACCCCCCCTCCCCCCACTCACGTAATGATAAAAATTTAAAAAAAAAAAAAAGAATAACCTATTTCAATGTAAGCTTTTGAGAAAAAAATATTTTTTGGATTTTTAAATTCTGACCAAAATAATAATAATAATAATAATAATAACAAGTTGGGAATTGTACGTCAAACGTGACAAATGAAGTGCGTTCGTACTATGGCTAGTTATATAAATATTCAGATCTTGATGATTTTTAATTCTGTGAAATGAATTATATCGTCTGCAGATTAATTTCTGTAATAAAATAAGTATTTCGATCGCTTGACGATTAAACCTCGGAAGCTCCTGTAACAAGAAAGCACCGATTTAAAAAAAAAAATCAAATTTATTAATAAATATTTTTATTAATATCTTCTAAAGTGTTGATTCGATTTTCATAAAATTTGAAATGTCTCGACAAAATTCTGCAAAGATAATGTATCTTAAATTTCAAACCATTCGGTTGGGTAGTTTTTGCGTTGTTACATGCGGACGGACGGACCACACGACGACAATAGGTGCTACGTATTTATATAATTACGAACGCACCTAAAAAGAAAAAAAAAGAAAAGTTTAGCTTATTTCATGTTTATATTACGCTTGTCTTAAAAAACTCGGCATTGGCAGTGATTACAGGTACATTTGTTTCACTATATATCGCCTCCCTGGATCTCGTTCTGCTGGCGTCGATGATTTTTATGTGCGTTCGTAATTATATAAATACGTAGCACCTATTGTCGTCGTCTGGTCCGTCCGTCTGTCTGTCTGTCTGTCCGTCCGTCCGCATATAACAACGCAAAAACTATCCAACCGAATGATTTGAAATTTAAGATATAGTATCTTTGCAGAATTTTGTCGAGACATTTCAAATTTTATGAAAATCGAATCAAAACTTTAGACGATATTAATAAAAATATTTATCTAGAAATTTGAATTCTTTAAAAAAAATCTGTTCTTTCTTGTTATAGAAGCTTCCGAGGTTCAACCGTCAAGCGACCGAGATACTTATTTTGTTACAGAAATTAATCTGCAGACGCTATAATTCATTTTACAGAATTAAAAATCATCAAGATCTGAATATTTATATAACTAGCTATAGTAGGAACGCACCTCATTTGTCACGTTTGACGCACAATTTCCAACTTATTGAAATATGGAAAAGTAACGATTTTTTTTAATATGCTAAAATACTTTATCAGAAATGAACTAGAATTTTTATTTTGAATTTATTACTTCGTGTTAACTCATCTTATTTTTCTGGAATCACTTAAAATAATTAAACACTAAGAGAAAAATGGACTACTCTGAAAAAAAAAAAAAGAAATGCTTCTCTATCTAGCAAAACTTCATGAAAAAGAAACCTTTTCTCACGGAAAGACTTTACATAAATTTCTGTTTAATGTTCCTGTTGCCGATTCATAGTCTGGAAAAAATAATAATGTTGTTCCTTAAATGGCATAAACTGGAGAAAATTTCTTCGTTCTCTTTTGTCTTAATCTGAAAAAGTAGGTTTCTTATTTATAAACATGGATAATTATTTTGAAACAACCAAAATTATTAACAAGAATAATTATTCTCATTAATTTGAATAGTAGTAAAGTCGAAAAATATATTAATTACCATTTATTTATTTTAAAAAAAAAAACTCAAATTTTTATTAAAAAAAAAAAAAAAATATTATTACTTAAATCTATTCTCGTTGAAACCAGTGGTCTGGTCTGACATTGATATAACAAATGTTCTCCTTTTCTTTCTTGCGAATCTTAAATACAGCCTGTAAAGTTACTTTCTTGTTCTTGTTGGAACTTCAGCTTTGCTTATCTGCCGGTGGAAACCATTCTTCTTCTGAAAATGGGTTATATCAGTGTATTTAAACAAAGATGCTTCGTCCTGTGCAAGCATCGGTGGTTCAGTGGTAGAATGCTCGCCTGCCACGCGGGCGGCCCGGGTTCGATTCCCGGCCGATGCACAGTCTTTTTTATTTTGTCTAAAATAATTAATATTAATAAGAATAATAAAGAAAAATAAAAAATAACGAAGATAAGCAACACTGAGCTTTTCCTTTTTGTCAGGGATACACCATGTTATTATTTTTTAATTGTTCCACACACACTATACAGGGTGTCTCATTGACATCGGATTTTAATCCTTTTTTTTTTTTTTTTTTTTTTGGTCTAAAATAATTAATATTAATAAGAATAATAAAGAAAAGAGAAAAATAACGAAGATAAGCAACATTGAGCATTTCATTTTGTCAGGGATACACCATGTTATTATTTTTTAATTGTTCCACACACACTATACAGGGTGTCTCATTGACATCAGATTTTAATCCTTTTTTTTTCGTCTAAAATAATTAATATTAATAAGCATAATAGAGAAAAGAAAAAAAAATAACGAAGATAGGCAACATTGATCATTTCATTTTGTCAGGGATACACCATGTTATTATTTTTTAATTGTTCCACACACACTATACAGGGTATCTCATTGACATCGGATTTTATACCTTTTTTTTTTTTTTTTTTTTTTTTTTTTTGGTCTAAAATAATTAATATTAATAAGAATAATAAAGAAAAGAGAAAAATAACGAAGATAAGCAACATTGAGCATTTCATTTTGTCAGGGATACACCATGTTATTATTTTTTAATTGTTCCACACATACTATACAGGGTGTCTCATTGACATCGGATTTTAATCCTTTTTTTTGTCTAAAATAATTAATATTAATAAGAATAATAGAGAAAAGAAAAAAAATAATTAATATAAGCAACATTGAGCATTTCATTTTGTCAGGGATACACCATGTTATTATTTTATTGTTCCACACACACTATACAGGGTGTCTCATTGACCTCGGATTTTAATCCTTTATTTGGTCTAAAATAATTGATATTAATAAGAATAATAATAAAAAAGAAAAAATAATAATGAATATAAGCAACATTGAGCATTTCATTTTGTCAGGTATACACCACATTGTTATTTTTTAATTGCTCCACACACACTATACAGGCTGTCTCACTGACCTCGGATTTTATACCTTAAATATTGATCATATACATACATTATAAATTACAAACTTGCATTAAAACAACGTAGAGAATTTTATGAAATCGATTAAAATTTTCAATAGATTCAATTTAAAGAAATAAAAAAAAATTAAATTTTTACATGCCCCCCGTACAAAAAATTTCACAATGGGTAAAATGTGTCTCGTACACTAATAAGGTGATGTACAAAATTTCAGCATTTTATCATAAAAAGTCGCAGAGGTATGAAAATACACAAATACTGAGTTAAACCACTTTTCGATGCCTGGATACAAGTTCGCAAAGATAAAAAAAAAATCATATCGGATGATAGCGTTTCTGGGGCCGTACTCGAAAGAAAACAATAATAGCAAAAATAAATAAAAACATTTACATTTTTATATATAACTAACCCTTCACCAATTTTGTTTAAACATATCTCGGCGACTTTTTATGATAAAATGCTGAAATTTTGTACATGACCTTATTAGTGTAAGGGTCACATTTTACTCATGGGAAAATTTTTTATACGGGTGCCGCATAAAAATTTAAATTTTATATTTCTTCAAATTTAATCGCCAGAAAATCTTAATCGATTCCATAAAATTCGATACTTTTTTACGTAATTTTGTAATTTATATTATATGTCTATGATCAATAATTAAGAAATAAAAGCCGAGGTCAGCGTTTTGGGATTCCCTGTATACTGACAGGTTCCGCAACTTTATTGGAAAATGGGAAAATGATGGGTCGCATATTTCATCCCTACAAATCTAAATTAAAAGATATTGTGTTTTGGCGACATGGAAATCATTAAAAATTTTATGAACTTGACAGAAATATCTTTAAAATATTTAAAACTTTTTCATGTTATTATTAAGATATTGTTTTAAAAAATTGTACTTTTGAGCAGCATAACACATAGCTTGGGGTAATTGTGGATAGTATGTACAACTTGTTGGGGGGGGGGGGGGGAATCGCCTTGAAGAAAATTGTTAAAATAGTTATTTTTATTTTTTGCGTTGTATTTATTATATAACTGTAACAATGGGATTATTATATTAGAAAAAATCAGTCTAAAATAAAAAGAAAACTGCCCAGTTAAACTGATGGCATTGAGCTCACATGCTATTCATACTAATTGTATATTTTACTCGTATTTCAAAGAAAAAAATCATTTAGCTAAATTCAGGGGAGGAAGTAGCTCCCCTATTTCCCCCCCCTTTACACTTAACCAATGAACCTCCAAATCTAATAGGGGAGCTCCTTATTAGAATAAACTAGTATACCAAATTTGAAGCAAATCGGATCATTCTGCATGAAAAACCCATTTATCTAAATTAAGGGGTGATTAGCCCCCATTACCCTCTTTATACTTAACCAATAACCTTCAAATGTAATCAGGGAAGCGCCTTATCACAATGAACCAATATACAAAATTTGAAGTAAATCGGATAATTCTGCATGAAAAACCAATTTATCTAAATTAAGAAATGGGATTTGCCCCCCATTCCCCCCCCCCCTTTATACTTAACCAATGAACCCCTGAAACTAATCAGGGAAGGGCCTTATCAGAAAGAATCTATATACAAAATTTGAAGCAAATTGGATATTTCTATCAAGAAGTATCGCGTTACGTACATACAGAATCTGCAGGCACATTAGCTCATAGGCTATCAAAGCCTGTCTCAGGCTTTTATAGCTTGTGAGCTAAAAAACACATATATAAAATAGGCCTAATAAAACTGCATTGTCTTTGAAGAAATTGACATTCGCTGTTTAATGATTAATAAATGTTGTACTTATAATAAGTTTATAATTATACATGGATTTTGTATGTTCTCGTCTGATATTTTTTCCTCTTTACTTTTCTTTTCAACTCCACGCCGCCGACTGAATGTCATTATTCCAAAAAAATGCCATAGTTACGAACGTTGAAGCAAAATAACTACTCTATAAAGTAAAGCTAGGATAGTCTGCGCACAATTCAAAAGAATAACAATAAAAAATCTAAATATTAATTTTTTGCTAAACTATCCGTAAATAATTTTCACTTCATTTGTTTATTATGCATTTCCATTGCTATTTTGTTGTTATGTTGTCATTTAATAGAACAGTTGTAATAAAACCAAGAGAGGTTGGTGTGATTGCGCACATGGGTAGGAGAGATTGTTACTAATAATAACTACAATTAAATTGTTAACAATAATAATTACACTTAAATGACATTGTTGTAAGGTTTTTGTGAACAAATATTATTGTATTAGGAGTGAATATTTCAATCTAATGATTAAAGAATCAGAAAAATGAAATAATTTTAAAAACGATTAAAAAATTTGAAATAAAGGGGAAAAAATTAAAGAATCAGAAAAAGCAAGTCCAGATAAGATTACAAAATAACATTAAGTTACTTGAAAACTCGTTTAACTTAAAATTAGTCCATTTTCATTTTTCATTTTTTATGCAAATTTACCAGTAACCGGCCTCTTCTAGCATATGGGAACGACGCGCCATCTCTCCTAAGTAGCAGATGCGCAAACTCTCCAATTTCGGTAGGGGAGATTGCGCGGCCTTTTATTTAAACATGGCCGCTACTAAAACGAACCGTTGATGTTCACATTGTTAGTCTAGATTGGTAGCTTATGATAAATCATTTAAGTTTAAAATATTTTGTACTATTGATATTGTATAGAAATTCTGACGAATAGCTATGAAAATTCAAGCACTTACTTTGGGGAAACAAAACAAAATAGCAATGCTTTATCTTAGACGCTCAAAACAATCACTTTCACGTAGACACTCCACTACTGCTGTTGTACAACTACCTGGAGTCGCTGCTCCCTCACTCTACTCCTTCCCACCAAAACTCTATGTGCGCAATCTCTCCGACCGCGCCATCTCTCTTGGATTTACCTTAATGAATACAAAATTTGTTGTTTAATAGCACACATACACGCTATAGTTGTATACCATGTACAATAATATCTAAGTGAAATTCGAGTACTTATTGTGATGTAAAGATAATTACTTTTTAGATTATATATATATATATATATATATATAACCATAAATGAAACATTATCATAACACCAACTTAAACCATGAAATAATTAAGTATGAAATAATTAGTTGACAATGAAAGATTCCCTATATATATATATTTTTAAAAATGAAAACACATGTGAAAAACAAAGGATAAGACATTATAAAAAGCAATAGAATGGACACTGTAGGAATTATACTTAATAGGATGAAAAAGTAAAAATTGGAAAACTATAAATATCAGGGGTGCAAAAATCTAGGCGCCAATAGGCTGATTCCCACCACTAAATTTTATTAGTATTCTTCGTCAAATTTTATTAGTATACTTCGCCTAAATTTTATCAGTATTCTTATTGGGCGAAGTATACTAAAAATTTAGTGGTGGGAATCGGCCCATTGGCGCCTAGATTTTTGCACGCCTGATAAATATCTTATAGAATCTTCAGCAGGGCTTTATAATATTCATAGTAAATATACGTTATTTCATCAAATATTGTCAGCATTATGCCTAAAATCGAAAATATTAAGCCCCTATAACATATATATATATATATATATATATATATATATATATATGAAACAAGAAAATTAATAACCTTTACGAGGTTCAAATAACAAAATAAAATTAAATAAATAAATAAATATGCAACTTAAATAGAAATCAGATAAATAAACAACTATTCAACTTAAATAGAAATGAGATCATAAAATAATGTGCAAGACTGACAAAAAAAGACAAAATTTACAGTAGATTGAACGAGACAATATGCACTTGACAACAGCCAGTCATAATTAACTCAAAATGGGTGCTATATCTATGCTCAAATATTGCTTTAAAAAAAATGTTAATAGAAAATAAATTGTGTAGTGCTGCTATCTATCACAGAAAAATATAAGTAAAAGCTGAAATTGGAGACAAGTTAAATAATAAGTCTAGTGCTGCTATCTATTATGAATGAAGATAAAATAGAATCAAAAGAATTTATATATATATATATGCCACGGAACAATCACATAGGTAGTGCCAAGATGGCGTCCCTTGCACCAGGAGCTCTAGATCAGCAATAACTATAGATCACTTTTGTCATCAGGGCCGGCGCAACCATGGGCTGCTCAGGGCCGTTCAAATCGAAATAACTTTGTCTGTGTATAAAAATATAATATTTTTGCTCTAGATTTATTATTAAATGCTTCTACGTGGGAAAAAGTGCGTATTAACTTTATTTCTTACATCCAAAGATGATATAATTGTCGGGGAATGTATAGATTTGATGACCCTAAAAGTAAAAGTGACTTTAAGAAATAATTTTTTTTAAATAGTGCAAAGTACAGGAGATTTTGAGAAATTAAAAATAATTTTCCCCCACATTTTATTGTATATATTCTATATATTATTCTATGATATATGGAATTTAAATGTAAATTTTATCAACCCAATATTGCAGTCAGAGACGTTGGGTTTCGCTAAGTGATTTGCCAGGGCTTATTTTAAGTTAATTAAAATATTTAACTTAATATAAAAAACAGTTTCATCAAAATATTAATTTTATTTTTAATTAATTTTTAATTAATTAACCAATTAACTAATTTAATTTTTACTTTATTAATTTTATTGATTTTATTTTTACTTATATTTAAGCTTACCGTAATTTCCCAGACTGAAACAGGATAGAAAAGAAAAAAAAAGACGGGATGTTTTATTTATCAATATTTATTGAATATAACAACCAGGGGTCGGCAAAATTACTTTTTTATTGTAGCGAACTACAACTACATCTACTTTATCAAAAACGTAGTTAACTAAAACTGCAACTACTTTATCAAAAACGTAGTTAACTACAACTACAATTACTTGTTCTAAAAAGTAGTGACTACAAACTACTTTTCAAAAGCAGTCACTACTTTGCTACTTTCAGATTTTGTCAAAGGATTCAATGTTCAATCCAAACTGAAGACACAGATTAAATAATACTCCGGCGACCCTTTATCTGCAGGTATACAATTAAATAAGTGCGATATAACCGATGGCATTAAAAAAATATATATAGTATACAAAATTGTTTTGTATTCTAGAAGATTGCAGAAAAACAACTCGAAATCCAACCATAAAATAAATCTGCAAATAAAGCAATTCCAAATAACAAGTAACCCAGCATTAAAACATGAAGACCTAATAAAGAGAAATAGTCAAAAAAGAAAATTAATTTCTTTAGTAGATTAGTATACTTGATTTTTTAGCAGCAAGTGTCAATGGAGAAAATCTGTAACTTCATACTATGTGTTACTGCAACTGAGATTTACAAGTTATTGTGTATAATAAATTTTTCACAAAAGAAGCAAGTTATGGCCAAGTGATTTGTAGAATGTCACATTTTTTTTTTCTCTCCTTGAAGTAGTGTTAAAAGTAGCGTCGATTCTTGCTACAAACTACTGATTTTTTGTATCGCACTACTCGCTACACTGCATTGTTCAAAATGTAGTGCGCTCTCAGAGGAATAATCTACTAGAGACCACATCTCTTTGTTATATTGTTGAAAATCCGGTTTCAGGATCAGGTCGGATTGGCGCTTTAAAAAATGTCTGTTTTGGCGGTGATCGCTTTCTTGGCAACTTCGATTTCATTCTCGCAATAAAAATAAACGTAAACAAACCAAAACGAAACTGTTGCTCCTTCTAGGATTTAATGTCAAAGAGGAAGGAAAGGATAGAAATAAGTTATGAGAGTCCTACCCATGGTGAAAAGAGGATTGTTTAATCTTCTGGATGGATTTTCTTTTTCTGTTTTTGCTGCTGTATTTTATTTTAATGTTATAAAATGGCTTTGTCCTTGTAATAAATGTTACTTAAATTATATTTTTTTTATTAGTGATATAAGATATTAAGTACGATAACACAAATTATTTTGAGATTTCTGCTTGGAAAGCTTCAATCTGACACAATCATTTCACGAATTGTAACAAATTAATGTCAGATTTTTTTTTTCTTCTAAAAATGCATTAAATTTAGCAAGCATTATTAAAATAACAGAAAATCGAACAGTATTTACAGTATCTTTTTTTTCTTACAAAAGTGAAGAATTTGTGGAAAGTTAGCAGTGGCATGTTATAAAATATTATTTGATTTGATAATGTATTTTACAGGTTTTGAAAACTTGAAATCACATACTGTCTTTATGTAACAATACATTCTATAGAACATATTTTTGCTGCAATCCAGAATTTTTGTTTTGCTTTTGATGTTCCAATTTAAAGGCATATTTTTGGCAATCTTTCATATATACATACATATATATATATATTTAATTGAAAGTATAAATGTATTACAATATTTTTAATCAAAAGGAAAACATCGATAGATAACATTATACGCATGTATAGAAAAAAATATATACAAATGCACAGTATTTTTTATTTTATTTTTTTGTATGAAAAATAAAAATTCCAGGATATTTTATATCTACTAAGTTAGAACTTGTGTAATTTTTTCTCTGTTAAAATAACTATTATTTTGCATAAGTTTCTGAGAAGAAATAATTTGCAACTTTTGGATGCTATAAAAAATTAAGTTTAACTCTCAAGTGTTTTTTTTTCTTTAGAATTATTGAAAATAATAATCACCGGCAACTATTGAAGATGTTGACTTCTAAACAATACTTGCTGTCATAATTAGATGCTATAAAACCTTCTCAAATACAAAATGGCTACCTTATGATTTTAGGTAGATTTCGTAAGAAATACTACCTATTACATTCTCCCCTATGTTGGACTTTCTGAAAAGTTTTTGCAGATCTACGCCGATCATCACTTCCAGAACCCGAAACCACCCCCAATTCAAAACTTTTATCTATCTATCTATCTATCTAGATCACTTTTTTATGGACACGATAACTTCAATAATTCTGCACAAATCTTTTCCAAACTGATACACAAAATTAAAGTGCATAATATCTTGGTCAAGTTCGATAATGGGCAAAATTGAACCAAAGAGAGGGGGGGCGGTGAAAACAGAAAAATCCCCATAGCTTCTTAATTATGATACGTATCGAATCCGTTTAAAGTTATTAATACTTCTAGAAAAAGGGCCGAAAATTTATGTATGACAGATTTTTGATATCATTAAAAATGACCTCAAGGGGGGGGGGGATAGGGTTTAAGAAGAAAAGAATTCAAAACTTCGTCAATTCACAAGATATCAAATCTGCTTAAATTTATTATAAATCCTCTTAATAGTATCTACAACTTTTACTTTGACAAGTTTTTTTTATAAGACCAACTCTTATAGCACGAAAGAAAAAAAAATCCTGTCTACAGACACAGGTAGATTTTGAAGTGGGTGGTCTAAACTGCCGAATCATGGCAAAAAGGTCATTTCTTATGCAATTCCCAATAAACAGGTGCCCCACTATCTGAATTTTCAAAATCTACCTGTGCCTGTAGGCCGAGCCGTCAGGAAATTGTTTCATTAATTTGTGATCGGAAATGTATGAAATTGGCAGGTGTTCTTATTTAGTTTGCTATCAAAAGAGGCTTTCAATAAAAGCAGAAGATATTTCAGAAAAGTCCGTCAGCATTTTGAACCGAATTTCCGATGCCGCAGCACTTGAAAGAAGAAAAATGTTGTCACATGACAGGAATCACTTATTGTACTGTCCTCTTAAAAAAATAAATTTTGAAATTTTCTTTATATAAAGTATAATAAAGAATTTTAAAAATTAAACATAGCTAAATTTTTACAGCTTGTTCGATGATTTTAATATATTGAGTATTTTACATTTTATCACTTTATTACAAAATGGCAGACAATTAAGCTCTTGCTTAATCACAAATTCTTATTTGAAAAAAAAAAAACACTTTTCTAAAAAGTAACCCATGTTATCAAAAAAAAAAAAAAAAAAAAACACCTGATGTAATCAGCTGAAAATGATGCATTTTATTACCTATTAATGGTCTAACCTAAAAACAATTAAAAAATTATGTAGATATTCTAATATTTTATTATAATAAGAAAATCTGTAAAAATGAAGCTCATGCTTTTGCCAGATACAATATCAATGGGTTTAAAAAAATGTATAAATAATCAATATTTAGGTAATAAACTCAATTTCACATGAGAAATCTTACAAAAAGAATAATCCCCCCCCCCCTCTCCCAAGAAAACATTCCAAATTATTTCGAAAATTAACAAACTATATTGTTATATATAAAATATATATATATATATATGTGTATATAAACGAACTGATTTAATAAGTTCTTAAAAGAACTGTTTTGAATTTAAAATATTAGTCAATCTCTAGAAAAACAACAACAGCACAGACAGGCACAGACACAATATAAAGTTTCGGCGGGAAATTCGGGGAAATACCACGTAGATTTTGGCGGGAGAAAAACCAGTTTGGCGGAATAAATCTACCACCACCACCACTGATGTCTGTCAACGAAAAGGTTACCAATGTGGGGTCTAGTATATTGAAGGTCTATGAGTGCGCTACACTGCAGACTACTAAAAAAAGCAGATATTACTGTAGTTTTGCTACATGTAGCGTGCTACTTCCGACCCCTGATAACAATGATAACCCCTTGACCATAACTTAACCCCTTTGCGACTACAGCCATTTACACATCTTTTAATTTTCAGGCACCAGTTTTTCTGAATAGAAATTTTCGCCTTATTAATTCTCTGATAATTTTTGATTAGATAAAGCAAAAATTTCTGTTTAAATCTACTTATGTGGAAATTGAACTGTCGCGAAGGTGTAAGGCGTGTTGAATAATTCATGAAAATGTGTCAAAATTTTTTTGGAGTTAATAATTTAGTCATTTCACTCTTAAAATCGATAAATCGAATACCTCCAACCATCAATTTATTTTGGTCATATTGCTGATAAACATCTCTGTTTTGCAAAACAAATAAATAAATAAATAAATAAATAAAATCAAAATCAAAATCAAAATCAATAAAATAAAAAAAATTACGCTATTGCTGATTTTGTATTAGGTTTATGATGGATGCATTCAAAATGACGAGCTACATGCAAAATACAAACCTTTAGTCTAACATTTATTTAAATTTTAATAAAGTCTTAATAAATTAAAACTTTTAATAAATTAAGTCTTTTAATAAATTATTTTAATAAAGTCTAAGTTCTCATTTATTTCGATTTCCTTTTAATGGAATCTGAATTTTTAGGGTGGTTTAAGTATTACATTGCTAGAATTTTATTTTTATTTATAATTTATCATAATTTATATTATTTTATTTTTATTGTTATTATATTTATATTATAAAGTCAATATAAAATATTTATATGCTAACATTCAATTTCCATCACTTCCTGCCGCATAAATTATGATTAATACAATAACATTCTAATATATACAGGCCGATATTGGAATGAAACTAAACACCTGAGCTAAAGAAGAAGCTACCTCACACTTTTCTCAACTTCTTTCATTTTATTGGCGAAGATTTTATGAGGTGGTGTATCATAGTAGGTTAAAACTAAAATACGATTTTAATTAGTATTAACCCTTTCAGGGGCACAGTACTTCTATGCGTAAAAGTCTGAAATGTCTCAATGACACCAGAATTTATAAACAAATTTCTTTGAAAATAAGTAAAATCAAATCTTCACGTACTTAATGAAAAAAAAAATTTTCATTTCAAAGTCCTGGTGCCAATGTGGAATTTATGGATTAAAATAAAGTAACAACCGCCCTTCAAAGGGTTAAAGATATAAGTCATATCTTTAAAACATTCAGTGCTTTATATTCAATAAATTAAATATTGTTAATAATTTTTAGTATTAAAAAAATAAATTTTAATAAGATTGTATGAGAGAGTTATGGTTACTTGCCAACTTTCCAGTATTCTTTCGTAAAGTGTGGGTTAATTTGACCGAGGTTAAAATCGTTTCGAACCAGGAACTTTTATTTATAGATACAATCAAGTGAGACTTACTTGGAATAAAAAATCAAATAAATAAAGATACATTAAATAAATTTTCTGGTTCGACACGTGTTTAACCTAGGTTAACCCTTCTTTACATGAGTTTTTCTTTTACAATTGTGTTTTTTTATACATATATTAAATATTAGACACCAGAAATTTTAAGATAGATTTTTAACTTTGTTCAGCAACATAGTTCACGTGAAATTTACTAAATTAATATTTCTATATAAATATAGTGGTGGCGAAGAAGTTGATTTATAAAAACAGTGATGGAAATTTATATCACTATGCAATTAAGGGTTAAACTAAATCACATTTTACGGTAGAATAGTTACAGGTTGACGAGTATGATAGTATCATCTCTTAAAATTTTAAATACCAGCTATAGTTAAAGAACAAATTGACAGAGTTTTGTATCAGTTGTTTCAACAAAAGAATAATTGAATTTGACAATATGTAACACTGTCTTTTGTGGATTAGCAGAAAACGATGAAAACCGCAGAGCCACTATCTAAAAAGTACTTTATTTAACAGAGATTTAAGTACTTTCTTTAACAGAGAGTTAACAAAGATTTTGTTTAACAGAGTTAATTTTGAAAGTACATGTTTATGTTTAAATGATAATAAATGGTACAACGTGTGCGTTTACCCTATGTAACTAAAACCTTTCTTTTTATTAAACACTAGCAAACTCGCCCGGTCCCGTCCTAGTCTAACAAAACTTATGCCCAGGTCTGAGACCAGCACCAGTCTAAAAAGAAAAACAAAGAAAAAAGAATGAGGATAAAATAAATAATGAGATTGAAAAAACATCGGACGTTAATACTTTGGCCATAGAAAGCATTCGTATTTTTTAAATTTGTCATCATAAAATGAATATTTTGAACTTCTTTTTGCTGTATACTTAAAGGATATCTTTTTCTTTTAAAGTTGATAAAATATTCCCAAAATATATGCTTAATTTTATTAGAAGCATCAAAATCTTATTCACAACATGTCAGCTTCGGTAAGATTTTAAAACTTAAACTATAAAAATAAGTATATATTTTAGAAAAATTTTAGTCAACTAAAACAGAAAGAGGAGTACACTTCATGAAGAGTAGACAGAAAAAAAAAGTTAACTACATTAATTTCTCCATGAGAAATTTCAAAAATCCTTATCCCATAAGTTTAACATTGGAGAGGGGGAATTCTGTTGGCTACCAATGTGACTTTTCCATGTTCTGCTCTCATGAGTTTTCAAATACTACCTGTAAAGTTGCTTATCTGCCGTTACTTGAAGATTCATCTTTGTTCATCTGTGGCTCGAGGCATTTACCTTTCTAAATGGGTTACATTACTTATTTAAACAGAAATGCTTTGTTTTTGCTTGAGCATCGGTGGTTCAGTGGTAGAATGCTCGCCTGCCACGCGGGCGGCCCGGGTTCGATTCCCGGCCGATGCAGTGTACATATTTTTTTCCTTTAAAAGCATAGGGGACAAATGCAGTTTTACACATAAACACGTTTCAAAACTTTTTTAATTACTTTTAGTCTCATTGATGCACAGAATACCCCAGTACAGATACTATTTAAAAGACCTCGGTTGTAGAGGATATTCTGTAACTAAAATTAAATTTCGAGTAAATTAAAGTGAAATATTTTTCTTGTAATTTTTACTAATTTATTTCATTCTTGAAATCACGTGTTTAAAATTTTAACAGATGATATTATCCATAGATGCCAACCTCTCATTAATATTCCGTAATATGCAGGTTAATTTAACCCAGTTTAACAACGCTTCAAACGAGAAAAATTATTGGATGAATCTTTATTTATTCAATTTCAGGTTTCTACGTGGAATTTATTTAATTTCATTTCTTAAAAAAATTTCTGGTGCGAAATGTGTTAAACCTGGGTCAAATTAACCCTCATATTATGGAATATTAATGAGATGTTGGCACCTATGTAATTATCACACTTATCAACCTGCAAGTATTCACCCGTAAAATATTAATTAGATCAAGGTTTAAAACGTTTCAAACCAGGAAATTTATTTGATATACTTTTAATTTATTTGATATACCTTTTTTACTAATTTTATGTTTCTCCGTAGAAAGCATTTTGATTTTATTTCAAAATCTTTTTCGAAATGTGTTTAACCTGGGTCAAATTGACCCACATTTTACGAAAGAATACTAGAAGGTCGGCAAGTATGTATCATACAGTCTCATGAAAACTTATTGAAATTTCATTTTTTAATAATAAAAATTATAAGTATTATTTAATTTATTAAATATAAAAGCACTGAATGCGAAAAAGATATGTATCATGCCTTAAATATGAATTAAAATCATATTTTATTTTTAACATATGATATATTACTTCATAACACCTAAGCCAATAAAACAAAAGAATTTTTGATAAAAGTGTTAGATGACTTCTTCTACCCAAGTCTCTAGTTTTGTTCCAGCATCGGCCTGTAGATATTAGAATAATTTATTAAATATAAAATCATTGAATGTGAAAAAGATATGTCTCATGCCTTAAATATTAATTAAAATCATATTTTAGTTTTAACATTTGATATATTACTTCATAACACCTAAGCCAATAAAACAAAAGGATTTTTGACAAAAGTGTGAGATGACTTCTTCTACCCAAGTCTTTAGTTTAGTTTCAATATCGGTCTGTAGATATAAGAATATTATTGTAATAATCATAATTTATACGGCAGGAAATGGTGAAATTTTATTGTTTAGTAAATAAATATTTTTCTATTATATTTGAATATATTTAGTTTGGAGCTTATGAACATTCAATGAATTTAGGAAGTTATTTGCTTTAATTTCTAAATAAAATTTTCTGGTTCAAAACGTGTTTAACGGGTCAAATTGACCCACATTTTACGAAAAAATACTGGAAGGTTGGCAAATATGTACCATGCAATCTCATGAAAACTTATTAAAATTTCATTTTTTAATAATAAAAATTATTATTATTATTTAATTTATTAAACATAAAATCATTGAATATGAAAAAGATATGTCTCATGTCTTAAATATGAATTAAAATCATATTTTATTTTTAACATATTATATATACTACCTCATAACACACCTTTCGCTCATCAAACCAAAGATTTTTATATAAAAGTGTGAGATGACTTCTTCTACCCAAATCTCTAGTTTTGTTCCAACATTGGCCTGTAGCTATTAGAATATTATTGTATTAATTGTAATTTATGCGGCAGGAAATGGTGAAATTTGATTGTTAGTAAATAAATATTTTTGTATTATATTATATACTACCTCCTAACACACCTTTCGCTCATCAAACCAAAGATTTTTATATAAAAGTGTGAGATGACTTCTTCTACCCAAATCTCTAGTTTTGTTCCAACATTGGCCTGTAGCTATTAGAATATTATTGTATTAATTGTAATTTATGCGGCAGGAAATGGTGAAATTTGATTGTTAGTAAATAAATATTTTTGTATTATATTATATACTACCTCCTAACACACCTTTCGCTCATCAAACCAAAGATTTTTATATAAAAGTGTGAGATGACTTCTTCTACCCAAATCTCTAGTTTTGTTCCAACATTGGCCTGTAGCTATTAGAATATTATTGTATTAATTGTAATTTATGCGGCAGGAAATGGTGAAATTTGATTGTTAGTAAATAAATATTTTTGTATTATATTATATACTACCTCCTAACACACCTTTCGCTCATCAAACCAAAGATTTTTATATAAAAGTGTGAGATGACTTCTTCTACCCAAATCTCTAGTTTTGTTCCAACATTGGCCTGTAGCTATTAGAATATTATTGTATTAATTGTAATTTATGCGGCAGGAAATGGTGAAATTTGATTGTTAGTAAATAAATATTTTTGTATTATATTATATACTACCTCCTAACACACCTTTCGCTCATCAAACCAAAGATTTTTATATAAAAGTGTGAGATGACTTCTTCTACCCAAATCTCTAGTTTTGTTCCAACATTGGCCTGTAGCTATTAGAATATTATTGTATTAATTGTAATTTATGCGGCAGGAAATGGTGAAATTTGATTGTTAGTAAATAAATATTTTTGTATTATATTATATACTACCTCCTAACACACCTTTCGCTCATCAAACCAAAGATTTTTATATAAAAGTGTGAGATGACTTCTTCTACCCAAATCTCTAGTTTTGTTCCAACATTGGCCTGTAGCTATTAGAATATTATTGTATTAATTGTAATTTATGCGGCAGGAAATGGTGAAATTTGATTGTTAGTAAATAAATATTTTTGTATTATATTATATACTACCTCCTAACACACCTTTCGCTCATCAAACCAAAGATTTTTATATAAAAGTGTGAGATGACTTCTTCTACCCAAATCTCTAGTTTTGTTCCAACATTGGCCTGTAGCTATTAGAATATTATTGTATTAATTGTAATTTATGCGGCAGGAAATGGTGAAATTTGATTGTTAGTAAATAAATATTTTTGTATTATATTATATACTACCTCCTAACACACCTTTCGCTCATCAAACCAAAGATTTTTATATAAAAGTGTGAGATGACTTCTTCTACCCAAATCTCTAGTTTTGTTCCAACATTGGCCTGTAGCTATTAGAATATTATTGTATTAATTGTAATTTATGCGGCAGGAAATGGTGAAATTTGATTGTTAGTAAATAAATATTTTTGTATTATATTATATACTACCTCCTAACACACCTTTCGCTCATCAAACCAAAGATTTTTATATAAAAGTGTGAGATGACTTCTTCTACCCAAATCTCTAGTTTTGTTCCAACATTGGCCTGTAGCTATTAGAATATTATTGTATTAATTGTAATTTATGCGGCAGGAAATGGTGAAATTTGATTGTTAGTAAATAAATATTTTTGTATTATATTATATACTACCTCCTAACACACCTTTCGCTCATCAAACAAAAGATTTTTATATAAAAGTGTGAGATGACTTCTTCTACCCAAATCTCTAGTTTTGTTCCAACATTGGCCTGTAGCTATTAGAATATTATTGTATTAATTGTAATTTATGCGGCAGGAAATGGTGAAATTTGATTGTTAGTAAATAAATATTTTTGTATTATATTATATACTACCTCCTAACACACCTTTCGCTCATCAAACCAAAGATTTTTATATAAAAGTGTGAGATGACTTCTTCTACCCAAATCTCTAGTTTTGTTCCAACATTGGCCTGTAGCTATTAGAATATTATTGTATTAATTGTAATTAATGCGGCAGGAAATGGTGAAATTTGATTGTTAGTAAATAAATATTTTTGTATTATATTATATACTACCTCCTAACACACCTTTCGCTCATCAAACCAAAGATTTTTATATAAAAGTGTGAGATGACTTCTTCTACCCAAATCTCTAGTTTTGTTCCAACATTGGCCTGTAGCTATTAGAATATTATTGTATTAATTGTAATTTATGCGGCAGGAAATGGTGAAATTTGATTGTTAGTAAATAAATATTTTTGTATTATATTATATACTACCTCCTAACACACCTTTCGCTCATCAAACCAAAGATTTTTATATAAAAGTGTGAGATGACTTCTTCTACCCAAATCTCTAGTTTTGTTCCAACATTGGCCTGTAGCTATTAGAATATTATTGTATTAATTGTAATTTATGCGGCAGGAAATGGTGAAATTTGATTGTTAGTAAATAAATATTTTTGTATTATATTATATACTACCTCCTAACACACCTTTCGCTCATCAAACCAAAGATTTTTATATAAAAGTGTGAGATGACTTCTTCTACCCAAATCTCTAGTTTTGTTCCAACATTGGCCTGTAGCTATTAGAATATTATTGTATTAATTGTAATTTATGCGGCAGGAAATGGTGAAATTTGATTGTTAGTAAATAAATATTTTTGTATTATATTATATACTACCTCCTAACACACCTTTCGCTCATCAAACCAAAGATTTTTATATAAAAGTGTGAGATGACTTCTTCTACCCAAATCTCTAGTTTTGTTCCAACATTGGCCTGTAGCTATTAGAATATTATTGTATTAATTGTAATTTATGCGGCAGGAAATGGTGAAATTTGATTGTTAGTAAATAAATATTTTTGTATTATATTATATACTACCTCCTAACACACCTTTCGCTCATCAAACCAAAGATTTTTATATAAAAGTGTGAGATGACTTCTTCTACCCAAATCTCTAGTTTTGTTCCAACATTGGCCTGTAGCTATTAGAATATTATTGTATTAATTGTAATTTATGCGGCAGGAAATGGTGAAATTTGATTGTTAGTAAATAAATATTTTTGTATTATATTATATACTACCTCCTAACACACCTTTCGCTCATCAAACCAAAGATTTTTATATAAAAGTGTGAGATGACTTCTTCTACCCAAATCTCTAGTTTTGTTCCAACATTGGCCTGTAGCTATTAGAATATTATTGTATTAATTGTAATTTATGCGGCAGGAAATGGTGAAATTTGATTGTTAGTAAATAAATATTTTTGTATTATATTATATACTACCTCCTAACACACCTTTCGCTCATCAAACCAAAGATTTTTATATAAAAGTGTGAGATGACTTCTTCTACCCAAATCTCTAGTTTTGTTCCAACATTGGCCTGTAGCTATTAGAATATTATTGTATTAATTGTAATTTATGCGGCAGGAAATGGTGAAATTTGATTGTTAGTAAATAAATATTTTTGTATTATATTATATACTACCTCCTAACACACCTTTCGCTCATCAAACCAAAGATTTTTATATAAAAGTGTGAGATGACTTCTTCTACCCAAATCTCTAGTTTTGTTCCAACATTGGCCTGTAGCTATTAGAATATTATTGTATTAATTGTAATTTATGCGGCAGGAAATGGTGAAATTTGATTGTTAGTAAATAAATATTTTTGTATTATATTATATACTACCTCCTAACACACCTTTCGCTCATCAAACAAAAGATTTTTATATAAAAGTGTGAGATGACTTCTTCTACCCAAATCTCTAGTTTTGTTCCAACATTGGCCTGTAGCTATTAGAATATTATTGTATTAATTGTAATTTATGCGGCAGGAAATGGTGAAATTTGATTGTTAGTAAATAAATATTTTTGTATTATATTATATACTACCTCCTAACACACCTTTCGCTCATCAAACCAAAGATTTTTATATAAAAGTGTGAGATGACTTCTTCTACCCAAATCTCTAGTTTTGTTCCAACATTGGCCTGTAGCTATTAGAATATTATTGTATTAATTGTAATTAATGCGGCAGGAAATGGTGAAATTTGATTGTTAGTAAATAAATATTTTTGTATTATATTATATACTACCTCCTAACACACCTTTCGCTCATCAAACCAAAGATTTTTATATAAAAGTGTGAGATGACTTCTTCTACCCAAATCTCTAGTTTTGTTCCAACATTGGCCTGTAGCTATTAGAATATTATTGTATTAATTGTAATTTATGCGGCAGGAAATGGTGAAATTTGATTGTTAGTAAATAAATATTTTTGTATTATATTATATACTACCTCCTAACACACCTTTCGCTCATCAAACCAAAGATTTTGATATAAAAGTGTGAGATGACTTCTTCTACCCAAATCTCTAGTTTTGTTCCAACATTGGCCTGTAGCTATTAGAATATTATTGTATTAATTGTAATTTATGCGGCAGGAAATGGTGAAATTTGATTGTTAGTAAATAAATATTTTTGTATTATATTATATACTACCTCCTAACACACCTTTCGCTCATCAAACCAAAGATTTTTATATAAAAGTGTGAGATGACTTCTTCTACCCAAATCTCTAGTTTTGTTCCAACATTGGCCTGTAGCTATTAGAATATTATTGTATTAATTGTAATTTATGCGGCAGGAAATGGTGAAATTTGATTGTTAGTAAATAAATATTTTTGTATTATATTATATACTACCTCCTAACACACCTTTCGCTTATCAAACCAAAGATTTTTATATAAAAGTGTGAGATGACTTCTTCTACCCAAATCTCTAGTTTTGTTCCAACATTGGCCTGTAGCTATTAGAATATTATTGTATTAATTGTAATTTATGCGGCAGGAAATGGTGAAATTTGATTGTTAGTAAATAAATATTTTTGTATTATATTATATACTACCTCCTAACACACCTTTCGCTCATCAAACCAAAGATTTTTTTTATAAATGTGTGAGATGACTTCTTCTACCCAAGTCTGTAGTTTTGTTCCAATATCGGCCTGTAGATATTAGAATATTACTATATTAACCCTTTATATCCTGAATTAATTTTCCAGCTACCTTTTAGATGCTCAGAATCCTCGATTATTCCCACCAGTTATTTTTTTTTTATAAAGTTTTCCTTATCTAATCATAGCATTTTTGCGATTCAATTAGGTGAAAATTTCTCATTTGAAAAACCGGTGGTAACAGAATAAAAATTCTGTAAAAGACGCTCGTCGCGAAGGGGTTAAAGTGGTACTTATAAGTACCGTCAGGATAAAAAGGGTTAATCATAATTTATGCGGCAAGAAATGGTGAAATTTGATTATTAGTAAATAAATACCTTTATATTATATTTGAATATATTTAGTTTGGAGCTTATGATCATTCAATGAATTTATCCAATGCCGCTGAATGACATTAGCCTCATCAGATATTATCACTCAGCTTTTCCCTTGTTTCAATGACGCACATTCATATTTTTTATTTGTTCAACTAGTATGTCAAATAACTATTTTCATTTATAAATAGCGTAAAACTTTACATAAAATTAAACGACTTTCTCTATAAATTCTGCAACATCATACATATAAAAGATGATGCTTGAATAATTCTCATTGCATAGGTAATATCCCCTTTTAAATTCCATATTGGCCTCGCTGTATAATTTTAGCCTAGAAGTGTATTAATAAAACTATTTCGCTTTATTTCTAGTTCATGCTTAACAGAATAAGGGAGTCGCAATTCCCAATTACTAATATAGCCTCAATTTAAATGCTTAATTTAACGCAGAAATGTTAATGAGGGAGTGAAAAACGGGGACTAGATAAAAATTGACAAATTGTTATTTTAGGTCACGTCAAAATGAAAGGAGATTCCACATTCTCTGATATAGACATGAGAATGGGATATCCAAAAATATCACGCATCTGTATCAGACAATGTGGAATCTCTTTTATCATTTTTAATCGTTTTTTAAGGTAGTCTGAGAGAGATGACTATGTATTTTTTTTTTTTTTTTTCCGAAAATATATATTTATTTATATGAGTATTTGTTTGAAATATACATTCTTATGTAAAAATTAGAAATTTTATTTTTAAAAATCAAAACTTTTGAAATTTGAGCCAAGTTTAAAATTTGATATATCTTCTGAAATAATAACTCTTTTTGCGTACTTTTTGAAATTTTGAGTATAGGAAATAAGAGCGAATATTAATTTGTCTTCGGCATAAAAAAAAAAAAAATAATAATATGAAAAAAGGATTTTTTTCTGAACCTTTTACTACCTTTACTGCGAAAATCATTTTCTCTCTAAATTAAAAATTTCGAACATTGCATTATTTAAGGAGGCGACAACAGTCGCGAAATCACATGTATATCTGATTTTCATGTACAAATTTTTTCGGGAACAATTGAAGGGATTTCAATAAATTTTTTGCTTAGCTTCGTAAGCAGTTAAACAAGACATTAACCATTCGCTAAGGAAAAAAAAATAAAAAATAAAACAATTACGCAATTTTGTAAAGGGAAAAATTGCAAAACAGCTGTCTTTGATTTACAGCCAGTATAAACAAGTTCGAAATTGTACGTCAAACGTGACAAATGAGGTGCTTTCGTACTATAACTAGTTATATAAATATTCAGATCTTGGTGATTTTTTATTTTTTGAAAGGAATTATATCGTCTGCAGATTAATTTCTGTAATAAAATAAGTATCTCGGTCGCTTGACGATTAAACCTCGGAAGCTCCTATAACAAGAAAGCACCGATTTTTTTTTTTTTTTTTTAATTTCAATTTCTTAATAAATATTTGTATTAATATTTTCTAAAGTTTTGATTCGATTTTGATAAAATTTGAAGTGTCACGACAAAATTGTGCAAAGATAATATATCTTAAATTTCAAACCATTCGGTTGTGTAGTTTTTGCGTTGTTATATGCGGACGGACGGACAGACAGACGGACGGACGGACGGACCAGACGACGACAATAGGTGCTACGTATTTATATAATTACGAACTCACCTAAAAAAAGAATACACGTTATAATATTTAATAGGCAAATTGTCGCAGGGAAAAATGGAAATAGCCATTTCGTTAAGAATTTTGTTTTCTTTCAAATGATGTTAAAAAATACGCTAATGGTATTCAAACCGAAATTGTACCATACTCTGAAATTTTCGATATGAACACCGAATTTTGACAGCATATTTGAATTTTTCGGTACATTTTACTTACCGGTGCAAAACTGCAAGTCATTCGGTCAAATAGTTTATTAGGAAATATGAATGTTTAAATTTTGGAACTCGTAATGTTAAATTACTTTTAATCGTTGCAAAATAGATCGCAATGTAGGGAGTTTTTAAAACACAACTCAAATATTACTTTTCAGAATTATGTGTAATTTTGGATTTTCATATTTAAAGTTTCTAGAAATCGATTTCAGTTAAACATTTCATAGGTTATATTTCTTTTAAATGCTAAAAGGTGTAAATTAGCAACATAATATACAGTAAAATAACTTTTATTACGTTGTTGACATGTTTCGGCTCACTTCGAGCCCTTTTCAAAATTAAATTGGAATATTCTATAATTGCACGGGCTTTGAAGTTATTACTTGAAATGCTATCGTTTAATTTTCATGTACTTTTTAAAAATTAAGCACTTTATCTTTTATTTTTACTTGCTTTTTTATTTTTATACTTGTAACCATGGAGTAACTCGAGCCACAATTTCGGTAAGTTAAAAGACGCTGCATCGTTACAATATGTATTTTTGCGTGTTACTATCTCTATGATGGTTTCTCTTATTATGAATGGATAGTATAGACTGGAGGTAAAAAATATTTTACTTTCATTTAAATTTATCTGGATGGTTTTTCTTCTTGATATAATTTTGCCAGGGCTGTGGTTTTTCTATTATACGTAATATCAGATATGTGCTGTGTTATATGTTATTATGCTCTAGTTACTCCATGGTTACAAATATGAAAATAAACAACCAAGTAAAAGTAAAAGATAACGTGTTTTTTTTTTGTTTTTTTTTTTTTCAGTACATGAAAATTAAATGATAGCATTTCAAATAATAACTTCAAAGACCGTGCAATTATACAATAGTCTCATTTGTTTTTGAAAATGGCTCAGAGTGAGCCGAAACATGTCAACAACCTCATAAAAGTTATTTTACTGTATATTATGTTATTAATTTACACCTTTTAGCATTTAAAAGAAATATATAATATTATACGGTGTTATAATTTATTATATTGATAGGTTATGATTAACATTTTTTTTTTCGAAAATCACTTTTAAAAAATGTATATTTTCGAAATCGAATGTGCAATTAGATGCGATTCAAATTTAAGTGCCAAAAATTTTAATCTCCGATAAATTATAAAATATATATATGTATAACACGAATATTTATTTGGGGAAGTACGACGCTTTCTACAAATAAAATATAGCTGTGTTTTCCACCTTAATAACGATGACTAGTATAAAGGTGGTAACACACACATAGTCTATATCTAAAAAATGTATAGATAGTACCATAGTTTTAAAAATGCGAAAAAGTGTTTTTGGTATGCTATACAAAACAAAGAATAGGAATTACACTCGAGAAACTGAGAAATATTGTGTCATCCGGGGAGTTTTACGGTATACTTCTGTTTAGTTAATGTTAAAATGATTGTATGTCACCAGAATTTACAAACAAATTTATTTCAAAATAAGTAAACGTAGTTTCTTCACGTACATTATAAAAGCGAAGTTTTATTCCAAATTTCGGTGGAAATGTAGCATTTATGGATTTAAAATAAACAAAAAAAAACATCAGAACTTTCCGGATGACCTAATAAATTAAAAAAAAAAAAAAAAAAAAAAAAAAAAAGAAAGAAAAAAAAAGAAACAGAAAAGAAACGGAAAAGGTGAAAGAATTTACTACCGGAAAAATGATAAGAAAAAATATTAAACTAGAAATTTTAATTGAAAATTGATAGGATAGGAAACAATTTAGACATATTCAAGCTACCTAATTGTGTGTTTTAAACAGACGATTAGAGGCTGGAATAGCAAAAGAAGAACGGTCATTCGACGGGTAACCTTATCTGTATTTTCTTATAAAAGCCATGAATTAGGGATCTTATGGAGTCCATGGTAGTTTTTGTGCTTGAAAATTAAGCATTCTTAAAAAAGTAAGTTTGACGCCTGAGTAGATTTTTGCTTAAAACATTACATATCTTGAACTTTAACCCTTTAACGGATAAAGCACTTCAATTGATAAAATGCTGAAATAAATGATTAACACCGGAAATTATAAACAAATTTATTTATATATAAGAAAAAAAAACAACAACATTTCACATATATAATAAATGGAAAACATTTCTATTAAAATTCTGCTGTCATTGTTGAATTTCGTAATAAAAATTTTGTGGTTTTCTAGAGAAACCAATGTCTGTTAAAGCATGTCCGTTTCGGCACATGGTAAAAATGAAGTCTGTATTCATGTTTACCATGGGATCCAAACCTGGCATCTCGGGTTACAGAACATATTAGATAAAAATCTTTTTTTATTCAAAGCTGTAATAGATATTTTACTTTTATTTTTATATATCCCACTAACAATGTAAAAAAACTCTTTTTTGTATGGAAAACATCAATTAGCCTTGCCAATATGTGATAGTGAGTAGTGCAAGGTGGTTCAGTTGGTAGAACGTTAGTGCTCTATACTGATGATCCGGCTTGGATACTTTTTCACTATGTTGACTATTATACGCCTTTTAAGCCATTAAAATTTGAAATATTATCAATTAGGTATTCAAAAATGTTTTGAAATTTATTAAAAACTTTATTTTCGTATTAGCCGCATTTTAGAGGGAAAGAAATCGCCAAAGATTTCACTTTTTATATCAATTATTTTGATCAACTCTTTTGATTTTGATGATTTCCGTGCTTTTAGTTTTAGTGTTTGTTAGATTCCAAAAAGTATTTAAATTATTTTTTCTGTGTGAAGTTTAATTTCGTTAAGGCATGTTAGCTGGAAACAAATGCTGGACTATTTTTATTGTTTTAAGAGCAAACGGATTAATCATCGGTAATCGGGCTGCCTGCAATAGAGATAGTTTTTTCTTGTAATTATGCTTTAATTTTTTTTTAAGCAATTTAAAAAAATTGCACTTGAAAAAGTTTTTTTTTTCTTTCCATTTGATTTTGCTAAAATTGAAATCAAATCGTGCAGAAAACTTAAAAAGCTTACGAAAAAATGAAATTGATTGCTCAGATCGTTTCCACCGTCGATATGACGCTAGCGTTACTATTACGAACATATTTTTGATTTTTAATATATCTTGAAAATTGCGCCTCTTGGCAACTAGCTTTTTCTCTATGTTGCATGGCGCGTTGTGCTCCACGGTGCCAGAAATTTTCTCTGGTGCAGTTTATGTGGGGTCTAATGAACCAAATAGTCCGTTAAAATCGATAACTATACTAATATTTAATATCGGAGTATCTGCTGTGATTTTAAAGGAAAACGATAAGTTCATCCGACTACGACGTATAGTAAAAAATGCACTCTTTTCGTACCGTCCAGCACGGTTGGTTGGTTAGTTGATTGATTGAGTTTCGACGACCGATTATCTACTCGAGGGATATAGGCCCTAGGGGGGGGGGTGATCTCCGTGAGTGTCTTTCTAAGGGATCCTAACCCTATTTACGGCAAGGTTCGAAGAAAACCGCGGAAAGCTCTCAACGGTTAGGTCGACGAGCACGACAGGGGTTTGAACCCAGCACCTCCCGCCTACCAGCTTTGAGAGCAGAACCTCTCAGCCACTGGTGGAGACCGTGCAGCCAAGTGCAACAAGAATATCTATTATATGTGTACATGTTTAAAAACAGACATGAGTGAACTTTAACCCCTTGGGGACGAGCGACACGTATACGTGACGCATAAGGTGCTCAGAATCCTCGATAATTCCCACCAGTTACTTTTTATTGTAAGCTTTGCCTTATTTAATGATAGCATTTCTGCGATTGAATTTCACGAAAATTTCTGTTTTGAAAAACCGGTGGTAAAAGATTAAAATTTTTTTAAAGTACGATCGTCGCGAAGGGGTTAATCAAATGTCATGTAAGAAATATGTAAGAAAAAAATGCCTTTTTGAAAATGAAAACTTCCATGCCCCCCTAATCCAGGATTTCATTAATGCCCTATTCTTATTTTTCATATTGTAAGAAATCTGCGTGAATTCTCAACGTTAATCTGAAACACGATCTAAAATTAGCATACATTGTACACTGAAGCACTTTAATTGCATGCAAAACTTCTTTTAGATAATTTCCTGAATAATATTGTTAAACCTCTTAACTTGTAGGATATTTTCATTTTTATGAAAACATCCTTTTGCGATATGTAGTAATAATAATATAAAAAATATATAGCTGCCAACTTCTACGTTTTTTTTAGACTATTATTTTCAAATAGTAATCTTCGTCTCTTTATTTGTCGAAGAATTCCTGTCATTAAATAAAACGAATTTATTCCTTCGGAAAATAGCCTTATTAAAAAAACTACCAGGTTGTAAGCTATGAAAATAGATGTGACAATCCAGATATAAATCTGTTTTAGAGGAAGAAAAACATTTCTTAAGGCGGTATAAAAAAAAATATATTTTTTTCCACTCTCAACAACTGAAAATTTTTAGACACATTTTCAGACTCATTTTTAAAAGTAAAAACATGAAACTTGGCGGCACGATTTATGAAGAGATTTATAAGTGACATTTGTTTTTATTTTACGTTCAATTAATTAGAATTTGATTTACAAACAATTATTTTCACAGTACGATATTTTTTTTTTGTTTCCAGCGCTATCGCTTCGGGAAATTCGGTTCAAAATGTCCACTTTGACCGCATTTTTAAAAATATATTCTGCCTTTATCAACAAATCGAGACAATACGGACATTATAAAGTTTCTGAATAAGAGAACCTGCGAAGTGGATGCATTTTAGAGCAAAAATGAATTTAAAAATGTGACTCAAAATAAGCAGTTTGGATTTTAATACACCCTTAAGGGGGAAGATTCAATTTTGAATTTTAAAATATTATATTTTAAGTGTATCTTGGTATGTATTGTTTTTCTGAAAATACTTAATGGATACGTGCCGCATGTGTTAGCTCTGCCTTTCTCCAGAAGAAAAAAAAATGAAGCAATTCTTGATTTTGATAATTAACTATAATTATCTAAAATTTCGATTGGTTGGTTGATTTGTGATGGCCGATTATCTCCTCGAGGGATATAGGCCCTAGGGGGGAGTGTCCTCCGTGGAGGTCTTTCTAAGGGATCCGAACCCGTATTTAAGGAAAAGTTCGAAGAAAACCACGGAAAACTCCGAACGGTTAAGTCGACGAGCGTGACAAGGGTTTGAACCCAGCACCTCTCGTCTACCAGCTTTGAGAGCAGAACCTCTCAGCCACTGGAGGGGTTTCTAATATTTCGGTGGGAGGATGGTAATTAAACCCGATATCCTTCTTATCTTTTCTTTTGGCTACACGGTTTTGTCTGCTTATAATTTAGATATATTCGGTTCGGAATAACTTATTACGAGGATAAGATATTGTCATTGGATTGTCATTTATTCAAGTCCAACGTCTTACAAAACATTGCATGAATAAGAGGTAATAATAATAATAATAAAATCCACTGTTACAGTTAGGCTTAGAGCCGAGTTTAACGATCTTGAAATTTTAATGTAACAATTTCTAAAAAAGAAAAAAAAAAAGGCAAGAACCCGAAATAAATGAACTACTTTGGACTGATAAACTCACACGATTTTAGTAATGGATTAAATCTTGTTTATTGGCATTAAATATTGGTGGCGAATCTGTATCATACGTGTCCAAGGTAGTTCATTAAAAAATATATATTTGGAACGCTGAATAAAAATAGGCGATAACTCTTTAATATTTTAAATTAAATTTTTTTTTCAATAAAAATTGTTTGAGAATACAATTCACTAAAAGGGATACTGTTTTTACCCCCAAGAATTAACATATTAATTTTATTTTCTATTATTGTGGTGGCGAATCTATATCGCTCGTGCCCAAGATAGTCCATTTAAAAATTTAGCCGAAACGCTAAATAAACATAGGACCTTTTATATTTTTAATTCATTTTTTTTACAATAAAAATTGCTTGAGAATACAATTTGCTACAAGGAATACAGTTTTTTCTCCATGAATTAACATATTATTTTATTTATTTTTTATTTATTTTTATTTTTGTGGCTGTTGCGAACTCTTGCTTTAACCTTTTTTGTTAACCATGTTTAGCGACGCTCCCCACACTCGATCTGCCTGGGACCATAAGTGAACTGCTTTGACTAGGGCTACTGGATTAATGAACTGAAGCATCTGCCAAGTTTGCCATATGTACCCAGCGGCCGTTAGCTGCAACGGTGCTACATTTTGACAGTTATTTTTTTTTTTATAAAACACACGCAATAATTAGTTATGAAATTTATGATAGTAGATTCCTCCAAACCATTCTAGAAAAAGTCAAACGATGTTCGAATTTCTGGAATTAACTACAAGAACAAAGTTCTAAAGGCTCTAGTCATGTCCGGGTAATAAACAGACGTAAAAGATTGCGTAGAAGCAGATGGATATCTGGCACCCATCCAGTCAAGATCAATAGAACATTTATTTCCTCCATTGAAATTGATATTGAGATGGATGTTCAAATTTCATTTAGTTCGAAGAATGTTCAAATTTCCTTAATTAACTACAAGAAGAACAAAGTTCTAGTGGCTCTAAGTCTTGTCTGGTAATAAAGAAACGTAGAAATTGTGAACAGGCAGATGGATATCTGGCACCCATCCAGTCAAGATCAATAGAACATTTATTTCCTCCATTGAAACTGATATTGAGATGGATGTTCAAATTTAATTTAGTTCAAAGGATGTTCAAATTTCCTGAATTAACCACAAGAAGAACAAAGTTCTAAGAGGCTCTAGTCTTGTCCGTTAATAAAGAAACGTAGAAATTGTGTACAGGCAGATGAATATCTGGCACCATCCAGTCAAGATCAATAGAACATTTCCTCCATTGAAACTGATATTGAGATGGATGTTCAAATTTCATTGAGTTCAAAGGATGTACAAATTTCCTGAATTAACCACAAGAAGAACAAAGTTCTAAGAGGCTCTAGTCTTATCCGTTAATAAAGAAACGTAGAAATTGTGTACAGGGAGATGGATATCTGGCACCCATCTAGTCAAGATCAATAGAACATTTATTTCCTCCATTGAAATTGATATTGAGATGGATGTTCAAATTTCCTTTAGTTCAAAGGATGTACAAATTTCCTGAATTATCTACAAGAAGAACAAAGTTCTAGAGGCTCTAGTCTTGTTCGGGCAATAAAGTAACGTGGGGATTGTGTAGAGGGGGGGGAGGATATCTGGCATTCATCCAGTCAAGATCAATAAAACATTTATTTCCTCAGAACGTTTAAAGCGTTTCTCATGCTGAATATCTCAGAACAGATTATATTAGAATAGAAACTTAAGATTTGCCCTGAAAAATAGTTTGAGAAGAAATTACATTTATTACTTTTCATCAATTGTAAATATTTATGTTAACCCAAGTTTACTGTGTATATTTTGTGTAGAAATAAGGCATTTATTTTATTTACAACTCTTCATTTATTTATGATTCATTAGTTTATTTTTCACTGCATTATTAAAATATGTTAACGAACTAAAGAATTATTACAACTAAGTATTGTAATGAACTGACAACTCCAGTGATCCAAGATGACGCTTCACGTCCAACACGTTTATTCGACTTCGTTGATACACAATTTAAAATAATATAAACTCTTTAAAAACATTACACTCCTCCGTAAAAAACCTCAGCTTACAAAACTATTTCATACTTTCCACGCGCACACCCCATTTTTGCTCAACATCATCTGTCCAACCTTCTCTGCATCTCCATCAGCTTAGCTCGGTTCACTTCTTTTGACCTGCCAACTAATATCTCTTGAAGTCTCCTCGCATATCGAAAACTGTCCTTTCGATTCGATTACACGGCTTATACGGCGATCTACTTCCGAAGCTAGACGACAAAACCATGGACAAACTCTGGACCACTCTAGGCCAGCAACTTACGAATCAGGATAGGCCATGGGTTTCTTCGGTCGTTACAGTATAGTTTAAACGCAATAGTGAATTTAAAGAAATAATTTTCTCGTGAAACCATTTCACATATAACCCTTTTTTCTGTCTACATGCATTTACGAGGCATTATGTTTTTCAAATGAATTTCATAAAACATTTAATGCTAAATGTTCCCGATTTTGCACGAAAAATAACGAAATATGAAACAGGTATGTAGCATAACATTAGATATCGTATGTGCAACAACAAAAATCTGTAATAAATTTGTAAATTATTAATTCTTTGTTTTTCATGTGTAATATGAATTGTTACTAATTAGGAGTTTAACTTACGATTATGTAAAATCTGCCAAAGTGCAGTTTTCTAAAGTTTTATTCTTTATCATAGCAGATGCTACTAAAATGAATTATTTTTGAAAATAAATAAATAAACAAACAAACAATCAAACGCATTATTCAAATATAAAATAATAATAATAATAATAAATTGATTTTCACTTTGTTTTCGGTTATTTTATGCAAAAAAGAGTATAATTCTATTGTTCAACATTTTGTGCAATGATCAAGGCCATATCCAGGGTAGTGGCGGGAGGGGTGTTATGGGGTTTTACCATACCTCGCGAAATTTTGCAACCCTGTATATATTTATCGAATATTTTTATATAAGCTTATACCAGATTATTTTGACTTATGCGCCCAGGAGGTGGATTAATTCGGAACCTATCGCTAGTTTAAAGTTAAATAATTGTTAAATATATACATATATTTTAAATGATGGTGTTACGGTTGGTTTCAACAAATTTTTTTTTTTTTAATCTACATTAATTATTTAAATCACTTTCTCAACATTTATTTAAAAGCACTCTTTTTTTCTGTTTCTAATAAAAATTTAAATAAATAAAAGTAATTGTAATAATTATAATAAAATCAGTTTTTATTTTTTCTTCTTTCTTTTTCTTTTTGCAAAGTAATTTCAACGTTTATAGTCTAACGTAGCTTCCTGTTTTTCAAATACGAAAAGCAGACAGCAAGGGAGGGATGTTTTGTCAGTAGACTGCACAGGTGGAAAATTTGGAGTCATCTAGTCTGACTTTGATATAAGAATGACCGACCGCCCTGTATAAGAATTACGTTATCTTATGAGTGTACTATACACGCAATTAGGCTTTGTAAGTTTACGTCAGGCTTCAATTGGCTCTGCTATCAGGCGGATAGCTGGCGCCCATGTAAACAGAGGCTAACAGGACCCCCTTCAGCACACGCCATGGGGGTGATGCATGGTTTCCTTTCCCCATGAAGCGGCCGGCAGAGTGGAGCGGCAAGCTGTAGTCTTCACGATGAGTCCATTTTTCCTTTTGTTTCCATTCCCGTACCCCTGGCAGAGTGGATCGGTCCCGTTTTTCAAGCAGCGCGGGAGAATGAATGTTTACGACACTTGTTGCTTGGCCAAGAGACCTGTCGTTTGACTCGTAAAAAAAAAAAAAATTCGACTTATTACGGGGCTCGAAGATTGGCCTGTGGGCTGGATCGCGAAGTTGTTGAAGGCGGACAGGTTTCTGGAAGATTTTTTTTTTTTGAGAGTGGGGCATTGATGGCCCTACATTAACCATCCTAAATCATGATGTTATGATGAAAAGAGGCTATAAGGGCATTTTCGAATTGCGGATCTATAACTGTTAACGAGAAATTAAGAAGAAGATATGTGTAGCCTATTTTTTTTTTGGCGTAGTGGCGCTCCAAGATTATGACTTCTTAACCATCAGAAGTGATCATAGATATTGAACTAAACCGGTCGTTAGAAGTCGTAGTGTTCTGAGTTACGGTGATGGCTATCTTCGAATAAAACACATGCTTCAGGAAGGTGAAATTACTGACTCCGACGGTGAAGTTCTGGACCGTAGAACGATTTTCCCCTCCGGACTAGATGATGGACCTAGTAGTTGATGGCAAGTGATGCAGTGAGATGAGAGGATTGATGAATGTTAGCTTGAAACCACGTCTGAATTTTCCCCAGCCTGAATACTCCAGCTTAAGTGCTTCATCAGATTTTGAAAAAGGAGGAAATGCTCCTAAGTGCCCATTGACTAAAATTGTAGAACTCTCTACCTGTTGTAAGTACTATTTGCATAGTTTTTCTTTTTATTTATTTGTACCCCTTTAAAAAAAAAAAAAAAAAAAAAAAAAAAAAATATGTTTGCTATACCAGAGTTTAAAAGTGAAATGAATATCTTTGGATAATTTCAATAAGAATAAACATTATGAACAGAAATAGTCTGTAGGTTAATATATAATGTTTGTATGTTTGAACGACCATTAAATGGTAATATGATGGTAATTTTAAAAATATGATGTGTAATTTA
Source organism: Maratus michaelseni (assembly GCA_963931845.1). Classification (NCBI taxonomy): domain Eukaryota; kingdom Metazoa; phylum Arthropoda; class Arachnida; order Araneae; family Salticidae; genus Maratus; species Maratus michaelseni. The sequence goes on from OZ007594.1 coordinate 84,850,689, forward strand.
AAAGTAACCAGTGAGTGGTTTCAACTTAAAAGATCAGCTGTTATATTGTTTTATTAAGATTATTTTTGATAACTTAGTTGCTTCATTATTTTAAATGTTCAAATAAATTGTGTTTTTTTTTTTTGTTTATTATCAAAGTTGGTATGTTTTTCTTTGTATAAATCTCTAAATAATTAATTTTTTATATTCACAGTAGACCTATAAGAATGGCCTAACCTTTCTGTGATTAATTAAAAAAAAAAAAAAAAAGGGAGAGAAAATTCAACTTTATTAAATTAGGACTTTAAAATTTCTTAAGTTTAAATTCATAACTGACTGTTTTAATGAACATAAATTGAAGTTCACTCAATGTTATACAATCGTATTTTTGATCTTGATTTAAGGATGGATAGATTAATAAGTGAAACAGTAATATTAAATTTAATTTCATAAAATGTTAAATTAAGCTTTAACTCTCCTCTTTCAGAAACATTGTTTTTCTAAAATATACACCAAAATTGTTTTATTTTAAAAAGTAAAAAAAAAAAAAAAAAAAAAAAAAAAAAAAAAAAATATCCAGTCATTATACACCACTATACGATTCTTGGTTAACCGATCGGATCTTGTTCAGAATCTCTATGGTTGTTCTAAAATTTTAGTACATCATCATATCCCTATTCTATTAACGGATTTAACTCTTTCCCCTTTTGGTCCTCATATTGGAGGAATTTCAGGTTGCCTGCATTTTTCCAAATTATATGATGATTACACTTTTGTTAATTTAATGTGTATGGAGATTTGAGCTTGATCGGGTTGGAGTGGAGTTGGGTGTTCTTTATGCAATCCAGTATGCTACTTGATTTAGAAATCTGTTGCCCCTTACTACATTTAATATTGTCTTAAAATGATGAGTTCAAAATTATCATTGTTGTATTAACCTATTCGGATTCTTAAGTTTTGATATTTTGATTAGTTTAATATAATTTGCTACCTTTTCCATGGCAACAGATTTCAGTGGAGCTAATCAGGGTATACTTATTTTTTTCTAAATATTTAATTGTCAAGTGAAGATTGAGTAATAAATGAGCTTTTTAAGTTTAAGTAAGTTGTGTTTTAGAAAGAACCCCAAAACACCACAACAAATGGAGCCGTAACAATTCGGTCTCTGGGTTATTGATTTTTTTTTACTTGTATGTATTTATGTATCAAAGAGCAACTGGGTGTTTTTGCAATTAAAATTTTATTTATATGTTCAAGTGTAAAAAGAGGTCTAGGCTCTCTCTCTGTGCTAGTAAGCTACAATTCCCAGTCAAAATTATGCCTTGTGAGCATAACCTTTTCTTATTTACAAAAAGCATAGTCCTGTACTTAAGTTTTATGTATTTATAAGGTTTTCCTTTCCCCTCTCTTTTTCTCATTTTTAAGTTGTCCCCCCCCCTTTTTTCATTTTCTTTTTGGTTTGTTTGTCATTTTCTAACTCTAACTATGGCTGATAAGCACTCGGAAGCAATTGCCACTATTCAGCGAAAAAATGCTTTAGTGGATAATTTGTCAAACATTCCCCCATTCAATGGAGAGGCCAGCTCAGTCTGCTTCTCAGATTTTTCTGAGAAATTTGAGAGTTTTGCCAAATTATTCGACTGGAATGAGGAGGAGAAAAAATTCGTTTTGTTAGCTAGATTATCAGGAGCTGCTTCTAGGCGAATAAAAATTCACAAAGCAAAAACATCTGATGAGCTATTAAAAATCTTAAAAGAGAGTTATACTTCACAGGCCACACCAGATGTTGCCCTCAGTCATTTTTTAAATTTTAAACAGCCACCCAATATGAGTGTTCAGGAGTTTTATGACAAGGCATATGATATGTCATTAAGAGCCCTTGTAATTGAAGGTATCCAGGGTGAAGTAGTCGATAAAAGCCGAACGGCTCTACTACACTCCATGCTGTTGAGCAATCTTACACCAGAAGTGCGAAAGGGGGTAATTGCGAGAAATCCACAATCCCCAGAAGAGGTCCTCAAAATTGCGCTTCTTGAGGAAAAGGCTTATAGGAGCATTAACCCTTTCTACAACCACCGCGAGGAAATTCTCAACCCTAATTTGACCCAAAACCTACCCTGTGCTGCAGTTTTTCAGCAAGATAGCTCACAAAAGAAGGAGATAGACCAACTAAAATCTCAAATTGATGTTTTAGCAGCTAAGATAGACAGTTTAGTTGATCTTAGGGCTAGGGATGTACAGGAGAAAAACCAAGAGGTAAGACCCGTAACCTGCTATAGGTGCTCCGTACAAGGCCACTATGCCAGAGATTGTCCACTAAATTTTGTCGACTATAATTTTAGAAGGGGAGGTGGTCAAAATTTCAGGAGCCGTGGGCAAAATTATAGAAACAGAGGTGAAAATCCTAGAGGGAACCACAATCAGCGAGGCGGATATAGGGGAAGAAGAGGTGGTTATTACCAAAACAATAGGAGCACAGCTGCGAACAGAAATGAAGAGCAGGCGGTAAATAACACCCCAGTAGCTAACAATGAAAGTGAGGCTTTAAACTATTAGTGGCCGGATCAGATGTGGTCAAGTCGATCCCCAACAGGCCCCTGGACCCCCCAACTGTGTATAGTATGTTTCAGCCCCAATCATATACATTACCAACTGCAAGAATTTACATAAATAAAGTTTGCCTAAATGCATTATGTGACACGGGTTCTGCAATTAATCTCCTGAGTGGTACTGATTGTAACTGTTTAGAGAATTTTGAAATGGAGAATAGCAATATCCCCATTATGACTGTCACCGGTGAGAAAGTTCACCTAAATAAGAAAGTATTTTTAAAATTTGTTTTTGATAATGTTCAATGTCAAGCTGAATTCTATGTAGTGGAAGGTAAATTAGCAGAGGAATTTAATATGATTTTGGGAATGCCATTTTTGAAAGAGTACCGGGCAAGTATAAATTGTGATACAAATGCTGTCGCTCTTAAAGTGCCAGTTTCAGGCCAATGTAAACAAAGCGTAGAAACCCCAAGTAATACTTCAGGGTGTAATACTTGTCTTGCTACTAATTCTGTAAATATTTCTAACTCTGTATATAGTGTAAATTCTAATAATAATTGTATAAATAATGATTGTGTTAAAAATAATTCTGTAAATATAAAATGTGTCAACAAAGTAGGGGAGAATTCAAAAAGTAGTAATGCAAATAGCCCTCCTGAAAATTGTGCATGTGAGAAAGTTCATGACTGAGTTAATATTGAAAATGGGAATCATAGTAGTGAAAATATGGTAGTTCAGGACCCGCAGTTGAGTAATATGAGAAAAGATGTTGAGATAGTCATTCAAACTGAGTCAGATAAGGAAGTTGAAAGTGTTGCGCAGAACTTTTGCATGCAAACAACATCAGGCGGTAGCTCTGAGGGTAATAACACTGAAAATTTTTCAAGTATTCAAAGTGTCGACAACATTCTTTCAGCAGCGAGTCAGGTAACTCAGGGTAATTTAGCTGAAGAGACTACTGAAATTTGTAATATTGATGAAAGTGAAGATTTGGTAAGTATAGAGGATAAGGTACCTGAAGTCGAGGAGGAGAGCAATGAAGATAGCAGTAGTGATAAAACCAATAAAAATAAAAATATAAGTTTCGCTGTGTTATGTAGCAAAATTTCAATTCCCCCGCAGTCAAAAATGTTAGCCCAGGTTAAAAGTTATAAGGAAAATTTTATTAAGGAAAATGATATTGTTATGTTAGAACCTTTGGCGAAAAATTTAAATCAAGGTCTCCTTACCTCCAGAGCCATTTGCACTAAAGAACATGGCCTATATATCTCATTTGCAAATTTTTCAGACAATAGTATTCATTTAAATAAAGGAACCTTTGTTGCCAAAATTCAAAAATGTGTAGACCAGTCAAATATACCCGTAACTGATAATAAATTAACCTATAATATAAATTTGGCCCCTCCAATTGGTGACTTTGATCACGCTGATCTCACTTGGAGCTCTGAAATTAATTTAGATCATTTAGAACCCCCATTAAAACTTAAAATGCAAAATTTTCTAGACAAAAACAAAGATGTATTTGCAGCATCGGTCCTAGATTTACCCGGCTGTGATACAATCCCGCATGAAATTAACTTAACTTCAAATAAACCAGTTAAAGGCAAAGCTTATAGAGTCCCCTACAAATTACGTCAAGAAATGGAAGACCAACTTAATACTTTGTTACAGGCGGACATAATTTCCCCTTCCATGTCTGAATTTGCTTCTCCGGTTATTCTGGTTCGGAAATCAGACGGTTCCTATCGACTTGCTGTTGACTACAGAAGATTAAATAAAAATCTTGTTAAAGATGCTTACCCAATACCTAACATTACCGACTCTGTTGATGCTTTAAGTGGGGCTAAATTTTTTTCAACGCTAGATTTAACTAGTGGGTTTTTTCAACAGGTTATTCGCCCAGAGGATAGGCATAAAACTGCTATAATCACCCACAAAGGACTTTTTGAGTGGACCCGTAACTGTTTTGGGCTCTCAAATTCAGGTAACAGTTTCCAAAGACTTATGAATGCTATTTTCGGTGATTTAGGCAATCTTGGAATTCTTGTTTATATCGACGACATTGTAATTGCCTCCAGTGATGTTAATTCTCATTTTGAGAAGCTTAGCATGGTCTTTGAAAGGTTAAGACTGCATAAACTTAAACTTAAGCCCAGTAAATGCACTTTCCTTTCGAATAAAATACAATATCTAGGTTTTGAGATTTGTAGTGGCCAAGTATCACCTATCAATAAAAATATTGCCGTAATAGAAAATTTTAAACCTCCAACTACCCGAAAGGCTGTTAGGTCATTTATTGGAACTCTATCTTTCTATAGGAGATTTATACCAGATTTTACTAAGAGAGCTAAAAATCTAATCAACTTAACGAAAGAGACAGGAAAATTTTCGTGGAATGAAGATGCACAGAAAGAATTTGAAGACCTTAAAATGGCTCTTATTTCAAAACCATGTCTTGCACTCCCTGATTTTGAGAAAGAATTCCATTTATATAGTGATGCCAGTGGCGAAGCATTAGGGGCAGTGTTATCACAATTAGATGAAAATAACATGCTCCATCCTGTTGCCTTTGCCAGCAGAAAATTGAAAGATGCTGAGACCCGCTACTCCACCACTGAAAGGGAATTACTAGCTTTAGTTTGGGCTACTGCCCACTTCAAATGTTACATTGCTAATACCCATTTTTTCATCTATACAGACCATGCGCCTCTAACATTTATGTTAAAAATTCACGACCCTACATCTCGCATGGCTAAATGGATCTGCACTCTCTCAGACTTTAATTTTACAATCAAGTTTGTTAAAGGTAAGTGTAACAGTGTCGCAGATTTCCTTTCGAGGTATGTCAACAATGATAACTCCAATGATACTGTTAATTGTAATTTTTGTATACAAGTCGAAAAGGAAGTTACTTTTATGCCTCATTCTAATCTACTTGAAAAAATTGGTGAATTACAAAAATCAGACAAGAAATGCTGCGAGATTGCAAGAAAACTAGACCAAGGTGTAGAAATTGCTCCTAAATACATGAAATTTTTTTTTAGAGATGACATTTTAGTTTGTGAGGATACAAGGGAGTCAGCTATTTTGAATAAATCTGTAAAGTTAGTCGTGCCAAAAGAATTGGTTACTCAAGTTTTTGCACTAACACATGAGTCCGTAGCGGCTTGTCATCAAGCCTTTCAAAAGACCATTGATCGCATTCGTGAGCACTTCTATTGGCCAGGAATGTCGTCAGATGTCAAGCATCTAGTGGAGTCATGTATTAGTTGCCAGCAGAAGAGAGCTTATAGAGCGAACCAGCTCGCCCCTCTGCAACGTATGCCGACCCCCCAGTTTCCCATGAACAAGGTTCATTTGGATCTCATTGGACCCTTACCGCAAACTTTTTCGGGAAATAAGTATATTGTCGCATATATAGATTCATTTACTAAGTGGCCAGAAGCATATGCGGTTAGTTCAACCACTTCAGATGTCATTGCGGACACTTTAGCTGATTTCATATCACGCTACGGTGCGCCCTGTTTTATTACGACGGACAACGCGAAGAATCTAATTTCAGATGCGATAGAGCACGTATATAAAATGTTTGGTATTAATCATATTAAGACCTCATCTTATCACCCGGCTGGCAACTCGCAAGTGGAGAGACAGAATCGTACTCTTAAAAATGCACTTTGTCACATAGTCAACCAAAATCAATCTGACTGGGACACTAAACTCAAATTTGCACTACTAGCTATGCGTTCAGCTGTCCACTCTTCAACTAAACTTAGCCCAGCTGCAGTTATGTATGGCAGAAATATGAATCTACCATATAATCTCTTTTCTCAACCACCTTCTTTTAATTATAATGATGCACCCTCTTTTTGCGAACTCTTAATCCCAGCTCTTCAAAAAGTATACACTGAAGTACATAGTAATTTAATTAAAGTTTCTGAGCAGCAGGAAAAATACCGTGAAAAGACAGCTGTTGATAAAAATTTTAAAATAGGAGATCTTGTGTGGTTATTTACACCCACAGTCGCCCCTGGTAATACAAAAAAATTAAGCAAGCAAAATAATGGTCCTTTTACTATAATTGAGAAGCTAAATGAGGTTAATTTTAAAATAGCGCTAGTTGCTAATCCCAAAAATTGTCAGGTTGTCCATGTTGACAGGTTGTCTTCTTTCAAAGACAGACTCCCCATCTGGTCCAGTAAACCAAAACAAACAATTGGCCTGGGATCGACTGAAAACGTGACCATCGATTCACCACACCAACCGCGCGATTCTCCTCCTGTACGCAGGTGTAAGCGTAACCGATTCATTCCCTGGGCACCATATGATAGTAACCGCGCACCAGCAGTAGTGAACGTCAACAATAACGAAACTCCGGTAGCGCCGGAAGTGGAGGAAACAGACAGCGACGCGACTGAAATCATAAATCCCTCTCCCCCACCTCCCATTTCTCCGGAGATTGAAGCGGCAGAGAATAACGAGATGTGCGTAAATAAAAATTTAGCAACGGCAGAAGGCAGTGAAATGCGCGTAGGTAAAAATTCAGCCACGGCAGAAAGCAGTTCAACTGCTGAGCACAGCGATTCGCGCAGGTCTCGTTCATCGATTCGTCCAGCTGCTAAATCGAATAGAAGTAGTCGTTCAATATCGATTTCTAGAACCGACTATTCGCTACGGGATAGAAGAGACCGTCCGAGTTATAAATACTAACTACCTTTTTTCGTTATTCAAGCATTTTTATTCAATTTTACCTTGTTTATTTGTATTTATTTATAGTTTAGTTAATGTGTATGTATATTTAATTATTTTTTTTTGACATTTTTAAAACGGAACTTAGTTTTTCTAGCGTATTAAAGGTTTGTTTTGGTTGTGTGTTGATACTCTCATGTAGGCATTTTTAACCCTTTTTATGCCTATACTTAAGGTTTTTGTCTGTTTTATGGTAGATTATGTGGTATATACCCGTCCGCACCCCGTTTTCGTAGATTTTGGGTATATTTTTGCAAAAAAAAAAAAAAAAAGAAACGAATGTAATTTTTGTTACTTTAAAATTTTTTTAGGATGTTGTGTTTTGTATGCCCTTTTGCCGAGGTAGATCTGTTTAGTTCAGTTTTTTTTAATGCATCAGTGTTTTGTATATAACTTTTTAAGTATGTGTTTACTTTAATTTCTACATTTTAACTAGATAGATTTATTATTTACTATACAGTTTGTGGTTTTATTTGAGCTTAAACTTTAAGGAGTGTGGGCCCTTTTTCTTTTTCTAGTACATACTGTCTCATGTACATGCCTGTATGTTGTTGTGTGTGGCTAAAAGTGCTAAAATTAACTATTTTATTTATTCTACTTCCTATTTTTGTGGAATGTGTGTTTTCCTTCCTGGTGATATATGTCACCACCCCTGTTTTTTATTTTATTTTGTGGAATGTTTTCCCTGTAGTGCCCAAAAGGCCCGAAACTGCTTTTTGCTATAAGTAGCACAAAGGCAGAGATACTCTTTCCCATGCACATTACTTGTACGTGCATTTGTAAAATCTACATAATATCCCGAATCATTAGACTGTGTTCGAAAACAAACATGTGTTCTCATATAAAATTGTTACAATTGTGTGCGTAATTCTCTAACATGGTCTGTGATACCATAATTTGTGTCTTACAGATGTATATGTATATATTTTTTTTGTGTGTCACCAGTTGCTCTTGTGTATTTTTGTATAATAGAATTAATATGTGTTTTACAAATTTCATTGACATTTACAGTGTTGTAACTATGATATTACTAGTACTTATTTACATTAATAGATAGTGTTGTAATATACTGTGATGCCAATTATTGAAGTTATGTATATAAGCAGTATAGTGACAATTAATCAGTGGGCACTTCTCTTCTTTTTCGGCAATTTTTTTTTTTTCAAAATTCAATTTATGTATTATTTACAGTTCTGTTGCCAGAAGTCTCAGGAAGGATGCAGTTATGCGTAGGAATGACAGTAGTAGGGAAGTGAGGTTTCACAATCAGGTGGAACATGTGTTCTTTTACAGGTGCAGAAAATATCTTGGTCATTTTAGTGGTAAAATCAGCCTTGTGGTCCCTCCTCTGGTAGTACTCTTTTATGGTCATGTTTCAGGTAATATTTTAGGTAATGGTTTCTACGGATGTGCGAGCTCTGGTTGTATATATCCGGAATATATTGTCAGGGTGGTATTTCAGCGGTGAACTCTCTGGATCCCGTCCCGGATCGATGTATGATCTGTGTTTGTGGGTCAGTTTTTTCAGTGTTGAGGTCCCAGCATGCCATGTGGTACCAAGTTACCTTTCAAAAAAATAATTTGTTTTCTCAAAAAAATTTTTTTTTAATTAGCCGGGGGGAGCAATCTTGTTACGGTTGGTTTCAACAATTTTTTTTTTTAATCTACATTAATTATTTAAATCACTTTCTCAACATTTATTTAAAAGCACTCTTTTTTTCTGTTTCTAATAAAAATTTAAATAAATAAAAGTAATTGTAATAATTATAATAAAATCAGTTTTTATTTTTTCTTCTTTCTTTTTCTTTTTGCAAAGTAATTTCAACGTTTATAGTCTAACGTAGCTTCCTGTTTTTCAAATACGAAAAGCAGACAGCAAGGGAGGGATGTTTTGTCAGTAGACTGCACAGGTGGAAAATTTGGAGTCATCTAGTCTGACTTTGATATAAGAATGACCGACCGCCCTGTATAAGAATTACGTTATCTTATGAGTGTACTATACACGCAATTAGGCTTTGTAAGTTTACGTCAGGCTTCAATTGGCTCTGCTATCAGGCGGATAGCTGGCGCCCATGTAAACAGAGGCTAACAGGACCCCCTTCAGCACACGCCATGGGGGTGATGCATGGTTTCCTTCCCCCATGAAGCGGCCGGCAGAGTGGAGCGGCAAGCTGTAGTCTTCACGATGAGTCCATTTTTCCTTTTGTTTCCATTCCCGTACCCCTGGCAGAGTGGATCGGTCCCGTTTTTCAAGCAGCGCGGGAGAATGAATGTTTACGACACTTGTTGCTTGGCCAAGAGACCTGTCGTTTGACTCGTAAAAAAAAAAAATTCGACTTATTACGGGGCTCGAAGATTGGCCTGTGGGCTGGATCGCGAAGTTGTTGAAGGCGGACAGGTTTCTGGAAGATTTTTTTTTTTGAGAGTGGGGCATTGATGGCCCTACATTAACCATCCTAAATCATGATGTTATGATGAAAAGAGGCTATAAGGGCATTTTCGAATTGCGGATCTATAACTGTTAACGAGAAATTAAGAAGAAGATATGTGTAGCCTATTTTTTTTTTGGCGTAGTGGCGCTCCAAGATTATGACTTCTTAACCATCAGAAGTGATCATAGATATTGAACTAAACCGGTCGTTAGAAGTCGTAGTGTTCTGAGTTACGGTGATGGCTATCTTCGAATAAAACACATGCTTCAGGAAGGTGAAATTACTGACTCCGACGGTGAAGTTCTGGACCGTAGAACGATTTTCCCCTCCGGACTAGATGATGGACCTAGTAGTTGATGGCAAGTGATGCAGTGAGTTGAGAGGATTGATGAATGTTAGCTTGAAACCACGTCTGAATTTTTCCCCAGCCTGAATACTCCAGCTTAAGTGCTTCATCAGATTTTGAAAAAGGAGGAAATGCTCCTAAGTGCCCATTGACTAAAATTGTAGAACTCTCTACCTGTTGTAAGTACTATTTGCATAGTTTTTCTTTTTATTTATTTGTACCTCTTTAAAAAAAAAAAAAAAAAAAAAAAAAAAAAATATGTTTGCTATACCAGAGTTTAAAAGTGAAATGAATATCTTTGGATAATTTCAATAAGAATAAACATTATGAACAGAAATAGTCTGTAGGTTAATATATAATGTTTGTATGTTTGAACGACCATTAAATGGTAATATGATGGTAATTTTAAAAATATGATGTGTAATTTAAAAGTAACCAGTGAGTGGTTTCAACTTAAAAGATCAGCTGTTATATTGTTTTATTAAGATTATTTTTGATAACTTAGTTGCTTCATTATTTTAAATGTTCAAATAAATTGTGTTTTTTTTTTGTTTATTATCAAAGTTGGTATGTTTTTCTTTGTATAAATCTCTAAATAATTAATTTTTTATATTCACAGTAGACCTATAAGAATGGCCTAACCTTTCTGTGATTAATTAAAAAAAAAAAAAAAAAGGGAGAGAAAATTCAACTTTATTAAATTAGGACTTTAAAATTTCTTAAGTTTAAATTCATAACTGACTGTTTTAATGAACATAAATTGAAGTTCACTCAATGTTATACAATCGTATTTTTGATCTTGATTTAAGGATGGATAGATTAATAAGTGAAACAGTAATATTAAATTTAATTTCATAAAATGTTAAATTAAGCTTTAACTCTCCTCTTTCAGAAACATTGTTTTTCTAAAATATACACCAAAATTGGTTTATTTTAAAAAGTAAAAAAAAAAAAAAAAAAAAAAAAAAAAATATCCAGTCATTATACACCACTATACGATTCTTGGTTAACCGATCGGATCTTGTTCAGAATCTCTATGGTTGTTCTAAAATTTTAGTACATCATCATATCCCTATTCTATTAACGGATTTAACTCTTTCCCCTTTTGGTCCTCATATTGGAGGAATTTCAGGTTGCCTGCATTTTTCCAAATTATATGATGATTACACTTTTGTTAATTTAATGTGTATGGAGATTTGAGCTTGATCGGGTTGGAGTGGAGTTGGGTGTTCTTTATGCAATCCAGTATGCTACTTGATTTAGAAATCTGTTGCCCCTTACTACATTTAATATTGTCTTAAAATGATGAGTTCAAAATTATCATTGTTGTATTAACCTATTCGGATTCTTAAGTTTTGATATTTTGATTAGTTTAATATAATTTGCTACCTTTTCCATGGCAACAGATTTCAGTGGAGCTAATCAGGGTATACTTATTTTTTTCTAAATATTTAATTGTCAAGTGAAGATTGAGTAATAAATGAGCTTTTTAAGTTTAAGTAAGTTGTGTTTTAGAAAGAACCCCAAAACACCACAACAATGGTGTCGGGTAATCGGAAGCGTCAGTTACTCAAGTGTAGGATAATCGAGAGTCTACTGCAAGTGTTTTATCCTAATATGTTGGAATAATTATTGTCAACACTATTTTGTTAAAATTTTCCCTATATATTATTTTATGCCTGCGATATAAATCATATGATACATCCATATTATTCAAATATCTGTTGTATGTCGCAAAAATGAAATAAATTCTCGAATGGAATGCTTAGAGAGGAGCAAACTTAAGTCAAATGTCTAGGCATTATTGGAGTTTTTATCGATTTCATTGCAGCTCTAATGGCAGTATGTTTTACCAAATCATGTAACATTATAAAGTAAAACCAAGATTTAGTTTTAATGTTTAAAAAATTAATGAAAAATTACTGGTGCGAATTAAATTTTTAGTAAATTTAAAATAGTATGAGATCATCTCAAAGTCACTTGCAATGTTTAAAACCGTTGAGGAGAACGTTAAATGTACAATTTAAATGATATGGTAAAGATACAAAGAAATTTTGTCATATTTTCATTTTATAACCATGTTTTTAATTAGTTTTCAATTTAACTGGAATACATATGCTTGCACATATATTTTAAAAGGTGTGCATGCATTATTTTTATAGAATACACCAATTTTTAGGTGCGTTCGTAATTATATAAATACGTAGCACCTATAGTCGTCGTCTGATCCGTCCGTCCGTCTGTCCGCATATAACAGCGAAAAAACTACCCAACCAAACCGTTTGAAATTTAAGATATATTATTTTGAAGAATCTTGTCAAGACATTTCAAATTTTATGAAAATCGAATCAATACTTTAGAAGATATTAATAATAATATTTATTAAGAAATTTGAATTTTTTAAAAATCCGTGCTTTCTTGTTATAGGAGCTTCCGAGGTTTAATCATCAAGCGACCGAGATACTTAGACCGAGACTTATTTTAACAGAAATTAATCTGTAGACGATATAATTCATTTCACAGAATTAAAAATCATCAAGATATGAATATTTATATAGCTAGCTATAGTACGAACGCACCTCATTTTTCACGTTTGACGTACAATTTTAAACTTCTTTTTTTATTATTTTGTTTAAATGTATTTTAATGTAATGTAAACTTTATTATTTTGCTTAAATGTATAAATTTTTCCATAGATTACATAAAACATCGTTAGAAAACAATTATGGAGTCTTTGTCTGTCTATCTATTTTCACTGAATAACACAAAATGTAATTTCAAGTTAACGAATTTTTTGCCGGTTTCGAATTGGGTTTCGGGTTGATGTCTAACACAATTTTCGGTTTCGGGTCGCGTGTAACCCAACTCGTGCAGTACTTGAATGGAGATAAAAATGAAGGCTTGCTACAAACACTAAAATAAGAAACAAGACCTTGAATTCAGTTTTATTTTTGTCTTAAAAATTACTTGTTGCATAGCTATTTAACGATTCATAAATAACAGCTATGAAAACCATCAATAGAGGCTTTACATTTCAATATCAAACATCCGTGCCCCACCGAAAGAAGGAGAGGTGGTGATTTAGAGGTTTAAACACTTCCCTGACTAATTATAAAACACAAGCTAAATCGAGATATTGTGTTCTAATGAATAAATGTACAAAACAACGTAAAGAAATGCGAACAAAATTAGCGTCAAAGCTTCACAAAAAAGGGAACTCTTTCTGTACAAAAGAAAAAAAAAAGAAAGAGAAATGTATTTAAGTAAATTAAAATTAATTTTTCAGTTAATTTTCAGGACCTTCTATTATACTAGACACCAAATTGGTAACCTTTTCTGGGCTCCAAGATCACCTACCCACCAAACATGATTCCCACCTAATTTTGTGCGCCAAACCTGTTTTTCTCCCGCCAAAACCTGCTTGAAATTTCCGTATTCCCGCCAAAACTTTATTATTGCGTCCGTGTTCCTCTTGAGTTGAACTATTACTGCCAAAACAGACAGCCTCAAAAAGCGCCAAATCCGAACTGATCTTGGGACCAACTTTTCGACCAAATAACAATGGAATCTGCTCTCTACTAGTATCTTTGCTCTGAGAGCCTTACCGACATATGTGAGTGAGAAATGCAAAGTTGAGTATCGTCCTCGTAGGTCAGTGGTAGAGCCTTGGAGCGTTATTCGGAGGACCCGGGTTCGCTTCCCGGCTTGAACATTTTTCAATCCGTTGGTTTTACACTCAGTTTAGCGATGTAAAAAATTCATGTTTATTATTCATTGAGAAATGTATTATTTATGAAATAGTTTCCAACGTTGAAGATGTACAGCCCTAGTATATATAACATTTATTTGTACTTATAAGGCGTGATACACCGTGCAGTAAAGAGTTAATAAATAAATTTGTTTCCCGAGTACGGTAAAGCAAACCTAAATGAAATCTTTGATTTAAAATACGTAACATAAATCTATAAAATGTTTTTTTTTTTTTAATTTCCGGTCTGTGGTTGTAACTGATTTTTTACTTACCCATCATACGTAGTATAGGATAAGTCTTGTAATCGTTTTGAAAATCGAAAAATTTTTTTTGACGGATTTACACGTTTCAGACACTGGCGATTCCGAAAAACATATTTTTAGAAAAAAAGATTTGCCGTACGTCTGTGTGTCTGTAAACGCTCTATCTCCCGAAAAAATTGAGATAGAGACTTGCAATTTGGTATGTACTTAGTATGTAATAATGGGAAGAAGCCTATTTCATTTCAATAACCTCGATTAACCGGAACTATTTTTTTAGGACTCTCGAAATATTCGTTCTGGTAAAAGGTATATAAAAATTTTCGAAATTGTTTATTTTAAGAAATGCATATAAAAGACAATAAAAAAACATAAATTTTGCATAAAGCATGAAGTCGATCGGATAATGAGTTGCAGAGATATTTGTAATCCTATTTTCCACACTCTTCGATTTTTCATGACCCTGTATTTTATCCAAATTTCACTTCAAATATATATTTTAATTGGAAATTTGACGCTTAATCAGATGCAATAAACCGCTAGTTAATAAGATTATTATTTTTGGAGTTATAAGAAAAACCTCTTTAAAGCAATTCAGTAATCGAACCTTTAAAGTTTATGACGTCATCAAGCCACGATTTTATTTGAATTGCAATGCATTTTATAAGTAATTTACACGTTTTTATTTTAATATTTTACATTATGCATATCCATGATGGGTAAGTATTACGGTGGCCCCCAACGACTAGTTTATTATTCTTCCGATAAATCTCGTCACTTGAATGATTTTATATGCGGGGTGGCTTCATTCGGCAATCAGCCTTGCGAATTAGTTACAAAGAACAGTGAGTTTAAAGTTTCCGTATTTCAGCTTACCCAACTGTACTTAACGAATCATCTTACTTCAATTACTATGAGTAAAAATACAGCTTTTTCATTATCGCAACAGAAGATGTTTCAATAAACACTTCCAGGTGTGATTAGTCAAATAATAAATTCATATTTCAAGGAAAGTTAAATAACAATAAAGATAATTAAATGAATTAACTAAAATGACTAACTGAAAATCTTCGAATTAAATCTTCTTATGCAAGGAATACATCTTGAAAATATAGTTTAACTATATATATAGCACGCTATATATAAAACGCGCATTTTAAACCTGGCGAGGCGTAGGAATCTTTCGCCAATGCAGGGGTAATTTAACCAATGAGCGGGTTGCAAGGTTGTGGTACTTTTTATTATACTCTGCATAATTTTGAAGTGAATAGATAGACGCGGGAGTTGAAATGAATCATGGGATATCGAATGGTAATTTTAATAAAAATAAAAATGATATTAAGAAACGTTCTAAAGAAATAAAAATTTAATGTCTCAAAAGAAGAAATAAATTAGGGGTTTTTACAAGAAGTGTAGCTTTTAACAGATTAAGATTTTTAGAATAAGAATTAAAATAATATTTTGATTAAAGGTTATGGAGTTAAACTATATATTATATTTAAGATATTATTAAACGGCAGGGAAACAAGGTAAAATTGTAAAAATTTGGAATAAATTAATTAAGGTACAATGGCGAAAGTTTTTTATTATTACATATATATATATATATATATATTATTATTATTATTATTATTATTATTATTATTATTATTATATATTTATACTATATCTGTACTACAGTACTAGCTGTAACACAAAGGCGAATTTTTATGCTTTGAACAAACGTAATTACAAGAATGACTTTATATACGTGACGGTTCCATTTGACAATCACACTTAGGAACTTCTTTCAAAGAATAATGAGTTTCGACGTTTCTATATTTTAGCTCAACAACTTGTACATATTAAATGATCCTTCTACAATTAGTATGAGTAAAAATACAGCCTGCTCATTATCGAAACAGGATATGTTCCAATAAGCGCTTCCAGGTGCCATTATTTAATCAATAAATTCCAATTTTGAGAACGATATATCTAAGTGAAAGCTTTCAATTAAAATATGGAAAACAAATACCGTGAAATGCATTTTAACTTAAAATTCTGGCTGTTATAAAAGACAAGAAAAATTATCTTTGGTACTTCGAGCAAACACATGAAAAAATGACGTTATCAATAAGTGGTATAGCTAGGATTTTCACTTTGCAGTAGTTTTGAGTCGTTATTACTCATATAATATATAATTTCGTAGTTTTATTTGTTTATTTGAGAAATAGCAGAAGCAGTAATGCGCGTATGTTGTTATTGTTGTAACTCTCTTTACTGTTGTTTAATTGTTGTATCTTCTGTTGTTTCTTTTGTCTGTCTCATTCATTTTGCACTGAAGAAGGGGTTCCCATTATGAAGCCTTGGAATTTAGTTATATGCTATAGTTTTCACTGTAAAAAATGGGTATTCAAAATTGAGTAAAAAGTACTCAATTTTGAATACGTCACATACTCAAAATAGCTCCGATCCAAATGTACTCAAAATTGAGAAACACATGTACTCATTTTTGATCCTATGGATGTATTCAAATATGAACTGCTATGTACTCATTTTTGATCCCATGGATGTATTTAAATTAAAAAAATTTTATGTCATTAAAATAAAATTTTTAGGATAAAAAAAAAGTTACTTCTCGAGGACAACCTTATATGGGATATATACATTGCTGCTCATTTTTGTCATTCCTGCGTGAGTTTCTAGTAATTAACCAACCCTTGCCCATGCGAGGAATCGAACCCGTGAAGTCCTGTTTACTAACCTGACGACTTAGACCAACGTACCATGAGTGGTCACGCCTCTTTCTCAAATGTTGGTAGTTACTTTGAAACTAACCCCTCTATCCCTTTCTAACAGCATCTGGCGCCATCTGTTAGGAAGGGATAGAGGGTTATGTGTTTTTAAATATGTTTTTAAGGATGTACATTGCCTGTCTATATGTGTTAAAGATTAAAATAATGTCTGAAGTAACAGGTAGTTCGAAGAATTATTAATTAAAAAATGACATTAGAAAAGATCATAGATTGAAATACTAAAATTATAAACTTTGTAAAATTATAATTTATAAAATAATAAATTTTAGCGTAATCCATAAATTTGTAAGCCAAATCAGTTTAGTTTAATACCAATTTGCATAGCTATAATTTGCAAAGATATTATGTTATGAAACTTTTAAATAACACAATATTGTCTCACGTTAAAAAAGTTAAAATAAATTTTAAAAAAATTAGTAGGAAAAAAAATCATAATTTTGAAGTACTATCAAGAAAAAAAAAGTAAATGTGTAAAATGTGAGGAAAAAAAAAAAAAAGAGTAAATGTGTTGTAGTGGATCCACTTTGATGAAAATCCAGAACAACCAGATCCACTTTTCATTTCTCTTATTCTTCGTTTTTCTTTCAAATAATAGCTTTTTAGGCTCCGAAATTTCGTCATTACACATTCTGAAATATACAAGTATGTTGGGTTTGATCATATGTTCATTTTTGATCCAAAAATACTCATTTCGAAGTGAGTACATGAACTTACTCATTTTTGAGAATACATATGTTCATTTTTGATCCAAAAATACTCATTTCGATATGAGTACATGAACTTACTCATTTTTGAGAATGCACATGTTCACTTTTGATCCAAAAATACTCATTTCGATATGAGTACATGGACTTACTCATTTTTGAGAATGCACATGTTCATTTTTGATCCAAAAATACTCATTTCGAAATGAGTACATGGACTTACTCATTTTTGAGTACTTCATTTTTTACAGTGTTGGTTCTTTATGCTTTCCTTTTGGCTTCTTTTACACATACTCGATTACTCTCAAGACAATGAGTTCTATATACATCTTATCAGTTTTTAAGTGTTCGAGGAGGGTTCCCATTATGAAGCCTTGGAATAGTTATATGCTAAAGTTTTGGTTGTTTATGCTTTTCCTTTCGTTTCTTTTTACATACATCCTCGATTCTTCTCAAGCGTTCAAGAAGGGTTTCTATTATAAAGCCTTGGAATAGTTGTATGCTAAAGTTTTGGTTGTTTATAATTTTTGTTTCGTTTCTTTTTTAACATCCTTGATTCTTCTCATGACAATGAGTTTTGTATACATCTTATCAGTTTTAAAGTGTTCAAGGAGGGATTATAACTCCCAAACACCCTCTTCAATGCGTCAGTGTATCAATATTTTTTTTGCATTCGACAAACACTTTTACAAAATCATTTCAATGAATAATGAATATAAGTGTTCAAGGATTTCTTCTAAATCAGCACATATTAAAAAATTTTATTGCAATTATTAAGGAGAAAATTGTTGCATTACCATTAACGAAGCAGAGCAGATATTTCCACAAGCGTTTTATTTAAGAGCAAAAATAAAGCTTTTATATTACGTATTATTTTATTATATTACTCTTTTTATATATTTTATATAATAGCACAAGTTAATTCAATTTTTTCCCATTGTCTATGGTCTTTTAATTTCATTTGTTTGAAATTGTATGTTAACTCTTGTATAAAGACTGTTTTCTTGGATAAATTGTCACTGATTCTTACCGTTTCCAGAACTCTTTCTGCCATCAAAGAAGAGACCTCATAATGACAACCCCCATTTTCTTGGATTAATTGTCAAAATTCTTCTTACCGTTTTGAGCCATCGTTGCCATCTAAGAAGAAACCTCGTATGAAAATCGCCATTTTCATTGTCATACGATTGCCATTTCAATTTTATCATTTGTTGAAGTATAATTATCATTTTCATCGATTAAATGTGAAACTGTCCTTTATCGTTTTCAGTGTCCATTTCTGCATAGACCTTGCATGTAAATTGCTGTTTTCTTGGATAAATTATGAAACTGCCTTTTACCGTTTCCAGATGCCATCTACGAAAAGACCTCATATGAAAATCATCATTTCTATTGCATTAACTGTCAAACTATCTTTTACAGTCTCAAGATCCATTTTTTTTCCCATCTACGAAGAAACCTCATATGAAAATAAACATTTTCTTGGATTAATTTTAAAAATGTCTTTGCTTCACAGAGCCATTCTCTCATAACTATTTTTTAAGTTATTTCACTTGGATAATAAGTAATATCATTTGACAGATCATATTAGTGTGTCGTTTCAGCCGTTAGAGAAAAATTTGCAATCAGAATCTCATCAAATCAAAAAAGTTTGGTAAATGTCTGTTCGGAGAGAGAAAAAAAAAAAAAAAAACAGAGGGAGAAATGTAATATTCTATTATTAATTCTTTTAATTTTTATTTTGACTTATTGAAAAATAGAATGGACATAAATCGAAAAGACATAAATTCCTCGAAATCGATTATTAGCTATACAGTGTTTTGTAGTAATTTTCATTTTTCCTTTAATTTTAATTTTAATTTTTTAAATAAACCTTATGTTTTTTGTTTAAGTGATGTTTTATTTACTGAGATTTTAACATTTTTAACAGTAATACAGATATTTGGATTTAATAGTTTTCACAATAGAACGCTTTTCGAGATTTTCTGTGATCATAACTATTCAGGGGAAGGGGGTGGGATTACCACGCTGTTTCTCCGTCCCTCCTGAAAAAATAAGTAACAAAACTAACAACGAAACACAATGATGATATAATGAGATCAGAAACTGTGTTAGTCATTGAAAAATGCAATTTCTAGATAGAAAGCAATGCAAGTGGCGTAAAAAAGGACTTCATGGGACTTGAGCCTTCTCAATTCAAGGAAATTGTTTTAACACAAAATTTTTATACGCTGTTATGAAGTTTGCTATTTTTTTTCTTTTTCTTTCTTTCTTTTTTTTTCTTTCTTTTTTTTTTCTTTCTTTTTTTTCTTTCTTTTTTTCTTTTTTCTTTTTTTTTTTTTTTTTTGCATATTATATTACTGATTACCATTTAAAAATTAATTCAAATAATAATTTTATATCAGTAATATAAATAATTAAATTGAACGACTCACAGTTCTTGTAAATACTTAACAATTTTTATCATCAATTGTTGAATTATTTTGACCATTTGAAAGTAACCATTTGGCCCTCCTATAATTTTTTAATGGCTACGTCACTGATTTAAAGTTTTTGACGTTTGCCGGTTCCTATTTTTAACTACCACTATTTCTGAATAGAAATCTTAGCCTTATTTAATAACAAAAATTCTGCGATTAAATATGGCAAAGATTGCTTTTCAGAAATACTACTACTCTAAAATACGAGTCGTGCGAGCACTGCATTTCAAGAAGTTGTTGTTGTTTTTCTTATCCTAATTTTTTGCTATCATTTATATGTATTTTAATTTATGACGTAAGCACATTACGAAAAAATACTGCAATATTACAATTACTTTCATCTCCAACAGTTACTTGGTTACACCTCATTAGATTGTTAAATATGTCTATCATAGAAATAAATGTGTTAAATACATTTATTATAATAAATCAATAAAAATATGTTATTCTTATCTGGGCGATTCTCCAATAAGTGAATAATTTCACTCTGTGATTTAGTGAAAAATAAAAGTTAAATTTTAAACAGTTTTTCATTATAAATAGATAATGCATAGACTTGTGAGTAATATACAATATTTCGGAATAAATTTTAAACAGTACTTTTCTTTAAAAGCATTATTTTATACAGGGTGTTACACGTGAGAAAAAAACACAGTCGAAAATAATTGTTTACACCAGTATTTTCTAATAAAAAATTCGGACTTATTATTCGCTGAAATAAACACAAATCTTTCCTTAAGAAACTACTGGTATTTATCACTTTTTTTGACTGTGTATTTCCTGATCTATAGCCACCCTGTTTAAAATAATGTTTTTAAAGAAAACATTAAGGTTATTTCACATTTTAAAGCTATGTCACATTGTAACATGTGAAATAGCTTAACACGTTCACTGCCGGGTTAAAATTACCGGAATTTTATTTTATTTAGAAAGTTTGAATTCACACCAGAAAATACTAATAGCAATATTTAGTTTATATAATTACGCACTTGATTACATAGAATAAAAATTCTTCTTTCGAAATTTCTGGTACGAATTTGTAATTTTAGATTGAAAAACCGCAAGTATACTAGTTAGTTGGCAGCGAATGGGTTAAGTAACGCAGTTGAAATTTACCAATTTCGAATATATTTCAAGTTAGCTGATGTAAATAAATGTGATGCTGATGTGTTGAATTGTAAATAGTTGTATTGATGTCATTTCTAGTAGTGACAAAATTAGGAAATTTGCATCTGTGCACGCAATGCGTTAATCTCAGTAAGACTGTAATATGACATTTTGAACTAAGCAAGAGTAGTTTATATCATGCCAAAATCATAAATAAATAAAAATAATAATAATGATAATTTAAGTATAGGGGATAGTAGCGACATGTAATAAACATATTATCATCTTTCTATCCATTTTGTAGCTTGTAGCTTCTTTTAAAGTCCAGAAAATTAAACCCTGTGATTTTCTCAGTAATCCAGATTGCTGCTTTTATTAAATACAACTGTTCCCAAATTTTATCTGCCCTCTTCGAGGTCACGAATAGTTTTATACAAGAGGACAGTAGTAACAAAAAAACTAGAGGACAACGCTTCTCTGGCCAGATACGCTTTTTTCACTCTAAATAAGAAAGAGTGACTATTCACTCCGGAGGAGTGGATATTCACTCTATCGCAGAGTCAAAATTTGCCCAACCTCTTTAGAGTGACTATTCACTCTAGGCAAAAGTGAAATTATTCACTCTCTGAAAGAGTGAATACTCACTCCCGAGAAGTGAATAGTCACTCTAAACAGGGGTGGATACTCACTCTTTCAGAGGAGTGACTATCCACTCTTGCAAAAAGAGTGGGTTTTTTCACCCTGATAGGAGTGAATAGTCACTCTTTCATAGGAGTGGCTATCCACTCTTTCATAGGAGTGACTATTCACTCTGGCAAAAGGAGTGGATTTCTCACTCCTAACAGGAGTGTATAGCCACTCTTTCATAGGAGTGAATGTTCACTTTTTATGGAGTGAATAAAAAAAAATTTTATGTTTCTTTTTTGGGCATTTTAAAAGAATCATATATTTTAGAGCATGCAATGAAAATAGACACAAGCGTGGTAAAGATTGGACTAAAATACTTTATTGGCAATATTTATTTAATTCAGTTTGTAACAGTAATTGAACTCTTAAGGAAAAATTCAATTAGAGTTACATAATGAATTAAATTAGATTACTGACAAAAAACTAAAATATTTTATTCCAAGCTTATCACTATTGTGTTTTCTTTCATTGCATGCCTTATAAAGATATGATAGTTTTAAAATGCCCATAAAGGCAAGTAATTAACCAAAATCTTAATCAGTGTATATTATTTCTTTCCTTTTCAAATACCCATTAAGTTTTACTTACACTGTAAACTGAAATGTCTGAAATTCAGACACTTAAGTGTCTGAGACGGATGGTTAAAAAAAGAGACACTTTAAAGTGTCTTAAAAATTTAAGACACTTAAATGTGTCTGAATTTCAGACACTTGAAATGTCTGAATTGTGGCCGTTTTTGTGCTCTGATTTGTGAGGAATATGCAGATATTTCTGACCACACTTTTTTTAGCATTAAATACAGCCATGTTTGACCACAGTGAATCCTGGATAAATTGGAAAATATTTGACCATAAAGCAGGGCTGGGGTTTGTTCCGGGAGCAGAACCTGATTAAAGCAGGGGCAAACTGGGTCATCCCCCCCTCCCCCGATTTGAGGGGGCCCCAAGTTTGGTATGAAATTTTTGTAAAGCTGATATTTTAAATCTCTTTCGACTTTGTACTGATTATAATCAATATTTTGAACTTTTAGAGTAGGATACGTTTAAAAACTAAAAATATATTTATCTAAATACAATAAAATCTTTCAATAGTGGACACCGCATCATCGTAGAATTTGTGTGCTATTCGGAGAAAGCGGACTCTTCCGAATAACAGACAAATTCCGTCGTCCTGGGGTGTCCGCTATTGAAAAGTTTTACTGTACTTAGATAAATATATTTTTGGTTTTTAAACTTATCCTACTCTAAATGTTCAAAATATTGATTATAGTCAGTGCAACGTCGAAATAGATATAAAATATCAGCTTTATGAAAATTGCATACTAAATTTGAGAACCCTAAAATCATAGTGGCAATGGCTAACGGCCCAGTTTGCCCATGCTCTTATGGTAGAAATCGAATCTTGCTTTATGGCCAAATATGTATTCTAAAGCATGAAAGTGTTTAATTTTTTGTCATAGTATAGAAGATGTGCACTAAAACAATTCGAGGGACAATGACTACTCCCCCCCCCCCTTCCCACCCTCTTTACATACTATCGCAAAAAATTAAATTCATTCGATTACTGAGCATATAAAAAATATGTTTTTATATAATATTTTTTATATTCAACTTCATTCTATGCTAAAAGCATGTACAATATTGATTACAACTTTTCTGCACCGCCCGATTACACGAATTAAGTCATTGAATACTGTTGTCGGCAACGACTTCATTAGCGGCGCACATTAAAATGGCCGCCATTAAAAAAAAAAAAAAAAAAAAAATCATTTTAGAAGGAAAATTTAACACTGCAATATTAGATTAAAACTGTAATGTTGTTTTAGAAGAACAATGCAACTTTTCATCAAAATTGACTATTTATTTTAGATAGAAAATACTTCTTTTAGAAAAATATTTCTGATTAATTGTTTTAAAGGATCATCAAATTAAAATTGATATAAAATAATTTTGTACCATATAGTTCGTTTTCTGAGTGTACCATATAGTTCGTTTTCTAAGTACAAGTTTATTTCCATGAAGTATGCTTTGAATTGTTTTAAGACTTGAATAGAACAGTTCAATAATGATAATAAAAAAAATAATAATGGCAACTATAGTTTTTTCATTCTCTAAATGTTTTATATATTTTTTAAAATACTAACATATATAAAAACCAGGTTTATGCTATGGGAAACTTTATATATATATAATATGTGTGAAGAAATATATTTTTTCTTTTTAACGTAAAAACATATTAAAATTTACTGAAAACCCTGTATTTTAGATCTTATACAACACAGTTAAACAATCTAGAGTTTTAAAAAAATAAAAAATAAAGAAAGAAAAATAATAGAACCAGTAAATTTAGATCTCGAATTTTATTACAACAATGAAAACCATTTAGAAAAATATTTGGACCAAAATTATGCAAAAATGTAAATGTTTAGCTTTTTTTATTTTCCATTTTCTATTTTTAACCTTTTTACTAAAAATATTTTTTAAAAAATATTAAAATTTGTTTTCAATATCTCAAGTTTTGCAAAACCGAAAGCTAAAGTTTTGAGCAATAAATCAAAGTAAGTAATGATATATTTGTTTTACAATTAAAATTGGCTTTAAAACCAAGTAATATTATGTGTAACTTAGAAGATTTTTTTAAATTCACATTCTCAAATTAAAAAAAAAAATATGTTCTGCCAGTTTGCCAATAAGTTTTTTAGGTTTAACAAATCAGATTTGACAAAAATAAATTCACCCCCCCCCCCCCCCAGAAAAAATGTAAAAAGATTTCTCGAAGAAAATTGTACATCTCTAATTATAAAATATAAAAAATAGGTCACCACAGGAGTTTGACCGCGAAAGAAAATGTTATAAGTATTCCGCATATTCATCAAAGCAACATTAAAAATTCCTTTACATATCAAAGTGTTAAAAAAAATTATAAACACAGCATTTTTTTTTTCAGCATAAGGTTTGATAACTTTCTGTTATTGCTTTTTTAAAAATACATATTTTAAAGTACGCATTTAAAATATATATATATATTACTGATATTTTACAGTCATAGTAATAACATATAATTGCATAATATATATGTATATATATTTCTGAACTTCAATAAAATCAATGCTGTGAGTTATAATCCAGATTCTTTACAATAAAAAACTTTTATTGATAAAGTGGAGATCTAAAGATATATTAAACAAATTTGCTAATTTTGAAATTGATATGAATTTATTTGAAAATCATAAAAAATACACAAATATTTTAACATTAAAATATATTTATTTGGATTTAAAAAGCTACAAATATAACAAATACATATTATTCTTATCAAATTAATTTAAATAGTAATTAAATAATCTTATATAAGCAATTATATTCCAACAAAAGCTTTATTTGAAAACGAAAATTAGTAGTTGTTTATAATCCTACCTACCTTTGATGAGTTAGTCATAACCATAATAGTAAATTATTTTAAACAAATATAACACGAAAATAAATAATTATGAGATTAAATGTTAATTTTATAATATTTATAACTTGTCAATGGAATAGTCAGAATTGAATGAATATTATAACAAGATGTTGAGCGTACTCGCTCAATTAAGGTAGTTGCACACTTCTGGCAAAACATAAAAAAAAGCACTGTTTTGCAAACCGATTTGTTAAAAATATTCATTGAAAATAAATCGCACATATTTTCCTTTCGAAAAGGGGGGAAAAAAAACACATCCGACTGCAAAAAAAAACTCACCAGTCGGATTTTATAAAAATAATATTCAAAAAGTACAATACGAAAATAGATAATTCTCAGATTAAATGTTGATTTTATAATATTTATAACTTGTCAATGGAATAGTCATAGAGCGTACTCCCTCAATTAAGGCAGTTGCACACTTTTGGCAAAACATAAAAAAAAAGCACTGTTTTGCAAACCGATTTCTAAAAAATATTCATTGAAAATAAATCACACATATTTTCCTTCTGAAAAGGGGGAAAAAAACACATCCGACTGCAAAAAAAAAACTCACCAGTCGGATTTTATAAAAATAATATTCAAAAAGTACAATACGAAAATAGATAATTCTCAGATTAAATGTTGATTTTATAATATTTCTAACTTGTCAATGGAATAGTCATAGAGCGTACTCCCTCAATTAAGGCACACTTTTGGCAAAACATAAAAAAAAAGCACTGTTTTGCAAACCGATTTGTTAAAAATATTCATTGAAAATAAATCGCACATATTTTCCTTTCGAAAAGGGGAAAAAAAAAACATATCCGGCTGCAAAAAAAAACTCACCAGTCGGATTTTATAAAAATAATATTCAAAAAGTACAATACGAAAATAGATAATTCTCAGATTAAATGTTGATTTTATAATATTTCTAACTTGTCAATGGAATAGTCATAGAGCGTACTCCCTCAATTAAGGCACACTTTTGGCAAAACATAAAAAAAAAGCACTGTTTTGCAAACCGATTTGTTAAAAATATTCATTGAAAATAAATCGAACATATTTTCCTTTCGAAAAGGGAAAAAAAAAAACATATCCGACTGCAAAAAAAAACTCACCAGTCGGATTTTATAAAAATAATATTCAAAAAGTACAATACGAAAATAGATAATTCTCAGATTAAATGTTGATTTTATAATATTTATAACTTGTCAATGGAATAGTCATAGAGCGTACTCCCTCAATTAAGGCAGTTGCACACTTTTGGCAAAACATAAAAAAAAGCACTGTTTTGCAAACCGATTTCTAAAAAATATTCATTGAAAATAAATCACACATATTTTCCTTCTGAAAAGGGGGAAAAAAAACACATCCGACTGCAAAAAAAAAACTCACCAGTCGGATTTTATAAAAATAATATTCAAAAAGCACAATCTTCGTGATGAACGGAAAAAAAAAATAATAAAATACACACCAATGTTCTAACAATTATAACATTTTATAAATTACAAGCATTTTCTTCAGCGTATATTATTTCTATGTATCGTTTCATGATTACTGTAAATTACTTGTAATCCACATCCACACATAAGGACTGACACAAAATTATAAGCACATAATTTTTCAGTATCAAAGTTACGAACATCTCTTCAAACTACTAAACCGTTGAACTAACATTTTAAATCGAAGTATTAACGCGTCAGCCAATCGTCATAGACGTCTGCCAAGAATGAAAATGGTCCTCGTCAGCGGTCTGTTAAAAAAAAAAAAAAGACAATATTTACGTCAGCATTGCTAATGGTGCGATCTCTGACCCAATTGACTCATTAAACTTTTTTTTTTTTTTATCAGCGCAGCGGGCAGAAACTTTTTATTTTCTGGCGTTAAATTTATCAATTATCAAAATATAATTACTACAGTTGTTATATTTTCAGACAGAGGGAAAATAGCTTAAAAAAAAAAAGATTGACGTAACACTTGCATATAATATATCGAATTTTAAAGAATTTAAAAGCAATTTTCATATTTCAGATTTTTGCTTTAGATATGAAAATCCAAAACATTATTCAGCCATTAACTTTTGAAAGACTTTATAACTTAATCTGAATTTCCATACGTTATTAAAACTAGAGTGGTCACTATTTGTATATACAACTTTGAAATCACTGTTGTTAAACTTTATAGAGACCAATCAGTGTCACATCGTAATTGGAATTTTGCGATCGCTTATGGAAAGTTTAAAAAGACGTTTCTGTTTAAAATGTCAGCTAAAAATTATTATTTAAAAAATATAATATTAAATTGTTTTTAAAAAGGATAATACATATTATTCCCCGGTGAATTTATAATATTTAAACACCACGAAAATAAGGGACTAAGATTTTTTTCGTCAGAGATGGGGTGTGGGGCTCTGTCCCCCTGAATCCACCGTATAAGTCAATTTTTAATTTTATTTATCCTGTATTTTAGTTTATTATTCTAAAATCATACATATTTCTGTTGTCAACATACCTTTTTCCATGAATTTACAAAACACACAACAATAAATGAGGTAACCTCCTTCGAAAGGTTTTTGAAGCAGCTTCTGACATAGTACCACCACCACATTTCGTTAAAACATGGTTTTTGATTAAATATTGCTATTAATTAAAAATTAAATCGGCATTGTTTTTATAAATGAAATGCGAGATTTTTCCTCAAATTAGTGTTGCCACAAAAATAAAATAACCGCATTATATAGTGCAGAACAATGATTAAAAAAAAATAAATAGTAGTACAAAAAAGATAAAATATCAATTCGCCACATAGGTTTACTTTATATTTATGGTTAAAAAGCAAAATTGATATTGAAATGTTTAAAAGAAAATAAAGACACCATCGATCGGTCGAAGCAGTGGTATTTCACGTGTATAATAAAAGGTATGCTTTGTTATATTAAATTTTATTTTAAGTGCATTCAATTTTTTTTCATGTTTTCCAAGAAGCGGATGGATATCTTGTGAATTGACGAAGTTATGAATTTTTTTCTTCCTAAAATCCTATCCCCCCCCCCTTCCTTGAGGCCATTTTTAATGATATCAAAAATCTGTCATACATAAATTTTCGGCCCTTTTCCTAGAAATATTAATAACTTTAAACGGATTTGATACGTATCATAATTAAGAAGTTATGGGTTTTTTTCTGTTTTCACCCCCCCCCCCTATTTCGATTTTGCCCATTAACGAACTTGACCGAGATTTTATGTCCTTTGATTATATGTTATCAGTTTGGAAGAGATTTGTGCAGAATTATTGAAGTTATCGTGTCCATAAAAAAATGATATAGCTATATAGACAGATAGATAAAGTTTTGAACTGGGGTGGGGGGGGGGGGGGGGGGGTTTGGGGTTTTAGGGGTTATAATCGGCGTAGATCTGCAAAAATTTTCAGAAATTCCAACATAGGGGAGAATGTAATAGGTAACATTTCTTACGAAATCTACCTAAAAAGAAAAAGGAAAAATGATCATTTCGTTTCTCTCAATAAATAAATATGGACAAAATTATATAATGCCAGGCTTTCACTCTTCAACGGAGTGAAATATTTCACTCTTGTCAAAGGAGTGAGACAGTCACTCTCGACAACGGAGTGAGATATTTCACTCCTTTCTAGAGAGTGGAAAATCCCACTCTTTAAAGAGTGTATTCTTATAAAATTCACTCCAAAAAGAGTGAAAATGCCTCTCACTCTTCCAAAGAGTCAACTTCTCACTCCTCCCAATTTTAGAGTGTTCCTACCACTAAAATGTCATAGTAAATTTTACCTTATTAAACAGCCGAAATCATGTCATTCAATAAGGCAAAATTTTCTATTAATTTTTAGTGGTAGCAAAAAAGCGTAAAAGTTGGCAGCTATGATATAGAAATAATTTTAAATTACCATAAAAATTCTTTATTATTTACTTTAGAGTATAAATTTTTGGGTGGTAAAATTGGTAAAAATAGGCTCTCATTACATTTAAAATTGCTCCAGAAGATGAGTGCATAAGGGGAGGACAAGAGACAGTAGTGACAATGTGACTATTTAAAATGCTATTGGAGTAAAATTTACTGTACTTTTCTTGAAAATACCTTTTGAAATTGTTGAAGGACATTACAAAATACATTTTATGCTAAAAAAAAAAAAAAAAAAACTGTATAAATGACAAAATACAGCTTATAACCTCAGAGGACACAAATTACCTACTTATTGGAGAATTGCCCATCTATTTGTTTAAAAACTAAACATTAAATTCTTAATGGGGAAGATAAAGTTAAAACAAACCAGTATGCATAACAGCAAGATTTTCCAGTTTACAAATACTACCTGTAAAGTTGTTTTCCTACAACTGCTTAAATCTTCAGCTGTATCTACCGATGAACGCAAGAATGGCTTCTTTGTTAAATAGGTTAGATTTCTTTGAACTCCAAATGCTTTATGTATTGTTGAGCATCGGTGGTTCAGTGGTAGAATGCTCGCCTGCCACGCGGGCGGCCCGGGTTCGATTCCCGGCCGATGCAGAGTTTGCTTTTTACTATTAAAACTATTTTATAATTTTATTAATTATTACACATTTTATTATAATTTTAAAATTAATTATTTTATTTTTTAACTATTTTATAACATTAATGCTCACTATAATTGATGAAGTGCTTCGAATCTCATAGAGAAGTGTTCTCGAAGTCAGCGTTTCTATTTTTGAATTCATTTGTCTATATATTTTAATAACACTAACTATTAATACGTAATTATTCATTTCTACCAGTTATAACAATCATGGCGGATGTTTCGTTCGATAATAGGGATGTGCCTAAAAGACAAAACACCATATGGACCAGAATTTTGCAATATTCTTTTCTAGTAATGATGTTTTAAACTAAAGTATTGTATATATTAGATAGATTATTTAAATGAAAAAAAAAAAAATAATAATAATAAAAAAAAAAAAAAAAAATAGAAGCATTATGTTTACTTTTATTGTATCAGATTTTAAGAAAAAATCGCGAGATATTTAACCCTTTGAATTGCGGTGGTCTATTATTTATACCAATTACCTTTAAGTTAAAACTGCGAAATGGCACCCGAAATTGTTTAATACAAATTTGCTGTTATATTGTAAAATTGTCATGCCATCTACGAAAAGACCTCGTATGAAAATCACCATTTTATTGCATTAATTGTCAAATTATCTTTTACCATCTCAAGAGCCATTCTTTCCATCTACGAAGAAATCTCATATGAAAATAAGCATTTTCTTGGATTAATTTTCAAAATGACCTTACTTCACAGAGCCATTTTCTCATAACTATTTTTTAAGCTATTTCACTTGGATAAATCAAAAGTAATGTCATTTGACAGATCATAGTATTGTGTCGTTACAGACCTGAGAGAAAAATTTTCAATCTCATCAAATCCAAAAAGTTTAGTAAATGTGTGTTAAAAAATAAAGAAAAAAAACAGAGGGAAAAATGGAATATCCTATAATTATTTCATTTAATGTTTATTTTGACTAATTGAAAAATAGAATTGGCATAAATAGAAAAGACAAAGTTCATCGAAATCGATTATTTAGCTAGTTTTGTAGTAATTTTTATTTCCGCCCTTTTTTTTATTTATTATTATTTTTTTCTTATGTTTTCTTTTAAATGTTTTATATACTGAGATTTTAAAATTTTTAACAACAATACAGATATTTAGATTTAACCCCTTCGCGACGAGCGACTTTACAGAATTTTTAATCTTTTACCACCGGTTTTTCACAACAGAAATTTTCATCTAATTGAATCGCAGAAATGTTAAGATTTAATAAGGCAAATCTTCCAATATAAAATAACTGGTGGGTATAATTGAGGATTCTGAGTATCTTATGTGTCACGTATCCGTGTCGCTCGTCCCCAAAGGGTTAACAGTTTTCGCAATAGCATACTTTTCAAGATTTTCTGTTATCATAACTATTCAGGGGAGAGGTGAGGATATCGCGCTGTTTCTACGTCCCTCGTTAAAAAAAAAAAAAAAAAAAAAAAAAAAAAAAAAAAAAAAAACGAAACTTAATGGTGATGTAATGAAATTAGAAACTGAGTTAGTCTTTGGAAAATGCGATTTCTAGATAGAAAGCAACGCAAGTGGCGTAAAAAAAGAAAGTTCTTCGTGGGAATTGAGCCTTCTCAATTCAAGGAAATTGTTTTAACACAAAATTTTTATACGCTGTTATAAAGTTTGCGATTTTCTTTTCTTTTTTTTTGTTCTTTTTCTTCATCTTTTTTTTTTTTTTTTTTACATAGGGAAGATTATGGAAGGATGGCCAATTTTAACAAAAATATATGTTATAAATTACGTTTCGCTAGTACAATATGGAAATTTTTAGAATAACATCTTGAAACATTTTAACATATTTAAAAAACATAAATGTGATGATAATAATTAAAATTTTAGGTTAAATTAACAAGAAAAATGTCCCATCCCTCCCTCATGTGGGGGGGGGGTGGGTGGGGAGAGACGGGACATGTTTTTAAAATGAAAATTGATGGTTAATTTTCAAAAATATTGTGAAAAATGACGAAAACAGTCTGACATTTGCATTCCTAAGGTTTGTTGTAAATTCCAACAATTTTTTTTAAATCTTATATTATGCTTTGTAAAATCCAAATCAAATGAAAAAAAATATGCTTGTGCCAGACTAGTGCCGCCGATTATTACTTACCCATCATACGTAGTATAGGGTAAGTCTTGTAATCGTTTTGAAAATCGAAAAAAAAAATTTGACGGATTTACACGTTTCAGACACTGGAGATTCCGAAAAACATATGTTTAGAAAAATAAATTGCCGTCCGTCTGTGTGGCTGTGTGTCTAAACGCTCTATCTCCCGAAAAAATTGAGATAGAGACTTGCAATTTGGTATGTACTTAGTATGTAATAATGGGAAGAAGCCTATTTAATTTCAATAACCTCGATTAACCGGAACTATTTTTTTCGGACTCTCGAAATATTCGTTCTGATAAAAGGTATATAAAATTTTCAAAATTGCTTATTTTAAGAAATGAATATAAAAGACAATAAAAAAACATAAATTTTGCATAAAGCATGAAGTCGATCGGATAATGAGTTGCCGAGATATTTGTAATCCTATTTTCCAGACTCTTCGATTTTTCATGACCCTGTATTTCATCCAAATTTCACTTCAAAGATATATTTTAATTGGAAATTTGACGCTTAATCAGTTGCAATAAACCGCTGGTTAATAGGATTATTATTTTTGGAGTTATAAGGATGTTTCTTTTAAGCAATTCAGTAATCGAGCCTTTAAAGTTTGTGACGTCATCAAGCCACGATTTTTTTGAATTGCAATGCATTTTATAAGTAGTTTACACATTTTTATTTTAATATTTTACATTATGCATATCCATGATGGGTAAGTACTACGGTGGCCCCCAACGACTAGTTTTTGGTGGATGTAGCTTTGCAATTATGTCTTATTCATCAATGATGTAACAGTCATAATGTACTTTTACATAACTTTTTAAATAGTATATTGTCATGTAAAAATAATAGTTCTCAGTTTGAGTTCAATAATTATTTCAAAACAGTAATATTTTATTTAAAAAAGTTAAGGAAATTCATATTATAGAAATAAATATAAATATAAAAATTTAATACTAATGGTTGACATTGATAAATAATGCATAAGCAAGAAAAGAAAAATTTGCACTGCTTTAATTTTTCAATGTATATTTGTTTTTAAAAGATATCACGAAAGTAGTTAAAATTCCTTTTTAACTTTCAGAATAATAAGTTTTATTTGTTACACTGATCAACTCCAAAACAAGATAGTCTTATAAATATAAAATACAAAAAAAATCGTCTGTCATTAAACATTATTATTTGGAGAGAGGAGGGATGGACATGTCCCATCCCTCCCTGAGTCGTTGTTTCCCATCCCTCCCTTAGAGCAACATTAAAAAAAAAATAGGCTTTTACAAAAAGCATGTGGCTTTTAGTCTTAACTTAACTGTTCATTCATAAAATATATACTGTTGAGTTTACAAAACATTAAAAACAATTAAGTTAGCAACAAAGAATGGGATTGAAATTTACATTAAAAATCTGAGTAGATAGTTATTTTTGATATTTTGTAGAATAGACTTTTTAATTAACAAACTCATAGGTGCTCGGAACTAAAAATATTTTCAGCAACAAGTATTATGCAAGGATTACTCCATCTGGTAGATGAGTAATAAATTAAAAGTAAAGCTTATTTTAAGCATTACTGCAGATGTTCCACCCCTCCTACTTTCCCATCCCTACCTAATCTCCCCATCTACATTATTGATTGTTATTTTAAAATTAATTCAAATAATACTTTTATATTAGTAATATAAATATATAAATTGAACGATTGAGAAGTTCTTGTAAATACTTAAAATTTTTTTATCATCAATTGTTGAATTATTTTGATCGCATGAAAGTAACCATTTGGCTCTCCTATAATTTTTTAATTGCTACGTCACTGATTTAAAGTTTTTGGCGTTTCCCGGATTCCTATTTTTAACTACCACTATTTCTGAATAAAAATCTTAGCCTTATTTAATAACAAAAATTCTGCGATTAAATAGGGCAAATATTGCTTTTCAGAAATACTGCTACTCTAAAATACGAGTCGTGCGAACACTGCATTTCTAGAAGTTGTTGTTGTTTTTCTTATCCTAATTTTTTCCTATCATTTACATGTATTTTAATTTATGACGTAAGCACATTACGAAAAAATACTGCGATATTACAATTACTTTCAGCTACAACAGTTACTTGGTTACAGCTCATTAGATTTTTAAATGTCTATCATAGAAATAAACGTGTTAAACACATTTATTATAATAAATCAATACGAATATTTTATTGTTATCTGGGCGATTCTCAAATAAGTGGGTAATTTCACTCTGTGATTTAGTGAAAAATAAAAGTTAAATTTTAAGCAATTTTTCATTATAAATAGGCGTAGGTTGGTGAGTAATATACAATGTTTCGGCATAAGCTTTAAACAGCATTTTCCCTTAAAAGCATTTTTTATATAAGTGGGCTACAGATGAAGAAAAAAAAGTCGAAAAAGGGTATACGCCATTATTTTCCTATTAAAAATTCGAACTTTTTAATTGTTCAAATAAACATAATTTTTTTCGTAAGAAAATACTGATAAATTACATTTTTTTTACGTTGTTTTCCCTGATCTATAGCCACCCTGTATAAAATAACGTTTTTAAAGAGAATACAGGGTTCGTACGCCTCCTGGAATTTTGCGACCAGGAAATTCTTCGGTACCAGTATTTTCTTACAGAAAATCTCTGTTTAAAAGAAGGCGGTGTTTCTCGAGTTTAACCTAGATTTCTTTTTCTGTAAAAAAAATACTGGTAACACTCCTGGAAATTTCCCTGATCCGTACGAACCCTGAGAATAGTAAGGCTATTTCACCTTTTAAAGCTATATCACATTGTCACATGTGAAATCGCTTAAGTAAAGCAGTTGAAATTTACCAATTCCAAATTTATTCCAAGTTAGCTGATGTAATTTCATTAAATTGTAAATAATTCCATTGATATAATTTCAAGCAGTGACAGGGGCATTAGTGACAAAATTAGGAAATTTGTAAATCTCAGTAAGACTGTAATATGACATTTTGAACTAAGCAAAAGTAGTTTATATCATGACAAAATCATAAATAAATAAAAATAATAATAATGATAATTTAGGTAGGGGACAGTAGCGACAAGTAATAAACATATTCTTATCTTTCGGTTCATTTTGTAGCTTCTTAGCTTCTTTTAAAGTCCAGAAAATTAAACCTTGTGATTTTCTCAATTCAGATTGCTGCTTCTACTAAATACAGCTGTCCCGCAAATTTTATCTGCCCGCCTGGTAGTCACATGAGCAGTTTTATACAAGGGGACAGTAGTGACATAAAAAATAGGGGTCAACGTTTCTCTGGCCAGAATACATATAAAATACTTTTAATTTACAATAAAAATTCTTTATTAGGTACTTTAGAATATAAATTTTTATTTTGGGTGGTAAAATTGTTTAAAAAAGGTTGTCATTACATTTAAAATAGCTCCAGAAGATGAGTGTATGAGGTGAGGACAATGGAAAGTAGCGACAATTTGATTATTTAACCCTTTCCGGCACAGACAAAAGACTGTTCGTAAAATTAGAAATTGTTGACTGACTCCGGAATTTCCAATCGACTTTTTAGAAAATATGAACTCCTTATTTTAAGCTTTCATTATAGAAACAAAATTTTATTGGAATTAAAATTAGTTTGGAATTAAAATTAGGTGTGCCCGGAGTGGGACCACTGTGCCGGAAAGGGTTAAAATGCTATTGGCGTAAAATTTACAGTTCATTTCTTGAAAATACCTTTTGAAATTGTTGAAGGACATTACAAAATACATTTTTTGCTTAAAAAAAAAAAAAAACTATATAAATGACAAAATACAGCAAATATCTCCAAAGGACAAAAGTAACAGATGTACAATTCGCCCTCAGTCCGCCATCTTGTTTTTTAAATCAAAACACATTCGTTTTGTTTCTCATTTCCAAAATATTTTCCATCCATATTTACTTATTATAAACACGTTATTTAATTTAATTGACTAATTTATTTATGTTTAATAAAAAAGAAAGAAAAACAAAACAAGATGGCGGACTGAGGGCGAATGGTACATCTAAGCCGGACAAAAATAACCCACTTATTGGAGAATAGCCCATTTATTTGTGTACAAACTAAACATTAAATTTTTAATAGAAAAGATAAACTTTCAATTAACCAGTATGCATAACAGAGCAAGATTTTCAACTTTCCATTTTTTCCAGTTTACAAATACTACCTGTAAAGTTGCTTTCCCGCCACTGCTTAAACTTTCCGCTGCATCTACTGCTGAACGCAAGAAAGGTTTCTTTGTTAAATGGGAATGCTTCTAATACAGTCGAGCATCGGTGGTTCAGTGGTAGAATGCTCGCCTGCCACGCGGGCGGCCCGGGTTCGATTCCCGGCCGATGCAATGCTTACTATTTTATAATTTTATTAATTATTAAATATTTTATTATAATTTTATAATTAATTATTTTATTTTTTAACTATTTTATTATAATTTTATAATTCATTATTTTATTTTTTAACTATTTTATTAAAATTTTTATAATTAATTATTTTATTTTTTAACTATTTTATAGCATTACTGATCACTATAATTAATGAATGGCTTCGAATGTGCGTGAGAAGTGTTCTCGAAGTCCGCGCTTATATTTTTGTGTCATTTGTCTATATATTTTAATCAATTACTATTAATACTAACTAGTAATACATAATTATTAATTTCTACCAATCATAACAATCATGGCGGATGTTTCGTTCGATAATAGGGGCGTCCCTAAAAGACAAAACACCACAGACCAGGGTTGCAAGTTTGGCTTTTTTTTTTTTTTCTTTAATTCGGAATTTTGAATTAACACCAGAAATTAATAGGTGTAAATTTTGTTTTATTTATTGAGAGATATTTATTAGCTTTTCAAGGTAATAAATTTTCCTTCAAAATTACCGGTATAAATTTGAAAATTCTGGAAAAAAAAACTGCCAACCCTGCCATAGACCAGAATTTGCAATATTCTTTTCTAGTATTGAAGTTTTAAATTAAAATATTATGTATATTAGATTATTTAATTGGAAAAAATATAGAAGCATTGTTTACTTTTATTAGATTTTAAGAAAAATCGCGACCATTTGAATTACGGTGATCTATTTTTTATAGCGCTTAATTTTAAGTTAAAGCTGCCAAATGGCACCGGAATTATTTTCCTGAAATTTAGCTTTTATAACGTGCGTGGTTAAAAAAAAAAAAAAAAAGAGAGAGAGAGAATTTAATTATTTTCAAATCAATTTGTTCGTAAATTCTGGCGATATTCCATGATTTTAATACTTTATTTAACACATTTACTTTTCTTTGAAAGGCCAAAATAAAATTACATTTTATAAAATATGTTTATATATATATATATATTTGCTTTAAATATGTACCGAGCATGTGGAGTGGGGCCGCATGCAACCCACTGGCTACATAATGAATATTACTGTTTTACACCAATTTAATTTAAAATTAAAATTTTGAAAATTTTCATTTAATATAAAAATGGAACTATTATAAGGAAAATGCAATTTCTAGACAAAAGAAAAACGATTAAAAAAAAAAATTACTTGGTAAAACAGTTGACCTGGCCGGCGTCATTTTAATGACGTCATAAAATTATAGATTACATTCCAATATCATCAACAAATGATAAAGAGTCATATGTCGATCGTATAAGATAAACCATGATTAAAGTTCTTTCTCACACAGAATTGTATTTTGGTGGTATAGTATTTGGTTTGTGAAAAAATAATCACAAACGTGTATGAGGTAGGAGGGATAGCAATTGCCCTACGACAGTATAAATTTATTTATTCTGGTAAAGATATTAAATTGTTATTAAGCTATAATACGTATGCAAAAAATAATGCAATAGTTCAGTGTTATATTGCGCATATCGTGGAGGCAAGAAAATGCCGCGATATATTGCAATGCACCTGCTCTATATAATCGAACACATTAAATTTTTATGAAAAGTGATAACCTTCAGGAAAATTATGTACATTTGTCTTCGAAACCTTAGCTTAAACGCATAATTCAGTGTTTCTAAGGAAATTCATGATAGATAATAGAGACCTTTTGTAATCGATAAGTATAAAGCAATTTTAAGCGGCAACAACAAATGCCAAATCACATAGTAAATAAATGGTAAAGATGTACCATATTTCAGGAGCTACTGAAGCGATTTGATTGTTTCCCTTTTTCCTAAATGGAGCTTCTTTTGGATGGAGTTACTTTTTTTAAATGGAGCTATATCTGGAAAATAATATACATCAGGTTTTCCGGGATCTCGGAAGTTAATTGATCCCGCAATATTACCACATCAACCGAAACATACATTCAGCGAGAAAAAACTACAATAAATCCACAGCCAATTTGCATAAAACCCAATATACATAAATAAACACTAAATAAGGTAATACGATATTGTGTTTAATGCGTTATTGTTAGAAAGTATATATTACTGCTTGAGTTGAAACTTTTAAAATAAAATTTATCTAAGTTACATGAGTTTGTATTAATATTAACGTGTGGGCTAATTTAATAATGACAATTAATAAGGCTGGTCTCAAGTCCAAACTGGCTACTTTATGGCACATTTTTTAATTTCTATCTGGTCACAAATGTGTCAGTCAAAGTTAGCGTTTTGAACCGAATTCCCGAAACGGCAGCACTAGAAAGGTAAAAAAACGTGTCACGTGAAACGAATCGCTTGTAACTCGATAAGTAAAAATTTATTTATCACAAAAATGGAAAAACTCATTTCTATCGCTTCAATATGCAGGCCTGCCAATTTTATGCTTTTTCGTTAAAAAATGAGTCAGAAAATGTGTCAGAAAGTTTCGCGTTGTTGAGCTGGTCATTTGAGAACCACCTTAAGTGACAATTCAAAAAACATTAAAAAGTCCATTTAAAGATTAATTCTAGATAATAAAGATTGTTGCACTATTGACCACATTTTTTGTCAGGCTTCATTTTATTTTTACAACATGTCGGGTCGGTGCCTATTGGCTGGCATAATGGGATAAATCATTTCTTGCTTTGCGCTCTAATCGAAATTTTTACCGCATTAATCGAAGTATCGTCTGCAAAAAAATAATAATGCTGCATTAACTGAGAACCGCATAAAGCTAAAGAAATTTGTGTATACAACAAGGGTGCCACTGGCGACTATTTTTTAAATACTTCTCAAAACAAAGCTTTTTTACATACACTCTGACAACATATGCAAGAAACATATAATACAAAATTTATATTTTAAAAATAGTGGTGCGAATGACATATAAAAATTGTAGTAGCTATTATTTCGCTAGTAGCAGCCCTGATATAATTCATAACGTAAAACAATGATACACTGCAATTTCAGATGATAATGAAATAAATATTTAGGATTACGATATGTTTTATAAACATGAGTAATACATACTTTTTCTTATAACCGTTTTTCTGTCTGTTCATTAAAATCACGTAATTCTAAAATTTACCAACTTTGTTTTAAAATTATTGATATTTAACACTATAATACATTTAAATTTCATATGAATATCATCGGAGAATTTTTATCCTGTGAATTATGAATTAAATCCTGTCTATAAACAATTAAAAGAGTAGAAAATTTTAATTAACATCTGTCTTAGCAACGTAGTTTCTACCGACTTTAGTCAAGCTTTTAGAATAGAATATTTTAATAATAAATATCACATCATAAAAATCTAATGCAAAAGTCCAACTAAACCTAATTAGTACGGTTCACGATTTATACATGTTTAAATCGCGCTACGTGTGTGATACGTGTATGTAAGTTTAAACTCCCAGAAAGCTAATGGAAAAAGGTTTTTTTTTTTTTTTTTTTTTTTTTTTTTTTTAAATTGAAAAGTTTAAATCAAAGATTAGAAAGCTACGGATGAATTTTTGGTATGAGGTAGAATTTCTATATTTAAAATTGTTTTTCATGAAAATTTTCGGTACTTTTATGTTAGCTGGGGGCCAGTGATATATATACATACATACACACACACGCACACATATATATCTATCTATCTATTATATATATATATATATATATATATATATATATATATATATATATATATATATATATATATATATATGAAACAAATTAAAAAAAATTTCGCCGTTGGCTTCATCAAAACTATAATTCTCTGTAAATCCCATTATTCTAAATTATTTTCTCGTTCTAGTATTTCGATTGTCAAAATTCCACCTAGCTAAAAATACTTTATTCTAAATTCATTCTCTTAAAAAAATGGCTCTGAGCGCTGTTCTGTTAAAATAACACACTTTTTGTTTCATTAAATAAATGCATCCTAGAATTTAATTCTTTTAAATAGTATCAATGTCCCAGCTAAAAATATTTTAATTCTATTGAAATGACAACCTATATCTTTTTATTTTTATTTTTATTTCTATTCCCCTATGTTTTCTGACAAAACAATATTCTTTCTCAAAAATATGAAAGCTAATTTCAGTCTCAATATAAAATCTTATCTTGGCATCTTGCCCATTCTCGGTAAAACCTACGTATTTTTTTTTCTTCTTCTTATTTGTTCGAAGGAATTAGATTATTCCGTAATATTCTAGAAATATTTTTCCCACACTTTTTTAGCTTACGGTCTGATAACTTCAAAATCATAGCGCCGGAGAATTTAGTTCCGTAGCGCTGATTGGTCGAAAGACTGTTTAACCCTTTCCGGCGCGGCGTAAGTCTGTTTTTAAAACGATGAAATTATCGTCTGACACAAGAATTTACAAAAGAATTTATTAGATAATAAAAACTTGCTTATTTTCATGTAGCTAATGTAAAATGAAAAATTTAATTAAATATTCTTTGTGCCGTTTGTCAGTTTTGGAATTAAAATTAGGTGTCCTTTTTTGTGGACACCACCTGCTAAAGGGTTAATGACACTGTATTCTGGGGCGTTAGATAATAGTTATACGCGGAGTTTTCCCGCGTAGCGACAGATTGTTCCTGGAGCCGGTTGTACATGTAACCCCGATGCGTACTTCACGACCATGGAATAAATCTCCTTGACTGCCAATTAGACAAGACGACGCTGCCTGTTAAGATCTAAAGTCCTCTTTAACATTGAATTAATTCACCAAGTCTCTCCACGGTACTAAAATCCTTAATTATGGAATTATCATCTTAAATTAGTAAAGCATGGCCTCAACTTTTCGCTGGATTCGAATAAAAAATGAACTGGAACAGACTCCCTATTCTTTGCCTTCAGGATGTACACCATAATTTGGATTCTCGGCGCCACGACTACAAATTCCTCGGTGGAAACCCTCGCCTTGATAATTGGATCTCCATAAAATACGGTGATACAAATGAAAACGTGACATATAGTTTTTAAATTAAAGAAATGCATGGATAGGCGTTGTAAGGTGTGTTTGTACGTAGGAGAGGAGTACAGTAATATTGAAGATGAGAACTGTTTGAAGTTATGTAAGGTTTATAACTGAGTCTACAGACTCAGATGTAAAATCTGTAATTTGTCTTATATTGGACAAACATCAGGTCCAATTAATAAAAGGTTTAATAATCACAAATCGGATATAAATCATTGTAAAAGTGGTAAAGAAGAGCAAGAAATTGAAATTACCCACTTTAATAAACATGGCTTAGAGAATATAGAATTATCAGTTCTTCATATAATTCCGAATAAGAGGGAAAGATTGCTATGTGAGAGAGACATGATGATAAAATATGGTACTGTTTACCCATATGGGTTAAATGTTATGTTTAACCAGGTTAATGTATTAAAATGCTTTAGAGATAAAGTGTTGGACGTTTCTATATATGAAAGAACTAATCATGATATAAGAAATGAAGATATTAATAATAAAGGAAATTATAAAGATTTATTAAATCTTAATAACATTATGGAAATTGAAAGAGCCATACTTGGTTGTGACATTAAAGATAATGTAAATGGAATTAAATTTATTATATTCAATTTAAAGAAAAAACTTATTCCAGAACTGCTAAGTTCTATATATATAAAAAATAATGGTGGTATTAACATCGATATGAGTTTGGATTTGTTAAGATTTAGAGTAAGAAAACAAAGTCTAGAAGAATATTTGAAGCTACAGAATAAACATGATAAAATTGATAATAAAGTGTATTTTGTCATGGACTATATTGGTCACAAAATGAGTGGCATTAATTTTAAAACAATACTAAACAAATATAACGAATTATTGCCAGTTAAGAAAATTGAGATTGTAAAGGCATTTAGATATGATAAGCCATTGGGACGTGAAATATTTAACTATAATGGATATGCTAAAGAATTGCAAAAGGGAATTGATAGTAGCGTCTGTCATTGTAATGACGCGAAATACAAGAGTTTTATAAATGAAACGTATGGACATGTTTTAACAGGCAATTTAAATATCGTGCAAAACATAAACCTTAGAAAATATATGCGTTACGGTACGAAGTATCGCCTGAAAAGGATTGTTACAAAAACTCATGCTATACAACGTATAACGAAAAATGTAGATATTTTTGTTCAGAAATTGATGAATAAATATGGCTTACCCGAAAGTGTTTTTTTTGGAGTGGAAATTTAATATTTTGAAGGAAATGAACAAGATTTACAATAAAAAAAGTGATGGAGTTACGGGTGAATACTATAATGATTTAAAGAGTTCTATCAAGCAGCTTCAGAACAGCTTTATTATCACATACGTTGATAAAGCAAATTCTAACTATGCAATAATATGTAAACAACTATATGGAGACATTCTACGTGGTAGTTATGATAATAAGGCGAATTATAAGCTCTTAAAATCAAGCAAACAAGTAGTTGGTAATAGGATCAAGGCTTTCTACAAGAAATTAAATATTAAACAACATAGCAACGAACTGCCGTATCTTGTTTTAGTCCCTAAATTTCACAAAACTCCTGTGACCTTTAGAACTATTACATGTGGTTTCGGTTCATATTTGGTTACAGCAAATAAAAAGTTTCTACACATTCTAAACAAAATATTTGCTAAAGTTTTAAAAGAAAAATCTACATGTATAATTAAAAACAGTTTTGAATTGATTGACAATTTAAGAAAATTGTGCAATATAATGGAATTTCATACTTATGACTTTGAAGATTTATACAATAGTATTAATTTAGATGATTTAAAGAGTAAAATTATGGATTTTTTTAAGGAGTTCAATACTACAAATATAAGCTCTGAACAGTTCACAACTCTTTTTAATTTTGTAGTTAAAGAAAATTATTTATATGAGGGTAAACGGGTTTACAAACAGATTAAAGGTATTCCTATGGGTGGGAGCTGCAGCTCCATCCTAGCTGATATTTATTTATATACATATGAAAAAGAAGATACTGCAAATCAAAATGTAATATATTACAGATACATAGATGATGTTCTATTAGCCGGGATTAACAATTCCTTGAAAGATTTCAGCTTTAATCACTATCCAAATAGTTTAAGCCTGATAATTGCGTCAAATAATTCAAAATGTGTCGATTTTCTGGATGTAACTTTAGATGTTTCTAATGGTGAACTGGTAACAAATATTTACGATAAGAGAAATTATTTTAATTTTGATACAATTAAAATGTTACATTTCACTTCAAATGTGCATTTGTCCATTTTCAGAAATATTTTTATAAATGGTTTATGCCGTATTGAGAAATTGTGCTCTAATTATGCAAATATTGCTAGGAATATAGCTGATTTTTATTATATGGCGTTATCACAAGGTTATCCGGTTCAGTTTTTGTCCGATCTAACATACAAATTTATCAGAAATAAAGGTTATAGTGACGAACTGTTAGGAGTGTTCAATACGAGCGATGTTTTGTTGATGTGATATTTGTGGGAGTGTCGGTTTAGTGGGTTGTTTACCGTGTTGTAAGTTGAGAATTTGATAGTGAAGTCTGGTTTTAGTTTGTCGGTGTAGAGGGTTATTTACCGTGATGTAAGTTGAAAACTTGTTGGTGTAGTCTGGCTATGGTTTGTCGGTGTAGTGAGATGGTTGCTGTG
This sequence comes from Maratus michaelseni, assembly GCA_963931845.1. Lineage (NCBI taxonomy): Eukaryota > Metazoa > Arthropoda > Arachnida > Araneae > Salticidae > Maratus > Maratus michaelseni. Next base: position 84,894,700 of record OZ007594.1, read on the forward strand.
ATGTAAGTTGAGAACTTGATGGTGTAGTCTAGCTATAGTTTGTCGGTGTAGTGGGATGTTTGCCGTGCTGTAAGTTGAGAATTTGTTGGTGTAGTTTGGTTATAGTTTGTCGGTGTAGTGGGTTGTTGACTGTGATGTAAGTTGAGAACTTGATGGAGTAGTCGGGCTTTAGTATTTCGGTGTAGTGGGATGTTTGCCATGATGTAAGTTGAGAAATTGATGTTGTTGTCTAGTTATAGTTTGTCGGTGTAGTGGGTTGTTTACTGTGATGTAAATCGAGAATTTGTTGGTGTAGTCTGGCTTTAGTTTGCTTCCTTTTGTTATGTCTGTTTCATTCATTTTCAGTCTGTACTTGTCAGGTATGGGGGAGTGTTGCATGCGTAAAACTAGTTTAACCCAGCAGTGCATGTCTCAAGCCATGCCACCTGACACAGGTTGTTTTAGCTTTTCTTTGTTGTTTATTGGCATTTTTAATTTTTGCTGCAATTTGTAGTGTTCTTTTGTTTTGAGTTTAAGTAGTTAGTTGCGTTTTCTGGTTCTGTGTAAGTGTAGTTTGTTTAGTTTTGTTTTTCTAGTATTGAATTTAAGTGGTTTAAAGTTTTTGGTTGGCATTTGTGATAATGGTTCTGCAAGTGATTTTCCATTGGTGTTTATTATTATATATATATATATATATATATATATATATATATTATGATGATATTAATTCATTAACTAATAAGTAGAAGCATCAAATCTTAATTATTTTCGGTAAATACTATTTGATATATAAGTAGATAGGTGGCACCAATATGTATTATATAAGAATTTATTAACTAATTAGTAGAAGTATAAAATCTTAATTATTTTCTGTAAATTCTATAATATATATAAGTAGATTCCCATAGATGGCAGCACCAGCACTATGTATTATAAGAAATATCTCTTTTTTTTAAATAATATTTACTCTTGGTAAGAGTCTTTGAAATACTATGTAAGATATATTTAATTCAAGATAAATTTAATTCATATAATTGGATTATGTCTAATGTTAATGCAAAACTACAATGATATTAATATTTATTTCTATTTCTATATATTATTAAAGCTAATATAATAAATATGTAAATCAAACTTAATTTTGAATAATTATTATTCCTATAGAGGGCAGCACATTTCTTGTCAAATAAATGTCAATAATATTTTTAATTTACCTATAGAGGGCGCTTATCGCTTATGTGTTTAAATTTTACTTTTAAAGATTAAAATTAAACGGAAAATTTGTATATTCACAAATATAAATTTGTTTTTAAGTGTATTTATTTGTTTTTATCACAAAAATAAACTTGTGTGTTTTAAATCAATTTGTGTTAAGGTGTAATAATTGAGGTGTTATTTCATAATATGTTCTCTCAACTTAACTATCAAAATATGTTATCTCAACTTGACTATATCATCAGGATTATGATATTTCATGATGTGCGCCATGTGGTCGTAATGGTATAAATGTAGACCTTGTGATGTTTACGGAATTTTGGATAGTTATTGTGAGTAAAATATTTTATCTATTCGTTACAAGTTTTTTATTTCCAATTTTACTATTTCCATTTGTTTTCTGGTAATAATACAGCATACCTGGATGAATATACTGATCTTAGCATAAATGCCAGTATATTTATGAAATACTGTATTATTTTTAAAACACGTGTGGATACATCCAGGCTGATGATTATACCTACACGTGTTTTTTCATATCCAATTCTAATTTAAATCTTTTGTTATCCAATTTTCTATTATATTTAGTTCATATTTCATTTCAAAATCCATTTGTATTCACTTGATATCAACTTCAAATTATTAACATTTTATGGTTTATTATATAATTTTTTTCTCTCTACTCTCTTTTTAAATATTCTTCATATTTTCAGTATCTTTGGCCAATTACCATTGAAGCACAAGCTATGGTAAAATTATGATTGCATTTGTTAATTTATTAACTATGTGGTATTCTGTCTACACTTTATTACTAATTATCTCTTAGGAGATTTAATTAGAATGTTACAAGAACTTGATATGTTCTTTGAAATTCAAAGATATTATAATTATATATATATATATATATATATATATATATATATATATATATATATAAATCTCCAGAAACATAAAGAAGAATTTAATTTAGAACTTAAAAATCGTTTTCAAGTACTTCAATCAATCTTAGAAGAAGAACAAGATGTTACAGTAGTGAACAAGAAAATAACAAATACTCTACAAGAAATTGCAAGGACGATAGCTGGTGAAGCACAAGTAAAGCAAACAAAGAAAATAACAGAAGAAACAAGAAGACTGATGAAGAAACGCAGAGAATTTAAAATGAAGAAAAACTATCCTAAATCAAGAGTTGAATATGCAGAATTATGTAAAACGGTAAGAAAATGTGTTACAGAAGATATCAGAAAATTTAACTGTGATCTTGTCAAAAAAGTTCTAGAAGATAACAAAAGTTTAAAATCAGCTAAGCGCAAACTGTGTGTTGGAAGAAAAGGTATTTTTGCACTGAAGACAGCAGATGGAACAATCACCAAAATCAATAATGAAATAGTACACATTGTCGAAAAATTCTATAACGATCTATATAAATGTGAAGATCAAAGGGAAATCAACCTACGTGATCCACTAGTAAACATAACAGAAACTGAAGAGATAATCCCAGTGATGACAGATGAAGTTGTACAAGCCATTAGAGGCATGAAAAAAGGTAAATGCCCTGGCGAAGATGGAATTACAATTGATCTTATCAAAGAAGCAGGAGAAGAATTTGCAAAAATGCTAGCCTTACTGTTTTCCAAATGTCTCGAGAAATCAGATGTACCAGAAGATTGGAATAATGCTGTGATGGTGTTACTTTATAAGAAAGGAGAAAAGGAAAACATTAAAAACTACCGTCCAATCAGCTTACTGTCAGTGATTTATAAAATTTTCACCAAAGTTTTAACGACAAGACTTGAATCAGCTCTGGACTCAGCTCAACCTAGAGAACAAGCAGGATTTCGAAGTGGATTTAGCACAATGGATCATATTCAAACAGTAAGGGAAGTTATAGGAAAACATAAAGAATATAATTTACCTCTCTGTCTTGCCTTTATTGATTATGAAAAAGCATTTGATTCGGTCTACACATCTGCAGTAATTACTTCTCTGGAGAACATTGGTATAGACAAACCTTATATCAATATCATAAAGAAGATCTACAAGAAAGCAACAGCCACCATCCGTTTGGACAAAGGAAAAGCGAAGATCAAGCTTGAAAGAGGAGTAAGACAAGGAGACACCATTTCGCCTAAGCTTTTTACTGCTGTCTTAGAGAGTATTTTCAAGAAGCTGGATTGGGAAAACAAAGGGATTAGAATAAATGGGGAATATTTAAGCCATCTCCGGTTTGCTGATGACATTTTAATTTTCAGTAATAGCCCTGAAGAATTGCAAAATATGCTAAAAGATTTGGCAGAAGCTAGCATTAATGTGGGATTAAAAATAAATTTGGAAAAGACTAAGGTGATGTTCAATTCATTTGCATCAAAAAAGAAAATCGTCTACAACAACACTGAGATTAAAGATGTTGAAAGTTATGTGTACCTTGGACAAGAAATATCTTCAGACAACAGTATCATGAATGAAATCAATAGAAGAATAAGAAATGGATGGAGTGCTTTTGGGAAGAACAATATTATTCTGAAAAGTAACATGCCTCTTTGTTTGAAAAGAAAGGTGTTTAACCAATGTGTTTTGCCTGCACTAACTTATGGAGCAGAAACTTGGACACTAACAAAACGGATGGTACAAAGATTACAAACAACACAGCGAAATATGGAAAGATGTATGCTAGGCATAACCAGAAGAGACCGAAAGAGAATAACGTGGATAAGAAGTCAGACGAAAGTTTTTGACATTATCGAGAGAATTAAATGGCTAAAATGGAAATGGGCTGGGCACATTGCAAGAAGACAAGACAATAGATGGAGCACAAACACCCTACAGTGGTATCCCAGAGATGTAAAACGACCAAGAAGACGACCTCAAGTAAGATGGAGTGACGAAATCAGAAAAGTGGCCGGTGTTAATTGGATGACTAAAGCACTAGACAGGCAACAATGGAAAAATCTGGGGGAGACCTACATCCAGCAGTGGATTGAAAACGGTTGATGATGATGATGATGATGATGATGATATATATATATATATATATATATATATATATATATATATATATATATATATATATATATATATGTGTGTGTGTGTGTGTGTGTGTGTGTATATATATGTGTGTATACATATCACTGGTGCGCGGCTAACATAAACGTATCAAATTTTCAAATAAACATCTACAATTAAGATATACATTTAATAATGTCAAAATATATTTTTAATTAAGAGACAATAAAGTTATTTACGGCTTCCAACTGTCGGAAAACTTCGTATCATTCATTTATCCGAAAAGCCCCTTGATCCTGGAAAAAAAACCCCCATTGTTATGGTGATTGTAGATTCAGATTAAAAAAGATTCCTCATTAGTCATTATAACTTTCATTTATTATAAAAAGGATCTTATATCTATGTTATGTATCCAATGTAACGTTCTTTATAAGATGGGCATACATATGTAATATGTATGTAATTGTACAAGAGATGGATGGATGCAAGCGATTGATGGGTGTAAACGTATATAGTGAAGAAGTGATGCATAAGTGTAAAAATAATATACTAAAAATTAAATATTAAATTTATTAAAAATTAAAAAAGAATTTATTAATGTTGACCACTCAATTAAAAATATGGCGTTATAAGGCATTTTTGTTTTTGTACACATGGTGTAAAGAAAGCATATAATCATAATTTGTTTGTTTGTGTCTGTGTGAGAGAGAGTTAACACGATAACTCCGAAACTCTACTTCCGATTGAGGTCGGATAACCACTGTCGCAAGGACTGTATAAATTGTCGTACAAATCGGCTGAGAGATTATATATTTAATCCATTTTAAAATAATTTACAAACCGATAGGAAAAATCACAAAAGAAATCTGTCAGTGTATAAGTAATAAATACTTATACGGTATACTTATACGACGACATAATCAAGAATTAGTAGCGTGGAGGTAACGTCTCTGTTTTCTAAACGGGGCATCCAGTATTCGAATCCAATTGATTTTATTGTGTAAGAAATTTATATATATAAGGCCTTGGAAAAAATTTAAGGTCAAGTAAAAAAACCCTTGTTTGGGCAACGCCCCCTAGATAAGAAAACCGTGACACGCGTCACGAAAACGTCATACCAAGCAGGCAAAACAAAGAAAAAAATTCGAACAACTTGCATGCTTCGATTTCGTTGGCTCATAGAATTAATAATTATTGTTAACGACTAATAGTTAATAATTTCACGAGCCATTGAAATCGAAACACGCAAGTTGTTCGAATTTGTTTCTTTGTTTTGCCTGCTTGGTACGACGTTTTCGTGACGCTTGTCACGGCTTTCTTATCTAGGGGGCGTTGGTTTGGGTTATGCAAATTTTGCAAATGCAGAACAATTAATGTAACAAAAATGTCACTCGATTGTGAACTGTGAGTCGATGGTATTAAAAAATAATTGTAAAAAACGGCAAAAAAAGAAATAATAAATAATAATAATAATAAATAACATGCTCAAATTTTGCTGTATTTACTGTTGAAGAAAAGTGTAAAGTCGCGACTGGGTTTTGATTCCTATGCAAATTATATCATTCTGCGCAGCATTTTTCTGAAGTGGAATGTAACATGAAAGCAATTCTTGTCATGAAAGCAATTTTTGGCATGAAAGCATGTGGAATCAGTGGAGCTTCTATTGCAAGCTCTATAGATCTGTTAAAAACTGTTGTCAATAATATTTTAAACAATCCTTCAAATTATGAAGTTTTTTTTTTCGTTAAAATAACCAACTATTAACACTATAATGACATTTAAATATTATTTGAATATCACGAGAGTATTTTTTCTCTTAAAGTTACGAATAATTTCAATATTAAATAAACGAAAGCGTAGCAAATTTTAATCAACCTCTGCTCTCCATTACCGCATTTTCTATCGATTGCAGCTGAAATTTGATAACAGAATAGTATAATAATCTGTATCGCATCCTAAAGCTATAATGGAACGCCGGATACTGCAAATATCGATTAACTAATAGGGCGTACGATTTATATGCAAAGTTTTAAATTCCCAGAACGCTGATGGAGAGAGAGGAATTTCCAGAAATTGGAAATTAGAAATTAGAAAGCTACGGAAGGAATTTCGGTATAAGACAGAACTTTCCTATCTCATATTAATTTTCATCAAAATTATGAAGTAATAATACATATCATAATAATCATCACTAAAACATTTCTTCATTTATGTGAAAAAGTTTCTTATTTGCTTTCAATCGCCGGGAAACGTAGTATCATTTATGATAAAAGCATCCCGATCATGAAAAAAAATGTTAGAGTAGCTGTTGTGTTGAGAACTATACAGTCTGTTACAAAATTATAAAACCCTTCAGAATTTCACCGTTTTTCAACAAAGAATATATTAGTTTGAATTTAAAAGTAGTTGTATGAAAAGAAATAACTCTATAATGTTTATTTAGCTCAGGAAAAAAAAAAAGTTTGAATAATTTTTTGTTTCATGCCAAACGATTTTACGCAAACCCGCTATATCATAAATATAAGACCACTCTTACATTATTAATAAAGCAGACGATTTTATTTTGAACTCAGGGTTTAACTGTAACCTAAACAATCTGTAAAATTTAAAAAGAAGAATAACATGCAGAAATTCTTAATTGTATCTTATTCTTTGAATGTATTAGTATAATGCCTCGTCTGAGTGATCTGTCTGAAATAGAAGTGAGAAAAGTGTGGTTCTACAAAGGAAAAAGAAAGTCTGAACGTGATATAAGTAAAATTTTGAATCGTTCTAAAACTGCGATTGATAATGTTTTAAGTAAAACATAATTGTATGAAAAGCATAAACGATCTGGTCGTAAAAAAAAAGTTATCAGATCGTGATAATAGACAAATTGTCAAACTGGCAACGAAAAAATATCAGTCGACTCGTAAAATAGCACAACAGATAACTAAAAAGGTATCACATGCAACCGTGTGACGAAGTTTGAAATCTAATGCTGGCGTTATTCGTCGCCAATTAAAAAGTAAACCACTACTACTGAAATGTCACAAAGAAGCTCGACGTAAGTGGGCAAAGCATGTCATGTCAAGAAACTCTGCATGGAGAAATATATTGTTTTCAGACGAGAAAAAATTCAATCTTGATGGTCCAGACGGCAATAATTACTACTGATTGCATGATTTAAGGCAAAGATCTCGCGAGTTCTTCAGTAGGCAGATGGGAGGCGGTTCCTTTATGATGTGGGGAACATTTTCATATGCAGGAAAATGCGATTCCCAAAGAGTTGAAGGGAAAATGAACTCGGACAGTTACCAACGGATGCTGTTTCGAAGTCTGATACCCTTCGGACCACTTTTAGGAGGTGCAAAATGGAAGTTTCAACAAGATAATGCTCCCAGTCATTCATCGAAATCAACAAAAGAGTGGCTTAAAAGAGAAAAGATTGATGTTTTACCTTGGCCTAGTCGAAGTCCTGACCTAAACCTCATAGAAAACTTGTGGGGTTATTTGTCTCGCCAAGTATGGGACTATATTTCCAAATCGTTCCTTAAGAAATTAATTAACTCTATGCCAAATGGTGTGTTTGAAGTTATTCAGAGAAATGGTGGAGCAACATCTTACTAAATTTGTGAAAACTGTCTTTCCGTCCTATAATTTTGTAACAGTTCTTTTTGACACTTTTATGTTATATTGATGTTTTATTTTTTCCGAAGTAAAATTTCATTTGTGTAAGTTGCTACATTTTGCTAAAAACTTGATGTACTAACATAGAATAGTCTTTATTTTGATTGAATATTATTTTGATTCTTTAATTACCTAAATAGCAAAATATGTTGTGGACTTATACTTTATAACAGACTGTAGAAGATTCCTCATTAGTCCCTGCTAAATTCGTTTGTATAATAATAAAGGTTTTTATATCTATTGTGGTAATTTAATACTAGAACTACCACGAGCCGTCATTTTGACGGTTACCAAATGAATATATTCCGATTCGAACTAGAAATTTCTTTTTAAAATAAATTAAATACAAAACTCGCAGAAATACTTTAAACGAATAAGTTAAGTAGTTTAAAAAAATTTTTTTGGTGTGAAATAGTTTAAAAAAACTTGAGAAAAATTTCCGGTAGTTCTAGTGTTAATGTTATATGTAAATATACAAGATGGATGTAACAATACGAAATATATGTATTAAGGAAAAAAGTAAGAAATAGATAGATGTATGTATAACGATTACGTATGAAGTAGTCAGCATGAAAATCATTTAAATATTTAAAAAATATATTTATTAATTTTTAACATTTCGAAGCGTAAATAAAATGTGATGAGACATTTAACAATTGAAGGGCTCCCAAATGGCCCGCCAACTGAACACCAACATTTTTTAACAGAAAATTTCATGGCAGGTTTCTACAACATTACCGTAAAAATTTACCTCCGAAGATGGTTTCCGCGAAATTTGCAAGAAAAATCTAAAAATAAATTTTTTCTAAGAAAATACCGGTTTAGAAAAAGCGGCCCATTTGGGAGCCCGGCAATTGTTTCTTATTGTTATTTATGCCTTGCTTACTTTTCTCAATAATACACACAATTTTAAAATTTCCACGCTTTGTTTTTAAAATAATGAATAGTTATCACTTTATGGAATTCGGATAGTATTTGTAAATTACAAGAGAATTTTTGTCGCAAAATTATGAAATTGCATTCTTAAATGAAAAGAGCAGAAGTTTTTAATTATCTCCTGACTCGCCATTACCGCTGTTTCTATCGATTGCAGTCGAGCTTTGATAACAGAATATTCTAATAATCCATATCGCATCATAAACGCATAATGCAACGCTGAATAGTGCAAATAACGACTAATTAATACGGCGCTCGATTTATATGCAATGTTTTTAACTCTCAGAAAGCTAATGGAGAAAGAAGCATTTCAACAAATTAAAAATTATAATATTAGTTTCCAATGCTACGGAATGTGTTTCAGTAAAAGGTAGAATTCTTGGAAGAACATTAAAATAATTTTCAACATAATCATGAAATAGTTCTCTACTGTTATTACATGTCTTGTAATACTGACGAAAACATATTTGTTTTTTTCCTAGTCTTGTTCTCTTTTTGTTCCTCATTACATCCAGGTTTAAAATTTTTCCACTTTATTTACATAACAGATAATTAACCCCTTGGAGTGCAAGCACATGGCCTAAAAATACTAAATTTTGAGATGTTTAGACACCAGTAAATTTAAAATATGAATTTTTACCTTCTCAATCTGCAAAAAATAATATTGAATATTTTTATTTAATAATACTGGTGGCAAAGTTATATATTAAAAAGTGGTATATGTTATATAACAGTGCCCCTCAAGGGGTTAACACAATAAAATACTTTAATATCATATGAATATCAGCAGAGACAATTTTTCGTAAGATTATGAATTAAAATCCATTTCTATGTAAATAAAAAAATCCCTGACGGCTCGGCCTACAGGCACAGGTAGATTTCGAAGACGCAGAAAGTGGGGCGCCTGTTTGTCGGGAATTGCGGAAGAAATTACCTTTTTGCGATGATGCGGCAGTTGGAACCGCCTACTTCGAAACCTAACTTGTTTGCAGGCAAAGCCAGCAGGGATTATTATTATTATTATTATTATTATTATTATTATTATTATTATTATTACTATTATTATTTGCTATAAGAGTTGGTCCTATAAAAAACATGTCAATATAAAAGTTTTAGATAATATTAAGAGGATTTATAAAAAATCTAAGCGGATTTGAAATCTTGGGAATTGACGAAGTTATGAATTTTTTTCTTCTAAAACCCCCTCCCCCCCCTTAAGGCAATTTTTAATTATATCAAAAATCTGTCATACATCAATTTTCGGCCCTTCTCCTAGAAGTAATAATAACTTCAAACGGATTTGATGCGTATCATAATTAAGAAATTATGGAGGTTTTTCTGTTTTCACAAAAAGCCCCCCCCCCCTTGGTTCGATTTTGCCCATTAACGAACTTGACCGAGATTTTATGCTCCTTGATTTTATGTATCAGTTTCGAAAAGTTGCGGGAGTTGGAACCGCCTACTTCGAAAAATAACTTGTTTGCAGGCGGAGCCGGCAGGGATTTTTTTTGTTTTTAATTTTGTTTTGCTATAACGGTTGGTCCTATAAAAAACTTGTCAATATAAAAGTTTTAGATAATATTAAGAGGATTAATAATAAATTTACGCGGATTTGATATCTTGTGAATTGACGAAGCTATGATTTTTTTTTCTTCTAAACCCCCCCCCCTTTTCCCCCCCTTGGGGCCATTTTTAATTATATCAAAAATCTGTCATACATAAATTTTCGGCACTTTTCCTAGAAGTAATAATAACTTTAAACGGATTCGATACGTATAATAATTAAGAAATTATGGTGTTTTTTCTGTTTTCACAAAAAGCCCCCCCCCCATTTCCCCCCCCCTTAGTTCGATTTGGCCCATTAACGAACTTGACCGAGATTTTATGCCCCTTGATTTTATGTATCAGTTTGGAAGAGATTTATGCAGAATTTTTCCAGTTATCGTGTTCATAAAAAAGTGACATAGATAGATAGATAAATAGATAGATAGATAAAGTTTTGAACTAGGGGTGGTTTTGGGTTCTGGGAGTCATGATCGGCGTAGATCTGCAAAAATTTTTCAAAATTTCCAACTTAGGTGAGAATGTAATAGGTAGTATTTCTTACGAAATCTACCTAAAAGTGTAGGAAATTGTAACCAAGTCTTTCTGTCCTCTATCTCAATTTTTATCAACTGAATTCGAGTTTTGATAATAGAATACTTTAATAATACATATCGCATGATAAAGATATAATGCAACACCAGGTAATGGAAATTGCGACTAATTACTACCTCATACAATTTATATGAAAAGTTTTTAACTCTCAGAAAGCTAATGGAGAAAGAAGCATTTCAACAAATTGAAAAGTATAGATTAGTTTCCAATGTTGCGGAATGAGTTTCAGTAAAAGGTAGAATTCATGGAAGAACATTAAAATAATTTTCAACATAATTATGAAATAGTTCTCTATTGTTATTACATGTCTTGTAATCCTGACGAAAACATATATATATATTTCCTAGTCTTGTTCCCTTTTCGTTCCTCATTACATCCAGTTTAAATATTTCTCCATTTTATTTTAGGTAGCTTTCAATACAAAAAAGTATAAAGCTACCTATTGCAGCCGTTCGGAGGAAAGCAGTTCCGGAAAATTTTGATATATTTTCACCGATCATGACCCCCAGACCCCAAAACCACCCTCCGTTCAAATGTTGATTTATATATATAGATATATCCATATATATATATATATATATATATATATATATATAAACTTATTGCAAAAATTAACCATTGAAACAGAAATAACTGACCAAATGCAATGAAATTATTATCCCAAATAGCTATGTCAAATTACACATTATAAAACATAGTCCTAACAAATGAAGTATTTATTCAAAAAGTGAAACATAAGTAAAAAAAAAAAAAACACAAATGCAAGCTTATAATGTAATTTACTTTTTCAAGGGCTGGGAAACCACATTATAAGCAAAGAATGATTGTTCTCTGTAACCGTCACAAGCCCAAAGCCAAAATTTTGTGACAATTCCAAGCCCTAACAATCATTGGAAAAAAATTGGAAAAAAAAAAAAAAAAAAAAAAAAAAAAAAAAAAAGGATACCTTTGAAAATAGAACACTACAAATCAAACGGAAGAAAATAAATCCATTTATAAACAAATAAATACAAAGGAAGACAAAGAAAATCTATACATTACAACATAAATTTGTCCAGAATCCGAAGCCAAAAATGTTTTGTGCTAAGCACATGGTAAAGTGAATAAGTGAATTCAAACGTACAAGTTAAAATTACAGTTAATTTTCTAAAAGTAGCAGTTATTAATTTAACCATTGTGATTTTAACTATTTCTAATTTAAAATATAAAAATACAAATAAATAATATAAAAACTATAAATTCATTTACTAAAAATATTTTTTAACTTAAATAATTTTAATATATATATTATATTATTGGAATATTTAAAAATTTCACTTGTATTCCAAGTTTTCAGTTAAAAGAGAAAAAAAATTGTGAAAATTTATATGGTGCTGCCATCTGGTTTTATAATAAACAATAACTAAAAAATAATACTAAAGAATAATAGTAATAGTTTTTTTAAAATCATTATATGGTGCTGCCATCTAGTTAAAGATTAAAACAATATCTAAATAACTATTAATTATTTTGATTAAGTAAATTTTCAGTATAAAATTATTTTATCTATTTATTTTTACATATGTCAACATTTAAATAATTTCAAAACATAAATAAACCCATAAAATCTAAAATATTATTGTAGAAGTCAAATTAAATTTTCATTATATATATATATATATATATATATATATATATCTGACCTATGTCATACGATAACGCTCGTATTTATAAATCGATTTTGATGAAACTAATTGTGTGTATTAAGGTCACCAATGTCTCGACCGAGTTCGTTGGCCAGCTTGGTCCGCCATTTTGTTTCAAGATGGCGGCCATTTAAAGATTTAAAACTAAAATAAATATACAAAAAAGTTAAAAATTCAAATTTATTTTTTAATTACGTGTTAGGCCTTAATACAAGGATTCCAGAGCATTTTTTTTTGTTTACGTCTATCTTTTTTTTTTGAGACCGGCGACCAGGCCCCTACCTGCCAGGTTTCCCTAGCTTAAACGGGTTTAGTGCCTGGCACCGGGGCGCGCAGCTCTACTGAAGAGATGCCGCGCAGCGGCTGGCAGGACAGCTATGTGGAGGACTTAGTTTTGTACCCATTTTGTTTTGCTGCTAATTGATGTTATTCTTTTTATATGGACCTGCGCATGTCATCGTTATGCGAGTTGGTCTCGTAATTTAGAGCCTTGATCAGGTGACGAGACCTTCACCTGATTAGGCACCCCCAGAGGTATAATTCACAGGGAACTTGGAAGACTTTATACCCACGACGGATTTTACATGCACCAGGTGCCATTAGCGTACATGATAAAAAAAAAAAAAAAAAAAAAAAAAAAAAAAAAAAAAAAACCTGTAAGGGAAAGGGGTTAATACATGTTTATTTAACTTTACATAAAAAATAGAAGAAAATGATTACTTTTGCCTGTGTTGGATTGTTTTTTTCCCTTACTTTTTTCTACTGTAATTTCCAGTTACCTGTTGTTTTCCTTTTGTTGCTTGATTTTTGTTGCACATTTAGGTTTATCTCGTTGCTTTTTGGTTTCTCATGTGATGTAATTGTTTCTCTTTTGTTGCATTTATTTTGGTTTCTCATTTGTTGCAGGTTTCTCATTGTGATTTGGGTTTCTCATATTTCGCTGTTGATTTTATACTCTGTTGCATCACTGGTAACCGTTGAATTTGTTGTCATGAATGCGCTCTAGTGGCGATCAGTTTACCTCTATCTTAAAAAATGGCTGAGATAGAGCAGTTTGAAATTCTAGGGTGGCTGACATTTTGAAACAAAACAGCACATTAACGCGATTACTCGCAAATTATTTTCTTTCATTGTTGTAATAATTTTCCCAATCATACGCATAAAACTATATATTCATATCCGTTAGTGCCAAAATTGGCGACATTGGCGACAAAATTGGCAAAATTGGCGACAAAATTGGCAAAATTTGTGACATTTAGCGAAATATCTCGAAATTTGGCAACCAAAATAAGTCTTTATAAATGAAGCCAATTTGGCTATTGCTCAATAATTTGGCGAAATTCTTATTCAAATTCAGTATTAACGAATCTTTTGTAAACGTTTTTTTGCATTTTAACTTGCTGTTTTCGTGTAACATTAGCTAAAATTTTAAAACGAAGATATAGGAAAGCTACTTTTTCCTCCCGGTACAGGCCGGAAGGACTTTTTAAAATAACAGATAATTAACACAATAAAGCACTTTAATATCATCTGAATATCAGCAAAGAAATGTTTTCGTAATATTATTAATTAAAATCCATTTCGAAGTAAACTAGTCATTTACGGCGACCACCGTAATACTTACCCCTCATGGATATACATAATATAAAATATGAAAATAAAACATGTGTAAACTATTTATAAAATGCATTGCAATTCGAATAAAATCAAGGCTTGATGACGTCATAAACTTTAAATGCTCCATTACTGAATTGCGTATGAGAAACATCCCTATAACTCTAAAAATGATAATCATATTAATTAACAGTTTACTGCGTCGGATTAAGCTTCTCTTTTCCAATTAAAATATATCTTTGAATTGAAATTTGAATGAAATACAGGGTCACTTAAAATCGAAGAGTGTGGAACATAGGATGACAAATATCTCGGCAACTCATTATCCGATCGATTTCATTCTTTATGCAAAATTTATGGGTTTTTTATTGTCTTTTATATTCACACCTTAAAATAAACAATTTCGAAAATTTTAAGCTTAAGGCCAGTTATCAGAACGAATATGTCGGAGTCCGAAAAAAATAGTTCCGTATAAGCGAGGTTATTGAAATTTAATAAGTTTCTTGTCATTATTACATACTAAGTTACATACCAAATTTCACGTCTCTATCTCAATTTTTTCGGGAGATAGAGCGTTTACAGACACACAGACAGATGGACGGCAATTTTTTCCCCCTAAAATATGTTTTTCGTTATCTCCAGTCTCTGAAACGTGTAAATCTGTCAATTTTTTTTTTTCAATTTTAAAAACGATCACAAGACTTGCCCTATACTACGTATGATGGGTAATTAATAAGAAAGAGTAGAAAATTGTAACCAAGTCTTTCTCTCCTCTATTTCAATTTTTATCAACTGCATTCGAGTTTTGATAACAGAATACTTTAATAATCCATATCGCATGATAAAGATATATTGCAACGCCAGGTAATGCAAATAGCGACTAACTACTGCGGCGTACGATTTATATTCAAAGTATAAAACTCCCAGAAATGTAATAGAGAAAGAGGAATTATAATTAACTGAAATTGTTTAATTAGAGTTTACAAAGCTGCGTTATGATTTTTAGTAAAAGGCAGAACTCTTGAATAATCTTAAATTAATTTTCACTATAATAACGAAGTAATTCTCAACAATTAATATATGTATCATAATCATGACAAAAAAATATATTTCCCCATGTCTTTTTTCCCCTTATTACATCAAATTTTAAAATTTCTCCAATTTATTTTTTTAATAACCGATAATTAACACAGTATACCACTTTTATATCATTTGAATATCAGTAGAGATTTTTTTTCTTAATATTATATTATGTATTAAATTCCTTTTATTAAACAAATAAAAAGAGTAGAAAATTGTAATCAATGTCTGTTTCTGCATTACCTCAATTTCTATTGATTGCATTCGAGGAATGATAACAGAATACTTTAATAATCAATATCACATCATTAAGATATATTGCAAAGCCAAATAATGCAAATATCGACTAGCTAATACGGCCTACGATTTATATTAAATTCCTCGAACGGTAATGGGGAAAGGTGGATCTGTACAAATTCAGAGATTTAAATTAGGGTTTAGAAAAATACTAATTTTTTTTTTTAAATGTAATATCAAATTTCTAAGCTAATGCTCTTGAAAATGATGGAACAATTCTATAAAGTTAACGTATGTCTTAAGCTACAAGAGTTGTTTACTGTTCACAGTCGCCGAAAAAATTCCGCGTCATTTTTGAAAAAAAAAAACAAAAAAAAAAAACACCGATAGTGGAAAAAATAATTTTTTACAGTTTTTGTATTGTGGATTATGATTATGGAAGATTAGTCATTCGTTACTATTACTTTCCCCCTTTTATACAAAAAATTGGTTGTCATATCTATTGTATGTATTGAAAGATACTGTATGTGTAGTATCGTAATGTATGTGTGGATAATAATAGGTATACATGGATGTTATACCATTACTTTCCCATATTTATATAAAAAAAATTGGCTGTTATATCGATTGCATGTATTAAAAGATGCTGTGTTGTTTAGTATCCTAATGTATTGGTGGATAAGAAATAGATATACATAGATGTTAGTATATAATATATATGTATGTTTCATTTTCTCATATAAATAAAAAAACGATTATGTAAGTATACAGAAAATATATTAGGTATGAGACAATTTTAGGAGTTAAAATATTTTTACTAACTTTCAATTCTTTGGCGCGTAAATAGAATCTAACAAAATAGCTAATTTCTTCTGCTTCTTCTAGTCTTGCTTTCTGATTACTCGAATATCACACGAAATTATAAAATGTGTCCATTTTATATTTTATAATTAATGATTAACGGTACATAACATTTGAGGATCATTTAAATGTTAACAGAGAATTTTCGTCTTGAAATTATGAAATTTCATTTTTATACAGACCAAAGCGGGTCAAATTTTAATCAACGCTTATTCCCTTATTATCGCAGAGTCTATCGAATGCATTCGAGGTTTGATAACAAAACACTCTAACAATCCATGTCACATCATAAATGCAACGCCGGATAATGCAAATATATATCGACTAACTGATACGTCCATACGATTTACATGCAAAATTTAAAACACTTTAGAACGCTAATGGGGAAAGAGGGATTTCAACAAATTGAAAATTTTAAATTAATATTTAGAAAACTGCGGAATTATTTTTGGCATAAATAAGTGTTTTCATAACTTAAATTAATTTTCATCGAAATTATAAAATAACTCTTTTAAATTCATGTATGCCTTATAATTCATGAAAAAAGGTATTTTTTCTTTTCCTCCAAAAGACCTTATCATGAAAAAAAGATGTATTTTTTCTTGTATTATTTTCTGCTTATTTCACTAATTACATTTAGTTCTAAAACTTCTGCAATTTGTTTTAAAAAATAACCAATAAATAACATGTTGCAATTTGAAATTACTTTGGCAATTGCAGTTTGCTGTATGCGCTTGAATATCATCGGAGTAACCTATTGTATTAAAATAATATATGTATATATGTAATAATATATGTAATAATATGTATATAAAATTTTTGTCATACAAAAATTATAATTAAATTCTTTTTTTAAATAAATAAATGACACATGTGGAAATTTAAACCTGCATCTGTTTTGCTATTACCACAAGCAACATGATCTTCGAATTAACAACGCTCAATTGTATAACGTAGATGTGGATTTGCCGAGTTTTTAAACCTTTTTGCATCATTAGCACATAGGGAAATGTGGTGCAAGATTGCACAAATTTAGCTATTACATTAAATAACAATAAATGAAGAGATTTAACGGAGGATGTTACAATTTATTTATACTCTTAGATTATTAAGCTAACAAAAAATAATTGCATTAATTAACTTATAGGAAGCACTTTCGGTATTATTTGAAAAAGGATTATCCACCTAACTGTGCACTCTTGTACAACCAATGAGAGCAAGTGTGAGCAGACAAGTGTGCAAGAGTGTGCAATAAAAGAAAAAGGAAGCGCTTCCATAACAAACGTCACATTTATAGTGCCCACGACCTGCGTAGTCTATGCGCTCTCCAAGAAATCCACTCTATCCAATTCTCTGCGACTGTTTTCCTATAGATTTCTGAGCGGCCTAGACCTATCGACACTTTTAGGTAGCTTTCATTACAAAAGCTGCCTATTGCAAATGTTCGAAGGAACGCAATTCCAAAAAAAAATTGGTATGTTTCCACCGATCATGACGCCAGACCCCAAAACCACCCTCCGTTCAAATGTTGATTTATATATATATATATATATATATATATATATATATATATATATATATATATTATGAACTGATTCGGGCGTGACAGAGTATGTGTATAGGACATACCAAGGTCACAACCGTGTTCGTTAGACAGCTTCATCTGCCATCTTGTTTCTAAATGGCGGCCAGTTAAAAGAATTTAAATATTTAAAGATTTAAAAAGATGTACAAAAAAATTATAAATTAAAAAAAATTCTGTTAAGTGTTAGAATGCGATACAAGGATTCTGGAATATTTTCTTTTGGCTATATCTTAACAAATGGCTGAGATATGGCAGTTTGAAATTCTAGTGTGGCTGAGATTTTGAAACAATCTGATATTTGTTATGCTGTAATTCTCGTATTTATGAACCGATAAAAATGTGACTGATCATGTGTACAGAACATACCAAGGTATCGACCGAGTTCGTTGGACAGCTTCATGTGCCATCTTGTTTCAAAATGGCGGCAAGTTAATTTTTTATCCATCTTTTGAATTTTTTTAAAAATTCAAAAGATGGATAAAAAATTATAAATTGAAAAAGTTGTTTCCATTAAGTGTTAGATCGTGATACAAGGATTCCACGGAACATTTTTTGTTTTGGCTTATCTTTAAAAATGACCCAGATATGGCAGTTTGAAACTGTAGGGTGGCTGACATTTTGAAACAATCCGATTTTTGTTATGCTGTAACTCTCATGCTGAAATTCGCTTTCAAATTCAGTATTGACGAAAACCGGGATTGAACATTCTATAATCGGTTTCCAAGCGTTTTAGCTTCGGGTGTTTGAGTAAGATGAGTTGAATTTTTAAAAACATGGACTATGAAAGCTACCTATCCTCTCGGTACAGGCTGAAAGAACTTTTTACTTTGGTGCAGTTTTTGACTTCATGGGTTTACTTTTGCTCTTTTTAGAATTTTTCCACAGCGTCATCTTCCAGCTGCTTTTTGTGTGATGAACTTCTTATAAGATTTCAGACCTTCTTCTCCTCTTACTAGGATTGCAGCACAGATGACTGTCGATACGCTGACAACTCTGTTAATTTGACGTAAGATGAAGTTGATGAAGTCGAAGCTATATCTTGCGGAACTGGAGTTGGGTTTATTTCACAGTGAGCGTGCGTATTTTCTTTATATAGCATTTCTGCCTTTTCTGAAATATCATCTATATATTTAAAACGAAAAGCGGTTTCTGTCAAATTTTCCACACGAATACCGTCTCTTTGCGCATGCGCCAACGTTTTTTGAAGGCTGCTCCCCCTCAGAAAGGGGAAATCTGATGGATTAGCTCTCAACTGTTTAGCCTAGGGGGATTAAAAAGGGTTTTTTGAAAACAGATGGAGTCACCATTGCATTGAAAGCATACACCTTCTTATATGTTTTTGCTCTGAGATTGAAAGCTAAGTTTTTTTTAAGAACTCATGTTTCCACTAATAAATATGCATATTTTTTCACAAAATGTTAATGAGAGCTTGGATACAGTTATATATTTATAACAAATTGAAATGTCAGAGAGTTCGGAAGATGAGAACAATTTTTTTATTGCTATGTTAACGGAACCGATGCGGAAACAAACAAATAAATAAAAAAGCAAGAAGAAGAAAACATTTCTTTTACAACTAGATTACAACATTTTTTTACGAAATTGTTACACGGGCTGTAAAACCGTTTTATTTATCATCAATAAAGATTTCAAAGAGTTCGGACAAAAATAATTTTTATTTTAAAACTATGAAACGACCCTATGTAAAAACACATGAAAATGAGCGCTTTTATCATTAAATATCAATATTTTTGCGCGAATTTTTCATTTTAAAATATAATTTCATACAAAATTTTAAAGAGAGCTTGCATACAGTTATATTTATAATCGATTCAAAGCATAAAAATTCAAATATATTAAATATAAAACTCAAAAACGAACTCACAATTTTGAAGACAGCCATAGGTCAGGATGCCTTCAGTAAATAATTCAACTCCAGGCTGTAGACGGGTCTATCGATTGGAGTCGAGCTTTGATAACAGAATATTCTACTAATCTATATCGCATCCTAAAGGTATAATGCAACGCCGGATAATGCAACGCCGGCGCTGATTTCATACGTCCGTTCAGGCCAAAACAACTCTTTATACGCTTCGTCAGCTTCAGGTTATTGATTCGAGCGCAGGATCATCAATGACTCGTATCGAGAGAGAACACGATCCCAAGTTCCGAATTCTAAACATCGAATTCCAAATATATCCCAAATATCGATTGACCAGCTACAATAAATTGGATGACTATCGATAAAAAGCAGAAACTTACAAGTTCCGAGATTTACACAATCATCCGTCGAAAGTTAAAGAAAGAGAGCCTTCATCAACTTTTATGCACATGGACAATTAGTGGACAAAAACTTACGTTCTCATACAAAACATCGCCTACTCACTTGATCAGAGTAGCCGATCCATCACAATACTACACGACTTTTAAGTATTATTTAAATATCACGACGGAATTGTTTTTGTCCTAAGCTTACGAATTAATTTCTTTGAAACAAACGAAAGCGTAGTCAATTTTTATCAACCTCTTTCTCGCCATTACCACAGTGTCTATCGATTACAGTTGAAATTTGATAACAGAATAGTTTAATAATCTATATCGCAGATAATGCAAATATTGATTAACTAATAGAGCGTACGATTTATATGCAAAGTTTTAAATTGCCAGAACACTGATGGAGAGAGAGGAATTTCCAGAAATTGTAAATTAGAAATTAGAAAGTTACGGAATCAATTTCGGTGTATGACAGGATTTTCGTATCTCAAATTAATTTTCGTCAAAATTATGAAGTAATAATACATATCATAATAATCATGACTAAAACATTTCCTCATTTCTGCGAAACAGTTTCTTATTGCTTTCATTCGCCGTGAAACGTCACATCATTTATGATAAAAGTATTCTGATCATGAAAAAAGAAAATAAATTGAGTGGCCGTTGTGTTGTGGATTAGAAATATAGAAGATTCTTCATTAGTCCCTGTTAAATTCGTTTGTATAATAATAAAGGTTTTTATATCTATGGGGTTAATTTAATGTTGTATGTAAATATACAAGATGGATGTAACAATACGAAATATGTGTATTAAGGAAAAAAGTAAGAAATACAGGGTGGGCCAAAAGTCCCGCATCATAGGAGTTTTTTAATTTTTTAATTTGGTTTTTGATTTTTTTTAATTTGTAGGTGAAAATGCTGACTACTGAAGAGTGTGTAGAGTTTGCTGTATGGTGTTACCTTAAATCGGAAGTTTACAGTGAGAAGATCAGGGATAAAGCCATTTGCGTGAGCAAATTCCTACTGAGTGCCATGCCATAACGCAGGGGTCGTAGCGTCCTATATTTTTTTTATATATTTGACACCACTATTTTCAAACTATAAATTTCATGGTAGATTTCTTTAAAATGTGCAATTGAAGGATATTCTGAAAATTATATTTTGAAAATAGTGGTGGGGATTACTTAAAAAAATATAGGATAACCCCTGCATAACGAAAATCTTAGTGGCCAGCAATCTGAGGAACGTGAACGATCGTCTGCAGTTGTGTTTTGACAACGGAGGCAGTCATATTGAGAACATATTGCAACAATACATGTGTTTCCTATGATGCGGGACTTTTGGCCCACTCTGTAGATAGATGTGTGTATAATGATTACGTATGAAGTACTCAGCTGGAAGATCATTTAAAATTTAAAAATATATTTATTGATTTTCTCCACTTCATTGAGTAAAAAAAAAAGGTGCCAAGATACATGCCAATTGTTTCTTATTGTTGTTTATGCCTTGTTTTCTTTTTTCAATATTACACCCAATTCTAAAATTTCCCCGCTTTGAATTAAAAATAACGGATAGTTAAAACTATATGGAATTCTAATAGTATTTGTAAATTATGAGAGAATTTTTGTCGCAAAATTATAAAATTATATTCTTAAATGAAAAGAGCAGCAATTTTTATAATCATCGTCTGTCTAGCCATTGCCACTGTTTCTATCGATTGGAGTCGAGCTTTGATAACAGAATATTCTACTAATCTATATCGCATCCTAAAGGTATAATGCAACGCTGGATAATGCAAATATCGATTAACTAATAGGGTGTACGATTTATATGCATAGTTTTAAATTCCCAGAACGCTGAGGGAGAGAGAGGAATTTACAGAAATTGGAAATTAAAAATTAAAAAGCTACAGAAGGACTTTCGGTATAAGGCAGAATTTTCGTATCTTAATTTTCATCAAAATTAAGAAGTAGTAATACATATAATAATCATGACTAAAACATATTTTCATTTATACGAAAGAGTTTCTTATTGCTTTCAATCGCCGGAAAAGTCTTATCATTTATGATAAAAGCACTCCGATCTTGTTAAAATCGGAGTGACGAAAAAACGTGAAGGAAAAATCATGCGTCAATCATAGATTTTGAAACATTTTTCAATACATTCAGACTACAGTAACCAAATTTCACAGTATAATATGGGGAAAGACGATATCTAATTAAACTAGTCGCTGGGGGCCACCGTAATACTTACCCATCATGGATATGCATAATATAAAATATGAAAATAAAACATGTGTAAACTATTTATAAAACGCATTGCAATTCGAATAAAATAGTGGCTTGATGACGTCATAAACTTTAAATTCTCTATTACTGAATTGCGTAAAAGAAACATCCTTATAACCAGGGGTGCAAAAATCTAGGCCCCAATGAGCCGATTCCCACCACTAAATTTTTAGTATTCTTCGCCTAATAAGAATACTGATAAAATTTAGGCAAAATATCCTAATAAAGTTTGACGAAGAATACTGATAAAATTTAGTGGTGGGAATCAGCTCATTGGCGCCTAGATTTTTGCACCCCTGCTTATAACACCAAAAATGTTAATCATATTAACTAACGGTTTATTGCGTCGGATTAAGCGTCTCATTTCCAATTAAAATATATCTTTGAATTGAAATTTGGATGAACTACAGGGTCATGAAAAATCGAAGAGTGTTGAAAATAGAATTACAAATATCTCGGTAACTCATTATCCGATCGACTTCATACTTTATGCCAAATTTATGTTTTTTATTGTCTTTTATATTCCCTCCTTAAAAGAAACAATTTCGAAAAATTTTATATACCTTTTATCAGAACGAATATTTCAAGAGTCCAAAAAAAAAAAAAACTTCCATATAATCGAGGTTACTGAAATTCAATCAGCTTCTTCCCATTATTACATACTACGTACATATCAAATTTCAAGTCTCTATCTGAATTTGTTCGGGAGATAGAGCGTTTATAGACACACAGACAGACGGACGGCGAAATTTTTTTTCTAAAAATATGTTTTTCGGAATCTTTAGTATCTGAAACGTGTAAACCGTCAAACATTTTTTTTTCGATTTTCAAAACGATTACAAGACTTACCCAATACTATGTATGATGGGTAAGTAATAATTTGGAAAAAACATTTGAAAAGACAGTGCCAGCAATTACTGTCAATAGTCAGAAAAGTATCCGAAATCTTTTGTGAATCCCTATATAGGATCTATAGATTTGTATATATACTACATAGTATAGTAAAATTTAGTTCAGTTAGGAAACGCATTGGAGAACTGAAAATTTCCGTACAGCAAATTCCTCCAATAAACGGAAATGTACTCGAGGTATTTGGCGCAAAAATGTATAGGACAGGGCTTGACAAATGCGGTTGCCAGGTCGCCACTGGCGACCAAGTTTCTTTATCTGGCGACTACATTATTTAATCTAGTGGGTTTTTTTTATTTATTTGAGAATAACTTTTTTTCTTCTGTACAAAAATTGAACTTAGAAATGATCACAAACGGCATTTTTTCTCTCCCCCACCATTACTGGTGCGCGGCAAGCAGTGATCTTCCTCTTTTCTCGTACTTTTAATGGAATAAACCAAATTTAAAAGGCATTTTCCATCTCATGCACAGAAAACGCTATTATTTTTCGCTCTAGTCAGCTAACGTCATTTAATTAGAATGTGTGCGTGGGGGGTGGGAGGCAGAGAGGGGAGGCAGGCTTCAATAAAACAGTAAGAAATAGTGTTAATCCAGTCTTTCTGTCACCTAAAATTGGAGACAATGCGAAAAAATGCACATCATCAGATATAGATTTTTTGTAGCACTCAACTACATGGACATTTGAAAAATTCGGCAATAAGCATACCCCGAACATGCTATTAATGCAGCCTTTACAGTATTTCTTTTCTTTTTTTTCTTTTTTAGAGATAAATAATTTTAATAATATACAATACAAAACTTGGTTTATATAAAGTTTGAGTACTAATTCAAACTTTCTAATTAATAATTTTAAACTATGCTTGTTAATATTTTTTCTCAGTTAATTCATAAAAAAACGTTTGTGCTTTTTGAAAACCAATAACGACTGAGAGTTATAAATATCTTTTTTTTTTTTGAGACCGGTGACTAGGCCCTCTACCTGCCTGGTTTCTCTAGTTTAAACGGGTTTAGTGCCTGGCACCGGGGCGCGTAGCGCTACTGAAGAGATGCCGCTTATCGTCTGGCTATTGCTGGCAGGACGGCTATGTGGAGGTCTTTGTTATGTTCCTATTTTTGTTTTTCTGCTAATTGATGTGATTATTTTTGTATGGACCTGGGCTTGGCATCACACCCATACGTCATGCCATCGCTATGCGAGTTGGTCTCGTAATTTAGAGCCTTCATCAAGTGACGAGACCTTCCCCTGACTAGGCACTTCCAAAGGTATAATTCACAGGTAACTTAGAGGACTTTGCACCTACGACATAATTGACATGCACCGGGCGCCATTAGTGTACATGATGAGAAAAAAAACCTGTAAGGGATATCAAAAATCCGTCATACATAAATTTTCGGTCCTTTTCCTAGAAGTAATAATAACTTTAGACAGATTCGATACGTATCATAATTAAGAAATTACGGGTTTTTTTTTTGTTTTCACAAAAAAGCCCCCCCCCCCCCCCCTGGTTCGATTTTGCCCATTAACGAACTTGACCGAGATTTTATGCCCCTTGATTTTATGTATCAGTTTGGAAGAGATTTGTGCAGAATTATTGAAGTTATCGTGTCCATAAAAAAAGTGACATAGATAGATAGATATATAAATTTTTGAACTGGGAGGTGTTTATGAGTTCTGGGAGCCATGATCGGCGTAGATCTGCAAAAATTTTTCACAAATTCCAACTTAGGGGAGAATGTAATAGGTAGTATTTCTTACGAAATCTACCTAAAACGCGTACCACAACTGAAAACGCCCTTCCACCAATTGTTATTCAATTATTATTAATAGACAGTGCTGTAACAGGGTTGTTTTGTAAAGGTTTTTATATCTATGGCGTTAATTTAAAGTTTCATGTAAGTATATAAGATGGATGTAACAGTACGAGATGTATGTATTAAGCAGAAAAGTAAGAAATAGATATATGTATGTATAATGATTACATATGGAAATAGTCAGCCAGAAGATCATTTAAAATTAAATATATATATACAGTCGAACCCCGCTATAATGAACCCGGGATATAGTGAAAACTCGGATATAGTGAACTTTTTTGCTGGTCCCATCCGAACTCCCATTTAACTAATGTTATTTTATACGCTTATAGTGGACAGCTGATATTTTGGTAGTTCGTTTATAGTGGACTCAAATTTTATTTCCCCAGATTTCTTTTTTTAGTTCTACTACTTTAAACTTACACTAGTTGTGACTGCAAATGATGACACAGCTTTATATTGTGTCAAATTTCACTCTTTCACTCTTATCGCCTAAACAGCACGTGCTTCTTCCCCTCCTCTCCCTATTACAGGAACAAATCTCTCTTCTTCGTTTCTCCCTAATTCTAGGAATAAGCTCTGGTGTCCACTTGCTACCTTCGTCCCTCGCCCCTCGGTATAATCGGAACAGTCCAAGAATGTCCCTCGTTTTACAGTGTCTCTCTTCATTATTCTTTTGATTGATTTGAGATAAGAAGACGTTTTTTCAAGAGCAGCTAAAAATTTTGTAAAAATGGCGAATTCTTTGAAAAGAAAAGCATTTTCGATTGATGATAAGGTTAAAATAATTAAACGTATTGAAAATGGAACAAATCAATCGGCATTGTGCAAGGAATTTTCCTTGTCAAAATCTACAGTTTCGAACATTTGGAAAAATCGCAGTGCGACTCTTGCTGCACACAGTAAGAATTTGGATTCTTCAAAGAAACTACGTCGGGCTGAAAGAGAAAATGTGGAAGAAGCTCTATTAAAATGGTTCACCATTCAGCGGGATAGAAATCTTCCGGTGACCGGACCCATGCTTCAAATTAAAGCGAATGAGTTTGCCGAAAAATTCGGTGAAAACAGTTTTGTGTGCTCTAATGGCTGGCTGGATAGGTTCAAAAAACGGAACAATATTTCTTGTGGAAAGATTGTTGGTGAAGCAGCAAGTGTTTGTGCATCGGATGTGGAAAAGTGGGAAGCTCAAGTGTGGCCGGAAGCAATCCAGGGTTATGAAGAGAAAGATATTTTTAATGCTGACGAAGCTGGATAATTTTACAAAATGGCTCCCAATCAGACGTCAAAATTTAAAAGAGGAAAGTGCACTAACGGGAAGTTCTCGAAAGTGAGAATAACTGTTCTTGTATGTGCAAATATCAACGGATCAGAAAAGAGAAAATTAACTGTTGTGGGTAAATCCCAAAAACCAAGGTGTTTTAAAAATGTTAAAAAACTGCCCGTCAATTACAAAGCTAATCAAAAATCCTGGATGACTTCCAGTTTTTTTGAAGAAGAACTTCGACAATGGGACAATGGTTTGTTGAAGCAAAAACGTAAAATTGTTCTCCTTGTCGACAACTGCACAGCTCATCCCCACTTAGAAAATCTGAAATGCATTAAGCTCGTTTTTTTTGCCTCCAAACACGACTTCTGTGTTACAGCCCATGGACCAGGGCGTTATTCGCAGCCTGAAATCCCACTATAGGAAACAGCTAGTGATGCGTATTTTGGAGAACTATGAAGAGAACAATACGGAATATAACATCTCACTTTTGGAAGCAGTCGTTTTGTTGGAAAAGTCATGGAGACAGGTGACATCAGCAACAATCCGCAACTGTTTCCGACGCGCAGGTCTTTCGAAAGATGTGTTGTGGGAAGGAAAAGATGGCAATGTGGAGGACGAAGATGATGAAGAAAGCTTACCGATAGCTCTGTGGCTGGAAAAGCATAATG
The DNA here is from genome assembly GCA_963931845.1 of Maratus michaelseni. Taxonomy (NCBI): domain Eukaryota; kingdom Metazoa; phylum Arthropoda; class Arachnida; order Araneae; family Salticidae; genus Maratus; species Maratus michaelseni. The sequence goes on from OZ007594.1 coordinate 84,921,941, forward strand.
TGAACATTTTTCCAAGGGACCTTACTGAGCACTTCGAATCTTGCGATAATGAAGTGTATACTTCTGGTACCCCCACAGATGATGACATTGTATCTGAAGTTAAACAAAAGAACGATGTTGAAGAAGATTTAGAAGACGATATTGAAGAAGAATTTGAAATTTCGGCACGTTCTATCTCGGAAGTGAAATCGGCAGCGAATATATTGAACATTTTTTTTCTACAGAAAATGTGGACCAAAAGATATTAGATTCTTTACTAATTGTTGATAAGAAAATTGATGAACTCTACTTAAAATCGAACTGCATTCAATCAAAAATCACAAATTTCTTCCATAGAATGTAAAAATAAAATCAAGTTTTAGTAAGTAACTTTTTTCTTTTTATTATTTGATTTATTGTCAATTTAATTAGTTAATAATTTGTAAGTAAGTAACGTATTATAGCAATCATTATTTTTAACAATACATCATATACTAAAAAATCAATAATAACAATCATGTGCAAAAAATATTTTCTTTTTAAAGAATTTGGATATAGTGAACCATCGGTTATAGTGGACATATTTCTGGGTCCGTAGACGGTTCACTATAGCGGGGTTCGACTGTATATATATATATATATATTTATCAATTTTTATTTCTTCGGTGCATAAATAAAATGTACTATGATATAGGCCAATAGTTTCTTTTTGCTGTTTATGCCTTGTTTTCTGTTTTCTAAAAAGTACACAAAATTCTAATATTTCCACGCTTTGTTTTTAAAATAATCAATAGTTAACACTATGTGGAATTCTAATAGTTTTCGTAAATTACGCGAGAATTTTTGTCGCAAAGTTATCAAATTTCATTCTCAAATGAAAATTGCAGAAATTTTTAATTATCGTTTCTGTTGCGATTACCGCTGTATCTATCGTTTGCAGTCGAGATTTGGTGACAGAATATTCTAATAATCCATATCGCATCATAAACGCATAATGCAAATATCGACTAATTAATACGGTGTACGATTTATATGCTAAGATTTTAATTTCCCAGAAAGCTAATGAAAAAAGATATAAGCCAATATACAAAAGATATAATACATAGTATATACTGTCTGGCTCCCGTAAAGAAAATTCTTTAACTGGTGGCACCTCTATCCTGTTGCCAGGTTAACTGGTCCGTTGACTTTATTGTACAGATATCTCGACAATTTCTTGCTATATATTTTGTCAGATTGTGAATCATCGCAGTCTTAATTGTCTTTTCACCGAAATCGGTTGTGTATTTTTCAGTGCTCTTGTAAATAATATGGATATGGGAGGAGATGCTTTTAACTTAATCGCTTATATTCATTTCCATTATTAAATTCTTCCCATTATATTATTCATATTACTTTTATCCATTATTATTTTCGTTGTGCCAGCGTTACATAAAATTAATCTTGATTAAATATTTTTTAAATATAAAGCTGATATTATTTTTTATATAAAAAAAATCGTCTAATGATTTAGTAATAGCCAAAACATTTCTGTTGTAAGAAAAGTGGCATGTACAAACCAGCACAAAGAAAAGCACAAACAAAACGATACACTTTTTCCAAAGCTTCGTAAAATGAGCAATTTATTTATTGTATAAAGAAAAGAAAAGAAAAAAAAAACTGGATAAATAAAAAAAAAGGCTTAATAGCCAGGCAAGTGATAACAGGTAAGCGTATGCGGTTAAAGATCGACCTCAACTTAGAGGTAAATATATGCTGTGGGCGATTGCCTATCTACCTAACTATAACCCCTGCCACTACCGACGCCAGTTCGTCATTTTGAGCTGAGCTGTAGGCACGTAAACATGGTTGGTACACAATTGATGCTCCCGCCAAGTGCGAGTTACGTAGTGTTATCTTCTTTCTTTAAGCAGAAGGAATTCGGCAGAAATTCACCGACGAATGACCCAAGTGTAGAGTTGCAAAAAATCGGTTTATTCACAGGTTTATTTCCAATAGACCCAGTTTATTCACAGGTTTATACCCAAAAGTCCTGCTTTATTCGAAAAAAAAACAAGTTTATTCCCAAAAATGCCGGTTTATTCCCAGGTTTAAACCGGGTTTTATCTAGTCTTTGTAACTCTACCCAAGTGTAAAAGTGTCTGAGTGATGTACAGTGCTGCTGTAACCAAACAGGTGCTGGAGCAGTTTAAATGGGACGTGTTTGATCATCCGCGTATAGCCCCGACATAGCGCCGTCTGATTTCCATCTCTTCCCTCAATTAGAGAACTGTCTGTGAGGCAAAAGTTTTCAGACGAATGAGGAGTTTCAAGCCACCGTTCAAGCTCATCTCACATAATTGGCGGCAACGTTTTTCCAATAGGGGATCGGAAAGCTCGTCCACCAATGACAAATGCCTCAATCTTCACGGGGATTATATAGAAAAGTAACCATATTTGTACATAAATTTTGGTAATACATTCATTTTGTTCTTTATTTTGTCTTTTTTTAAGGTTCATCGGAGGGTGACAAAATAAACCCTCGTATATAATTTGGAAAAAGATTATGTAAATATGGAAAATTGTACTAAATATGGGTCATTTAACATGAAATTCATTTAAAAATTAAAAAGTATTTATCAATTTTATCAATTTTGGTACGTAAGTAAAATTGGCCAATCAGAGGCAGTATTTTTCTTCACATTGTCTTTTGCCTACTTCACTAATTACATCAAATTCTAAAACTTCTCCATTTTATTGCTAAAATAACCGACAATTATTTTTATATTGCATTTAAATATCACAAGAGATTTTTCATTTTTACATGGTGAATTAAATTCGATTCTTAAACAAATGGAAGACTTAGAAATTTTATCGACCGAAGTAGAGCTTTGATAACACAGTACTTTAATAATCCATATCACATCATAAAGATTACAATGCAACGCCGGATAATGCAAATACCGACTAGCTAATGCAGTCTTACGATTTATATGCAAAATTTTAAATTCCCAGAACGCTAATGGAGAGAGAAAGATTTCAAGAAATTAAAATTATAAATTAAAGTTTAAAAAGCTACGGAATAATTTTTGGTGTAAGTTCGATTCTCTATATGCATTTGAAGAGGTCTTATTACATTAATAACGAACGAGAAATGGATTATTTTTATTAATTAATAACATATAATCATCCTTCGCATTTCTTAATGCCATTATGAAATTGTTTTGTTATAATATGTATTTTCCCGTTTTACACTATGACGAAGTGCCACATGAATTGTATTATTGAATTCGGGAGGAGCACATTCGACTATCCCAAACATTTCACTATTATGAACTCGAGAATCTATTGCGGTACGACCGGCCACGATATGAATTTTGAGCTTATTTATGGTAATTACGTTATATCTAAAAAGGTGGATTTAACTTTGTGCCGTTATATTAAAAATAAATGAACAACGTGAAATAGCACAAATAAAAATATATAAATTGGCAAGCCCCTAAAGCTCCACCGTCAGTGCAAATTCAAAAGATTAAAATCTGATTTAAAAGTTTAAGCCCTGTAAATATGCTTGCGTCTTTCGCACGCGCCAAGATTTAATGGCGGCGACCTTTTCAAAAACAACAGCGGAGTCAGAAAAGGAGTTTTGAAAAGGTCGCCGCCATTCATACTTGGCGCGTGCGAAAGATGCAAGCATATTTACATGGCTTAAACTTTTAAATCGGGTTTTAATCTTTGGAATTGGCACTGATGATGGAACTTTAGGGGCTCCGAAACAGTTGTTTGCCAATTTATATATTTTTATTTGTGCTATTTCACGTTGTTCATTTATTTTTAATTATGTTAGATGTTAAAAAAATTTAATATCAACAACGTAACTAAAAATAAATAAGGAAGTGTCGTTTTTATAACTTTTATGATAGCCTTTTCCTTAAAATATATTCTCATTAACCGTATTTTACAAATACAGGGTGATTATAAAAAAAACTATCCCGATATATGAACCCCTAACTATCATACCGTTCACAGAAACTGAATAAAATTTTGGTTTAAAGTATATTGAGGTATTCTCTCAAGAATCATATGAAAAACAACAATTAAATTTAAACAGTTACAGTCACAGTGACAAAAATTCGAAAATTTCAAATGGCAACATATACCTTTTTTATTGGAATGTCATCTTCATAGTGAAAAACCATAAACAGCGTTGGAACGGTGCCTGTAGCACGAAAATCGCCGACAGACTAAGAAGAAAAGTGAAAACAACCAATAAAGACAGAGAGGCAACAGAAAACTAAACATTTTGATGTGTTTCACAAATTTTCCACTTCACGCACGGTGACATTTTGCATGCAACAGCTTGTGGATAGCACTAAACAATAATTTGTTTTACTTTTGTTTAAAAATACAAAAGAATATGTTTGTTAATAATACGTTATACCTAACATATATGTAGAAATTAAATGAACGCACATATTCATAAACATGAAATTTATTTATGAAAGATAACTGACAAGAGAAATAATTGCAGAAAAAAAGCATATGTTTTTGTATAAAGTAATATTGATTCTATCTATTCGCAAAGAGATGATAATGTATTAGCGGGTCAGTATGCGATTCAATATTAAAATTACGATATTTAAATACAGCTAAATGCTTCGGAAATGCTTTCATTTATTTTCCCTCTAAGAGTAGTTTCAGCTCCATCTCTACGAGAACCTGAATATGTTAAATTAATAGATTAAATATGCCGTTACCTTAACACTTCTAATATCACCATTGCAATGAATATTATGCTGTTGTAGTTATTTTACTTTTCTACTATACTCGATTCTTTTTCAGCTGTCAACTGAAAATTGATTTGTAAATACATACTGAGAAAAACCCAGGAGAGATAATCTTTAACCCCTTAAGCACTATCATAAGAGACGGAAGTCTCTTGAGTGACGCAGCGAAAAACCGAAAACCGTAAGCCCAAAACCGAAGATTCCGTCACTCTCATATATACAGCTAGCAGGACATCAAAGGAAAATCGAAACGCCGACATTTAATATCTCAGTAAATATGAGGCATACCGTTTCGATTTTTTCACATTAGTCTTATATCTATGGCCTAACTCTATCCTGAAATTTATAGATTTCTACATGCAGTAGATTTTGAGATCTGGAAACCAATTTTTAAGCGAAAATGGAAGATGTAATGGTGTAATGGGCACAGAGTTGTTATCTCGAAAATGGATCGAACGATTTTTTTAAAATTAATATATTATATTAATCAGTTTTAGATGAAGCGTTTAAGATATTGCGCTAACGTAGGAAAACTCTTGTTTTCAATATAATCCACTTTTAAAATCGGACTATTTTCTTATGCTTTTTCTGGTAGACTAACATTACAGATCTTCAGCCTTTTCACTGCTTTTTATTACTGCGCAATAAGGAAGCTCTTGCATATTACGGTTACAGTTAAACGTTAAAGCATATCCATATCGCTGAAAAACTATTTAGATTCTTTTTTTTTTAATACGAAAACAGTTTTTAATGCAATTTTTAATATGTAATATATATGTATTAAATTAAATTATTGTTTGTATATTTTTCTTTTTTGTTATAATAAAGAATTTCTTATTTCAAAATCTTCATTAAGTCAAAAAATATTTAGATTCCTTGATTAAAATATTGAAATATTTTATAATTATATATATACAATTTAATTGTTATTTATATATTTAATTTGTCATTTTTTAAAGGAAAAAAAGATTCAGATTTTTTTTTTATCACTTAATTTGAAACAGCCTCTAATCAACAAATCAATCATCTGTTTGTTTTCAACGAGTCTCGAATGTTGTTTTTGTAAGAATAACACTCATATGGTTTGGATCATTCGAGACGACAGCCCTGCCGCTATAGGTCTCATAGCCCCCCCCCCCCTTCAAAGTTCAAACACTCATATGAGGTGTTTTATTATTTATTTATTTATTGTTTGTTTACTTATTTTGATTAGATTGTCCTTTTAGAAATTGTCTTTTGATTTAGTGGCGTAAATGGTGAGATAATTGTCAATAGTATTACCTGTTTTATCGTTAAAAATAATCAGTGAATCTTTTAAAGAAGTCTTTTAAAAATCTGATGACGATAGAAGATTGGTTTTTTACTTGTTAGCTATATTTTCCAACTCTCCAAATCAAACTTTCCCATCATTCACCTCACACAAATTTAATAACAAAAACTTTTTATTTCAGTGTTATTGAAATATGTTTAATTGTGATGAAACTTTGGTATATTATATAGGGAATTTATATAACGTAAGTTTTCACTTTTATGTATATAAAATTAGATACGATGTTTTCATTATGAAATACAGTGTTTCTAATTTATGTTATGGCTTACTTTAACATTTTTTTTATTGACTAAGCCTATCATTAATATAGGGGAGACCGGTACACAGTGAACCTATGGACACAGTGGACCACCCCCTAATATTTTATTTATTTAAATTTTTTTTAAGCTTCTCTTCTATCCTAATAGACAACAGCACTGCAATGATTATTTATAGGCTTCAGAAAGTATGTTTAGCTCAGATTGAACTATTTTATCCTGCTTTGTTGTTTTGAGCTTCTAAAAGTAAAATTTTTCATCATCATATTTTTATTTTTTTAGTAATTAAAGGTTGTAGATAAATAAAATAAAACAGCTTTTTTGAAAAGCTAAGATACTTGTTTTTATTTTAATTTAAAGTTATTATGTTTAAAAAAAAGCTATAAACAATATTAATACGATTATTTATTGAACTTCAACATGGGGTACAGTGGACCACCCACTCCTGGGGCACAGTGGTCCACAATCCACTCTGCTCCTCTAATGCAGAATGTTCAAAATATGTAATAATTGTTTTCTATAAAGAAAGATTGTTTTAAAGTAGAATTAACTGTAAAATAAAGTAAACAAATAAAAATAACAATTTTTTTAACATAGTAAGAAATATTTTGTTTTGTATTTACTGCCTTTGATAAATATAACTGTAGTCTAATTGTTGATGATTCTATTCAAGTAAGATTCATGAGATGCAAATTGAATGGAAATCAGTTTATTTCTCCCGAAACTGTAGATGAATCTGCTGTTGATGTCAATGATTTCATAATGTTGCTCGCAGACCCAAAATTATTTCTTGAAAATTCCAGGCTCAATCTTACTGATAAGTATTTTGGAATTTCATTTGCAAATTTTATTGTGAGCTGATTTTTTTTGTACTTAAGTAATAACTTCAACTAAATTGCAATTGTTCCTGTATTAATCTGTTATTATTTTCAAAATATAATTAATTTTTTGTTTTTGTTTCAAAATTTATATTACTATGTTATTTTGCGAATGAAGAGGCAACAAAAAAGAATTAGATTAATGAAAAATAGATTTATATTATATTTTAGATAATACCTAATAGTGGTCCACTGTACCCTGGTGGGTGGACCAGTGTATATATATATATATATATTTAATGTATTGAAAACTATGTTGTGAGAAAATTATGATGGATGTAAGAAGGTTTAAGGAATATTCAAAAATATTTTCATACAGATTGGTCAGTCTGTTAAAGAGAAAAAAAAATTTAACTGAAAAAGTGGTCCACTGTGTACCGGTCTCCCCTACCCGATTACATGAGATTTTGTTATTTGTATTGATATGTTTGTGTTTACGTATTTTATCAAGATTATATTTCAGCTATTTTTAAGTAAGTTTTTTAAGATACTATATAGCAATGTTAAAATGTTGGCTATACTTTATTAGCTTATGTTAAAGAATGGTCAGAAAAAAAAGGTTGGCGAGATTAAAAAATTTTGTCGATCAGCTAGTGCTCGACTAACATAACAACAGGGCTGCTGGGATGGAATTTAATTTTTAAAAAGGACACATTTTGAACCGGTTTGTTTACAGTCCCATTTTATTAGTAGAATTTTGTGATAATTTCCCGAATGACTGGCGAATTTTGCATTTTTTGTAAAAAAAAAAATTCTTTAGATGTAATTTTAAACAAAATCTCTTTTCATTTCTTTAATTTGCAAATATTTTAAGTTTTCTTATTTAAAATACTGTGATTAAATGTCCAATGTAAGATTTCCCTTAGTTGAAAATTGTTATGACAGAATTTACACAACTGCAAAAATAATTGATTACTACAACAATGCATTTTCAGGGTTTTTTTCCAATAAAATTAGCTATACAACAGAGGAAAGTTAACTTCATACTATATTTACATTGCAGTAATTTGGAGAGTTGCAAAATATAGCTAACAAGTAAAACACAAATCTTCTTTAGTCTGCGGGTTTTAAAATACTTCCTAAATATTCACTCGACACGATGCAATTTCCTTACCTTGTATCATTTTTATCGATAAAACAGGTAATTGACAATCATCTCACCATTTAAGTAACAATCTAAAGTCAATTTCTAAAAGGACAAGAAAATCAAATCAAAATAAGTAAACAAACAATAAATAAATAATAAATACCTAATATGAGTCTTATTCTTGTAAACAAGAATTTGCATTGCAATCACCGCTCATGAATACATGACACAAGCGATAGGTTAATTTATTGTTAATTAATAGTAGAGGTGCCCAATCTTTTTAGGCGAAGGGCCACTTAAAAAATTGTTGGGTTGTCGAGTTCCACCATCAGTAGCACAGAGAGAATTTTGTTTCGAGGAGATGTTGGGTAGGGGGGGGGGGGGATAATTAGCATTATCCATACATACAGCACTGTTCGGTTGCAAATTTGGAAGAATGCACCCACTAGATGGATTTGTGATTTTTATGCGGCTACTTGACAAAATTGTGATTTTTATGTGCCCGTTCTAAAAAATTCATGATTTTTATGTATAGGTTAAACTTTTATGTATAGGTTTCAACTTTTTTACTCAGTGACCACTGGCCAGTACATGGATTTTTTTACTCCTGTTTTTCAGCAATGACCAATAACAAATTTACAAATACTTGATAAAAAATTTAAGAAATTTGTCAAACGATTGTGGAATAAACGGCGAAATTTGTCAAATAGTGTTGGGAAAGAAATCGCGACATTCGTCAGATGATCTCGGGAAAGAAATCAGGCATTGCAGGAAAAAAATTAATTATGTCTAACTGTCGTGAAAAAACTAGAAAAATTCGTCAAATACGTTCGGGGGAAAAAAATCACAAAATTCATCAAATGATCTCGGGAGAAAAATAGTGAAATTTGTCTAACAATCGCGGAACAGAATTGCAAAATTCGTCGAATAGCAGTGGAAAAAAGGTGCACAATTTGTTCGTTCATGGAAAAAGTCGTGAAATTCATTAATCGATAGTCGATAAATCACGAAATTCATCAATCGATAGCAGAAAAATCACAAAATTCATTGATAGTGGAAAAATCACAAAATTAATCAACTGGTTTCAGGGGAAAATTTTTTCGAATATCGTCGAATGGCTTCGAGAAGAAAAAAAGTCACAATCCGTCAAATAATTTCTGGGAAAAAATCGTGAAATTCGCCAAATGGTTTCGAAATTTGTCGAGCGACAGCGGGGAAAAATTCTTTTTCCATTCAATCATCGCAATTGGGACTATTAAGTTTGACCAGTGGTGGCAGTAAAGTCAGTCGCCAAATTTTCAGTATTACTCGCCGATTGGCGAATGGCAATTTTGTCCTATATTTTTACACGCCTGATCGATGAAATTCAAGATTTTTACGCACCCGATTGATGACTTTCTTGATTTTTATGGATCCGTTTGACGAAATTAATGATTTTTATATGCCCGATAAACAAAATTCATGATTTTTATGCATGATTTCAACAAAATTTATGATTTTCCTTCTCCTGATCCACAAAATTCATGTTTTTACTGTGCCTGATTGACAAAATTCGTGATTTTCAACTGATATGCTTTCCGTCGGCCATTTAATGAAATTCACAATTTTTCTTCTCTAGACAATGGCAAAATTTTCATTTTTTTTTTTTCACCGTTTGTTGAAATTTACAATTTTTTCACAAACATTCGATGGAATTCTTGATTTTTCCACGCCCAATATACGAAATTTGCGATTTTCCATGCCTATCGACAAAATTCATAATTTTGCAGAACCGATAGACAAAATTCATAATGTTTTCCCACAATCTATGGACAATTTGCAAATTTTTTCCGCGACTGTTCGTTGAAATTCGCGATCTTTCCATGCCATTCGATGAAATTCGTTGCTCGGTCCATGAAATTTGCGATTTTAAGTGCCTTATCGACAAAATTTGCAGGTTTTTTCAACTGATTTACAAAATTCAAGATTTTGAGTGATTGACGAAATTTACAACTCCAAAATTACCGATTTTGGCATCTGTGGTTTCTGTTGACCGATTATTGAAATTTGCGTTTTTTTTTCTAGCGACAAAATGACGAAATTTGTGATTTTTCCATGCCCATTCGACAAAATTTGCATCCAGTCGATGCAATTCATAATTTTATGCACCTGATCGATGAAATTCATATTTTCCTACGATCTATGGACAAAATTTGCGCATTTTTCTCACGAATTATTAAGGAAATTCGAAATTTTTGGATAGGTTGGCATGTATGGTCTCTGCGGGCCACCAGTTACCCATCACGGGCCACAGGTTGTGCATTTCTAATCGTGATGCAGTTTAGCTCATTCGACTCGACCTCGATAGAACTTACTGATTTGAGTTTCACCACCAGGGGCAGTTATGTTCATATAGAACAGAGTGCGCCCCTGGCAGTAGAAGGGGAAATTAATGGATTTTGGAACTAACTCGAGTTCTATGGGTCCCATCACAACATGGTTTGATTCATTCAATTTGACATTGACAGGATATATCAATTTTAGTTTCAAGTTTGACCACCAGGGGGTGCATTCCTATCTCAGGTTCTATGGCCCCGATCATGACAAGGTATGGCTCGCTCGAAATCGACAGCCTGAAAGATTTCAGCTATGTTTGTATAGAACAGAGTGTGCCCCATGGTTCGTGGAAGATGGAACTAACGGATTTTGCAGCTAACTCGAGTTCTATGGGTCCCATCACAATGCAGTTTGATTCATTCAATTTGACATTGACAGGATATATCAATTTTAGTTTCAAGTTTGACCACCAGGGGGTGCATTCCTATCTCAGGTTCTATGGCCCCGATCATGACAAGGTATGACTCACTCAACTCGAAATCGACAGCCTCAACAATTTCAGCTGTTTGTGTAGAACAGAGTGCGTCCCTGGTGGTGGAACATGGAACTAACAGATTTTGCAGCTAACTTGAGTTCTATGGGTCCCATCACAATGCAGTTTGATTCATTTGACTCGACATCGACAGGATATATCGATTTTAGTTCCAAGTTTCACCACTAGGGGACGCTATCCTATCTCGTGTTCTATGGGCCCGACTACGATGAGGTATGGCTCATTCGACTCGAAATCGACAGCCTGAAAGATTTCAGCTATGTTTGTATAGAACAGAGTGCGCCCCCTGGTGGTGGAAGATGGAACTAACGGATTTTGCAGCTAACTCGAGTTCTATGGGTCCCATCACAATGCAGTTTGATTCATTCGACTCGACATCGACAGGATATATAGATTTTAGTTACAAGTTTCTTCACCAGGGGATGCTTTCCTATCTTGTGTTCTATGGGCCTGATCACGACGAGGTATGGCTCATTCGACTTGAAATCGACAGCCTGAAAGATTTCAGCTATGTTTGTATAGAACCGAGAGCGCCCCCTGGTGGTGGGAGATGGAACTAACGGATTTTGCTGCTAACTCGAGTTCTATGGGTCCCATCACAATGCAGTTTGATTCATTCGACTCGACATCGACAGGATATATAGATTTTAGTTACAAGTTTCATCACCAGGGGGCGCTTTCTTATCTCGGATCCTATGTGTCCCATCACGACGAGGTATGGCTCATTCGACTCGAAATCGACAGCCTCAAAGATTTCAACTATGTTTGCATGGAACAGAGTCTGCCCCCTGGTGGTGGAAGATGGAACTAACGGATTTTGCAGCTATCTCAAGTCCTATGGGTCCCATCACAATGCAGTTTGATTCATTCGACTCCACATCGACAGGATATATTGATTTTAGTTCCAAGTTTCACCACCAGGGGCACTTCCCTATCGGGTTCTATGCGACCGATCACGACGATGTATGGCTCATTTGACTCGGAATCGACAGCCTGAAAATTTTCAGCTATGTTTGTATAGAAAAGATTGCGCCCTTTGACGGAGGAAGATGGAACAAACGGGTTTTGCCATGCATTTTCATCTTTCTAATTGTGTTACTCTCTCGCTGTATAATTTAAAAGTTGAGTCTTGGATTCCTCTCCCTGGGCCACCACCCTCATATTTTATTGGGGTCCAAGGGGTCTTTTTTAGCATTTCTTTAAAATTTTATTCTAATGATTAATTTATACCCTATACTTAATTTCGACTAATTGACATTTTCATCAATAACCTTAAAAAAGTAATGATATCAGTACAAAAACCCTTAACGGGTTAAAAGTGTTGACACAGCACTTTCTTTTGGCTCTATGAATTTTAAATATGGGTCTTAAAAGCAATGATATCAAATTTAAGTGACGCTATGTTAATAATTTTTTTTTAAATCATAATTTTCTTTTTAGTTTTATTTATGTTCACAGGTGCAATTATTATCTTAATATGAAAAAATATATAAAATTTATTCGCTGATGCTTTTTCATTCACATCTCTCATGAATTCAAAATATGGGTTTTAAAAGAAATGATATCAAAATTTGAGTGACACCTTGACGTTAATTTAATAGGACTCTTTTAAAATTCAATTTAAATTATTTTTGGGTTGTCTTCTAAAGTATATTTACACATACAAACAATACTTTTAATTTTTCAATACACTTTTAAATATATTACTTTCACTGAGCCTATATTATGTATTGAAATGTATTTATTTCAATAAATTGATTTGTCTTCTGTGCCACGCTGTCCAAAATCATAAGTAAAATTTATGTAAATGATTATTTTGCGTCATAGTATCCAAACAAAGGGAAATGTATGCAAGTGGATAATATGACGCAAAATAATCATTTACATAAATTTTACTTATGATTTTGGATAGCGTGGCACAGAAGATAAATCAATTTATTGAAATAAATACATTTCAATACATAATATAGGCTCAGTGAAAGTAATATATTTAAAAGTGTATTGAAAAATTAAAAGTATTGTTTGTATGTGTAAATATACTTTAGAAGACAAACCAAAAATAATTTAAATTGAATTTTAAAAGAGTCCTATTAAATTAACGTCAAGGTGTCACTCAAATTTTGATATCATTTCTTTTAAAACCCATATTTTGAATTCATGAGAGATGTGAATGAAAAAGCATCAGCGAATAAATTTTATATATTTTTTCATATTAAGATAATAATTGCACCTGTGAACATAAATAAAACTAAAAAGAAAATTATGATTTAAAAAAAAATTATTAACATAGCGTCACTTAAATTTGATATCATTGCTTTTAAGACCCATATTTAAAATTCATAGAGCCAAAAGAAAGTGCTGCGTCAACACTTTTAACCCGTTAAGGGTTTTTGTACTGATATTCACTTTAGTGGTAGTATGTTGAATACACTGAGCTCTATTATAATACGGAGAGCTAACTCGCCGATCCACTTTCTGCCGCAACCGCATCACACTTTCAGTGCGCGCAAGTAATGAATCCTGCACTTTTTCTTAAGATTACAGGCAGTTTTTAATCTTTTCCGCATTCTTTTTGTCACTTTTAGTTACTTCTACAGCTTTTTCATATTTTTATGAGCAATAATTAATATATTTGTCTTTCTTTTTTTTATTGAGTTTATATAAAATTTCCTTTCTAACAAGTATCAAATTAAATATTGGCGATGAATTTAAATAAAACCTGTAGTTTTTCCAATAAAAAATGTATATCCGTGAAAATTGTAAGCAACTTCGTCATATTTTTAAAAGATAATCTAATTTGAAAATATCTACGCCATACTATTCTATGGGAGAAAATCTGTGTTTTGGCAAAGATTTTCCTCCGAAAATCTTTGGCATTGTATTCATGGGCGGACCGTTGGATACAATGTGTCAAAATAGGAAGTTAGCTCTCCGTTCTATTGTGGAGCTCAGTGGCTGAATACCAGATATATTAAATTTTGTCAAAAGTAGTTTATATCTTTATTTTTATCTATCAGAGATACACAAAACCGAAAGCGAAACACTACAATTTATGAAACGCAACTGAACAGAATGACCAACGCATAAACAAAAGAACGACGAAGAAAGAAACAAAGCAGCAGGAAAATTAATGAGTTTTTTTTTCTATATGTCACGCCATCTATTGGGTGCGAAAACAATCATTGCTATAAAGCCCAAACAAAACCAATCACAATAGCAATTAGCGACGAAAAAAAAAAGGCGTTTAGAACATTGCTGTTTGGACTTAAAATGAGGACGTACGCCCATACGTCCTGGTATTTCAAATAGACGAGTTCATGACGTACGCAGGTACGTCGTGGTGCTTAAGGGAATAAACACTATAAATTCTGAAAAAGAAAGAAATAATAAAAATAAAATCGCGAATGATCAAATCAGATTATCGCGAATGATAAAGTTTTTCCGCATTTTCATGTTCGCGAATAATCAAAACTCGCGAATGTTAAAACAGTGGATTACACTGTATATTTTTAAGAAAATAACCTAGATGTTTCTATGAAATAACGTGTTTACTATATGCAGCACACAAATCATATATTGGTCCGACTCAGCACAATAGATTTTCAAGCTTATTATAACGAAATGGCAGGGCTCCCAAATAGTCCGCTTTTTTAATACCGGTATTTTGTTAGAAAAAAAAATTACTTTTAGATTTTTCTTTCATATTTTGCAGAAACCACTTTCGGATGTAAATTTTTGCGGAAATGTTGTAGAAACCTACCATGAAATTTTCTGTTAAAAAAAAAATATTGGTATTCAGTTGGCGGACCATTTGGGATCCCTGAAATGGTTATCCAGTGATGGCGAACCTTTTAGCATGTGCGTGCTAAAAAACTTAGAAATATTATTTATTGGCATTCTAATGTGGCAGAAATATTCTAAATTAGAAAATATCTTAATTAATAATACATTTTTGTAGAACTGTTACTAAAATAATATTTTGCATTTAACCTAATGTGTGTTCAAAGACAAGTAGTTGAGATCAAGGTGGCGGTTGTACTGTCCGCCATTTTGATGAGAACCCGACGATAGGTTATATCATGTTTTCATCAGTATTAATTAGTCTTTTATAAATTTATTTTAAAGTGAAATTTCAGATTTACAAGCACTTCTGCTGAAATAAATATTTGTGAAATGTCAGAGTTTGAGTCAATTAATACAGAAAATATGAAAGGGAACGTGACAAATGATTTAAATAATCATGAGTAATTATTTAAAGAAAACATAATTAATACATAAAATTTGAAAGGGAACGGGGCAAATTATTTTTAAAAAATCATAGGTAATTATTTGATGAAGACATTTTTGTTTTACAAAAGATCAATAAACGGAGGGGTTTTTTGACAACACAATTGCATTACCGGTGACAGTGTTTTTAATACGAAATTATTTCATAAAACACGCTTGGCAATAATGAACAGAGGAAAGTATTTTTAACTAAATAAATTATATAGTAGATAATAATAGATAATAATTGTAGATATAGTAGATAATAATTGGGGGTTCTGCGCCAGCTGCACGCGCTGCACCAACCTCAAGGTCGAAGGAAGGTCAGTGCAGCCCGGAAGTACGTCGCGGCGGAAATACGTCACGGAGATAAGCGGAGTGGGGAGATAAGGGAATGGGGGAGATAAGGGAGTGGGGGAGATAAGGGAATGGGGGAGATAACGAACTGTAAGAGGGGGGGATTAGTTTAATTAATGGAATTAGTTTAATTAATGAATCGTGGAATGCTCCTTGGGTAATTATTGAGGGGGGAGTTTTTTTCGTAGAATTATCATGCTATAGTAGGACAAGGTACTTTTCTGTTAGAGAATAGATTTTTTATGAATTTTTCAAAAAATAAATATTTTCCAAAATTATTTTTTAGAGAATTTTTTTTTTTTTTTTTTAATTGTGGACCCACCATAACCGCCCGCTATGAAAACAATTCATAACGCCACAAATTTTTTAATGTTCGGTATAACCTGTTTTTAATAACCGGTATAACCTTTTTCACCAGTTTTATGCATCCTCTTCAACTGCAAGGAACCTGAAACGAAATAAAAAAGAAGAAAAATAAATATTATATATCACTCTATTTTCATGAAATGAGAAAAAAATATATAGTTACCATATCTTTAGGTTTTCTGTTTGGACCCGCTTGGCAGAAGCCTTCTGTTTAGACCTGTCTGGTAGACTGTTTGGACCCGGCTGGTGTTCTGTTCTGTGCCTTCAGTTCTAAGCCTTCTGTTTGGATCCGCATGGTGTTCTCAGCAGAAACCTTCTGTTTAGACCTGCCTGGTAGACTGTTTGGACCAGCATGGTGTTCTGAGCTTGATTCCAATAAGTCATTCGCAGCAAATTTTAAGAGTAGCAAAAGTTTTTACGTTTAAGGCACCGTGAAGCATAAATTTAGTTCTTTCAAATGATAGTTCTTGGATAGGCACCATAAATTTAGTTCTTTAACATTACAGTTCTTGGATATGCACCATGAAAATGATAGTTCTTGATTATGCACCATAAATTTAGTTCTTTAGCTTTACAGTTTTTGGATAGTCACCATGAAAATAATAGTTCTTTGATTTACACCAGGAAAATCACAGTTCTTGGGTAAGCATAACTTTAGTTCTTGAATAGATGTCAGGAAAAAAATAAAACACAGTTCTTGAGTAAAGCATAACTTTAGTTCTTTAAAAGACACCATTAGAGAAAAACATATTTCACATCCATGGAAGATCAGTTCTTGAAGAAAAACTTTGATTTTATCTTGAAGAAAAATATATTTTTATGAATTGTACCCATCCGTCCACCCGCCATGTTTAATCATGACGCTACAATTCATTTGGGGAGAAAATTTTTAAACCACCCGATACCTTTTACACACGGCCACTTTTCGAAGATATTTGACGACCACAGTTTTTCAAAGACTTGAGAAGACTTGATTTTTTTGAAGACTTGAGAAGACATGACTTTTGAAGACTTGATATTTAAAGAAGAGAAGATTATTGAGTGCCCCTTATATTCTCGCCCACAGCTGCTAGCACCTTTAAATTAACTTTGAAAAATATATTTTGAATAATGCACCCCGTACATGAAAAATGTTCTTGAAACAAGAAGAAAACTTTTGAAGCTTGAACTTGATTTTTATCTTGAATTAAATCTTGCTTGGAAGAAAAAAAAATCTTGATTTTTGAAAATCTTGAAGAAAAAATATGAAATGATTATTTAGGAATTTTATAGTGGCCGTGCGCGAGCGTGTGGACACCATCTTCTAAAATATAACGCTTATCATCAAAAGCTGACAAAGCGATTTTGTTAACTTGTGTTGTGTGAAGATGATGTCGCTCGCTTTGAATTCGATATTGGATCTCTCTCGTAGATTGTAGACTCTTTAAGCAGGTCTTATAATGATTATGTTTGATTTTATTTTTAACAACGTTTTTGGCCACCCCCTTTGCAGTTTTTTTCTCCCCATCGGCCGACATGATGGAATACATCTTGGCTCGTAGACCGATAAATTCATGAATCGGTCTACTGTTGAGCTCGTCTTTAAATTTTCCAATCACCTTCTTATTTTTCTTATCAAATAAGGGGTGATCTGTTGGATAATCAGATGTATCCAACATGTCGGCCGATGGGGAGAAAAAAACTGCAAAGGGGGTGGCCAAAAACGTTGTTAAAAATAAAATCAAACATAATCATTATAAGACCTGCTTAGAGAGTCTACAATCTACGAGAGAGATCCAATATCGAATTCAAAGCGAGCGACATCATCTTCACACAACACAAGTTAACAAAATCGCTTTGTCAGCTTTTGATGATAAGCGTTATATTTTAGAAGATGGTGTCCACACGCTCGCGCACGGCCACTATAAAATTCCTAAATAATCATTTCATATTTTTTCTTCAAGATTTTCAAAAATCAAGATTTTTTTTCTTCCAAGCAAGATTTAATTCAAGATAAAAATCAAGTTCAAGCTTCAAAAGTTTTCTTCTTGTTTCAAGAACATTTTTCATGTACGGGGTGCATTATTCAAAATATATTTTTCAAAGTTAATTTAAAGGTGCTAGCAGCTGTGTGGCGAGAATATAAGGGCACTCAATAATCTTCTCTTCTTTAAATATCAAGTCTTCAAAAGTCATGTCTTCTCAAGTCTTCAAAAAAATCAAGTCTTCTCAAGTCTTTGAAAAACTGTGGTCGTCAAATATCTTCGAAAAGTGGCCGTGTGTAAAAGGTATCGGATGGTTTAAAAATTTTCTCCCCAAATGAATTGTAGCGTCATGATTAAACATGGCGGGTGGACGGATGGGTACAATTCATAAAAATATATTTTTCTTCAAGATAAAATCAAAGTTTTTCTTCAAGAACTGATCTTCCATGGATGTGAAATATGTTTTTCTCTAATGGTGTCTTTTAAAGAACTAAAGTTATGCTTTACTCAAGAACTGTGTTTTATTTTTTTCCTGACATCTATTCAAGAACTAAAGTTATGCTTACCCAAGAACTGTGATTTTCCTGGTGTAAATCAAAGAACTATTATTTTCATGGTGACTATCCAAAAACTGTAAAGCTAAAGAACTAAATTTATGGTGCATAATCAAGAACTATCATTTTCATGGTGCATATCCAAGAACTGTAATGTTAAAGAACTAAATTTATGGTGCCTATCCAAGAACTATCATTTGAAAGAACTAAATTTATGCTTCACGGTGCCTTAAACGTAAAAACTTTTGCTACTCTTAAAATTTGCTGCGAATGACTTATTGGAATCAAGCTCAGAACACCATGCTGGTCCAAACAGTCTACCAGGCAGGTCTAAACAGAAGGTTTCTGCTGAGAACACCATGCGGATCCAAACAGAAGGCTTAGAACTGAAGGCACAGAACAGAACACCAGCCGGGTCCAAACAGTCTACCAGACAGGTCTAAATAGAAGGCTTCTGCCAAGCGGGTCCAAACAGAAAACCTAAAGATATGGTAACTATATATTTTTTTCTCATTTCATGAAAATAGAGTGATGTATAATATTTATTTTTCTTCTTTTTTATTTCGTTTCAGGTTCCTTGCAGTTGAAGAGGATGCATAAAACTGGTGAAAAAGGTTATACCGATTATTAAAAACAGGTTATACCGAACATTAAAGAAATTGTGGCGTTATGAATTGTTTTCATAGCGGGCGGTTATGGTGGGTCCACAATTTAAAAAAAAAAAAAAAATTCTCTAAAAAATAATTTTGGAAAATATTTTTTTTTTTGAAAAATTCATAAAAAATCTATTCTCTAACAGAAAAGTACCTCGTCCTACTATAGCATGATAATTCTACGAAAAAAACTCCCCCTCAATAATTACCCAAGGAGCATTCCACGATTCATTAATTAAACTAATTCCATTAATTAAACTAATCCCCCCCTCTTACAGTTCGTTATCTCCCCCATTCCCTTATCTCCCCCACTCCCTTATCTCCCCCATTCCCTTATCTCCCCACTCCGCTTATCTCCGTGACGTATTTCCGCCGCGACGTACTTCCGGGCTGCACTGACCTTCCTTCGACCTTGAGGTTGGTGCAGCGCGTGCAGCTGGCGTAGAACCCCCAATTATTATCTACTATCGTCTGTTGTAAATGCATTACATTCTTTTCACAAGTACTGTTATCCTCATTTTACACAGATCAGGGCTGTCCAACCTGGCGCCCGCTGTTCACCAGAAAAGTCTTACAGAAACATTTTCCTTATATATTCGGAGATTGAATAAGGCAAATATTTCTATAAGCATTTTCTGGTGAATAGCGGGCGCCAGGTTGGACAGCGCTGACATAGATCAACGTTTTGTTTTATTTTGTTAAACACGGGATTCCGTCATAGGCAGGTTCTTTTTCTCAGGTTTTCCCGTATTTTAATTTTATTGCCCAGAAATTTATCTACCCATCTTTAAAAAAAATAATAAAAATAAATAAATATACCAATTTTAATTGTGGAATAATAGCGATTTAAATATACGTGCATTTTTTGAAGAAAAAAAAATTTGAGCAGGGCCAAATTTTACTGATATTTTTACTGGACAGGACAGAGCCGTGCCGGTCCAATGATTTTCATATGAGCTGGGACTGAAAATTTCTGCATGTTCAGACCTCAAGAAGACTGCAGTCCAGCCCCGACGTTGGCCAGAAAATAAATTTAGTCCCGGCCCATCTGGGTCCGAACCTCAAGAAAAAAGTAATCCCCAAACCAAGCTCGGACCGAGTGTCAGGGAGGAAAATTGGGTCGGGCCCATGAAGACCCTTACATCGAATAACCAAAAGATTAGTTCACAAAATTATGTAAATTTGAACGATAAAAATCTAATTTATTTAAAAAAAAAAAAAAGAGTTTTTAGTGAACTTCGTTCACTTTTATAGATGAGTTTGAGTTGAGCGAGTTCGTTTAAAAAATTTTGAGTTTGAACGTGAACTTGGCTCATTTTTGAGAAATTGAACTTGAGTTTGAACTGTTCATTTTTTTCGTGAGCGTGCCCAACACTGGTCCCGACTTAGCACCGAGTGATTTCCATCTCTTCTCTCAATTAAAGAACTGTCTAGGAAGCAGACGAATGATGAGTTCCAGACGAATGATGAGTTTCAATTAACTGTTCAGGCTCATCTCACATAATTGGCGGCAACGTTCTTCCAATAGGGGATCGGAAAGCTCGTCCACAAATATGACAAATGCCTCAATCTTCACGGCGGTTATATAGAATAGTAACCATGTTTGTACATAAATTTTGGTAATACATTTATTTTGTTCTTTACTTTTGTCTTTTATCAAGGTCCATCGGAGGTTGAAAAAAAAACTCTCGTATGTAATTAGGGAAAGTATTATGTAAATATGGAAAATTGTACTTAATATGGGGAATTTAACATGAAGTTTATTTAAAAATTAAAAAGTAGTATTTATCAATTTTGTCAATTTTGGTACGTAAGTAAAATTGGCCAATCAGAGGCAGTTTTTTTCTTAACTTTCTTTTTTCAGTTTTTTTTCTTCGTCTTTTGTTTATTTCATTAATAACATCAAATTCTAAAACTTCTCCATTTTATTGCTAAAATAACCGATAATTATCTTTATATTGCATTTAAATAGCATTTGGATATCACAAGAGAATTTTCATTTTTACATTGTGAATTAAATTCGAATCTTAAACAAATGGAAGACTTAGAAATTTTATCGACCAAAGTAGAGCTTTGATAACATAGTACTTTAATAATCCATATCACATCATAAAGATTACAATGCAACGCCGGATAATGCAAATACCGACTAGCTAATGCAGTCTTACGATTTATATGCAAAATTTTAAACTCCCAGAACGCTAATGGAGAGAGAAAGATTTCAAGAAATTAAAATTATAAATTAAAGTTTAAAAAGTTACGGAATAATTTTTGGTGTAAGGTCGGGCATTTATATGCATTTGAAGAGGTCTTATTACATTAATAACGAACGAGAAATGGAATATTTTCATTAATTAAGAACGCATACATTCATCTTTCGTGTTACTTAATGCCATTATGAAATTGTTTTGTTATTATATGCATTTTCCTGTTTTACACTATGACTAAGTGCCACATGGATTGAATTATTGAATTCGGGAAGAGCACATTCGACTATCCCAAACATTTCACTATTATGAACTCGAGAATCTATTGTGGTACGACCGGCCAAGATATGAATTTTGTGCTTATTTATGGTAATTACGTTATATCTAAACAGGTGGACTTAACTTTGTGCCGTTATATTAAAAATAAATGAGCAACGTGAAATAGCACAAATAAATGTATATAAATTGGCAAACAGCTGTTTCGGAGCCCCTAAAGCTCCATCATCGGTGCCAATTCAAAAGATTAAAACCCGATTTAAAAGTTTAAGCCATGTAAATATGCTTGCATCTTTCGCACGCCCCAAGATTGAATGGCGGCGAGCTTTTCAAAACCCCTTTTCTGACTCCGCTGTTGTTTTTGAAAAGGTCGCCGCCATTCAATCTTGGCGCGTGCGAAAGATGCAAGCATATTTACATGGCTTAAACTTTTAAATCGGGTTTTAATCTTTTGAATTGGCACTGATGATGGAGCTTTAGGGGCTCCGAAACAGCTGTTTGCCAATTTATATACTTTTATTTGTGCTATTTCATGTTGTTCATTTATTTTTAATTACGTTATATTTAAAAAAATTAATATCAACAACGTAACTAAAAATAAATAAGGAAGTGTCGTTTTTATAACTTCTATGATAGCCTTTTCCTTGAAATATATTCTCATAACCGTATTTTACAAATACAGGGTAATTATAAAAAAAAACCATCACGATACATGAACCCCTATAATACCGTTCACAGAAACTGAATGAAATTTTAGTTTAAAGTATATTGAGGTATTCTCTCTCTCGCTCAAGAATCATATAAAAACAACAGTTAAATTCAAACAGTTTTGGTTACAGTGACAAAATTTGGAAATTTTCAAATGGCAACACATACTTTTTTTTATTGGATTATGATCTTCATAGGGAAAAACCATAAACAGCGTTGGAACGGTGCCTGTAGCACGAAAATCGCCGACAGACTAAGAAGAAAAGTGAAAACAACCAATAAGGACAGAGAGGCAATAGAAAACAAAACATTTTGATGTGTTTCAGAAATTTTCCACTTCACACATGATGACATTTTGTGTGCGGCAGATTGTGGATAGCACTGACCAATAAAATGTTTTACTTTTGTTTAAAAAAACAAAAGAATATGTTAATTAATAATACGTTATACCTAACATATATGTAAAAGTTAAATGAACGCACATATTCATAAACATGAAATTTATTTATGAAAGATAACTGACTAGAGAAATAATTGCAGAAAAAAGCATATGTTTTTGTATAAAGTAATATTGACTCCCTCTATTCGCAAAGAGATGATAATGCATTAGCGGGTCAGTATGCGATTCAATATTAAAATTACGATATTTAAATACCGCTAAATGCTTTGGAGATGCTTTCATTTATTTTCTCTCTAAGAGCAGTTTCAGTTCCATCTCTACGAGAATCTGAACATGTTAAATTAATAGATTAAATATGCCGTTACCTTACCGCTTCTAATATCACCATTGCAATTAATATTATGCTGCTGTAGTTATTTTACTTTTCTACTATACTCGCTTCTTTTTCAGCTGTCAACTGAAAATTGATTTGTAAATACATACTGAGAAACACCCAGGAGAGATTATCTTTAACCCCTTAAGCACTATATTCACTTTAGTGGTAGTATGCTGAATACACTGAGCTCTATTATAATACGGAGAGCTAACTCACCGATCCACTTTCTGCCGCAACCGCATCACACATTCAGTGCGCGCAAGTAATGAATCCTGCACTTTTTCTTAATATTACAGGCAGTTTTTAATCTTTTCCGCATTCTTTTTGTCACTTTTAGTTACTTCTACAGCTTTTTCATATTTTTATGAGCAATAATTAATATATTTTTCTTTCTTTTTTTTATTGAGTTTATATAAAATTTCCTTTTTAACAAATATCAAATTAAATATTGGCGATGAATTTAAATAAAACCTGTAGTTTTTCCAATAAAAAATGTAGATCCGTGAAAATTGTAAGCAACTTCGTCATATTTTTAAAAGATAATCTAATTTGAAAATATCTACGCCGTACTATTCTATGGGAGAAAATCTGTGTTTTGCCAAAGATTTTCCTCCAAAAATCTTTGGCATTGCATTCATGGGCGGACCGCTGGATACAATGTGTCAAAATAGGAAGTTAGCTCTCCGTTCTATTGTGGAGCTCAGTGGCTGAATACCAGATATATTAAATTTTGTCAAAAGTAGTTTATATCTTTATTTTTATCTATCAGAGATACACAAAACCGAAAGCGAAACACTACAATTTATGAAACGCAACTGAACAGAATGACCAACGCATAAACAAAAGAACGACGAAGAAAGAAACAAAGCAGCAGGAAAATTAATGAGTTTTTTTTTCTATATGTCACGCCATCTATTGGGTGCGAAAACAATCATTGCTATAAAGCCCAAACAAAACCAATCACAATAGCAATTAGCGACGAAAAAAAAAAAGGTTATTAGAACATTGCAGTTTGGACTTAAAATGAGGACGTACGCCCATACGTCCTGGTATTTCAAATAGACGAGTTCATGACGTACGCAGGTACGTCGTGGTGCTTAAGGGATTAAACACTATAAATTCTGAAAAAGAAAGAAATAATAAAAATAAAATCGCGAATGATCAAATCAGATTATCGCGAATGATAAAGTTTTTCCGCATTTTCATGTTCGCGAATAATCAAAACTCGCGAATGTTAAAACAGTGGATTACACTGTATATTTTTAAGAAAATAACCTAGATGTTTCTATGAAATAACGTGTTTACTATATGCAGCACACAAATCATATATTGGTCCGACTCAGCACAATAGATTTTCAAGCTTATTATAACGAAATGGCAGGGCTCCCAAATAGTCCGCTTTTTTAATACCGGTATTTTGTTAGAAAAAAAAATTACTTTTAGATTTTTCTTTCATATTTTGCAGAAACCACTTTCGGATGTAAATTTTTGCGGAAATGTTGTAGAAACCTACCATGAAATTTTCTGTTAAAAAAAATATATTGGTATTCAGTTGGCGGACCATTTGGGATCCCTGAAATGGTTATCCAGTGATGGCGAACCTTTTAGCATGTGCGTGCTAAAAAACTTAGAAATATTATTTATTGGCATTCTAATGTGGCAGAAATATTCTAAATTAGAAAATATCTTAATTAATAATACATTTTTGTAGAACTGTTACTAAAATAATATTTTGCATTTAACCTAATGTGTGTTCAAAGACAAGTAGTTGAGATCAAGGTGGCGGTTGTACTGTCCGCCATTTTGATGAGAACCCGACGATAGGTTATATCATGTTTTCATCAGTATTAATTAGTCTTTTATAAATTTATTTTAAAGTGAAATTTCAGATTTACAAGCACTTCTGCTGAAATAAATATTTGTGAAATGTTAGAGTTTGAGTCAATTAATACAGAAAATATGAAAGGGAACGTGACAAATGATTTAAATAATCATGAGTAATTATTTAAAGAAAACATAATTAATACATAAAATTTGAAAGGGAACGGGGCAAATTATTTTTAAAAAATCATAGGTAATTATTTGATGAAGACATTTTTGTTTTACAAAAGATCAATAAACGGAGGGGTTTTTTGACAACACAATTGCATTACCGGTGACAGTGTTTTTAATACGAAATTATTTCATAAAACACGCTTGGCAATAATGAACAGAGGAAAGTATTTTTAACTAAATAAATTATATAGTAGATAATAATAGATAATAATTGTAGATATAGTAGATAATAATTGGGGGTTCTGCGCCAGCTGCACGCGCTGCACCAACCTCAAGGTCGAAGGAAGGTCAGTGCAGCCCGGAAGTACGTCGCGGCGGAAATACGTCACGGAGATAAGCGGATAGGGGAGATAAGGGAATGGGGGAGATAAGGGAGTGGGGGAGATAAGGGAATGGGGGAGATAACGAACTGTAAGAGGAGGGGATTAGTTTAATTAATGGAATTAGTTTAATTAATGAATCGTGGAATGCTCCTTGGGTAATTATTGAGGGGGGAGTTTTTTTCGTAGAATTATCATGCTATAGTAGGACAAGGTACTTTTCTGTTAGAGAATAGATTTTTTATGAATTTTTCAAAAAATAAATATTTTCCAAAATTATTTCTTAGAGAATTTTTTTTTTTTTTTTTTAATTGTGGACCCACCATAACCGCCCGCTATGAAAACAATTCATAACGCCACAAATTTTTTAATGTTCGGTATAACCTGTTTTTAATAACCGGTATAACCTTTTTCACCAGTTTTATGCATCCTCTTCAACTGCAAGGAACCTGAAACGAAATAAAAAAGAAGAAAAATAAATATTATATATCACTCTATTTTCATGAAATGAGAAAAAAATATATAGTTACCATATCTTTAGGTTTTTTGTTTGGACCCGCTTGGCAGAAGCCTTCTGTTTAGACCTGTCTGGTAGACTGTTTGGACCCGGCTGGTGTTCTGTTCTGTGCCTTCAGTTCTAAGCCTTCTGTTTGGATCCGCATGGTGTTCTCAGCAGAAACCTTCTGTTTAGACCTGCCTGGTAGACTGTTTGGACCAGCATGGTGTTCTGAGCTTGATTCCAATAAGTCATTCGCAGCAAATTTTAAGAGTAGCAAAAGTTTTTACGTTTAAGGCACCGTGAAGCATAAATTTAGTTCTTTCAAATGATAGTTCTTGGATAGGCACCATAAATTTAGTTCTTTAACATTACAGTTCTTGGATATGCACCATGAAAATGATAGTTCTTGATTATGCACCATAAATTTAGTTCTTTAGCTTTACAGTTTTTGGATAGTCACCATGAAAATAATAGTTCTTTGATTTACACCAGGAAAATCACAGTTCTTGGGTAAGCATAACTTTAGTTCTTGAATAGATGTCAGGAAAAAAATAAAACACAGTTCTTGAGTAAAGCATAACTTTAGTTCTTTAAAAGACACCATTAGAGAAAAACATATTTCACATCCATGGAAGATCAGTTCTTGAAGAAAAACTTTGATTTTATCTTGAAGAAAAATATATTTTTATGAATTGTACCCATCCGTCCACCCGCCATGTTTAATCATGACGCTACAATTCATTTGGGGAGAAAATTTTTAAACCACCCGATACCTTTTACACACGGCCACTTTTCGAAGATATTT
Organism: Maratus michaelseni; assembly: GCA_963931845.1. Taxonomy (NCBI): domain Eukaryota; kingdom Metazoa; phylum Arthropoda; class Arachnida; order Araneae; family Salticidae; genus Maratus; species Maratus michaelseni. The sequence goes on from OZ007594.1 coordinate 84,948,913, forward strand.
GACGACCACAGTTTTTCAAAGACTTGAGAAGACTTGATTTTTTTGAAGACTTGAGAAGACATGACTTTTGAAGACTTGATATTTAAAGAAGAGAAGATTATTGAGTGCCCCTTATATTCTCGCCCACAGCTGCTAGCACCTTTAAATTAACTTTGAAAAATATATTTTGAATAATGCACCCCGTACATGAAAAATGTTCTTGAAACAAGAAGAAAACTTTTGAAGCTTGAACTTGATTTTTATCTTGAATTAAATCTTGCTTGGAAGAAAAAAAAATCTTGATTTTTGAAAATCTTGAAGAAAAAATATGAAATGATTATTTAGGAATTTTATAGTGGCCGTGCGCGAGCGTGTGGACACCATCTTCTAAAATATAACGCTTATCATCAAAAGCTGACAAAGCGATTTTGTTAACTTGTGTTGTGTGAAGATGATGTCGCTCGCTTTGAATTCGATATTGGATCTCTCTCGTAGATTGTAGACTCTTTAAGCAGGTCTTATAATGATTATGTTTGATTTTATTTTTAACAACGTTTTTGGCCACCCCCTTTGCAGTTTTTTTCTCCCCATCGGCCGACATGATGGAATACATCTTGGCTCGTAGACCGATAAATTCATGAATCGGTCTACTGTTGAGCTCGTCTTTAAATTTTCCAATCACCTTCTTATTTTTCTTATCAAATAAGGGGTGATCTGTTGGATAATCAGATGTATCCAACATGTCGGCCGATGGGGAGAAAAAAACTGCAAAGGGGGTGGCCAAAAACGTTGTTAAAAATAAAATCAAACATAATCATTATAAGACCTGCTTAGAGAGTCTACAATCTACGAGAGAGATCCAATATCGAATTCAAAGCGAGCGACATCATCTTCACACAACACAAGTTAACAAAATCGCTTTGTCAGCTTTTGATGATAAGCGTTATATTTTAGAAGATGGTGTCCACACGCTCGCGCACGGCCACTATAAAATTCCTAAATAATCATTTCATATTTTTTCTTCAAGATTTTCAAAAATCAAGATTTTTTTTCTTCCAAGCAAGATTTAATTCAAGATAAAAATCAAGTTCAAGCTTCAAAAGTTTTCTTCTTGTTTCAAGAACATTTTTCATGTACGGGGTGCATTATTCAAAATATATTTTTCAAAGTTAATTTAAAGGTGCTAGCAGCTGTGTGGCGAGAATATAAGGGCACTCAATAATCTTCTCTTCTTTAAATATCAAGTCTTCAAAAGTCATGTCTTCTCAAGTCTTCAAAAAAATCAAGTCTTCTCAAGTCTTTGAAAAACTGTGGTCGTCAAATATCTTCGAAAAGTGGCCGTGTGTAAAAGGTATCGGATGGTTTAAAAATTTTCTCCCCAAATGAATTGTAGCGTCATGATTAAACATGGCGGGTGGACGGATGGGTACAATTCATAAAAATATATTTTTCTTCAAGATAAAATCAAAGTTTTTCTTCAAGAACTGATCTTCCATGGATGTGAAATATGTTTTTCTCTAATGGTGTCTTTTAAAGAACTAAAGTTATGCTTTACTCAAGAACTGTGTTTTATTTTTTTCCTGACATCTATTCAAGAACTAAAGTTATGCTTACCCAAGAACTGTGATTTTCCTGGTGTAAATCAAAGAACTATTATTTTCATGGTGACTATCCAAAAACTGTAAAGCTAAAGAACTAAATTTATGGTGCATAATCAAGAACTATCATTTTCATGGTGCATATCCAAGAACTGTAATGTTAAAGAACTAAATTTATGGTGCCTATCCAAGAACTATCATTTGAAAGAACTAAATTTATGCTTCACGGTGCCTTAAACGTAAAAACTTTTGCTACTCTTAAAATTTGCTGCGAATGACTTATTGGAATCAAGCTCAGAACACCATGCTGGTCCAAACAGTCTACCAGGCAGGTCTAAACAGAAGGTTTCTGCTGAGAACACCATGCGGATCCAAACAGAAGGCTTAGAACTGAAGGCACAGAACAGAACACCAGCCGGGTCCAAACAGTCTACCAGACAGGTCTAAATAGAAGGCTTCTGCCAAGCGGGTCCAAACAGAAAACCTAAAGATATGGTAACTATATATTTTTTTCTCATTTCATGAAAATAGAGTGATGTATAATATTTATTTTTCTTCTTTTTTATTTCGTTTCAGGTTCCTTGCAGTTGAAGAGGATGCATAAAACTGGTGAAAAAGGTTATACCGATTATTAAAAACAGGTTATACCGAACATTAAAGAAATTGTGGCGTTATGAATTGTTTTCATAGCGGGCGGTTATGGTGGGTCCACAATTTAAAAAAAAAAAAAAAATTCTCTAAAAAATAATTTTGGAAAATATTTTTTTTTTTGAAAAATTCATAAAAAATCTATTCTCTAACAGAAAAGTACCTCGTCCTACTATAGCATGATAATTCTACGAAAAAAACTCCCCCTCAATAATTACCCAAGGAGCATTCCACGATTCATTAATTAAACTAATTCCATTAATTAAACTAATCCCCCCCTCTTACAGTTCGTTATCTCCCCCATTCCCTTATCTCCCCCACTCCCTTATCTCCCCCATTCCCTTATCTCCCCACTCCGCTTATCTCCGTGACGTATTTCCGCCGCGACGTACTTCCGGGCTGCACTGACCTTCCTTCGACCTTGAGGTTGGTGCAGCGCGTGCAGCTGGCGTAGAACCCCCAATTATTATCTACTATCGTCTGTTGTAAATGCATTACATTCTTTTCACAAGTACTGTTATCCTCATTTTACACAGATCAGGGCTGTCCAACCTGGCGCCCGCTGTTCACCAGAAAAGTCTTACAGAAACATTTTCCTTATATATTCGGAGATTGAATAAGGCAAATATTTCTATAAGCATTTTCTGGTGAATAGCGGGCGCCAGGTTGGACAGCGCTGACATAGATCAACGTTTTGTTTTATTTTGTTAAACACGGGATTCCGTCATAGGCAGGTTCTTTTTCTCAGGTTTTCCCGTATTTTAATTTTATTGCCCAGAAATTTATCTACCCATCTTTAAAAAAAATAATAAAAATAAATAAATATACCAATTTTAATTGTGGAATAATAGCGATTTAAATATACGTGCATTTTTTGAAGAAAAAAAAATTTGAGCAGGGCCAAATTTTACTGATATTTTTACTGGACAGGACAGAGCCGTGCCGGTCCAATGATTTTCATATGAGCTGGGACTGAAAATTTCTGCATGTTCAGACCTCAAGAAGACTGCAGTCCAGCCCCGACGTTGGCCAGAAAATAAATTTAGTCCCGGCCCATCTGGGTCCGAACCTCAAGAAAAAAGTAATCCCCAAACCAAGCTCGGACCGAGTGTCAGGGAGGAAAATTGGGTCGGGCCCATGAAGACCCTTACATCGAATAACCAAAAGATTAGTTCACAAAATTATGTAAATTTGAACGATAAAAATCTAATTTATTTAAAAAAAAAAAAAAGAGTTTTTAGTGAACTTCGTTCACTTTTATAGATGAGTTTGAGTTGAGCGAGTTCGTTTAAAAAATTTTGAGTTTGAACGTGAACTTGGCTCATTTTTGAGAAATTGAACTTGAGTTTGAACTGTTCATTTTTTTCGTGAGCGTGCCCAACACTGGTCCCGACTTAGCACCGAGTGATTTCCATCTCTTCTCTCAATTAAAGAACTGTCTAGGAAGCAGACGAATGATGAGTTCCAGACGAATGATGAGTTTCAATTAACTGTTCAGGCTCATCTCACATAATTGGCGGCAACGTTCTTCCAATAGGGGATCGGAAAGCTCGTCCACAAATATGACAAATGCCTCAATCTTCACGGCGGTTATATAGAATAGTAACCATGTTTGTACATAAATTTTGGTAATACATTTATTTTGTTCTTTACTTTTGTCTTTTATCAAGGTCCATCGGAGGTTGAAAAAAAAACTCTCGTATGTAATTAGGGAAAGTATTATGTAAATATGGAAAATTGTACTTAATATGGGGAATTTAACATGAAGTTTATTTAAAAATTAAAAAGTAGTATTTATCAATTTTGTCAATTTTGGTACGTAAGTAAAATTGGCCAATCAGAGGCAGTTTTTTTCTTAACTTTCTTTTTTCAGTTTTTTTTCTTCGTCTTTTGTTTATTTCATTAATAACATCAAATTCTAAAACTTCTCCATTTTATTGCTAAAATAACCGATAATTATCTTTATATTGCATTTAAATAGCATTTGGATATCACAAGAGAATTTTCATTTTTACATTGTGAATTAAATTCGAATCTTAAACAAATGGAAGACTTAGAAATTTTATCGACCAAAGTAGAGCTTTGATAACATAGTACTTTAATAATCCATATCACATCATAAAGATTACAATGCAACGCCGGATAATGCAAATACCGACTAGCTAATGCAGTCTTACGATTTATATGCAAAATTTTAAACTCCCAGAACGCTAATGGAGAGAGAAAGATTTCAAGAAATTAAAATTATAAATTAAAGTTTAAAAAGTTACGGAATAATTTTTGGTGTAAGGTCGGGCATTTATATGCATTTGAAGAGGTCTTATTACATTAATAACGAACGAGAAATGGAATATTTTCATTAATTAAGAACGCATACATTCATCTTTCGTGTTACTTAATGCCATTATGAAATTGTTTTGTTATTATATGCATTTTCCTGTTTTACACTATGACTAAGTGCCACATGGATTGAATTATTGAATTCGGGAAGAGCACATTCGACTATCCCAAACATTTCACTATTATGAACTCGAGAATCTATTGTGGTACGACCGGCCAAGATATGAATTTTGTGCTTATTTATGGTAATTACGTTATATCTAAACAGGTGGACTTAACTTTGTGCCGTTATATTAAAAATAAATGAGCAACGTGAAATAGCACAAATAAATGTATATAAATTGGCAAACAGCTGTTTCGGAGCCCCTAAAGCTCCATCATCGGTGCCAATTCAAAAGATTAAAACCCGATTTAAAAGTTTAAGCCATGTAAATATGCTTGCATCTTTCGCACGCCCCAAGATTGAATGGCGGCGAGCTTTTCAAAACCCCTTTTCTGACTCCGCTGTTGTTTTTGAAAAGGTCGCCGCCATTCAATCTTGGCGCGTGCGAAAGATGCAAGCATATTTACATGGCTTAAACTTTTAAATCGGGTTTTAATCTTTTGAATTGGCACTGATGATGGAGCTTTAGGGGCTCCGAAACAGCTGTTTGCCAATTTATATACTTTTATTTGTGCTATTTCATGTTGTTCATTTATTTTTAATTACGTTATATTTAAAAAAATTAATATCAACAACGTAACTAAAAATAAATAAGGAAGTGTCGTTTTTATAACTTCTATGATAGCCTTTTCCTTGAAATATATTCTCATAACCGTATTTTACAAATACAGGGTAATTATAAAAAAAAACCATCACGATACATGAACCCCTATAATACCGTTCACAGAAACTGAATGAAATTTTAGTTTAAAGTATATTGAGGTATTCTCTCTCTCGCTCAAGAATCATATAAAAACAACAGTTAAATTCAAACAGTTTTGGTTACAGTGACAAAATTTGGAAATTTTCAAATGGCAACACATACTTTTTTTTATTGGATTATGATCTTCATAGGGAAAAACCATAAACAGCGTTGGAACGGTGCCTGTAGCACGAAAATCGCCGACAGACTAAGAAGAAAAGTGAAAACAACCAATAAGGACAGAGAGGCAATAGAAAACAAAACATTTTGATGTGTTTCAGAAATTTTCCACTTCACACATGATGACATTTTGTGTGCGGCAGATTGTGGATAGCACTGACCAATAAAATGTTTTACTTTTGTTTAAAAAAACAAAAGAATATGTTAATTAATAATACGTTATACCTAACATATATGTAAAAGTTAAATGAACGCACATATTCATAAACATGAAATTTATTTATGAAAGATAACTGACTAGAGAAATAATTGCAGAAAAAAGCATATGTTTTTGTATAAAGTAATATTGACTCCCTCTATTCGCAAAGAGATGATAATGCATTAGCGGGTCAGTATGCGATTCAATATTAAAATTACGATATTTAAATACCGCTAAATGCTTTGGAGATGCTTTCATTTATTTTCTCTCTAAGAGCAGTTTCAGTTCCATCTCTACGAGAATCTGAACATGTTAAATTAATAGATTAAATATGCCGTTACCTTACCGCTTCTAATATCACCATTGCAATTAATATTATGCTGCTGTAGTTATTTTACTTTTCTACTATACTCGCTTCTTTTTCAGCTGTCAACTGAAAATTGATTTGTAAATACATACTGAGAAACACCCAGGAGAGATTATCTTTAACCCCTTAAGCACTATATTCACTTTAGTGGTAGTATGCTGAATACACTGAGCTCTATTATAATACGGAGAGCTAACTCACCGATCCACTTTCTGCCGCAACCGCATCACACATTCAGTGCGCGCAAGTAATGAATCCTGCACTTTTTCTTAATATTACAGGCAGTTTTTAATCTTTTCCGCATTCTTTTTGTCACTTTTAGTTACTTCTACAGCTTTTTCATATTTTTATGAGCAATAATTAATATATTTTTCTTTCTTTTTTTTATTGAGTTTATATAAAATTTCCTTTTTAACAAATATCAAATTAAATATTGGCGATGAATTTAAATAAAACCTGTAGTTTTTCCAATAAAAAATGTAGATCCGTGAAAATTGTAAGCAACTTCGTCATATTTTTAAAAGATAATCTAATTTGAAAATATCTACGCCGTACTATTCTATGGGAGAAAATCTGTGTTTTGCCAAAGATTTTCCTCCAAAAATCTTTGGCATTGCATTCATGGGCGGACCGCTGGATACAATGTGTCAAAATAGGAAGTTAGCTCTCCGTTCTATTGTGGAGCTCAGTGGCTGAATACCAGATATATTAAATTTTGTCAAAAGTAGTTTATATCTTTATTTTTATCTATCAGAGATACACAAAACCGAAAGCGAAACACTACAATTTATGAAACGCAACTGAACAGAATGACCAACGCATAAACAAAAGAACGACGAAGAAAGAAACAAAGCAGCAGGAAAATTAATGAGTTTTTTTTTCTATATGTCACGCCATCTATTGGGTGCGAAAACAATCATTGCTATAAAGCCCAAACAAAACCAATCACAATAGCAATTAGCGACGAAAAAAAAAAAGGTTATTAGAACATTGCAGTTTGGACTTAAAATGAGGACGTACGCCCATACGTCCTGGTATTTCAAATAGACGAGTTCATGACGTACGCAGGTACGTCGTGGTGCTTAAGGGATTAAACACTATAAATTCTGAAAAAGAAAGAAATAATAAAAATAAAATCGCGAATGATCAAATCAGATTATCGCGAATGATAAAGTTTTTCCGCATTTTCATGTTCGCGAATAATCAAAACTCGCGAATGTTAAAACAGTGGATTACACTGTATATTTTTAAGAAAATAACCTAGATGTTTCTATGAAATAACGTGTTTACTATATGCAGCACACAAATCATATATTGGTCCGACTCAGCACAATAGATTTTCAAGCTTATTATAACGAAATGGCAGGGCTCCCAAATAGTCCGCTTTTTTAATACCGGTATTTTGTTAGAAAAAAAAATTACTTTTAGATTTTTCTTTCATATTTTGCAGAAACCACTTTCGGATGTAAATTTTTGCGGAAATGTTGTAGAAACCTACCATGAAATTTTCTGTTAAAAAAAATATATTGGTATTCAGTTGGCGGACCATTTGGGATCCCTGAAATGGTTATCCAGTGATGGCGAACCTTTTAGCATGTGCGTGCTAAAAAACTTAGAAATATTATTTATTGGCATTCTAATGTGGCAGAAATATTCTAAATTAGAAAATATCTTAATTAATAATACATTTTTGTAGAACTGTTACTAAAATAATATTTTGCATTTAACCTAATGTGTGTTCAAAGACAAGTAGTTGAGATCAAGGTGGCGGTTGTACTGTCCGCCATTTTGATGAGAACCCGACGATAGGTTATATCATGTTTTCATCAGTATTAATTAGTCTTTTATAAATTTATTTTAAAGTGAAATTTCAGATTTACAAGCACTTCTGCTGAAATAAATATTTGTGAAATGTTAGAGTTTGAGTCAATTAATACAGAAAATATGAAAGGGAACGTGACAAATGATTTAAATAATCATGAGTAATTATTTAAAGAAAACATAATTAATACATAAAATTTGAAAGGGAACGGGGCAAATTATTTTTAAAAAATCATAGGTAATTATTTGATGAAGACATTTTTGTTTTACAAAAGATCAATAAACGGAGGGGTTTTTTGACAACACAATTGCATTACCGGTGACAGTGTTTTTAATACGAAATTATTTCATAAAACACGCTTGGCAATAATGAACAGAGGAAAGTATTTTTAACTAAATAAATTATATAGTAGATAATAATAGATAATAATTGTAGATATAGTAGCAGACGATAGTAGATAATAATTGGGGGTTCTGCGCCAGCTGCACGCGCTGCACCAACCTCAAGGTCGAAGGAAGGTCAGTGCAGCCCGGAAGTACGTCGCGGCGGAAATACGTCACGGAGATAAGCGGAGTGGGGAGATAAGGGAATGGGGGAGATAAGGGAGTGGGGGAGATAAGGGAATGGGGGAGATAACGAACTGTAAGAGGGGGGGATTAGTTTAATTAATGGAATTAGTTTAATTAATGAATCGTGGAATGCTCCTTGGGTAATTATTGAGGGGGGAGTTTTTTTCGTAGAATTATCATGCTATAGTAGGACGAGGTACTTTTCTGTTAGAGAATAGATTTTTTATGAATTTTTCAAAAAATAAATATTTTCCAAAATTATTTTTTAGAGAAATTTTTTTTTTTTTTTTTTTTTAATTGTGGACCCACCATAACCGCCCGCTATGAAAACAATTCATAACGCCACAATTTTTTTAATGTTCGGTATAACCTGTTTTTAATAACCGGTATAACCTTTTTCACCAGTTTTATGCATCCTCTTCAACTGCAAGGAACCTGAAACGAAATAAAAAAGAAGAAAAATAAATATTATATATCACTCTATTTTCATGAAATGAGAAAAAAATATATAGTTACCATATCTTTAGGTTTTCTGTTTGGACCCGCTTGGCAGAAGCCTTCTGTTTAGACCTGTCTGGTAGACTGTTTGGACCCGGCTGGTGTTCTGTTCTGTGCCTTCAGTTCTAAGCCTTCTGTTTGGATCCGCATGGTGTTCTCAGCAGAAACCTTCTGTTTAGACCTGCCTGGTAGACTGTTTGGACCAGCATGGTGTTCTGAGCTTGATTCCAATAAGTCATTCGCAGCAAATTTTAAGAGTAGCAAAAGTTTTTACGTTTAAGGCACCGTGAAGCATAAATTTAGTTCTTTCAAATGATAGTTCTTGGATAGGCACCATAAATTTAGTTCTTTAACATTACAGTTCTTGGATATGCACCATGAAAATGATAGTTCTTGATTATGCACCATAAATTTAGTTCTTTAGCTTTACAGTTTTTGGATAGTCACCATGAAAATAATAGTTCTTTGATTTACACCAGGAAAATCACAGTTCTTGGGTAAGCATAACTTTAGTTCTTGAATAGATGTCAGGAAAAAAATAAAACACAGTTCTTGAGTAAAGCATAACTTTAGTTCTTTAAAAGACACCATTAGAGAAAAACATATTTCACATCCATGGAAGATCAGTTCTTGAAGAAAAACTTTGATTTTATCTTGAAGAAAAATATATTTTTATGAATTGTACCCATCCGTCCACCCGCCATGTTTAATCATGACGCTACAATTCATTTGGGGAGAAAATTTTTAAACCACCCGATACCTTTTACACACGGCCACTTTTCGAAGATATTTGACGACCACAGTTTTTCAAAGACTTGAGAAGACTTGATTTTTTTGAAGACTTGAGAAGACATGACTTTTGAAGACTTGATATTTAAAGAAGAGAAGATTATTGAGTGCCCCTTATATTCTCGCCCACAGCTGCTAGCACCTTTAAATTAACTTTGAAAAATATATTTTGAATAATGCACCCCGTACATGAAAAATGTTCTTGAAACAAGAAGAAAACTTTTGAAGCTTGAACTTGATTTTTATCTTGAATTAAATCTTGCTTGGAAGAAAAAAATCTTGAAGAAAAAATATGAAATGATTATTTAGGAATTTTATAGTGGCCGTGCGCGAGCGTGTGGACACCATCTTCTAAAATATAACGCTTATCATCAAAAGCTGACAAAGCGATTTTGTTAACTTGTGTTGTGTGAAGATGATGTCGCTCGCTTTGAATTCGATATTGGATCTCTCTCGTAGATTGTAGACTCTCTAAGCAGGTCTTATAATGATTATGTTTGATTTTATTTTTAACAACGTTTTTGGCCACCCCCTTTGCAGTTTTTTTCTCCCCATCGGCCGACATGATGGAATACATCTTGGCTCGTAGACCGATAAATTCATGAATCGGTCTACTGTTGAGCTCGTCTTTAAATTTTCCAATCACCTTCTTATTTTTCTTATCAAATAAGGGGTGATCTGTTGGATAATCAGATGTATCCAACATGTCGGCCGATGGGGAGAAAAAAACTGCAAAGGGGGTGGCCAAAAACGTTGTTAAAAATAAAATCAAACATAATCATTATAAGACCTGCTTAGAGAGTCTACAATCTACGAGAGAGATCCAATATCGAATTCAAAGCGAGCGACATCATCTTCACACAACACAAGTTAACAAAATCGCTTTGTCAGCTTTTGATGATAAGCGTTATATTTTAGAAGATGGTGTCCACACGCTCGTGCACGGCCACTATAAAATTCCTAAATAATCATTTCATATTTTTTCTTCAAGATTTTCAAAAATCAAGATTTTTTTTCTTCCAAGCAAGATTTAATTCAAGATAAAAATCAAGTTCAAGCTTCAAAAGTTTTCTTCTTGTTTCAAGAACATTTTTCATGTACGGGGTGCATTATTCAAAATATATTTTTCAAAGTTAATTTAAAGGTGCTAGCAGCTGTGGGCGAGAATATAAGGGCACTCAATAATCTTCTCTTCTTTAAATATCAAGTCTTCAAAAGTCATGTCTTCTCAAGTCTTCAAAAAAATCAAGTCTTCTCGTCTTTGAAAAACTGTGGTCGTCAAATATCTTCGAAAAGTGGCCGTGTGTAAAAGGTATCGGGTGGTTTAAAATTTTTCTCCCCAAATGAATTGTAGCGTCATGATTAAACATGGCGGGTGGACGGATGGGTACAATTCATAAAAATATATTTTTCTTCAAGATAAAATCAAAGTTTTTCTTCAAGAACTGATCTTCCATGGATGTGAAATATGTTTTTCTCTAATGGTGTCTTTTAAAGAACTAAAGTTATGCTTTACTCAAGAACTGTGTTTTATTTTTTTCCTGACATCTATTCAAGAACTAAAGTTATGCTTACCCAAGAACTGTGATTTTCCTGGTGTAAATCAAAGAACTATTATTTTCATGGTGACTATCCAAAAACTGTAAAGCTAAAGAACTAAATTTATGGTGCATAATCAAGAACTATCATTTTCATGGTGCATATCCAAGAACTGTAATGTTAAAGAACTAAATTTATGGTGCCTATCCAAGAACTATCATTTGAAAGAACTAAATTTATGCTTCACGGTGCCTTAAACGTAAAAACTTTTGCTACTCTTAAAATTTGCTGCGAATGACTTATTGGAATCAAGCTCAGAACACCATGCTGGTCCAAACAGTCTACCAGGCAGGTCTAAACAGAAGGAGCCCCACCAGTGGCTGAGAGGTTGTGCTCTCGAAGCTGGTAGACGGGAGGTGCTGGGTTCGATCCCAATCGCGCCCGTCGGTCTAATCGTTCGGAGTTTTCGTGGTTTTCTTCGAGCCGTGGATTTATCCATGCGTAAATACGGGTTAGGTTCCCTTAGAAAGACCTTCACGAAGGGCACTCCCCCCGGGCCTATATCCCATGTGTAGATAATTGGCCGTCAATAATCAACCCAACCCAACTCTAAACAGAATGTTTCTGCTGAGAACACCATGCGGATCCAAACAGAAGGCTTAGAACTGAAGGCACAGAACAGAACACCAGCCGGGTCCAAACAGTCTACCAGACAGGTCTAAACAGAAGGCTTCTGCCAAGCGGGTCCAAACAGAAAACCTAAAGATATGGTAACTATATATTTTTTTCTCATTTCATGAAAATAGAGTGATATATAATATTTATTTTTCTTCTGTTTTATTTCGTTTCAGGTTCCTTGCAGTTGAAGAGGATGCATAAAACTGGTGAAAAAGGTTATACCGGTTATTAAAAACAGGTTATACCGAACATTAAAAAAATTGTGGCGTTATGAATTGTTTTCATAGCGGGCGGTTATGGTGGGTCCACAATTAAAAAAAAAAAAAAAAATTTCTCTAAAAAATAATTTTGGAAAATATTTATTTTTTGAAAAATTCATAAAAAATCTATTCTCTAACAGAAAAGTACCTCGTCCTACTATAGCATGATAATTCTACGAAAAAAACTCCCCCCTCAATAATTACCCAAGGAGCATTCCACGATTCATTAATTAAACTAATTCCATTAATTAAACTAATCCCCCCCCTCTTACAGTTCGTTATCTCCCCTATTCCCTTATCTCCCCCACTCCCTTATCTCCCCCATTCCCTTATCTCCCCACTCCGCTTATCTCCGTGACGTATTTCCGCCGCGACGTACTTCCGGGCTGCACTGACCTTCCTTCGACCTTGAGGTTGGTGCAGCGCGTGCAGCTGGCGCAGAACCCCCAATTATTATCTACTATCGTCTGTTGTAAATGTATTACATTCTTTTCACAAGTACTGTTATCCTCATTTTACACAGATCAGGGCTGTCCAACCTGGCGCCCGCTGTTCACCAGAAAAGTCTTACAGAAACATTTTCCTTATATATTCGGAGATTGAATAAGGCAAATATTTCTATAAGCATTTTCTGGTGAATAGCGGGCGCCAGGTTGGACAGCGCTGACATAGATCAACGTTTTGTTTTATTTTGTTAAACACGGGATTCCGTCATAGGCAGGTTCTTTTTCTCAGGTTTTACCGTATTTTAATTTTATTGCCCAGAAATTTATCTACCCATCTTTAAAAAAAATAATAAAAATAAATAAATATACCAATTTTAATTGTGGAATAATAGCGATTTAAATATACGTGCATTTTTTGAAGAAAAAAAAAATTGAGCAGGGCCAAATTTTACTGATATTTTTACTGTACAGGACAGAGCCGTGCCGGTCCAATGATTTTCATATGAGCTGGGACTGAAAATTTCTGCAAGTTCAGACCTCAAGAAGACTGCAGTCCAGCCCCGACGTTGGCCAGAAAATAAATTTAGTCCCGGCCCATCTGGGTCCGAACCTCAAGAAAAAAGTAATCCCCAAACCAAGCTCGGACCGAGTGTCAGGGAGGAAAATTGGGTCGGGCCCATGAAGACCCTTACATCGAATAACCAAAAGATTAGTTCACAAAATTATGTAAATTTGAACGATAAAAATCTAATTTATTTAAAAAAAAAAAAAAAAAAACGAGTTTTTAGTGAACTTCGTTCACTTTTATAGATGAGTTTGAGTTGAGCGAGTTCGTTTAAAAAATTTTGAGTTTGAACGTGAACTTGGCTCATTTTTGAGAAATTGAACTTGAGTTTGAACTGTTCATTTTTTTCGTGAGCGTGCCCAACACTGGTCCCGACTTAGCACCGAGTGATTTCCATCTCTTCTCTCAATTAAAGAACTGTCTAGGAAGCAGACGAATGATGAGTTCCAGACGAATGATGAGTTTCAAGTAACTGTTCAGGCTCATCTCACATAATTGGCGGCAACGTTCTTCCAATAGGGGATCGGAAAGCTCGTCCACAAATATGACAAATGCCTCAATCTTCACGGCGGTTATATAGAATAGTAACCATGTTTGTACATAAATTTTGGTAATACATTTATTTTGTTCTTTACTTTTGTCTTTTATCAAGGTCCATCGGAGGTTGAAAAAAAAACTCTCGTATGTAATTAGGGAAAGTATTATGTAAATATGGAAAATTGTACTAAATATGGGGCATTTAACATGAAGTTTATTTAAAAATTAAAAAGTAGTATTTATCAATTTTGTCAATTTTGGTACGTAAGTAAAATTGGCCAATCAGAGGCAGTTTTTTTCTTAACTTTCTTTTTTCAGTTTTTTTTCTTCGTCTTTTGTTTATTTCATTAATAACATCAAATTCTAAAACTTCTCCATTTTATTGCTAAAATAACCGATAATTATCTTTATATTGCATTTAAATAGCATTTGGATATCACAAGAGAATTTTCATTTTTACATTGTGAATTAAATTCGATTCTTAAACAAATGGAAAACTTAGAAATTTTATCGACCAAAGTAGAGCTTTGATAACATAGTACTTTAATAATCCATATCACATCATAAAGATTACAATGCAACGCCGGATAATGCAAATACCGACTAGCTAATGCAGTCTTACGATTTATATGCAAAATTTTAAACTCCCAGAACGCTAATGGAGAGAGAAAGATTTCAAGAAATTAAAATTATAAATTAAAGTTTAAAAAGTTACGGAATAATTTTTGGTGTAAGGTCGGGCATTTATATGCATTTGAAGAGGTCTTATTACATTAATAACGAACGAGAAATGGAATATTTTCATTAATTAAGAACGCATACATTCATCTTTCGTGTTACTTAATGCCATTATGAAATTGTTTTGTTATTATATGCATTTTCCTGTTTTACACTATGACTAAGTGCCACATGGATTGAATTATTGAATTCGGGAAGAGCACATTCGACTATCCCAAACATTTCACTATTATGAACTCGAGAATCTATTGTGGTACGACCGGCCAAGATATGAATTTTGTGCTTATTTATGGTAATTACGTTATATCTAAACAGGTGGACTTAACTTTGTGCCGTTATATTAAAAATAAATGAGCAACGTGAAATAGCACAAATAAATGTATATAAATTGGCAAACAGCTGTTTCGGAGCCCCTAAAGCTCCATCATCGGTGCCAATTCAAAAGATTAAAACCCGATTTAAAAGTTTAAGCCATGTAAATATGCTTGCATCTTTCGCACGCCAAGATTGAATGGCGGCGAGCTTTTCAAAACCCCTTTTCTGACTCCGCTGTTGTTTTTGAAAAGGTCGCCGCCATTCAATCTTGGCGCGTGCGAAAGATGCAAGCATATTTACATGGCTTAAACTTTTAAATCGGGTTTTAATCTTTTGAATTGGCACTGATGATGGAGCTTTAGGCGCTCCGAAACAGCTGTTTGCCAATTTATATACTTTTATTTGTGCTATTTCATGTTGTTCATTTATTTTTAATTACGTTATATTTAAAAAAATTAATATCAACAACGTAACTAAAAATAAATAAGGAAGTGTCGTTTTTATAACTTCTATGATAGCCTTTTCCTTGAAATATATTCTCATAACCGTATTTTACAAATACAGGGTAATTATAAAAAAAACCATCACGATACATGAACCCCTATAATACCGTTCACAGAAACTGAATGAAATTTTAGTTTAAAGTATATTGAGGTATTCTCTCTCTCGCTCAAGAATCATATAAAAACAACAGTTAAATTCAAACAGTTTTGGTTACAGTGACAAAATTTGGAAATTTTCAAATGGCAACACATACTTTTTTTTATTGGATTATGATCTTCATAGGGAAAACCATAAACAGCGTTGGAACGGTGCCTGTAGCACGAAAATCGCCGACAGACTAAGAAGAAAAGTAAAAACAACCAATAAGGACAGAGAGGCAATAGAAAACAAAACATTTTGATGTGTTTCACAAATTTTCCACTTCACACATGATGACATTTTGTGTGCGGCAGATTGTGGATAGCACTGACCAATAAAATGTTTTACTTTTGTTTAAAAAAACAAAAGAATATGTTAATTAATAATACGTTATACCTAACATATATGTAAAAGTTAAATGAACGCACATATTCATAAACATGAAATTTATTTATGAAAGATAACTGACTAGAGAAATAATTGCAGAAAAAAGCATATGTTTTTGTATAAAGTAATATTGACTCCCTCTATTCGCAAAGAGATGATAATGCATTAGCGGGTCAGTATGCGATTCAATATTAAAATTACGATATTTAAATACCGCTAAATGCTTTGGAGATGCTTTCATTTATTTTCTCTCTAAGAGCAGTTTCAGTTCCATCTCTACGAGAATCTGAACATGTTAAATTAATAGATTAAATATGCCGTTACCTTACCGCTTCTAATATCACCATTGCAATTTATATTATGCTGCTGTAGTTATTTTACTTTTCTACTATACTCGCTTCTTTTTCAGCTGTCAACTGAAAATTGATTTGTAAATACATACTGAGAAACACCCAGGAGAGATTATCTTTAACCCCTTAAGCACTATATTCACTTTAGTGGTAGTATGCTGAAGACACTGAGCTCTATTATAATACGGAGAGCTAACTCACCGATCCACTTTCTGCCGCAACCGCATCACACATTCAGTGCGCGCAAGTAATGAATCCTGCACTTTTTCTTAATATTACAGGCAGTTTTTAATCTTTTCCGCATTCTTTTTGTCACTTTTAGTTACTTCTACAGCTTTTTCATATTTTTATGAGCAATAATTAATATATTTTTCTTTCTTTTTTTTATTGAGTTTATATAAAATTTCCTTTTTAACAAATATCAAATTAAATATTGGCGATGAATTTAAATAAAACCTGTAGTTTTTCCTATAAAAAATGTAGATCCGTGAAAATTGTAAGCAACTTCGTCATATTTTTAAAAGATAATCTAATTTGAAAATATCTACGCCGTACTATTCTATGGGAGAAAATCTGTGTTTTGCCAAAGATTTTCCTCCAAAAATCTTTGGCATTGCATTCATGGGCGGACCGCTGGATACAATGTGTCAAAATAGGAAGTTAGCTCTCCGTTCTATTGTGGAGCTCAGTGGCTGAATACCAGATATATTAAATTTTGTCAAAAGTAGTTTATATCTTTATTTTTATCTAATCAGAGATACACAAAACCGAAAGCGAAACACTACAATTTATGAAACGCAACTGAACAGAATGACCAACGCATAAACAAAAGAACGACGAAGAAAGAAACAAAGCAGCAGGAAAATTAATGAGTTTTTTTTTCTATATGTCACGCCATCTATTGGGTGCGAAAACAATCATTGCTATAAAGCCCAAACAAAACCAATCACAATAGCAATTAGCGACGAAAAAAAAAAGGTGTTTAGAACATTGCAGTTTGGACTTAAAATGAGGACGTACGCCCATACGTCCTGGTATTTCAAATAGACGAGTTCATGACGTACGCAGGTACGTCGTGGTGCTTAAGGGATTAAACACTATAAATTCTGAAAAAGAAAGAAATAATAAAAATAAAATCGCGAATGATCAAATCAGATTATCGCGAATGATAAAGTTTTTCCGCATTTTCATGTTCGCGAATAATCAAAACTCGCGAATGTTAAAACAGTGGATTACACTGTATATTTTTAAGAAAATAACCTAGATGTTTCTATGAAATAACGTGTTTACTATATGCAGCACACAAATCATATATTGGTCCGACTCAGCACAATAGATTTTCAAGCTTATTATAACGAAATGGCAGGGCTCCCAAATAGTCCGCTTTTTTAATACCGGTATTTTGTTAGAAAAAAAAATTACTTTTAGATTTTTCTTTCATATTTTGCAGAAACCACTTTCGGATGTAAATTTTTGCGGAAATGTTGTAGAAACCTACCATGAAATTTTCTGTTAAAAAAAAAATATTGGTATTCAGTTGGCGGACCATTTGGGATCCCTGAAATGGTTATCCAGTGATGGCGAACCTTTTAGCATGTGCGTGCTAAAAAACATAGAAATATTATTTATTGGCATTCTAATGTGGCAGAAATATTCTAAATTAGAAAATATCTTAATTAATAATACATTTTTGTAGAACTGTTACTAAAATAATATTTTGCATTTAACCTAATGTGTGTTCAAAGACAAGTAGTTGAGATCAAGGTGGCGGTTGTACTGTCCGCCATTTTGATGAGAACCCGACGATAGGTTATATCATGTTTTCATCAGTATTAATTAGTCTTTTATAAATTTATTTTAAAGTGAAATTTCAGATTTACAAGCACTTCTGCTGAAATAAATATTTGTGAAATGTCAGAGTTTGAGTCAATTAATACAGAAAATATGAAAGGGAACGTGACAAATGATTTAAATAATCATGAGTAATTATTTAAAGAAAACATAATTAATACATAAAATTTGAAAGGGAACGGGGCAAATTATTTTTAAAAAATCATAGGTAATTATTTGATGAAGACATTTTTGTTTTACAAAAGATCAATAAACGGAGGGGTTTTTTGACAACACAATTGCATTACCGGTGACAGTGTTTTTAATACGAAATTATTTCATAAAACACGCTTGGCAATAATGAACAGAGGAAAGTATTTTTAACTAAATAAATTATATTCAATGGTTAGAATATCATAGTTGAGATTTATTCAACAGAGCGAAGAACGGCAGGACCAGTACTCGAACCTGGGTACTTTGGCTGGCCGTGCCAACCCTCTTCCTACTGAGCTATCCTAACAATATCCTGGCTGGCATATTTCACTCTTATTTGTTAGACAAGGCTGTGAACTGCAGCGCTAATTTCATTCACCCGAGCTATAACTACATCATTTTTACACAAGGAATCTCAAATAACACGTAAACTCCTATATACCATATGACCATTATGACCTAATTACATGGTATACAGGAGTTTCCGTGTCATTTCAGATTCATTTTGTAAAATGCTATAGTTATAGCTCGGATGAATGAAATTAGCGCTGCAGTTCGCAGCCTTGTCCAACAAATAAGAGTGAAATATGCCAGCCAGGATATCGTTGGGATGGCTTAGTAGGAAGAGGGTTGGAATGGCAAGCCAAAGTACCCAGGTTTGAGTCCTGGTCCCGGCATTTTTAACTCTGTTGGAATAAATCTCAACTATGATACTCCAACCATTGAATATGCTTGGCACTACCGCATTTAGCACTTATTTAACATAACTTATTATATATCCTACACAACTTAAATTTTACAGCAGAGCCAAATTTGAAACCAAACTTTATGCTAGTCATTGTAGTATCTTTTTTAATTATATGCAACAATCTCCATGCATTTTAAATAATATTTAACAAATAAATAAATAATAAACAAATAAATAAATGGACTATTCTCCCATAAGTGTGATTTTTGGCTGCACAGATATCTGATTTTTGAAAGTCTCATATTATGCTCAATTTGAATTTTTAATAACCACTGATATATTATGCAGAATAATAATTAGTAGATGGGCACAAGCTTTATTAAAAAATTAATATGATATGGCAGTTTTTATCAGACAAAACAGGACACGCCGCAGGGTTGCTTCTTTAAAACGTATATTTTGATAACGCACCTAGCATTGCATCTCTGCTTTGTAACTACCACGCAAAATTAACATTGCTATATTCTAAACTGTCTTAAAATTCCTAATGGCGATTAAAATTGATGCATGTGTAATCTGGCGATATTGGGATGACTTCTGGCACACATGTACATCTCTGAAAGTAGATCAGACTTCTCTTAACCTCCGCTAAAAGAGGTTGTAGTTCAATTGATATCAAAAGACCACCTCCCAACTTTACCATCATAGTCAAGTCCCAGATAAATATAAAACCTTGCAAGCATCTATGGACTCTTCTCTGTTCTCATTTTCAAATTTTACTGACTTTCTTTCAGGAAACGGATTTCGTGGAGTTATTGCGACAACCATCTTTGTTACAGTCAATTTTTAGTTAAATGCCTATCCAGCCGCTCATTCAAGACATATTTCGATCACGTATGCCGAACATCCGTATCAAACCGTATTCCAGCCAATAACTCTTTCATAGCACCTGGTGCATATAAAATCCGTCGTGGGTGCAAAGTCCTCCAAGTTCCCTATGAATTATACCTCTGGAGGTTCCTAGTCTAATGAAAGTCTCGTCACCTGATCATGACTCTAAATTACGAGACCATCTCGCGTCAGGCAAATCCACTTTAAGTAACCGGCCAACATAGAACCAAGGCAAAGTAACACCGTGAACCGGCAAACAAAGAAAACTGTAACAAACCATTAAAGAGCACAGTAGCGATGCCAACAAGGCTTTTGACAGGTGGATGACAGTCATGCGGTGGTCAGGCGAATATCGCCACGCGCCCAGGTGCTAACTCGTCAAGCTTGGCACTCAAGCCCGGCAACTAGGGGTCTGATCAGTAGTATATAAAAAAAGTTAGTGAAAGCCAATAATATAAATGTAATTACCAAAATAACAGTTTGAGAGTGGTGCTTAAAACTCACTGCATAACTTATTTACATTCTTTGTAATCACAATCACTTTGTTTTATTTAGTCTTTAATACAGATATTATAACTTTTCTTTTACTTATTCTGTCGAAGAAAAGAAGGATTATATATCGCACCTAAAAGAAACATTAGCTAATTTTTTTTTAACGTGCCAATAATGGCATAAATACGTGACATAAGTTCGCCATGCCTGGCTAAGTTCAATGTGCGCTTCCCCTGTTCCGTTATCCAAGCTTCTGTAGCAGCTGTGACGACACCTTTACATCAGGGCGTCGCACTTTATGATTTTGTGACTTGCAGTGACATAATGTGACGACGTAAATGTCAGTTGCCGTTAAGAGCCTACACTAGTCAAGCGAAGAAACTCTCAAGCCCAGGGCTTAACAAATGCGGTCGCCATGTCACCACTGGCTACCAAGTTTTTGATCTGGCGACCAAGTTATTTAATCTTTCGGGGTAATTTCTGTAAAAAACTTGACATAGGAAATGAGCACAAATGGCGCTTTTTCTCTCCCCCACCCCTACTCGAGCGCGGTAAGCAGCGATCTTCCTCTTCTCTCGTACTTTTAATGGAAGAATTAAATTAAAAATGCATTTTCCAACTCATGCACAGAAAACACCAATCTTTTCAGCTATAGCGGCATTGCTAGTTTATGTCACGTGATTAGAATGTCGGGGGAGGGGGGGGAAAGAGAGAACATTTCAATAAAACAGTAAGAAATAGTATCAATCCAGCCTCTGTGACATCTAAAATTGGATGCAATGTTAAAAAATGCTCAAGTTTCTTTTCTTTCTTTCTTTTTTTTTTTTTTTTTTTTTTTGTAAGTTTCAAATCTGATTTTTGTGATTATATAAGTTGTCAACATAATATAAGTGATTATAAGTTTTATAAGTTTCACTAGAAAATATAGTTTATATATATTATATTACTTTTCTAAATTATGTACTATTTTAAACTACGTAACTAATAGTTCTAAACTATGCTTGTCATTATTTTTTCTCAATTAATTCATAAAAAAACTCTAGTGTTTCATTTTAAATCAATGACGGGAAAGAGGATGAGAGGGGGGAGGGGGGTAAATAATTTTTGCTGGCGACTAGTATTTTTTTTCCTGGCTACCAGATTTTATCAAATTTGTAAAACCTTGCTCAAGCCTGATCTCTGCATGGTGTAGTTCTATTTTATAAGCCTCCAGGACGTTGTGGCTGCAGTGCATCTTGTTGCTGTTGCCTACGTTACTTTTCCTTGGTTGACCGGTTGTTAATTGATGTTTAGGTGAGTCGATTCGGAACTGCACAGTGTAGTGAAGTCATGCTGGGCGGATACAAGATGCTGGAGTATTTACTGTTAGTTGGCGTTGTCACTTGATCGTAGTTTGTCCTGTCATTCAAAATGATGCCTTGTTATAATTATCGATGGTTGATATACTTTAGTGTTTTGTCAGTGTCATTTGGAGATTGTCGTTTCTTGGTTGTTTGACTCTTTCGTGGGATGGTGCCGCTTGCGTTGGCAATAGTTAACTCTTTCATTGGTTGATACTTTTCATGAGTATCGCAGTTGGCTCTGTTCTAATGGCATTCTGGGTTGAGGCCATAGTCGGCCATCAGTCCATCTTATTCGATTTCAACAACCAGAATACAGACTGTGAATTTTCACTTTTATTTTTTTTGTAATATGCGTGCCATTGACACGCTAGATTGTTTATTGCACTATAGAGATGGAGATAATTGTAGCTATTAGTTCATCTATATTGTAAGATGACATCCATCTGCATCTTAACCCTGAAATGGAAAAAAGAGTCATTTTGACTCTTTGTTTCATTGAAAAATTTAAGGGATAAAAACGATTTTTCCATTCAAGTTTTAATAACATATATACTTGTATGCAAGAGCTTTCAATAGTTATAACAAACCTTTATTTTCAACAAATGAAGTATTGAAGAATTTTTCATGATCTCCTGATTCAACAAAAACATATCCCTCCAATTGCAACGTGTTGCCATAAGAATTCCCGGTTGAGCGGATTTAGTTTTAATCAGAATGCTTGATTGCCACTGTAACGTCGTTAAATTAAAAGACTTGCTGGCGCAACATTAATTTTAATAACACTACTTCACAATGCACAAAAATATTACAAAATACAAGAAACGACATATATTGTTTCAGTTCATGGGTTAGAGTTTTTGATTGTCAGGACGCCCGTTCGATTCTGGGCGGACTTCTCTTTTCATGTCACTCGTGCCGTCGCGTCGGTATCTCTCGGAGAGAGAAAATTTTCCAACTGCTCCGTTCACAGCTTGAAACAATTTATCCCATTTAGCCTCTCAAATTTAGAGTATATATCGTAGATGAATTTCAAGTAGTTCAATGACTTTATAAGAAAGGTTACGCAGCTGGGGCGGCTTTTCAAATGAGTTGAGAAATGTGAAACTCCTGGTCTCAAGTACTACGAATTTATTGTGCAATAAAGGTCTGTATATAGTCAGATCACAAGATGCGAGATAAAATTGATATCTACTCGGGAAGCTTATAGTCTCTTGAGAAAATTACCCGTGTAAATCTGGAAACTGATTTTCAGTTTCATTTTGGAGGAGATAATACTTAACAGACATTTTGTATATAACTTATTCTTCCAAATAGTGAGTCAGACATAAAGTTTCACACCACTACTTTTTTGGAACAGTAATATACACATAATCCAACCGGTCAATAAATATGGTGAATACTACTATTTTAAAAAAGTCCTTCCGGCCTGTACCGGGAGGAAAAGGTAGCTTTCCCATATCTTCGTTTTAAAATTTTAGCTAATGTTACACGAAAACAGCAAGTTAAAATGCAAAGAAACGTTTACAAAAGATTCGTTAATACTGAATTTGAATAAGAAATTCGCCAAATTATTGAGCAATAGCCAAATTGGCTTCATTTATGAAGACTTATTTTGGTCGCCAAATTTGGCGATATTTCGCTAAATGTCGTCAATTTTGGCGATAATTTGGCGCTAACGAATATGAATATATAGTTTTATTCGTATGATTGGGAAAATTATTACAACAATGAAAGAAAATAATTTGCGAGTAATCGCGTTAATGTGCTGTTTTGTTTCAAAATGTCAGCCACCCTAGAATTTCAAACTGCTCTATCTTAGCCATTTTTTAAGATAGAGGTAAACCAAAAAATGCTCTGGAATCCTTGTATCAAGGCCTAACACGTAATTAAAAAATAAATTTTAATTTTTAATTTTTTTGTATATTTATTTTAGTTTTAAATTTTTTAATGGCCGCCATCTTGAAACAATATGGCGGACCAAGCTGGCCAACGAACTTGGTCGAGACATTGGTGAGCTTAATGCACACAATTAGTTTCATCAAAATCGATTTATAAATACGAGCGTTATCGTATGACATAGGTCAGATATATATATTCTACTCTTTACAGTTTATTTATTTCCAATTTTAAAATTTTATCTATTCTTTAAGGATTTTTCCAATTTTAAAAATTTAAATTGTTATCTGGTAATAATTTAGTATTGTGCTGTATAAGGTTTTATGGATAATTACTGTGAGTAAGGTATTTTATCTATTCTTTACAGATTTTATTTCACATTTTATTTCTCATTGATTTCTGGTAATAATTCATTATACCTGGGTGATTCTACTGATCTTAGCATATATGCCAGTAGAATTATGAAATAATAAATTATTTTTTAAAAACACATGTGGGTACATCCAGGCTGACGATTATATCTACATGTTTTTTTTTCCATATTTCTTCTCTTGTTGTCAAATTTTCAAATGTATATGGTTCATATTTCATTTCTTGATCCATTTTTATTCAAATGCTAGCAATTCCAAATTATATATATATATTTTTTAATCTTTCACTCTCTTTTTTAAATTTTCTTAATGTTTTAAGTATTTTTGGCTAATTACCATTGAAGCATAAGCTATGGTAATATTATGTTTGCACTGGTTAAATATTAGCTATGTGGTATTCCGTCTTCACATTATCATTAATTATCTCTTTCGAGATTTAAGAAGAACTTTATATGTTATTTGAAATTCATAGTTATTATAATTATATATATATATATATATATATATATATATATATATACATATATATATATATATATATATATATATATATATATATATATATATATACATATATATATATATATATATATATATATATATATATATATATATATATATATATATATATATATATATATATATATATGGATATATCTATATATATATATCAACATTTGAACGGAGGGTGGTTTTGGGGTCTGGGGGTCATGATCGGTGAAAATATATCGAAATTTTCCGGAACTGCTTTCCTCCGAACGGCTGCAATAGGTAGCTTTATACTTTTTAGTAATGAAAGCTACCTAAAAGTGGTAGCAATCAAGCAATCTGAATAATAATAATAAAAAAATCTCACACAACTAGCGACATTGAAGATATACTACCATACAGTGGCATTAGAATTAGAGGGTTAATAAATATTTTAGGCTGATGCAAATGTGTAGTTATATTTGACATTATATAATACAAAAATGAATCAGTAATAGGTTCTCTTTCATAATACAAAAATAGATTCTTTCCATGATAAGAGTACTTTTATTCTATGACTCGACGTTTTCAGGAGATTGAAAGCAATCTCTTAGCGGATAGTTAAACCTACTCTATAGCTTAAGGCAGTTCTCAAAAATATCAACACCGTTCAACCACGTGAAATTTTCTGACGAAATCATGAATTCATTTGTAAGGTGGTTCTCAAATGACCAACGCAAAATTTTCTTACACAATTTCAAACCCATTTTTAAACGCAAATGCATAAAATTAGCAGGCCTGACTATTGAAGCGATTTGGAATCGAAATGAGTTTTCCATTTTTAGGTAGCTTTCATTACGTTCGGAGGAAAGCAATTCCAAAAAACTTTGGTATATTTTCACCGATCATGACCCTCAGACCCCCAAACCCCCCTCCTTTCAAATGTTGATTTATTTATATATATCCATATATATATATTTATATATATATATATTTATATGACATATGTTATGCTGTAACTCTCTTATTTATGAATTGATTTGGACGTGACTGAGTATATAGGATATATGAAAGTCTCGAGCGAATTCGTTGAGTTTTTAAAAATTCAAAAAGATGTACAAAAAAATTATTAATTGAAAAAAATTGTTTCCATTAAGTGTTAGAACATGATACAAGGATTCTGGAACATTTTTTGTCTTGGCTATATCTTAAAAAAAAATGGCTGAGATATGGCAGTTTGAATTTCTAGGGTGGCTGAGATTTTGAAACAATCTGATATTTGTTATGCTGCAACTCTCGTATTTATAAATTGATATGAATGTAATGTGACTTATCATGTGTACAGAACATACCAAGGTCTCGACCGAGTTCGTTGGCCAGCTTCATGCGCCATCTTGTTTCAAAATGGCCGCCAGTTAATTTTTTAAATTTTTTAAATAATTAAAAAAATGTATAAAAAATTATAAATTGAAAAAGTTGCTTCCACTAAGTATTAGATCGTGATACAAAGATTCCCGAACATTTTTTGTTTTGGCTTTATCTTACAAAATGGCTGAGATATGGCAGTTTACAATTCTAGGGTATCTGAGATTTTGAAACAATCTTGTTATGCTGTATATGGTAGTTTGAAATTTTAGGGTGGGTGACATTTTTAAATAGTCTGATTTTTGTTATGCTGTAACTCTCATGCTGAAATTTGCATTCAAATTCAGTACTAACGAAAACCAGGACTGAATCTTCTATAATCGGCTTCCAAGCATTTTAGCGTCGGGTGTTTTAGTAAAATGAGTGGAATTAAAACAAAACAAAACAAAAACATGACTATGAAAGCTACCTTTTTCTCCCGGCACAGGCCGGAAGGACTTTTTTAATAAACAAATCTTATCGAGTTATAAGCGATTCGTATCACATGACAACACTTTTTTTCTTCTCGCTCGCGGCGCTGCGACATGAATTCGGTTCAAAACGTGGAATTTCACAGTTTTTTTCTGAAAGATCTTCTGCTTTTACTAAAAAAATTAAAACGTATTTCGTTGATATAGTTTCTGTATAAGAGCCCCTGCCAATTTCACGCATTTCCGAACAAAAATGAATTAAAAAATGTGTCAGAAATTAGCTCCTTTGGATTTGAGAATAGCGAGTGAAAGCATAAAATCTGCAGTCATGACTACTGAAAGTGATTTAGAATCGAATTACATTTTTATTTATTTATTTATTATTATTATTATTATTATTTTAAATTCATGCGTCTTGAGTTATAAGCGATTGCTCCCCCATGATGATTTTTTTTGCGGGGTGGAGTGGGAAGGGAGGGGATTGTCAGTCCAAAATGCCAACTTTGGCAACACCTTCTGAAAGATCTTTTGCCTTTGAAATAGAAAATGCCATTCCATTATCCGATTTCGTAGTTTTTGAGTAAGAAAGAGCACCTGTAGTTTCATGAGCGCAAGATTAAGTAGCCACTCTAGATTTGAATAAATATATCCTACGGTAAAGAAAAAAAAAGTTGGGTTGCTGTATTTTAAAAATTTATTTACAAATTAATGCAATATTTTGTCAGAGGCGGATCCAGCCCTGCGTTTAGAGGGCTGTCATATCCCTTTTTAGGGGGAGGGGGAAGGTAGCATGTCTTCATGACAAATTTTCATACCTTAAGTCCAAATTGACAGTTTTCTGCCTTATATCTGAATTTATTTTCATTCGTAAATGCATGAAATTTACAGTATATTCGTAAATCAGGGTTGCTACGGGTCAGGGAATTTTTCGCAGGAAATACCCCCTTCCCCCCGAAATTTCTTATTTAAAAAGAAAAAAAAACTCGCCTTATTTGATGGTGCGGATATTTCTATAAGAAAATACTACTAGTTCCTCTGAAAAATTCCATGAGCCTTAGCAACCCTGGTAAATGTATAAAATTTTTATTATGTTCTATGTTCTATTTAGATGCCAAGAAAGAATCGAAGTTTCAATATTTATTTTATTTAATCTTACAGAAAATGTTCTCAAACTACACATTTTAAGCCGACTTTCAGGGATCAACAGTCATGGAAATGTCGTCTTGAGAATGTAATTGGATTTATAGAATTGGATAACGACATTTATAGAAAAATGGAAACATTGTTCGATTCTTTGTTTCTTAAACAATGACTGCAATTTTCATGAATTTCTGTATAAAAAATAATTCTCAGAATGTATCAGTAAGATGAACATTTTAACGGAGAAAAAAATAGTCGTTGGGGGCCACCGTAAAACTTACCCATCATGGATATGCATAATACAAAATAGGAAAATAAAACACATGTAAACTATTTATACAATGCATTGCAATTCGAATAAGATCATGGCTTGATGACGTCATAAACTTTAAATGCTCTATGACTGAATTGCGTAAAAGAAACATTCTTATAACTCCAAAATTGATAATCATATTAACTAACGGTTTACTGCGTCGGATTAAGCGTCTCATTTACAATTAAAATATATCTTTGAATTGAAATTTGAATGAAATACACGGTCATGAAAAATCGAAGAGTGCGGAAAATATAATTACAAATATCTCGGCAACTCATTATTCGACCGACTTCAACCTTTTATCAGAACGAATATTTCGAGAGTCCGCAAAAAATAGAATGTTCCGGATAATCGAGGTTACTGAAATTCAATAAGCTTTTTCCCATTATTACATACTAAGTACATAACAAATTTCAAGTCTCTATCTCAATTTTTTCGGGAGATAAAGCGTTAAAGACACACACACACACACGCAGACGTACGGCAAATTTTTTTTTCTAAAAATATGTTTTTCGGACTCTCCAGTGTCTGAAACGCGTAAATCCGTCAAAAATTTTTTTTCGATTTTCAAAACGATTACAAGACTTACTCTATACTATGCATGATCTATAGAAATGTTTTTCGCTTAGATGAAGGTCATGGGCCCCCATGACCCCCCCCCCTCCCCTTGGATCCGCGATTGTATTTTTTTGTTATATTATTTAAGGTTAATTTACATTTTAAACTATGCTAAGAAACATCGTTAAAGCCTTTAAACCGTATGCATAAAGTAAAAAGTGTAAAAAAAGGACCCAACTTCTAGTATTATTTATCACTTTCCCGTTCAGAATCCAGTATAAAATCGCATCTCGAGATTGAAAGATCCGGTCATCTATCTACTCCATTTCACTTACCTCCTTCCGGGCATATTCAAAAAGAAAATGCGGTAGAGAACGTTTTGAATCTACCACAACCCCCACCATTTGAGTTCTATAACTCTACCCCAGAAAAAAGAAAAGTAAAAACAATTATTCACTTGCTGAAATAGAATATTTTTTTTGCGGCGGTCGATAAATAATATTTCCTACTTGCGATAGATGGCAGGACGTGTACTGAAATACAAAATGTTACAAGACGTTAATAACCAGAAAGTTCGATTCGTATACAACCAATCACAGATAACCATCGGAAAAGCTTCGCCAACGCATCGAAAAGCAAAAAATTCCGTGCTCCGAGCTTTCCGTTGTCTGAGCGTGCACTAAGAGTTTTTTTTCTTACAACTCTCCATGGAAGACAATTTTTAAATATATCAACATTAAAAAAAAAGTAATTTTACAATTAAGAAATATATCATAAAAAAATGTCTATACTAGCCTTTTCAAATATAGCCATCTAAGTAATTTGCCCGTATTTTTCCGTTTCCCCAAAACAACTTAAATCGGTTGTAGACAAAAATATTTTTAACAGAATCATATTTTAAGATATATATATAAAATAAAGGGATATGAAGTGTATTTTAGAAAACAAATCAGCGAAAGAAAATTTGAATTAATATTATTTTTATGAAAATGCAAGAAAGCCCTCAGACGCTCAGAGGGAATAGTGATGAATTCAGGGAATGACCGTGCAGGACTTCCCTCAGTGATGGATTCAGGTAATGGCCTGAGGTGGGGGGGGGGGGGGGATTCCCTACGGAGTAAAAAAAAAAAAAAAAAAAACGCCCCATCCCAGAAAATTTATGTAATTTTTATTTGGTAATGGTTTAAAAGTACAAATTCTACCCGGAACTCTATATTTTCCCCTTCCCGGGAGCTCCAAAATTCCCTCCCGGAGAAAAATGTCTGGATTCAACACTGCTCCCCCCACCCCCAGAGCATTAAATTGTCCCCCGTGTAAGATTTGAGATTTTGCGCTTGGTATTAATGTAAAAAGCGCAAGTCTTTCTTTCCCCTGAGTAACTGCATACTGTCCCTCCCAGCGCCGCAAAATACCCTCCTGCAAAAAAATATCTTAATTCAACATAGTTCTAAAAACAGGGCTCCCATATAGTCCGCTTTTTGAATACCAGTATTTTCTAAGACTAATTTCCGTTTTAGATTTTTCTTACACATTTTTAAAAACCGACCACGGAGGTTATTCATAGTGCAAATGTTGCAGAAATCTCCGATGAAAAATTTCCTTAGAAAATTACGGTATTTGAAAAAGCAGACCGTTTGGTAGCCCAGAAAAAAAAGAGAGTTGTTTCATCATGGTCTCTGTTCCCCTAAACCCGCCGTTTAAGGGTTTAGGATGGATTTAATGTAAAAGAAAAACTTATCTATAAACAGACTCCCACCTTCCAAGGCGTGTTCAGGGTGGCAGAGTCCCTCTAACAAAAAATTCTTAATTCTTCTTTCTCACAGTGTTTAATTATTTTAAGTCGCTTGTGAAAAATAAGTAACTATAATATTTATTTAAAAACTCATCAAAGAAAAAGAAAATTTGTTTTATTAAATTTTATCAGTGGACCCATGCGAGGATTTCGCACTGCAGTCGAATAATTTTTAGCAATATCTAATATTTTAGGTAGATTTCGTAAGAAATAGTACCTATTACATTCTCCCCTAAGTTGAAATTTTTGAAAAAATTTTGCAGATCTACGCCGATTCTGACTCCCAGAACCCAAAACCACCCCCAGTTCAAAACTTTATCTATCTATCTATCTATCTATATATGTCACTTTTTTATGGACACGATAACTCCCATAATTCTGCACAAATCTCTTCCATACTGATACATAAAAATCAAGGGGCATAAAATCTCGTTCAAGTTCGTTAATGGGCAAAATCGAACCAAGGGGGAGGGGGGGAATGGGGGGGCTTTTCGTGAAAACAGAAAAAACCCCATAACTTCTTAGTTATGATACGTATCGAATCCATTTAAAGTTATTATATATTACTTCTAGGAAAAGGGCCGAAAACTTATGTATGACAGATTTTTGATATCATTAAAAATGGCCCCAAGGGGAGGAAAAAAAGGGGGGTTCAGAAGAAAAAAATTCATAACTTCGTCAATTCGCAAGATATCAAATCCGCTTTGATTTATTATAAATCCTCTTAATATTATCTAAAACTTTTGTATTGACAATTTTTTATAGCACTAACCCTTATAGCAAAAAAAAAAAAATAAAATAAATAAATTTAAAAATCCCTGTCGGTTCCGCCGGCAGACAAGTTAAATTTCCAAGTGGGCGATCCCAACTGCTGCAACACAGCAAAAAGGTCATTTCTTCTGCAATTCCCAACAAACAGCCCCCCCCCCCCTACGGTCTGCGTCTTCAAAATCTACCTGTGCCTGTAGGCCGAGCGGTCGGGGATTTTTTTTAGATGCAGGTTTAAACTTCTAAAGTAAAATTAAGGATAAAAAATATCTGAAAAAAGCATTAGTCAAGGCAGAATATCGTCTCATTTATTCCATCAAAGTTAAAGTAAAAACTGATTGAAGATAGCAAAAGGCACGCGGAAAAAAAATATTTGTATTTTAACTGCATTAGAAGGTGACTTCATCCACCTTTTGAAAAACATGAAACAAAGAAAATTAATTAAATGCATTTAAAATACAATTTAAACTAATATATCAAAGCATACCTTTTAGTCTACACGTGAAATACCATTGCTTCGATCGATCATGGTGACTTTTTCTTCCAAACATTTCAATTTCAATTTGTTTTTTAACCATAATTATAAAATAAACTCGTGCGGAGAAATCATACTTATCTTTTTTGTACTATTTGTTTTTTTATAATCATTCTTGAGCATCATATAATGCGGTATTTTATTTTTGTGACAACAGTAATTTAAAGAAAACCTTTCATTTCATTTATGAAAACAATGCCGATTTAATTTTTAATTAACAGCAATTCTTAATCAAAAAACATGTTTAAGCGAAATGTAAATCTATTATGTCAGACGCAGCTTCAAAAACCTTTGGAATCAGTGTTGAATTCAGGGGGTGGCCCAGGGGCCATCCCCCCGGAGCATTGAAACGTGTCTCCCGGAAGATTTGAGATTTTATGCTTTTAATGGTTAAAAAGTGCAATTTCTCTCCCGGAACTGTATAATGTCCCCACCCGGAGTCAAAGAAATCCTTCCCGGAGAAAAGTGTCTGAAGTCAACGCTGTTTGGAATGATACCTCATTTAATATTGTGCGTTTCGAAATGCATAGAAAAATGGATGTTCGCAACAGAAATAATATATATGATAATTGTTTAAAAACAACAACAACAACAATAATAACAAATATCCAAATTCCTTTTTTCTACATACATCCAAACCTGAAGAAGTTCCTAAAGAACCATTTTTTCTATATAATTATGGCGGCGAAATTTTGGGGAAGCTTTATCGTTAGTCTACTCTGATTGGTTGCTTGAGAGCCGAGTTTTCTAGCTATTAAGCTCTAGTTAAAGAATGTTTTCTTGCCATGTGCGTTGCCAAAGGAAAGAAACACTATCAATCTCAGCGGAATCGATTGGGAATTCTGGAGGGAAAACTAAAGTTTTTGCGATGTATGTTGTATATATATCTTTATAATTTTCTTTCTGAATTCTCTCCATCCAAAAATATCCATTTTTCATTTGCAGAAGAGTTCGATATTTGCGGCGGAATATTTAGAATTTATAGAATAAGTAAGAATAAACATAAGATTTTCAATTGCGAAATGATTTGATATTTGTGAAAACGAATTTTATGCTAAAATAGCAAAAGATTTTCTTTGGAGATTTAAAAGATAATATTAAAGAAAAGTAATAGTTATATTTTTAACAAACATGAGTATAAAGTATGAAAAAGAAAAGGAAAGTGAATTAAAATATATTCTTTCACAAGAAAAGAAAAAAAAAACTTATTAAAAGAAAAGTTTTCTTTTGTTTGTTTGTTTCGTTTATCTTTATGGTTTAATTCTTTATTCTAAGAAACGTATTTTTTTCTGAAATTCTTTAATTGTTTTCAAATTAAAATTTTCAAAATATTCATTTAATAAATTTAGGAATCTGTACGTTGTGTTTCGCAACAAGTCTTACTAAGTAATACAATGGACTTTCGGCCCCACTAGCGGCTGAGAGGTTCTGCTCTCAAAGTTGGTAGACGGGAGGTGCTGGGTTCGAACCCAATCGCGCCCGTCGGCCTAATCGTTCGGAATTTTCTGTGGGTTTCTTGGAACCTTGGGTAACCTTGCGTAGCTACTGGTTAGGTTCCCTTAGAAAGACCCCCACGTAGGGCATCCCCCTCCCCTTATATTCCTCGAGTAGATAATCGACAGTAAAAAAACACCACCAATGGACTTTGGTTATCCAATTCTTAGTTATCCGTCTATCTCTATGTTGATAAAGAACTCTTCTAACACATGGCTTTGTCCCAGAGCTATGTAGTGTCCTGGAGGCAAAGGTTCTGTTAATGTCCCCCTAGCCCTTTTGTAACTGAAATTTCTAATCATCAGGGCCATCGCTAAGACTTTTTATTGAGGGGGGAGAGGACCTTAAATTGCCAAGTCAAATTTCAGTATTTGCCAATTCATTGAAAAGCAAAAATAAATAGTTTTCGCCAATTCAACAAGTTTGCCAACTAGTTTTATAATTTTACCAAGTTACCACAATTAGAAAATGTAATATAGTTCTTATTTGTAAAAAGTTTGATATATTCCCATCTAGAATTTATAACTTTTGCCAAGTCTATCAGAAATAGAAAGTATATTGTAGTTTTTATTAAAGTTTTAAACAAATTTGCCAACTAAAAGTTTTTAAATTTGCCAAGTGTAACAGCATTCGGGAACGTTTGGTGGGGGAGGCTCCCCCCCCCCCCCCCTTAGCGAGGGCCCTGCTAATCATTTAAAAGAATAATGCCTGATTTTAGATGTGGGGACCAGGTTTGCTAATTTAGCCTTTATTTTAAATTCAGAAATTTCGAATTCGTACCGGAAATTCTGAAAGAAGGATTTTTACTTTAAGCAATCACAAAATGTCTGTCATTAAATAAACAAAAGAACATTACAGAAAGTTTTTGGTATGAATGCGAAATTTCGGAATTAAAATTAGGGCCAAACTGGCAACCCTGGTGGGAGCCCGTTTGTCCTTTCAATAATTAGGTCCTGTTCTTGCAT
Source organism: Maratus michaelseni (assembly GCA_963931845.1). Classification (NCBI taxonomy): domain Eukaryota; kingdom Metazoa; phylum Arthropoda; class Arachnida; order Araneae; family Salticidae; genus Maratus; species Maratus michaelseni. The sequence continues at coordinate 84,982,859 of OZ007594.1, forward strand.
GCGGTAGATGGCGCTGCATATACTAAAATATAAAATGTTTTCTCGTTCTGGCCACGTGCGTTGCCAAAAGAAGAAACACTATCAATCTCAACGGAATCGATTCGGTATTTGGGAGAGAGAAAACTGAAGTTTTTGCGAATCGTGTTGTATACATATATATATCCTTATAATTTACTTTCGCAATTCTCTCCATAAAAAAATATATCTATTTTTCACTTGCAGAAGAGTTCTATACATTTGGCGATGTCTGTGGCGGAATATTTAGAATCTATAGAATAAGTATATTTTTTTGTAAAAATAAAAATAAGATTTTCAATTGCGAAAACGAATTTAATGCTAAAATAGCAAAATAATTTCTTTAACGATTTAAAACATATATATTATAGAAACGTAATCGTTAAATGTTAACAAACATGACGATAAAGTATAAAAGCAAATCAGAAAGAAAGAATTCTTTGATATTCAAGAAAACTTACTATAAAAAGTGTATTATATTTGTGTTGTGTTTTCTTTTTTTTGTTTTTCTTTGTTTTTTCCATTTTTTTCATAGTTTGTGTTTTAATCTAAAATTCTTAGTATATAAATATTCCCAGATTATTTTAGAACTAAAATTTTCAAAATATTCAAATGCTTATTTAATATTAAAAACTTGTAAAACACTTAACATTTATATATGACATTATTATATAACATTGTTATTATATACATTATTATTATAACAATAATACATGCAGTATTATTAAATAATATTTATAAAAAAATTATATAACATTATTATATAACATTGTTATTATAACATTAATATCATACAGCATTATGCATTATTATATTACATTTATAAAACATTTAAATGTTTATAACTTATGTTAGGTTGTTCTTATGTTATGTTATGTTATTCCTTCGTGGTTTATGTTATTTTGTTATTCTCAGTCTGTGTTATTTTATTATTCATGGCCAATTCTTCGTGGTTTATGTTTTAATCCGCCAAGCACAAAATTTTTTTCATCTTAAATAATCCTAGATAATTTTCAAATTAAAATTTTCAAAACATTCATTTAAAAATTTAGATATACGTGTATTGTTTTTCGTGACAAATCTGAATATCTAACACAATAAACTTCGATTATCCCATATTCAGCTATTCGTCTATTTTGTATTTGTATCTGTATAACTATCTTTTTGAATTCTTCAGATCCAAAAATATCCAATTTTCATTTGGAGTTGGATGCGTTCGGCGATATTTGCGGATATAGAATAAGAATCTATATATTTAAAGCAAATAGCGCATTCTGTCGAATTCACACTCTCTTTTCTACACGAAAATCGTCTCTTTGCGCATGTTTCAACTTTTTTTTAAAGGCTTCTACCCTCAGAAACGGGAAACGTGTTTTGCCCTCACCTGTTTAGCCTAGGGGGATTGAAAAGGTTGATTGAAAACGCATGGCGTAATATGGCCTTTGCGTTGAATGCTTTTTTTTTTTTTTAAATAACTCATGTTTTCACTACTAAATATATCTATTTTTTCGTAAAATATTAAAGAGAGCTTGGATACAGTTATATTTATAACCGATTGAAATTTCAAAGAGTTCGGAAGATGAGAACTATTTTTTTTATTGCTATGTTAAAGGAGCAGACGCGAAAACAAACAAACAAACAAAAAAGCGAGAAGAAAACATTTTTTTTACAACTAGGTAACAGTTTTCTTCACGAAATTATTACAGGGGTTGTAAAACCATTTTATTTATAACCAATAATAATTTCAGAGAGTTCGGACAAAAAGAACAAGAAAATGAGCGCTTTTGTCACTAAACATCAATATGTTTTCGCGAATTTTCCCTGTTAAAATATAATTTCATACAAAATCGGGTTAAAGATACTAAATAATAAAAACTTGATTATTTTTTTATTATTATTTATTTTCTCGTTCCCGGGCAACGCCGGGTGGATCAGCTAGTATTTTTACAAATAAGAATGTATTCATATAAAGACACATAAAATTGCTAAATGGTAATACACAAAACAAGGACCTTCATATGCAATTCTACAAATAAATATGATTTGTTAAAAACATAAAATCTACGTTTCGAACAGTCGTCCTCAGTTCGAAACGTAGATTTTATGTTTTTAACAAATCATATGTATTTGTAGAATTGCATATGAAGGTCCTTGTTTTGTGTATTACCATTTAGCAATTTTATGTGTTTTTATGAATGCATTCTTATTTATAATATTCCATGGTACAATTTCTAACATGTCTTAAAGAATATTTTTGTAATAATAACAATAATAATAATAATAATAATAATAATAATAATACTTATAAGATTTTCGAAATGCGAAATGATTTGATATATTTGTTAAAGCAAATTTCATTCTGAAACATCGAAAGCCTTTCTTTGGAGATTTTAAAGATATATTAAAGAAACATAATAATTAAATTTTAACAAACATGAGGATAAAGTTTGAGAATGTAAGGCAAATGCAAAGGAAAATATTTTTTTTCTCCAATAAGTTGATAAAAGAGAAATGCACATTTTTACTTTCTTTTTCTTTATATAGCCCAGTTGTTAGGGGCTAAAAAAAGTCCGAATTCGAAATTAATTAGGGGAAAGCTGGAAATTGTTTTAAGTCTTTAATGAACATACTAAGTTTGCCCCCTCGTACTAGGTGAGCTTTAGCCGCTATGTACAGATTTATAGCCGAAAAACAAGTTTTTTTTAATTACCATAACAATATATCAAAACAATCAACTCTGTCAAAAACATTGTCTGTGCAAATGTTGTAGAGCTTAAAGTTTTGAGTAAAGTGAGTACCCACACTTAATTTTTTTTGTTGAACATTAAGCTCACAACTCTATTGCAAAGTTTTGCTAAATCGCTAATCAATAGCTTGAAGCCAGAATAGACCAAGTTATCAGTCTACTCTGCCTTCAATTTTTATATACATATATATTCTTTATTTTATCGAGACCTTCACGATATTTTTGTATTTATTGTATGACTTTATTTTGGCTATTTTGATGATAATGTTTTACGTTTAACCTCTTCATTACGGGGCTAAGACCGGTGTCTACGTTTATATTCACTCGTTCCATAATTTAGGAAAAAAAAATCTTCGTGGTAAATTTCTTTTGAATGTATCCTAGTTTATGTGTATGGCGGTGATTATTTTTGAAAAAGTAGTGGGAATAGAATAAAGATATAGTCGCTGAAACGACATATGCCTCACCGCCGTAATCAAAGGGTTAACAGAGAAAAACATGACGCGAAAGCTTCAACAATGTTTGAGAGGGATATAAAAAACAACAACATTCATGTTCAGCACTTATTATTTAACATAATAACAGAAGTAATATTATATGAAGGAAAAAACTTTTATATCCATTTAAATTTTATAGATGTTGAAGATGTGTCATAATCATCAATCTCAGTTTGTTCATTGTCACTTTTCCTTCCACTTGCACCGGTTCACATTCTACCTTCCAATAAGTCAACTACTTCTGAAATTACCTTCTCTATCATGATATCAATATCCACCTCTTAATTGGCTGAGTTAGTAGTCATGTCATCATCTACTGAAGAGTTGGTACATGCTTGCCCTTTGCAGTAGTAGCAAATTGTAGAACAACTTATGCCAGCTTTCCTACAGCCGCAGGCCAAAGTACACCTTTTTAACACTTTCCAACCTAGTTGAAAAGTGTTTATGACTTTGGTTTGTCTGCCGTATGGCCGTCTGTCCATGCTCTAACTCCCGTAAATATGCTCGGATTGCTCTGCAATTGTTATTTGTTATTGTCGTTATCTATAGCATGTTCCCTGTTTCAACGGAAGTGTGTAGCACTTATAGTTTTTTTACAGGGACACTCAAAAGAATTCCGTTACATTACGGTTTATGGGGGAAAATCATTTGCGGTTTATCTTAATGATGTTACACAATTTCAAACACATTGTAATTGATATATATATCACCAGAGCCCGATCAAGCTGAAGTTGGGCCCAGGGCCTGTTAGAAAGTTGCCCCCCCCCCCTATCTCCCCATTCCCGGTGACACTTTTAGAAAAAAAGTAGGTTTATTTGAATTGACAAAGTTGTTTGGGTGAAAGTGTTAAGTTTATAAAAAAATTTAACTTACAAGAATAACCAAGAAAATGAATTACCGTCTACTTTCTCAAATAAGCATTTGTATAATTCACAAACATCTATGATCCACAGTTTATGTTGCAGAATAAATGAGAACATCTTTTTCAAAACTTGCCTTATCCCAAATCATAAAAATTGTGTTTTCCCTAACAGTCTAGTAATCATTTTAAACTATAATTCTGACATTGTAAAATCCTCGTTTATATTGAAACCAATAGACACAGTATGCAGTTTTTGGCATTTTCCCCAAATTTGATTTTCTGGATACGGCAAGTTTTGAAAATTATAGGTACTCTCAAATTGAACATAATTTAATCGAATTGAATAGGTAACTCTCAAAGCTTCTAAAAATTTTATTGAGTCATTCAGAATATTTAAGTTTTACGTTTCATATTTTATAAAACAATATTATTTGAAAAGTATCTGATTAAGGGGAAAAAAATCAGCCACATAATTTGTGGGCCCCTGAAATTGGTGGACCCAGGGCCGTTGTTCCGGAGGCCCGTGCATTAATAAGGCCCTGTATATCACTGAAGTGCATTACAAGAAGCTTAATATGGAATAGGATGTGCATAGCACTTATAGTTACTTTAGAGGGACAGTCAAAAGAATTCCGTTACATTACGTCTATGGAGAAAAATCGTCTGCGGTTTATTTAAATAATGTTTCACTATTTTAAACGCATTGAAATTTATATATATCACTAAGGTGCATTACAAGAGGCTTACTAAAGAATATTGTGTGTATAGCAGTCATCGTTCATTTACAGGGACACACAAAAGAATTCTCTCACTGTCTGTTAACAATAATTCCTGGAAGTGCGTTTTAAGTTACTGAACGCGATTTTAAATTTAACTCACATTTGTCTATTACGTGGTGTGTATAAATTCTGTAGATCCTATACAGGGCAGCACAAAAGTTCGCGAACACATTTACGTTTATTGAAAGAAACTCCAGAAAGAGAATTTTAAACAGTGCTACGCGTTTCTTAACTGAACTAAAATTTAGCATCCTATGTAGTATATATAAAAATCTATAGATCCTATACAGGGCTGAATAAAAGTATTCGGATATTTTTCCGAATATTGTATGTGTTAAAAATTCCTGAAATTATGTTTTTAAATATGTTATGCGTTTTCCAAATTGTTTACTTAGATGTTATCTTTCAGCTTATTAAACGGTATGATTTGTAAAATTATTTTGAAAGCGTTGGAAAGTGTTACATAATCTATGCTTCACGCAAGATTTTTCGTTCTTGTTTTACACTTCTTTCAGAATATCATATAAAGAAGTGCTGAAGAAGTTGGTTCCTTGTGGATGATGACCGGGAACAAACCATTTTTTTTTCAACCTCAATCCAAAGGGGTTTTGGCAAATCTAATCCAAAGTTGAACCTGTTGTTATGAACGGAGAAGACTTTTCCGTGCAGCTGCTGCTTAAGTGAGGCTGACAGAGACACGAAATTGAAAATCAGTGATTTTTGTAATTTTTTATAGGTGATTTTTGACAAGGCGAAATCGCAAATAAATCTAATGTTTCTACGTTGCCCTTTATCCCACACAAAGCTATCAAAATTATCTTGCTTCAATGTTGTCATCAAGGCAAAGATTTTCATTACGGATAATGTTCACAACTTGATGCCGTACAGTACTATCGTTGACATTTTTTTCTTTCCCAGTCTAAACTGAGCGGATGTGGTATCGCAGACACTAAACGCATGGAGAAACAAAATAATGTTTCTTATGTGTGGAGCAATGGTCAGAGTTTCTGGAGAATATACAGTCTTACCTCTGGAGAATATACAGTCTACAGAATGTTTTACCTCTTCCAGGCTTCAAGAAGAAAATGCTTTCGGAAGTAATGGATGCCGCCATTATTACCCAGAGGTCGATATCGTCATCAACTTTACAACACATTGTGAAGAGTTTTCCGTTTCCAAAGAACTTTTAATTATGAGATAGACATCTTCTTCATCAGCTTGCTTCACAACAAAACATTCTTTTTGAAACTGCACACGTAACACTCTTATAAGCTGTTGCTTCTTCTTATCACTTGATAGAAATTTTTTTGTGAGATATAGTAGATAGCATTGACTCATCAAACATAACATCATCAGCAATGTGTTTCTTTGTTCGTCTGATACGTTCTGCTGATTTTGTACTTTTTGAAGCAATAGATTCAAGGCAACTGTTGCAACTCAATCGCGCCAAGGAAGAAACTGGAGTATTTTGACTGTCGTCGACCTGTCCCGATCAGAAACTTCAGAACAATAGATTTTTTGATTGTAAATAGAAGCAACTGAATTTGATCCGGCATTAATGCCAAGTGTATTTCGAAGATATTTATATGTTAGTGTGATTTGTGTGTAATGTTAATTGTTCAATGTGTATCGCAAATACATACATAGCGATTTTCGAAACACTAAAACTACCCGTTTTAATACTTTCGTCATTTTTTAAAGCAAAAAAAAAATAATACTTTAATACGTGAAAAACAGTCTTCCTAAAAAACATAACGAATATCTTTATTTTATCACTTCCGTGCCGACAAAAAACATTCTACAAAACCACATCTGACAACCACACTTTTTCACACAGCTTAGAAAAATACAATTTCGAAACAAAAACATCTTTCTCACACAGCTTAGAAAGATACATTTATGAAAACAAAAAACATCTTTCTCACACAGCTTAGATACATTTATGAAAACATATCCTGTTAGTAGGAATTCAATTGGATTCGCGACAATCTCCCACCTGGAGTTTTCAACAGGAAAACTCAACAATAGGCACAACAAAATTCAAAATAACACAAAATATGTGTAACATTATACTTACATTACATGGCCAAAGTATATATATTCTTAACACTAATTTTCAAAGACAAATTATACAATTTCCTGCAAAAATTCAAACAAAAATTAAACATATTATTACAAATTCAAATTAACACTAGGAAATGAGATATACTAAAAATAAGGAAAAAAGGAGTTTATAATGTTCAATGTTCAAAAATAGTCTTATGACTGATAACGTTTTGGAACAGTCACCGTTCTGCCACTTCTCGTTCGTAATATTGGTTCTAAAGCGTGTTCTTTTGGAATCTCTAGATTATACAGTTTTTGTATTGGTCTTAAAAGTTCACCATTTTCAGTTTTTACCCGAGCAACTCTCGGGTGACCATCTTTTCTATACGTGAGTGGTCTAGCATTTACAACTTGTTCGCAGTCACAAAGAATTGTGATAAGCTCTTCATAGGATAATGAGGCTCTACCTAGTATTTTCCTCAAGATGCGTTTCACCATTTGTATCAACCTCTCCCACCAACCACCCCACCAGGCAGCAGTAGGCGGATTGAATTTCCAACGAATCTTTTGTACAGCTGCTGCAGCTGAGATCTGTTCCCAATCGATGTCTGAATAAGCTCCATCTGCACCGACAAAATTTTTACCATTATCAGAATAAACGGTCGTCGGTCTTCCTCTTCTCTCTATAAAGCGCCTAAAAGATTGGAGGAAGGTATCTGTTGCTAATGACGTAACTAACTCTAAATGTATGGCCCTGTACACTGCACAAGTGCAACACAATCCATACCTTTTTTCCATTTTTCAAATATAAGGGCCCAGCTAAATCTACTCCAATTATTTGGAATACTGCCGCATCTTGAACTCTTTCTGCTGGCAATGCAATAGGTTCTGACTCTGTCTTCTGTGCACTAAATATTTTGCAACGCACACATTTCTGAACTACTGCTCGAATGGTTTTCCTGGCTTTCAGGATCCAGTAGTCTTCTCGTATAGATGTCATCAAACGAGCCACTCCTGCATGTAATAGCTCTTGGTGTTTCCAGGAGATCAATCGATGGACTACAGGATGGTCAGACGGCAAAAGAATTGGGTACTTAAAATTGACAGTATCTTCTCGATAGATGACTTGTGTTTTTACTCTGATGATACCATCTTCATCTAGGATTGGTCTTAGGCTACGAATTTTCTCATTATTCTTTTCAAAGCTGTCTTTCTGGATCAAAATCATTAATTTTCTTTCAGCTTGTTCTATTTCAAAACATGTAAAATCAGATACTTTTTTTTTAAATTCGGTTTTCTTGAATTATTTATGAACCTTAGAATCCATGCAATCAATCTTATTATTTTCTTGTATGATGAAAATCGTCGATAATACCAATCATTAGGTTTCGTGTTCTTGTTTAATGCTGAAATGACACTTTTCCGTTTCTCAGCATTAATAACTTCTTCATCTGGTGATTCGACACTTTGAGGCCAAGTAAATTCTGGCTCAGCCAGCCAGGCTGGTCCCTCCCACCATTTTAGCTGCAAGAACTGTTCAATGGAACAACCTCTGGAAGGGAGATCAGCCGGATTAAATTTTCCTGAAATATGTCGCCACTGATCTTTCTGTGACAAAGACCTGATTTCTTCTACACGATTCCAGACAAATGTTCCCCATCTATCATCTCGCTTTATCCAGCTTAAAGCTGTGGTTGAATCACACCAATAACAGATCTTCAAATTTGGAATTCTTAAATCAGCAATGACACGACTACCCAACCTGGCTCCAATGCAGCATGATAAAAGCTCTAACCGCGGTATAGTTAGGTTCTTAAGAGGAGCTACTCTTGCGCGTGCTTGTATAAAACTCACCAAAATTTCATTTTTCTTCTTTACTCTCAGAAAAATACAAGTAGCATATGCGTGTTTACTTCCGTCACAAAATATGTGAAGACTTACATCATTTTCAAAATTATCTAGCTTTATCCAGCGCTCAAGTTTGATGTCAGAAATTAATTTTATTCCCTGCACCCACTTCAAAAATTGTTTAGCTAAATTCTCTGGAATTAATATATCCCACTTTAATTTCAACTTCCAGCATTCTTGTAGAATAAGTTTAGGGAGCAAAGTCACGGGTGAGGCAAATCCCAAAGGATCAAAAACCTTCTGAGCCAATGAAAGTAGAGCTCGTTTTGTAGGAATAATTTGATCTTCCTCAATAGGGCAGATTTTGCAAGATAGGGTATCGTTTTCTAGATCCCAGTTTAAGCCTAGTACTGGTGTTATGTTAACTGTTGAAGTTTCAGACATAATTTGAATTGGATAATTTGACAGCCATCCCCTTAAATTGAATTTCGCGGAGGACAGTAACATTCTCGATTCAATTATGAACTTGTTTAACTCTTCAGTTGTACTGAAACTACGAACACAATTATCTACATACAAAGATTCATTCAAAGTTTCTGCTGTAGAAACAAAAATTGTCAGGTGTACTTTCCAGATGGTGTTTCAGAATAGCCGCTAGTAAAAAGGGGCTGCAATTGATTCCGAAAACCACACGTTTATGTCTGTAAATTATGTTATCCTTCCATAAAAACCGTAGATAGTCTCTATCACTTTCTGTAATACCTATCTGTAGGAATGCCTTTTCTATATCAGATACTGCACCAACAGGAAATTTCCGAAAACGATGCAATATTGAAGGAAGCATTTCAATCATATTTAATCCTTTATCCAGACAATCATTTAATGAAGGAAAACCTTTCACATGAGCCGAAGCATCAAAAACCGGCCTTACTTTAGTAGTTTCACTCGATTCTTTAAATACAGGCCTGTGTGGCAAATAATGTATTTTGGATTTTTTATTATCGACCACCCTTTCAATTATTCCTGCATTTAACCATGTATCAAATACTTCATTATAAACTTCAGTTTTATTCAAATTTGATAACCTTTTCTTCGTTGCAGCAAGCCGTTTTTCGGCCAATTCTCTATTACTAGGTAAGCGGGCATTATCTAGTACCCTAGGCAATGCTACTTCATACCTCCCATCTGAATCTATTCTTATGTTTCTTTTAAAATGTTGCATAGTTTCTTCATGAATTTCATTTTTAGTTTTAGATTCAACCGGATCAGTTATACCAAGAATATCGAGCTTCCATAAATTAGCAACGGAATTTCCGTTCCAAAGAGACGAAATAACCATAAGAGAATCATTTGTTTCAGATTTAATGCCTGGAATTTTCCCCATGAGAGTCCACACCAAATGGGTCTTTACAGCAACCGGACCACTTTTTAAAACTTTAATATTTCCGGTCAGTAATTTTCCCGCCACATCGGAACCAATTAACAATTTAATTTCATTTTCGGTTTTACATACATTGTTTTCAACATCCGAAATCTTAATACCATATTTATTTAATTCTTTTAACCAAGGTCCATTTGGCACCTTTTTTATATTAGAACAAATAACAGGAACATCTAAAACATGCATATCACATTTATAACTATTATCAATACTACTTAAATGAATTCTATATTTGTTGTGATTTGTCTCACTTGTTTCAACACCACCAAATAATTTATGAATTAATTTAACTTCATCAATACTTTTATAATTCAAATACTTAATTACATCTTCTGATAAATATGAACGCTCAGAGCCCGTATCTATGACTCCCCGTACAATTTTTTCTTTACCATCGTGCTTTACACGTACATGCAAAGTTTGTAATAACACTGTTGGGTCGGAACCTTGAGTAGTCAAAACAGCATCACTACTCCCTGACTCATATTTACGACTTTCTAACGCCGTATTACTCTCTTCATTACAAACATTTTGACACATTACAGCAAAATGCCTTTTACCACAATTTAAACATTTAATCTTCGATTTACAGAGACGTGAAATATGATTTTTCTTAAGACAGACAAAACAAGCCCCCTTTTTCAAAATTATACTTCGTTTATATTCAAAAGAAAGCGAATTAGCTTTAAAACATTTTTCTGATAAGTGACACTTGTCACAAAATATACATGCTTCATCATATTTCTTAATTAAATGTTTATCTTTAAATTTATCACCTACAAATAAATCAGTAGGAGTTGGCATAGAATTATATTCAACATTTTTAAATCTAGTAAAATTCTTAGATTTATCAAAACCAAAACTAGTACGCGCCAATAAAATACGTTCTTCAGACAACACTTTATTTTTTAAGAAATTAAGTATAGAATTTAATTCACTCTTACCTTGATCAGACTTTTCACGATCCCGTTCCCAAATTCGGAGAACATCATGAGGTAAACACGATTCCACCAACGGGAATAAAATGCTCGCGTATTTATCCTCTGTGACTCCAAGAGATTCCAACGATCTAAGTTTGGTTTCTAGGTTGTCATATAACGATGACAAATTGCACTCTCTTTTCGATGTATTATTATTGCATAATACCAGCTGCAGCAGATCGCGAACATAAATTTGTATCAAAGTGTCTTCTCTTCCGAATCTTTCTTTTAGATGTTGAATTACTTTAGCATAATTTTCAGCCGATATAGGATAACTTTTCACAATTTGAGACGCTTTCGATTTCGGAGTAATTGCTTGCATCAGACATACAAACTTCGAGTGATCGTCTAACACAGTGTCTTCGTGAATTTTCTTGAAGGTATTCCAAAACGTTAGCCACGATCTTGAGTCCCCATCAAACGGCTGTAAACTAATTTCAGGCAATCTGAGTGTGCGGGATCCCATTCTTTCGTTTTCTATCGAATTAGGTAAAAGAGGCTGATGTTCGATGGTAGGCTTAACAAAAAATGTCTTACACTTTGCTTCACTGTTATTAATTTTTCATGGTATTCCTCGCATGCCTCGAACTCTTTTACATAATCTTTTTCTGGAGACCCATTCGACAACATAAAATTTAATATTTCGTCATCTGTGGAACGTAATCTTGATGCTTTGTCTACTAATTGATATAAAAGCTCTTCTATTAGATTAACATCTGGGCTTGACTGGTTAATAGCTTCGTTTAAAGCATTTAAAGTCTTCGTAAATGCGCTTCTAAGCGGCGTTCTTTTTATTTTTAACGCATCCATACTTGTACAGTTTTCCACTTAAAAAATATTACTTCCTAGGTCCCTGTTCGGGCGCCAATTTATCGCAAATACATACATAGCGATTTTCGAAACACTAAAACTACCCGTTTTAATACTTTCGTCATTTTTTAAAGCAAAAGAAAATAATACTTTAATACATGAAAAACAGTCTTCTTAAAAAACATAACGAATATCTTTATTTTATCACTTCCGTGCCGACAAAAAACATTCTACAAAACCATTTCTGACAACCATACTTTTTCACACAGCTTAGAAAAATACAATTTCGAAACAAAAACATCTTTCTCACACAGCTTAGAAAGATACATTTATGAAAACAAAAAAACATCTTTCTCACACAGCTTAGAAAGATACATTTATGAAAACAAAAAAACATCTTTCTCACACAGCTTAGAAAGATACATTTATGAAAACAAAAAAACATCTTTCTCACACAGCTTAGAAAGATTCATTTATGAAAACATCTCCTGTTAGTAGGAATTCAATTGGATTCGCGACAATGTGCTAAAATTAAACTGTAAAAATATACCTTTTGACTCCTCTTCAATAGTTAGTGAATTGTGATTTTTATTGAAAATAAGAGATTACCGAATCTCTGTTATGATTTTCGGAACAGTAACCATAAAAAAATATTGTGGCACCCGCCTTGAAGTGCTTTTTAGAGTAATTAACATATTTTTGCAGGATGGAGGAAAATGAATCATTTGACTGCCACATCACACGGTGTAACAGAAATCTATCATCAATCATATGGCAAGTTGAATTGAAATATACAACATCAGTCGTAGTAGATAATATGTCATAAAATACAGATTTGGATGTCTTGCACAGTTCTTTTTCATCAAATTAATACTTTTTAATTGCTCATATTTTAAAATTAAATGTACTTATTATATTTAAGAAAAATTGTTTTACTGCAGATTTTAAATTTACAGAAGTATATTTTGTTGAATAAATCGTCCAGATTTAAAACCTTCATAAGCGATCAATACTTAATGGCATAACAATTTTTTTCTGTTTTTTTTTCAGTGATTTATGAACTGATCGATTCTGAAAGAAATAAAAATAAGAAATACATTAAGCAATTTTGAAAAAAAAAAAAAAAACTGTTTTCTTCTAAAATTAACATATGACTTGTATTTTTTACTTTCATTTTTTTTTTTAGAAACGATCAATTCACTTTATAGTAAAGCTCCTGCCAAAACTATTATAAAAAGTATTGAAATCACTTCAGTAGTTATCGAGAAAAAGCTGGTTTACATATCATTTCGCAATTGTTATAGCCATACTCAAACCTTAGTTTTAAAAGAACAAAATTTTTGTACGTAAAGATTATGAATACTTTTCTTCGATATTCAGAAGCTTTTAAACTTTCATGAATTTAACTTAAAATGTAGTATACCTGTCTATGATAATCTATTAAAATCACTTTTATTAAAATCATCATAGCTCTTTCCGCAACATACTGAAATTTAAAACGTACTTTTATTCACTCTAAATAATAATACTACGTCATATTAAACGCTACTCCATACTTCAAATATAATATCGGAAATAACAAACAATATTTCCCTTACCCCTAAACTGCAAGTTAAAAAAATCGATTTGTTAAAAATCTTAAATATCTAAGACTGAGCATCGAGTTTTACCCCCTTGTATATCGCAAGAACTTCAGTTTTTTAACATACAGGCTTTCTTTTCGGCCAGAAAATCAAATTTCTGTAATAATTGCGAGAGACTCCATAAAATTGAAATAAACAGTACCTTAATTTCCCTCAGTAACCGAGATATCTTTTTAGCATATGAAATGGACGACCCACCACCTAACGAAAAAGATTCGGGACGCCATCTAATCCTATCCTTATCGCGCCCTCCTTCCGCTGTCTAAAGGGCGTCGACAATAAACAGCAGACTGTTGGAAAGTGCTGTTTATTTTATGTCCACTTACCGTCCACACCGACTTAAAAAGTGAAGATTTACACTGAAAAATGCATTAAGTAGGGTGGATAAAAGAAAATTTTCATTCGAAAGAAATCTTTATTTGATGTGTATGCTCATAATTGACTAAGTGTTCTGTAAGATGCATGGCAAATATCAAATGATTCTTCAAGATATTCTTGAACCGTCGCTCAAACAAATTAAAAATCTTCAAGAGCCCCAATTAAAGTAAAACCTGTCAAAATGGAATCTATATATAGTGGAATACTGCCTATGACGAAAAAAAATGTTATGGTTCCGATAAAATGAATAGAAGAAATACAAACATTTACGACTGATGACAGAGGTGCCAAGCTCTCATTAATATTCCGTAACATGTGGGTTAATTTGACCAAGGTTTAACACGTTTCGCACCAGAAATTTCTCTAAGAAATGAAATTAAATAAATTCCATGTAGAAACCTGAAATAAAATAGATAAAGATTCATTCAATAGTTTTTCTGGTTTGATGCATTGTTACCTGCGTCAGATTAAACCACCTATTACGGAAGATTAATGGGAACTTGGCACCTCTGCTGATGATGTACCTGCTGAGATATATATATATATATATACAACTGAATTTTAACTCCGCTCCTTTGTGATTCCGTCTTAGCAAGTTTTACTGTATTATATAACGCTAAAAGAATGTAAGTTTTTTTAAACAATGTTATGTGAATAACGTACTTGGCACATGAGCGATGAAATCGAAGTTCAATATCGTTGGTTCAATTTCGTGCATCCCTAAATGTATAAGGTTTTTCACGATTTTCCTTACACGAAATTGAGAATTTACCTTTAACCATTACTTGAGAAAATTAATATTTTCTGAAAAAATTACTCTTGCTCCCTATGCAACAACAAATAAATTTAATACATTTTCACTACAAAAACTCACCAAAACGTTATTCGCCTATTTTTTACAAATTGTTCCATGTTTAAAACGATTATACAATAAACAGCTATAAATTGTGTAATGTATTTTGTAAAAAAAAAAATCTGCCAAAAATGGCACAATAAAATTTATATAAAATATTCGAAAGTCAAAAAGCTAAAAACTTTTTTTATATTATAGGGGGGGAGGAACGACCATTTTAGAAATTATTGGCGGGGTTCGAGACCCCTGAGACCATGTAGTATATGATTGTTTGTCATACGCATATGATTGTTTACGCATATGATTGTTTGTCATTCTTTCCTTTACGTGCATCGACATTCATCGTCCTTCCCCCTTAATACCAATCTTCAACTGTGGTTTTTCAAATGAATGTTCTTCGTTCTTCCACCTTTATAAATGCCTTCAACTTTGATTTTCAAAGACATGACAAAGTTGTCTTTGAGCAGTTGACAACATTGACCGACAACTTTGGTCAATGTTGTGGCCTCGTTCGTCAAATTACAAAAAGAGACTACGTTGAAATTTTTGTCTTTTTTTGTTATGGAGATAGAAATTAGATGGAGATAATTTTTGTCTCCATGTAATTTTTGATGGAAGCAAAATTTACATGTTTAATTTTTGTTTCAATGCCTTTGAAACTAATGTATGGCACTGTCGTCTCGAACTTTACAAGAAATGGGCTGTCATCGTTTTTCTCCTTGACCATTCACGGCTGTGTCATCTCAAATTTATATCAACGTTGAAATTTTTGTCTGCTTTTGTTATGGAGATAAAAATTAGATGGAGATAATTTTCATCTCCATGTAATTTTTGATGGAAGCAAAATTTACATGGTTAATTTTTGTATCAATCCGCAAGGTTATCAAACGAAAGTACGCCTTTGAAACTAACGTATGTCCTGTCGTCTCGAACTTTACAAGAAATGGACTGCCATCTTTTTTCTCCTTGACCATTCACGGCTGTGTCATCTCAAATTTATATCAACGTTGAAATTTTTGTCTGCTTTTGTTATGGAGATAGAAATTAGATGGAGATGATTTTTGTCTCCATGTAATTTTTGAATAAAGCAAAATTTACATGGTAAATTTTTGTTTCAATCCAAGGTTATCAAACGACAGTACGCCTTTGAAACTAATGTATGGCACTGTCGCGTCGTCTCGAACTTTACAAGAAACGGACTGTCATCGTTTTTCTCCTTGACCATTCACGGCTGTGTCATCTCAAATTTATATCAACGTTGAAATTTTTGTCTGCTTTTGTTATGGAGATAGAAATTAGATGGAGATAATTTTTATCTCCATGTAATTTTTGATGGAAGCAAAATATACATGGTTAATTTTTGTTTCAATCCAAGGTTATCAAATGACAGTACGCCTTTGAAACTCATGTATGGCATTGTCGTCTCAAATTTTAAAAGAAATGGACTATCATCGTTTTTCTCCTTGACCATTCACGGCACTGTCGTCTCAAATGTTACAAAAATAAATTGCTTGTTATCATGCTTCTCCTTCACCCTTCATATATATTACTGTTTCTTAATTTTCCTGCTATGAGCAGAAAAAAAATTAAAATTAGAGATTATAATAGCAGACTATTTTTCTTTAATTGCTGTAACATTAAATTTGTTTCATTGAGTGTTTTGGGCCGGTTGTTGGTCGGCGAAAATATTTTGTCAGATTTCGAATAGACAAGATCTATGTTGTCCGGTTCAGGTCGGGTACAATCCCACCTGTAAAGAACCCTAGTTGACATTGCATATGCTCTGGTAAGCCCTGATCCTAAGCAATTGCCCAATTTGTACGTGCTCAATAAGGTCTGTACTTACTGTGTGATCCTTACATTATAAAGTTAATCTCCTTACCCTTATCTCTATTTCCTTTAAATAATCTTTGATGAAAAAGAAACTATATTGATTTATTAACTTTATTTTTTGATCGTAGTTTAAAATTGCGACAACAGATGGCAGTAGTATGTCAGCGTAGAATTCGGTAAAATAAATATTTGTGTTACAATAAATTTGAATTGCAAATTAAATATTTGAATGTTTGATAATAGCAGGAATGTTTTGCTACTTTTTTGTTTAAAGATTGGCGGTTAAAACAATATTTTTCATACTTTCGCTACAAAATTCGACGTTTCTAAAAATTGTATTTTGAAAGGGAAAAAAATCCCAAAGCGATAAGTAAATCTTTCTTGTATAACTGAGACATAGCAATGGTAAAATTTATAAATTAAAAGCAATTTTTTTCTCTTTTATTATTATTATTATTATTATTATTATTATTATTATTATTATTTTGTACAGCCATGAAAATAGATATTATTCATAAATATATATAAAAACAGATAAACAGATAAAGACATTTATCTATAGAAAAAATAATCCCCATATTCCCCTTCCCCCACACACAATGATTACTTTTTCATGCTCAAAGTACATTATTCATATAGCTCATAACTCGATTTATACGATTTCGATTTAAGGTGGTTCTTAAATGACCTGCTCAAAAACACGCAATTTTCTCACATTTTATGACTCGTTTTTAAACGCAGAGGCATAAAATTGGCCGACATAACTATTGAAGAAATTTGAAATCGAAATCAGTTTTCCATTGTTTGATAAATAAATTACTTATCGAATTATAAGCTATTAGTGTCACATGACGACCTGTTTTTCTACCTTCTCTCGCTCTCACGTCCGGAAATTTGTTTCGAAACGCCGACTTTGACACTATTTTCTGACAGATCTTTTGCGTTTACCAAAAAATGGAAAACGTCTTAAATTACATAGTTTTTGAATAACAACCCCTGCCAATTTCCTGCCTTTCTGAATACAAATGAAAAAAAAAATCTGTCTGAAAGTAGGCTTTTTGGATTTGAGAACAGCCTTAACAAGTTCGAATGGCACGGCCGCTGAGAGGGGTGGGGGTGGGGGGGGGGGGGGGGTGGAGCCGGTACACATTATCGAGAACCCAGCTCTACTTCAATGGAATCGTCACGGATCTTATTTTTTAGATAAATTTGTAAAAGGGTAAGCTAAAAAATCCTTTATTTAATGTAACATTTTCAAGCTAAAATAATAATAATAATAAAAAAAAAAAAACATGTATAAGGAAATTAAAAAGCCAGAACTTGAGTCGTACAATTTGTGCATAGTCTTTTTTTTCTTTCTTTTACACAGTTCCAAGAAAAAGTATTTTCTAAAAGAACTTTTCATCTACTAATAAATTATGAGAAATGGCGTAACTCCAGCGGCTGAGATGGTCAAACGCTCAGGACCCCACAGCAGCTAAAAATAAGTATATGACGGCGGAGACAATTTCTTTTTCTGCTTTATTAAGATATTGAAATTGAAATTTTAAACAGATATGTACAAAGGGAATCCCGGCCCCAGCCCGGCCTGGCCCGTACAAAAACTTAATTGGACCAGACCTGTCCGACTGAATTTCTACAAAATATATGGTTAAAAATTGATAAATAAATCGATATGGTTAAACATTTGTACGAGTAGTTCTGACAAAGAATACTTATTTTGGGTCCGAATAGTCTTTCCCTGATTATAAAATTTATTCATATCTGCTATGTATAAGATAGATGTGAAACAGTGTCAAAACGCTGGAAAACTAACCAAGGTATATTTTGTTGCAGATTTCCGTAACATGGCTGTAGCAGTATCAGAGTCCAAGAAAACGAAAATGTTCACAAATCAGGAAAAAACAGTATGTCCTCCGGTACCACTAGACCTTGTCACCAAAAATCAGTGTATCAGATATTACAACTCTACGATAACGAATAACTTAGAGGTCTGCACGGTCTCGGAACCAATTTTTATTCACCACACTCGGATCGGGTCGGTCCGGGACAAGCCGGGACTGGACTTCATTCTTCATTAGAGGTTGGCACGGACCGTAATTTTCAGGCCAAGTTTCAACCCAGCCCGTATAAAAATCATTGGCCCGTGCAAAAATCAGTAAAATTTGGCCCGGCCCAACAACTTTTGCAAAAAATGCATATATTTTTTAATCGCTATTATTCTACAATGAAAATTTAAAATTTATTTCTAGAAAATAAAAATAAAGTACAATAAAACCTGTGAAAAAGAACCTGCCTGTGACGCAATCCTGTCTTAAATGGAAAAATGTGCTGATCCATGCAAAATGAAAACAACACTTGCGAAAACAATAGAATACATTTACAACAGACAATATACTTGTTAAGAAGGGAACTTGTCAATAACGGATTTTTCTTCTCTCCTATGCTATTCTGTCTTAGAAGATTTCACTGTATAGCATTTTCAGATTTTCAAGTCCACAATCCATGGAATATGAATTTACGATATTAATGATAACTGGAACAGTTACATACAAATAAAGATTCCTTAAAAAAATAAGTATTGAAGCCCAAGGCGTCTTTTTTTAAAATGAAGATTATAAGAATAAAAAAAAAAGTTAAAATAAGTATTCTTTGTCAGAACTCCTCGTACAAGACAATTCTTAACTATATCGATTTATTTATCAATTTTTAACTATATATTTTATAGAAATTCAGTCGGACAAGTCTGGTCCAATTAAGTTTTTGTATGGACCAGGCCGGGTGGGGGCAAACATTTTAGCTTTTATTCCGGATCGGACTCGGGCTGAACTTTTAACTTTTATACCGGCCGGACAGGGCTCGGGCCGAACTTTAAACCTTTATACACTGCAAATTTCCAGCACACATTGGGAACACATTTGGAACACTTTGATTAAAAACAAGTGTTCCGGTTACCTTAATGTGTACTCAATGTGTTCTGAATATGTTCCGCTATAAAGAATGTGTTCTGAATGTGTACAGAAAGTGTTCTGTTCAGGATATCTGTTGGGAACACATTTGAGAACGGATTGGGGGTATATTTGGGCACACTTGTGAAATACTCGCTTTCAAAAAGTGCGCTAGAAAGTGTGCTGAACAAAATAAATGTTCTCAGAAATATTCTAAATACTGTTCCAAAAAGTGCGCTTCAAAGTGTTCTAAAAAAGGTGACAAAATAAGTGTTCTAAAAAGAGTATAAAGATTTGAAGCGTACTGGCCGGACTGGACTCGGGTCAAACATTTAATTTTTATACCGGGCTCGGATCGAATGTTTAACTTTTATATGGGGCCGGCCATTTAAATTTTGGCCCGTGCAGACCTCTAGGATAATCACAGCCATTACATCGATCGCTAGACTGTGATGTTGGCTAACGTGATACCAATCCAGTGTTTCATACAGCTACGTTACGAAGACCAGCAACAAAAAAAACTTTGTTAGTTTTCCAACTTTTTGGCACCAGTTTCCCATGCCTGTCTTATATATAGCATATATGAATGAATTTTGTAATCAGAGAAAATCTTCAGTGTGGGATATCCTATGGACAAATATTATAAAAAGCTCAATATTTTAAAATTATGTTTTTTTCCCAAGGATAGCTGAGATCAATCTCTAACCGGATTCTTTTTTACTTTTTCGATTTTGATTGTAGAATTTTTTTTTATGAAGGTACTTACACTTTCGAAACCGGTTCCGAAACAGAAAGTGACCCTATACTAAAATCTGCAACCAAAACTTAAAAAGTAAAAAATGTCCCAGTTTGATTAACTTTAGCTATCCCGTGCAAAAAAAAAAAAAAAAAAAAAAAAAAAAAAAATCATTAAAATATATTGAAATGCAAACGAGAAATTTGAAAAGAACGCTCCTATAGGTTTAACATTAGCTTGCGAATGTGGAAGCGTGACTCGTGTAGGGTCTTAACACTGTACTTTACATTGTTAATCAGCAAATTCAAGTTGAACTCTGTTTTCAACAATTCTGTTTTCAAGTATGATCAATATTCGCTATATTAAGACTATTTAATTATAAAACATTCAAATTTCACTGTATTCCAATATTGAGTAACTATTTTAGCACCTCATATCGGAGTGAAACCAATTTTACTCGAGTTTTTCATATTATTATTATTATTATTATTATTATTATTATTATTATTATTATTTTAAGATACGTATTTTAATCAATAACAGCAATATTTTTAAACATGCGTGTAATTATTAAATTGTATAAAATTTTCATTTTTTTTCTCCCAAAAAACTCCACAAAAGTTAAAATAACTTGTCAAAGTCGATTAAAATAGAAACATTATCATTAAATAAACACTTTAAGCACAAAAATTATTAATTATCAATAATATTTGCTAAAGGATTGTTATTGCAACATATGTGAGCCACATTTATTATTACTGAGTGAGGTACTTCGTCTGATTTTTGAAATATATGTGAGAATAAAGCTGTATCAACATCTTCTCAGATGTGTTCAACAAGATCAAAAGAAATTTTACTCCCCATCCCAACCAAGAAATTTCTGCAAAAGGGCGTACCTCTAAGTTAGTTAAGCAAACCTTTTCGTAAGCGCAAAAGAAACATTTTTCTCAACTTAACTCCCTTATTTCGTCTGCTTCTTTCTGTTTATTATTCATTAACAGATTTCTCTGAATGTGATGTTTAAAGGGCCTGACCAAAAATTACCATTGTGGCTAACGAATTATATTTCCTTTCGTTTTACTTCGTTTTATTAATCATTGGGAAAATGGTTGTTGTTTTCGGTCGAGAATGGACCTCTTGACGTTGTCACTTTATTTGACGTCGTCATTTTATTTAACATCGTCACTTTATTTATTTTTTTAAAGCGTTTTTAAGAGTTTTCAAGCGTTTTTAACGAAATCCTGTAACTTTAGAAGAATTTTTCTTTGAATAGGCAATAGAAATGCATAAAATCGTTACAAAAATGTTATAAAAAGGATAGATGCAAATTATCAGATATGAAAAAAAGCTGAATTCAAAAATTAGCGTCGGATGAAAAATCGTCTTATAAAGCAAAAAAACGTGGTCTTTAACTTTAATTTCCTCAAAATACTTTTAGCTCAGACATCAATCTAAGCAAGAGTTAAAGTTATTGTAGGAAGGACCCGATAAAATATTTTTGTTTCTGTTTTCATTAATTGTAAATTTGGTACTTTCGTGTTATAGCGGCCCCTAAGGATGAATCGCCAAGCGAGCAAGATTTATCGCCAAATTATAAAGCATGTGTGACATTATAATAATATATGATATATATATAACATTTCTTGATGTATGTGGCCAAGTTATAGTCATATATGATAATGCATATATGATGCATGTATGATGTATATGTATGACATGTGTATATGATGTATATACGACATATAAGACGTAAATAATATGTGTATAGTGACATATATGGCACATATAGGAGTGTTTGGAATATATATATATATAAGTATATATGGTGCATATATAAGCTTTGCGATGATCTTGGTGAAATAATAACCGCAACTTTGGCATAATCATAATTGTGGGGGCCGCTATAACATGAAAATACGTTTTTTTTTTTTTTTTTTTTTTTTTTTTAAAGCTTTTGGAACATTTTTCCAATGGTTATTGTAATTTGTGGAATTATTATTTTATTTATTTATTTATTTATTATTATTTCAGACAGTATTAAGACAATAGTTATTCAACAGCTATCCAGGAACTATAACTACAAAATTGAGTTTTAAAAAATGATATTTTTTCTTTCTTTTTCATTCTTTCATTTCTCATTCTTTCTGTCTTTCTTTTCCTTTCTTTTTTTGCCTGTATCTTTATATCGGTTTATCAAATACAAAAGAGTAAATATTGCCAGATTAACCGACAGTTGATAAAAGGAATGAAAATTAGTTTTGAATAGTGGATGTAGTTTTTATTTCAATAAAAATAATATGATTTCTGGAAATCTGTTTTTTATTGCAAAAGAAATTAGCGTTAGTTTTTTTTCTTCCGCATACCTTTCAATAGCTTCATTTTATGTTCTATCTATGTCACATAATAAATATATTTATGTAGCTAATTTTTGGTCTGTGTATATATTTTCTTAGTTGTGTGTGCTATTAAATAATAATAATAATAATAATAACAATAATAATTATAATAATAATAAATCATAGAAATAATAATAATAATAATAATAATAATAATAATAATAATAATAATAATAACAATAACAATAACAATGGTAATAATAATAATAATAATAATAATAATAATAATAATAATAATAATAATAATGAAAATAACAGTAATACTACTACTACTACTACTACTACTACTACTGCTACTACTACTAATAATAATAATAATAACAATAACAATAACAATAAATAAATAAATACATAAATTAATAAATTAGTAAATTAATAAATAAAAAATAAATAAATAATGTAACTAGGTAATACTTAATTTGAAATAATAATTTGAAATACTTAAATTAATTTATATTTCGATAAAAAGGAAAACAGTTTTGAAAATCCGCAAACTTTACTCATTTCTTCAAATCTGCTCTTTCTTTTAGGAGCACCCTATATAAAAGGTATGCATATCGCAATATCCGTTTTATTAAGGAGATTAAAAATTTCCGCGCTATCCTACACAATTATTTCTGCTTAGATCAAATTAAATCCTTTCGTAAAAAGAAAATTTCCTAAAGAAACGTAAAAGGAACTTTTAAATAAAGTCACAACAACCTAGCTTAAAGCTTTTAATATTTACAAAATCTTTATCCCAAAAGAAATCCGTCGATATAAACTCTAATTTCTTTTTAAGTTTTATAACCTCTCATAATACGCCACTTTCTTAAAATAAATATCAAGTCCAATACCTAATGTTGTTAAATATCCGCTCATTTAGTTGACCGAGCTTAAAGCAAACCTTTCCATAAGCGAAAAAGAAACATTTTTCTCAGTTGAACTCTCGTATTTCGCCTGCTCTTGTGCATCATTCATTAACAGATTGCTCTGAATGTAGTGTTTAAAGGGGTCGGCCAAAAATTACCGCTGTGGCTAACGAAATAGATTTTCCATTGTTTTATCTCGTGTGTCTTTTGCGACAAACCGTGAATATAACTCACTGAGTTTCATAATACAGGGTGGTCCAAAATTATTGAGCGCATTTCATGTTTGAAAAAAAAATTGTACGTCAAACGTGACAAACGAGGTGCGTTCGTAATATAAATATTCAGATCTTGGCGATTTTTAGGGTTTCGTTCATCTCACGAAACCTTATTACTCCTGCTCCGTTGTCTGTCCGTCACAGAGCCATTCTCAGAAACTATATAACTTACAGAGTTGAAACTTGGTGTGTATATGGCTGAATACTTGCTGTGAAGCTCAAAATATTAAAATTTGAAAAAATCGTATTACTTTAATAAATACAGATAAAAAACCAAAATTCTAACAGCCTTTTCCTATTAAATTTAAACATTTTTCATTATAGCAGTTGCCAACAATTAAAAATCCACAATAAAAATCCTCAATAAAAATCTTTCTACAATAATTAATTTTCTATTGAAAGAATACCACGTGAAAAATGAAAATGATATAAAAAGTTTCACCAGTTGAAAAAAAGATTATGACGTTATATTTGTAATAAAACGGAAATTTTCAGATTTCTCAATAATACAAGGAGTATGAGTATGTGTATGTACAGAAAGCAGATTAATATCACGTCATTAGACATTAAAAAGAAAATTAATCTGACGTCATATTGGAAGTTTAACGGATTTTTCAAATGTTTGAGAATAAATCAAAGCGAGTATCAATATGAGTAATAGAGAATAGTAAATATATGAGTTTGAGGAACGTATTGAATCATAATAAAAACCCGATTATGTAAATATTCGCAAATTTTAACATTTTGAAGGTGTACAACATGTTTAATTTTGAAATTAATTTTTTTTAAATATCGCATTTAGTCCACATGACAGATATTATTATGACAGAGTATAATAGCGGGCTTCGCTCGCTATCAGGACGGTTTAGATATTCGAAAACACGAAAAAATAAACCGGTAAATTTGTACTTTATAAAAAAACATGATCTTTTTTTTTGTTGTTGCTAAATGAATTTTTTTGGATTCATTAAAGAAAGGATAAAGTGTTTTGAAAGGAATATTAAACGAAACCCTTTGTGCGATCTTCGATCACACTTACTCACTTGTTAATTCTGTGAAATGAATTATATCGTCTGCAGATTAATTTCTGTAACAAAATCAGTATCTCGGTCGCTTGACGATTAAACCTCCGAAGCTCCTATAACAAGAAAGCACCGATTTTTTAAAAAAATAATTCAAATTTCTTAATAAATATTTTTATTAATATCTTCTAAAGTTTTGATTCGATTTTCCTAAAATTTGAAATATCTCGACAAATTCTGCAAAGATTATATATATTAAATTTCAAATAATTTGGTTGAGTAGTTTTTGCGCTGTTATATGCGGACAGACGGACGGACTGACAGACAGACAAACGGATGGACCAGACGACGACTATAGGTGCTACGTATTTATATAATTACGAACGCACCTAAAAAGAAAAAAAAAGAAAATGAGGTATTATAAATTTCCAATCAAATTTCCAGCAGGACTGAAACTACGCCATAAATCTTTAAATGACACTACAAAGGATGTGAATTACTTTTCACTTTGCTAAACAGCGTTCAACCAAGTGAGTAAAAAATGTGTCCAGTCCAGACCGTGGATCGAACCCAGATACCTTGGTATAACGCATCAAGTGGCCAAAACTTGGTGCACCAAGTGGTTGGTATAGCACATTAAATAATGGTAAATCACTTGGTGCGCTATACGAAGGTATCTGGGGACACATTTTTCACTCAGTTGGTGGTACACTGTTTAGCAAAGTGAAAAGTAATTCACATCCTTTGTAATATCATGAGGTACGTACATGTTTGTTGTTTTATTGGAAAGACAATTTAAAACAGTTTTACACAAAAAACATTTTAAGCATTAAAAATGGGCCCAGACCGGGGATCGAACCCAGATACCTTGGTGTAGCGCACCAAGTGGTTGGTATAGCTAATGAAATAATGGTAAAGCATTTGGTGCGCTATACCAAGGTATCTGGAGGACACATTTTTCACTCAGTTGGTTCTACACTGTTTAGCAAAGTGAAAAGTAAATTCACATTCTTTGTAATGACATGAGGTACGTACATATTTATTATTTTCTTGGAAAGACAATTTAAAACAGTTTTACGCAAAAACATTTTAAGCATTAAAAATGTGCCCAGACCGGGGATCGAATCCAGATATCTTGGTATAGTCCACCAAGTGGTCAAAACTTGGTGCACCAAGTTGTTGGTATAGCGCATTAAATAATGGTAAAGCACTTGGTGCGCTATACCAAGGTATGTGGGGGACACATTTTTCACTCAGTTGGTTGTACACTGTTTAGCAAAGTGAAAAGTAATTCACATCCATTGTAGTGTCATGAGGTATTATGTTTATTGATTTCTTGGAAAAACAATTTAAAACAGTTTTACACAAAAACATTTTAAACAGTAAATAAGTTCCACCTTTCCCGTCTCCTTAAGTTGTTGGTACCAACGTTTTATAGGGTCCTTACTTGGAGGACGACGATTTGAGTATTCTAAACGAAAACGTCTGTGAACAGTTACAACAGATTTGCTTTCATAGAACCACAAAACGTACATTGCTTTTTCCTGTACGGTAGTCATTTGCAGACTGACTCAATCAGTAAATTCTTCCCGCGCAATGTTGTCGCGCCATTTACCGGCTTATATGAAACCTATTTAATGTTTAAAATGTTGTTGTGTAAAACTGTTTTAAATTGTCTTTCCACGAAAACAATAAAATTGTACGTACCTAATTTTGTTCTTTTTTATTCAAACATGAAATGCGCTCTATAATTTTGGACCACCCTGTAGAACGGAGCGCTAACGCGAACCTATGTATTCGAAATAGTTTGCCAAACTATACGTTTTCTCCGTTAATTTGTACGCTTTGTGTCTTATTGTACGTTGTATGTTTGAACCATTCACGTAAGACGATTTCCTCCGTTTTTTTTTTTTGTTATCATATTTATCTTAAATAATTCGTTATACATAGATATTTTAAGTAATTAAAAATCCTCATACCGACACATTTTTGTGCCATAATTGTGCAGTACTTCACTCAACTGTCTAAAACTGAATTAAAACTGACTTTCATTTTTCTGTTATGCTGTTACCTAAACTTGATTTTAAAGTAAGACAAGTATCTCCATTCTAAAAAATTTTAATTTAGTATATTTCTATCTTAAGTTTTGACGTTTTATTTATTTTATTATTTTGCTTTTAAATTAAAATACAAATATTCATTTTTTCTATTACTAAAATGTTTATGACCATTAATGATTTTTAGTATATTTTGATTTGTTTCTGTTGCAACATTGAATTTTTGATTCGTAGTGGGAAGTATGAATGAAAAATTAGTTAAACCGTGTTGATGGAATAAGGTGATTAAATATATTTTGAAAATAATTATCTATATAATAAAATCGCAAGTCATGTGACTAGGGAAAACAAATACGGGCTGACCGCTTCTTTTTTTGTATTGCAAGTTGCCATTTTTATCATTTTTTTTTCGAATAAAACTTAAAAAATGTTGCATTTTTAGAAAGATCGTTCAAAAAACATTTAATATTTGATAGATGAGTTGCATTCAAATATGTATATATTCTGAGATAACTACAGTTGAAATTAAGTTCAGCCCAATATCTCATTTCATCAAAGTAAACAAACACAAGAGATTCGTTCATCGTGAGCGTTAAAAATATTAAACCTTGAAGGTAATCATTCACAAAGTAAGTTCTTCCTCGATGAACTTTGCAGCCCTGTCTGGTATAAAAAGAAATATTTCCGGCTTGTAGGCCATTCAAAGTTTAGAATAATTCTGTTAGGTGACGTGCTGTACAATTCAACTTCCTTCACGATCTTTTGTTGACGAAGTTAAATGTAACCAATTCATGTTATAATATTTAATGAATAACATTTCAAAACGACGCGTCAGTTAATTTGGTACTTACATATTATCCGTGCCCAGAAAATAGATCACCGAAAATTATTGAAGCTTATGCGTACAGAATAAAGAAGGGTGTTTATGCTTACACTTACAAGGAAGGTCTCCATAAGCGCATACTCAGAAAATTTTGAAAAAATTACAGAATATTCTTCTCATCAGGATATATACGTTTAAAGAAAAATTTGCTGTGGAACTTCGATATAACGTCCGTAAAAAAGATTATGAAAATTTCGTGTTTTGGCGTTTTATCGCTGGGTTGGCGACAGTGAAATTTTTAAAATGCACATTTACGATAAATACACTTTAAGGAAAAACGTTTTCTTCTCTTTATACTGAACTAGTTTAAGTAAGTTTAACTTAAATACATTTTTATAACTACGGTTTTGCCATGTACACTTATATGTACATTTAAAGAAAATTAATGATCGTATTCTACGGTTTAGGACAAAATTTAAATTGATTAAAAATGCTTCTAACTAACAATTAACTGTCCGATTCTGAGCACTGTCAATTTGACTTCGATATTGTTAGTGCCGGACACAACAAGAGAAAAGTCTTATTGCCATGGAAACAATGATTTATTCGATATCGAAATGTATAAAGAGAGGCTTCTTAATCCGACATTTACTGTTAAAATACACTTAAAACTTATCCATCCAGCGAAACCATATAAAATTAAATAACTTCATCAATACTTAATTTGTATTTATATTATATAAGCTTATAGAAAAATTAATAAACTATTTAATCGTTGAAATTTAAATTCATAAAGTACTATGCATTTTAACACTCATCTAACCAGGCATTTTCAAATCCATTAAAGTCGCTTGCATTTGGCGAAGAAAAAGTTTTGCTCGCCAAATCACGTCTTTTTGCGCCAAATACTCCAAAGTATTTTATTTTTTTACAGATTTTTTACTGGGATTCCGCAGCTAAATTTGGCTGATCATTTATTACGTACATGAGTAGTCCCATCAGCACTTTTTTCAAAATTTTCTGAGTATGCGCTTTAAGGAGACCTTCCTTGTGAAAACCTACGAGTTAACTTTCTAATAACCATGAGACATTTAAACTTGGACTTTCGTAAATAACATAGGTGTAAAATCATATTTTATTTTGATAATGCTGAGTTAAAATCATGGAAATAATTTTAAACGTGCCATATTATTCTAAAACAGAACGAGGCGAACTTCTTTAATAATATTTGAAGAAATTATGCGTTCAAACAATATAAAACACATCACAAATTTCTTATTTTGAGTCATACACGAGTGATTAAAAAGGCATTTGCAAGAATTTCCTCCATAAATTAAACGAGTATGGATGAAGCTGACGTGTACAGAATAAGGAAGAGTGCTTACAATGAGAACCTACGAGTTAACTTTCTAATTACCGTTGACATTTAAACTCGGACATTCATAGATAGCGTATGTGTAAATTCATATTTTATTTTGATAATGTTGATTTTAAATCGCTAAAATAATTTTAAAGGTACTATATTATTCCAAAAAAGAACGAGACTATCTTCTTTAATAATATTTGAAGAAATTATACGTTCAAACAACCTAAAACACATCATAAACTTCTTATTTTGAGTCATACGCGAGTGATTAAAATAGGCATTTGCAATAATTTCCTCCATAATTAAAAAATTATTATTACTTTATTTAACTATTACAAACAGGATAACTGAAACGTATTCATAAGATGAACAACTTGTCTCTAATTATCTTTTTAGTTTGAATTAAAATAATATTTTATGCTGATAATGTCTGCTTAAAATCGTTGAAATAATTTTAAACGTACCATAGTATTCGAAAGAAGAACAAGGCGAACTTCTTTAATGATATTTGAAGAAATTATCCGTTCAAACAACTTAAAATACATCATAAACTTCTTATTTTGAGTCATACGCGAGTGATTAAAATAGGCATTTGCAATAATTTCCTCCATAATTTAAAAATTATTATTACTTTATTTAACTATTACAAACAGGATAACTGAAACGTATTCTCTCTTCCTTTACATTTAGTCATAAGCTGCATAACTTTTCTCTGACTCTATTACCTCTTTAGTTTGAAAATAATCTCAGACCAGATCATTTAGTTACTCTATAAAACGCGAGAGCGTAGATTGCTTTTCTTAAATTATAT
This sequence comes from Maratus michaelseni, assembly GCA_963931845.1. NCBI lineage: Eukaryota > Metazoa > Arthropoda > Arachnida > Araneae > Salticidae > Maratus > Maratus michaelseni. The sequence continues at coordinate 85,012,875 of OZ007594.1, forward strand.
CGTCTGCTTTAATTTTCGGTCGGTTGGAGCCCAAGGAATGAATATGTTAAACTTCGTTTATTGTAAGACTGAATTTTTCTCCCAAAAGTAATCATTATGAGGCTGACTGTATACTATATTATTTTGATAGAAAAAATATAAGGGACGATATTCATATACAAAATTATGCTTGTTATATGACAATGAAACTGAGTGAAAGAACAGTTAGAACCATATTTGTTAGGAAGGAAAATCTTGTTTTCATAAGAAAAGAAATATTTAAATATATTTTCTGTCAGAGGAAAAAATATACTGTTTTATAAAAATCATAAAATAATGTTTGTTATTTACGATATTAATATTATCACTAAAGAAAAAAAAAACAAATATTTATCTAACAATAGAAAAAGACACCTTTGCTATAATTCGATCTTTTTAAGATCTGTAAATTATAACGGTATATCACATTCTAAAATAATAATAATTAAAAAAATATTAGATGTATATTAATCTTAAACAGCCAATAATATCTTACCTTTATCGTAATCGTTATAGAATCATAATAATCGAAATAATATAGAAGAAATTGAAATACAGTAGATCTTTATAACGAACTTGCATGTAATGTAATTTTCTGTATTATGCACAACTTCACAGATGTAAACAATGAATTTTGCAGTTAAGAAAGCGCCTGCAAACCCGTATTGTAGAAATATTGCTATCCTCTACAGCAGGCCTGTCCAACCTTTCAGTAAGGGCTCGCAAGGGCGAACCTCAGCCCTTGGCAAATGATGAAAGAGTCGTTATTCACATGACTCAAAACATGCGACACAGTATTAGTAGCGATACACTACACACACGTCTTATACAATGTAAACGCATCTCACAGTGACACTTAGACATAAGACCTCCTATAGCTCAAAAGCTCCATGTAAAAATTTTTTTTAAAACAACAACATAAATAATTCCAAATGTTGAATTATACAGTTTTCTGCAAAGGGACTTATCTAAAACATTTTGGTAGGAAAAGATGACAGAAATTAACATGAAAATACTACAAAGTTTTTTAGAGCGGGAAACTCTCTTTGTTACTTACCCATCATACGTAGTATAGGGTAAGTCTTGTAATCGTTTTGAAAATAGAATTTTTTTTGACGGATTTACACGTTTCAGACACTGAAGATTCCGAAAAACACATTTTTATAATAAAAAAAAAATAGCCGTCCGTTTGACTGTGTGTGTGTGTGTCTGTAAACGCTCTACCTCCCGAACAAATTGAGACAGAGACTTGATATTTGGTATGCACATAGTATGTAATAATGCGAAAGAAGCCCATTGAATTTCAGTAACGTCGATTATCCGGAACTATTTTTTTCGGATTCTCGAAATATTCGTTATGATAAAAGGTATATAAAAATTTTTGAAATTGTTTATTTTAAGGAGTGAATATAAAAGACAATAAGAAAAACATAAATTTTGCATAAAGAATGAAGTCGATCAGATAATTAATTGCCGAGATATTTGTAATCCTATTTACCACACTCTTCGATTTTTCATGACACATTATTTCATTCAAATTTCAATTAAAATATATATTTTAATTGGAAATGAGACGCTTAATCCGACGCAGTAAACTGTTTGTTAATATGATTATCATTTTTGGAGTTAAGAAGGATGTTTCTTTTACGCAATTCAGTAATAGAGAATTTAAAGTTTATGACGTCATGAAGCCACGATTTTAAACTCTGTCTGCCGAACAAATTGAGATACATATATAATACGTTTAAATTTTATTTTGGAATTGTAAAGCATTTTATAAATAGTTTACACATGTTTTGTTTTCATGTTTTATATTATGCATATTTATGAAGGGTAAGTATTACGGTATTTACGGTGGCTCCCAACGATTAGTTTAATTTTGGAGGCGGGAATTAAGCGTTATAAAAAGTACAAAACAAAAATGGGCATGGTAGTGATCAATCCATGGGTACTTCCAGAGAGATATCCTGGAAGAGCCTTCACTGACGGAAGTAATTTAATTTTTCTAATTGAAACGAGAGAAAATACCTAACATTTCAAATATCTGGGAGGAAAACAACAAGCCAATGGACTAGTGTAACAAAGGGGGAAAAAACTGAACTGGTGAGAAACATTTATTATTCTAAATTTTACTTCTTAGCATATTTTAAAAACTTATCACTAATTGTTACCAATTTCAACCAGCCTAATTACACTTTAATAATAACACATCAAAATTTTATAAAGAATAACTAAAAACCATGAAAACTCTCATAATTAAATTTTTAAAGAATATTTTTGGTTTTTTAATGCAAGAAATACATTTTTGAGGTTTAAAAAAACATCTCTGATGCACATATTAATTATTTTAAAGAAAGCATCCTTTAAAATGGAATTTCATTTTTTAAATAGGTCAGTATAATCGGAAACCTTCAAAAGGGCGCCTCTTCGGATGTTTCATTTTTTAGATTTCTTTAAAATAAAAATCCATCTCCAAATTTACTTTTTCTTAAACTAATTGATATTTCCATGCTTTTTCTAATTACACGTGTTAACACTAGAATGGCGGAAAAATCTTAACTACTAGAATGGCGGGAAGGGTCATTTTAACCCCTCGATTAAACTATTGAAATAACAACGATAAAAACATTGGCAAAAGTATGTAATTTACGTGTATTTCATAATTTATAGTTAATTTATATTTCCTGTTACCGGATAAATTATTGAATTTTTAAAGTACTTTAAATGTAACGCCTACAGGACGATCAATTGGATCATACTACAACTACTTAAACAACTCAATAATTTGATATAAAAATTGATGGGTTTCACAAATTAAAACTAATGCTAACTAGAATAAAACACAATTTATAAAATAATTAGCGTCTAGCGCTCACACTTTTTCAATGACACCTTATACTTTTGTCCTGTGGGATCAGCGCTTTGCGCATACCCTTCCGTGCATGAGGTAGCGAGCTTATAATGTTCTACGATGCTTTTCACTATTGAGGTATGACGCTCAATTCCAAATCTGACATCCAAAGTTCGATTCACGGCAGGGGAAAGTTTAAAACTAAATGTAATGGGTTGGTTAATTAAGTTGGAAGGAGAAATAGAAAAAATTATTTTTCAATATTTAATTAAGCTATAAAAATAATTTGTACCAGTATTAACAATTTATATAATATTTCCAATTTTTAAAGCCTAGACGAATTATTAGTGCATTTTTTTTCATAATTTTAAATCTCATAATTCTTTTTTTCATAATTTCAATATTAATAAATAAATAAATATATACTTTTTCATAATTTTAAATTTATTATTTTTTTTTCATAATTTTAAGTTGATTATTTTTTTTCATAATTTTAAGTTTATTATTTTTTTTATAATTTTAAATTTATTATTTTTTTTTCATAATTTTAAATTTATCAACTTTTTTCATAATTTTAAATTCCTAATTTTAAATTTATTGATTTTCGTAATTTATTAATTATTTTTTTTCATAATTTTAAATTTAATAATAATTTGTTTTTATAATGTTAATTCCAATAATAATTTTAATTTTTTCATTCTTTTAAATTAATTTAAAATTTTAATAATTAATAAATTTGACTAAAAATTTAAATTCTAAAAACTTAAAAACTAACGAACCCATCATTCATCAAAACTTAATGGAAAATGACTTGATGGTACCAAAAAAAATTTTCATAACCTCTTATAAATAGTTTTTTTTTTTTTTTTTAAGGAAAAGAAAAAAAAAAAAGGAAAGAAAACCCCTTCTTTTATATTCAGGCTGGGGACAGGCGTTGACGTAGGTACTATCACAGACTTTCTCTTATTCATACTCAGACATTTTAGCATAGATTTTAATCGTGTGAAAATACATTTGAATTTTATGAAATCTATATGTAAACAAAAAGTACGTCATGCGCGGAAGGATATGTGCAGATCGCTGATCCCACAGGACAAAAGTATCAGGGATAAATTGAAAAAGTGTGAGCGCTAGATACTTGTTATAAAATAATATTTCTTTCATCAATCTTTCATTATATATAGATAGATGAAATGATTTTCCATTTCATAGTGAATTATATCAACATATTAATTCTGGTAAGCGTTGATTTTGTAGAATAAGATATGTTTTGCAGTTGAAGGCTGCTCCAGATGGAAGACGATGTTTATGAAATACATTAGAAATTTTCCCATAGAAATAACAGAAAGCTGCATTATTATCAATAATTTAATTGACACTTCACCAATCAAAGGCAATTCTACGTCGTTATTTTTAGATCTCAGATCGAGCTGCGTTACATCGTAGAAAAAGAGCATGAAGATGTTGCAGATTATTATAGAGATACACCAATTTAAAGGCACTTAAAATATAATTTATATTTAAGATATAATTGACAGGGAAAAAATAGTAGAATTGTTTTTTTTTTTTCAAAGCAATAGCACTTAGACAAACATCTATACACTATTATATGCCACCAAAACAATTGAAGAATAAACGGAACAACAAATGAAACAAGGGTGACATATAGAGACTTTAGAGAAAACAAAAAGTCAACTGTAAACAGGGAATACAATCAATTAGGCTGATGCTCTGAGGTCCTCATTAGTTCCCTGGCCTCCCAATATCTGCCAGATATACTGTTACTTGATAGTGCTGGGCACAGTGGTAAATGCTGTGCATTCAAGATTACATCCTCTCCACAAATAGGGCAATTTGGACTTTCAAGAATACCAAATCTGAAAAGGTAACTAGGTAGACAATCGTGTCCCGTGGCAAGTCTAAATAAGGCAACACTTGTTCTTCTAGGTGCTGCAGGGACATGAGATATTGCATTTTTCCATTCTTTATTTTCGATTTCACTTAGTTTTCTCCTTTCATATTCAGAGTCCATTTTTCTCTTTATAATTCTTGATATTGAATTGAAAGGTATTTCATTGCTTGGTGTTTGTATTATTTTAGTTCCTTTTTTGGCTAGTTGGTCAGCCGCTTCATTCCCGTATATTCCACAATAGGCCGGGATCCATTGTAGTTCCACTTCCTTTCCACTCTCTTTTAGTTGCTTAAAATTTTTCCTGCAGTCCTCAATTCTTCTTGAGTCGGGAATCTTAAAGGAAGTTATTACTTGAATAGCAGAGATTGAATACGATAAAATAACTGCTTTTTTGAAATCATTATCTCGTATAATTAGCTGTTGTGTGGCAATACAGATAGCCTGCACCTCTCCATCGAACGGTGTTGTGTTTGTTTCCAAGGATGCATAAAATGCGAAGAGTTCCGAGTAGATTCCAGCACCCGCATTCTCTTCCAAAGAGAGTCTGGAGCCGTCCGTATAAACGTGGAGCCATTCTTTTATGGGGTACCTAGTATAAATAGTTTCTATTGCATATGCATGTAACTCTTTATCCCCAGCATCCTTTTTCCTAATTGGATACAGCAAATCGGTATTACCTCGTATACAAGGTAACTCTGTCGGGTTCAACATTGGAAGCAGCTTTTCAGGATTACTAGGAATTTCTAGTGAAAGGCGATACTCAGTCACTTTCTGCATGAATCCCTGCTGAGTTTTTAACTTTCTTAATTGTTCAGTATTATATTCTCTCCAGTAATTATTTGAAGGCAGTCTAATAAGTTTCTCAAATAAAATTAGTGCCTTTTCTATGACAATCTCCCCAATAGGCCCATTATCCGTCAAACACAGCATTGCCTGGATCGGTGTGGTTTTAATCGCACCGGTTATCAGTCTTAAAGCTTGATTCTGAACTCTTTCGAGTTTTTCGATATAAAGCCCTGAGCATGTTATCAGTGGCTCACAGCAATACGTTATCAAAGGCTTAATATACATATTATACGTAGTATTAAGGGTGTCTCTACAGCAGCCCCACATCACTCCTGCTAATCTTTTGAGAATTGAAAATCTCTTAATGGCCTTTTCTGAAATATTTGCAATATGGTGTTTCCATGATAGCCTTTTATCAAATGTTACTCCTAGGTATGTACTGGCATTAGTATGCCCATATACTTTATGGTCATTTCCGTTTCTTGATGGCTTAGTGTAAAAGTTTGGTATTCAGTTTTCTCAATGTTTACTTGCATTTCATTTAAATTACACCAATCGGCCAGTACCATCATTGCATTGTTAATTCTGCTAATCAATTCATCTCTTTTTCTATGTTTTCCGGAGGTCCAGATAACTAAATCATCTGCATACATCGCACAATTAATTCCTGCGATTCTTTTTAGCTCTTGAGGAAGATCGTTAATGTAAACATTAAAAAGCGATGTACTAGTAACTCCTCCCTGTTGGAGTCCGCGATGAGTCTGCCTATATTTTGAAGTTTGGTTTCCATATCGAACAGAACAAAACCTTTGTGTAGTACAACTACGGATAATTGAGAGAATCCGTAGAATTGTAAGAATATTGGAATAAATTAATTAAGGTAAAATGGCGCAATTTTTTTATTATTACATGTATATATATAAAACAAAACGATTGTAAAAAATAATATATATATTCATTACTTTCCAATATTTCAAAAACTAGCAAATCTAGAATACTGAATTTTTTTTTAGAAATATTTGTTATCTATTTAGGAAAAGTCAAGAACTTTCAAAACGATTTCTTCCAATCAAACAAAAGTAATCAACGGACAAAAGTGCTCAGGGGTCAAGATGGTCCCTACCGCCGTTCTAGTGTTAAGATTTTTGGCTCCTTTACCTGCAAAAATTCCCTCATACCCAAACCTCAGAAAAATGCAACATTAAATTTACTAAGATATGTTTTTGTTAAAATGTTTAGATGAGCCACCTTCATGGTAAGGCGCTACTGTGAGACATATGTATATCCTGTAGACGTATAGGTATCGCCATCTCATCGCCATCTCTGCTAAACGCAGATAACATTCTTGCATCTTTCGAATGGTCCAGGCAAATTTGGACCATGTTTGTAAGGAAAATTTTACAATATACTGATATGTAAATTTAATGATGTGTGAAATGCGATCTATGTAACTCAAGATACTCACAACCCCATCGTGTTAAGGTGTGCGTTAGAAAGATCTTGTACTGTATAGAGGGTGATTCCAAATTCATGGTGCAAACTTTAAGTGTTGGTACAGGACTTGTAACAAACATTTTTTTGTATAGGAAAGCAGGATAGGAAATCCTTTTATGTAGTCAAAATTACAGGGGGGGGGGGGCTCACTCCAATCATTTATAACTTTAACAGTAATGAAGATATTTTAACGAAATGTTTACGATATGCTTATGATTCATACAAAGATGAGTCTGTTGCAAATTTTGTTAAAATATCTTCCCTACTGTTAAAGTTATGAACGAAAATGTGACGTCGGATTGGCGTGAGACGCCCTGTAATTTTGACTAAATAAATGAATTTTTTACATTGGTTTCCTATACAATAAATACTTTTTTACAGTTTCCTGTACGAACCCTTAAAGTTTGTACCATGAATTTGGAATCACCCTGTATAATTATGCTATTATGTGACACCATTTACTGAATTAAAACTTTTAATGAAAAAGAATTGGTCAAGTGCAGGCCTTTGTGACACATACATTGGATGTAATGCGATAAAATGCACATAATCAGATATAGCTTTTTTGTAGCACTCAACTATACCTGGGCATTTGCATTTGAAGCATTCGGCCATAAGCATTTCCGGAACAAGCCAGTTAATCCAGCCTTGACAGCAGTAGCGTCTCATAACTGTCTTTTTTTTTCGGGGGGCGAGCACTAAATGCATGCCTGAGACACATATTATTTTCATACTATTATTTTTTACGAGAATTTTTTGTTCCTCTTTAATGGCAGAAAACAGAAAAAGAATAATGCTTCAATGGGATACTCAGTTAACACGTTGACGGACACTTGCGGTTATAGCCGTCAAAGCGAAGTTCACTATGTGGCATGATGGCTATAGCCGCACAAAACGAAACGGTCGTTTTTAGACACTACGGCTATAGCAGCACAAATGTGCATTTACCGACGTACAAGTAGAAGCCCAGTGTCATGTTTTGGAAACAATTTTTTAGGTTGAAGTTCGTTTTCCACCTGTTATACGAGTTGCAGCTTCAGTATGCACGTGCAGGGTGGCTAGTAGTCAGGGAAAAATACAGTAAAAAAAAAAAAAAAAAAAGGATTATTACCAGTATATTCCTATAGAAAAATTCAAATTGCACAGTTCTGGAACAGTTGATGCCGGTTAAGGGGCTTCCTAGTTACAGCAACTTTACGCCCAGTCTATTGTGAGTAGAATGTCTTGTAATAGTGAGCCATTGGGAATAGATAAGATTGTTTTAAAGAGCAAGTAAAATAGAAAGAAAAGAAAATTTAAAAAATGGAAGAAATCTTTTTGGAATATGTAGAAAAGCAATAGATATTAAGGACAGAGTCTATTTGATCGAATAATCAAGATAAATTTTTCGATAAGAATATACTGGTGTTTATCACTTTTTTTTGACTGTATTTTCCCCTGATCACTAGCCACCCTCACGTGGTTGTGAAGGGAGTAGTGAAACCTAATTAAAGGTGCTGAATGAATCAAAATTAAGTTTATTTAAGCAGAAAGAGTAAAACTATACTTCTAATATTCTAAAAATTACAAAACCATATAGTGTCAATTTTCGAACTTCACTTGTTCCTACTGTCCGTCAATGAATTAATAATAACTCCGCTCCCAGTTTATAAATAGTTGTATACAGTAAATAAAATAAAGTATTCCTTTTTAATAATAGTGGTAGGAAAATAATAAATTTAGCAGCCATGCATTTAGTGCCCTAAATAAGGCTATTCACGAGCCGCCACTGCTTGACAGTATATATATATATATATATATATATATATATATATATTTCTCCTCAGAAATATATAATTCTGATAATTTTCAATACGAAACTTAGTTTATATTATCTTTCTAAATTGTGTACTATTCTAACCTAATGTATAAGCTAATACATCGATATATAATTTTGATAATTTTCAATCCGAAACTTAGTTTATATTATGCTTTTAAATTGTGTACTATTCTAAACTATGCTATTTATGTTATTTTGTCATTCATAACTTTTGTGCTTTTTGAAAATTAATGACGGGGTTTGGGGCTGGTAAATATTTTAAATATTTTTCATGGCGACTAGAATTTTTTGCTGGCTACCAGTTGCTATCAAATTTGTAAAGCCTTGTACGTATCTAAAGTATAAATAAATCTAAAACATATACGTATTTACATGGAGTTTTAAAATCTTTCTTATAGCTCGTCAACTTCGATAAGATTTTAAAATATTAAATACAAAATTAAATATATATTTTAAAACATTTTGTCAATTACAAAAGAAAGAAACATCTTTTAAGAAGAGCATGCGGGAAAAATAAATTCAAAATATTAGTTTTCTGATGATAAGTTTAGAAAATACAAATTAATTTTATGCCTTTAGATTTGGCTGCAAACTTTTACGCATTTTCCTTACCGCTAAAGTTTAATTTTAAAATTTCTCTTATTTTATTGTCGAAATCTGGGATTAAATAACTCAAAAAATGCTTTTAAATTTTAGTGGTACAGTAAAGCAAAATAAGTTTGGCAGCTATATAAATGTATTTTATCAAATTGTATAGATGTAAAATATGAAAAAATATATATATACATATACAGGGTGATTATAAAAAAAACCTATCCCGATATATGAGCCCCTAACTGTCATATCGTTCACAGAAACTGAATGAAATTTTGGTTTAAAGTATTTTGAGGTGTGCGCTCAAGAATCATGTGAAAAACAACAGTTAAATTCTAACAGTTACGGTTACAGTGACAAAATTTCGAAAATTTCAAATGGCAACACCTATTTTTTTTATTGGAATAGATCTTCATAGTGAAAAACCATCAAAAGCGTTGGAACGGTACCTGTAGCACGAAAATCGCCGACGCTAGACAGACTAAGAAGAAAAGTGAAAACAACCAATAAAGGACAGAGAAGCAACAGAAAGTAAAACATTTTATTGTTCAGTGGTTCCACCATCTGCCGTATGTAAAGTGTCGTCGTGTGTGAAATGGAAAATGTATGAAACACAATAAAATGTTTTGTTTTCTGTTGCTTCTCTGTCCTTTATTGGTTGTTTTCACTATTCTTCTTAGTTCTTAGTCTGTCTAGCGCCGGCAATTTTCGTGATACAGGTACCGTTCCAAAAGCTTTTTATGGTTTTTCACTATGAAGATCACATTCCAATAAAAAAATAGATGTTGCCATTTGAAATTTTCGAAATTTTGTCACTGTAACCGTAACTGTTAGAATTTAACTGTTGTTTTTAACATAATTCTTGAGCGCATACCTCAAAATACTTTAAACCAAAATTTCATTCAGTTTCTGGGAACGATATGACAGTTAGGGGCTCATATATCGGGATAGTTTTTTTATAATCACCCTGTATATAAACGTATATCATTAAACAACAACAAAAAAATTAAATAAAATCACTAATTTTCACTAAAACAGTGGTTAAATTTGTTAAAATTAAAGAAAAAAATCAGTTTCCAGAAAGAGACTTGTTAATTATAATTTTTTCTAAAATTTTTAAACATTAATCATTTTATGTAATTAACTCTTTCCAGTTTTTGGTATTAGAAAAAAATTAAAGTTAAACAGAAATTGGATATTCATTCCCATAAAATCGAAAACTGTATTTAAAAAGAAAGAAGAGCTGTATACGATTTTATTTCCTTAATTTTTTTAAAAGTTAGTAAAACAATTTATAATTGGAAATATAATTAAAATTAACATAATATACTTTATAATATTCGGTTAGGTATAGATTTATGAATTTTCTAATTAAACTTCCCAATTTAGTAATTAGTTGCACATCATCACAAAGTGTCAAGTTATAAACCTGAAGAAAAAAACAATTTTTAAAGTACATATCCAGTGAAGCTACTTTATACTCGATAAATGAGCTTTAGTTATACTGACAAATATGACAATAATTTTAAGCGAAATCACTAGGGCATGCATCAAATATAACAGCTTTCAACAAGTCATATCATAGTTTACATCATTTTATACAAACTTTCAGAGCTGTCCAAAATCCCCATCTGTTAAAACATCTTAACACCAAGAGAAGACAGCAAACTGTTGTATTACTCAACACTGAATTTCCCAGACACTTTTCAACTTTTAAGAATGGCATCATGTACAAATCCCTGCGGAGACATTCTGCAAATGAAGATTGATAACACGGGAAAACCAAGAAGATTTTTGCAAGCTTGTTGATTAATTACGAACAAAAATGAGCTTTGTGTGAAAGATGTTCTAATTAGCACAAAAGTAATTGAATAGTGAAGCTTATTTGTTGCTCACTGAAAAAAAAAAAAAATATTTACATCATGTAATCTTATTTTGAAACGAAATTTGTCGTTGTATTTTACCGTTTATATATTTATACTTTTTATTAGAGAGACAAATTAATAAATTTTGGTTTTGTCCTAACTGTTAAAAAAAATAATGAAAGGCTAAATTTTTGAGATTTTGCTAAATAATTCAGCACCGGTGATCTATCTCCATCAGACGTCAAACCGACGATCCGTATTCTGCAAATATTAATTAAATTTAAAATGCGTTCAAACGAAGTTTTTAAATGTATTGTTAAATATTTTTGATGGATTAAGGAAACAAAAAAGATGTTTCAACCAAAGAAAAAAAAATAATATAGGGATAAACGATGAAAATATTTTTTTTTTGAAGACTCAAAGAATTAAGAAGCTATTTTTATTTCGCAAAAAACATGTTTTTTTCTTAAAAAGTTCAAAATCGAAAGAATAAAAAAACAAATCCGTATGATTTTATTTTATTCTATATTTTTTATAAACTAATGAAAGCTTCTTCTTAAAATTACACTTTAAGAAAATATTCTGTCAGAAAAAGGAAAAATTATTGACGGCAGTATCCTAGATGCCGAAATTCCTGCACGAAGTTGCTAAATTTCCATGAAATTACTTAGTTTAGATTAGAGAATTGTGTCGTTTTAGCAAATTTTCCATGATTTGTAGGAAAATTAACAAATCAGGAATTTCAGCAAATAAAGGAAAAACTACTACAATCTAGTTTCCGGGAATCCTGAATGATTTCACAGAAACAGAAGTTAGATGGGAGAATTTTTCGTGATTTGGACAAATCAAAAAGGAAAATGTTCCGAATTCAACTGCTGCTTTCTATGGATTCAGTGAAGATGTAGATGATATTTTATTTATGAAATTATGTTCCTATCGCAAAGATACGGACACTCAATGAAGGTTAGTTTCAAAGCGTCGTTTGAGCGTGTCAAAGAGTAGCTTGACCACATTCAAGATTATGAAAATAAGTTCGCCGTTACACACGTTGTAATTTTTTTTTTGTTCGTTTCAGGTATTTCAGTAAATAAAGTAAAAACTACTGCAAGCTAGTTTCCAGAAATCTTGAATGATTTCACGGAAACGGAAGTTAGATGGGAGAATTTTTCGTGATTTGGACAAATCAAAAAGGAAAATGTTCGGAATTCAACTGTTGCTTTCTATGAATTCAATGAAGATGTAGATGAGATTTTATTTATGAAATTCTGTTCCTATCTCAAAGATACGGACAGTCAATGAAGGCATCGATCTAGTTGCAAAGCGTCGTTTGAGTGAGTCAAAGATTAGCTTGACCACATTCAAGATTATGAAAATAAGTTCGCCTGTACACACGTTGTAATTTTTCTTTTGTTCGTTTCAGGTATTCAGGTTCGTTTCAGGCAAGCTAGTTTCCGGAAACCCTGAATGATTTCACGAAAACGGAAGTTAGATCGGAGAATTTTTCGTGATTGTACAAATCAGAAAGGGAAAAGTTCTGAATTCAACTGTTGCTTTCTATGGATTCAATGAAGATGTAGATGAGAAATTCTGAGATATGTATGAAATTCTGTTCCTATCTCTAAGATACGGACAGTCAATAAAGGCATCGATCTAGTTGCAAAGCGTCGTTTGAGTGTGTCAAAGATTAGCTTGACCACATTCAAGATTATGAAAATAAGTTCGCCTTTACACACTTTGTAATTTTTTTTTTCGTTTCAGGCATGTTCTGCTTAAATCGAGCTACATTTTATTATACAATAAAATAATGCAATCTGTAGTGACTGCACCAAAAAGAAGATATGAAATAAAGACATGAGAATCTCGTCTGTGTCAAACTACAGCACCAGAAAATATGTAAGTTGGTAGATCCACCTAAGCTGAATCCAGCAGCACAGACCATCAATCCGTTTTGTACTATACTTTCTTTTATTCTCTTCTAGACCGCGAGGCGGCAGCACAGACAAATACCTCATCGAGTTCATGGCTGAAATTCCAGAAATATTTAAAACTCGATTCGCATATTAAAACGCAATCGGTCTGCCAAGTCATATCTTGGTGCAAAACACCTGAAAACCCGATTTTAGCGGTTGACTCGTAGGTTTACCATTGTGTTTTCCTGCACCCAGTTCTCCATGTTTTTATACTTTTGGGTGCAGGAAAACACAATGGTAAACCTACGAGTCAACCGCTAAAATCGGGTTTTCACGTGTTTTCCACCAAGATATGAATTGGCAGACCGATTGCGTTTTAATATGCGAATCGAGTTTTAACTAATTCTGGAATTTCAGCCGTGAACTCGATGAGGTGGTTGTCTGTGTTGCCGCCTCACGGTCTATTCCGACCTGAGGTACATAGATGTGAACCTCTATTCTTTTCCTCCTAAAAGATAAACTATTTGATTTTTTTCATTTTTATTTTAATTCTATGTACCTGAATGTGGTTTGCTTTGAAACAAAATCAATAAATGACAGTACTGATGCTCATTTTCTCATAAAGTAAATGTTATTTTCATCTGAGTTTGAAAAATGTCTTAAAGACAGTGTGTGGTCAGGAAAATAAGTAATTTTCAATATTATTCAACTTAAACGCTTTACGATAAAAAAAATTGATGTTTTATAGATCATTCATTTGTTCAACGCCCTTAAATTTGTTTTTGCGTAAATTTAGGTTACTGACAGTTAAATTGATATTATTAAGAGTGCTAGTAATTTTAGATCCATATTTGTGAACCTAAATTAACAGCCCCCTAAAGTATTAATTTCAGAAAAAAGATCTTTTCTGTCATCCATGGTGTCATTTTGCATACCTGCCAACATCGCACTAAACTTCCGTACAATGTAGGTTAATTTAACCGAGGTTAAACACGTTTAAAACCAGAATTTTTTTTTAAAAATGCATACAAATCGGTTCCATGTACGAACATGAAACTAAATATATATAATTTTTTCATATAAATTTTCTGGTTAGAAACGTATTTAACCTGGATCAATTTAACTCACATTGTACGGAAGTTTAATCGAAAGTTGCCATTTATGCATTTTGTTTGTGCAAAAGTAATGGATGTGTAATTGTACTATTACAAGAGGTTCATTTATCAAGAGCTTAAATGAATGCACATTTTTTTTCAACTATTCTTTTCTTTCCGTATCAGAACACGTGGCGCGTCTGTTGTCGCACTCCAAATTGAATCTTTTGAGGCTATTGACTAACGTTGAGTCCAATCTGGATGTTCAGCATCCAATCTTCTTCAGGCCGCACGATGTGTTGTGGTCACCGTACTACACACCAATGACCTACTTGCACATAAGACCACATTGATTAAACATGTTTCTGACTTTTGGTTTACCATTTTCTATCTTGTTCCCAAAAGAGATACTCTTTCTAGCTGTGCACTATTATATGCTTAGCTTTGACAAGTTGTTAATATTAAGTATATATCGTCAATGGCTCTGGTAGCACTGGGGTGACATTGTACTGACCTATCGACATCTAACATGCTTATTTCTTAAAATCCAGTTCAGAGCCACAAATTAGCAATTCTTGTCAGTCAGCAGATCCTGCTCCACTCTTCTATGCTTGTCCAGCTTGTCAATTATTCACAAAATAAATTTTTCTAAAAAAAAAGGCAACTGTGAATAATTGCGTATTACGAATAAGACAGTGAAAACATTAAGCTTCTGTGTACAAAAAATGGGATTTCCATATACATGTCACGATTTAAGTATGAGAGATGATGTAATGCAGTGGCAGTTCCATTTTATATAAGTGGTTTTTTAGATGCTAGATGTTATTTTGTTATACTCAGTCGAGGGTGGTTCCTAGCTAGGAGTTTCAATGTGCAGTCGTTGTATTCATAGCAGATGTCGTTTTAAATAGGCAGAATAAATACTCGAGCAATCACCAAAAGGCTTTTATTTGCAGCTTAATAGGCTAGGCGGAGAACCTCTTTTACAATTATCCGCCATTTCAGATCTTAAGACAGGCTCCCATTAGTAATGACATGATAGCAGCAGATGTTATTAACTCAAATCAACTCGAAAACAAAAATAGGCATTAAAAGATGTTAGAACCAATCAGACTCAATTTATTAAGAAGTAGTATATGTTGAAGGGGCGAGGCCAACGAGGTAAGCGCGTAACATCAGAATATTAAATTCTTCAAATTAAAATTAACTCTGGTCTTCAACATGCAGAAAGAAAAGGAATTGCTTACCTTTTCTAAGGTCTATCCAATTTATGAAATATCCACTGGTTTATATATTTCAACTATTTGAGAATTTATTATAAACACTTCTTGAATAATCGTGTAGATGTACCACTGCTGAAATAAGACTTGTAAAAAAAAATTATATTAATGCACAATTCACATTGAATAAATAAGTTCACGTTTGGATTGATTTTAAAAATTATATTTTACATTACTTAAAATTTTAAAAGGTTTACATTTAGATTAATTTTAACATCAGGAAACATTTTTTCCTGTGACTTTACAGAATGAAGGATAGTAATACACTGACTCATTTTCACAAAGTTTGGAAAGTTATGAGTAAAGTTGCATCATTTCTTTGAAACAAATTTACGTTGAATAATTGTCCTTTTAAATGTTTTAGTTCTGTAATAAGTTTATAATGGCATAATCACAAATAACAAATTATAAACATATTTCACATTATTAGAAGAGAACGATTATAACGAGGTAATAAATCTCTATTGCATGATAAACTTGAAACTTAAGAGTCATAAATTAGGTCACTTGTTTTAAGAGATGAGAGAAAAATTATCGTTGGGTTTTTATCTGCGTGCTTCATCATTTTCTTTCTTTATTTATTTTACTTTGAGTGGAAAATATTAAGTGATTGAAATGAATGGATTAGTTTTCTACAATTTCCCCCTTAATCCATTCATGGGGATTAACTAATATTTTCATTGAATTTCTGTGTTCGATGAATCGAGGCTTGGGTAAAGGTTTGGTAAGTGCATCAGGTATCATTTTTTCTGTTGGAAGATATCTTAACTCAATTATGCCTTCTTCGCTATATTGTTTAATGGCATTAAATTTGACGTCGATGTGCTTTGATCTTTTCGTGAATTTTTCTGATTCAACCATTTTTATGGTACTTTGATTGTCTTCATATAAAGTGATTGGTTTTTGCTGTGGAAAGCCTAGATCGTCAAGTAACTTCAATAACCAAATTATTTCTTGGCTAGCATGTGCTGCGGACACATATTCAGCCTCTGCTGAAGATAAGGCAATGCAACTTTGCCTTTTCGTCGTCCACTGAATTGGGTTGTTGCCCAACATATATAATATTCCCGATGTTGATCTACGGGTTTTGGTATCACCTGCCTGGTGCCCCGGGTGAGGAACGAACTCACGACCTTCAGGTTGATTTATATATATTTCTTCATTTAAGTTCCCATGAAGAAAAGCGGTGTCAATATCTACATGTCGCACATTCAAATTATTATAAGCTGCTGCTAAAAGAAGTGTTTTGATGGTACAATGTTGTGCTACTGGTGAAAATGTTTCTTGATAATCTTCCCCATATTTTTGACTGAAACCTTTGGCAACAAAACGTGCTTTATATTTTTGTGTATTTCCTGAACTATCAATTTTTCGTTTGAAAATCCATCTACTTCTTATGATTCTTTTATTAAGAGGAGGATCGACTAGATCCCATGTATTATTTTTCATTAACGATTGTATTTCGTTTTCAGTGGCTTTAAGCCAGTTTTTCTTTTCTAGTGGATTGTTTATTTTGATAAGCTGTTTCCAGTTTTCAGGTTCTGTTGTATCGCAATCATTTGCTAAAGCAATAAAATTGTCGGAAGTATATCTTTGAGGTGGTACTCCTCTGTTTTGTCTTTCAGATCTACGAGGTTGATGTGTTTCTGATTGTTTGGGCGCGTCAGGTGTACAGGGTGTGTCACCTATTTCTATTTCAATGTATTTTTTATCTTCAATTAATTGTTCGTGATCATTAACTTTCTCGTTTAAATTGTTCAGTTTTTCTTCCAGAAATTTTACAGATCTGGAAATTATTATTTCACCATTTTTAGTGAAAACGCGGTATCCCTTTGTATTATTATCATAGCCCATGAAGATACCCTCTTCTGCTGTGTCATCTAGTTTAGATCTTTTGTGTTTGTTTATGTAAGTGTATACTTTACAGCCAAATACACGTAAATAATAGAGATTTGGTTTTCTTTTGAACCAAATTTCATATGGCGTTTTATTTGTCAATTTAGTGGGGAGCCTATTTTGGAGGTGATTAGCAGTATTTATCGCTTCACCCCAGAACCTATGAGGTAAATTTGCTTCGGATAATAGGCTTCGTGTCATTTCAATTAAACTTCTGTTTTTTCTCTCAGCAATGCCATTCTGGCTGGGACAAAATGGAACTGTGTATTCATGTTTTATACCATGTTCCCTTAGAAAGGCTTCTGTTTTATTTCCTATGTATTCCCCACCGTTATCCGATCTAATCGCCGTCGGATATTTTCCTTGTCTGGTTTTGACCATTTGTACATAGTCTTTTATTTTTTCATAAACTTCATCTTTACTTTTTAATAAGTAAATAACTGTGAATCTAGAACTGTCATCTATGAATGTAAGGAAGTAATTTTTTCCTCCTATTGTGGGTGTTTTAAAAGGCCCACATAAATCAGTATGTACTAAATCTAATACTTTTGTTGTTTTATTTTCGATAGATTTAGAGTACGGTGCATTTGTTGACTTTGTTTTTATACAGGTTTCACAGTTTGTTTTATGATTACAGTTATTTATTTTTATCCCACTGGCCAAGTCATTTTTGACTAATTCTTTTATACTTTCATTATTTCTGTGGCCAAGGCGTTTATGCCAAATTTCGAGGCAATCTTTATTTCTGCAATCATGTGCAATGTTTATTTTATTTTGAGAACTTTCTTCTAGTGTTTCAACTTGATATAAGTTATGTTTCTTAAATGCTTCTAAGTATATTTTTCCATTGCACGATAGTATGCATTTTTCATTTTCGAAAAATACTTTATAGCCATGTTCTGTGGCTTTACTTACGGAAATTAAATTTGATTCCAATTGTGGAACAAATAACACATTTTTAAGTGTAATTCTATTTATACATCCATCAGATGTTTTTGTCATTATTTGTGTTTCGCCGGTTCCGTAAGAATTTAATGTATTCCCATTAGCAATTGTTACTGTAGTTTTTTCAGTATCGTTGAATTTTGTAAATATATCCCTATCGTTCGCTATATGCGAAGACGCTCCTGAGTCAATTAACCAGGTTTTATTAGCGGGATTGACAATTATGAATGCTGCATCTTTATGTTCACTTTTATTTATTTGTACCTGTTCATCTGTTTTTGATTCATTCATTTTATTTTTACTATCACCTTTTATATTTTCAAAACACAACGATGTGTACTTTTTGTATTTGTATTGTGTTTTAGGTGTAGTGGTCTGTGTGTTTCTGTTCTTGAGATGCCAGCATTGTTTGTAAGTGTGATTTGATTGTTTACAGTAGGTACAATATTTGTTTTGCCCTTTATAATCTTGAGTGTATTTCTTTTGTGTTTTAAACACCTTTTGTGAGTTTTCAACTTGCTCACTATTTTCTACCCGTTTATTAAATTCATCAGTAAGTTTGCTCTTGATGAATTCGGGAGTTAATTCAATTTCATTTCGGGCTTCGAGAGCTGTTATTAATGTATTATAACTCGCAGGTAAAGAGCACAATAGAAGTGCAGATAAATGCGAGTCGGTTATGTTCTCTCCTATTGCGGAGAGCTTATCTTTTATTTCCAGTATATTAGTAATGTGTTTGTGCATGTTCCCATTTTCGGGAAGTTTTGCACTATACAATTTTCGTAACAAATACAATTTACTGGACAAATTGGCTCTCTCGTGAATGTTTCTTAAACTATCCCATGTCTGTTTTGCTGTTTCTAAATGTTTTACATGAACTATTTGCGTATCGTCTATACTCAGGTTTATTAAAGCGCGAGCTTTTGCATCCTTTTTTCTCCAATCTTCGTTAATTGGTGTAGGGGGTTCCTGAGTTACGAGTTCGTACAAATCTTCCTTAATTAACAACATATTAATTTTAAACTTCCATACAGAATAATTATTATTGTTTAATTTATCTACTATTTGCATTTCCTTTATTGTCGCCATCTCGGAGAACTTGTTTATACAGTTTTTAAAGTTTTATTAGTTTAAATAGTTTATTAAATTCAATTATGTTTTCTTGAATTTTTAATCTAGCATAAGAGCTGAGTATTATTTTTATTAATTAGAGTCAATTATTAATCCTTAAGAATAAATTCTGAGTTCATATATTCATCAGTCTCATGATCACTGTTGAAGGGGCGAGGCCAACGAGGTAAGCGCGTAACATCAGAATATTAAATTCTTCAAATTAAAATTAACTCTGGTCTTCAACATGCAGAAAGAAAAGGAATTGCTTACCTTTTCTAAGGTCTATCCAATTTATGAAATATCCACTGGTTTATATATTTCAACTATTTGAGAATTTATTATAAACACTTCTTGAATAATCGTGTAGATGTACCACTGCTGAAATAAGACTTGTAAAAAAAAATTATATTAATGCACAATTCACATTGAATAAATAAGTTCACGTTTGGATTGATTTTAAAAATTATATTTTACATTACTTAAAATTTTAAAAGGTTTACATTTAGATTAATTTTAACATCAGGAAACATTTTTTCCTGTGACTTTACAGAATGAAGGATAGTAATACACTGACTCATTTTCACAAAGTTTGGAAAGTTATGAGTAAAGTTGCATCATTTCTTTGAAACAAATTGACGTTGAATAATTGTCCTTTTAAATGTTTTAGTTCTGTAATAAGTTTATAATGGCATAATCACAAATAACAAATTATAAACATATTTCACATTATTAGAAGAGAACGATTATAACGAGGTAATAAATCTCTATTGCATGATAAACTTGAAACTTAAGAGTCATAAATTAGGTCACTTGTTTTAAGAGATGAGAGAAAAATTATCGTTGGGTTTTTATCTGCGTGCTTCATCATTTTCTTTATTTATTTATTTTACTTTGAGTGGAAAATATTAAGTGATTGAAATGAATGGATTAGTTTTCTACAGTATACAGTAAAAGATTTGATCTCCATTTCAAAAATACCAGGCACTTATTCGAATTTATTAGGAACTTAGACGCCAAACACACTCTTCGGGCCTCTCTTTTCGACTGACGTTCGAAAGCAGGGACCGCGATATATTGTTTCGATAAGAGTATGAATACAGAGATCACATGACGGCCGATGTGCCAATGGATGATTCGGTTTCTTTACGAGAGGGGTCAGAATTTTGGGGAAAAAAGGCTTCCGGTCCAAAAGCGCGCCAACGAAAATTCGAGATGTTTCCATCGTGTTCTCTAGACTATCTGTGAATCGGATGTGTTTTAAGATAACTGATTATTGTTAATTACTGAATCGAGGCTATGGAATCAATTTTACGTTTACGAAAAGGAAAAAAATAAAAATAAGAGAAATGGTTTCTTGATTTTGGATCAAAACCAGAATGGAATTAGAATAAAATGTTTTACATTTTAAAATAAGAAAAAGTTTTTATGATTTTAAGAGGTACATTTAATATCGGAAATTATTAAAATAAACACAGACATTTTAGGAATTTAGAAATATAAAAAGGAAAGAATGCGGGTTTTTTAATGGATAAATATTAGAAAGCTTTTATAATTTAAAGATAAAAACGCAATTTATTTAGTTAACTAGTCGCCCTTAAATATTGAATTTATATATTAAGTTTTTGGAATAAATAGCGTTAGGATACATTAATAAACGGAGGAAATAAATATTATAGAGTAATTTAGAATAAGATGGGAGGAAAATAATTTAGCGGATCGCGATAAGTTTTAAATTTTGGTATATATATATGCTTTTCTTGTAAAATGTCACGAATGTGAGTTGCATATATTTTTTTCTCATATCTTCAGCATATAAGACTAACTGTATTAATTTATGTTAATTATCAGTAAGCTTATTTACATATTTTTGTTAAAACCGTGTGCTACTTAATTTTGTTTTTCAGCAATGTAGAATCAAAGTAAAAGAATGCTACGTGTTATTTCTTGTTAAAATTCTAAAATAGAAATTTATGCTGTCCCTTATTGTATTATTTATAAGAAACACCAATTAATAAGTTTTGGATTTGTGAAATTATATCAAAAAATAATGAGGGAAATTTTTTGTTTTTGAGAATTTGCTGAATTCAACCGACGTGATCTATCTCCATCACGTCGAACTGACGAGCCTTGTTCTACAAAGGTTAATTCAATTAAAAATATGTTTTAATAAAGTTTTTAAATATGCTATTAAATATTTTTGATGGATTAAAGAAAGATGAAATGTTCAGCTTCAAGTTGTGTTAAAAAATTTAACAAAAGTAATGTTATTTTTAATTTTCGGTCTTGATATATTAGGATGAATATGTAAAACGTATATTCTTATTTAGTAGGATATCATCGGTAATATAATAAGTTACCAGTATAACTAGTTATTCAGAATTTTGTGAATTGTAGTCGAAGTGCAATGGATTTTGATAAAATGAAATACCCATAACAAAGAAAATTTTTGAACAGTCGAGCAGTTTAGACATTTCATGGGCTTCCTAGTTGACGTAAATTTTGCGCCTTGCCTAGGAGTAGCTTTATTTCTAAAACTTAGAAATCCATAAAAGAGAATAAGTCTAACTATAGTTTAAACTACACAAGAGTAAGTATAATTATAATTAACAATATGTTTTTTTTTCTATCCTCATCAAAACTAGGAAGTCTCACGTAAACTTAATACAATTTATAAGTATCCAATCGAACTAGAGCATCGATATTTATTTTTTATTTTAAATTTAAACTCATTACTGCAAAATTTAAAAAAGAAATGTAATAAATAAATAAATAAATAAATAAATAAATATCCTATTATAACTAAATTTAAGTGTAGCATAGTGATATCTGTAACCCCAAGAAATTCTTCAAATAGCTCGACTGTATACGAATTGTGTTTTTTATATTAGTTTTACTCGATATAAAACTATTAATTCTGTACATGTAGTTGCCGAAACGTCAGTGAAGGCTTACTGTGGAGAACCGAAAAGTTTTTGGTTTCTGTCTGTCTGTCTGTTTGTCTGTCTGTCTGCCCGTCTGTCTGTCTGTCTGTCTGTCTGTCTGTCTGTTCCGCGATAACTGCCGTAAAAATGATCCGATTGTTTTGATTTTTGGTAGGTATGTTGGTGAGATACCCGGAATTAGCTGTATAGTTTTTAGTTACATTTGGTTCATTCGTTCGGAAAATATAGAACATTTCTTTTTTTATCATAATGCTTTTCTTATGGGAATTCAGACGATTTTGAAATTTTTCAGTCGTTGAAAATAAAATGTCGCATTTGATTAATGTATTTAAACGGTGAGTTATGAAGGCTAAAATTTATCAAGTCAGGCGTTAAATTATTTAAATTAATTTGAAATTTTTTTTATACATTCGTCAGATTTTTTAAATTAGGTGTATAATTTTTGGTGCAATTTTATACATCTGTTCTAATAATATAATACATTTATTTTATCACTTTTTGCAAATATTAAAATGCATTCATTTTTATTTTCCTTTTCAATTTAACAGTAACCTAGCAACCATATTTCAAAGAATATCAAAATGATAAAATTCAAGTAACTCAGACGATTTTGCTACAATATTTTATTCGCAAAATAAAATATTATTGGAGGATTTTAATATTTTATTGAAATAAATGAGAATTTATTTTGTACAAGTTACCTTTTAACTACTATAGAATGATAGCCGAAACATTTTTATATGAGACATTATTAATTTTCTGGAAGAGATGTAGATTTTTCGTGTTTGAAAATTAGTATTATTTTAAAAATAGAATGTAATATCTCGTACAACGAGATAGTTAATCTAAAGAAATTAGCGTAGTAAAACGCATCCATACAGCCTGAAATAGCACAATTACTGGAAACTGAGATCATAAAATGCTATCACAAAAAATACATTATAGCGCCAAATCAAGGTTGCTATTTTAGTGAATTGGCAGTGGGCACGATTATGAATGATTACACAATAGGTTTAAAAGTTTCCAAATAAGCCTATTTTGGGGAGATTTTAGTATGCTATTGCCATCGAATTAGATCAGGATGTACTTAGGTCAAATAAATATTGTACAATGACCATCAAAACTGTTTTTCCGAAACAAAAATTGTAATAATACTAGATTTCTGAAATAGATAAGTGAAATATATAGTAGATTCAGTTCACATTTCCATAAGTTACTTTTGTACACGAGATATTATTCAACGTATCAATCAGATACGAGTGTTTCGTGATTGGTAAATATTGCTATTTAGGTATTAGGATAACATGAAATTATTTTCAAAATTTTTGCTTATCGTAATAAAACGTAGCAGAACGAAATGGAAGAAATACTAGAATCATTCACACAAATAATAGGAAATCACGAATAAAAATTTAATAAGATTACGGAGGGTTCAGTGGGGTTGAGCAGCCCCCCCCCACCACCACCCCCTGAAGGAATGTATTTTTTTTAATCTAAAAAATAGAATAAGAAATTCATAAGAATGTCAGAATATTATTGCATAAACCGTGTTTAATTTAACTTTTAAGTTCTGAAACCTTCAAATTATTTTATATGCATATAAATATATATGTAGTAATTTAAATAATTTAATTTGCGGATTGTAAGATATTAAATATTATGAAAAGTGAGTTTAAAAAACATTGACTTTCAGGGCTGACGTTGAGGCTCCTGATCTGTAGATTTACTAGTTTAAATAATGTTTCCCTATTTTAAACGCATTGAAATTTATATATATCACTAAGGTGCATTAGAAAAAGCTTAATATGGAATAGGGTGTACATAGCACTTATAGTTGCAGAAACGTCAGTTGAGGCTTACTGTGGAGACCCGAAAAGTTTTTGGTTTCTGTCTGTCTGTCTGTCTGTCTGTTTGTTTGTCTGTCTGTTTGTCTGTCTGTCTGTTCCGCGATAACTGCCGTAAAAATGATCCGATTAGTTTGATTTTTGGTAGGTATATTGGTGAGACACACGGAATTAGCTGTATAGTTTTTAGTTACATTTGGTTCATTCGTTCGGAAAATATAGAACATTTCTTTTTTTATCATAATGCTTTCCTATGGGATTTCAGACGATTTTGAAATTTTTCAGTCGTTGAAAATAAAATGTCGCATTTGATTAATGTATTTAAACGGTAAGTTATGAAGGCTAAAATTTATCAAGTCAGGTGTTAAATTATTCAAATTAATTTGAAATTTTGTTTATACATTCGTCAGATTTTTTAAATTAGGTGTATAATTTTGGTGCAATTTTATACATCTGTTCTAATAATATAATACTTTTATTTTATCATTTTTTGCAAATATTAAAATGCATTCATTTTTATTTTCCTTTTCAATTTAACCGTAAATTAGCAACCATGTTTAAAGAATATCAAAATGATAAAATTCAAGTAACTCAGACGATTTTGCTACAATATTTTATTCGCAAAATAAAATATTATTGGGTGATTTTATATTCTATTGAAATAAATGAGAATTTATTTTGGTACAAGTTACCTTTTAACTACTATAGAATGATAGCCGAAACATTTTTATATGAGATATTATTAATTTTCTGGAAGAGATGCGGATTTTTCGTGGTTGAAAATTAGTATTATTTTAAAAATATAATGTAATATCTCATACAACGAGGTAGTTAATCTAAAGAAATTAGCGTAGTAAAACGAATCCATACAGCCTGAAATAGCACAATTATTGGTAACTGAGATCATAAAAAGTTATCACAAAAAATACTTTATAGCGCCAAATCAAGATTGCTATTTAGTGAATTGGCAGTGGGCACGATTATGAAGGATTACACAATAAAAGTTTTCAGGTTTAAAAGTTTCCAAATAAGCCTATTTTGGGGAGATTTTAATATGCTATTGCCATCGAATTAAATCAGGATGTACTAAGGTCAAATAAATATTGTACAGTGGCCATCAAAACTGTTTTTCCGAAACAAAAATTGTAATAATACTAGATTTCTGAAATAGATAAGTGAATATATAGTAGATTCAGTTTACATTTCCATAAGTTGATTTTGTACACGAGATATTATTCAACTTATCTATCAAATGCGAGTGCTTCGTGGCTGGAAGGTAAGTAAATATTGCTATTTAGGTATTACATGAAATTATTTTCGAAATTTTTGCTTTTCATAATAAAACCAATGTGTAGAACGAAATCCAATATGTACTAGAATCATTCACACAAACAATAGGAAACAACGAATATAAATTTAATAAGATTACGGGGTGTTCAGGGGGGCAGAGCCCCCCTGAAGAAATGTATTTTTTTACCTAAAAAATAAAATAAGAAGTTCATAAGAATGTCAGAATATTATTGCATAAACCGTGTTTAATTTAATGTTCCTAATTTCTGAAACCTTCGAATTATTTTATATGCGTATAAATATACATGTAATAATTTAAAAAATTTAATTTGCGTATTATAAGATGTTAAATATTATGAGAAATGAGATTAAAAAACATTGACTTTCATATAGCTGACGTTGAGGCTCCTGATCTGTAGATTTACTAGTTACTTTACAGGGACAGTCAAAAGAATTCCGTTACATTACGTCTATGGAGAAAAATCGTCTGCGGTTTATTGCTGAAACGTCAGTGAAGGCTTACTATGGAGACCCGAAAAGTTTTTGGTTTCTGTCTGTCTGTTTGTCTGTCTGTCTGTCTGTTCCGCGATAACTGCCGCAAAAATGATCCGATTAGTTTGATTTTTGGTAGGTATGTTGGTGAGGTACCCGGAATTAGCTGTATAGTTTTTAGTTACGTTTGGTTCATTCTTTCGGAAAATATAAAACATTTCTTTTTAGGTCATAATGCTTTCCTATGGGAATTCAGACGATTTTGAAAATTTTCATCCATTGAAATAAAATGGCGCATTTGATTAATGTATTTAATGTGTAAGTTATGAAGGCTAACATTTATCAAGTCAGGTCTTAAATTATTCAAATTAATTTGAAATTTTGTTAATACATTCGTCAGATTTTTTAAATTAGGTGTACAATGTTTGGTGCAATTTTATAAATCTGCTCTAATAATATAATACATTTTATTCTATCATTTTTTACAAAAATATTTTCTCATTTTTTACAAAAATTTCCGATGCATTTTTTTTCTCTCTTTCATTAAATGGTTGCTAAGCAACTATATTTCAAAGAATATCAATAAAGGAAAATTCAAGTGAATCGCATTATTTTTATGCGAAGTTTTATTAAAAATTGCCAATTTTCGGGTTTTAAGTTTTTAATATGCTTTTTTTATGAAATAGATGAGAATTTATTTTAACTACTAAAAAATGATTACCAAATCAGTCTTCCAAATGAAAATAATAAAAACGTTGAATGCGTAAATTGAATATAAGTCAAATAAGATGAATTTAAATTTGTATAAGTATACTTTATACACGAAATCTTATTCAATTTCAGCAACATATGATGTTTAGTAGTTGAAACATAACTATTATTTTAAGGATAGGATAAAATCTCTTGTACAAAGAGATGGTTATTCTAATGAAATGAAAATTGCAAATACATTCAGACATATACTCAAGAAATGAAATAGCGCAATTACTGGAAATTGAGAATAGAATATTAAAGCGACAACGGGGGGTTCAGGGGGGCGGAGCCCCCTTGAATTAATGTATTGTTATTCTGAAAAAATACAGTAACAAGTAATTTATCCTATCATTGCATAACATTGTGTTTAAGGGGATAGTTCTAAAATTCCCGAATCTTTCGATAAATTTATATTCTTATAATGTATAAATAACTTAAAAAGATTGAATTTTAGTGTGTGAAATATTAGGCAGATAATGTTAAAAAGTAGTAAGATTAATGAACAATGATTTTTTGAGCTGACTTTGAGGCCTCTGATCTGTAGATTTACTAGTTTTAATCTTAGCGCATTGAGCAAGATTTCAAGTGTCATCAAGTCACTATTTTTTTCTTTTCTCGGTGTTGTATTGATGTTTTTAAGAATTTCAAGATACTCAGTTAACACTGTAATTTAAAATTAGCACTTATATGAAAGTGTACATAATTGCCAAAACGTCAGTGAAGGCTCACTGTGGAGAGGCGAAAAGTTTTTGGTTTCCGTCTCTCCGTTTGTCTGTCTGTCTGTCTGTCTGTTCCACGATAACTGCCGTAAAAATCGTTCTATTAAGTTAATTTTTGGTGGGTATGTTAGTGAGATACCCGGAATTAGCTGTATAGTTTTTAGTTACATTTGGTTCATCCGTTCAAAAAATATAGAACATTTTATTTTAGGTCATAATGCTTTCCTATGGGAACGCAGACGATTTACAAATTTCATTTTTAACTGAAATGAAAATTGCAAATTTAACCCTCTAAGCGTGTGGAACGTAATATTCCGTTCACTAAGCTCCAGGTTTCTCTGCAATATATGCAATGTTTAAGATAATATAAGTCTATAGATTTAATGAATTTTCAAAACATTGAAGAATGATTTATACTCTCAAGGGTTACATTCATATTTGTAATTAAGTTTTATTTATAATGCTGAAAGAATCATATTTTTTAGCATTTAACACATAATGCAGAGAAAACAACATTACAATTTTACCCTTTTTCAAAACGCTCAGAGGGTTGAATAAAGGATTTAAACATAAAATTACGATACTAAATTTTCGATATGGAGGTTTTAAATATATGCAATAGCTTTGAAAATTTGCCGATACATCTATTAGAATTCAGAAATTAATTGTTTACATTTTTGGAAAATTTTTTGCAACTGATCGGGAAATATAAAATATTTTATTTTCCTATTTTTACAAATTTTAAAATGCATTTCCTTTTCTTTCCTCTTTATTTTATTAGTTGCTTAGAAACCCTATTTCAAAGAATATCAAAATAAGAAACGCATTTTTTTATCTAAAAAATTACAAGAATAAGAAGTTCATAAGAATTTCAAAATATCATTGCATAAATCGTGTTTAATTTAACGCTTCTAATTTCTGAAATCTTCAAAGTATTTTATATGCCTATAAATATGTAAGCAACATAAAAAGAAATTAAATTGCGAATTGTAAGATGCTAAATAATATGAAAAGTGAGATTAAAAAACAATGACTTTCAGAGCTGACGTTGAGGCTCCTGATCTGCAGATTTACTAGTTTAGATTTATGTCAAGAATCAGCAGTCAAATATATTAGTTTCGTTGCTAAGAGACTAACAAAATATCAAAGTAATAGTCTCATGGCGTAACATTAAAAATTCCTTAATGTAAATATATACCAAATGTCTCAAAGAAAGTGACTAATTTAATCAATTCATATTAGAAAAATAGAAAAGTTAGGGATTTGAAACTGGCAGATTAGTTAGATCATATGTTGAAGTTTTTGTTTCAGATGCGAGTAAGTTCGGCAAATATCGATAGCATTAAAGCGATAGTTTAAAAATATTTACCATTTACATGTCTTACAATCGAGGGGGTTAGAATAACAGTGGAGTAAGTAAAAATAAAATTGAAAATCGAAATAACCCTATTTTCACTGAACGTATATTAATTTCTGTTCAATGTGCCAGTCAAATAAGTCATAGTTCATTTAGAGAGTTGACAGAGGGCAAAACAAGTTGGACCACTCAATGCAACGACAATACAACAACTTTCACAAAACCCTTCACTTCTCAAATCACTAAATTTTGACTTACTCCACTGTCATTCTAACCCCTTCAATTATTAATGTATATCTGCAATTGCATGTATTACGAAAGCTACTTTGGGAATGTACGTGGCATGCAAGTTGGACCACTCAATGCAACGACAATACAAGTTTCACAAAACCCTGCATTTCTCAAATCACTAAATTTTGACTTACTCCACTGTCATTCTAACCCCTTCAATTATTAATGTATATCTGCAATTGCATGTATTACGAAAGCTACTTTGGGAATGTACGTGGCATGCAAGTTGGACCACTCAATGCAACGACAATACAAGTTTCACAAAACCCTGCATTTCTCAAATCACTAAATTTTGACTTACTCCACTGTCATTCTAACCCCTTCAATTATTAATGTATATCTGCAATTGCATGTATTACGAAAGCTACTTTGGGAATGTACGTGGCATGCAAGTTGGACCACTCAATGCAACGACAATACAACAAGTTTCACAAAACCCTTCATTTCTCAAATCACTAAATTTTGACTTACTCCACTGTCATTCTAACCCCTTCAATTATTAATGTATATCTGCAATTGCATGTATTACGAAAGCTACTTTGGGAATGTACGTGGCATGCAAGTTGGACCACTCAATGCAACGACAATACAAGTTTCACAAAACCCTGCATTTCTCAAATCACTAAATTTTGACTTACTCCACTGTCATTCTAACCCCTTCAATTATTAATGTATATCTGCAATTGCATGTATTACGAAAGCTACTTTGGGAATGTACGTGGCATGCAAGTTGGACCACTCAATGCAACGACAATACAACAAGTTTCACAAAACCCTTCATTTCTCAAATCACTAAATTTTGACTTACTCCACTGTCATTCTAACCCCTTCAATTATTAATGTATATCTGCAATTGCATGTATTACGAAAGCTACTTTGGGAATGTACGTGGCATGCAAGTTGGACCACTCAATGCAACGACAATACAAGTTTCACAAAACCCTGCATTTCTCAAATCACTAAATTTTGACTTACTCCACTGTCATTCTAACCCCTTCAATTATTAATGTATATCTGCAATTGCATGTATTACGAAAGCTACTTTGGGAATGTACGTGGCATGCAAGTTGGACCACTCAATGCAACGACAATACAACAAGTTTCACAAAACCCTTCATTTCTCAAATCACTAAATTTTGACTTACTCCACTGTCATTCTAACCCCTTCAATTATTAATGTATATCTGCAATTGCATGTATTACGAAAGCTACTTTGGGAATGTACGTGGCATGCAAGTTGGACCACTCAATGCAACGACAATACAAGTTTCACAAAACCCTGCATTTCTCAAATCACTAAATTTTGACTTACTCCACTGTCATTCTAACCCCTTCAATTATTAATGTATATCTGCAATTGCATGTATTACGAAAGCTACTTTGGGAATGTACGTGGCATGCAAGTTGGACCACTCAATGCAACGACAATACAACAAGTTTCACAAAACCCTTCATTTCTCAAATCACTAAATTTTGACTTACTCCACTGTCATTCTAACCCCTTCAATTACTAATGTATATCTGCAATTGCATGTATTACGAAAGCTACTTTGGGAATGTACGTGGCATGCAAGTTGGACCACTCAATGCAACGACAATACAAGTTTCACAAAACCCTGCATTTCTCAAATCACTAAATTTTGACTTACTCCACTGTCATTCTAACCCCTTCAATTATTAATGTATATCTGCAATTGCATGTATTACGAAAGCTACTTTGGGAATGTACGTGGCATGCAAGTTGGACCACTCAATGCAACGACAATACAAGTTTCACAAAACCCTGCATTTCTCAAATCACTAAATTTTGACTTACTTCACTGTCATTCTAACCCCTTCAATTATTAATGTATATCTGCAATTGCATGTATTACGAAAGCTACTTTGGGAATGTACGTGGCATGCAAGTTGGACCACTCAATGCAACGACAATACAAGTTTCACAAAACCCTTCATTTCTCAAATCACTAAATTTTGACTTACTCCACTGTCATTCTAACCCCTTCAATTATTAATGTATATCTGCAATTGCATGTATTACGAAAGCTACTTTGGGAATGTACGTGGCATGCAAGTTGGACCACTCAATGCAACGACAATACAAGTTTCACAAAACCCTGCATTTCTCAAATCACTAAATTTTGACTTACTCCACTGTCATTCTAACCCCTTCAATTATTAATGTATATCTGCAATTGCATGTATTACGAAAGCTACTTTGGGAATGTACGTGGCATGCAAGTTGGACCACTCAATGCAACGACAATACAACAAGTTTCACAAAACCCTTCATTTCTCAAATCACTAAATTTTGACTTACTCCACTGTCATTCTAACCCCTTCAATTATTAATGTATATCTGCAATTGCATGTATTACGAAAGCTACTTTGGGAATGTACGTGGCATGCAAGTTGGACCACTCAATGCAACGACAATACAAGTTTCACAAAACCCTGCATTTCTCAAATCACTAAATTTTGACTTACTCCACTGTCATTCTAACCCCTTCAATTATTAATGTATATCTGCAATTGCATGTATTACGAAAGCTACTTTGGGAATGTACGTGGCATGCAAGTTGGACCACTCAATGCAACGACAATACAAGTTTCACAAAACCCTGCATTTCTCAAATCACTAAATTTTGACTTACTCCACTGTCATTCTAACCCCTTCAATTATTAATGTATATCTGCAATTGCATGTATTACGAAAGCTACTTTGGGAATGTACGTGGCATGCAAGTTGGACCACTCAATGCAACGACAATACAAGTTTCACAAAACCCTGCATTTCTCAAATCACTAAATTTTGACTTACTCCACTGTCATTCTAACCCCTTCAATTATTAATGTATATCTGCAATTGCATGTATTACGAAAGCTACTTTGGGAGAATGTACGTGGCATGCAAGTTGGACCACTCAATGCAACGACAATACAAGTTTCACAAAACCCTTCATTTCTCAAATCACTAAATTTTGACTTACTCCACTGTCATTCTAACCCCTTCAATTATTAATGTATATCTGCAATTGCATGTATTACGAAAGCTACTTTGGGAATGTATGTGGCATGCAAGTTGGACCACTCAATGCAACGACAATACAACAAGTTTCACAAAACCCTTCATTTCTCAAATCACTAAATTTTGACTTACTCCACTGTCATTCTAACCCCTTCAATTATTAATGTATATCTGCAGTTGTATGTATTACGAAAGCTACTTTGGGAATGTACGTGGCATGCAAGTTGGACCACTCAATGCAACGACAATACAACAAGTTTCACAAAACCCTTCATTTCTCAAATCACTAAATTTTGACTTACTCCACTGTCATTCTAACCCCTTCAATTATTAATGTATATCTGGAATTGCATGTATTACGAAAGCTACTTTGGGAATGTACGTGGCATGCAAGTTGGACCACTCAATGCAACGACAATACAACAAGTTTCACAAAACCCTTCATTTCTCAAATCACTAAATTTTGACTTACTCCACTGTCATTCTAACCCCTTCAATTATTAATGTATATCTGCAATTGCATGTATTACGAAAGCTACTTTGGGAATGTACGTGGCATGCAAGTTGGACCACTCAATGCAACGACAATACAAGTTTCACAAAACCCTGCATTTCTCAAATCACTAAATTTTGACTTACTCCACTGTCATTCTAACCCCTTCAATTATTAATGTATATCTGAAATTGCATGTATTACGAAAGCTACTTTGGGAATGTACGTGGCATGCAAGTTGGACCACTCAATGCAACGACAATACAAGTTTCACAAAACCCTTCATTTCTCAAATCACTAAATTTTGACTTACTCCACTGTCATTCTAACCCCTTCAATTATTAATGTATATCTGCAATTGCATGTATTACGAAAGCTACTTTGGGAGAATGTACGTGGCATGCAAGTTGGACCACTCAATGCAACGACAATACAAGTTTCACAAAACCCTTCATTTCTCAAATCACTAAATTTTGACTTACTCCACTGTCATTCTAACCCCTTCAATTATTAATGTATATCTGGAATTGCATGTATTACGAAAGCTACTTTGGGAATGTACGTGGCATGCAAGTTGGACCACTCAATGCAACGACAATACAACAAGTTTCACAAAACCCTTCATTTCTCAAATCACTAAATTTTGACTTACTCCACTGTCATTCTAACCCCTTCAATTATTAATGTATATCTGCAGTTGTATGTATTACGAAAGCTACTTTGGGAATGTACGTGGCATGATATTGGTTATTGACTACATGTTGGACGTACAAAGAAATATACAATTATTAAAAAATATGGATTTTACCCTATTCCATCAAAGAAAAAAAAACAATTTATCAGTTAACAAATCTGAGTTTGAAGTTCCTAACTTATGTACTTATTTTCATATTATTTTTTTTAAATGTGCCAGGATTTTTTGAGAAACACTGTAAGGTGTAGGAGAGTCTGCGCACAATTCAAAATAATAACAATAAAAAATCTAAATATAATTTTCTTTGCTAAACTATCCATGAATAATTTTTACTTTATTTGTTTTTTATGCATTTTCATTGCTATTTTGTTGTTATGCTGTAATTTAATAGAATAGTTGTAATAAAACCAAGATAGTTATTTTACGCAATTTGTCCTTACAGGGTTGGTGTGATTGCGCACATGGGTAAGAGAGGTTGTTACTAATAATAATTACAATTAAATTGTTAACAATAATAATTACACTTAAATGGCATTGTTGTAAGGTTTATGTGAGCAAATCTTATTGTATTAGGAGTGAATATTTCAACCTAATGATTAAAGAATCAGAAAAAGAAAATATTTTTAAAAACGATTAAAAATTTTTAATTTAAGAGAAAAAAATTAAAGAATCAGAGAAAGAAAGTCCGGATAAGATTACAAAACAACATAAGTTACTTGATAACATGTTTAACTTACAATTAGTCCATTTTCATTCTTCATTTTTTAATGCAAATTTACCATTAAGTTGCGTAATCTCTCCTAGCATAGAAACTAATGGGAACATTGCGCCATCTCTCCTAAGTAGAAGATGCGCAAACTTTCCAATTTTTGCAGGAGAGATTGCGCGGCCTTTTATTTAAACATGACCGATACTAAAACGAACAGTTGGTGTTCACACTGTTAGTCTAGATTAGTAGCTTATGATAAATCGTTTAAGTTTAAAATATTTTGCACTACTGACATTGTATAGAAATTCTGAGGAATAGCTATGAAAATTCAAGCACTTACTTTGAGAAAACAAAACAAAATAGCAATATTTTATCTTAGATGCTCAAAGCAATCAACGTGCACTTTCAAGTAGACACCCCACTACTGCTGCTGTACAACTACCTGGAATCATTGCGCGCTCACTCTACTCCTTCTCCCCGAACCTCTGCAAGCGCAATCTCTTCGACCGCGCCATCTCTCCTGGCTTTACCTTAATACTTTGTGCGTAAAATATCTCGCTTTACAATTTGATAATATTATGTGTTCAGAATACGGGGAAACTAAGCATAATTTATCATATACTATATTTATTACTTATATCTATATTAACTTCTAAAATCGCTAACGCTTTTTGAGATACCTTGTACTTTGTGAGTGTGTACGCTATCTCACTCTATGGTGCGAAAATACTTAAGTTTTTCCTCAGAAAACTAAGCAAAATTTAACTAATCCTAAGTTTACTCTCTCTTTTATTTATGATATTATGTATAATATTATGTGTCTCATTTGTATATTAACTTCTAAAATGTGCCAAGCTTTTTGAAGGCTTCCTGTACTTTATGACTGCATAAAATATCTCACTTATGATCCAAAAATATCAAATGTATCCTCATTATACGAAAAAACTAAGCATAATTTAGAACATTACTTGCTGAAGCTCTAGTACTAACTATAAAAGTACTTGTTATTAAAGAAAGACTAATGACCACTTTAATGAAAAAGAAAATGTAAGCGGAACACTGATTTTTGTCCGCACAGAAGCGATCGTTAAGCTGTGGGAATTCAACCATCGGGGGTGTTTCAGAACGATTAACTTTGTCTTAACAAATAACGTACAGCAAGATTGAGATTTAATTCATCAGAATCTTATCAGAGTAGTAATTATTCTCAAGCTTTTTTTTTGGATTTTATCTTTAAAGATTATTAAATTAAAAAAAATAATTAATCGTTATCTTTTCAGGAGTAATAGAAAGATTTTTTCACTTGGAGGTAAAGATGAAATGGAAATCTGTATTTGTGGACCGTCTCCTTCCTCCTTTTTATTCTATATATTATAAAAAGAAAAAAATTCGCCTCACATGTAAATTACGGCATACTTTCCAAACATTACGAGTGTATATGTTAAATTACACATTCCGAAATTTTATTTCTAACTTATAATAAGCTTTAAAATAGTAAAAATGCTAATAAATAATTAAAATATCTTTAAATATTTCAATACAATTGTAAATTGTATGGTATTATGTATAATATTATGTGTATCATTTCTATATTAATTTCTAAAATGTGCCAAGCTCTTTTGACTCTTCCTGTACTTTATTACTTCGTAAAACATCTCGCTTATGATCCAAAAATATCAAATATATGCTCAGTATACGAAAAAACTAAGCATAATTTAGAACATTACTTGCTGAAGCTCTAGAACTACCTATAAAAGTACTTGTTATTAAAGAAAGACTAATGACCACTTTAATGAAAAAGGAAATGTAAGCGGAACACTGATTTTTGTCCGTACAGAAGCGATCGTTAGCTGTGGGAATTCAACCATCGGGGGTGTTTCAGAACGATTAACTTTGCCTTAACAAATAACGTACAGCAAGATTGAGATTTAATTCATCAGAATCTTATCAGAGTAGTAATTATTCTCAAGTCTTCTTTCAGGATTTTATCTTTAAAGATGATTAAATTAAAAAAATAATTAATCGTTATCTTTTCAATAGTAATAGAAAGATTTCTTTAGTGGGAGGTAAATATGAAATTGAAATCTGTATTTGTGGACCGTCTCCTTCGTACCTCTCTATCTATATACAATAAAAAAGAAAAAAATCGCCTCACATATAAATTACAGCACACTTTCCAAACATTACGAGTGTATATATTAAATCACACATTCCGAAATTTTATTTCTAACTTATAATAAGCTTTAAAATGGTAAAAATTCTAATAAATGATTAAAATATCTTTAAATATTTCAATACAATTGTAAATTGTATGGTATTGTGTATAATATTATCTACAAAAACAACTTTTCAAAAGTAAAAAAAAAAGCCAAGCGTAAAAAAAAAAAAAAGTTGTGTCTAAAAAATGGTGTGATATCAAATTTCCAAGCTATTATATTACTTTTTTAACTTTTTTCCATTAAATAAGTTATCATATATATAAGTCGAGTGCCTACGTATATGTCAATAGAAATCGTTTTCTCCTGTACTAAATACATCCTAACGAGTTTCTGAAAATTCAATTTTTTTCAAATTATGCATGATGGGCTTGGCGGCCATCTTTGCATATTATTCACAAAATTCTAAGCATCCAAATCCGTAGTTAAAATCCGAAGTTCAAAATTGTTATTTAAGCAAATATTTTAAGCGTTTCATTTATAGATTTGTATGATCTGAAAATTGTGTCTTAAGATAATGATGACTTATCTTAAAGATTCATCTTATGATTTATTTTTTTACAGTAATTAATAATTTCAAACTAGTAAAAATCAATTTCTCAAAATATCAGTCTTATCTAATTTATCTGTCCGAAGTTAAAATCTGAAGTTCGAAATTGTTATAAACATATTACATTGCAAACATATTACGCTTTTACTTAAGAAATTTGGGTGCTTAGAAATATGAAAAGATGGCCGCCAAGCCCATCATGCATAATTTGAAAAAAATTGAATTTTCAGAAACTCGTTAGGATGTATTTAGTACAGGAGAAAACGATTTCTATTGACATATACGTAGGCACTCGACTTATATATATGATAACTTATTTAATGGAAAAAAGTTAAAAAAGTAATATAATAGCTTGGAAATTTGATATCACACCATTTTTTAGCCACAACTTTTTTTTTTTTTTACGCTTGGCTTTTTTTTTTACTTTTGAAAAGTTGTTTTTGTAGATATCATTTCTTTTTTTTTAAACAGAATAAACATAATTTAAATAATCTAAACATGAGAAATAATTTAAAATTACATTTTACTTTCAGTCATTGTTTAAAAAGTTAACTAGAAATACCAGTAGATTTTTAAATTAAACTAATAACAACATACTAAATGTGGCTTGTTATAATACTTGTTATCCCCCGTTAAAAAATATCACTGACTTATCGATGAAATGAATAAAAATGCAATACGTACATAGCGTGTCAGCGCTGCATTTGAAATCAAACGTGATATCACGCTCTTTTATTATTAGCAATAGCTGGCTTCGCCCGCTAGCGGACCCCTAATTTATATCGGGGCCTCGAATCTTGTAAAACCTCTAACCAAACTAACTTCCGACACGGGTCCCCGCTGCCTTCCGCACCGTATAGCAGTCGTGCTGCGCACGCTCAAGTTCCATCTTCCACCACCAGGTAGCGCAATCTGTTCTGTATGAACCTCGGGCACTGAAATCGTTAAGGCTATAGATGTCGAGTCGAATGAACTGTACCCCGTCGTGATCTAGCCCATAGAACCAGAGATAGAAAAGTGCCCCCTGGTGGTGAAAAAACGAACTAAAATCGGAAAGCTCTATTGATGTCGAGTCGAATGAGCCATACCCCGTCGTGATCCGACTCGTAGGAACAGATATAGGAAAGCGTCCCCTGGTGGTGAAAGCTAATCGCGCTTGGGGGGCAAAAGGGGGGATGAACACCGGAGATGCATAATAGGATTAAGCGGTCACAGACCTTTCCAACGATGTATCACATGAGGGGTATGTGCAAAATTTAGAAAATACCCCCCCCCCCCCTGCATATTATGATTAAGCGTTCACAGACTTTTCCAACGATATATCACATGAGAGGTGTCGGCAAAATTTAGAAAAGTGCCCCCTTTGGGTGGTAGGGCTGAAAGTGGGAGGATGAACCCCGAAGATACATAATATGAATAGCGGAACAATTTTTGGAATTTCTGAAAGCTGATTTTTATTTATTTATTTATTTATTTATCTATTTTTTATTTTTTGTTTATTATTATTTTATTTTTTTGCGTTGCCCTGTGCATGTTTGGAATTTCTTAGCAATTTCTTAGATTTACCTTATTTTATTCAATTAAACATTGTACTGTTACAATAAATTTAAATGGAAACTTCACTTCTAAAACAAAAATAATTTAACAACTGGATTTCATTAATTTATAGGAAAACTAGCAAGCTACGCCCGCTGCGCTGGTCGATTTCTACAAATGAACCCTGAATCAAACGAAATATATCGTTTAATTTGACCTTGTATTTGAAAGCAATCTGTATATTTACGTGGAATATCCTTCCACATTACTGAAAAATGACGCGATTGCGCTATTATATTTTCTAATGTGCAGTCAAAATTTTAGCTGTTAAGGACCAACTCTTTTATTTGGTCATTTACAGTTAGGGTTTGCTAAAGAATGATAAACCTATATGCAATATACTAAAACCATCACTAAAAATTATCGAAATAACAATGCAAACAAATTAACTAACAAAATCCATTCAGAAGAAGTTTTTATAAAGACTAATCTTTGATAATCTGATTATTGAACTTTTCCACATAATTCTAAAACAACAAAACGATATAAAATATACTAAAACAATCCTTACAAATTATCTACTTAACAATGCAAGTCGCAAAAAATACGCCCAGTAAAAACTATCAAAAAGGCTAATATTTCGGAATCGGGTTCACTTGACTATATAACCTTCACACATAACTGTTGGACTAAGCAACGTAGGACAATATATAGTACATTAACACCATTTCTGAAATAGCATCTAACTAACAATACAATTCTCATCAAAATCCGTTCAGTAGAACTTTTTTAGAAGGCTAATCTTTCATAATCGGAATCAAATATTGAAAAGGCTAATATTTGATAAAAAAAATGGTCACCCGATTTTCGAATTTCCCCCTATAATTCTAGAACTAAGCAACGTTATATAATAAAACGTTCCCTAGAAAATTATTTAACAGTATAGGTTCCATCGAAATACATTCGGCAAAATCTTTTAAAAAGGCTAATCTTTCATAATCGGATTGATCTGATTATAGAACTTCCCAGAATAATTATATAACTAAGCTACGTAGAACGATATGTTATACATTAAAACCTTCCCTTAAAAATTATCTTAGTTTAAGTTCTACGAAAATGCATTCAGCAGAACTCGAGTTATAAGCAGCCGGAACGAAATTTCATATATGTAGAAGTAAATAGAAGTATATTGCCATTAATATAGTTTGCATTTGAATAAAAAAAGGTACTTTTCGGTTAGCCGGGCATCAGTGATATATGAACACTCACACACACACACACACACACACACACACACACACACACACATATACATATATATATATATATATATGTATGTATATACATGTATTTGTGTAGATATATGTGTATATATGTGTGTGTATATATATATATATATCACTGGCGCCCGGCTAACCAAAAAGTACCAAAAAAAAAAATACTGCAAAAATGCAGTCGTACACTTGAAAAAAAAACACCTTTTGGCCTAAAATCTCTCATCAAAACTGTTTTTCTTTTTTTTCTTTTCTTTCTTTTTAAAAAAATAAAATTAGTAACAGTTTTTTCTTTTATTTTTCCAGATGTATAGCCATTTCAATTCTTTCTGCAACAAAAAAAGACACTTTTTGGCTTAAAATCAAATTGTTTGGGGTCAAAAGTAAAATCAAAATCGCCAAAAACAAAAGATAAATCGCCAAGTTTGTTTCAATAGAAATCTTGCCCCTTGAATAATGTTTTAAGCATTATGAACATTTCTAATCATGTTTAAATTAAATATTTTCGTTTTATAATATTCTCTCATCAAAACTCTTTTTTTTCTTTCTTTCTTTCTTTCTTTTTTTTTTTTTTAAAAATAAAATTAGTAACAGTTTTTCTTTTATTTTTCGAGATGTATAGCCTTTTCATTTCTTTCTGCAACAGAAATGATCGCCAAAAAATTAGCAATGGTAACCTTTTCGGCCAAAATAATAGAACTTTCTATCATAATTCGATAGCTATTATACGTAGAACGTTGTGTTACATACTAAAACCTTCCCTGAAAAATTATCTCTCGAACAGTGCAAGTTCCATCAAATTCCATTCAGCAGATCTCGAGTTATAAAGGAACGGAACGAAATTTCCGTTTGTGTTTTATACATATAGCTAGCCTCGTATATATAGTAGATGACATGAAAGGTATTCCTGCGAACGAAATGCCTGTCCTTTACCGTGTTTTTTTATTTTTAGAAATAAATGAATCACATTTAATTCATTTCAAAATTTTTGTTTACGTTTGGAAAGAAATTTTAAATGGCGATAACTCTTAATGTATACATTTTAGAAGATACATCTTCCCTCAAAAACTAATTTATTTTTAAAGATCTTTCTAAAAACGTAAATTATATATTTAAAATATTTTTAAAGCATAAACACTACGTCTGATTACTTTATTTTACAATATTTATAAGAATACGCATTTTATCAGACAATTAAATACACTAAACAAACATGAGTGAAAAATTGACCTGGGCCTGGACTCGAACCTGGGACCTTACGCGTACCATGCCGACGCTCTGCGACTGAGCTACCCAGATCCATATCCGTAACCGGCAATTTCTCATACTTATTCATGTTAGAAACAATCATCTGCCCTAAAAACGTAAATTATATATTTAAAATATTTTTAAAGCATAAACACTACGTCTGATTACTTTATTTTACAATATTTATAAGAACACGCATTTTATCAGACAATTAAATACACTAAACAAACATGAGTGAAAAATTGACCTGGGCCTGGACTCGAACCTGGGACCTTATGCGTACCATGCCGACGCTCTGCGACTGGGCTACCCAGATCCATATCCGTAACCGGCAATTTCTCATACTTATTCATGTTAGAAACAATCATCTGCCACAGTTTGCAGTCATATTTAATTATTTGATAAAATATGTGTTCTTATAATTGTGAAGTTTTATTAAAAAAAAATATATATTCAGAAGAAAATGGCTGACTTGCAGATGAAA
Organism: Maratus michaelseni; assembly: GCA_963931845.1. Classification (NCBI taxonomy): domain Eukaryota; kingdom Metazoa; phylum Arthropoda; class Arachnida; order Araneae; family Salticidae; genus Maratus; species Maratus michaelseni. The sequence continues at coordinate 85,054,372 of OZ007594.1, forward strand.
TTTGATGTGGTTATATTATAACCTGTAACTGATTTGTGCTACTTTAATACAGATGGTACATGGTCGTTGGCGGGTTTTATCTCTGTTTTGGCATAATTTTTTAATCGCCAAGTTAATTAACAGTTTTTTGCTAATTAAGGATAGAAAATATTTTTTTTTTTTACACTGAATTTTATAAAAGCACATAGATTACGTAATTACTTGTCCAAAAATGCAATCCTTTTTTTATTCTGCCCAATATTAAGGCCTGTAGCTTGTTTGAAAAAAAAAAGTTTGACGAAGAAAATAGTGATCATTTTAAGTAACTCGACGTTTTTAAAAAAAAGCTATATCTCTGTTTATAAATAACTTATGAAGATGAGTTTGGTCTTAAATTGAAGAAATTCTTCCTTAGATTCTTCTAGTTTTCGTTTTTTTTTTTTTCTACGACGCTTGGTTTGTTTGATATCTGATATTTTAATCTGGCATGTTTTGTCGATTTAACATTGCGAAGTTGCTTTCTGTATATAAGCATTAGCGGTCTTTATTCCAGTTCTTGGCGTTGTTTGTGTGGCGTTTTTTTTTTTAAGCTTGGCTTGGCAGAGCGACCGCCCTGCTTGATATCTCTGTTTATAAATAACTTATGAAGATGAGTTTGGTCTTAAATTGAAGAAATTCTTCATTAGATTCTTCTAGTTTTCGTTTTTTTTTCTACGACGCTTGGTTTGTTTGATATCTGATATTTTAATCTGGCATGTTTTGTCGATTTAACATTGCGAAGTTGCTTTCTGTATATAAGCATTAGCGGTCTTTATTCCAGTTCTTGGCGTTGTTTGTGTGGCGTTTTTTTTTTAAGCTTGGCTTGGCAGAGCGACCGCCCTGCTTGATGTGTATCATTTCTATATTAATTTCTAAAATGTGCCAAGCTCTTTTGACTCTTCCTGTACTTTATTACTTCGTAAAACATCTCGCTTATGATCCAAAAATATCAAATATATGCTCAGTATACGAAAAAACTAAGCATAATTTAGAACATTACTTGCTGAAGCTCTAGAACTACCTATAAAAGTACTTGTTATTAAAGAAAGACTAATGACCACTTTAATGAAAAAGGAAATGTAAGCGGAACACTGATTTTTGTCCGTACAGAAGCGATCGTTAAGCTGTGGGAATTCAACCATCGGGGGTGTTTCAGAACGATTAACTTTGCCTTAACAAATAACGTACAGCAAGAATGAGATTTAATTCATCAGAATCTTATCAGAGTTGTAATTATTCTCAAGTTTTCTTTTAGGATTTTATCTTTAAAGATTATTAAATTAAAAAAAATAATTAATCGTTATTTTTTCTGGAGTAATTGAAAGATTTCCTTAGTGGGAGGTAAAGATTAAATTGAAATCTGTTTTAGTGAACCCTCTTCTTCCTCCCTCTCTATCTTTATACAGGGTTCGTCAGAAAACTGTATACATAAGCTGTTTAACGGGTTATAACTTTCTAATTTTTCTTTCTTTCCAAAGTGTAATTAATTGGAAATAATGAATAAACCAAAATTAACTTTTGAAAAAAGAAAATTTATTTTAAAATACTGTTATAAATTTCTAAAAGTTTTCTTCGCCTAGATTTTCTGAGATCAAATAACTCAAAGAAAACTTTTAGACATTATTGGTGTTGAAGTTCGAGGGACAATTCAAACGCTGAAAATAAATCCACCTGCGACAGTCGCCATCTAGTATTCAGGGGGCGGTGCTTCAATGCTGAGTGGCGTCAGTTTCGGCCTCGACTGAACGCGTATCGCTGTCAGCGCCATCTACTGTTTGAAATTCAAACTAAAATCAATAATCACAATAAAAAAAAACTCCTTACATCATATATAACCCTCCTGCAATAATTTTTTAAATATCTGTCACCGTTTGCAAGTTATTGGATTTTAAAATCCATCAGTCATTTTTGGGACACCCGTATAAATTCAGTTACGCAGCTGAAAATTTTTAACTGAGAATTCATAGAAACCTAAAAACTGATATTCCAGTTTGAGAAAACTGATTAATGCACCATAAAAACTACTCGGAAACGTAATGTTTGAATTTTTTTGGGCTGCTTTGGAATAACAATAAAAACAAAGAATACATTTTCAACAAATATAATTCTAGCTATTCGACGTTGTACGATTTCAGATTGTAGCTATTCGAGTATTTTTTACAAAAATCAGAACGCAAAAGGACAATGATAGGTTGATATATAGATATTTAAGGTAATTTATATTAATGGATTTTTTGTTAAAGATATAACAAATTATAACACCTTGTAATTATATATTTTTTTAATTGCTAAAACGCGTAAAATAAAATTTTTATAAACAGTAAAATAAGTTTTAATAGACTGTTAACATGTCTCAGCTCAATCTGAGCCGTTATAAATAAAGTTATAAATAAACAAATAAGAATATTCTACTGCACGGTCTACGATGTTATTTGAAACGCTATTATTTGATTTTTCACGTACTTTTTAAAATTAAGCACTTTATTATTATTTTTTTTACTTTGATGTTTATTTCCATATTTGTAACCATGGAGTAACTCGAGCCACAATTTTGGTAAGTTAAATGATGCTGCATCGTTACATATTGTATTGTACGTGTTACAATCTCTATGGTTTATCTTATAATAGATTGATAGTACAGATAACAGGGAAAAACTATTTTTTAAATATATAATAGAAAAACCACAGCCCTGGCAAGATTATATAAAAAATAAACCATCCAAATAAATTTCAATAGAAGTAAAATAATTTTCCCCCGCAATCTATACAACCAATCCATTATAAGAGAAACCATAGGAATTGTAACACGTAAAAATACAATATGTACCGATGCAGCAGCATTTAACTTACCAAAATTGTGGTTCGAGTTACTCCAGGATTACCAGCCGTAGAGAACACAGAACTCTCCTGGTCGTGCTCTTTAAAAGTTCTTTAGAACTTGGAAACGGCGGTTGACGTGCCTGACGGGCGCCCGTAGGTGACTGGAGGCGCAGCTCAGTTTTACTCCATGGTTACAAATAAACATCCAAGTAAAAAAAAATACTAATAACATGCGTAATTTAAACTAGTGGGTAACTGTGATCGAAGGTCGCTCAAAGGGTTTCGTTTAATATTCCTTTCAAAACACTTTATCCTTTCTTTAATAAATCCAGATAAATTTCATTTAGCAAAAAAAAAAAAAAAAGTCGTGTTTTTTATAAAGTAAAAATTTATCGGTCTATTTTTTCGTTTTATCGAATATCTAAACCAGCCCGCTATCATATTCTGTCATAATAGTATATGTCATGCGGACTAAATGCGATATTTAAAAAAAAAATAATAACTTCAAAATTAAACATGTTGTACACTTTCAAAATGTTAAAATATGCGAATATTTCCATAATCAGATTTTTATCATGACTCAATATGTTTCTCAAACTCATATATTTACTATTCTCTATTACTCATATTGATACTCGCTTTGTATTATTCTCAAACATTTGAAAAATTCGTTAAACTTCCAATATGACGTCAGATTTTCTTTTTAATTCTCTAATGACGTGATATTAATCTGCTTTGTGTACATGCACATACTCATACCCCTTGTATTATTTAGAAATCTTTGAAAATTTCCGTTTTATTACCACTATGACGTCAATCATTTTTATTTCATATTAATCTTTTTTTTTCAATTGGTGAAACTTTTTATGTCATTTTCATTTTTCATGTGGAAATCATTCAATAGAAAATTAATTATTGTAGAAAGAATTTCATTGTGGACTTTTAATTTTTGGCAACTGCTATAACGAAAAATGTTTAAATTTAATAAGAAAAGGCTGTTAGGATTTTGTTTTTGTTTTTATCTCTATTTATTAAAATAATACGATTTTTTTCAAATTTTATTATTTTTAGCTTCATAGCTGATATTCAGCTATATATACACAAAGTTTCAACTCTGTAATTTACATAGTTTCTGAGAAAGACTCTGTGACGGACAGACAACGGAACAAAATAATAGGGTTTCGTGAGATGAACGAAACCCTAAAAAGTACGTGAAAAATTAAATGATAACATTTCAAATAACTCCATAGACCGTGCAATAATAGAGTTATTCTTATTTGTTTTGATAATGGCTCAGATTGAGCCGAAACATGTCAACAGTCAATAAAACTTATTTTACTGTTTATAATCTTTCTATTTAAAGTCTATTAGAAATTAAAAGAAGTATAGGATTTTTTGTTATTTGACTATAAATTAACTAATTATTTTATAAAATTAATATATAATTATATCAAATAGATTTATAGGGATAAACTATTAAAACGAACAAATGTTTCTCAATCTACCAAAATATAACCACTAACGAAAATGTACAATAACCTTTTCCGATTTACCCAATATTCCGAAAAGCGTACTTTATCTTTAAAAAAAAAAACCTTGAAAACCAATATGTTTTCGAGATTTAAGGAAACTTTTATAAAAACGGAGTTTCTTTTGCTGCCACTTATTTTCGGAATCGTTTCCGAGTAGTTTTTATAGGGTATTAATTGGTTTCTCAAACAGGAAAAGCAATTTTTAGGATACTGTCAATTCTTAATCAGGGCGGCTAGTGGTCTGGGAAAAATACAGTAAAAAAAAGTGACAAACACCAGTATATTCTTATAGAAAAATTTAAGTTGATTACTTGATCGAATAATCAAGAATGAATGTGAATTTTTCTATAAAAATATACTGGGGTTTATCACTATTTTTGACTGTATTTTTCCCTGACCATTAGCCACTCTGTTAATAAAAGATTTTGGCCTGCGTAACCTAATTTATACAGGCAAGAGTAACAAAATTATATTCATTTTAATGTTAATGTTAATGCTGTTAATTTATAATGTTTGTCTATAAAATATATATGTTGAAGATGAAAATCTTTACTTGAGATTTGATAGCATTCGAAAAACCTATGTTCCGAGTTGACAAATTCTGTAGCTCATATATAGGGCTGCACGAAAGACTACGAATATGGGCAGCCATTGCTGAAAATGGATGTTTGCCGAGTTATGTACAGTAGAACTCCAATTATCCGAATCAATTGGGACCGGATCCTATTCGGATAATCAAAAATTCGGATAATTGGATTTTTTCCAAAAAAAGGGGGTATATTTTAATTTATTTATGTATGTTGAAAATGGGAAAAAAAAATATTTTTAAAGAAAAAGAGCTTTTAATTAATTAAATGAAAAGGCAACACTATTCCATATTAAGCGTATTTACAAGTGCTGTACATTAGTACAGTATGTACGTACCGTACTATAAATGAAAGTCATTACTTGCTGAACATCTCACTCAAAGTAAGCTGTTTGACATCCGTTTCCGGGGAGCCAAGTGACGCATCCGCTTGACATTCAGAAGTTGCATGTGGTCACACTCGGACTGACGCTCCATCCACTTCAACTCAGTTTCAAGGCTGGCAAATTCTTCATTAGCTGATGGTCCCGTGTATGCTTCAATTTCGACATTAAGGTCATCTTCTTCCTTGACACTTCCTTCTCTCACACTTTCAATGAGTTCATCATCATTTAGAATTTGAAATGCAGGGTCTTCGCGGCGGGAAAGACAGTAGCGCGCGTAGACAGAATCATTATTTTGGGAATCGCAGTTCGTTTCTGTCTTCATTAGTTTTCTCTGAAATTCTGAAAGTGATTCGGATAATCAGCGATTCGGATTGTTGGAGTTCAGATAATTGGAGTTCTACTGTATTTTTTAAATTGCTTATTTAGATATTTCATCGTATGAAAAAATTAAATTTCTTAATAATATTCTTAGTGTGTTGGAAAGTGTTTCGCAATCTATGTCGGATGCATGATTTTTCGTTCTTGTTTTATATTTGTAACCCTGCGTGTTAAAACTATAATGTACGGATACAACAGTCCGAAATGAAGTAATTCATGTGAGTCATCACAGAACTTTAAAAATAAGCGGAAAATATAGTCGGGGATTCCGTTGTTACAAGATTGGGTGGGAACTCTCATGTTACGTCATGTATGTGTCATGTTGAATGTCATAGCATGCCTTTTTAGGTCTTTTATCAGCCTTTTATTTTGTTTGTGTTAATTTAGTGCTTGAATAAAAATTCAGAAGGGGGCGTGGTTTCCATAAATAGACCCCAGGTTGCGTGTTTGGTTCGCACTTTCCAATTAGGATTTCAAATAAGAGTTCATTGTTTAACAGCAGGCTTTTGTTTTATTATAGCCTTGTGATTCAGTAATCTCCATATTTTTAATACGTAATTTTCTTTCAGACTTAGTTTATTATAAAACAAGCTTTAAATTAAAGATTGATTAAACATGATGTACACGCAAGATCTAACAATTTAGGTTCACCAAGATTAAAAAATGCTTTATTTTCCGAATATTAACAGAGTTTTTAGGTGCGTTACTAATTATATACATACGTAGCACCTATAGTCTTCGTCTGGTCCGTCCGTCTGTCCGCATATAACAGCGCAAAAACTACCCAACCGAATGGTTTGAAATTTAACATCCATAATCGCTGCAGAATTTTGTCGAGTCATTTCAAATTTTAAGAAATCGAATCAAACTTAAAAAGATATTAATAAAAGTTTTCTTTATTCTAATAAATCATATCATGTGTAATTAATTCAATGATATCTTGTGACAGATAATGATTCTAGGTTGCCATGGTGATTACGTCATATTTAAGATGGAGTCATATTATTTCCGTAATACGGAATTTAAAAACCGAATTTGTATACTAAACTTGTTTAGTTATAGAAATCATATAATAGTTACTGACAATTTTTTGGATAGATATTTCCGGAGAAATAGATATTAAATGGAAAAAGATTCTAAATATGGATTTCAAGTTCTGAACATATCATAATAAGAAACGATATAATTCATTTCACTGAAATAATAACGATGGTTTTTTTTTTTTTTTTTACATTGTCTTGTAATGAATATTTGCGCATAGTATAATTTTAATGTAACAGAATAGCAATTAATTGTTTGTAAAAGCGTATTGAAATTTAATTTAATAACATGAAATTAATATCTATAATATGAAAAACTGCACATAAAATAAATTTTGGATTCATGCATTTTTGCATAAGAGTGCTAAAGCTATTGCACCAAGATCTGAATATTTATAAATCTAGTTATAGTACGAACGCTTGACGTACAATTTCAAACTTGTTCAATTTCAACTAGTTTCTGATATTTATTAGAGCAAAATTATCTTTTTTTTGTAAATTAAATTTTTATAAATAATTTCATGTATAATTGAGTACAAATTAAAAATGTTTTTAACCTCTTTTGTCATGCAAGTTATGTTTCGTTAGATAAAATAGCAAGTTATGTTTCGTTAGAGAAAATCTAAATATGGATTCAAGTTCTGAAATTTTCAAAGCTTAAGTTTCTCATTGGTATATTTTCAGTAAATGTCAACAAAAGATAAAATAAGGGTTGAGATTGACAAAAAAGCAAAAAAGCTGCGCGAATGACGCCGACGTTTGAGCAATAAGTTATAAATTTCAAGCGCAACAAATATTATAATTGCTATTAAAAAATATTTTGTAAAATAATATACTATATATATATATATATTACATCAATTTAGATTCGAGTACATTAAAAAGAAATGTACATTTATTAACAAGAATCAGGTAGAAATTATTTACTTACTCTAATAAAAAATCTATTTTTCATCAATACCAAGATACAGTACATTAATAAAACCCTTCAATGCCATGACCATTTTTTTAAATGAAATTTTGAAAAATTGTAAGACACTTTTCTTGAAAGAGCAAATCAAGTATATGCTAATAATTGCAACTACCTTAAATAAATGATAGAACAGTGTTCCCACCCTTTTAGGTAGATTTCGTAAGAAATACTACCTATTACATTCTCCCCTAAGTTGGAATTTTTGAAAAATATTTGCAGATCTACGCCGATCATGACTCCCAGAACCCAACCCCCCCCCCCAAAAAAAAAAAAAAAAAAAACTTTCTATCTATCTATCTATCTATCTATCTATCTATCTATGTCACTTTTTTATGGACACGATAACTGCAGAAATTCTGCGCAATTTTTTTTTCAAACTGATACATAAAATCAAGGGGCATAAAATCTCGGTCAAGTTCGTTAATGGGCAAAATCGAACCAAAGGGGGGGAAATGGGGGAGCTTTTTGTGAAAACAGAAAAACCCCATAATTTCTTAATTATGATACGTATCGAATCCGTTTAAAGTTGTTATTACTTCTAAGGAAAAGGGCCGAAAAGTTATGTATGACAGATTTTTGATATCATTAAAAATGGTCCCAAGGGGGGTTTTAGAAGAAAAAAATTCAAAACTCCGTCAATTCCCAAGATATAAAATCCGCTTAAATTTATTGTAAATCACCTGAAAATTATCTACAACTTTTATACTGACAAGTTTTTTATAGGACCAACGCTTATGGCCAAAAAAAAAAAAAGCCCTGCTGACCCCGCCCACAAGCAGACGGGAAAACAGAAAAAAAACCATAACTTCTTAATTTTTATACATATCGAATCCGTTTAAAGTTATTATTACTTCTAGGAAAAGGGCCAAAAATTTTGTATGACAGATTTTTGATTTCATTAAAAATGCCCCCAAGAAGGGGGGGGGGGGTAAAGGGGTTTCAGAAGAAAAAAATGCATAACTTCGTCAATTCCCAAGATATCAAATCCGCTTAAATTTATTGTAAATCTCCTTAAAATTATCTGCAACTTTTATACGGACAAGTTTTTTATAGGACCAACTCTTACGGTAAAAAAAAAAAATAAGTAAAAGCAAAACAAAACAAAACAAAAATCCCTGCCGGCTCCGCCAGCAAACAAGTTAGGTTTCAAAGTGGGCGGTTCCAACTGCCACATCATTGAATGAAGGTCATTTCTTCCGCAATTCCCCAAAAACAGGCGCCCCACGGTCTGCGTCTTCGAAATCTACCTGTGCCTGTAGTCCAAGCCGCCAGGGATTTTTTTAAAATAAAAAATAAGTTTTTAAGGAATTAAAGAGATTTTTGAAAGACATTATCAGTGCTACCAACTTTTCAGTGCCATGGTTATTTCAGATTCCAGGTCATTTTTACCAGTCAGCTTGAAGCTAATTTTTGGATTATTTGAATAGATTTTTTTAATTTAAATTTGTTTTTGTTTCATAGCGAATTTTCTTCATTACTAAAAGAAATTTGGTTTCAATCTTTTAACCCAATGCAGGAAATTTTGATGAAATTCGCGTTTTTTTTAGCGATCTTTTGACGAAATTTGCTTAATTTCACGATCTTTTGATGAAATTCGCTTATTTTCAGCGATCCTTTGACGAAATTCGCTTATTTTCGGCTATCCTTTGGCTAAATTCGCGTTTTTACGGCGATCTCTTGGCTAAATTCGCGTTTTTACGGCGATCTTTTGGCTAAATTCACGTTTTACGGCAATCTTTTGGCTAAATTTGCGTTTTACGGCGATCTTTTAGTGAAATTCGCGCTTATATGATGATTTTTTTGGCTAAATTCGCGTTTATAAGGCGATCTATTGGCTAAATTTGCATTTATATGGCGATCTTTTGGCTAAATTTGCGTTTTTTCAGCGATCCTTTTATGAAAATCACGTTTTTTCAGCAATCGTTTGGCTAATTTCATGTTTTTTCAACGATCCTTTGGCTAAATTTGCTCTCTTACGGTGATCTTTTGGCTAAATTGGCGTTTTTACAGCGATCTTTTGGCTGAATTAGCGTTTTTTCGGCGATCTTTTGACGAAAATCACGATTTTTCAGCGATCGTTAGGCTAAATTCGTGTTTTTTCTACGATCCTTTGGCTAAATTCGCGTTTCTTCAGCGATCCTTTGACGAAATTCGGGGGGGGGGGGGGTGTTTCGCGATCTTTAGGCAAATATCGCGTTTTATCGGAAAATCCGAAAATTGCAAAAAAGCGGAAAATGACAAAAAAGCGAAAAACCGCGTATCCGCGGAAGAATCTCATGCCTGGATAAAATGTACTTATTTTATTACGGAAATTATACCCCGCAAAAGTATGCAGAAATACAGATCTTGAAATTTTGTAAAGTATATTTCTCACGTGAGTTTGTTTAATTATTTTCAGGAACTAGCTCTATGTACCAGAGGAGCGCCATAATGCTTCTAATGAATAAGACGACATGTAAAATGCTTGTGCTCCACATATGGAAGTCGATACTCCTCATCAGCTGAAAAATCATGTTCAGTTTTTGTGTTCAATAAGTCGTCTACGATATTCCCTAAAAGCTGAAAGCTTGTGAAACGTGTAGTGATATAATCGTAAACAAAGTCTCAATATTGTGAAATTGGTAAATGATAAACATCTAAATAATGTTAGATCAAGTCTACATTAACATTTTATGCAATGCATTTTACTTTACTCTTGTTTATGTCAGGGTTCGTAGACTTTTACCACAATTTTTTAATAGAATTTTTCTATTTAATATTTAAGTAGCAGAAATTGTATACGCCTCGTTTAATTGCAGGATTTGCAATAATTTTCTGCAATTTAATAAGGCGAAAAGTTTTATTAAAAATTTGTGGTAAAAGCGTACGAACCCTGTATCTAATAATAGCCTGCTTCAAAATTTTCCTGTGAAATTATATTCTATAATTTCTATAGTACTTTCAGGATTTGACAATAGCATTTTTTACTATATCTATAACATGAAAAATCGTAAATTCCACCGTATGCATAATTTTTATGCATTTGAAAACATATTATGCCTTTTTTAGGACCAATCTACGAAAGTATTTATCTATGTCTAAGGCATACAAGACGAAGGTATACCAGTTTTGTCAAAAAAAAAAAAAAAAAAAAAACATGATAGTGAAAATAGTATGTAATTTTCAGATTCAAAAGATTAAACGCTAGAAATATTCGTATTATACACATGCAGTACACATATAATGCCATTTCACAAGCTATAACAGCGAGTCACCCGATTTATTGAAGAGATATTTTTTAAAATAAAGCAATCACCTAACCAATCATAAATCGTCGGTAGAATATTAAATATTTAGACGACCCCTTTACACCCAACGATATACGGCAATCTGTTAATGATACATAGGAGCAAATGAACTAAGGGAGTTAAGTCGAGAAAAATGTTTCTTTTTCGCTTACAAAAAGGTTTGTTCGAAGCTCGGTCAACTAGCTGAGCGGATATTTTACAACTTTAGCTGTTAAGGACTGATATTTATTTTTACAGAGTAAGTGGTATAGCAAAATAAAGTGGAATTACATTGAATACTAGATTCGCGGTAGACGTGACAAGGGTTTTGTATGTGTTAAAAGAGTTTCCTAATGAAGCAGCGTTTCAATTTATTTAAGGATTTATTTTATACGATTGACTTTTATTTAACAAAGTTATTAAGTTATTAGATGCTACATTTGATATTCATTTAATGTAAATATATACAGATAAATATCGACATTTTTTCTTGTTTCACGTGGTTTGTTCCTCTTGTGATCCAAGTTTAAAGGAGGCATTAATTTTTAAATCCGATTCTATTCCTTGTTCCACGGGTTCCAAAAGTCTAGGAATGTTTATCAGTCAATGTATGAATAATATCCATTTTGTGGGCTCAACGCATAAAATTCCATAACTGAGATTTAGCAGAAATATTAAAACTATATACATTAATACCTGTTACTTGTTCCATTTTTTTTTCAAAAATCTGACAATCGATTCAGATGTACAGCTGCTAGTTTTAGTGAATACAACTTTATTGATTTACGGTACTGTGGATACAGCAATAATGTTTTTTTTTTTAACACGTTCACTAACGGAATGAAATTTTATTTTATTCAAAAATACTGAATTCATACCAGAAAATACTATTAGCAATAGCAATATTCACTTTATTTAATGACGTATGTTTCTTGATTGCATAAAATAAAATTCTTCTTCCAAAATTTCTGGTATGAATTCGTAATTTTGGATTAAAAGTGGAATGTTAAATGAGTGACCAAGAGACTGACCAAGAGTATGGGTCTCGGTAGCGAACGTGTTAAATATTGGGGATATAATAACCTTCTCACTGTGTATGGAGTTGATATTTATATGTTTCTAAAATCTCTTTATTTTTAATTTTGCATTATATGTAAAATTAGCAACTACTAATTTTTGGATAGAGTTTAATTAGATTTATTGAACCTATTTTGACGATTTTGTTTCGCTTCTTTTCTAATAACAAATTGTTTTTACCTGGTGTCCCAAAAATGAATGACGGATTAAAATTCAATAACTTGCAAACGGTGACAGATATTTTAAAAAATACTTGCAGGAGGGTTGTGATGTCAGGAGTTTTTTTTTTTTACTGATATTCTTGATTTTACTTCGAATTTCAAACAATAGATGGCGCTGACAGCAACTGACGTTCAGTCGAGGCCGAAACTGATGCCACTCAGCATTGATGCACTGCCCCCTGAATACTAGGCCTGCGCGCTGATAAAAATGGCGGCTGTCACAGGTGAACATTTTTTTCAGTGTTTGAATAGTCCCTTAAACTTCGACACCAATTCTTTCTAAAAGTTTTCTTCGCCTAGTTTTTCTAAGAGTTTCGTGAGAAAGAAAACTGGTAGATATTATTGGTGTTAAGTTCGAGGGACCGTACAAACGTTGAAAAAAAAATCCGCCTGCGACAGCCGCCATTTTTGTCAACGCGCAGGCCTAGTATTCAAGGAGCGGTGTATCAATGCTGAGGGGCGTCAGTTTCGGACTCGACTAAGCGCCAATCGCTGTCAGCGCCATCTGTTGTTTGAAATTAGAACTAAGTTAAAGAATCACAGTAAGATAAGTCCTAACGTCATACATAACCCTCCTGCAAGAATTTTTTAAATATCTGTCACCGTTTGAAAGTTATTGAATTTTAAAATCCATCAGTCATTTTTGGGACACCCGGTATCTTGTTGATATTGATTCAATAGTTCCAAGTACTGTTTGTTGTGACTATATTTTGCCGTATTACACAATTAAATACTCTTTTGCGGAATTATGCAGCACGTGAGTGTGCGGCGACATGGCGTGAAGATAGACGCTAATCATTGTAGTTTTTGATCTTTCAAAAATTTAAAAATTTTTCCTTTTGTACTTGATTTTATTTTCCTTTTGTACTTGACTTTATTTTCCTTTTGTACTTGAAACAGGACTTTTTTATAACTTTGAAATAGTTCTTTTAGTTGGCGTTTTCATTTTAAAAGCTTGATGTATTACCGTAAAAATAAATCGCAAAATTCCTTTTCTACTTTGGATAGTTATTTGGAAGCAATTTTTCGCTGGTAGTCAAACTTAGCTTACGTTTATCTTAATAGTATTATTTATCGTACTTTCAGAATCTAAAATTCTTTGCTTTCACAACATTTTAAAATATTTCACTAAACACAACTCTCCTCGGACAGAGTGAAGATATAACATTCCTTGCATTGCTTGTTTAAAAGTGTAATTTTGAAAGTAAACAAAACTATCAAGTAGCAAATAATAACACCGTCAACTTCTTCTGCTATGAAAACATACCGGGTGACCCAAAAATGACTGATGGATTTTAAAATTCAATAACTTGCAAACGGTGACAGATATTAAACAAATTCTTGCAGGAGGGTTATGTATGATATCAGGAGTTTTTGCACTGTGATTCTTGATTTTAGTTTGAATTTCAAAAAATAGATGGCGATTACAGTGATTGGCGTTCAGTCGAGGCCGATACTGACGCCACCCAGCATAAGAGCACCGCCCCCTGAATACTAGATGGCAACTGTAGCAGGCGGTTTTATTTTCAGCGTTTGAACGGTCCCTCGAACTTCAACACAAATAATATCTAAAAGTTTTCTTTGAGTTATTTGATCGCAGAAAACTAGGCGAAGAAAACTTTTAGAAATTATTGGTGTTGAAGTTCGAGAGACTGTTCAAACGCTGAAAAAAGAATCCGCCTGCAATAGTCGCCATAAAGTATTCAGGGGGCGGTGCTTTAATGCTGAGTGGCCTCAATTTCGGTCTCGACTGAATGTCAATCGCTGTCAGCGCCATCTATTGTTTGAAATTCAAACTAAAATCAAGAATCACAGTACAAAAACTCCTGACATCATATATAACCCTCAAGCAAGAATTTTTTAAATATCTGTCACCGTTTGCAAGTTATTGAATTTTAAAATCCATCAGTCATTTTTGGGACACCCGGTAAATCTGTCTTATTTTACTTTTACATATCATCAAAAACGCTCAAAAAATTGTCCAAAAAGACAAGCTAAATTTTTGTGCACGTATAGTAACATCGTGGACATTGGGGAAGCAATGAGAGATTAGATCAGAGGTTTAAATTTAGTCAATTCAGTATTTTTATATCCTACAACTACTTTAATAAACTTTCTCTCACCTTCCGTGTCTCATTTATTGCTGCATATTATTCGTAAATATTAAAGTAGCTATGGCAAAAATAAATTCTTCATCTGAGACTAGATGTTAAACTAGATATATTAGAAAGCAAGTTAATGCTCTATCAAATGAGAATAGAGTTTCAATATATGCACTAGATGCAGTAGACGTCGCAAGATTTTTCAAAAATATAAAAATAAAAGTGACTAATAGACGTAGTATCGTAATTTATTTGAACGTTTATTTTATTTGTTATAAAGCTGAGATTACTGTATATTTTATTTATTTATTGAAATGACATTAATTATAAAAATATTTTATAGATTCGATTTGAAAACTGTATTCAGTACTTTACTTTATATCCCGTATTTTTTTATCCCCGTATGATTTTATATTTCGTCATATGTGTTCTATACACGATTAATTAAATGAACAGTTATTGAGTTTTACAATTTTGTATGGAAGACAATACTTTTACTAAGCAGTATTTTGTAAATTGTTTAGCAAAATAAACTGTATGTTAAAATAGGTTTAAAGAAGAAATGGTGTTTTAATCTATGGGTTTATTTTCTTAGTTGTATGACTGTTTGAATCTAAAACGATATGAAATTTTTAGACATGGCGTATTTTATTTATTTAGGATAAAGTTCTACTTACAATATTTTTTCTTATATATGATTTATATTAGTTAAATAGCCTCACTTGTATTCTTAGCTGGATCGTAATTGGATATTACCAAAATTTAGCTTATAAAGTTTTATTTTTATTTTTAAAAATTAGAGTTTTGTAAATTTTGCATAACAAAAGAAAATGAAATCTCAATGAGCATTTTCACATGGTAGACGTGGCAAAAGTTTTTTCATATTAAAAGAATTTTTAATCAAGCATACTTTTTACGTGTTTTTATGTTTGAACACCACTATTTCCGAAAAGAACCAACCCCCCCGCCCCTTTTATTTGTAAGTTTCAGCGATTAAATAAACCGAAGATTAATTTTCGGAAATAAGAGTATTTAAAAATAAGCTCCCGTACAAATCCTGTCAAGTAGAGTATGGATTTATTTAAGAGTTCATTTCCTTTGTATAATATGAATTTTTTTTTTTTAGGAGGGATTATAAATTATTAAATTCTAACTTATTAAGACTATGCCGATTTATCGGTCAATACCTAGTGACGATTATTTTTTTAATCGAGTTAATTAATTCGATTAATATGATTAAAATTTTGCAAAATTCTATTAGTTTTTTTTTTTTTTTTTTTTTTTTTTTTTTTAAATTAACAAACTAAGGTAAAAACAAAAATGCAGTTCTGTTTACAAAATAATTTTCCTCCGATATTTCACCAAAAATTTATAATTGCTTACATCAAATAATATAAAAAACTTTTGTTTATACAGAGAGCTAGGGAGAAAGATAAAAATAATAAAAATGCATGGTTTAACCCTGTGGTGGGGGGGGGGGATACTTTAAATTGCTTAAAAAATAATAATAATAAAAAAAAATCTCGGATAATGACACCAAGAAAATCAAGTCGTAAATCCCCTTTTAATGTTGGCATATGGACTGGATGATGATTTTATGAACCCTTTCGACTGGTTGAAAATACTAAGTTCCTTCCCAGTTTTGTAATTATTAGCAGAAGGAACACTGTGTGTAGGATTGCAACATCTGTACCAGTAGAAAGGGTATTTAGTAGTGCAGATATCATTGTAAATAAATTTAAATCTAGAATTTAGATTTAGATCATCCTCAAAATGTACCGTAATTTCCGGCGTATAATCCGCGGATCAAACAGTCATGCTTCGATTCAGCAATTTTATTTTATGTGACGTAACTTAGTCGTTGTAAATATTTGAGTTCAATTATTAAATAAAATTTCTGGGTTGAATCAGAATTATTTGATCCGCGGATTATACGCCGGAAATTACGGTACTTGTTTGCTCACGGGACTGGTGAAAGTAGCATTGTATATTTTTGTTGCCTGTTCTGTACTGTCTGAAAATAAACATATAGTTTAGGTGAGCGTTATTCTGATGTTTTGCAATATACATGTTCATAATTCTAATTTTAAAGCTATTTTATGTAATATTCATAAAGTATTTAAACTAATTTTTTTAATATTTGTATGCCAAGATATGAGACGCAACCGCAGAAATATTACGCAGTCAAACAACCTCATAATTAAAGATAAATTCAGCAGAAAATGTATTTAATAAAATAAAATAAGATCGTTGGTTTACTGTTGCATAAAAACTTTTTTTTTTTTTAGTTGTTTCTCGGTTTGTTATATTATCTGCGTATTTAAAATGTCCTTGCATTAACTAGAATTTAAAAAGACATTGTTACCTTTTTTTTGCGAAATTTTAATTAAATGAAAATTAAAAAGAAAATGATTAAAAATCCGATTAATTAGTTGATTAATCGATTAATAAATTTCTATTAAACCAGTTACAACTTTTAATCGACACCCATTCCTAAAATTAATTTTATTACACCTTATATCCCTTGTGATGCCGGCCCGGCAGCGTGGTTGGTAGCGGAAGCGACGTGAGGGCTCGGGTTCGAATCCTGGTAAGGCATGGATGTCATTGTGTGTGTGTTTTCAGTGCTGTCCGCTTCCTAGTGTCTATTCCGTCCTTCTCAAGAAAAATATTTATGTAATTGGTGAACGTCTTGTATGTATTTCTGTGAATAAAAAAATATGGATCATTCGAGACAAACAGCCTAGTAGCTTATAAGTCGCAAAGCAATTTTCCTTCAAATGTTCATCAATCCCTTGTGATTTAAAACATTTTGAAAAACAGAAAATTATTAAAATTTTTCACCAGAAAAAATAAAGAAACTTAATGATTGCTAGCAAATGTTAAACTCACAAAAACTCAGGTTCAGAAATGTTAATGTGTGAAACATAAATTTCATAATAAAATTAAAACAAGTATTTTTGGCTCTTTGGGAACATTAGAATATGTTTTTTTAAACTTATATATATTTTTCATATTTTCCAGTACTTCAAATGTATAGCAAATAATCATTGTTTCGATGACAATGAAATATACAAGTCTTAAAAGATTTCGTATTTTTTGTTAATTTCGTGCTTATTTGACAATGCCTTGAAGAAGACTATTGCTTCTTAAAACGTCTACTTTAAGCATTTGCATAAAAAAAAAGAACTTGATTAAAATAAACCTTTTCTTTAAAAACAGAGAAAGAAATAACTAAATAAATTAGTTCACGCTAGTTTTTCCTGCATTTTACTTCTTCGAGTCTTCTGTATCTATTTTTTACCTGAAGTTCTAATACAGTAATTAAGTATTGAATTCATATTCAGTCTTTTGAATAGTTAAATAGATTAAAATATTTTCCTTTGTATTTATTTAATTAATACTCACACATCAGTAATGTTACATATAATTGACCTTTTTAAGGCACAATGTTTTCCGTGCTCTATTATGCAACACATAAAGTAGTTTGAATAAACCTTTGTTACTTCTTACAAGTTGAAATTTGAATAGTTTTGTGTTTATTTTAATTTGTAGTCGGAAAATGTTAACTATGGTCGGTCGATACATATTAAAATATTATACATATTTTAAAATGTGCTCGTATTTAAGGTTATTTTTATTTTTGAGATAGGTTACACGGTAGATTTAACACACTGAATCCATATTGCGCTTTAGAATACTTAAATAATATTTGAAGATTTCCTTATTATTTAATCAAAATTTACAGCGCATCAGGATTTCATTTTGGAAAGTATTATATAATATATTAAGGTTACAAATATTTTCCTTATATACTGCTAGTATAAGAAAATTAGTTTTAAATATTATTATATAAATTTATATTTTTACCTTTACCCTTTAGAGCTAAAACTATTACTACCAAATATAATAAAAAACTCTATCTTAAAATAATACCGGTTGCAGATCTAACTTAATACAGTTTTTTACACTGTCCTAAACTACTCTGATTGGATTCATTGTTCAAATATCCAGTCAACTCTTTCCCAACTCCTTCTCAGCTTTACCCGAACTGAGATCGCAGACAAAAACATATCATTCCGGGTCATTCCGAGTGTAGTAACAGGTAGTAACTCCATGTTGTCGGACTTTCACAAATTATATTGTATAACGCTCACACAACTCAGAAATACTACATTTCACAATAGCGACAAAATAAGGTTGACATTTTTTATTTTTACCATAACATGAAATTATACAATTTAACTCTACATGCAGCTGGAAAACCCCACATAAAAGAGTAAAATCCTTAAGAATCAATACCTAGAAGAGATTGGTAGGATTAAAAAAAAAATACCCCTTCCACCTTTTGGCCGTTCCCCTTCTGAGATGACACAATGACACATTAATCTAGCAGTCTTCCAGATAACTACATTTATGACACCTTTCCTGTTGCAAGCGTACATATAATTCAGACTCACCGCCCCCTTAATACTAGACTTGAGTGTAGACACAAAAATGGCGGCTGTTGTAGGTGGATTTTTTAAAGCGTTTGTGAAGTCTCCTGAATTTCACACCAGTAATTGCTAAATGTTATCTCTAATTGTTTGATCTCAGAAAAGTAAGGTGAAGAAAACTTCTAGGAATTATTGGTGTTCAAATTCGAAGGACCGTACAAACGCTGAAAAACACCCGCCTACAACAGCCGACATTTTTGTATCAGTGGGTAGACCTATTAGAGAAATAATACGCAAAATGAATTTTTTGAGTGGTGTCACTTTTACCACGGGTGAGCAATATGCTCTTTAATGGCTTCGATCACTTTAGGTAACTTTTCTAACCATCAGGTGATACCTGTGCATTTTCAGCTGTAAGAATCAAAATTGAAGAGCTCAAAGATGATTTAAATAGCTTATTTAAAACTTTATTAAATTTTATTTTAAACTTTATTAAGGGTGTACTGAAATCCAAAGTGCTTATTTTTTGACTCATTTTAAATTCATTTTTGCTCCAAAATGCATCCAATTGGCGGTTCTCTTATTCAGAAACTTTATAATGTCCGTATTGGTCGATTTTTTGACAAAGGTAGAGTATTTTTCAAAAAATTCTGTCAAAGTGGACATTTTGTACCGAATTTCCCGAAGCAATACTGATGGAAACAAAAAAAAATGATCGTACTGTGAAAATAATTGTTTGTACCGGGTGTCCCAAAAATGACTGATGGATTGTAAAATTCAATAACTTGCAAACGGTGACAGGTATTTAAAAAATTCTTACAGGGAGGTTATGTATGATGTCAGGAGTTTTTGTACTGTGATTCTTGATTTTAGTTTGAATTTAAAACAACAGATGGCGCTGAGAGCGATTGGCGTTCAGTCGAGGCCGAAAGTGACGCCACTCAGCATTGAAGCACCGCGCCCTGAATACTAGATGGCGACTGTCGCAGGCGGATTTATTTTCAGCGTTTGAACGGGCCCTCGAACTTCAACACCAATAATATCTGAAAGTTTTCTTTGAGTTATTTGATCTCAGAAAATCTAGGAATTACCGGGGTCAGGAAAAAAAAGTTCCCATCGTTCCAACCACGATTGGTTGGAACGATGGTTGATGGTTAACCTAGTGAATTTTTTTAATTTGTGGACGGCTCTTTCGCCTTTGAAACTTTAGAAGTAATGTAACAACTATTTCCTGAGGATGACCATATAAGTTGGTCGAAACGTTGAAGTTTTTAATTTGATTTTAATGTATATATAAGTTTTAACTTTGACATTTGTATACACCATTTAGTACATTTGTGATATTTTATACTCACGTCTTTAATGTTGTGCTGTTTCAAGGTGTAATCGAACAGCATTTACATTAATATAAATAACGATTTTTTAAAACTCTCTCAGACTAAAAATTTGCCTGCACTGCTGTTACTTACACATATGACGAATTTAACTCTATTATTTTCCTACAAATACATTTCGCAATTCACATACAATCCCCTTTTCATTTCTCCTCTATCCATAACCGTCACACAAGTTTCAGAAATAATGGTATCAGGAGGTAAACATTGAAAAGAGAGAATCATTTTCTCCGGAGCTTCTGACTGTAGAAAATGAGGATCAGACATCGTTTGAAATGGGAAGAAAAAAACTGTGCATCTCCATTTTCTCTCGCTATAGGAGCAATTTAATAATTAGATAGGACTTCAACTAGAATATATTAAAGAAATAATCAGCGAAATGCACAAAAGATTAATTAAGGTTTTGAAACGTTATTGCAAAAGTATGTTTTAATATATTTCTGTGCAAACATAATGAAGAATTTTGATAAGGAAGGTTGTCTTCTATTAGTTTAAACAACTGTTTCTGAATAGGATATTAAATATTTATAAAATATTATACATTGTGCATTTTCAGTGCATATACGTTTTTTATGTATACGCTTTAACTAACAGTGACAATTTTGAAATTAAATAATTTAAAACATTATATTTTTCTGGTAATATGTATTTAATTTTTTAATTTGATTTAATAATTAGATAGAAACAGACAGAATCATCCTATATATTATTTCTGTTATCAATACCTCTTTTTCTAAGCAAATAAAAAACGCAGAACGATAAATGAGATACCATATGAAGGGATTTTGAAGCGGCTTCTGACATAGTACACTCACATTCGTTAAAACATGTTTTTGGATTAAAAATCGCTGTTAATTAAAAATTAAATTTTCCTAAGCTGATTAGGGACAAAATACCATTATTTACGAATAGTAATCTTTGCTTTACTTAATTGAAAAATATGTGTCATTAAATAAAGCGAAGCTTACCATACAGAAATGGCGGTATTAAAAAGTCTCGAGTAACAGAACAAGTAATCTTTATAGAATGTTAGGCAACACAGTAAATCAAGAATGTTCCAGAAGCAGTGCACGAACTATGTATGGACAAATAAGTTACGTTGGAATCCGTGCAATACTTAAACAGTTGATAGTCCTCTTTCTGTTAATTTTATTAACCAATATAGTTGAATAACGATTACGGTTTTTGTCTATGTACGTCAAGTCAAGTCATTCTGGCTACAGTCTAATTAATATTCATAAAGAAGCTCACATGAGTACGAAATATTTATACAAAGTATTTTCCACAAGTATCTTATGATGTTAATTTGAATAAAAATAAAACTATTCAGAATTTCATAGTGTTTTCAATTTTGATTATTATTAGTATATACAATTAAGATAGCCAAATACAGAGGGGACCAACGGTTAGACAATGCTGTAACAACTTACAGCATTTTAAACTAGACAGCGCATGTGGTGCGATTCATGGGCACAACATCGGCGATCAGCAGTAAATGGGATGAAACATATGCAAATATTTCTTTTGAAGAGAGGATTTTGGAAACAAACAGACAAGTTAGTAATAAGACACCTGTCATAATCACTTTTAGACCACTGGTCACCAGTCATGTTTCCCAAATACTTGTGTCTTGATATTTGATTACTGATTATAGAGGCAATGGTATTGCCAGTTGCTATGCACCTTCTACTTCTAAATAGTTGAATAACGATTATGGTTTTGGTCTATGTACGTCAAGTCAAGTCATTCTTCTATAGTCTAAATTTCGTAAGGAAGCTAACGCGAGTACGAAATATTTACACAAAGTGTTTTCCACAAGTATCTTCTGATGTTAATTTGAATAAAAATAAAACTATTCAGAATTTCATAGTGTTTCCAATTTTGATTATTATTAGTATATACAATTGAGATAGCCAAATACAGAGAGAACTAACGGTTAGACAATGCTATAACAACTTACAGCATTTTAAACCAGACAGCGCATGTGGGTGGGAATCATGGCACAACATCAGCGATCAGCAGTAAACTTGGATGCAACGGATGCAAATATTTCTTATGACGAATCGAGGATTTTGGAAAAAAACCCAGACATGTTAGTAATAAGAGACCTGTCATATTCACTTTTAGACCACTGGTCACCAGTCGTGTTTCTCAAATACGCGTGTCTTGATATTTGACTACTGCTTATACAGGCAAAGTGATTGCCAGTAGCCCTGCATGTTCTGCTTTTAAATTGTCTAACAAGGAGCGGACCAAGCTTGGTAATCACAGATTTTGTTTATTTTTATATGTGTCGTAGGGTAGAAGCCCCTTAGTCTCATATTCAACGGATTTTATACAACGCTCTTTAGTTCTCGAGAAATGGGGGGTATAGAAATTCATGTACGGTATAAAATTAGTGACGTTTATTTTCAACAAAATGATGCAATAACATTCAAACTGTTAAAAACTTTGCTTTATTACGTTCTGTTTTTGACAGATGTGTTATTTCCAGTCAATTGCAACCGAGGCCAGAGATTCAATACCCTTGGAGTTTTTAGTTTTGTGTGATTTTTAGAGGCAAAGTCTTCAGAGGACGCATCAAAATTTCTGGAACAATCGCAAAATTCCATGTTAATTTATGGTAAAAACGAAGGATTACTGAATATGTTATACAATTATAAAAGTTTGGTTTTCGACATTAGAAAGTTAACATCCAGTTCTTAATTACTACATATGTAACAGTCATGTAGCTGTTATTAATTATGATCAATGCTAGCTAAGTCGAAAGGAGCACACGTTTACGTAAAATAAAACAACTTTTATTTAAAATCTTGAAAAAGGAAGGGACTTCAGAAAGCACTGCATAATTTCCCTTATGCCGGAAGAATGTCAATTCCCAAAAATACTTCACTCAGAAAAATATACTTCAAGTAGCAATATCAAAAAAGAGAAAAGTTCAAAAATATCACTTACGACTTGGACGAGCATCAAAACGTCGATTAGGATGACTTAATTACCCATTATGTATGCTAGTCCAATTCCAACTTCAAGATGTTCGCCTACGATAGTTCTGAAATCGGCACTCTGTGAGCGCCAAAACTCTTCTATTCAATTAGTACAAAAATAAGGTAAATCTACTCTTACCAATAGATGGTGCTCCTTCTCTAATGCAGGATCGTTGAGTCAACTAGACAGATCTCAAAAAACCACAATGGGAAAGAATTCGATCCAAAGTTCCACTTCTCCAGTGCGTTCCAGTGCTTAAATACTGCTATATCGATTGACCAGATGCAGAAATTTGCATAGATATCAAAACGAAGAGAAAATTCACAAGTTCCGAGGTTTTACACTCATTCATCAAAAGTTAAAGAAAGATAGCCTTGATCATGTTTACGCACAATGACTGTTATTGGACAAAAACTACGTTCCTAATCGAAACTTCGCCTACTCTTATAAGTCAGAGTAGTCGACACATCATACATAAACAAAAATTAGTTTCCACAATTTTTAGTATTATGAAAAGGCGATTGACAGACGTGTCATTTTTAGTCAACTGTTCACAAGTACCACCAAATTTAAACTGTGGCTATTTCAATTGATGAAAATATTAGATTGTATCAAAATTATTTTCGTTTTTTGAATGTTTTTATACCAAAGCATGTAGCTGGCACTTTCTCACCTCTATTGTTGAACATAAAATGTTATTTAAGAGGATACACGTCTCTATATATTCTATAATGATACAGGCTTCTTTCTTTCATTTTTAGGTCACATAAAGAGTATACAAATGTTGAGATTTTATGAAGCTTAAAGCATGATTTTAAACTATGCCTTAAAACCAATAAATCTTTCCTCAAACCTCGTGCATTTGTAGGCCAGGACAAGAGTAGTGTTCGGACAGTTCAGAACAAAATCAAACGTTTTAGGGAAGGGGCCCTCAGCGTTGAAATCAGACCCATTAGTGACAGGTGAATTTTGACCAATTAAAGAGAAAAATTGGGAGAATCCATTCTCCCCAGTCAATTTTGATGCTAAAAATTAACAAAACTACACATTCAACAATTATTAATGTTTGGCTGTGTACCTTTGTTAATTGAGAAAGTGACAGCTACATACTTTGCTATCAAAGCATTCAAAAAGTGAAAATACTTTTGATACAACCTAATATTAAATATCAAAATTAAAATTATTAAGAAATTCTGAATTACTTTATTTACTCAAATTTAACATTATGAAGGCATTTTTCGCTTTATATGATATAAAGTGGCAATTGGCAATTGTCAGTAAAAACTCTAAAGGATTTTATTAATACATCAAATTAAGTTAACACAGTTAATGTAGTTTAATTATACACAGAGATGCTGAAAGAGAATTTACTTTTCTTGAACTTCAAAGAAAAGACGTTTCGAATGTTTATTATCAACTGAATCGTATGCAACACGTACAATGCACGGGAACATTGCTATACGATTTTCTGCTTTGTGTCGACGAGTAATTTCGAAAGATAGTGATGTCAAATGGCTGTGCGATTATTAGGTTTGATAGTGTTGGATTTATTCTTTTTGGAGCTACCTTAACTGCTATTCAATATGCTAGAAAACTGAACCAAAACGCGAAAACATTCTAAAATTTTCTTAGCCTTTTCGAGTCTTGTGTCCTTAATAGGACATGCCTTTACATCTACTAACATATATACATATATATATATAAGCCAAATAAAGTTTCAAAACAACAGTACCATTTGTCTGATAAGCGCTATAGTGAAAATATCCACACAAATTACACATAGTGGACCATATTTTGCAAGCATTTGGCAGAACCAGAATTCCACAACTTATTTAAGCATTAACAAGTGAAGAACCAAAATTCCACACCATATTTAAACATTAACAAGTGGAAAACAGCAAAACACCAAACAAACAAAAATTAACAAATAAAACCAGAACCAGAATTCTAAACCATATTTAAACATTAACAAGTGCAAAACAGCAAAACACCAAACAAACAAAAATTAACAAATAAAACAAGAACCAGAATTCCACACCATATTTAAACATTAACAAGTGCAAAACAGCAAAACACCAAACAAACAAAAATTAACAAATAAAACCAGAACCAGAATTCCACACCATATTTAAACATTAACAAAGGCAAAACCGCAAAACACCAAAGAAAAAAAAATAAAGTCAGAACCAGAATTCCACACCCTATTTAAACATTAACAAGTGCAAAACATCAAAACACCAAATAAAAAAAAATAACAAATAAAACTAGAACAAGATAACGGAACTAAAAGGCTATGACCTTATCGGCAGTGAGTATATCATAAAATGTGTGTATATCATAAAATAACAGCCATGTTTCAGAATGAAAATTATACAGGATAAATTAGTGTAAAAGTGGCAGTGGGTTTCGTTCAGAGTGTCGCAATGCGTAAATCAAATTAAAAAACATTCTAACACTCCCCCACCGGACCTTACGTCACATTAACCAGTATATCACAGTCCCAAGAAACAGCTTAATGGAAATTGATACATGAAAAACATAGCAGACAATAAGTATAATTTATAACCAAACTTTAGACACGCAGCCACAAAACAAACCAAAATCCAATGTTCAAAAATCCAACCAGGTTTGTTCCGTGTATGTAACCACACAATTTCAGACATCATTGTAAAACCTTACAAAAAGGCTTTAAGCAATAGAAGTCACTGACTGTCAACTGCACAGCAAACACTAAAAAATGGAGACTACTGGCAAAACTCGTATGTGTATTAATATAATTAAGCGATACATTGTTTTTATAATACAAAATACTAATAAAATGTAAAAGCTCTTTTAAAAATAAATTTTTACAAGAACATAATTTTAAAAAGTGAAAAATCTAACCTATAATAACATTAATATAGATGCGTTAGTGTAAATTTGAACATCAATTAACCAACTGGTTATCCTCAAAGCTAAAGTTATCGCGTTTATTTTAAATTGAAATGTGAATACCATTTGAAATATTTATATTCAAGTCAAGATAATGAGCGGCTTTACTGTTTTCGTTTTCTTTTTTCTTTTTTTTTTCAAAACTAACATATCGGGATATATATTCCGTGAGATCTCCAAAAAATCAAAATCATAGTGGAAAATGATTAAATCATGAGTATACCTAAAGGCCAAAAATTTATGTCGTTAATGATATATTACAATATTGAAATTCATTAAAAAAAAAGGTTAACTGCAGTTGAAGAATAACTTGTTCCCATTACTATGCCATTATTGTCGTCCCCTTGTTTAAGGCTTAATACACACTTGTAAAGCTTGTTACAGAAAACTTTTACTACGCAACATTCTTTCGAAGTTAGATTTTATGAATACACTGAACTGCCTATAGTTAATGCACTCAATTATGTATTTTGTATTTCCTCAGCTGTAAAAAACATAAAACCAGAAAGCGTACGACAATGTTTCAGGAAAGCAAGTTTTATATTAAAAGAAAATAAAACTCTTATTTGTGACACAAATGAAGAATGAAACGAAATGGAATGTGTCAGGAGTGAAGAAACTGCCGAAATCTTCATTAACATTGATGATGTGTTACCTACTGAAGAAGAACCAGTTGAACGATTATATTCTTCAGAATCTTCGACAAAAGGGCTACGTGTCCAAACCAATAATTTATGATAAAAAATACTGGAAAGTTGTTATGGCTATTTAATTCTACTATATTTAGAGTTGCATAGGCTAGAAAAAACCCGGTTTAAACCTAGGAATAAACCGGGTTTTTTGGGAATAAACCAGGTCTTTTGGAAATAAACCGAGTCTATTGGAAATAAACCGGATTTTTGCAACTCTAACTATATTACCACATATTCCAAATTTTTTCAGAAGTTCTTCCATGGCATTTCATCATACTATGGCATTCAAAATAACTATGTTGTTAGATTTCAGAAAAATAACATATTCCTTAAATTTCAATAAAACTTAAATTTTCAATTGTATGACTACTTTTAACTCTTTAAATCTAAAAGCATGTTTTTATTAAAAATTAGAAGAAAAAAAAATCGGCTCCGAAGAAGTTAATATAAATTTACATCTTAACCCCTTGAAAGGGTGGTGGGATATTAACTATCCCACTTAATTTTAATTCCGAAATGCTACAATGGCACCAGAATTTTGGAATAAAATTTTGCTTTTATAAGAACGTTAGTAAAATCTTTTATTTATTTTGAAATAAATTTGCTCGTAAATCCTGATATCATCCAATCATTTCAACATTTTAGCAAAAGAAGTACTTTCTTCCTGAAAGGGTTAGAGTTATTATATGAGGACAATTTATATGATAGAAGAATAGAAACAAAAATTTAAAGGGAACTAATTTCTTTGCAATTATAGTAAGTTAAGATAGTTAATATGATTTTAAAAGAGTCAAAAATGTAGAATGAATTTTTCTCTTTTGCTAGAACGCAATCAATACTTATTTATGCTGCCTCCATTGAACTTAGTGGAGGTTGAAGATGAATTGGACTTCTAATATGCATAAGGACCTTTACTCACTACATAAACTCTAACCTTAACAATTTAGTTATTTTTAATGGCAATCATACAGTGTTATTTAGTATTTTTAGCATAATTTATCATTGTTTACTCTAGTATTATTATTCATTCATTATTGTTCATTTAGTATTTACTTCTATCAATTATTATTATCTGCTTCAGCATCTTACAGTACTATTACGTTGTAGTATTATTGTTCAGCATCACATATTAGTATTTAGCATTGCTCAGTAGGTTTGGCAAATTATATTTTAAGATTTTGTACTTTTGGAATCTTGTATTTTCAGAATTTGTATTTCAGCATTACATAGTATAATTATTGCTCAATATCACAAAGTATAATTTAGTAATGCTCAATATAATTAGGTAAACAAACCTGCTGGGCGGGGCTAATTGAGCTTAAGCCTAAAGGTAGCTCTTCTCACCCGACCTTGACCTTGTGAACTTGATGAGATCATAGTTGGAGATATTTATTTTCAACAGGATGGTGCAACAACACTCCCAACACAATCAGAACATTGTTCTATTGCGTGCTGTTTCTGATGAAAGCTTAATTCTCAGATAATTCGCTACCAAAACCACACGATTTCACCCTTAAGAATTTTTTTTGGGGGTGATCTTAAATTCATCGTCTTAACATATTGTTGATCGGCATTTTAATTATAATAACTGTATTTTTAAACAATAGAACCCCGCCTTCACCTCAAAGTCTTGATTGCCTAAATATGGTTTTCGAGTTTGTGCATTCATAACTATTTTAGAATACAAGGATCTTATTTGAAATTTTTGCAGTCTAACAAAATATGGTCAATCATATAATATAAATGCGTATTCTTTCGGAAGAAAATTTACCAATACCTTATAGCAGAAAAAACGCTCGAAAATGGTAGAATTGGGAATTGTAAGGTTGAGGAATGGTAGGTCCGTAGACTGTTCTCCTTTAGAGCGTATTTAAACAAGATTCTGAGCAGCTCACGATTGGATCACTTTGTTGACAAATGGTTCGTTGGTCAATGTTACGACGAGGCGGACATTTCCTACCATGGAACAACGTGGTACAACAATTTGCCGACGTTGGCCTATGGTCCGTTGGTCCAGGTTACGGCAAGGTGAACATTTCTTACCATGGAACAACGTGGTACAACAATTTACCGACGTTGGCCTATGGTCCGTTGGTCAAGGTGAACATTTCTTACCATGGAACAACGTGGTACAACAATTTGCCAACAATTATCCAAAGTTGGCCAACTATTTTGTACTACTTGGGTAAGGATCTACAAGTAGCACAGATTGTTGAATCATCGTAAGCAGTTCGTGGAAACTGTTTGGTAAATGGTTGGGTTAGAAATGATATGGGTGGGAAATGGTAAGTACAGAGACCCTTCTAATTTGTAGTGTATCTGAGCAGGATTCTGAGTAGCTAAAGGTTGATTCACTGTTGGACGATTGTTAGTATATGTTCGTTGGCCAATGGTACGGCTAGATGGACATTTTCATATGCGGGACAGCACGGGACAGCACGGGACAAAAATTAGCCAACGTTGGGCCAACCATTTTGTGCTACTTAGATTCAGTGCACGTCTTTAATGAATAACGTTTGGATTTATAAACAAACTCGTGACCAGTCAACAAGTTGTTGAGAGAGCATTCCTAGCCTATCGCGAAATCCTATTTTAAAGTATGGAACAATTCAGGCACAAAATTACTCATTAGCTGATACAACAACCAAAATTTGGTTTTCCCCATTAGAAAGCTGACATTCGATACGTACGCACTGCGTTTCCTAAAATTATTTCCATCAATTTAAAGAAAGCGACAAGTTTTGAAAATTTTGCTTAAGAAAAATTTCAAAACTTATTGTTATTCTATAATCTAATTTCTTTCTACAACTTTTTATTAATTAACACAATATATGAACATCCCCCTTTACGTTTCTGCTCAAAGTATCTCCGCCGCAGGAACGTTGGTGACAAACGCATCAGGAGGTAAATATGCAAAATGTAAAAAATATATTTTTCTCCTAAATATCTGATGGCGAAAAATGAGATTAAGAGACCGAATGAAATGAGGAAAAAATTACGCTGAAAAATAATTCTCTTTGCTAGAACAGAATTTTCAAATCGATAATTAGAATCGCTTTCGCCGTAGATTTGTATAAATTGATTGAAGAACAGTGTGGATGATAAATTAAATTCTTTATGTATTTTTGGAAAGTAGATTTTCTTAGAATATGAAAGTAGAAACAGAATCATATTCTCAAGTTTTAAAAAATAGAGTTTTGTTATTTCTAATTCTTTATTCTTCAATATTCTGCTCATTGGTGTCATGTAGAAGCATCCCCCCCCCTTTTTTTTTCTCAAATTATTTCCCCAGGAATGTTTTATAAGGGCATAAGGAGATAAATATACACAAGACAAAAATATTTTCTCATGATCTCTGCATGCGAAAAAGGAGATTAAGAGACCTCAGGAAATGAAGAAAACAATAAGTTGGAAATATACTTCTCTTTTCTCCAATAAAAGGTTGAACTCGATAATTAGAATCGAATCCAGAGAGTATTTGTAAAATATGACTGGCGAAAAATGTCAATTATTAATGACTCTTTTATATAATTTTGAAAAATTATTTTTCTTAGAATATAAGTGAAAAAGGTAAGTAGAAACTGAATCATCGGAGTTATAAGGAGTTCTTAAAAGTAAAGAAGTTTTTTCTTTTAACTCCGCAATCTTCTATTCATTAATGGGATGTAAAAGCTACCCCTCCTCCTCGTTTTCCCCTTTCAAATTATTAGCATCTCACGGATGGTTAGAAGGACCAATGGAAGTAAACATTCAAAAGTAAAAAAAATAATAATAATAATTCTCCTGAGACTGAAGGCGAAAATTGAAATCAATAAACTGCACGAAATATAAAATGTCCTTCCGGCCTGTACGGGGACGAAAAGGTAGCTTTCCTATATATTCATTTTTAAATTTTAGCTAATGTTACTCGAAACAGCAAGCTAAACTGCAAAGAACCCGATTACAGAAGATTCGTAAATACTGGATTTGAATAAGAAATTTCCAAATTAGTCAACTATAGCCAAGTTGGCTTCATTTATGAAGTCTTAATTTTGGTCGCCAAACTTGGCGATGTTTTGCCAAGTGCCGCTAAGTTTGGCGAAAATTTGGCGCTAACGGATATGAATATATTGTTTTATGCGTATGATTGGGAAATGATTTCAACAATGAAAGATAATAATTTGCGAGAAATCGCGTTCATTAAAACTCATAAATTAATCGTTTGTTTTTTTGTAATGTGCTGTCTTGTTTCAAAATGTCAGCCACCCTAGAATTTCAAACTACTCTATTTCAGCCATTTTTTAAGATAGAGGTAAAAAAAAATTGCTCCGGAATCCCTGTATCAAGGCCTAACACTTAAGTAAAAAATAAATTTAAATTTTTAACTTTTTTGTATATTTATTCTAGTTTTAAATCTTTCAGTGGCCGCCATTTCGAAATAAAATGGCGGACCAAGCTGGCCAACGAACTCGGTCGAGACATTGGTGAGCTTAATACACACAATTAGTTTCATCCAAATTGCTTTATAAATACGACTGTTATTGTATGACATAGATCATATATATATATATATATATATAAATCAACATTTGAACGGGGGCTGGTTTTGGGGTCTGGGGGTCATTATCGGTGAAAATATACCGAAATTTTCCGGAACTGCTTTCCTCCGAACGGTTGCAATAGGTAGCTTTATACTTTTTTGTATTGAAAACTACCTAAAAAAAAAACGAAAAATAATACACTGTAAAAAATTTTCGTAAAATTTCAGTAGAGGTACCGTAAATTAACGGTACTTGTAGTGTTTTCATTCTTTACGGTATGAGTACCGTACTTCTAAGGTATATTAAGCGTAAAAAAACAGTATGTGTGGTCATTTCGATTATAAACGGTATTTATACTGTAAAATGATTGTTTTTCAGTAAAAAAAATCGCTATTTATACCGTAAAATAAGTATTTTTCAGTAAGGAAAAAGCTGGTAAGCCCCGCCTCAGAGTACGGCAACCGCTGAAGTGATGCTCTTTCTCTTGTTACGGAATGCGTACAGGCCTGAGGAGAGGGGGGGGGGGCGTGCAGCCGGTATATATACTTTAAATATTTTACGGTACATATACCGCCCAGTTAAATTACGGTATATATACTGGTCACAAAGTTGCCAGTATATGTATCGTAATTTTTGACCAACATTTTTTACAGTATAGGGTCAATCGGGGCTAATACCCAGACAACACAAACACATCCTAAAAACATCCAAAAGATGTCATATTTAGGACAAGCTAATATCCTGCGGACCGATGAAATGGTCCTCTCGACAGTTACAGGACATCCCCTAAGTTTCGAAATGTCACACCTTTCAACGTCCTATGGATGTCATCTCATGACACATTTTGGACGGTTATAGGACACTTGCATTATAATCCTCTGGACGGTCCTATTGATATCCTAAAAGCATCCAAATGATGTCATATTTAGGATAAGCTGATATCCTGCGGATGGATGAAATCGTCCTGTAGACACTTATAGGATATCCCCTGGGTGTCGAAATGTCACACCTGTCAATGTTCTATGGATGTCATTACATGACACCTTATGGATGGTTATAGGGCATCCTCTGGGTGTCGAAATGTCACACCTGTCAACATCCTGTGGATGATTTTTATGATATTACTGCCTTCAATTTGCATTTTTGAAATTCATATGTACATACACAAATGACAATGCATAGATCTATTGTCACTGAAAACATTTATTTAATAAATTTTATAGTTTAAAAATATCGTCATTTATTAGAGGGAATAAAAGTTTTTTTTTTTAAAGAAAGGTTATTGAATAATCTTTCTTTAAAAAAAAATATCCAATCTTACAAAGATCTCTCATACACTATATAATTTATTTAATAAAAAATGTTTTCAGTTGAGGTATATATGAATTTTAAAAATGCGAATTGAAGGCAGAAGTATATCTTATATTCTCGATAAAATACAAGAAATTTTGTAAAATTCCTTACTTATATATATTATATAGCCCTTTCATCTTATATTCTCGATAAGATTCAAGAAAATTTAAGAAATTTTGTAAATTTCCTTACTCATATATAGTTATCATTTTACATATTTTATTCTTAATTTGAGCATATAAAATGATGCAATTTAAAAAATTTTCACGACTTTTTTTAAGTGCTATGTCTGAAGTGAAATTTATCATTCTTGTCGTAAGAAGTCATATAAAAACTTAAGGCGGTATTCAAAAAAAATATTTTTCCACGCTCAACACCTCAAAATTTTGAGACACATTTTCAGACTCATTTTTAAAAGTAAAAACATGAAACTTGGCGGCGTGATTTATGAAGAGATTTATAAGGGACCAATGTTTTTATTTTTCGTTCAATTAATTAGAAATTGATTTACAATTATTTTCACAGTACGATAATTTTATTTTTGTTTGTTTCCAGTGCTATCGCTTCGGGAAATTCGGTTCAAAATGTCCACTTTGACAGCATTTTAAAAAATATATTCTGCTTTTATCAAAAAATCGAGACAATACGGACATTATAAAGTTTCTGAATAAGAAAACTTGCCAATTGGATGCATTTTAGAGAAAAATTTAAAAATGTGTCTTAAAATAAGCAGTTTGGATTTGAATACACCCTTAAGTTTTTTTTTAAATGACAATTTTTTTTTTTTTACTTTGCAATTATTTATTTTACTTACTAATAAAAGCATGTAAATACCTGATCCACTTTAGGAACACCCGGTATATGCAACAAATGTTATGCATTTGATTGTCCTCTGATAAGGTGCCACATGAAATTTAAAAGTATCGTTTTGTCCCTCTGATGATGGTTTTACATTGTTTTTCTAGAATAAAGCTACTGCATAAGACATCTGTTAATAATTTTGCATTCAAAACAAATACAGGACAGAAAAGTATGCCCTTTCATATTTAGTGGCCAAAGCACATATTTACTGCTGTGATAATTTGGCTATACAACTTCACATTCAACTTGTTTTACTTACCTTTGTCCTTAAATACATTACCTTACTTTAACAAAATGAGACAGTACCATGATTATGTAAATGCTAATGGCCCAGAAAGTGCATTTTATATATGTCACAAAGTAGTAACACAAATTGGAGAAACATTAAAATATTGTTTGCTTTCATTGTTCTTACTTTAATGTTTAAACAACTTCTGTATTTTAAATAATTGCACATATTACACTAAGTGCAGAATATAAAATAATAAACTTAAATTATTTGACATAGAAAAATTAAATCTTTATGCAAAAGTCATCAGAAGTAAATACCTGAAAATGTTAAAATTTTACTCCCAATTTAATTGGAAATCAGTAAAGGAATAAAAATTAAAAAATATATTTCACAATGTCATGAAAGATAGCATGTGAAAAATGATAATCGCTGTTGAATTATCTTATTTATTATTTTTAAAAATTCTATAATGTTACAAATTGCACAGTAAAAAAAGTCACATCAAAAACAAAACAAATATTTATTTACAACTTTCACGATAAAATACAAAACAAATATTTATTTATAATTTTCCACAATAAAATACAAAACAAATATTTATTTACAACCTTCCACATCACAAAATGTAGTTTGTTTTATTTATATATATTTTTTTCTTTGCAACAATCTGGTTTCTTACACCTTGCCCTTGTCACAGAAATTTTTGCTCGGCACACATCTGTAAAGAAGAAAAGAAAAAATATACATTTCTACCTAACTTTATAAGTGCATCACATTCATTCAAAATGAATAAATCAGCATTTTATACAATAATTTGTTACTGTTTGTTTCTTCAAAAGATCTTACAGTAAAATTTACAGTTATTTTTAGGAATTTTATTATTTAAGCCTTATGGGATGTTTGAACAACTATGAAAAAGTAAAAGCAGTGCTAAAGCACATCTTATTTTATGTAGAAAGACATCATACAGCATGAAAGCACCTGCCTTGTTTTGTGTTGAATAAAAAAAAAATCTTAATATTTATAACTGATGGTAATGTCATATTTTTAATAATTAAAAATGATGGTAATTACAAGCAAAATGTACTACAGTAGACTCCCCAAATCCACATGAGTCCATCATAACACTGAAGTTCAGCACATTTTTGAATTATTTGCAGATTTATGGTATATTTACATTTTTTAAGCAGTAATACGAATGTAATAATGCATTTGAAATTACAATGAATGTGTCTATAATAACGTAAATTATTAAGTAAAACAAAGTACTAAATATTAAGAAAATGTAAAACTTGATTAAAATATAAAAAGTAAAGATCAAGTAAGTATTTAGTAATGTGTAAGGCGTAAGTATGCTAAATAAAGATTAGATATCATCATCATCAACAACTGTTTTCAATCCACTGCTGGATTCTCTCCCAGATTTTTCCATTGTTTCCTGTCTAGTGTTTTAGTCATCCAATTAACACCGACCACTTATCTGATTTCGTCATTCCATCTTACTTGAGGTTGTCTTCTTGGTTGTTTTACATCACTGGGATACTACTGCAGGGTGTTTGTGCTCCATCTACTGTCTTATCTTTTTGCAATGTGTCCCGCCCAGCCGTTTAATTCTTTCAACGATGTCAAAAACTTTCGTCTAACTTCTCATCCAGGTTATTCTTTTTCTGTCTCTTCTAGTTATGCCTAGCGTACATCTTTCTATACTTCGCTGTGTTCGGGTCCGGATATCGGGTTGCGTTTGGTGAAGGAAACACACTCAATGAAGAAGTTTCTGTAGAAGCATTTTAGTCATCAATATTGGTTTGACACTAAATGGTATTCGCCGTTCCGCTGCACCAGATTTAGTACAGCAATCCTATACTTTACAGATTAACAAACTACAACTTGTGTGTTTCATTTTAAAATGCTTGTTGCACTTATGCTGAATTGGTGTTTGTTATGAGAACATAAAATTTCTTTTTATAAAAGCTATGATTTATCAAACTTATAAGTTATAATGCTCTAAAATAAGACTTATTTTTGTATGGAGTAAAAAATTCAAAAAGAAAATAACAATGTGTGCAGTATTTGAACACACAGCAAATGTAATATGGTGAGAAAATGCTTTTTTAACCATTAAAATAATGTCAGGGCTTAATATACTTATATATCTACCGTATTATTGGGAATATCCGCCGTACCAAGGAAAATCTGTTTTTAAAAAAGTATATCCATATAAGCGGCGCACCTGTAAAAATCTCTTTTTTTAAAATGTATATCCATGTAAGTGCCGCACCCAAGGAACTCAAATTTATTTACAAATATTTTCACTTAAATGCCACAAAAAAAATTAAACTAGTAATTAAATGTAAAGAACTATTGTAATATTATTAATATATACATATGAATAATTTCACTTAAGTGCTGAAAAAAAATATGTATATATATAAGGATATCATATAGAGACTTTGTGCCGAAACTACTTTAGCATAACTAGAGCTTTTTTTTTTTTTTTTTTTAAGGGCAGAGGGAGATTTTTTTTTGGACAAAAGACATGTTAGATTTAAGGTATGCAAATGACAAAAAAATTTAAACAAGCAAAATATTACTGAAAAATGTTATGTAATAAACCATTATGAAAACATTTAAAAAATATGTAGTTTTATGTTAACTCCCCTTACTACTGCTAAAAGCACCTTTTCGTCGCCGAAGCAATAATCAAACAGAGAAAAATACTAATACAGTATTTAATCTATACCATCAGAAGCTGATGATCTTATTCTGATAACGTTCGGCGGCTTCCGACTGCAAATAGTTGAATAAACAAAACAAAAACCACATATAGTTCTCTCCTTTTTCTTTGCAGTTGCTTTTTTGTGAGGATGCTCTCATTTTCTAATAACTGATTATTATTTTTTTTTTAAGTTTGTTACACAGCCTAATTTACTATTATTGAACTTGCTGAAAACTTGAACAAATTTCGTCAATTGACGATGGAGATATCAATTATTTTTTTTAATAGTAAGGTAAAAACAGGTTTTGCTTTTCATTCTTTTTCTTTTAATTATTTTTCCTGTTTGCACGAAGCTCATTTTTTTTCCCATTTGGCACTAACTATTACGCTTGACAACAATGGTGTTGATATAACAGAGTTTAGAGTTACCTAGAATTTAAATATTCAGGGCCGAAATTAGCTTTTTTTTCACAGGGGCAAACAGGGATTTTGGCACCCCCACTAACCCTACTTTTCTCGCAAAGTAAATTTACAAAGATAATTTTACTAAGTTTTTAATACCTGACTTATTTTACACTGAAAAATATGTAATCATAAAATACGTAACAGTGAACTCTGTGCTTTGTCAAATACTTAGTCAATAAAACCTGTGAATACAGAATCAAAAGGAACAAGACAGAATTCAGTTTTATACAAGTTTTCGTCTTAGCAAATAGAATTGATGCTATTGTTATTGTTGGATCTGTGTATTTTTTCATTTAAGACAGGATTCTATTACAGAAAGATTTTACTGTAGTTATAGTATTACATTACAATTGAACAGATGTTTAAAGTCCTAGTGTTATGAGTCACAATGTCTTAAGAACTGAAAAACCAGGATTTTCTGTAAGAATAACAATGAATTCTAATACTGTAAAACATCTTTGTATGTTATCTACATACAGTTTCATGGAGCTATCATTTATACTGTACTTTCTATTTATAGACTAATATGTTTAGATACTTTCCTGAACCTAAATTCCAAAATATAATAGTGACTCGGAGCAAAAAAAAAAAAAAAAGTTTTTAAAAAGTATTTATGTTAATTTTCTACCCTTTATTTTTTAGTGTCCCATGAATTCTCAGTTTTTCTTTTGAATTTTCCAACTACAAAACATTTTTGCCCAAATTTCATATACTTTTTTTTGTATCAAGCAACAAACCAAATGTTCATTTGTCGTCCCCCATGCCTTCCATTCTGGTGCCCGGGGCACATGCTCCCTCTTTACTCCCTTTAGTTTTAGCCCTGAATATTAATAATCAAAAAGTGCTGCAGAATGTTTACATTTAAAATAAATGTCAATTTACTTAAAATCTTGGTACTTTTCGGTTAGCCGGGTACCACTAATTAGAGATCTGCACGGGCCGGGCTCGGGCCTAGTTTCCTTCACGGCACTCGGGCTGGGCCTGGTCTCCACTCGTTTTGGGCCGAGCTCGAGCCGGGGATGGGCCTAGTGATTACTCTTTACGGCTTGGGTTCGGGCCTTACTTTTTTCCTGAAGGATCAGACCGTGCCTTAAATTATTTTTTCCGTACAGAACCGGGACTGGTTTCATCCTTCCTAGTCTTCACACCCCAAAATTTTCAGTCCTGGTTTTGACACTATGAAAATCATTGTCTCGGCTTGGCCTGGTCCGTTCGAAGGTCAGTAAAATAAGACCTGGCACAAAAATCTTTGAAAAAAATGCACATATTTTTAAATTGCCATTATTCTACAATTAAACATTAAATGTATAGCATTTTTCTGATTTTTAACACTTCAATACATGGAATATGGATTAACAATATTAATGATAACTTAAACATATACATACAACAAATAGAGATTTATAAAAAAAATAAATATCGCAGACTGTGGCACTTCTATAAAAAAGAAGATTATAAACATGAAAAAAAAGGGCTTAGATAGGAATTTTTGGTTAGATCTCCTACTACAAGGCATATTTTTAACCAAATCATCATAAAAATCAATGTTTTGTAGAAATTAACTCGGGCCGGCCTTTTAGCTTTTATACCGGGCCGAACTTACTTTTAAATCGGGCCGGGTCAGGCCAATATTTTTTTTGCTCGGGCCAAACTTTTGATTTTTGTATCAGGCCGGGCCCGTGCAGACCTCTACCACTGATATATGTACACATGTATATATACACATATATCTGCAAATACATATATATACATTACATATATGTATATATATATATATATATATATATATATATATATTTGCAGATATATGTGTATATATACGTGTACATATATCACTGGCACCCGGTTAACCGAAAAGTACCAAAAACTTTAACATAAAATTATGGTTTATTTCTTCTGAAAAAAAAAAATAGTTTGAATTAAATGTACTTTAAGATAAAATGAAGATTTTCTATACTTATATGACTGCTAAAAAGATATCTTTGCCATCTGAGTGTTAATATTTATTGCCTTTTGACAGGTATGCTAGTAGAACTTTTAATTTTTGTATCGGGTCGGGCCGAATTTTTTTTTATTTTTTGTATGGGTACCAATACAAAAATTAATTTGGGAGATCTATCAATGTTAACTGAATATTTTAGAAATTACCGAAAAAAAAAATCAGTTTTCAAAAACAAGCCATGGAATATAAGCATTTGGGCAATTCCAAGCCAATGTTACAATTTCTAGAATTTTATATTTTAGATCAAATAGGTAATATATATTTTTTCTGATAGTATTAAACCTATATTTTTTATATTTGCAATGCATTTTATAAAATTTTGAATAGTCAAAATCAATAAAATTCACTATAATCGCTTCTGTTTACGTGTTTATTTGTTTGTCTGTTACATGTTAAATGTTGGCTGTTACAGGTACGATTACATATTTTTCATAACTATCTTATGGTAACAGTCAAATTTTGTGAAATATATTTGTTTCAGAACGCCCTCTGAATGAAAATACATTTTTATTATAATAAATTGTAAATTATTTTATAAGTAATATATCGATAAATATCAAGGTATCTGAAAAGCATGGTAATTCATGTTTGTCTGTTACATTAACATTTTTTTAACCATAATTATTTACATTAAATAATTTATTCATAATAACTATATTAATTTATCTTCTAATAAATATCATTATGCTAATTAGCCCTTTTTGAATTACATAATTATTATTTTTTAAATGAGATAAGGCCTTTTTCCCGCTTTGTCAATTAGTCTGTTACAATGGAATTGCCCATTTAAATAAATAAATAAGTAAAAAAGTTCCAAAGCACAACAATTCATAAATCTGCTTAAATACAAAAATATGACAATTCAATAAAAACTATAAAACTACATGCTCACATAATCTTTTATTTTTAAGAAAAAGAAATAATAATAATAAATCAATTAAACATACCACTGCTTAGAGTCCATTGCAGACGTCTTTGCCAGCATTTAGCTCAATTTACATCTGGATTTTTCAAAAATTACTTGCATAGACTCTAAAATAAAGAAATAACTTTGAAATGAAGCATGTGTAAATAAATGTGTCAAATTAACATTTTAACCTGTCAGCACACACGCTAGGATAAAATCTACCCCAGCTCACAACTATTACTTAAAAATGTGAGAAAATTGTTCGTGATCATTCTGAGCTTTATTCTGGAGATTAATTTCGGAAAATGAGAGATTTGAAGTTACTGAAAAAATAAATAGCTCGAAAAGTATTTGTCAGAAAATTGTTAATTCTCGACAAATACTAGATACGCCGTTTCTTTTTAATATATATATTAAATATAAAAAATCTGTTAGAATTAAAAAAAAAAAAAGCCGTTTTCAGCGCTGTTCTGTAACTCGGGAAGCCCGGGTTCGATTCCTTAGTATTATTTAATAATAATGTACGCCGAGTTTCCCCCAGGTTTAAAAAAGGGCAGGGGGCTGCTGGTGAGGAAAGGGCACTTTTTTTATTCTTAAGGGCACTTTTCAGATTCCTATTGGCACTTTTTTTAATTATTAAAGGTATTCATTTGGTTTTTAAAGCCACTTTTGATATTTAAAAGTCGATGCACTCTTTTTAAGACAACATTGAGTCAGTGTTTACTATGAAAGCAAATTTTTTAATGCAAAAAGGAGAAAGGGCACTTTTTTTTTACTGAGCGGCAAAAAGGGTGCTAATTATTTTACTGGAAAGAGCAAGAAGGGTGCTAATTCTTTTTATGAGGGGAAAGAAGGGTGCTATTTTGTAAACCAAAGGGCAGGCAGGGTGCAGCACCTTTCTGAAACTGTCTGGGGGAAACTCTGATTGTACGAATTCAAAAACCAGCTCAGGCTAAAAGTGTCAATTTCAAATTAGTTGTATATTATATAAAGCAGGATTACAAAAAAGTCAGCTTGAAATGTTTAAAGAGTGGCTTTTACTAATTTTAGTTTTAACTGCCATTAGCTTTTACATTTTAAAGCATTTTACTTTTAAACCATAATTCTTCAGATAAAATTTTTTATAGCTTAACTAATTATATATATTAGGCACTTTATTGCACTAGAATTTAATAGCATTATTTATCCATATTAAAAACATCAGTATTAAAGTCACACATGCATAAGAGAAACTCATAGTGAATGTAGGAAAAAAAATTTGCACACTCCTTTATACTTTTTCGATTTTGATTACATGTTTTTTTATTAAGATACTTTCACTTTCAGAAATTGTTTTGAAAGCGAAAGAAAGGAGGGGGGGGGGGTGATCTTCTAACTGTTTTTTAAGTGTTTGAAGTTTTAAAAAAAAGAGAGAAGTGGGATATGTATCTGCGAGTCACTTTTAGACTCACTGTTGTAAGATCTGAGTGATGGTTCAAAAATTTTCTGCGATTTCTGTGTAAAATACAAGTAAACTTTAACCCTGAAAATTATGAAAATAAAAATTTAAAAAAAACATTTACATAGTACCATCCAATAATTCACTTGCCAGCGGCAACTAGATTTATGTAATTATTACATGACGACTCTTTTAAATATTGGCTAAAGTTC
The DNA here is from genome assembly GCA_963931845.1 of Maratus michaelseni. Taxonomy (NCBI): domain Eukaryota; kingdom Metazoa; phylum Arthropoda; class Arachnida; order Araneae; family Salticidae; genus Maratus; species Maratus michaelseni. The sequence goes on from OZ007594.1 coordinate 85,095,918, forward strand.
CATAAGTGGGTATGTTGCTAAGCTTAGCATGCGGGAAATTTTCTGCAAAATTCGGAACTTTGCAGAAAATTTTTTTAGGGGGAATTTTTTTTTTAAATATTAAAAATTTAACAATATTTCTCAATTTTATGCACGATTTATTTACTGTTTGCGCACAATTCAAAATTTAAAGATGCAAAACACTGTTGTGACATTACAGATGCTTGCGAAGTGGTAACAATATTAAGGATTGGGTTGTTTCTAAATGCATTGACAAAATAATTGATAAAAATTCAGCTCATTCTATCGTGGATTTTTAGCTTTATTATTATTTTTAACCAAAATAATTATTCTTTAATTAATATTAATTAATTTTAAATGGTAATTATTTTAAACTACTGTTTTTAATTTATATGGTCAAAATAATACAGCACGTAATTTTATTAAACATTAAATTAATTTGCAGAAAGTTTTTAACTCAATATTTATGTGCGCAGAAAGTTTTTGGTTTTATACAAGTCTGCTGATGATACGTTTTTTCAATATAGATGATTATTTTGGTTAAAATTCCCTACATTTTTTCTAATTAATTGCTAATAATATTAAATAAATAACTGATAATATTAATAGGATATGCTAACAGTTAAAGGCTAATACTGTTTTTAGTGTGATCATCTGAGCCTCTTCTGTTTTAGCACTATTTGAAAGTAAAAATTGCTTATTTAAAAATATGTTTGTTCATCTTTCACAAAAGTTGCATCCTAAAATTATAACCCCATAAACAAGAACATTTCTGACATACAATGGTTATATAACGCTTTGTTAAACTCTAAAACTGGTATTTGTTTACAGATATATGGCAGTTCCCACTGCCAATTTGTTACCAATTTCCTAAATAATAGTACCATGGGTGACCACACAATTGTTAAAGAAGACTTTCATTTGTTTCTGGAAATTGTGTTCAAAGAAATGTTGATGCTTGCTACAAACAAACATCTAAATTTTGTATTGTGCTATTTGCACCATTCACATTTTTCAAAAAGTAACGTGTTACACAAAACTAAGAAAATAATTAGCAGCTACAGTAATTTCACTACTTTTGATCACAAGCTATTTTATATCCAAATTGCAGAGTTTCCTCTAGGCAGTTTCAGGAAGGTGCTGCACCCTGGCTGGCCTTTGGTTTAAAAAACATCACCCTTCTTGCCCCTCATCAAAAAATTAATGCTCTTCTGGCCCTTCAACCAAGAAAATTAAGCCTTTACAGTTTGTAAAAAAAAAAAAATTACTTGCATAATAAAAATTGACACATTGTTGCAATTCGATAGGAGTGTTGTAACATTTAAAAGCATAAGTGCATTTAAAATTGAAAGAATGAATTTAAAAAATATAAAAAGTGCTCATATGGATCTAAAAAAATGCCCTTCAGAGTCAAAAATGTGCCCTTTTCCAACTTCCAGCACTCTACGCTTTTCTTAAACTGTGAGAAAATCTGACATTGTCATCTAAGTTAAAACATATTAACTGTTACGTTTAGAAGTATGTTTTTCTTTTTACAATATTTTGTGACAATAATTTAAAAGTGGTTAAAAATGTATTAATTTGTTAAGATTTAATAAATATTATTAAAATGTTTAGCAAATACATGCATATATATTATATATTTTTTTGAATATATACATTTGCTTTAATTAATATATATCAATATGCATTAAAATCTATGTAAAGAAATAAATATAAGTAAATCTTCATTTTCACACAGAAAATGTAATCTTGAAAATTCTCAGAAAGTAATCAAAGTGGTTGTATTTTCTTTAATAATTTATCAAACTGTTAAATACAGCCCACTACTGTTGCGTTTACACTACCATTTCTATTAACATTTACCATTAAGCCTACATGAATAATTAGGTCTATATACACTTCGCCTTCACACAAGAAAATATAAGTATATAAACGGAATTTATAAATAATAGAATTACAAATGAAAAAGATAATTCTTACCGTTATTGACCTCAGATTACTATTTATTAATCAGATTCCGAAAAGCCGATCACGTTTCTTCATTCACCAAAAAGCAAAATAAACTTGTCTGGTAGGTAGGTTGGTTGATACGTTAGCGTAGCGTGCAGAGGAAGGAAGCCAAGGAAGAAAGTCAATTTGCGGATGTGCGTTCTATGACATTCGCCGGCTGTTTTGTGGACAATGTATTTAAACGGTCCGTTGTCAACTACCTTCCGGATATTCACTGGATAGTTTTATAGGATATGACAACTACAGGATTTGCTGGATCATTATAGATCGTCCGAAGGACGATTGTGGTTGTCTGGGTATGTGACAAAATTCTAAACTTTTCCTGTTACTTGATCTTTTGACTCTAGACATAAATAAAAATACTGTAGTTTGGGTTTTTCTTTTATTTTATCTTATTATGAATACAAACATAATGCATATCATAAAAGGTATCAAATCCGTTGGATGATTTATACGAAAATCTATACTTTTTTTCCGACAGTGGTTTATATCCTATTCTCTAAATAGGAACTCAATCGGAAGTACGGTTTGGGTGATATCGTATTCACTAACACATACACAGAGACCATAATTGCAACACCCTCCTTACACTATGTTTTCGGAAATTAAAACGAAAATGTTATAAACCATATGTACACTATTCATGTAATAAAATCACTAATTATTATTAAAACTGTTGTAGCAGATGTAAATCCTTGAAGTGATAAAAACAGAACATACAAAGGCTTATAAAAACCTTTTAATATGATGATCGACACGATAAACAAACTATTCGCGCAAAATTTTGAAAATAAACTTGAAAAACAAACCACGAGATCATGTGTAACAAAAGCAGAGGATTAAAAATAGTCAACTGTAAACGTGATAATTAATATTTTCTTATTGCTTTTTTTAAAATTGAAAAACATCTCGTGCCAAATTTTAGATAATTTTTATTATTAATTATTAATAATAATAGCAATTATTATTAATTAATTATTATTACTATTACTATCCTCTAAATTTATGTTTTTGTAGTTTATTTTCAAATTTTTGTGAGAATAGTTATGTTTATCGTGTAGATATTGATAATGGCGCCGTTGGTGCTTTTGAAACATGTCGATCATCATATGAAAAGGTTTTGGGTTCTATTTTTATTACTTTAAGCATTTACGTCTGTGTTTTAATCTTATGTACACTGTAAAAAATAATTTGTTGATTTTACAGAAAAAAATTGTCAGCCAGGACACCAGTAAAAATTGTTTATTTTACGGAAGTAATCTGTATTTATTACGAATTTACAGGAAAAATATGTTAAAATACCAGAAAATTAGTAATAAATACAGATTATTTCCGTAAAATAAACAGATTTTTATTGATATCCTGGCTTACAGGCTTTTTCTGTAAAATCAACAATTATTACTTTCTTCTATCTTTACAAGAAGAAAGTATTAGATTCATGAAAATTTTCGACTTCCAGTTTTCGACGGATTCATACGTTTTAGAAGGTCCTGAACACGATTTGACTGTTTTTAGAAAATGTCTGTCTGTGAGGGTGTGACTCTGTCTGTCTGTCTGTGACAAAATTTTTGTGGACGCTCTATCTCAAGAACTAATGCTCGGAATTTAATAAAACTTTATATTCAGTTAGTCCCTGATATAAATTGGTGCTGATTAGTTTTTGGCAAAAATCGCCCAGCAGGTGGCGCTGCTATACAGCTTTTTTCGCGATTTCCGCATTAGCTCTATCTCAAGAACTAATGCTCGGAATTTAATAAAACTTTATATTCAGTTAGTCTCGGATGTAAATTGTTGCTGATTGGTTTTTGGTAAAAATCGTACAGCAGGTGGCGCTGCTATGCATCATTTTGCAGGATTTACACGATTTTAGCGATAGTCCTATCTCGAGAAATAATGACGGAATTTAATAAAACTTGAGTTTCAGTTAGACCTTGATATAAATGGGTGCTGATTCTTTTTAGTGTATGCGAAACCTGTGTGAGATAGAAGAAAATTTTGGGATTGACACATCCGACTAGTTTTACATTGTATGTGAAACTTTATGGTCTACACTCTATATCAGCCATACTCAACTTTTTTTTTTCTTGCGGGCCGCAAATATATGCCTGGGAAGTTAGGCGGGCCCAACACACTTATAATATAAAAGATAAAAAAAAAATAATAATTAAAATAGTAAGATAACAAAGATAGTATAACAAAGTTATTATTATCACTAGGTTTGAACGTTTGTCGCGGAAAAAATGTTACATAAAATTTTTAACGCCATATTTCTAAACAATACTTTTCATGTAGATTTCACTTGCAAATGTTCTAGATATAAGCCGCGAAGTTTTGTTGTTTCGAAATAGTGGTGTAAAAAATTTTAGTGCCAATTTTTTCCGAGACAAACGTTCAACCATAAAAAGCTGTATTAGCTATATAATAAGTATACAACGTATTATAATAACAATTTAGAATTTTTAAGTTTCAAAGAAAAAGAACACAGGAGATTTTGTCTAATAAATCCTGGACGGGTCTAGTTGAGCCGAAAGGTAGGCCTCCTCCGAAAGGTAGGTCGCCCGGTTTGACTTTGACCTTGTCTAATAAATCAGTGTTTTGCTTAATGCAAAAACCTTTTATTTTTAAGGTGCCTGACTACGTACGGAGCAATTTTCCCAAAAAAGCTATTTAATTATTTTTTGAAGTTATTTTTATTAAGATTATGACTAGAAACTGTGTAAAAAGGTAAAAAAATATTTCATTCATTGATTAAATTTTGGTAAATGGGGGATTTTGTGGTAAATTTTAGTGAAATTTGGTCCAATACGCAAAACGCGCTACAGAAAAATATATTGTATGTATCTTAATTTTCTTTTTACATTTCATACTTATGACATTCATGAAGGCAATGAACTAAAATCTAAGAGATATTTTAAATGTTAAAAAACTTATAGCATATCGCACCTTTTTACATGCTGATTTTCTTAAAATTCATCGACGTCTTTCCACGAAAACATCCATAAAACAAAAAAATATTTATTATAAAATTAAATCTGTAGTTCATTGCTTTCACAATAGTATAAACAACATGCATTTTAAATTTCATAGTGATATTCTAATAACTTTTTGAGAAATCATGTTCTGCGTGTGGAATTTTCACCAAAAATTACATTTTCCAAAAAATGATTTAAAGTTGTGATTTATGTTTTACTACAAGAATTTACACAGGAATATGCATATAAACTTCACTGTTTTTATGAGCCATACTCTTTTTTTTTTGAGTACTGAGCCTTTGTTTGTTTCTAGAAGGCCGCATAGTATTGCTTCCCCCCTCCCAGTTAGTACCTTTAAATAGTACTTCCGGTCCTTTAAACAGTACTTCCGGTTTGAGTGACAGCTGTTGAGTAGTTTAAAAACCGCTACAGCTCGAGTTCTATTTACCATACAATAAAAATAAATACATTTTTGGAAAGGTAAAAAGTTGGGCTTTAATAAAATGTAATAAAACCATTTTGACAATTTTGGTCGAAAACCACTTTTTAAACGTAGTCAGATACCTTAAATTGTAGAAATATATAGTTCCAATTTAATTAATTATGAATAATATATGATCGGTGTTGAAGATTAAGAAAAACATATGCACAAATAGTAGTACAAGTAGCACAAATATTGCTACATGTACTACTGTTAGGACTACATGCAAAATAGGACTACATGTAAAATGAACGCCTGACTAAACAAACGGCATTTAAGATGTTTTAACAATAATTATAAATAACAGGTCAGATTTGGTCTTCCCATGAAAATGTGTAAAACAACAGTAAAAGCTTTAAATACTTTTTGTCTACATCTCAATTATTTATTTAAATATGGACTACAGATTATGGGTCGCGGGCCGCACATAAAAGGTCGCCGGGCCGCAGGTTGAGTGTGGCTGTCTATATCAATATCAATTTAATCAACGACATTTCTTAGCTGGTTATTACTATTATTATCATCATTATTCTGCTACGTAATGTGGAATTAAAAACGCTTTCGAAAACTGGCAAAAACATTTGAAGACCCTTTTATTCACGTGCAGCAGAAGATACAAAACTTTTCGTATGTTAACAAAATAAAATAAAATAAAATAATAATAATTTTTAAAAGTTTTTTTTTACAAACTCTCAATTCTATAATTTTCGATGCATTAACTTAATACATAACTGATCTCCCTTTCTTCTCTTCAGAATTGACATTATACGAATGTTGCTTATAAGAATACCGAAATATAAATAAATTTATAAGAGATAAAATAACTTTTTCCTAGACCGATGTAGGCGCAAAATGAGATTTAGAGTCTGCATGAAATAAGGGAAAAAATATGTTGGAAAATGAATTCTTATTTTTCCAACAACCTGATAATAACAATCAACTTTAGAGATATTTGTAAAAATTGATTGACGAAAAGTGTGAATGATTAACTAAATTATATATGTGATTTGAAAAAAAAAAAATTAGACTAGTTGAAAATTATAATAAAAATGGAAACTGAATCATCTTTCTGAGAAAAATAAGATTAGGAATCCGCAGAAAAATAAGAAAAAATTATGTTGGAAAACTAATTATCGTTTATCCAACAATTCGATAATTAGAATCAACATTAGAGGGTAGATTGTAAAAATAAATTGACGAACAGTGTAAATGATTAATTAAATTCTCTACGTGAATTTGAAAAATAACTTAACTCAGAATATGTTGAAAAATGTTGATAAAAATTGAAACTGAATCATTTTTCTGAGAAAAATGAGACGAAAAACCCGCAGGAAATAAAGGAAAAATTATGTTGGAAAACGAAGTATCCTTTCTACAACAACTTGTTAATTAGAATCAGCTTTAGGGTGTAATTTGTAAAAATTGATTGACGAAAAGTGTGAATGATTAAATAAATTATTTACTGGATTTGAAAAAAGGAAGAAAAAAAAACCTTAATTCAGAATTTGTTGAAAAATATTAAAAAAAATAGAAACGGAATCATCTTTCTGAGAACAATGAGACTAGAAACCCGCAGAAAATGAAAGAAAAATTATGTTGGAAAACGAAGTATCTTTACTCCAACAACTCGATAATTAGAATCAAGTTTAGGGTGCAATTTGTAAAACTTTATTGACGAAAAGTGCGAAAGAATATTTAAATTCTTTAAGTGAAACATACTCAGAATATGCTGGAAAATGTCAATAAAAATAGAAACTGAATCATCTTTCAGAGAACAATGAGACTAGAAACCCGCAGATAATGAATAAAAATTATGTTAGAAAACGATATAATTTTCTACAACAACTCCTTAATTATAATCAGCTTTAGAGTGTAACTTTTAAAAATTGATTGACGAAAAGTGTGAATGATTACGTAAATTCTATTTTGAAAAATAACTCAGAAAATGTTGAAAATGTTAATAAAAATAGAAATTGGATCATCTTTCTGAGAAAAATGAGATCAGAAATCCGCAGAAAATGAAGAAAAATTATGCTGGAAAAATAACTCTCTTTTCTTCAACAACTCGATAATTAGAATCAACTTTAGAGTGTAATTTGTGAAAATTGCTTGACGATAAGTGTGAATGATTAAATAAATTATTTATTCGATTTGAAAAAAAGAAGAAAAAAAACCTTAATTCAGAAATTGTTGAAAAATATTAATAAAAATAGAAACTGAATCATCTGTCTGAGAAAAATAAAGTTATGAATCCGCAGAAAAATAAGGAAAAATTATGTTGGAAAACTAATTATCGTTTCTACAACGACTCGATAATTAAAATAAACTTTAGAGAGTAATTTGTAAAAATAGATTAACGAAAAGTGTAAATGATTAATTAAATTCTCTACATGAATTCGAAAAATACTTAACTCAGAATATGTTGAAAAATATTAATAAAAATTGAAACTGAATCATCTCTCTGAGAAAAATGAGATTAGTAGTAAACAGGAAAATAAGGAAAAATTATGTTGGAAAACGATTTATCGTTTCTCCAACAACTCGATAATTAAAATAAACTTTAGTGTGCAATTTGCAAAAATTGATTGACGAAAAGTATGAAATGATTAATTAAATTCTTTACGTGATTTGGAAGAAAACTTAACTCAGAATGTGTTGAAAAATATTAATATAAATAGAAACTGAGTCATCTATCTGAGAAAAATGAGATTAGTAGCAAACAGGAAATAAGGGGAAATATGTTGAAAAAAGAATTCTCTCTTTTCCAACAACAAGATGATGAATCAACTTTAGTGTATAATTTGTAAAAACTGATTGACCAAAAGTGTGAGTGATTAAATAAACTCTTTACGGGATTTGAAAGAAAGAAACATAATTCAGAATATGTTGAAAAATATTAACAAAAGTAGGAACTGAATTCTCTTTCTGAGAAAAATAAGATTAGGAATCCGTAGGAACTGAAGGAAAAATTATGTTGGAAAAATAATTCTTTTTTTCTCCAACAACTCGATATTTAGAATTAACTTTAGGGTGAAATTTGCAAAAATTGATTGACGGAAAGTGTGAAGTGAATGATTATTTAAATTCTTTACGTGATTTGAAAAATAACTTAATTCGGAATATGCTGAAAAATATGAATCAAAATAGAAACTGAATCATCTTTCTGACAACAATGAGACTAGAAACTCACAGAAAATGAAGGAAAAATTATGTTGGAAAACGAAGTATCTTTTCTACAACAACTCGCTAATTAGAACTTGCTTTAAGGCGTGACTTTTAAAAACTGATTGACGAAAAGTGTGAATAGTTAAGTAAATTCGATTTTGAAAAATATAACTCAGAAAATGTTGAAAAATGTTAATAAAAATAGAAATTGGATCAACTTTCTGAAAAAAAAATGAGACTAAGAATCCGCAGAAAATGAAGAAAATTATGTTGAAAAAAAAAATCTCTTTTTTCGAATAGAAGGTTCGGCTCAATAATTAGAATTGACTGGAAAGTGAATTTATTGAAACTGCAACTACTAAGTGAACAATACTAACTTATGGTTAATTAAATTCTCGATATTAATTTTTAAACTAATTTTCTTTAGTATATTTTGTTAAAATATTGACCAAAATAGAAAATGAATCATCCCTCTGAGAGAAATGAGATTAGGAGCCGGCAGAAAATAATGGAAAAATTATGTTGGAAAAAGAATTCTCTTTTCTCCAACAACTCGATAGTTAGATCAACTTTAGGGTGCAATTTGTAAAAATTGATTGACGAAAAGTGTAAATGATTAATTATATTCTCTACATGTATTTGAAAAATAACTTAACTCAGAATATGTTGAAAATTGTGAATAAAAATTGAAACATAATCATATTTCTGAGAAAAATAAGATTAGGAATCCGCAGAAAAATAAGGAAAAATTATGTTGGAAAATGAATTGTCGTTTCTCCAACAACTCGATAACTAAAATAAACTTTAGACTGTAATTTATAAAAATAGATTGACAAAAAGTGTAAATGATTAATTAAACTCTTTACGTGATTTGAAAGAAAAACTTAACTAAGAATGTGTTGAAAAATATTAATATAAATAGAAACTGAGAGATGTGAAATCTCTTTCTGAGAAGAATGAAATTAGTAGCAAACAGGAAATAAGGGAAAATTATGTTGATAAAAGGATTCTCTCTTTTCTAACAACACTATTATGAATCAACTTTAGTATATAATTTGTATAAACTGATTGACCTAAAGTGTGAATGATTAAATAAATTCTTTACGTGATTTAAAAAAAAAAAAAAAAACTTAATTCAGAATATGTTGAAAAATATTAATAAAAATAGAAACTGAATTTTCTTTCTGAGAAATATAAGATTAGGAATCAGTAGAAAATAAGGAAAAATTATGTTGGAAAAAGAATTTTCTTTTTCCAACAACTCGATAATTAGGATCAACTGCAGGGTGCAATTTGTAAAAATTGATTGACGAAAAGTGCGAATGATTATTTAAATTCTTTAAGTAATTTGAAAAACAACTTAACTCAGAATATGAAAAATGTCAATAAAAATGGAAACTGAATCATTTTTTTGAGAACAATGAGACTAGAAACCCGCAGAAAATGAAGGAAAAATTATGTTGGAAAATGAAGTATCTTTTCTACAACTTGATAATTAGAATCAGCTTTAGGGTGTAACTTTTAAAAATTGATTGACAGAATGTGTGAATGATTAAGTAATTTCGTTACATAATTGTGAAAATTAACTGGAAAAATGTTAATAAAAATAGAAACTGGATCATCTTTTTGAGAAAAATGAGACTAGGAATCCGCAGAAAATGAAGGAAAATTTTTTTTGAAAACAAAATACCGTTTTTCCAAAAACTAGATAATTAGAATCAACTTTAGGATGTAATTTGTAAAAATTGAGGGACGAAAAGTGTGAATGATTATTTAAATTCTTTGAGTGATTTGAAAAATAACTTAACTCAGAATATGCTGAAAAATGTCAATAAAAATAGAAACTAAATCATCTTTCTGAGAACAATGAGACTAGAAACCCGCAGAAAATGAAGGAAAAATTATGTTGGAAAACGAAGTATCTTTTCTACAAGAACTCCTTAATTAGAATCAGTTTTAAGGTGTGACTTTTCAAAATTGATTGACGAAAAGTGTGAATGATTAAGTAAATTCGATTTTGAAAAATATAACTCATAAAATGTTGGAAAATGTTAATAAAAATAGATACTGGATCATCTTTCTGAGAAAAATAATACTAGGGATCCACAAAAATGACGGGAAATTATCTCGCTATATATAAAAAAATCTTGGAGTCTTTCTGGACTTCTACACGTGATTTGAACTATTCAGAAAACTATTGCATATAAAAATATGAAAATTGGTAGTTTTATAGAGAAATGTTCGATAAACACGCTGAAGAAGATAGATTTTAAATTGAAGAATTATTTTAAGAGACATTTCATATTAAATTCGGTCAAAATAATTCGCTTAAAAAAGGTTTATAGGAACAGTAACTATGCTCAGGAATTTAATAATATTTTGAAAGTGTATACTTCATAAATTTGTGGTAAGCAGAGTGTAATTATTTTTTTTTTAATTTGACGAGTTATTTGTGGCTTTTTAAAAAATTTTATTCAAAAATTTTATCGTTTTAACTGAGATTTATTTTATATTTAGAAAAAGTCCATTATTTAAATTGTTGTCAATTTGTAAAACACCGCACATAATAATATTCCGTTTCAATTAAAAAATGTATTTACATGTGACTATTAAAAAGAGAAATAAAATTTTAAAATAATAATTTAATGATCAAGTGTGAATGAAGAAATATAATGAAATGAATAAATAAATGTATTATATATGAATTAATAAATAATAGCAGAAAAGCAGAAAATTACGTCATAAAAAATGTAACTGGGCGTGAATATTAAAAAGAGAAATAAAACTTGAAAATAATAAATTAAATTATTTCGCGTTCATAGCATTAAACGGGGGAACCTACGCAATATTTAAAATACTCAAATAACAATATTTTCAAATAGTTTCAATTTATTTAGTAAAAATATATAGATAAATATAGTAAAATATATAGCAAAAATATATTTACACGAGGGATTCATTTATTTCGACAAAATCTTTTACCTGTTGTTGTAAATTTTAAAACAGCGTAGATAATAATATTTCTCTTCAATTAAAAACTATATAATTACGTTTAATAATAGTTAGAAAACTTTGGTCAAAATTACGTCATATTCGAAACGGTACATTTAAAACTTCTTACTGAAAACGCTTTTTGGTACTTCTCTTTTATATTGTTGACAACAACTTTTCATTAAAAATACTATCGCCAAATTATTCGCCTAACTCTAACTCCCATAAAACAAATGGAAGAATGTTGTCATTGGAATCTAAAATAAAATACAAGAAGTTAGAAAAAGCTCCACTCAGTAAAGTGTCAACTGTCAGCAATTTTAAACAATAAAATCTATAATACATTAATATAAAAAAAGTTAATATTTATTTATTTACAATATTTTTCTTTATTATCTCCCGCGGCTGGTGAATAAGTGTTTATGACGTCAGTTGAAACGGATCTGTTGTGCATAACTATGCATAGCAACATAATTTTCAAAGGTTTTTAACCTTTAATATCATGGCGGTGCCGGTTAGGCGGTAATTATTATTAAAATTGACGAAATAACTATTAAATTGGTAAAATATCATAAAAATACAGATAAAGGTCGAATTAAAAATCCCTCGATGACATAAGAAACACGTGTAACTCATATGATGTCAATTGAATGTGACGCCACGGTCTTGCATTTTTCGCGTTAAATCCTATATTTTGGCGACAGTTTTTTTCTTTTATGGAAAGTAGCCGACGGGATAATAGAGACGTACTCGATTTTCTTATAGCATCGATTTAAAATTATCGGATGCAGTTGTATTATTTACTAAGCCATTTTACGCAAGCAGGGTGGCTAGTGGTCAGGGAAAAACACAGTCAAAAAAAGTGATAAACACCAGTATATTCTTATAGAAAAATTTATGTTGATTATTCGATCAAATAATCAATTGGAATTTTTCTATAAGAATATACTGGTACATATCATTTTTTTTTACTGTATTTTTCCCTGACCACTAGCTACCCTGGCAAGTTGATTTTCAAATGCTTAATTGATCTTATTTAACTCATTAACGCCGGTTGGCAAGAAAACATTCGCCACTTCAGGCGCACGAAACATTTAAATTTGGAAACCAGTATTTTAGCACGGAAATTTCCCGCTTATCTAATCCGAAATTTTGACAGACTAAATAAGTCAAAATTACAGCATGGAAAAACTGGTGTCAACTGGTGTTGAATAATTTAAAAAGTCTAAAAGATTCGCGTCGTGAATGGGTTAATAAATCACGAAGACAGTACGTAAAAGTTGGTAGCTGTTTCGACAGCAGTTGATTCAGCCTTAAAATCCCCCAGTCGAAGGAAAATGAATGGAAATCCGATTACAGCAGATCGCCACTGGTCGTTTAATTATAAATTCAATCTTCCGTAATCGTTTAAAGTTGATCTAATTAGCGTGTTTTTAGAGTTTGCGGTGTTAGAATGGGGGTTGGCGAGCGTATCTAGTAGGGAGCAGAGTCCCGTAGTGTTAAAAAAAAAGTATCTCTTTTCGAATAGAAGGTTATGCTCAATAATTAGAATTGACTTCACGGTGAATTTGTAGTAAATGAAAGTACTAAGGGAAATTCCTATGTTTAATTGAAGTAACAATGGTTAATTAAATTAACAATGGTTAATTAAAACTAACTAGAATTAGAATTATAAGTAACCATGGTTAGATCTAAGTTCTAATTACGTAAACCTAATTAAAACTAACTATGGTTAATTAAATTCTTTATATTATTATTTAAACTAATTTTCTTTAGTATATTTTTAAAAATATTGACGGAAAGCGAAACTGCATCGTTTAATCCTGGTTATAAGTGGATTAAGAGATAATTACATAAAACAAAAATATTTTTTCTTCTGAGTTTCTGAAGGCGAAGAAGATTTGAAAACCGCATAAAATGAGGAAAAAATTTATGTTGTAAAATAATTTCTTTTTTCTTCAACAGAACGTTCAACTCAATAATTAGAATAGACTCGAGCATAGATTTGTAAAAATTGAATGACGAAATGTGTGAAGGATAATTTAAATTCGGTATAACATTTTGAAAATAAGCTTCTTTAAAAAATTTGAAAAGTTAAATGAAAAAATTAAAATGAATCATATTTCAAAGAAAAAATAATAATAAAAATCATGCGTCAAGCATAGATTATGAAACAATTTCCGACACATTCTGAACAGTGTAACAAAAGTTCGCCGTTTAATGAGGTAAAAGATGATATCGAATTACACAATTTGGAAAACTTATAACACATTTGAAAACCCAATTTCAGGAATTACCACTGTGATATCTCGAGATCCACTGTTCTTTAACAAGTGGCTAAGTGTGATCGAAGATAGCTCAAAGAATTTCGCTTAATATTCCTTTCAAAACACTTTATCCTCTCTTTAATAAATATCCAAATAAATTTCATTTAGAAAAAAAAATTACCGGTCTATTTTTTCTTTTTTTCGAATATCTAAACCAGCACGCTATTATATTCTGTCATAATAATATCTGTCATGCGGACTGAATGCGATATTTATAAAAATGATTTCAAAATTAAACATGTTGTACACCTTCAAAATGTTAAAATATGCGAATATTTCCCTAATCTGATTTTTATCATGATTCAATATGTTTGTCAAACTCATATATTTACTATTCTCTATTACTCATATTGATACTCGCTTTGTATTATTCTCAAACATTTGAAAAATTCGTTAACCTTCCAATATGACGTGAGAGTTTCTTTTTAATTCTCTAATGACGTGATATTAATCTGCTTTGTGTACGTACACATACTCATACTCCTTGTATTACTCAGAAATCTTTGAAAATTTCCGTTTTATTACCACTATGACGTCAATCATTTTTATTTCATATTAATATTTTTTTTAATTGGTGAAACTTTTTATTTCATTTTCATTTTTCACGCGGAAATCGTTCAATAGAAAATTAATTATTGTAGAAAGAATTTCATTGTGGATTTTTAATTTTTGGCAACTGCTTTAGCGAAAAATGTTCCAATTTAATAGGAAAAGGCTGTTAGAATTTTGGGTTTCTATCTCTATTTATTAAAATAATACGAATTTTTCAAATTTTAATATTTTGAGCTTCATAACTGGTATTCAGGTAGATGCACCAAGTTTCAACTCTGGAAGTTACATAGTTTCTGAGAATGGCTCTGTGGCGGACAGACAACGGAGCGGGAGTAAAAGGGTTTCGTGAGATGAACAAAACCCTAAAAATGTACAATAGTTGATCCTTGACAGAAAAGGGGCTCTTTTGTTTGATACATTCCAATACGAGGCCCTTTTTGTCAGATTTGATAGTAAATATGTAGTAAACTTTGCTGGTAAAAGGAACTATTTTGTTATGAATAGGTGGATATAAACCTTATGATTTCACGTTTCTCAAATATATCATCTGGAAGGTATTCATGAATGGAGAATGGCTGTATCCCAATTTGGATTTCGAGAATCGTCTAGAAGCATGTCAATACTAAAAATTCCTGATGCCATCAGCAACCAATAGAAATAAAGGGGATCGTGAAACTGCTGACTGAGAGGTTTTTGGCAGGACAGAGAACTTTGTGTTCAACTTCTGAATAGGGCAGAGTTCAGACGTGCATTTTTAGACTATCTTATAGAACTTAAGGTACGATCGGATGTGATCGTATGGCGTATATTTTTGAAGGATGCTAATTAAGCATGAGATATACCATGCATGCTTGCAGTTCATTTTTATTACGTTTTATTGTTTGTCTTTTAATTGTTCTAATAAAGAACTTACATCGTAACAAACTGTGTTATTTTGAACTTAATATTTATGTAGCTAGACGAGCGTCACCATAATTTGGCCGAGTCATCACACCACCAATAGTCGAAAAAGTAATCAACAGTTAAGTAATACTTTTTTTTTTTTGTGAAGCCCTATATATGATATAAAGATTTGTATATTTACAGAGTGATCGAAAAGTCGCGCAACCCTTGAAAAATATTTTGTTTACAAACATAATTCAAATTCAAAAATAAACTAAATTGAAAGAGTTACAATACTAAGACACAAAACTGAGCGAAAATTAACATCGTTACAGAAGATATTCAAAATGTGACTCTTTTCGGAATCGTGGATAATTCGATAAACTGTTATTATATTTTCCTAAATTAACAAACATTTGTAATTTTTTACAGTGTGCTATTTTTACAATTATATCGGCATTCTTAAATTAGAAAATAAAAATATTTTACAATAATTTCGTGATAAGAAAATTATTAAAAGTATACTATTTCTAGAACAAAACATACGAGCTCTTAAATATCAATATTAGTATGACCGTTAACATATCTGCGATAATTATAACTATCAACACCATTATCACCGTTATAGTTTGCTACATAACGTTTAAAAAAAGAAAAAAATCTAAAAATAGGTAAAATCATTTCATATCAACACGTACTAGAAAACATGCACAAAACATTCTTAAGGTCACCAAAATTCAACAATTGCTAATTATTATTATTTTACTAGTATGTGCTCTTATTTTTATTTTTTTATAACTTTCTAATACATAATCATATAATCAAATCTCTAATTATCATTAAAATGCAGATTTAAATGCTTAAGTGATAAAAGTAGAACATAAAAAGGATTATAAAAACATTTTAATCTAATGATCGATATGTTTCGAAAGCACAGACGGCGCTATTATCAAGATCTGCGCGATAAACATACTACTGTTGAAAATTTTTGAAAATAAACTTTAAACATATAAATCAAAGCAAAAAAAGCAACAAGGAAATATTAATTTTCAAGTTAACAGCTGACTATTTTTAAGCACCTGCTTTTATTACATATATGATCTCGTGATTTATATTTTTCAAGTTTATTTCCGTCTCTGCGTTCAAAACATTTCGATCAGTATATTAAAAGTTTTTATAAGCATTTTCATGTTCTACTTTTATCACTTAAGCATTTAAATCTATATTTTAACTTTCTAATAATTTATACGATACATAACTAACCCGGTTTTCTTTTCTTCTCCAACTATTGACATCACACAAATTATGGTTACAAGTACATCAGGAGGTAAATAAACAAAATAAGTAAAAATATTTTTATCCTGATCCTCTGATGGGAAAAATGAGATTAAAGAGAATGCATGAAATGAAGAAGAAAAAGTTAAGTTGCAAAAATATTTCCCTTTTCTCCATGAAATGTAGCAACTCGTTAATTAGAATTGGCCTTCAAAATGTATTTGTAAAAATGGGTTGATGAAAAGTATAAATGATTGATTGAATATTTATATCATGTTGAAAAATAGTTTTCATCGGTATAATTTTGGAAAAATATTAATGGAAATAGAAACCAAATAATTTAATTTTGTTTATAAGGACATAAGCATCTAAATATACAATACAAAGAATAATCTAATATAATCTAATAATTAAGAATATCTAAACCCGGTTTTCTTTTTTTCTCAAACTATTGACATCACACAAATTATGGTTACAAGGACATCAGGAGGAAAATAAACAAAATCGTATACTTGAAAATATTTTTCTCCTCATCCTCAAATGGCGAAAAATGATATTAAAGAGACGCATGAAATGAAGAGGAAAAAAATATGTTGCAAAAAAAAAAAAAAAAAATCCTTTCACTCCATCAAATGTTGCAACTCGTTAATTAGATTTGACCTCACAATGTATTTGTAAAAATTGATTGATGAAAAGTATAAATGAAGAATTAAATCTTTACATTATTTTGAAAAACAGTTTTCCTTGGTATATTTTGAATAATGTTCATGGAAATAGAAACCAAATAATATAATTCTGTTTATAAGGACATAAGCAGATAAATATACAATACATAACTAACCGGTTTTCTTTTCTTCTCAAATTATTGACATCACACAAATCATGATTACATGGACGATCAGGAGGTAAATAAACAAAATAGTATATTTAAAAATATTTTTCTCCTCATCCTCTTGACGAAAAATGAGGTTAAAGAGATGCATGAAATGAGGAGGAAAAATCTATGTTGCAAAAAAAAAAATCCTTTTCTCGAACAAATGTTGCAACTCGTTAATTAGAATTGGCCTCAGAATGTATTTGTAAAATTTGGCTAATGAAAAATATAAATGATTAATTAAATCTTTACATTATTTTACGAAATAGTTTTCCACAGTATATTTTGAAAAATGTTAATGGAAATAGAAAGGAAATAATCTAATTCTGTTTATAAGATCATAAGCAGCTAAATATACAATTCAAACTAACCCGTTTTTCTTTTCTTCTCAAACTATTGACATCACACAAATTATGATTACAAGTACATCAGGCATTAAATAAAGAAAACACTTAAAAATATTTTTATCCTGATCCTCTGAAGGCGAAAAATGAGATTAAAGAGAACGCATGAAATGCGGTGGAAAAAGGAAATCAAATAATCTAATTTTGTTTATAAGGACATAAGCAGCTAAATATACAATACATTGAATAATCTAATATAATCTAAAAATTAAGAATATCTTAACCCGGTTTTCTTTTCTTCTCAAACTATTGACATTACACAAATTATGATTACAAGTACATCAGGCATTAAATAAAGAAAACACTTAAAAATATTTTTATCCTGATCCTCTGAAGGCGAAAAATGAGATTAAAGAGAACGCATGAAATGCGGTGGAAAAAGGAAATCAAATAATCTAATTTTGTTTATAAGGACATAAGCAGCTAAATATACAATACATTGAATAATCTAATATAATCTAAAAATTAGGAATATCTTAACCCGGTTTTCTTTTCTTCTCAAACTATTGACATTACACAAATTATAGTTACAAGGACATCAGGAGAAAAATGAACAAATTAGTATACTAAAAAATATTTTTCTCCTGATCCTCTGATGGCGAAAAATGATATTAAAGAAATGCATGAAATGAGAAGGAAAAAGTTATGTTGCCAAAATAATTCCCTTTTCTCCATGAAATATTGCAGCTCGTTAATTAGAATCTTCCTCAGAATGAATATGTAAAAATTGATTGATGAAAAGTTTAAATGATTAATTTAATATTTACAACATTTTTAAAGATAGTTTTCCTCTGTATATTTTGAAAAATGTTAATGAAAATAGAAATCAAATAATCTAATTCTGTTTATAAGGGCACCAGCTGCTAAATATACAAAACATAAAAGTATTTTTCGTTTGGGCCTCTGACGGTGAAAAATGAGATTAAGAGAAATATGGAAAATAATTCTCTTTTCTATCATAGAAAGTTAAATTCGATAATCAATAGCGGCTTCAGTTAAGAATTTTATAACTGGATTAGGAAAAAATATCAGTGATTAATTAAGTTATTTCTATAATTTTGAAACCAAAAAATTTTCCGTGTGAAAAAATTTGGTACTTTTCTGTTATACCAATACCATTGTCGCCAAGCGTAATAGTTGGCGCAAAATGAAACATTGAAAAAAAAATTAACATTGTTGGTGCGAAAGTGATCATTTAAAAATTAAAACATTTGAAAATTACAGGCTTTCGTGAACTATTTTATTAAATCATTTTAAATATATGCTTAAAATAAATAAATAAATAAATATTATGCAATAAAATAATAAAATGAAACTTGATTTAAGCTGCAGGCATGAAATTTTAAATATCTGTAATGTTATTACAGTAAACACTTTATTTTATTAAAGACATTGCGTAGACCATATAAAATCTATAAGATAAGATTGTACATAATAATGAACAGTGACGCGATGTTTTTTATTACACCATTTTGCGATGTCCGATAATATCTCAAACAGATTTGTTATATAATAACCATCATTTGGGACAACAAAATTTTATTTGGAATTTACTGTGAAATGTTCATAGCCGGCATCTCGCAAAAAAAAGCTTTCTTTATGTATAATTCCATAGCCCTGAAACAATTTTATTACAGCTTGCTCATCATCGAGTAACTGCCAAATAGTAAAATCCATTTAATATCAGCGAAAAGTGTAATTTATAATTTAATAAAAAATATTTCAGATTGAAAAAATAACAAATTAAGATGCTTTGCGTGTTTACGATTAAATAATAATAATAATAATAAATTATTCATGTTCAATAAATAGGGAGTCACAATGTTTTGCCCATTTTACAATAAAATACTTTTCATGGTTGCAGTAAATGGCGCATTAGCATATATTTTGGCATGGTGTTAGTATAACGGAAAAGTACACTGCAAATCTTTATACACTTTTCAGAACACTTTTTAGAACACTTATTTGTACACTTTAAAGCGCACTTTTTGGAACAGTTTTTAGAACACTTATTTGTACACTTTAAAGCGCACTTTTTGGAACAGTTTTTAGAACACTTATTTGTACACTTTAAAGCGCACTTTTTGGAACAGTTTTTAGAACACTTATTTGTACACTTTAAAGCGCACTTTTTGGAACAGTTTTTAGAATACTTCTGAGAAGACTTTTTTTGTTCAGCACACTTTCTAGCGCACTTTTTGAAAGCGATGATTTCACAAGTGTGTTCAAATGTGTTCCCAATCTGTTCTCAAATATTTTCCCAAGTTCAGATTTAACAAATATTCTGAGCAGAACACTTTCGGTACCCTTTCAGAACACTTTCGGTACACTTTCAGAACACTTTCGAAACACTTTCTTTATAGCGGAGCATATTCAGAACACATTTCAGTACACATTAAGGTAACTGGAACACTTTTTTTGAATCAAAGTGTTCCAAATGTGTTCCCAATGTGTGCCGGGAATTTGCAGTGTACCAAAAATATTAATAGACTAGTCTTCAATATGCAAAATCAGGCAACGGATAATAATTATCGTTAACATTTTCTTCCTATTTCTTTTCACTGAATATTTCTATTCGTCAAAGTCATACATAACTGACACTTTTTACTTTCCTTCTAAAATTATTGCCATCACAGGAATGCTGATTAACAAGCATCAGAAAGTAAAGATACACAATATATAAAACTGTTTTTTTCTTTAAAAAAGTAATATATTTATAGAATATTCTTCAATACACAAAATCCAACAGCAAATAATTTTTAACAAATTTAAATTATTTTTAACACTTTCTTTCCATTTCTTTTAACATTTTCTTCTGAATATTTCTATTCATCAAAGTCATACGTAACTGTTTCCTTCTGAAATTGTTGCCATCAAACGAATATTTGATTAACGCGCATTAGAAGGTAAATATACAAAACACATAAAACTGTTTTTCTCTTGACGAAAAATACTACTACTAATACTAATAATAATAGAATATTCTTAAATATACAAAATCAACAACAGATAATAATTATTTTTTTAGCAATTTCTTCCCATTTCTTTTAATTGTTTCTTTTGAACATTTCTATTCATCAAAAGTATACATAACTGTTTCCTTCTGAAATTTATGCCACCATACGGATACTTTTTAACGGACCTCAGAAGGTAATAAATAATACAAAACACATAAAACTGTTTTTTTCCATTGAAAAAATAAATTAATAGAATATTCTTCAATTCACAAAATCTAACTTTAGATAATAATTATTTTTAACACTTTCTTTCCATTTCTTTTAACTGTTTCTTCTGAACATTTCTATTCATCAAAGCCATACATAACTCATCATTTTTACTTTCCTTCTGAAATTAATGCCATCACACGAATACTGGTTTACGGACATCAGAAGATAAACATACAAAACACATAAAACTATTTGCATCTTGAAAAAAAAATATATATTAATAGAATATTCTTCAATTCACAAAGTTCAACAACTGATAACAATTATTTTTAATATTTTTGTCCCATTTTTTTTAACTGTTTCTTCTGAACTCCTTCTGTTCATCAAAGCCATGCATAACCTGATCCCTTTTACATTTCTTCTAAAATTATTGACTTCACAGGTACACTGGTTAACGGACATCAGAAGATTAACATATAAAACACATAAGACTGTTTTTCTTTTGAATCTGTGAAGGTGAAAAATGAGATTAAGAGACCGCATGAAATGGGGAAAAAAGTACGCTGGAAAAAGATTTATCCTAGTAACTCTTTAATTAGAATCGAGATGAAGATAAAGTTACGAAAATTGATTAACGAAAAGTGTAAATGATTAATTGAATCTTTAGATAATTTCTATAAATAATTTTCATGGTATATTTTAAAAATGAATCTGAAAACAAAAATTAATAATCTAATTCTGTTTATAAAGATATTAGCAGCAAAATATACAAATATAAAATTATTTTTCCAGCCAACCTCTGACGTTTATAAATGAGATTAAAGGACACCATGAAATGAGGAAAAGAATTCTTTTTTCTGTAATAGAAGAATAAACTCGATAGTTAGAATCAACTTCAGTGTAACGTGTAAAAATTGTAAATTGAGTATAAATTGTAAAAAGTGTTCAGTGTTGAAATGTTCAAAAGTGTTCAGAAGTTCAATTATTCAAAATTTTTCAGAAGTTCAAACGTTCAAAAGTGTTCAGAAGTTCAAAAGTGTTCAGAAGTTTAAATGTTCAAAAGTATTCAGTAATTCAAATCTTCAAAATTGTTCAGAAGTTCAAATGTTCAAAATTATTAAGTAAAACGTATTCAATATAAATTTTAAAGAGTGTAATTTGTTAATATTGGTTGGCGAAAAATGTGACTGATTAATTATGTTCTTTATACCATTTTGAAACAAATATATCTTTAGTATATTTTGAAAAATATTAATAAAATATTTTTGAATTTAAAAAAAATACAACATCAGACAATAATAATAGAAGTGTCGAAGAGAAAAACCAGGGCAATCCAAATGACATTGCCATATGTTATCTCGAAAGACGTGTAATCGTTTAGCAACCTTTAATCGAGGCACAAATAAAGGTAGTTGTTTGAAAAACACGGTTGAAATTATATGAAAGGAGAAGAACATTGAAAATCACAGTCAAAATAAAAATATCATTCCCCCACTTTTAGGTAGATTTCGTAAGAAATACTACCTATTACATTCTCACATAAGTTGGAATTCCCAGAACCCAAAACCACCCCCAGTTCAAAACTTTATATCTATCTATCTATCTATCTATCTATGTCACTTTTATATGGACACGATAACTGCAATAATTCTGCTCAAATCTCTTCGAAACTGATACATAAAATCAAGGGGCATAACATCTCGGTCAAGTTCGTTAATGGGCAAAATCGAACCAAGGGGGGGGGAGGATGGGGGGCTTTTTGTGAAAACAGAAAACCCCCCATAATTTCTTAATTATGATACGTATCGAATCCGTTTAAAGTTATTATTACTTCTAGGAGAAGGGCCGGAAATGTATGTATGACAGATTTTTGATATAATTAAAAATGGCCTGAAGGGGGCGGTTCCAACTGCCGCATCATGGCAAAAAGGTCATTTCTTCCGCAATTCCCAACAAACAGGCGCCTCACGTCTTCGAAATCTACCTGTGCCTGTAGGCCGAGCCGTCAGGGATTTTTTTTTTTACCAATTATTCTATAACATATTTTTTTAAATCTACGATTGTCCATAATGTCATTTATTAACATAATAATTATCTGTAGTACCTATTACAACATACATTAATTTATTTTAAAAACGCATCAAAACGCAGTAACATTTCAAACTACATTAAAACCGAGGCATCTTCAATTACTAACGTTCACTGCAAATCCCTGAAACACATTTTACTCTAAATACAACGCATTATAAACGCTTGAGGTGTCAAGATGTGTTTCCAATCTGTTTAAGGCATTCTCATGTGTTTGAAAATGTGTGATAAAATGCGTTTCCCAAACCCCGGCTGTCACTTTGGTAAAGATTTAATGGAAAGTGAAACACATGCGTATAACAGAACACATTCAAAACACATTTCAGTAAACGCCATATTCAATGCTATATTCAGACATTTTTCTTCGCGTAGGATTCATGAAACTCCAGGAGGAAATTGCACTTTCAAAACAATAAAAATTTTGAAAAAAAAAATCTGAAACTTTTTGCTGTATATTTGTTTTAAATGTTTCTACGTGGAGAAAAAGTGCGTAATAACTTTATTTCTTACAGCCAAAGATGACGTCATTGTCGGGGAATGTATACATTTGATAATCCTAAAAATAAAAATGAATTAAAAAAAATAAATATTTAAAATATTGCAAAAAATAGAAGATTTTGGGAAATTATAATTTTTTACATTAAACACTAGTGAAAAAATATTTTTTTCCACATTGTTATCTATATTTTATGTACTATGATATATAAAATTTAAAAATAAATGTTATTAGTGCAGTGTTGCAGTGAGAAACGTTGGGTCTCGCTAAGTAGTTAAAAGTGCTTTGCCAGGGCCCCGCGCTATGTTGCGCAGGCCGCACAGTCAACCTCCCCGAAATAAAAGATCTGAAAGCACTGATCGTGATAGGTCGCTAATTTTTTACGGTCGCAAAAATGTTATTGCATAAAAAAATGATAGTATAAGAATTTTGTATATCGTCTAAGGAGGGGACCAATATTTTCGTGCTGATACCCATCACCAGTGTTGAATTCAAGGGGTACCCATGCGGGGACATTCAGCCCCCCCCCCCGGGAGCATTGAAATCAGTGTTGAATTCAGGAGGTGGCCCGGGGGGGGGGGCATTCTCCCCGGAGCTTTGAAATGTCCCCCCCCCCGGAAGATTCGAGATTTTATTATTTCAATGGTAGAAAGTGGACCCCCCCCCCCCCCGAAGAAAACTGTCTGAATTCAACACTGATTGAAATATCCCCCGCCGGAAGATTTGAGATTGTATGCTTTTAATGGTTCAAAAGTGCAATTTCTCCCTCCCCCAGAGCCATAGAAATCCCTCCCAGAGAAAAGGTTCTGAATTCAACACTGTCCAGCACCTTTAAAAAAGAAAAATAAAAGCTCCTACAAAAATCGTCTGATAAAAACGACTCCAGTTCACTGAGCCCTCAGTGCTCCAGTTAGCTAAGTTCAGACGCATGCGTACAGGTACTGTTATGGTTTTCAAGCATCCGTCCGCTTCCGGTCCGCCATTGATTTGCAATCGTCACGTGTTTCTGTGTTTTTGTGTACCCTGTTCGTTCTATGGGATCTGAACTGTATGAACTACTAACCCTAAACCGTACCCAACACAGCTAATTTGATTTATTTAATTTTGTTCGAAGCGTTTCCCAGAAAAGTACAGAGAATCATCAAGAATCAAGACAAAATTTGTTCAAAATATCCAAAGTTGTGATCAACCGTCACGCCATGAAGTTTTGATAATTTCCCGGGAAAACATTTGCAGTGTAAGTTTTTTCTATATTATTTAAATTTTTTGTCGTAGGAATTATATATGCATGGATATTAAAGTTCTAGATTATTGTTTTTTGATAAACCGATGTATTTATGTGTAGGATTTTTATAAAATAGTGTTATTTTTTGCACCTTGTGACTTATGTTTTGATGTTGGCTGAAATTTAACAATCGTCAAAATGCATGCTGAAGTTAATTACTTTTTTTTTTTTTAAATTATTTATTGACTTTTTAATATTTACATAAGGGTATAAATACACATAATATGCATGGTTATTAATTTATTTTTAATTTCTTGCAAACTTTAAACAATTATTAATTAATATTAGATTTTTAACTATGTTTATCAAAACATTATATAGGACCTATTTCTTTTTCTCTTTAGCTTACGTATTTATCCAACTAGAATGCCGTTCTTACTCGTTTTAATTTCTAAAAAATCTGTTTACAATTTATATGTTAATTAGAGATTGTCCTTCAAGCACTTTATTTGTCAATAATATTATGCATTATCTCTTTGATTAATTAACTAATTAGATTTTTTTATTACTAATATTGCTTTTGTTCTTTTATCATAGAAATTCATTTAAAAATTACTATTAATTATTTTCCCTTTAATTTTTTTTTATTAAATGAAAAATAACGAATGTAATTAAATATTTATTTTTTGCATAATATTTATTTTCTGTTAATTACGAAATAGAAATTAATGATCTGAATTTGAAAATGCACCTGCACACTCTCAGTAACGTTTATTAAGACTTCGGTAACAATAAATTATTTTTTGTTCGAACTTCCTTTTGCCTTTCCTTGATGGAACTTTGCAGAAGAATGTGTTTTGCAGGTTTTTATTATTTTAGTATGAAGTGAAATCTAGCTTAGTATTATAGCTATCTATATATAGGGTAGATGTGCCAGTAATGGACACCCTTAAGGAATTTCTTTTAAAATTCTTTTTTAATTAATAGTTATAATTGTTATATTCCACATTTTTTAATATTATATTAATCTACTAACAATATTTAACCATGCTCATAGTCACACTTCCCAATGTGAATTGAAATTTAATTGTAAATAACAGATATAAATCAAAACACCCTAAATTCCAGTAATGGACACACCACAAAAAGTAATAGATAATTTATATTATGATTGTATTTAAAACTAAAATTTAAAGAAAACATATTAATGAAATTAAAAAAACTGAATTTTTATTGGTTATTTCTTTGTAAACCAAAAATGTTGAAAGTAGCCCATTACTGGCACATCTACCCTATATAATATATCAGCATTTATATTTTATTTTTAAAAAGTCTAAAAAACTGTGGAATAAACACAAATAATTTAAATCTTAAGGAGGTAATTTAGAAAAAAAAAAACATTAACAAAACGAAATGCAAAAAAAAAGATTGCATTTTATGAATCATTTAGAAATGATCCTCATATCCATAGAATAAACAATAGTAATATGTAAAAAAAAAAGTACTATTGTAATTTAATTACGAATTTACAACAGTGTTTGCAGATTTAAAATAATATGTGACATAACTTTGATTCTTGAAGTAGTTTTCAATTCTTTATTTGCAGAAATTGCTTGAGAGTGAATGATACACCTGTTCTCTCAAAAATTGTCATTTTTGATGATTGATATTTAGTAAAAAGTGATCTGCTGCTTTTTTTTTTTTTTTGTTTTTTTTTTTTAAATAATTATTTTCAAAGCTGTTACAACAGGCTGGCAATATTTTGATTTCAGCTAAATAGAATGCCTGTGTGTTCCAAAAAATTATTATTATTAAAATGCTAATGTTAGTTCTAACTACAATTTAAAGAAATCATATTAATGAAATAAAAAAAGCTGAATTTTTATTGGTTATTTTTTTTATAAACCAAAAATGTTGAAGGTGGCCCATTACTGGAAGGAGGTCCATTATTGGCACATCTACCCTATATAATAACATATGAGGGGGTTACAATGACAGTGGAGTAAGTCAATATATTTAGTAATTTGAGAATTGAAGGATTTTGTGAAACTTCTTGTATTGCCGTTGCATTAAGTGGTCCAACTTGTTTTTCCCTCTAGTGATTCCGTATGTTAACTATGACTTATTTGACTGTCACACTGAATAGAAATTAATATATACGCTCAGAGAAAATATGGTTTTCTAGATTTTTTTTTTTTTTTGACTTACTCCACTGTCATTCTAACCCCCTCATATATGGCACATATATGATTGTTTGATTATATATATAAACTTTGTGATGAACTTGGCTAAATCATAACTACAATCTTGGCATAATTCATAATTGTGGGGGCCACTATAACCCTTAAGTACGAAAATCATTATTTTATATATATTGTATTTATATTTATAATATATTAATCTAAAGTGAAAAAAAAAATCTAGTTTGCATTAATTTTAAAGTTACTTTTTATTTTATTTTTTGTAAAAAAATATTAGAACAAAATTTATTATACTAAAAAGCTAAATCAATTTTTGCAGAAAAGATTCTTTTTCTTCTATCACCGTTAGATTTTTGGAAATTTTACATCTCTAGTAAAAGGACGTACATACATATTTATTTATACATATATGTGTATATACATATACTATATATAATTCACTGGTGCCCGGCTAATTGAAAAGTACCGTAAATTGTATATATATAAAAAGCATTTATAAATATATATATATATTTATATGTATAAAATATTTAATATATATATATATGTGTGTGTGTGTACATAAACATATATAAACAAGCATAAAAATTAATCAAGTTTGTTTTTATATATGTTTATATTATTTGGCAACAAATCCCACTTTCTGTAAACCCAAATTGTGCCAAGCTTTTTAAAAAAAGAAAACAAGGTTCCTGTACTGAGAGAAATTAAATATCCGTCAAATCAAAGTATAAATCTAAGCAAATTGAAAATGCTGTTCTCAGTCTTGTTATTTTATATTTAATAATTTTAATATTTGTGCATTATGTAAAGCCTTTTATTATTTATTTATCTGTCAGATCACTTTGAAAAAGTTATGAGCTAGTTTCAAAAGGACTGATGGAAGCAATTAAAACAGACAGGTATGCCACATTTGTTTAATTTTCCAAGCCCCTGGAGAATGCAAAGTCTGAAGAGTATGACATTTGGCATAAAGGCATTGGCTGATCTGAGCTAACATCTTTCATCTAAATACTGTCCACTCGGTAATTGTTTTTCATATCATTAAATAACATATACTTATGTGTACTATTTTATACATTTTTATTATTTTATACATGTATTCCTTCGATATGTCATGAATGTTAGAATATTATTTATGGAGGAGCGAACAATTAAACATATATGCGTGAGAGCTTCTTCAAAAGGTTGAAATTTATCTTTTTAAAACCATTTTGTGTATTTTCTTAATTAATGCAAAATTATAAAAATATCTGTTATAATATGATTAAATTATAAGAATATTTTATTAATGTATTACTTGAAATAATTTCTACTGTTTTTTCATTCCTGACGTACCTTATTAATGCAGATCTTGTTTGTTACTTGTATTATTGGTGGTACCTACATATTATCCGGGCCAGGTCAGTTACAATTGCTATTATAAATAATATTTTTTTGTTATTTATTATTGCTCATTTATTATTTGTTTATTTATTTTATATTTATCATTTTTAGCAATGTTATGTACCTAATAATAAATTACTGTTTTGTACATGATTGGTAACAATAAATAAGATTGGCAACCATTTTTGGCAATCTATCTCTCCTGGCTAGGATAATACGCAAGTACTCTATTATTTCTTGGTAACAATATTAAATTTAAAAATGATTAAGGATGTTTGAGTTATTGTTTTGAATTGAATTTTGGATATGACAATATAGGAGAGGAAAAACATTTGTCAAGAAACAACAATCGTTTAGAACTTGAGTTGTAATTTAATGAAATATATTTTTTAAAAAATAAACTATTCAATTACAAATTATTTCAATAATGCTTGCAAGCCTCATGCTTTTTCGTTTAAAAACTTGTCAACTAGTGTGATATTATTCAACGTAAAAATATATATTTTTTCTTTGGTCGCAACAACTTGGTCTGTTTGCAGCCTAAGTATTAAACCTCGGAATAGTGCATATCACATTGTTCACTATTCAGAGTTAAAGTCATACGAATGGAATGTTGTCATATAAATTTTCATTCCTAGTAAATGTTGTGAAATGAAAATGTGTTTGCAGAGACATCTGCTTTTCAAGAGTGTTCATTACAGAGATTTTACTATATATTAATCAAGCATCTCCAAAAAGTAAAATTCTACTTTTTTAAAAAGCAATTTTGATTATTTTTTAAATTAATGCAAAAATACGAGGAAAGCATTGTAAGTGTATAAGAGGGTGTGTGTGGAGAAAGGGATTTGATCCTTAGACAGCTGTCAAATTGAAGGCTTATATTATGAGCACCTGAAAATGATGTTAAGAAAGTTGTTGTCTCTTCTTTCCAAAGGGATATTTTCTTTGGAATTTAAAAGGGAAAGGAAGTTTGCTTAAAGTTCTTTTTGGAAAATAATATATTTTGTCCCTTTTATACAGCACTTTTAGATAATTTCATTTATGTATTTCTGGAGCAAAGATCACTTTGACATGCCAGGGGTCGATCCAGGAAAAATTTGGGGCCTGTTTAGAGCCCCTTCACAAAAATCTATTTAATAAAATGGGCCCCTTTACAAAAATCTATTTAATAAAATGGGCCCCTTCACAAAAATCTACTTCATAAAATGGGCCCCTTCACAAAAATCAATTTGATAAAATGGGCCCTTCACAAAATTCTATTCCATAAAAACATACTATTTAGTATTTATTTATTTTTTGTGATGTTTTAAAATGTGTAATTTGTAAACAAACAAGTTCACCAGAGAGGAAAACTTCAGCAAAAGGATTTTAAAAAGTTTTTGTTTATAAATTCTTGGTTCGAATTTGATTAACTGGATTTCAACTTTCGTTACAAAATGTTATTTTTCACAAAAATATAATAAATTTCACAAAAATAACCTTTATTTTTCACAAAATGGGCCCCAAGAAAAAAAACCTGCATCAACCCCTGCATGCATATATTTAACTGAGAATTTTATTTTTTCCAAAAAAAAAAAGGGTGCGGAATCTTACCACTCAAGCTATCCAGTATATTTGTTTTTAAAAATTAATCACTGTTTCAGTCAACTGGCTTTTTCGGATGAGGGGGACTGGCCAAATTCTGGTAACCCTGTATTTATGTGACCTCTTTTTTTCAGCTAAGTGTATTTTGTAAAGTAAATTTCTAAGAAATGTCTGTCACATATTATAAATGTTTTATGTCTGGTGACTGATGTGTAGGACTTAACCAGTTTATTATAAAAATGCCAAATGTATTGTATGATCATGTAGCAATAATGGCTTGGTAGTAATCAAATCTGTAATGAACATTAGGTACTTCTTTGTTATAGGTGTCTTGGTATAACTCAGTGGTAAGAAAGTGCAATTTTGCACCAAATATAAACAATCATGAAAATGAAACAGCGACCAATGAAACAAATTTTCTAATCTGCACTTAGCTTGCTTTTCTCCAGCACACAATTTGTCTCTGATAAATTAAAAAATTGACATTTCTAAAATTTCTAACATGTTTACTATTTTTAATTTACCAATGAACCCCCCCCCCCCCCCCCCAAAAAAAAAAAAAAAAAAAAAAAAAAAAATCATTTTACTATTTGAAAGAATCTCTGTGAAACTCATCATAATATGCAACTTATATATTAGAGAAAAAATATCTGGAAATACAGTAGACTCTTCTTAAATCCACATAGCTTAAAAACAAGAGATTGGGCAGATTTTAGAATTTTGCAGATTTCTGGTCAGTTTTGTTTATATTTTTAAACAGTAATTTGAATTTAATAATGCACTCAAAAGTATAATAAATGCTTACAATAAAGTAAAATAATAAAAATTAACAAAATTAATATTTTTTAAATATTAAAAGTAAAGGTCAAGTAAATAATTCATAATACATAACTAAATATGCATAGTGATGAGAGATTTTTTCCTTGAATCATTCAGTGAAATTCTCCTTATAAATATACACTAATAATTCCCATCAAAATCTTAAAATAACAAAGTTTTCTTTCATGTTTAGCCATACTTAATAACCAAAAAGTTTGATTAATACATAAATGTATTTGTTAAAAAGATAAAGCCACTGATATCAGGACTATCTTGAAATTCTTCAGAAATAAATTTATGCTTCCTTCATGAGAAAACATGAGAGTTCAATCATATTAACTAGAATTCCATATTAAAATGTGTACAGAATGTTATAAATTTTTTTAAAAAAACTTCATTTTTTACATCTTAAGTCTCATTGTTTAAGTCTGATTGTTTGAGTCTAAATGATGTGCGGATTTGAGGGAGTCTACTGTACTATGTTGCAAAAAGAAGAAATGTGTGCACAAGGCAAACTAGTTCAATGGCTCTTAAATACCTTTTTCTTTCGGAATTGTGATTTATGTAAGGAACTAGAGTTAGGAACTGACTTTAGTCTGATTGTGGAAAAAAACTCTTAAATCTACTTATAAAGATTTAACAATATGATGAGATTTAAAAATGTAAATAAAGATTGTCAGAAAGTGACTTTGAAAATTTTGCTTTTCCTGCCAAATTTAACCTTTATTTCTAACACACCCACGGCATTTAAAAAATTTTCAAAAGTAAAAGAATATTCTCAATTTTAACTCCCCCCACCCCCCCCCCACCCCAAAAAAAAAAAAAAAAAACCCTCTAATTTTAGTTGTCATGAGGTCTGTACCTAAATCCAATCTTGTTTATATGAAATAGAGTTAAGTGGCAGTACATTGCATATGTTTTTGACTGTATGATAATTGTGTGTAATGATGTCGCTATCAATATCTACAAATTCTTTTTTATTTTACAATTTTTTTTTTTTAGTTTTTTTTTTTTTTTTAATGCCAGATGTTGGGGGTATTCCCTATTTTGTAATGAAATTAAAATCATTTAATGGCTTTAATAATAACTTTGTATTTTAATAAAAATACATAAAACTCTTTTGATGTAAAAAAAAAAAAAAGATTTTGGTTAGATAAAAAATAATAAAGATATCAAAGAGAATTGTTTCACTTCTTCTTGGAGATAGCTTTATAACATTATATATGCACAGCCCCTAATACATAAAAGTATCTAAAATTAAAAAACTGGCAATCTTGTATCATAATTTGCACATTGAATGTATAAGGAAAGATATTAAGTATACAATTTAATAACTAAAAAATTAAATGTAGTAGTTTTTGTTTAATTGATGTTTAAAAAAATACCCTTTTTTTACGATGTAAAGTATTTGCATGTTTTTTATCATGTAGAGAGTTTTCAATTTAATTGATTACTTATGGTTTTAATTTCAGATAGCAATGACTATTTGCAGAATATAATGAAGTATCCTACAAATTGGCCTTTGAAGCACCTTAGGTTTTGTTTGTATCACTATTATTTTAAATATTTTGTTATATAATTCATTCTTATTGTAGAACTTTGGATTTAATAAAATGTTTCGTTTCAGTAATCTATGAAATTTATCTGATTTATTGAATTAAAAAAAGTCTGTTTTTGCATTCATTAATTGAATTTACATTCATTATTTTATATAATGCAGGGTTCGCGCAGTTAAACCACAATTTTTTAACTGTAGAAAAATATTGTAAATTCTGTGAATAAACAAGGCCGTTACGATTTGATGTATTTAAAACTTGTATTTGGATTTTTTTTTTTTTTTATGGAGTATGCGAATCTTGATATTGTATATGTATATATTGCATTTAAGCTTTGTATACATATCTATTATTTTAAGTGATTAGCATTTTATTGTGTAATGCATATCTTTTTTTTTTTTTTTTTTTTTTTGAAAAAATTAAGAACTGTTCTTGCACTCAAATCATATTTTGATAATTTGTGAGTAATAGTAATAACCATTCTTAGAGACTTTTTTTGTACTATTGAAGGATACAAATAAACAAACAAAAAAATAAATATTGAAATGGCCAATATCTTGAATAAGTTTCCTAATAAACTACAGGTTTTTATTTTTCTCTTTTCTAGAAAACTAATATTATCATAAAATGTTACAATATTTTTTTTGTCATTAATTTGTGCTTAAGCAATGTATGTTTATTCTTTATAACCAGGGACCGATTTACAAATTTGGAGGCCCTGGGCACAGATGCGTATGGGGGCCTCCTTGCACCGATGCTTACAGCAGCCTTGAGTAATATATATATATAATATTGAAAACAGTACTTATTAAGATAACCGCTATTAACTTTAATAATTTCTTTAAAATATCAGTTTAAAAAAATTAATTTGATAATCATTAATTTACTTTTAAATAGTTATTTCATAATTATGAAATTTCAATTGAATTTTATTATGAATTGTGTGGTGCTGATTACCTTTCTCTATGCAAGTCCACATATCTGGAATGATAAAGTATGCAGCAACTAATAATAAATTTACTGCAGTACCAAGCTATAATTATTGAAAATATTAGCATATCCTATTAATCAAATAAATTTTTCTTTCAAATACAAGATTTCACTGAAATTTTTTTTTTTTTAAAGTAACTAGCAGAACCACATGCCTTTGTCCATGTTAACCATAAGGCATAACAGGTAAAAGAAATAAAAATGAAATAATATGGCGATTCCACAAACAGAGTTCTGTACATTCTTGCACATAAATTGTTAAAAAATCAGGAAAAAATAAAGTTACTTTGACAAATCGTAGATAATCTTTGACAAACACATTTTTCCATATTTTGTTTTTTAACCATTAAAACTGTTATGGCCAATAATTGAAAAATCTTCAGTAGCATTTGGGGGCCCGTGTCCCGAATGCCTTGCCGTAAATCAGATACTGTTTATAACTATATTTGAAACTTATATTTGGATATATATATTTTTTCTTTTCTTTTGTGAGTGTAAACAGTAAAACATAAATATTGGAAATTATTTAATTTATTCTCCATTTTCACTCTAAAACAGTGGTTCCTAATGTGAAGCATCCCCCCAATTTGAATTTTTAGGGTGGCAATTCCATATTTGCTATACTCCCATTCCCTTATTAGTTATTTTGTAAAAGTAATGTTGTAGACTAAAAATAAATGTTACACATTCAAATTTCAAAAATAAAATGAAAAAAAAAAGTTTTTTTATCCAATTTTTGGAAAGTATACCTTCAAAAGTTCAAAATACAATCACTACCAGAATAATTATATGAAAACATTTAGACACTTGTATATTTAAAATTACTTTATAATTTTAATGATCTTAGACAACTTTTTTGACTTTGCATTTAATGAGTCTTGTATGTCTTTTCATTCTGCAATATATTAGATAAAGAAACTTTTACAAATGAAACTATTCAAGTGTATATTTAACATGTTTGCGACAAGTGTCCTTTACAGAATTTTGAATTTTTTATTACCAGTAATTTTGGTAAGAAAATTTTGCCTAACGTAATTACAAATATAATCACTAAGTCTAATTTATTCACTATTCTGTGATTAAATAAGAAAAGTTTTCAGGATTCTGAGTGCTGTGTGTGTCACATATATGCAGGTGGTTAAAACTGACTGTTTTAATCCTTTATGCTCAGAGTCCTTTTAAATTGAATCATAATGTTATAAAAACTATTTGATTCATCCATTACCTACAGTATGTTTCAGAATCAGTTTTAAATACTTTACTCTATTATAGATAACAAAAATAGTCCTGTGAATCAAAAAATGAGATTTTCTCGCCTATGTCTCATTCTAGTTTCCATTTTCCTGCGTGATATGCAATGCTAAGTTTCTGCTGTGAAACATCTCAACAATTTGTAATTTTTTTACTTACATTTCAAGGTCTGGGAAATAATATTATTTCTCTAAGTATGTTTTTTTTTTTTTACTTTATTTTTAAAATGTTTTATAAAGTGGTATTTATAAGTACCAGTATTAAGAAGAAAGAAGCAATTGTTAATATGTATACTTGTAGCTCAGGTATATCAGAATTTAACATAGCCTAAGATGATTTGTATTTCTTTCAAATGAAGTTTTTCGTACAGATTTTTTATGATAATGTTTGGCAAAATACTCAAAAAATTCTATTAAATGCAGTTTCGACACAGATCATGGATTTCTGTTTGATTCCTCAATTACAAATTTAGTGCTAAGAACATTAGGATTTTCGAATGAAAAGTTATAAATTTAGTGTACGGCAGACACTAATATACATTATAGCAGACACGACCTTTTGCTGCATAGGAAACAATTGCAAACAGTGCATAAGGTGGAGGTAGACAATAGACATATTTCTTCGAAATGAAGAAAATGCATTATAATAATATTTAAAATACTGCTTAAAATTAATAAAGTTATACAGAAATGATTCTTGTTTAGTGCTTAGCTGCCAACTGCTCTGATTCTTTGGCACTAATAATTAAGGACAGAAATTTCTCCCTTTTCATATCGTAGAATTCTGTGATACAATAAGATGAAGAATATTTTAAATAAAAAAGTGATGCTAAAATAATCTTAGCAGTTGGCAGCTATGATTGTATTATGTAAATAGAGATATTAGCACCCAAAAACTTTTCACATGTATAAACGAGGTGCTAAAATTAATCACAAAATATATCATTGCTATCACATTTAATTCCAAATGCGAGAGTCTCTTCAAGAAATTTTGTCAAGATAAAAGTACAGACCATGAAATACTACTTTGGTTTCACACTAAGGTAAATATAAGAAAAAAAAAAAGACTCTTTTAGATAAGAATGCGAAAATAAAGTTAATTTCATTTATAAGGTTATATTAAAAATATATTACTGATAACATTATTACTTGTTTTATAAGCTTAACACTATGTGACATTACTTGTCATTTGTATTACTTTTTAGGCTTCCACCATGTCAATTTACCATGATGAAAGATCTTTTTGATAAAAATTATATGTTACAGCGGGTAAAAATTATTTTTATCAAAATATAGCGAAAATACATATTTACTAATAAAAGCTTTGAAAAATGCGTTTGTTGGTAGCAAATGTAAATATTTTCTAACTCTTCATTTATGCATAAAAAATTTAGAAATACACCTTCTGTGGAAAAATCAGCAAAGTTTGTGAAGTTAAATACAACGATGTCTATCTGAAGTAAATTTTTATTTAAAACTTCTATGCTTTTACAATCTGGTTTTACATTTTGTACACCAAAAATTTACCATACAAACACACCAATTTGTATTGGTGTTCAATGTTTTTGTACTTTCAGTAAAATTTTATGTAATCAAGTTGAATTGAAAGAATACTAGTTATTTTGATTTGTGTTTTTTAAGACAAAAAGGCTTTAGAAACATTGTTTAGTGCAAGGTTTTTTTTTTTTTTTTTTTTTTTTTTTTTTTTTTTTTTTTTTTTTTAATCAGCTTGATCTTAATCATGATTTAAATCAACCACATATTTAAAAAAAAAAAGAAAAAGAATAAAACATTGCTTTCACTTAACTTTTAAAAATTATCAAGGTATTTTGTAATAAATGTTATGTTTTGCCTAAAATGCATTGGAAAATTTAGGAATGTGAGAGACCAAAAACCCAAAGTCGATGCTTTTGTAATTTAATTTAAATTAAAATCTTAACAGATTACCATAAGTATTTACCTATTAGAAAATATTTAAGTCTTTTGGGAATTTTAGAATTAATACAAAAACATGGAGATTTTTTGCAAAGATATAGAAAACTTCAGAAAAAGTATAGACCTTTCCAAAGATTTTTTTATTTATTTTTATCTAAAATTTTCATTACAATTTATTTAGTTATTATTAACATGTAAATAACAAATTGTTCGATTTCCAATGCAGTTTATTTATAGAAAGATTTGGAAAATAAACTATTGATAACAAACTTTAAACGTGTGCTATTTAAAAAATTTTAATGAATGAATTGTTTTAATGAACAGTAACAATTAATTGTTTGATCCCTGACCTTTTTTCACTAAATTTTGCATATCTATTGGTTTCACACTATGCATGAAAATATTCAAATTCTTCAGTATTACTGTTTATAAAAGAGAAATGTTCCTCTGTAGTATAATACATTAAAGAGTAGGTTATTAGAATGCACAATAGGTCTGAAAGGATTAATTGTAAAAACTATTGTGAATGGAGAAATTTCCAATCAAAGTTGTTTCTTAAAAAATAAAAAATGAGCGATATATATTGGATTAAATTAAATCGAATAAAAGTTAAATTTCTGAGTGTTTGTCATTTTTATTTTGAGAATATATGTAACAGAAGTTAAAATTTGTGGCTTAGCAAAAATTTCCAATAATATTCCTAGGTTCTATATAAAAGTATACATGGAAAATTAAATAAGGTATATTTTTAAAATCTTGATAAGACAAGCACATTTTTGAAAATTTAATGGGATTTTATATATTAAGTGTTAGTAGTAATAATTGAGCTTTATTAATAAAATATATTTTTAATCAAAATTTTGAAAACATACATAATAAAATCTTTGAAAAAATTCCTCTGTTGGCAGTAAGTGTGAATATTTTCAAACATTTCATATATTTATAATTAATTTAGTAGCACACGTAAATATTTTAAATACCAAATTCAGCATTTTATTTAGTTTCTATAAAATATTACTGATTTTTGCCATTTTGAGGATTTATTTTTAAAAGCTAGAATTATTTTCTTTAAAGCTAAAATGCTGAAAGTTTATAAGGTAAGTACTAAAAGGATACGCGAAAGCATAGATAATTGATGACATTGTACAGGCTATTTTAAAAATTTGTCTGCAACACAGATGATGCACTTTAGTGTTGGGCGATGACAAGAATGCTTTTCAAGAAGCATCATTTCTCTCAATTGTATGGACATCTCGAGTGTGTTACTTGTTTCTCAATGATACCAGTCTATAAATTGTTATTTCTATCTGATTCTCTCTCTAATTTTAAGTCATAATTTCTCATTGAAATGGCTTTTCCCATCTTTTTTGTTATTAACTGAAATATGAGGAAGCAGAGTGTTTATTATTCAGGATAAAGGGGATTTCGAGATACAGTTCTAGCTTTGGAGGGTTTTTCCCTTTAATCTCTAACTTTCTCTGGTTTTATCACCCTGGATTGGCTGCCCACAATGAATTTATCCTATAGTTGTAGGCATATGCATTTTCTATAGATACCTTTCTTATCAGCATTTGCACAGTTTCTTCCAGCAGTTTTCCAGTTTATCCTCCTTCTCCTGTTTATATACACTTTAACACATAATGTTATACATTTTGGATTGCATTTAGAGCAGATAATCTGATGCATATGCACCGGGAGGCATAGTCTCTGAATACAGTTATAGCTTTATGGGTTTTATTTTCTTTCTTTTATCTAATTTCTTCTGGTTTTATGACCTTGGGTCGCTACCCACAGTGAATTTATCGTACAATTGACAATATTGTAGGCTTATGCATTTTCTATAGGTACCCCCTTTTTTCATAATTTGCTTCGTTTCTTCCAGCAGCCCCCTCCTTACTTCTATAGAATTTATTTTTCATCTCACTCCTCTTTCCTTTTCTCCGTTATCAAGACGCTGACAGCTTAGCTCCTCCTTACCCTTATATACACATTATCTTTACTCTTCACTCCACTCTGTTTCTGGGGTATTCGGAACGAGTACCATTAGGTTGTCCTCCTTAAATGTACCTTTACTTTTTCGATAGGGGGCCTTAGTTTCTGAAATATGAAGGGCTTTTGTTCCTTATTTTCAAATTTACTCCTTTCCCTCCTTTATATTTTTTTCTATGCTGGGTTTTTACCTTTTTAGGTTCATGGTCCTATGCCCTATCTTTCCCTAATTTTCTGTTTTATTTGGACAACATTTGTAAGCTTTAGCAGATTTTTGCCCCCACCACCATGTGGCGGTTTTGTTATTTGTATGTTGTTTGTACACATATTTCTTGTCTTCTAATTATCCAATTTTTATGCAACTTTCGTCATTGTATCTGTAGTCATTTCGTCCTCCACATTACTTCCCATCTTCTGCAGTAGAAGGCGCTCAGTATTCCCTTTTTATTATCTTACCAGTATCTGTCCGGCTAGTTCTACTTGCATCTGGCATTATTGACTTTGCATATTTCCCCCCTCCCCTCCCCTCCCCTCACCATCTTTATTTTAGTTATCATTCTGCCCCCTAGAGGGCGCTCTCTTTCTTGCGCTTAAAAAAAAATAAGATCACAGTTGGTTCTTAGAACATACAGTAATAAACATCATTAAAATAAGTAAGAAACAAATGTGATCTTAAATGTTTTTTTAAAAAATGCGCAAGAGGGCGCCCTCTGCCGGGGAATATGCAAGATGCTAATAGAACTAGCAAAAAAAGGCGAGATACTGGTAAGATAAAAAAAAGGAAAGAATGAGTTTCCGCTACTGCAAAAGATGTAAAGTGACGTGAAGGAGGAAAAGATTACAGGTACAAAGATGAAAGTTGCATAAATAGAAAACAAGAATTACTATGGGTACAAACATACAAATAACAAAAGTGCCACATGGTGGTGGGGGCAAAAATCTGCTAAAGCTTACAAACGATGTCCAAATGAAACTGAAATTTAGGGAAAGAGAGGGCATAGGCCCATGAGACTAAAAAGGTAAAAACACAGCATAGAAAAAATATAAAGGAGTCAAGGGGTAAATTTGAAAATAAGGGGCAAAAGCCCTTACTATCTCAGAAACTAAGACTCCTATCGAAAAAATAAAGGCATATTTAAGGAGAACAACCAAACGGTACTTGTTTGGGATATCCCAGAAACACAATGGAATGAAGGGTAAAGATAATGTTAAAAATATATATAAGGGAAGGGTAAGGAGGGTCTAAGCTCTCAAGGTTATGACAACGGAAAAAAAAAGGAAACGGAAGAAAAGTGGAGTGAGATGAAAAGAATATCTATAGAAGGAGAGGGGGGGGGGAGCTGCTGGAAGAAACGGAGCAAACGCAGAAAAAAGGGCGTACCTAGAGACTGCATATGTCTACAATTGTCAATTGTAAGGATAAATTTACTGTGGGCAGCGACCCAAGGTAATAAAACCAGAAGAAATTAGGGAGAAAATAAATAAAATATGCCTCCCGATGCATACGCATCACGCTATCTGCTTCAAATGCATTCCAAAATGCATAACATTGTGTTTTAAAGTGTTTAAAAACATGTGTTGTGAATGCGTTTAAAAAAGCGATGCGTGTAAAAAGTGTTTAAAACTACACCTCACGAACACATTATTTAGCACCAGGAGTAAAACATATTTCACCACACGAGAACACTTGGAAACACATTATGAACGCATTTTATGCGTGCAAAAGTCGGCCCGTTTTTGTGTTAGTTTTGCGTTCTGTATTGTGTTGCCGGGATTTGCAGTGTTCTGTTTCTTCCTCGCTAGTCACTTTGGTAAAAACTCGCTAGTCATTCACTTTTCAACAAAGTGATTAGCGAGAAAGAAAGAGAACATTAGTAACTGAAGATGCCTCGAATCAAGAGTTGAAAATATTTTTAAAAACTTAAAAACTTTTATACATATTGACTAGATTTAGTGTAGTTTTAAAGTGTTTCTTGAAGCTTTTAGACCTGTGCACTGCTTTTTGATGTATTTTTAAAATAAATTAATGTCTGTTGTAAAATGGGTACTGTAGATAATTATTAGTCTATAATATTTTTGACCTTTTACTTTTCTTCTCAAAATAGTGCAATCACAGAAGGGCATCACTTTGTAAGGGCATCATGAGGGAAATAAGTTCACAATTTGTATTTTATTATACTAGACGATCCAACTCGTGCTTCCCGGGTTACAGAACATAAGTGAAAAGTATTTATGATACTTTTTATGATGATATTTTTTTAACTCTAATAAAAAAAAATTATTTAATATATATATTTTTTTAGATTTCCCATTAACAGCACTAACAAAATATTTTTATATAAAAAATATCATTAATGTATTCAAATAAAGTTTGGAAATTAATTAAAAGTGATACTGTCGTATTAGCCATATGTCTAGAGTTAATAGCCGAAAAAATAGCAAACAGATTTCACGACTTACTACAGCCTTTCCGATTGTGATAATTTCAGCGTTTAAGCGTGTATTTCGATTCAAGGTAGCCAAGTTGGCCCTTTTTCTATTTGAAAATTTGGAATTCACACAGGAAATTTTGAAAGAAAATTTTTTACTTTACGTAATCAGGAAATGTATGTCATTGAATAAAGAAAATAATAGTGTAGAAAATTTCTGGCATGAATGCGAATTTTCGAAAAAAAAAAAGAGGCCAAACTGGCAACCCTGGTTCGATTAAATGTTTGTTAAATTCGTGCGCTCTTTATATTATATTATTATTGTTACTATTTATTTGTTGATGAAGTTTTAATTTAGTTTTGGCATATTAGCGTAAACAAATGCTAAACAAGTTATAATATTTTAAGTGCAAATGGATTCATCTTTCGTAATAGGGCTGTACGCGAGAGAGATATATTTTAAAAGTAATTCATGCTCGAAAATAATTTTAAAAACCATAAACAATCATTAACGTGAGATGCAATTTTCAAGCAGATTTTATTTTAAAGTACATTTTCTTTTCTAATCGGCATCGTAAAACTTGAAATTGTTCGATTACATAGATGTTAAATTTGTATTTTATTTTAGTTTAGTTCAATTTTATTTAATTTTATTTATTTACTGACGAAGTTTTATTTTCGTTATGGAAAATTAGCCAGGGACAAATGTTGAACTATTTATATTGTTTTAAGTATAAACTGTGCAAACGGATTATTATTCTTCCATAATGTAGCCTAACACGTGATAGAGATAGATTTAAAAAAAATCATGATTGAATATTATTTATAAAACAACAATAAATGAGCGGATAATAAATTGGCGATACAGTTTTTAGACAAATTTCACTTTAAAGTACATATTATTTCCTATACGTTGGTGTAAAAATTAAAATGTGCGATGT
Organism: Maratus michaelseni; assembly: GCA_963931845.1. Lineage (NCBI taxonomy): Eukaryota > Metazoa > Arthropoda > Arachnida > Araneae > Salticidae > Maratus > Maratus michaelseni. The sequence goes on from OZ007594.1 coordinate 85,137,910, forward strand.
TTAGAAGTTTAAAAAATCGCAATAGCGAAAATTGCAAAAAATAAATTTAATCGTCAGGTTTTGCCACCCTGAAAATGATGTCAGCGTTACCCACGAACACGCTTGTCCTTTATAATATAGATATATCAGTATGCTCTAAGTGACAAAATAATTATTTTTCAATTTACTCTCTATTTGGGGGAGGGGATTAGAGGGGCGATGCTAAAGGTGTGATTAATAAAATTAAGAATCGGATTTTTAGTAATATAAATAGTTAATTAAAAAAAAGTAAATATTAAAAGCAGAATTAAGTACGTACTTATTTACTTCAACAGTATTATGTAAACAGTAATTTTTTTACTGTATTTTACATATGCCTTGGTATTTTATTTATTTTTTCTTAACCTAATCAACTTCTTGGAGGTCTGGACATTTCAGTTATAGATCACGATAAGAAGAAATTTATTTAAAAAAATAAATAAAAAAGTTTAAAATTCTAGGAGAAGAAATTTTTGAAATTTCCTTAAATTGTCTTTAATAAATGTTTTTTTTCCCCCTCAAATTTTACTACAAGAATTGCATTTTCTAGATTAAATTATTTTTCTTCATAAATACATTTAATAATGCAGTAAACTCTGTCTAAGGGAGAATTAATCGGAACCAAGAATTAGTGTTTTAACGTTGAAGACAGACTTATATATATATATATATATATATATATATATATATGTGTGTGTGTGTGTGTGTGTGTTATATAAAAATTTTATTTCGCATTGTTCCTTTAAATTAATCTAAATTCTGGCATAGTCATTATTTCCTTAATTCTTAATAATATTTATTCCTATTTAATGTCCTTTTAAAAGTAATAACACGTATATTAATAATTATCTTATTCCAAATCTTAATCTAAAACTTTAAGTTCATTCGTAACTTTTATCAACTCCCCAATCTATACTTCTGAGAGACGCTTGTTGTCATTTCGAATGTTTTTAAAAGCTATTTTTTTTTTCTTATTCCATGCTTGGCTTCGCGCGCTGGTTAGTTTTCACGTCAAAATCAATGCGTAGCTACGATAGGGATTCTTTCGTGTTAAATCTTCTCCATCGCACCCCATTCGCTTAGCTTAATTTCGTCTGTCACTCATTGGTTAGTGCATACGTTACGTCGTTTCAGTAACTCTACGTGCGGTTAACAAAATTCGCTTGCAAGCATTTGGAGAGCAGTTCTTGTCGTGTTTTGAAGTGCTGACCAAATTGTTATCTGGTGTTCAAGTGACTTAGAATTTCACAACAGCCTCTTAAGATCTATTAAATGATGTAGTGAGTTATTGTCAAGCCTGAGGGCTATAAGTTTATACCTGATACTGTGGGGACTGTTACTGGCATCATTCCTGATTGTTAATAAACAATTTATCTGGAAATTGGCTGCACCTTATTGAAGAAACTCTTGTGGTGTTTCATCATTGCCTAACCTCCTCGCCATGATTCTTGATACCGACTGCAATCATTCTACGTCTGTAACAAGCTGCCATTTTCTCGCGGAATATTAAATCATCTTCGTAAAAAGTTTACATATATATATATATATACCGCTAAATAGGCCCCTACCTGCCCGGCATGAGTGCCTAGCTTGACGAATTAGTAAATGGGCGCGGGGTGATATTTGCCTGATCACAGCATGGCTGTGATCCACCTGACAAGAGCCTTGTTGGCATTGCTGCAATGCTCTCTAGTGGTTTGCTACAGTTTTCTTTGTTTGCCGGTTCAAGGTTTCTATTTACCTTTGCGGAATTGGCACATTTAAAAAAAAGGCAAAAATTAAAGAAGATAAATGTCTCGTAATTTAGAACCTTGATCAGGTGACGATACCTTCACCTGACTAGGCACCTCCAGAAGTATAATTAATAGGGGACTTTGCACCCAAGACGGATATTACATGCACCAGGACCCATTAGAGACATAGACAGACTTTACTGCATTGAAAATAGTTCTCCGCAGCTTTAAAATCTGTCCGCGTTCAACAAATGCATGGTTTCACATACACAGACACACAGTTACACAGAAACGTAGTTACACAGGTACACACATATATACAGATGCAGATACACACCTCACAGAAACACAGTCTTACACAAAGTCCGCCTTAAAGAGAGTTTTACTGTATATCAAAAATATATTTGATTTGATTGCTTAAGAGGGACTGATCAGACAAGGAAACCAAGTCTGTAGACCATAGTATCCCTCCCGGTCCCTTTATTAAGATCTAAAAAAAGTTACATAGTGTTCAGCCGCAGCTGATGCCGCCAGAAAACGCGACAATGAGCAGCAAAACATAAACATAAGAAAGAAATATAATACAGGCGATCCTGCCAGGAGTGCTCCAATAGCGACCAAGTGACAGGAACTGATTAAGGCTTTTACAGGCGTGTTCCATCACTGCCGGAAAACAGATTTTCCCACGCGACACTGGGCAGTGAGGGGCATCAGTAGGTGGTGGAAACTACAGGGGGCAAATAATTGGAGAATTGTGATCCGACAGACGGGCTGCCTAAGTTAAATTTGAGAGGTAAGTTAAGTGGTCAAAAAGGCTTTTTAGTTTCCGCTTTAGAAGTGGATGAGTTAGGATATTAGCGAGCTAATTTTTTGGAGGGTTTTGAGTGCACCTAAGATGCCATTGGCTTGCAGTGTGCAGTGAAAATATGGGTGAGACGCTGTACCTTGTTCACCACACTCGCATTGGTCTGAAGATACACGTTTGAATCTGTGTAGGTACTGGCGGAAGGGTCCATGACCAGTAAGAAAAGCTGTAGTGTGAGGGGTGAGGTAAAATAGTGTGTAGGAGACTTTGAGGATTAGCGTATGAGTATGTCGGCCTTTGGTTGAGGTGGTCCAATGTACTTGCCAATCTTTTAAAATATTTGTTTTTAATGTACGTTTGATATAGCTATGTGGGAGTGGAAGGTGATGATCAATGTTGAGGTTTTTTGTGGCTTCTTTTGCTAGAGTGTCAGCCAATTCGTTGCCAAATATGCCCTTGTGTGCGGATACATGACCAATTCGTGCGTGTCTTATGATAGTTAATAGCATTTTCTTTATATCAAGAACTAGTGGGTGTTTGGTTCTGTGGGAATTAACTGCTTGCAGACAAGACAGACTGTCGCTATATATCTAGTACAGGGTTGTGTCTGTTTGTACGTGGATCCATTCGAGTGCTTGGAGGATGGCATATAGCTCGGCTTGATATACCGTGTTGTTGTCGTCCAATCTGCAGGCCCACTGGTGGATGATCGAGGTACCTTCCGTGACACAGTAAGCTGATGCCACACCGGTTGCTGTTCGAGATCCATCAGTAAAAATTGTTGGCATTGTGGATGGCGTGTACGTGTTACGATCTGTATTTACTTGGAGGTGTGATGTTTCTTCTGTTGTATGTAATTGCCAACCATGGACTATTCGTTCGATGCTTTTGGATGGAAAATGCTGTTCCACTGTTTGACTGTGTGAAAGGTGTAGGAATCTGCTCTTTTTGTATTCATATTCCAATGTTAAGGCGATGGGTGTTATACCTGTAATTACATTTAGTGCATCGGTTAAGATGGTTTTATAACTACACGACAGTTGTAGTAGGAATGGTCTTTGAATTGATGTTAATTTTTGTTTGTTTGTTTTTGTTAGTTTACCTCCCCAAATTCCAACCCTATAAAGAATAATCTTTTCTATAATTGATAAAATATGCAAATTAAAAAAAAAAGTTAAAATGGTACAAAGTCAACTTAAAATGCTTGGATTTTCTGGAGTTAAATTAGCATGCTGCTAGAGCTTTTTTCTTTTTTCTTTCTTTTCGTTTTTAGGGCTCCGTGCTTAAAAAATTAAAACGGAATCATTATAAGATCATACCTGTGTCTGTCTGTCCGTCTGTCAGAGCCCTTTTTCTTGTAAACTATGGGACGTGGAAAGTTTAAACTTGGGAAAGTTATAAAGCCTTTTTACCCACATATTTTCAGATTATTAGTCACTTACAAATATGTTAAGGAAACATTTAGGGGGCGAATTAAGTTACTTGGAAAACAAAACTTTTCTTTTTTTTCTATCGTGTGGAGTATCGCGTGAAAGATCTCGTAATACCGTACTCAAAAATATATTTGCTTTAATTTTAGGTATTATATTTTCAGAGATAGCGTCAAAAATACATTGCAAAATAGGACACCCCCACCCCCTCTATTTCCGAATCTACTGAATCTAAAAACATGAAAAAATTAAGGGTAGTAGAAGTTTATTCTAACCTTGCAGGAAAACTATAGAGATTTTCCTAGGTAACATAGTTTTTGAGAAAAATACATTTTTCCGTTACACACAAACTTTACTTTTCGGGCAGTGAACGGGGGAGTTGGTGGGCGCTCGAGGTATCTATCGACGCTGAATCATACAAGGATGTTTGATAATGATTTTCGGAAAACTTTGTCGGTAATTAGCCGAGATATTAATTAAGTTACTTGAAAAATAAATTTTCTTTCTATATATTGTGTAGGGTGCCGTTCGAAAGATCTCGTAACGTGGAACTCAAATATATATTTGTTTTAATTTTAGGTATTATATTTTCAGAGATATCGTTGAAAGTATACTGGAGAAATATGTCCCCTCCTTTTTCCGAATCTACTGAAACTAAAATTATGAAAAAAATTAGGGTTAGTAGCAGTTTATTAGTAAATAAATAATAATTAATAAATTTAATGTACGGAACCCTTTGAGCGTGAGTTATACTCTTTCTTGACCGATTTATTTCTATAAAAAAAAACAAAAGATGCCCATTATATATACATTCATTCACATTATATTGAAGTAAATCTTCTAACTTTATGCAATTTATAACTGATCCCTTTTTAGTTTCTTCCCACACTAGCGCCATCACACGAATTCTGGCTGCAACTGAATGAGGAGGTAAATAAATAAAACATAAAAATATTTTCTCCTGAGCTTCTGACAGCGAAAAATGAGACTAAGAGACTGAAAGATGCGAAAAAAAAAGTAATAATAAGACTAAAAAGAAAAAGAATTATTTTCTCTCTTTCTCTCTCTAATGGAGCAACTCTCGATAATTAGAATAGATGATGATTTTTTTTTAGAAATGGTCAACGAAAATTACTAATAATTGAATGAAACATTGCGTCATTTGAATTATTTATCAATGATTTTTTGTTTGTTTGTTTGCTGCTGTTGTTGTTAGATTTGCAGTTATGTGGAATATGGAAATGTAAAAATACAAATAAACTATCTGTTTATACATCAAAATATTAATCAAATAAAAAGTTTTTTTTTGTTTTTTTTTTAAAAATAATTTTGCTTTTAACTTGTCTCTTGAATACCGATGGTACGCATGTTTTCCACTTATAGTATAGCTGATAAGTTTTACGCTGTTTTGTTACCACATATTTTTGTAAAGTAATGTTCAGCATATATATATATATATATATATATATATATATATATATATATATAACTGCCGAATTTCAGTGATTGTAGAAGGCGAAGAAAAATATTAAGAAAGAGCGGTAACAAAAAATCGTAAAAGTTGGTAGCTATGTTATAGTAACCAAAAGCGAATATTTTTTCTATTATTTCTCATACCACTATTTTAATATATAAATTTTTATTTGAAATTTCTACCAAAAATTTCTATCATGCAAATAATTGTATAGAAATAGTGATAGAAATAGTGAAACTAAGTAGTAAAAAATAAATAGTAAAAAAACCCTCGAAAAAGCAATAAAACAACCTTTCGGCGCAATACTGTACCAACCGGTATGAAAAATTGACGTCCTGAGGGTAAAATGAGTAACATAAGTAATTGTAAACTAAGAGTTTTTGCATAAATGTTCTTTGGATTGAAAGGATAATTTTGTGAATTTTACTTAGCAAAATTTATTACTATCATCTGATGTCCAGAAGTTAACATAATCAGATGCATTTAAATTTTAGTGGTAATGCATTATACTGCATGATACTTTTCTTTATAAATTCAAAAGTTTTGCAATAAATGCGTTAAAAGATTAATGCAAAGTATATCTCATGATTTTTAAAAGGGGGAGTGGGGCATGTTGATATATTATTATTATAAATAGTACTTATGATTATCGTTATTTTTTAACATTTTATTATTAGATGATTCGAATAATAATATGATTTTTTATGATGTGACTCTCATAAAAATATGCAAAAACGTTTTGATTAATTTTTAATTCATTTCACAGCTGTAAATTACGCCTGTAATCATTGAATCATCAACAGGTGTAATTATTACTGATTACAGGCGTAATTTACTGCTTAAAAATGAATTAAAAATTAACCATTGTTTTGTTGTATGCTGGGCTTTGTATGTCGTCTCATGTTTGCCGCAGAAGTTTGCGTGCTCATGATGACATTTCCATCTTGGGTTGCGATTGCAACCTTACCAACATATATAAGTGAGAGATACGAGGCAGGGTATCGTCCTCATAGTTCAAAAGTAGAGCATTGGAGCGCTATATCAAGGGTCCGTGTTCGATCCCTGGCTTGGGCATTTTTCACTAGGTCGGTTTACGCTTTGAAAAGCAGGATAAATATTCACTTGTTATTATTCAACGTTTCGGTTGTCTATATTTAACATGAAACAAACATGTTTCAGTTCACGATGTTCAACAAATATAAGATATTTTTGGATATACAGTGATGGAACAGTGACGCTGCAGAGAATCAATTGACACCGTTAAATTTAAATTGTACCCTTTGTCTTATTTATGGACAGAGTTTCATACATTTTTTTAAATCGAAGAATTCTATTAAAATTTATAGGTGAGAATCGCGCGACTGCTGCGCCACTGTTCCATCACTGGATATATTATGGTAGTGTTTCTCACCATCGTCTATATTATTTCTGTTGTCAATATACCTTTTCTGAACTAATATGTAGAGTACAACGATGAGATGGGGTATCATTGGATAAGAGTTTTTGGCCATATCTGACATTGCATTCTGAACTTTCGTTAAAGGCCTTTGTTCGTTTCATTTAAATTCAAAATTCCGTGATAATAGACATTATGATGTCATTGATATTATATCAATGAAAAATATAGCACCGATTGACTTTGGAAAAACTTTTGTTGTTCTACGAATAAATCTAACCCCTTCCGACCCAAGCATGCCCTTCAACATGACCATAAAAGACCACTTAAAATTGCTTTTGCAATGAGAACCAATATGTCTTAGAAGCAAACTCTTCTAAGAACTGGATTGTACCTATCCAATGCTGTCTTTACTTATGGACAACTATACGTTGAGTTCACAAGAGTTACTAAATTTAACGACACTTTTGTATGAATCATTGAAAATGAAACGCAACAAATAAGAGACGATTGCATTCTAATATCTAATGTTGTATACAAAGAAATACTGTAGACTGTAACAGTGCTCCATTGTAACTTAAATCTATTTTTGTATAACATTTTTACAATTTTACAACATTTTGTAAAATATTTGTTTTTTTTTTCTTTGCTTCGTTTACAAATAACCTACACCTGTTCCATTTCTTTGAACAACGTAAGGGGGGGGGGGAGCTAAGTGCGAATTATTCGACCGGTTCACTGGTTCATTATATAATATGACATGTAATATTTCCAACAGAGCGAAAAAGTCAGGGCCAAGATTCGAACCCAGGATCCCTTGACTGAAGCTGCAATGCTCTAACAACTGAGGTTGGGAAGATTGCATGTCATGTGATTTCTTTACCAATTTGAATAATTCTGACAGAATTAATCTAGCATTATATAATAGTCTATTAATTAAAGCAGTTCACAGCTGACACATTTTAGCTTACTTTCCAAACTAACGCCATCACACGAATTCTTGCTATAGTTCCATCAGGAGGTAAATATAAGGAGATACAACTATTTTCTCCTGAGTAAAAAATGAGAACAAGAGAATGAATGGAACTAGGAAAAATAAGGCAAAAGAAGAATTCTTTTCTCTCTATATGTAATATAGCAACTCTCCATCATCAAAATCAAGTTGATGATGGATTTCTATAAAATGATCAACGAAAACTAATTATTATTAATTTACATTTTTTTACCATTTAAGTTATTTCTTGAATAACTTCCATTAGTGGATTTGTTACTGTATGGGATAGGTAAATTTGACATAATATTTAAATTATTGAATCATGTATCTAAGTGATAAAACGAATTGGTTAAAAATGTGTTTTTCACATAATTGAGCTATTCGTTTATATTAATAAATTTACAATTTTTTCAAAATGTATTATTTAAGTTTAGGCAAGACTGGTTATTTTTTAATACCTCTTTCTTTAAAAAAATTGCAACAGTTAACCCCTTCAGGGGCAAAGTACTATTGTAGCTAAAATATTGAAATGATTGATTGACACCAGGATTCACGAACGAATTTATTTTTAAATATGTAAAAGCTTTTCCTCATGTACCTTATAAATTCAAAATTTGATTACAAAATTCTGGTGTCTTTGTGGCATTTTGGGATTAAAACAAAGTGGTATATATAATATACCGGTGCCCTTCAAGGGGCTAAATGATGTCTAGGAGGGATATCCTATTTTTATCGAATTTATTATTATTATTATTATTATTATTACAATAATCAATATATACTATTGTGGATATTTATTTTTAAAATTTTATAATTAGTAAATGATTCCCTATCCTTATGTGGTTTTGATGAATGATCCCTTGCAACAAACAGAAGCATTCTGGTTGTCTACACAAAATAAACATACTCCAATCCATGAAGACAGAAACATAATTAAATATATTTTATAAATATATAGAAGGAATATGTTTATGTGAATGCATTGCTAGGAAATTTATATCTAATATTATATAAAATAGTAATACTTTTCGCGGTTGTTCATTTTGTGACATTTTATGGATAAAAGCAATACATAACCAACATCGTTTTCCTTTTCTTCCTAAACTAACGCTATCACATGAATTCTGACTATAAGGAAATCAGGATATAAATAAGTAGATACAAATATTTTCTCCTGAACTTCTGGCAGCGAAAAATGAGACCAAGCGACTATAATGACATGAGGAGATAAATGAGTAGATACAAATATTTTCCCCTGAGCTTCTGGCAGCGAAAAATGAGACCAAGAAACTATAATGACATCAGGAGGTAAATAAGTAGATAAAAATATTTTCTCTTGAGCTACTGGCAGTGAAAAATTATACCAAGCGACTATAATGACATAAGGAGATTAATAAGTAGATACAAAAATTTTCTCCTGAGCTTCTGGCAGCGAAAAATGAGACCAAGAGACTATAATGACATGAGGAGGTAAATAAGTAGATACAAATATTTTCTCCTGAGCTTTTGTCAGCGAAAATGAGACCGAGCGACTATAATGACATCAAGAGATAAATAAGTACATGCAAATATTTTCTCCTGAGCTTCTGACAACGAAAAATGAGACCAAGAGACTATAATGACATGAGGAGGTAAATAAGTAGATACAAATATTTTCTCCTGAGCTTCTGGCAGTGAAAAATGATACTAAGCGACTATAATGACATAAGAAGATTAATAAGTAGATACAAAAATTTTCTCCTGAGCTTCTGGCAGCGAAAAATGAGACCAAGAGACTATAATGACATGAGGAGGTAAATAAGTAGATACAAATATTTTCTCCTGAGCTTTTGACAGCGAAAATGAGACCAAGAGACTATAATGACATGAGGAGGTAAATAAGTAGATACAAATATTTTCTCCTGAGCTTTTGTCAGCGAAAATGAGACCGAGCGACTATAATGACATCAAGAGATAAATAAGTAGATGCAAATATTTTCTCCTGAGCTTCTGACAACGAAAAATGAGACCAAGAGACTATAATGACATGAGGAGGTAAATAAGTAGATACAAATATTTTCTCCTGAGCTTCTGGCAGTGAAAAATGATACTAAGCGACTATAATGACATAAGAAGATTAATAAGTAGATACAAAAATTTTCTCCTGAGCTTCTGGCAGCGAAAAATGACACCAAGAGACTATAATGACATGAGGAGGTAAATAAGTAGATACAAATATTTTCTCCTGAGCTTTTGACAGCGAAAATGAGACCGAGCGACTATAATGACATCAAGAGTTCAATAAGTAGATGCAAATATTTTCTCCTGAGCTTCTGACAATGAAAAATGAGACCAAGAGACTATAATGACATGAGGAGGTAAATAAGTAGATACAAATATTTTCTCCTGAGCTTCTGGCAGTGAAAAATGATACCAAGCGACTATAATGACATAAGGAGATAAATGAGTAGATACAAATATTTTCCCCTGAGCTTCTGGCAGCGAAAAATGAGACGAAGAGACTATAATGACATCGGTAGGTAAATAAGTAAATACAAATATTTTCTCCTGAGCTTCTAGCAGCGAAAAATGAGACCAAGCGACTATAATGACATGAGGAGATAAATGAGTAGATACAAATATTTTCCCCTGAGCTTCTGGCAGCGAAAAATGAGACCAAGAAACTATAATGACATCAGGAGATAAATAAGTAGATAAAAATATTTTCTCTTGAGCTACTGGCAGTGAAAAATTATACCAAGCGACTATAATGACATAAGGAGATTAATAAGTAGATACAAAAATTTTCTCCTGAGCTTCTGGCAGCGAAAAATGAGACCAAGAGACTATAATGACATGAGGAGGTAAATAAGTAGATACAAATATTTTCTCCTGAGCTTTTGTCAGCGAAAATGAGACCGAGCGACTATAATGACATCAAGAGATAAATAAGTAGATGCAAATATTTTCTCCTGAGCTTCTGACAACGAAAAATGAGACCAAAAGACTATAATGACATGAGGAGGTAAATAAGTAGATACAAATATTTTCTCCTGAGCTTCTGGCAGTGAAAAATGATACTAAGCGACTATAATGACATAAGAAGATTAATAAGTAGATACAAATATTTTCTCCTGAGCTTCTGGCAGCGAAAAATGAGACCAAGAGACTATAATGACATGAGGAGGTAAATAAGTAGATACAAATATTTTCTCCTGAGCTTTTGACAGCGAAAATGAGACCGACCGACTATAATGACATCAAGAGATAAATAAGTAGATGCAAATATTTTCTCCTGAGCTTCTGACAACGAAAAATGAGACCAAGAGACTATAATGACATGAGGAGGTAAATAAGTAGATACAAATATTTTCTCCTGAGCTTTTGACAGCGAAAATGAGACCGAGCGACTATAATGACATCAAGAGATAAATAAGTAGATGCAAATATTTTCTCATGAGCTTCTGACAACGAAAAATGAGACCAAGAGACTGAATGAAAGGAGGTAAAAAATAAGACAGAACAAGAATTATTTTCTCGATATATAATGTAGCAACTTTCGATTGTTAAAGTCAACTTGATAGTGGATTTCTTAGAATGGCCAACAAAAAATAATTATGATTAATTTAAAATTTTTATCATTTGAAATATTTTTCGATAATGTTTTTCAGTGGATTTGCTATTGTATAATGTATTAATTATGTTTAGGCGAGACCGTATATTTTTATTTAATATCTCTAAAAAAATACCGCTAAAAAAATACCCCTCTAATTTTATCTAATACCTCTAAAATAACTCTAAAAATACCTCTACTATTATTATTAAAATTTATTTATTATTAAAATATTCAATATTTATTAATGTGAGATACTTTTAGCATTTTATAATTATTAAGTGCTTCCCCATCTTCATGTAGTTTTGAAAAATGTGCCCTTCTCTATACAAAATAAACATACTCCAATCCATGAATCTAGAAACATATGAGATATTTTTTATGAATATCGTAGGGATATGACTATGTGAATGTATAACCAGAAAATTTATATGTAATATTATAAAAATATATATAAAAACATGTATATTAAATATATTTTTTCGATTGTTAATTCTGTGGCACTTAATTTATAAACGCAATACATAACAAACAAGGTTTTCCTTTACGTCTAAAGTAACACATTATACATTTCACATTACATATTTAATTCAGGAGGAAATGTTATATAATTTGTATTTTTGTTTTATTCGAATGCTTTATAATTAAGTAAAAATTATCACCCAAGAATATTTTGAATAAATTACTAAATTTATATTAAAAGTACTTAAATTTATAGATCGTGCATATAATTATCGTTTAAATAAATTGAACTGGTTTACAATTTTTATTATATTTGTATCCATTATCAAGAAGATAAGCATGTGATTATTTTTCGTAAAGAAGGAAAAAAGAAAAAGAGAGAAAACAAAAAGAAGGGAAAATATTCATACAGGAACTCTGAATTATCTTGATATCCATGATTTAACAGTTAAGCAATGTGTGAAAATGTTAGCAATAAACAGCAAAGTTCAGGGTTTTAGAATCAGACTGATAAAAATTGATTTTATGAAAAATTTTAAGGATCATGTAGTTAAAAAAAATAATAATCAGAAGTACTAAATAATGTTATTTTTCCAAATATTCGGACGGTGGTAAATAAAATTTAACAACCCACACTATTTTTGGAATTACTTATTTTATATTATAAATATTTAAATTAAAAGATTTTGTATGTAGTTACCGATTAAATAAAGTGATCTAAACTTTTATCTACATTTTGCATGGCCATTATCAATAAGATATATTTGTATAACTAAGAAAAATACATGATTATTCTCCTTAAAAAAAAAAAAAAAAAAAAAAAAGGAAGAGAAAAAAGAAAGGAGCAAAAATATCTACATAAGAATTATAAAAGAAATCACCTTGATATCCATGGTTTATATAGGTTTTAGAGTCAGGCTGATAAAAATAAAATTAATGAAAATTTTTAAATGTAGCGTACTTAAAAAAATAGAAAATATTAAATATTGAAATTTTTTGGAAAAAAAAAGTTGAGACTGTAGTAAGTAAAAACAAATCATTCAATTAATATTTTTTGTTAAATTCTTTCTAAATTAAATCAAGTATAATAGGATGTAAATTGCTGGACTGACAACTCAATCTATCGACTTATATCTTTAGAAATTGCTTTTACACAATATATCTAATGACACAATATAACATAAAATGTCCAATACTTAATTAATTTAAAAGCAGCGAATTAAAAATAAAAGCATATTTCTAAAGGAACTTTCAAGTTATTTACCGTAAAATCTTGAGGAGTACTATCTATTTTATTTTATGTCAATATTTCATTAAGTTACACTAAATCAAAAAATAAATTTAATTTTATAGGAAAAAGTGGAAATATTAGAGAAAAATATTCAGTAATGCAAATAATACTATTTCAGTATTTAGATAGTGTTTTGACTGTTTTTAAATTATTCATGATGAAATTTTGATTGTGCCTGTTAATATTATGCAACATAATAAATCATCCATTTCTTACTTTCAAAATCAACGCATTTAAAAATATTGTTGATTAAATAAATTACTAGTAACGAATTTATACTGATATTAACAGATATTTATTGCGAATCGATTAAAAAAAATTATGTTAATTTGTAATATGATTAGCTTTAACTAATTCTTCTTCGTAAAACGGGCATACCTTACTTTTAAAATCAACTGCCCAAATATTAGATATGTTTATATTTTGTTGTAGTTTTCCTAACTTTTACAACTTTTTATTAATTAAGCATTACATGACTGACTCCTTTCTTTTTTTGCTTCAAACTATTCGGGCATACGAATTCTAATTCTAACATCAGCAGGTGATGAACATGACAACATAACCAGGTCGCCACTGGCGAGTAAGTTTTTTTAATCTGTCGACCAAGTTTTGTAATCTGACAGTCTATTTTTTTTGTTTATTTTTTATATTATTTATTTTTTATTTACTTTTTATTGGACTAAGAAAATTAAAATTTTCATAAGATGTCTCATTATAGATGTTGCAAAGTTACAAAATATTAAGAAATAAATTTACAATTATTTTTTGTTTGAATATAATTTCTAACTTTTATTTTTAATTTGGAAAACAATTAAGTTCATCAAATGCAAATTTTAAAATAATAAAATCAGAATTATTTAACTGACTTCTACGGTAAAATAGGAGAAAAATATTTTCTTGCTTCACGTTTCGACAATTTTATTTAGTTAATTTGTAGGAGAATTTGATGAAAATGGTAATCGAAAATTACTAATGAGCAATTAAATATCTATATCATTTAAATTATTTATATTTAATTTTGTTTAGTTAATTAGTATTTATATGGGATGTTGGATATACAGCAATAATTAAGCTATCTGGTGTCTAAGTGAAGTCTACATATCTAAGTGATTTGAGAATTTAAAGAAGTTTATGACATTTACTGCTGCATTTATGAACGACTGCTTAAAAATCTGGTATAATGTTATAAGACCATTTTAAAGGAGTGTTCAGTAGAATGTAATTTTATGATCTGATTTTCTGAAATTAATAACACCTGATGTAATTATAATTAGCTGATCCATTTCTTCAAAAAGTGTAAGTTTTTGAAGCAACCTAATAATTAGAATCGACATGAAGGTGAAATTGTTAATGTTAATCGAAAATACTAATCAGTAATTAAAACTTTATATTATTTAAATTATTTAATTATAGTTTTTTGTAGTAAATTTGTAATTAAATGTAAAGCGGTGGTTAAATTATGTGATTGTATAAATAAGTGATTAAAAGAATTAAGAAGTTTGTTTTTAATGTTGGGCTCTGTGCGTTTGTAGTGGACTAGCAACAGACGTTTTAGTGTTTTGAAATGGAACATGATGTCAACGTCTAACTGTGTGCGAAATAGCAACACCTACAATGTCTTTTACTCTAATTTTCCAAGTATGTGTGCAGCCTCCGTAGTTTTCTGTAAGTTTATGCAAATTTTAGCTTTGTTGGTCAATCGGGAAAGTATAAAAGTGTAAAAAAAACTTGCCTATATATAAAAGGTATAGATATCGACAAGTAAAAATGAAACGAAAGGTTGTACCGGGGATTTGGGTCGAATCTTTTCCTCGGTGGCCTGCGTTGAGAAGCTACAGTTGTGCGTCCAACACGTGTCAGCCGAAATGAAGTCAGCTGAGTTAAAGTTAGCCGTTTTTTAAGGTGCTTTGACTTATAGTTTGAATAAAAGTTATTCTGCAGCCATGGGTTGCTGATTATTAGAAGTTAGATTATATTAATGGCTTTGCGAGTGTTTTTTGCATTTCAACTTAAAGTATTGATTGGTCATTGGCTTTATTATTGACTTAGATTGCCAGTGCTGTACACGCAAGTGGAAATTTGCTATCTATACTATTATATAAAGAGGAAACGGTGACTGACTGACTGACTGGGTGACTCATCAATGCCCAGCCGAAACTAATAAAGTTAGGGTCACGCAATTTGGACTGTAGATTGCTGTTATGGCCTAGGCAAGCAATAAGAAGGGATTTTTGAAAATTCCCCCCCGAAGGGGGTTAAAGGGGGGTTCGAATGTTTTAGGTCATTTTGCCATATCTCAGCAGCAGTTATATGTAGGAGCTTGAATTTCTAGAAAACAAATCTACTAAAAAAATGATTAAACACCTATTTCAGCGATTTTAGAAATTCCCCCCAGAAGGAGGTTAAATGGGGGTGGTCGAATGTTTTAGGTCATTTCGCCATATCTCAGCAGCAGTTATAGATAGGAGCTTGAAATTCCAGAAAACAAATCTACCAAAAAAATGATTAAACACCTATTTCAGCGATTTTAGAAATTCCCCCCAGAAGGGGGTTAAATGGGGGTGGTCGAATGTTTTACGTCATTTCGCCATATCTCAGCAGCAGTTATAGGTAGGAGCTTGAAATTCCAGAAAACAAATCTACTAAAAAAATGATTAAACACCTATTTCAGCGATTTTAGAAATTCCCCCCCTCCCCCGAAGGAGATTAAACGGGGGTGGTCGAATGTTTTAGGTCATTTCGCCATATCTCAGTAGCAGTTATAGGTAGGAGCTTGAAATTCCAGAAAACAAATCTACTAAAAAAATGATTAAACACCTATTTCAGCGATTTTAGAAATTCCCCCCAGAAGGGGGTTAAATAGGGGTGGTCGAATGTTTTAGGTCATTTCGCCATATCTCAGCAGCAGTTATAGGTAGGAGCTTGAAATTCCAGAAAACAAATCTACTAAAAAAATTATTAAACACCTATTTCAGCGATTTTAGAAGTTCCCCCCAGAAGGGGGTCGAAGGGGGGTGGTCGAATGTTTTAGGTCATTTCGCCATATCGCAACAGCAGTTATAGGTAGGAGCTTGAAATTCCAGAAAACAAATCATCTAAAAAAAATGATTAAACACGTATTTCAGCGATTTTAGAAATTTCCCCCCAAAGGGGGTTAAAAGGGGGGTCGAGTGTTTTAGATCATTTCGTCATATCTCAGCAGCAGTTTTAGTTAGGAGCGCGAAAATCAGGTAAACAAATCTACTAAAAAATGAATAAAACACGTATTTCAGGAATTTTGGAAATTCCTCCCAGAAGGTGGTTAAATGGGGGGGGGGGTCGAATTTTTTAGGTCATATCTACTAAAAAATGGTTAAACACGCATTTCAGTGATTTTAGAAATTCCTCCCTAAGGGTTTTAAAGGGAGTGGTTTCGAAAGTTTTAAGTCATTTCGCCATATCTCAGCAACAGTTTTTGATAGGAGCGCGAAATTCAGGAAAACAAATATACAAGAAAAATGGATAAACACGCATTTCTGTTATTTTAGAAATTCCCCCCAAAGGTGTTTACAGAAGGGGGGTTTTGAAAGTTTTAGGACACATTTTTTTTATAATGAAATTGTACCAATAAAATTACAACAATGAAATACATAAAGTACAGCTAAACCAATCTCCTAAAAAATAGTTAGACCTTTATTTCATCTATTTTATTGATTTCTTTGCAAACAAACACGATTATGGAAGACTAGATGAAAAAGACAACTATTGCTGATTTTTTATTACATATTTTGCGTAAGACATTTTCACAAGGAGGTTGACACCGTTGATACATGTCCATCCGAGCGATGCTGGGACAAGCCGCTATCTATACTGTTATATAAAGAGAGAACGCCTGACTGTTTGACTAACTCATCATTGCAGAGCTGAAAGGACTAAAGTCAGGATAACGAAATTTGGATTGTAGACTGCTGTTATTACATATGCAAGCAATAAGAAAGTATTTTTGAAAATTTCCCCCGGAAGAGGGTTAAAGAAAAGTGGTGTCGAAAGTTTTAGGTCACTGTTGCGATCTTCAGCTTTTAAGGTTGCTTTTTTAACTACTGGAATGGACATTATCTACGTGCTGTCACATCCTTTTTTGCGCCATTTTGGATTTTTTGGCAATCACGCCAATCGTCACAGGATACGGAAATCTTCCTATTCAACCATTAAAAAGATCAAATGGGCGTTTTTCTAAAATTGCTGTTAACTTAAATTTAAATCCGCTCTGTAGGTTTTTCTCAAATTAGTGTTGCCACAAAAAATACCGCATTATATAATGTTAAATAATAATTAAAAAAATAAATAGTAAAAAAAAGTTAAAGTATGATTTCTATGCACGCAAAAGGTTGTTATTAAATTGTATTTTAAATGCATTCAATTTATTTTTCTTTGTTTTGTGTTTTTCAAGAAATGGATGACGTCATCTATTGCAATTAAAATGTTAAAATACTATTTTAATTTTTTTCTCGCGCGTGTTTTTTGTAATCTTCAATTAGTTTCTACTTTAACTTTGATGGAATAAATGAGATAATATTTTGGCTTCACTATTGTTGTTTGCAGAAATGTTTATCTTTAATTTTTATTTAGAATTTTAAACTTCATCTAAAAATATTAAATATACCTAAAATATATTAGGCTGCATGCATGGATCCAACGGTAAGCACTAATTCTTCATAATAATTTAATAATGATTAAAGAAGTAATAAGCGTTCGTGGTGATATGATATCGCATACGGTTGTTCCTATTATAGGAGATGGCGCCTGCCTGTTTCGGTGCCTCTCTTATCTGTTATATGGTACTCAGGTGATGGCTAAAGAGATTCGAGAAGAAATTGTTGATTATGTCATTCAAAATTGGAACGAAATTTCCATCATGACCCACGACCCGAACGGTGATAATTATGTGACTGCTGAATCATATAATATGGATATGTCCCGAGAGAACACTTACGGTGGTTTAAGTGAATTGTATGCTGCAGCTCACATATTTGGTTACGTTTTCGAGATGTATTGCAATGGTGTGATTTATGTTACTTTCGGTGAAGAAGGAAATCCAGTTGGTAGGCTGCGCTTCACACATGATTTGTCTAACGGACATTTTGAAGTATATTTACCATGCGATTTACAGTATGAAATTTTGCCATTTTTCACTGATCCTGATCATAACATAAACAATGTGGTATCGCTCTTATCACCAAGTTTTACTTCCGATACAGTCACTTTTAATAATTCTCCAGAAACACTAATAGTATCTGCTTCATTATATCCTCAGCATCTTAACTCCCAAAGTCCTTTGCCACCTACTAATACTTCTAAAAAACGGCGCACAAGATTAACAGGAGTTACAAGACGGAAACAAATTAGGAATGCTGCTAACAAATACAGCCTAAATAACGCAGATGTTCATCGATCTTCAGTAGCCAAGTTAAAAAAAAAAAATCCTGAGTTGCACAGGGTAGCGGTCTCAAAATTTCAGGAAAACAATCCTGAGTTGCACAGGGCAGCGGTCTCAAAATTTTAGAAAAACAATCCGGAGTTGCACAGGGAAGCGGTCTCAAAATTTCAGAAAAACAATCCTGAGTTGCACAGGGCAGCAACAGATAGGTACAAGTCTCGAATTCCAGGAAAACGTGCTGAACGACATAATTCAGAAAACAATAACAAATTCAGATCTGCCTTTCATTATGATCCAAATATTAAACTATTCTGGACAGATAGATATTCAGATTGGTAATATGAATAAAGTGTGTAATAAATGCAAAGCAAAGAAATGGAGTGATGAACCCAATGGATTGTGTTTCGCTTCTGGCTAGGTCGTTTTATTTGACATTCCTGAACCACCAAAACTAATTAAAGATTTGTTACTTGGTAATCATCCACTCTCAGCACACTTCGTAAATAATATAAGACGATACAATACCTTATTTCAAATGACTTCCTTCGGTGCGAATAAAATCAAGGAGGGCAATTTTATGCCTACATTTAAAGTACAAGGGCAAGTTTACCACTTAATCGGTAGTTTACTCCCTCCAGAAGGCAGAGATCCTCAGTATTTGCAAATTTATTTTCTTTCTGATCAAGATCAGATAAGAGTAAGATCAAATACTGTGCCCAATATTAACGTAGAATTAATTGGACAGATTCAAGCTATATTACAAAAAAATAATTGTTACATTCAAAACTTCAAAAGTAATTTGAATAATAATTTAGAATCAGAGGATTTAAAAATCATAATACATGCAGATAGACGTCCGGTCAATGAGCATAGAGGACGATACAATGCTCCTACAGCTAATGAAGTAGCGGTGCTTTTAGTTAACGAAGATGAAGGTCCGAGAGATGTAGTTTTGCATCGCCGTGATGGACTATTAAAAAGAGTTTCAGAATTGAATAGATCTTATGACGCTTTACAGTACCCATTGATTTTCATTATGGGAGAAGATTGGTATTGCCTGAATATACCACAACAAAATTATCCACGTAATAAAACAGTCACGTGTATGCAATTTTACGCGTACCGAATTATGATAAAACAAGACAGCTTTAATACCCTGCATCATTTCAGAAATTTATTTAACCAATACTGTGTCGATATGATGGCAAAAATAATTACAGAAAGATTAGATTATATCCGCAGAAATCAAACAAAATTAAGATCCGAAAATTATCTTCACTTGCGAGATGCAGTGAATCCAGACCAAAAAAATAATGCTCACGATATTGGCCAATACGTCATATTACCTTCAACGTTTACAGATTCACCAAGATACATGCACGAGAAAACGCAAGATGCGATGACATATATTAGAAATTTTGGCCGACCAGATTTATTTATAACATTTACATGTAACTCTGAATGGCCTGAAATAAAAGCTGAACTATTTCCTGGACAAAGATCATACGATAGGCATGATATTATTGCACGTGTCTTTAATTTGACAGTGAAGAGTCTCATGAAACTTCTGACGAAAAATGCCATATTTGGAGATACAAAAGCTTATATATTTAGTGTTGAATGGCAAAAAAGAGGGTTACCTCATGTACATATTCTACTGTGGTTACAAAAAAAAAATACAGCCTGATGATATAGATTCTTTGATATCAGCTGAACTACCGGATCCTGATCATGATCCTATTTTACATGACATAGTGGTGAGAAATATGTTACACGGCCCCTGTGGGGAATATAACATGTCCGCACCATGTATGAAAAACTGTATTTGCACGAAAAAATACCCACGTAATTTGATTGATGAAACACAAACTGGAGAAGATGGTTATCCAGTTTATCGTCGTAAAAGTCCTAATAATGGTTTAAATACGATAACTCTGAACGTGCGAGGACGAGAGGTCACAATAGATAACAAATGGATAGTCCTTACTCTCCCATACTGTGTAGATCATTCAATGCTCACATTAATGTGGAGTACTGTCATTCAGTAAAAGCAATCAAATACATTTGTAAATACATAAATAAGGGATCCGACCAAGCTACTATATCAGTAGAGAAAACTCACGACGAGATCGAAACTTATTTGAATGGCCGCTATATAAGTACATCTGAAGCTGTTTGGAGAATTTTGGAATTCCATATCCATGAAAGACACCCAACGGTTACACATTTAGCGGTACATCTTGAAAATGGACAAAGAGTGTAATTCACAGGAAATAATTTACAGCAAAAAGTCGAAAACCCACCCGCAACAACACTCACGGCATTTTTTGAATTATGTAGAAAAGATGACTTTGCAAAAACTTTATTATATATTGAAGTACCTGCGTACTACACCTGGGCCAATGGTAAATTTTCACGCAGAAAAAAAGGACAATTGGTGGAAGGATTTCCTAACATTAAAAAAGACTTAGCACTTGGCCGGATGTACGGTATTCATCCAAGTAAATGTGAATATTTTCATCTGAGAATACTGTTGCATCATGTTCGTGGACCAACCTCTTTTATAAACTTACGAACTATTGCAGGAAAAATTATGCCAACATATCAGTTAGCTTGCAAAGAACTTGGTCTCATTGAAAACGACGAACATTGGAACCACAAATTAGCTGACGCAGTACTTTCTGATTCACCAAAACAATTGAGAGAATTATTTGTGACCATTCTATTATTTTGCCAACCATCAGACCCTTTAAAGCTATGGGAGATATTTAATAAACATTTGTGTGAAGACATACTCCACAGAGTGAGAGAGCTACGTAATAATATGTCTATACCATATTCAAATGATATTCTGAATGAAGGTCTTATACAAATTTAAGACAAATTATTTGAGTTGAGTGAAAAAACTTTAGCTGATTTTGCTCTGCCTTCACCAGTAAGAGAGGATACATTAATGGATCGCTTACGAAGGCCATCCATATGACCGTCTTGAACTCGGTAACTTAGTTTGTAATAATTTGCCGAATCTGGTCCCAGATCAACGTTACGCGTATGATGTTATAATAGATAGCGTCGACAATAATAAAGACAAATTATTGTTTATTGACGCACCGGGCGGAACGGGGAAAACATTTTTGATTAGCATAATAGTTGCTAAAGTTAGATCAACAGGAAAACTGGCAATAGCCGTCGCGTCTTCCGGAATTGCTACCACACTTCTTAGCGGTGGAAAAACGGCACATTCTACATTTAAATTACCTTTGAATGTTTCATTTCAACGGGATTCTGTCTGTTCAATCCGAAAAAATGGACCACTTGGCAAAATTTTCCAAGAAGCTTCTTTAATAATGTGGGATGAATGTACCATGAGCCACCGATCGCATATTGAAGCAGTAGACAGATAGTAGACAGCAAGAGACCTTAGAAATTCGGATAGAACAATGGGTGGCATCACTTTTGTATTTGCTGGGGACTTTCGCCAAACCCTACAAGTGATTCCCAGAGGAACTCGAGCAGACATTATTAAAGCCTCCTTGAAATCGTCTCATCTCTGGAATTCTATTGAATCAATAACCTTACGAACAAACATGCGAGCTCATTTGGCAGGTGGTGACAGCAGCTTTTGAAGACGACTGTTACAACTTGGCGATGGCAACATACATGAACAAGATGGTCTAATTGAAATAGATGACCAATTAGGAACAAATGTAGCAACTCTTGAAGAATTAATTTGCAAAGTATATCCTGAAATAGAAACAATATTCGAAAAAGATTACACGTGGGTGTGCGAGAGAACTATAATATCGGCTAGAAATGCCTCGGTTGATAAAATAAATGAAGAAATTTTGAAAAGAGTACCTGGTGAAGAAAAATGCTATAAATCAATAGATACGGTAATAAATAAAGAAGATTCAGTTCACTATCCACAAGAATTTCTCAATACCCTCAATCCATCAGGCCTTCCATCTCACTGTCTCAAAATAAAACTTGGCATTCCTATCATTTTAATGCCTAACCTTAATCCTCCAAATCTGTGCAATGGGACGAGATTGCAAGTTAAAGCACTCAGAAATAATATTATTGAGACAGTCATCCTTACAGGACCAGCAACTGGGCAAATGGCGCACATTCCTCGCATTCCCATGATCCCCACTGACTTACCATTCCCATTTAAAAGACTACAATTCCCTGTTAAACTTTCATTTGCGATCACCATCAACAAATCTCAAGGTCAAACGTACAAATATGTTGGGATTGATCTGCGACAAGAATGCTTTTCTCATGGGCAACTGTATGTAGGCTTATCGAGATCTGGAAATGCAGACAATCAATATATTTTGATTAAGTCAAGAAATAGTACAAAAAATGTTGTATATTCAGAAATATTAAAATAAATTTATTAGTTTCAATCTGTACATGAACAGAAAATTTCATTCATCACATTTTTACAAGCTTTTAATTAAAGTTCAAAATTTCCAAGTACTGCAGTTTTGTCTCACTCCCACTTTTAACCAATTTAGAACAACTTTTTTAAAGAACCTACACTACTCTACCCTACATTGTAGTCAACACATTGTCTACCCGTGCAAAGCTGGGACGGGCCGCTAGTTTTTAATAAAACTTCTAGTCATTTTCTCGTGGAGCTTAAGTTAGTGTTTCGTCTTCATTACTCCCCAGGCGACATAGGTTAAAATTTATCAAGGGACTCTGTCACTGGTCTTGCCCTCTTATCTTCAATAAAAGTGTTTTGCATGATGACTGAGCTTGCCGGGAACGGCATTGACACGCACACTACACATTTATGAAAAAAGATTTTTTCTGACAAAACTGTCACAACATAGCGAGATAAAATATGTAGATTAAATAAGCACACAGTAGACTATATCCTTTATGATATGTGTCCTGAAACCAATACAATATAATGTAATTATACTTAGGCGATTCTTTTCTTTTGAAACAGTATCTTGCAGTAGGATTAATAAATGGGAAACACATTCAGTATTTCAAAGGGAACTAGTCGGATGTGCCAGTCCCAAAACTTTCTTCTATCTCACACAGGTTTCGCATTACACTAAAAAGAATAAGCACCAATTTATATCAAGGTCTAACTGAATATCAAGTTTTATTAAATTGCGTGCATTAGTTCTTGAGATATGACTATTGCTAAAATCGTGTAAATCCTGCAAAATACAGCATGGTAGCGCCAACTGTATGGAGATTTAGACCAAAACCTAATTAGAAACAACTTATGTCAACGTCTAACTGAATCTGAAGTTTGATGAAAATCCGTGCATTCGTTCTTCAGATATAGTTATCTTGATAATAATGAAAAAAGTAGCATAGCTGCGCTACCTGTTACGCTATTTACATCAAAACGTAAGCAGCATCTATTTATGTCACTATCTAACACAATCTGAAGTTTGATGAAATTCCGTGATTTCGTTCTTGAGATATTAGCTATCGTAAAAATCCTGAAAAACGTGGTATAGCAGCTCCACCTGTTGGGATATCTACACCAAAACGTAAGCAGTATCTATTTATGTTAAGGTCTAACAGAATTTGATCATATTCCGTGCATTCGTTCTTGAGATATAGCTACCGTAAAAATCATGAGAAAAGTGGTATAGCAGCGCCACCTGTTAAAATAACTACACCAAAACGTAATCAGCGCCTATTTATGTCAAGGTCTGAATGAATCTGAAGTTTGATGAAAATAAATGCATTTAGTTCTTGATATAGAGCTATTGAGGAAATCTTGCAAAATGCAGCATAGCAGCGCCACCTCTTGGGCGATTTTCACCAAAAACTAATCAGCACTAATTTATATCAGGGAGTAACTGAATATAAAGTTTTATTAAATTTCATGCATTAGTTCTTGAGATAGAGCGCCTACAAAATTTTTGTCACATACAGACAGGCAGACAGACAGAGTCACTGAGTCACAGAGTCACAGACAGACATTTTCTAAAAACAGTCAAATCGCGTTCAAGACCTTGTAAAACGTATAAATCCGTCGAAAACCGGAAATCGAAAATTTTCATGAATCCAATACTTTCTTCTTGTAAAGATGGAAGAAAGTAAAAATACTTTAATGTTATAATCTTATAATTATAATAAATAATAGCTTTTACTGTGGTGCATTTTAACAATTTTCTTCTTATTTTTTATCTCGTAATATACAGGGTATTTCAAAAAAATGCATACATACACACTGCTCAACGGGTCATAACTTTTTGATTTTTCTTTCTGTTTAGGACGTAATTAATTGAAAATAATGAGTAGACCAAGATTAACTTTAGACAAAAGAAAATTTATTTTAAAATGCTATTAGAAGTATGAAAATGTAGAAGTACAAAGACAAAATCGCAGGGAATTTCTGGCAGATCCACCTACGGGACTTACAATTAATCTAATAAAAGATAAGTTTGAAACGAATGATGGTCATAGACAACGTTCCGGAACTGCAATTGAGCAAGAATGTGGTCAACACCAAATGAAATGTTTGTTGAAGTTTATGAATCAATAGCCCATCGTTATCAGCAGTGTATTGACCAGAAAGGTAATGATTTTGAATATCTGCGGAGGAGGAAAAGTTATACATTTTTTGTAGATTCTTTTGCAGTTTAAATATTAATTATATGTGAATAAAAACTGAAGTTATAATCATTCAAACTGTGTATAATTTTTTTTTGAAGCAGCCTCTAGTTTCAATTGTTTCTTTTAATAATAATCAGAAACATTATTTTCTGCATAATTACTGAAAAGAAAATAAGCATACAATCCATGATGCTTCAGAACTACTAGATATCTTTATATTATATTGTAACTTTAACAGCTGTTTATTTTATAATTTTCTATTAACTATTGCCACAGAAATTCTGGTTATAATGGTATGAAGAGGTAAATAAACAAAAATCATAAAAATATATTACTTTCAGCTTCCGATGGCGAAAAATGAGACAATATATGAAATGAGAAAAAAGTTAATGGGAAAAATAATTCTTTTCTCCGTCTAAAAGAACAACTCCATAATTAGAATCGGCTGGAAGGTGAATTTGTTTAATAACAAGAATCGTAAATTACTAATAATTAATTAAATGTCTATATCATTTGAACTATTTTTCAATTATTTTCTCCAGTAGATTTGTAGTGGGTTGTTTATGGAGTTTAGACACAACTAAAATAAATAAATAAATAAAGAATAATCAGAAACATTATTTTCTGCATACTTACTTAACAGAAAAATAAACATACAATTCATGATGCTTTAGAAATACTAGGTATCCTTATATTACATTGTAACTTTCAAAGCTGTTCATTTTATAACTTTCTGTTAACTAAGGCTCATACATAACTAACTCCCATTTCTTTTTTGCCTCAAACTATTGCCGCAAAAATTCTGGTTATAATGGCATGCAGATTTAAATAAACAAAAATCGTAAAAATATTTTACATTCAGTATCTGATGGCGAAAAATAAGATAGCGTGAAATGAGAAAAAAAGTTAATGGTAAAAAGAATTCTTTTCTCCGTGTAAAAGAACAACTCCATAATTAGAATCGGCTTGAAGGTGAATTTGTTTAAAAACAGGAATCGTAAATTACTAATAATTAATTAAATCTTTATATCATTTGAACTATTTTCCAATTATTTTCGTCAGTAGGTTTGTAGTCGGTTGGTTATGCAGCTTAGACCCAACTAAAATAAATAAGTAAATATTAAGATACTCCTTTGTAAATAGTTTATGTCATTTTTCCCAAATGCGATTTTGTTAACATGTTTTTGTTAATAAGCGATAATAAAACAATTATATAAAATGTGGTACTTATTTTTAAACACTCTTCTAATGAATTAGTATCTTACCTCTATTAAGCAAGGTAAATTTGCTAAAAATGGTCATAAAAATTTATTAATAATTAGCTAAGGTATCGTATTACGTATAAAATAATAATGTTCTGTTGTACATAGAATATAGAAGATATGTTGTATATGTACACATGTGAACGAATATAAAATGTGAAGACTTTTCGAGATTTAGGACGTTTTTAAAATACGAAATACTGAAAGATATGTATAAAATATGTATTTCATTATTAAAATAAGGTAAAAGTCTAAAAATATGAGTGTGTTAAACATTTTAATGATGTTTAGTAATCGTTATAATATACACGTGTTTATAAATGTCTTTACCCCGCTACAAATATTCACACCTAACGTTATTAAGAAAGACCATTAAAATTTTTGTCAAAGTAAAGGGAAAATAATATAGTTTTTTTTTAATCATGCGTAAATCTTAACATGATCACCAATAGTTGTACGGAAGTTATAACTGGAGTAATGGCCTCAATAACAGTTGATTTGTGTTTTACAACTGCTGCTCTACAACTTTGTAATTGACTAATTTCCCGCATCTCGTATAGTTTTAGAGATCCGCACTGTAACTCTTCCTTTTATCATAGAGATGCTACAATCTGTCTCATCGAAGAGTGCATAGTCACTTACATCACTTTTAACACTTTCCAACATAGTTGAAAAATGTTTATGAATTCAGTTTGTCTGTCTGTCTATGTACTCAGATTGACACAAATTGATATATGCTATTGATGTTTATTATGGCATGTTCGGTATTAAAAATAAAGTGTGTAGCACTTATAGTTTTTTTTTCTTTTTTTACAGGGACACTTAAAAGAATTCCGTTACATTGCGGTCTGTAGAGAAAATCATTCGCGGTTTATTTTAATGATGTTACACAATTTCAAACATTTTGAAATTGATATATATCACTGAGGTGCATTAGAAGAGGCTTACTATGGTGTGAATAGCACTTATAGTTTATTTACAGGAACTCTCAAAAGAATTCCGTTACATTACGGTCTATGGAGTAAAATCGTTTGCGGTTTACTTTGATAATGTTTCACAATTTCAAACATATTGAAATTGATATATATCACTAAGGTGCATAACAAGAGGCTTACTATAGGATATTGTGTGTATAGCATTAATCGTTCATTTACAGGGACACACAAAATAATTCCCTACTGTCTGTTAAAAATAATCGCTGGAAGTGCTTTCTCAGTTGCTGAACGCGTTTTTAAACGTAACTCAGTTTTATCTATTACTTGGTGAATATGATTATATAGATCATATACAGGGCAGCACAAAAGTTCTGGAGTACATTTCCGTTTATAGAAGAAAATTCCAGAAGTGGAATTTTTAACTATGCTGCGCGTTTTCTAACTGAACTAAAATCTAGCAATCCATGTAGTATATATACAAATCGATAGATCATATACAGGGCTGCACAAAAGAGTTCCAATATTTTTCTGAATAATGTTGGTAATTCCGGAAATTGGGTTTATAAATATGTTATGAGTTTTCCAAATTGTTTACTTAGATATGAACTTTCACCTTATTAAACGGTGAAGATTGTGAAATTATTTTGGAAATGTTGGAAAGCGTCACATAATCTGTGCTTGACGCATAATGTTTCGTTCTTGTTATATCTAAAACTGGAGGCGTTCAAAAGTTAAGGTGTGAGACCTGTAAGAGTTTGTGTAACTTAAAAAATATTTATATTTTTGTTATGAACAATTGAATTTTCAAAGAAGCGGCTAATTGTTCCATGAAATATTTCAGTGCTTATTTTATGGGAGATGAAGCAAAAAAAAAAACATAGAAATCGGTGGTCGGTCATTCCTGTCCGAACTAAATATCATATTGCACACGATTAGGTACACTTTTCGATCTTGCAAATGAATCTTCGGATGCAGCATGAATTACTTGCGTAAATAAGTTTCTCATAGTATAGCGAAAGAGTTTTTACCTACCGTTTATTAAATAAATTCAGAATTATAAGTAAATCCTTTCTATAACGAACCTTTAATGGACTAAAATTTTGGTTCGCTATCCAAGTTCTTTTTATCCAGTGTGTGGGATTGAAGGAAGACGTTTGTATGTAAGTTGTAAAGGCTTTCTACAAACGTTCTTTATGACTGCGGACGTTTTGTCTATGTATATAACTCTATGAACTGAGATGAACGTTATGATCCTGTCAAGATCTCTAAATTTTCGAAGTTGTGATTAAGCTCGGTAGATGTACTTTTCAAATTTTCAAACGAATCTTTGGCTACAGCATGGATTCCTTGCCTAAAGGCGTGTCTCATGGCATAGCGAAAAAAGTTTTGCCTACCATTCATTGAATAAATTCAAAATTATAAGTAGATCCTTTGTATAGCGAACATTTAGCGGACTGAAATTTTGGTTCGCTATATCCAAGCTTTTGTTACATCCAGTGAGTAGGATTGAAGGAAGACATTCGTACGTAAGTTATAAAGGCTTTCTACAAACGTTGTTTTTGATTGCGGATGTTTTGCGTCTATGTAAATCACTCTATGAAATAGGATGAACGTTATGATTCTGTCAAGATCTCTAAATTTTCGAAAAGGGATTGAGCTCGGTAAATGCACTTTTCAAATTTTCCAGTGAATCTGGATGCAGCATAAATTTTCTGCGCAAAGGTGTTTCTCATGGTATAGCGAAAGAATCTTTACTCTCCGTTCATTAAATAAATTCAGAATTATCCTTTCTATAACGAACATTTAATGGAGTGAAATTTGGGTTCGCTATACCCAAGTTTTTGTTATATCCAGTGAGCGGGATTGCAGGAAGACGTTTGGACGTAAGTTGTAAAGGCTTTCTACAAACGTTCTTTTTGATTGCGTACGTTTTGTCTATGTAAATAACTCTATGAACTAAGATGAACGTTATGATCATGTGAAGATCTCTAAATTTTCGAAGTTGTGATTGATCTCGGTAGATGTACTTTTCAAATTTTCAAATAAATCTTTAGATGCAGTATGAATTCCATGCGTTAATGTGTTTATCACAGTATAGCTAAATAATTTTTGCCTAAATTCATTAAGTAATTTCAGACTTACATAGTAGATCCTCCCTAATACGAACATTTAACAGACTGAAATTTTGGTTCGCTATGTCAAAGTTTTTGTTATTGGGTTGTTCGGAAAGTTCCTTCTGTTTGGGGAAACCAATTCATACCGGGAAATTCTGCCCGTCAATTATTAGACATTAGATATCGGAATTAATGTCTAATAATTAAGTGATAGAATTTTCCGATACGAACCAAATTTCCCAAACGAAAAGTACTTTCCGAACAACCCAACATATCCAGTGAGTAGGACTTAAGGAAGACGTTCTTACGTAAGTTATAGAGGCTTTCTTAAACACGTTCTTTTTGATTGCGGACGTTTTGTCTATGTAAATAACTTTATGAACTGAATAAACTTTATGGTCCTGCAAAGTTGGGATTGAGCTCGGTAGGTGCACTTTTTAAATTTTCAAATGAATCTTTGGATGCGGCATGAATTCCCTGGGTAATTTTATTTTTCACGGCACAGCTAAAATTTTTTGCCTGAAATTCATTAAATAAATTCAGACTTACACAGTAGATGCTCCCTATAACTAACATTTAACAGACTGAAATTTTGGTGCTCTACATCCATGCTTTTGTTATGTCCAATGCATGAATTGTAAGTAAGATGTATTCTTTCTCTAGATCCTTCCTTAACGAATATTTAACGGACTGAAATTTTGGTTCGCTGCAGCCAAGTTTTTGTTATGAAGAAACAAAGGATTGTACAGTTGAACTCCAGATATACGTTACCTGAGTTGTACGTTTCCCTCACTTATACATTTCAACTCAGCTTTGCCTTACAGCGTTGCCAGCTACCGCTTGCCATTAAAAATTAGCTAGGTTATACGTTTTGAGTTATACATTTCACTCAGTTATGCGTTACGTTTTTGCATTCCCGGACAAAATTTTGTCTCACTTATACATTTTGTAACCGAAAACACTGACAGGTGAGCCTGATCAGGTGAGCCTGATTTGAAAGATGTCACTCAAACTTCGGAGCTGATCTGTGGCTTTTGACCAGTAAAGTGGTTCGTCAGTAGTAAAGGCAATACGATAAGGCGGCTGCATTGTGCATTATTAACAGAAATGCAAAGTTTGCTGTTCAATGTTGGCTCTGCCGAAAAGAAACAACCGAAGATTAGTGATTATTTCAACAAGATTCAGTAAACTACTGAAATATCTTTTGATAAATGATTTGCATGCCATGACGATTCAAATGATTTCTTTTAAGTATTCTATGTGCGTTAAAAATATTTTAATAAATATTTTATGATAAAATAACTTCATGTGTATTTTTCTTAAGTACCTTTTTTCTACTGTGTTCCATTTCCAAAAATTTATGTCATGGGTGTAGTGTAGTAATACTTAAAAGACTTCCGTTTTCGATATTAAAGGTAACAAACTCCTTAGCGGAACAAAGTTTTTACGGTATATTTAAAAAATGGTTCCGGTAGACCATTAATTGAGTTGTACGTTTTATTGAGTTATACGTTTTGTTGTTCGATCCCAAGCAAAACGTATAACTGGAATTCCACTGTTTATAGGATTGTAAGGAAGACGTTCGTACGTAAGTTATAAACATTCGATACAAACGTACTGTTTGAATGCGGACTCTTTTTTTATGTAAATAACTCTATGAACAAAGAAAACATTATGATCCTGTCAAGATCTCAAAATATTCGAAATTGTGAATTGAGCTCTGTAAAATGTGAGATTTTAAGTCAGTTTTCAAATATATATTTTTCCGTTCTCAACAACAACAAACTTTAAAAGATAAGGGGAATATTCTATTCGGAAATAGTGGCATTAAAAGTAAGCACATCTACTCATTTTTTTAATACTGTAAATAAGTTTTCTGGGCGATAGAACACTGCAATTTACATAAAAAAATGCTGTTCATGTTTATTTCATCCTATCATTACTGCCATTTCTGGCTAAGCAGACTTTTACTACATCGTGTTCTTACAAGATTACAATAGTATTTATTAATTTGACTGAAATAACTTATTCAAGAATACATATAAATTGTTAAAAATACCTGACACTTGCAGGCATGATTAAAGAGTGATTTATTTTTCCATGTTTCAGTAAATGAAATGCATCTTCAGTTATAAGTCATTTTTATCTCATTACGGCTCTTTTGACTGGTAAAGTGGTTCGTCAGTAGTAAAGGCAGCACGATAGAGAAGCTGCATTGTGCATTATTAACAGAAATGCAAAGTTTCATGTTCAATGTTGGCTCTGCCAAAAAGAAACAACCGAAGATTAGTGATTATTTCTTCGTTTTTTTTCTTGCTTGCTCTGTCGCATCTGGAAATTCAGTTCAAAACGACAACTTTGCCAGCATTTTCTGAAAGATTTTCTGCTTTTATTTAAGAATGAAAAATATTTTTGATTACATTGTTTCTGAATGAGAGCACCTACCAATTTCATGCGTTTATGAACAAAAATGAAATCTGAAATGTGCCAGAAAGTAGCAAGTTTGGATTTAAGAAAAAACAGCCTTAGGAAAATTATGTAGTATGTAGATTTAGCATGTTGTTGTTTGGTTGCTTATTAAGATGAGGATTTTGCCGAGATACATGATGCTTTTGCTAAGATAGATGATGTTTTTGCAGGTTCATCGGACTTTATTAAATCCTTGTGAAAATAAATATTTAGTTAAATGTTGCAGCTTCATACCCCCCAATTAAAAATAATTTATTTGAGTTTACGGAGTCTTTTCATTTGAGACTTTTATATTTAAGTGTATGTATGCTGTAAGATTTTCAGAAAATAACTTTGATGATTTTGAACTTAACTCTATCTAACACTGGATGGCTAGCACGCTATATCCAAGTTTTTGTCATATCCAGTAAGGATTGCATGAAAGAAATTTGTACGTAAGGTATAAAAACTTTCTACAAACATTCTTCTTGAATTCCGACGTTTTCTCTATACTAATAACTCTAAGAGCTATTATGAACGCTAGTGTTAGTTTCTTGTGTAAAAATATTTTGAAAAATAGTGAAGTTATTTTTAAGACTAATCCGTGTCAACTGCACCAGATCACATTTTATCCATTCAATAAATTTGTATTTTTTTTCGATAAAAATGCATACAACTGAGTGTGTAGCGATCTTATCTCACTTAAACAGAATAAAGCTAGTTACTAGCTTGGTCTTTTGCTTGACGCTAACGCTCTCGCCTACTGTTCATGAGATCCCTGGTTCAACTCCCACCGGCGCCAATCTACTATCTTCATTGATGACCCGGACAAACAAGCAACAACCTTCAACAACAATAACATCAACTCATCTCATAACCAACAGATGGCAGCACCAAATAAATCATCCCATGCAAGCAAAGTTTGTGAAATGCTCACAGCACAACGCCTATCATGCCGCGCATCACATATGTGTACGACAGCATCACTCAGGGGTGCATATCGCTCTTCTGACGTCAACAAGACGTCTTTGTGGGGATGGAGTGTGTAGCGATTTCATCTCACTTGAACAGCATAAAGTGAGTTACTAGCTTAGAATAACTGACTTGGCCTTTTGCTTGACGCTAACGCTCTCGCCTACTGTTCACGAGATCACTGGTTCAACTCCCACCTACGCCAGTCACCTACAGTGAATATTTAGCCTACATTTGTGAGTCATGAAGAAGAGAGAATCACACGTTATGTATAAGAAACTGAAAGAGATAAAAATTTCCTTAGTTATAGGCAGGCATTCGTTGTAACTCGTGTTTGCTGTAGAACGGTTTTACTATAATAATAATAATATTTTTTATTGATGAAGTCTTTTTTTAAATATTTAATCCCCAAACCATTTCACTTTAAAATATATTTATGAAAGGATAGATTATTTTCAACTGAAGATTATTTTACTTAGTGGATACTTAGATATGGATAAAAAAAATACTGCATAACTGCAAAATTTCAATACCGCATATCATATGTCATTTAATTAAGTATTCCTGTAAATACTGCTGACATTTACATTTGCAACATTGAAGAGAGATATTAAATTATAAACATGTTGAGCCGTTCATTTCGATTGAGTCAATTTCAGCCAGCGGAAATCGATAAAGTTGCGCTGTTACTACTAATAATGACATCCCTAGAAAGCCTGTTAATTTGCTTGTCTGCGTCTCTTGATCCTCGACAAAATTATCTAGAGATTGAATTTAAAATTTCATCAGTGTTATGAACTGTAGTATTATGTGTAACTACTGATATGGTTTCATTAGTTAGGATTTTGAAGCTGTGTAATGATTAGGCGACTCAATGATGTTATGTGTCTGTAAAAGAATTATTCATGTACACTGTTTAAAACATTGTGTAAAATAACAGAATTAATTATTTCTCTAAAGTTTTGTGTTAATTTACAGGGAGCTAGAAACCGTGATTCTGTTAAAAATACATAAACTATTCTGTAAATTTACAGTGGCCTGTGTATATTTACAGTTAATACAAAAAAAAAAACCTCAAAACCCTGTAAATTGACATGCAAAAAAATACTAAAGGATTTGTAATTTTTTATTTAAAAGAAAGACGGATAAGGATTTGTTTTTCATACTGTGAGTAAATTGTAATACACTGTATGGGGATATTTCGTATTGTCGCAGTATTGCAGAAACGAGCTAATTTCCCCAAATATTTGCCAGATATGTATTGCAACAAAAGCACTTACTAGTTCGATTCTGCTGCAATTTATACAACAATGGAACAACGTAAAGGCTGTTATTGGACTTCCTAGTTTCTGAACAACTTTACATCAAGGCGACGTGTAAGCGACTTGCAGAGACATAAAGGGAGCTTTTAAATAAATTTAAGTTTAACTGTAATAAAACCTACACTCTCAGAAAAAACTGTAAATTTATGAGCGTTTGTCCTTCAATTTTCACGGGCAACAGCCTTATTTGATGAAAAACGGTCTGATCCACTAAATAAGCGGCCTTATCCCTTAGATACTTAGAAAATTAAGAGCAATCCACATATTCTTACAGTTCTAGCCCATATGTTAGCAAAAATACGGTACGACCCCATACATTGTCCTCCGCTAGAGTGTAACCCTCCATTTTACTCGTGTTTCGAAAATTTTAACCCGCCAAAACAGCGATTCTGTGATAATTATCTAACGTGCTACGTGCTACGGAACAGTAAGCAAAGTGTTATTGTGTTTTAAAGTGCATTATATCCTGTGCATTATAATGCTATATTACTTTGCCCCGTAAAATTACGGGCTGCACAAAATGATGGGCATGGATTTTTTTTTTTTTTTACGGGGTATGACTGGAATCTCTGCTGCCGGCCTCTGCCCGTAATTTTACTTCGACTTTATTGAGTTCGATACAGATAAGTATGTAGGTCCTGTTCTAATCGGATATGTTATACACCAGTCCTGCTCAACCTCTCAGTAAGCAAGGGCGCACCTCAGCTTGTGGCACACATTGAAGGGCGCCAATATTCAAATGATTCAAAAAATGCAAGAATATTATCTCCCTTTAGCAGTGATAGTGAAACCTACTCGTCTGCAGGATACACATACTGTATCTCACAGAAGTAATCATTGGCGCCCTACGATGGAGGTGCTTCATCTAAAAAATTTAACAAAAACATATCATAGTAAATTTAATGTTACATTTTTCTGAGGATTGGGGATAAGGGGGAGTATCCTTGGAAGTTTTGCAAGTAAAGGAGCCTAAAACCTTAATAAGATCTGTAGTTTAAAAAAAAAATTATTTTAAGGCAAAATAACTTTGGAGATGGATTTTTGTTTTAAATAAATCTAGAAAAAGGAAACATTTGAAGGGGTGCCAAAAGAATCTTCAATGGGCGCCGCGTTGGACAACCCTGTTATATACAGTGAATCCGTAAAGCTTGTTGTTTATTCGTGGTTTGCTGTAAATGCAATTTTTGAAAATTGTAGAATGACTGTAATACTAGTAACTGGCTCTCCACATTTCATGAAATATAAGAAAGCCAGCGACTTCCTGCTTACTAAAACGAAATAATCTAAAACCTTAAGGTTCATTAGCCGCTGATTTTAATAAAATATCGAGAGGCACATAAGTGAAAGATCACATACCTACATGTGGTAAATTGTATAGTAGAACGAATCTCTGAAGATTGTTGTAAGTGATCTGCAGTAAATAGAATTTTTGAAAGTCGTAGAAATGACTGTAAAACTAATAACTAGATCTCTACATTTAATGAAAAATAAGAACGTCAGCGACTTCCAGCTTTATGAAACGAAGTAATATAAAACATTAAGCTTAATTAGTCGCTGATTTTAATAAAATCTTAAAAGGCACATAAGTGAAAAATCACAGCACCTACAAATGGTAAATTATATAGAACCAATCTCTAAAGCTTGTTGTTATTCGTGATCTGCAGTAAATTGCACTTTTGAAAATTGTAGGAATGACTGTAAAACTAGTAACTGGCTCTCCACATTACATGAAATATAAGTAAGCCACCGACTTTCTGCTTAATAAAATTAGATAATCGAAAATCTTAAGCTCAGTTATCAGCTGATTTTAATGCTCTGAGAATATGAGGACTTCCCTGCATTTTCATAAAAATCATTCTAAAAGTAATGTTAATTTAAGTTTTCTTTCACGGTTTGTTTGTAAAATACACATCAAATTTCTTTATTCTACATGTATCAATCATAAAATACAATTCTGTTAAAAATATTTTTGTCTACAGCTGATTTAAGTGGTTTTTGAGAAACGGAAAAATACGGGCAACCGCTTACAGGGTTTTGATAAAATCTTAAGAGGCACATAAGTGAAATATCACTGTATCTATACGTGGTATATACTCTTGTCGTCTTGTGTATCGATTTACACGCGCGTATGCTTACATACACGCACACAGATATTTACACACGCTCACGCATATATGTACTCCGCACATAAGTGTATAATTAGTACCGGTCTAGAAATATATATCAAATGCTCTGCTGCCTCAGTTTTATTTAGTTATTCCATGATTTTGGTACTTCATTTTACTTGTTTTCTTGTTTACATTAATTTTGTATTTAGTTTCAAACGTTTAATAAGCAGTTAAAATACTGATAAAACATCTCCAAGGTTGGAGTCGCATAGTTGAAGTGTATTTCAACAGAGAGAAAAATATCCAGGCCAGGATTCGAACACCTTGGCTTTCCGTGTCAATGCTCTTCCTACTGAGCTATCCGGACAATACCCAGGTGACATGATTCTCTCTTATTTGTTGAACATGGCTGTAAGCGGCAAACTGCAACGCTAGTTTCATTCATCCTAGCTATAACTATAGCATTTACATGATGAAAGTGTGTGATAACATGCAAACTCCTGTATACCATACAATTAGGTCCTAATGAAGAGAAATATTTTTTTTTTCAACTAGATAAATCATCTTCAAGGTTGGAGTAGCATAGTTAAGGTTTATTGCAACGTTCATAGTTGAGTTTAATTATGTTTGAGGTTTTTATATTTTATCTAATTGAACAAAAAATTTCTTCATTATGATTACATGATAGACAGGAGTTTCCGTGTTGTCATACACTTTCATCATGTATCTGACATAGTTCTAGCTTGAATGAATGAAACTAGTGCTGCCGTTTACAGTCAAGTCCAACAAATAATAGTGAATTATGTCGGACAGCTATCGTCCGGGTAGTTTAGTGGGAAGAACATTGGCACGGTAAGCCAAAGTACTCAGGTTCGTGTCCTAGCCTGGACATTTTTTGCTCTGTTGCAATAAACCTCAAATATGCAACTCTAACTTTGAAGATACTTTATCTGGTTGAAAAAAAATTCCTTCTCTTCATTATTGATAAAACTTTTCCAGAACTTTTGAGTTAACAGAAACAATAAAAGAAAGGTCTTAACCTTGAATTATTAAATTCATTTATAAGAGAACCGTGATCAGTTGTCTCAGTGTTGTTTTGAGACAACAAATATTTCTCTGTAAGCATAATAATTTTCTAAAGAACAGCGACAGAGCATGCTGTAATATATTATATTTGATTCATCCAAACGATTAAACATGCTAAGTATCAAAATCTTTTCTGCTAAAGTCTAAACGAATCGAAAACCTGCCATAACAAAACTGATGATGTTTTACAGCTGAAGTTTTTCCAATACTTCTCTGGCAACGCACAAGATTTATATTTCTTTCTTTCCATCCTCCATTTCTTTTCTTAATAAACCCTTTTAGCTAATTATTCTACTTCTTACATGTAAAAAAAAAATACAAGTGTTTCTCCTTTTCGTATCATTAAAAGCAAAAGAAAAATTAATTTATCGGAGCTTGTTACCAGCTTGATAAGCGATTATATCATTCCATAATGCCACAAAAGGAGACGAGAAAAAAAATTCCCCAAATGATTCGGTTATGATCAAAGGGTTAAAAAAATTGCGAATGAGAGCAGACGATTTTCTTTTCTTTGTTGCGGGGAAAAAATATATTCCGGAAAAAAATGGCGCGTTGACATCGATTGACTTATGAATAAGATGAATGTGCAGGCGACAGTCGTGACTTTTATAAAGATTCTTTACCCTTATTCATTTTTTTTCTGCATAGAAAGGCTCTCTATCGCTTTTCGTTTGGACTGAGTTATTTGGAGATTTGAAGAGGTGGGTTACAGGCATCTCCCAGATTTATTGATCAAAATGTTTAAACATTTCGGCATAGTTCTGTGATTTATTAAAG
The DNA here is from genome assembly GCA_963931845.1 of Maratus michaelseni. Classification (NCBI taxonomy): domain Eukaryota; kingdom Metazoa; phylum Arthropoda; class Arachnida; order Araneae; family Salticidae; genus Maratus; species Maratus michaelseni. The sequence continues at coordinate 85,176,142 of OZ007594.1, forward strand.
AGATGGAATCTCGTTTAGATTCGTGTTTTGTCATTCGATTACGATATAATATTTTAATCCAAAATAACTAAGAATATCGAATTAATTGTGGGAATAAATAGATCGCGAACGTTTACAAATAATTTATTTTCCATGTTTTTTTTTGTTATACATAATTTAAATTATTGTATAGAAGAATTGTGGTGTCAATAGGGTACATATCAAAAATCGCAGTAAACAATCGGGGCAAATTCCTGAAACATATTGCGAAAGATCCAGCAAAGATTACTGTTCTAATACAATTTGTGATCGCAATTTTTAAATGTCCTACTTTCAACAGATGCGTTCGTTCCTGTCATTATTTGCGAACCAATTTCTAGCGATTTGGTTTGGGCCTACTCTAGTCACGCGACAACATTCTCAGACTAATGTTAAACGAATGGAGGCGTTTTTTACAAATTTCTCTTCTGCATTTCAGTATTTTTAAATGTTTTTTTTATTGCATAGGATAGCTGAGGCCGATGGGTAACGCTATAGTTTTGTACATTTTCGATTTTGTGTGCAGTTTCATTCTGGAGACAGTTTGAATTTCGGTACCAAATTAGTTTTTTGGTTTGAAGGTTCTTAAGTTAATAATTTTTACGTAAATATTTTCGATAAGACCAATCTTCAACTATAATTACTTATGGAAGTTTGCTAGCGTTGTAGTGGAGTTGCGTTAATGTTCTGAACACATATTCTAAAAACACAGCCACTGGAAAACCCAAATGTCAGAAATGGTCACAGTCACAACCGAGTCCGAAACCTGACATTTTATTTCGTTATTCGTGATTCTCGGCAGTGGCGTAGCCAGGGTGATGGTCCAGGTGCTCTTGATACCATTAATTTTATAAAGTTTTGTTTGTCTTATCTAATAGGAGAATTTTCTGCGATAATAAAACCTATGAAAATTTTACGATATTACTGGTATCACAGAGCATTTGGACCGCCTATCTGGCTACGCCACTGATTCTCGAGTGATTATCCTTTCGTGACACCATTGTGAAGTTACCATGACTGATGTTGTTTAGTCATTTACAACTCCTTTCAAAATAAGACGTATAAACTTCACGGTGACGAGAATATTATTCATATTCCACGTGATTACTCATATTCCACAATGAGGACACTGAGAGTTGCATTTGAGGTACTATGCTTCCACATTTGGGTCACATTTGGGTCATGGTGCTATTAGGCTAATCATTTGGAAAATTTTATATAAATAAACTTTTCTTTTATGAAACCTGTTAATAACGATATTTTCTTTTTAGTCAAAATCGTATAATGGAATAAAATTACCTATATTATTTTCAAGAGAGCTGCAAATATAGAAAGTTTATTTCTTTATAGTTTTGAATCTATCATCATCTGCAACTATTTATATTAGGAAACATTATTATAACGAGACCTGTCATGACAAATGATCTCTTTGATTACTCACTTATTAAATTTTTAAGCAATAGCGAAAAAAGGCAATAATGGAATATGCTTCTCAAACTCAACAAACATAAGACATTTGCGAGAAATTCTCCACTTCAACTTATTTGCACAAATTTGAAAATCAGAAAAAATTGGAAATCGTGTAACAAATTGGAAATTTTGTATTATTTTTAGATTTTCTGCACTTTTTATATAAATGTATTAAGTGATAACTGCATTGAGTTTGTTTTGTAATAAAATGATATGGAAACATTTAATACTTTTTATTTGTTTAAAATAAAATGTGTTTTTTGGCACTATATTACTGAAGTAATAGCCTTGGAGAACTTCTAAAAAATATTTATCATCATTAAATATCCAAACGTTGTTCAAATGCGCTTATTAGCAAAAGTTGATACACCAATGAAATGCTTTTCATCGGCAACCGATGAAGAGTTAATGGCTTATGATCGTAAACTCATCCTATAAGATCAATTTACATGTTAAACCCAATGGAAATGTCTCATTGAGATAATCTCGATCAATGATTGGCAGCTGATTAAATTTGGATGGAAATGTCGGTTTAGGTCATTGGTGAGCGACTCTTAATGTTGAAAAATAGCTTTTTCACAGTTTTATCGTGAAATAAATTTGTTTCAATTTGATTTTATATAGAAATTCCCTTAATAGCCTCTATTCGTAGTATCATTAATTAAAGGTTTTATTCAAAAATTTTCTTAAAAAACTCCTATATTATCATCTTTTACTTCATCAAATTCAATACAGAAATTTAGTCGATGATGTGCTTTCATAAAACAGCTTTAAGAGTTATTTCATAATAGATTAACTTAATAACAATTTAATAAAAGTTGGACACTTTGAGATTGCTTTATACAAATATCGAAAAAAAAATCGATTTTTTATTCGATTCATTAAAACAAAAAAGGACCTATCGATGAGGCGAACAATGTTCGATTAAATTTTTAGGACTATATGTATGACACTCTTTTTTAACGCCTTTTACAAAAATGATAAGTTTTGTTAAAGAAAGTTTATTTAAATCGATATACGCAATACTCTTTAACATTTTTTTCATAATCAGCAAAACAAAACTTTTTTTTTTTAAGAAATAAAATAAAATGAAAAATAAATTTTTAAACAAAAGAAAAAAAAACGATCATAATGGGTACATTTCCCAAACTCAAGTAAGACATTTACGAGAAATTGCTCACTTGAACTAATTTGCACAAATTAAGACTCAGAAGTCAGGGATATTGAAAGCTTTGTATAGTTTTTCTTTATAAACTTTAAAGGATAAAATATAAAATATCCGTTTTTCACTCGTCTTTTATGGATTCTTTCCGAAATGGTTATGAAAGAAAAAGGAAAGTATTTGGCAATTTTCCTGCTTCGGAAAGTATATGGTGCGAATATGAGGTGCCAAATTTTGTTGGAAACTTTCCAGGGTTTTGCTGATGAAATATCAAAAATGAGTAATTTATTTTAAAAAACATTCCCCTCACTGAAAACCGGATTAAGTCTTTTGGCTCGTTTGTCGTTTTAAAATCGCCACCAAGTAGTTCATTTGACCGAAAAATGTCTAGAAATTATTGGTTTTTGTCTGCCGCTATTCTGTTAGCTCAAGCATGTTATGGACTTGTCGAAATGTTTTTGTACGATGGTTTGTCTTACATATCTTGTGCAAGTTATGGGCACTTGGTACCAAAAAAAAATATATTCTGTAAATAACACCTATATTAAAGTTTCTGTCCTAAAAGTTTCTTCAATAAATCAGAAGCATTACACGTGATAATATCCTTAAATTGTTAATGGATGCATAAATTGTTAATGAATGATAATTGTCAATTGTTAATCAATGATAGATGTTAATTGTTAATGAATGATAATTGTTAAATGTTAATGAATGCACGTTCCAAAATAGTTCAAAAGTGTTTATGAATTCGGTTTGTCTATCTGTCTGTCCGTGCTGTAACTCGAGTAAATATACTCGGATTCTCATACAATTGATATATGTTACTGAGTATTACTATGGCATATTCGATATTGAAAATGAAGTGTCTAGAAGTTATAATTCCTTTACAGGGACACTCAAAAGAATTCCGTTACATTACGGTCTATGGGGAAAAATCATTTTCGGTTTATTTTAATGATATTACACTATTTCAAACACATTGAAATTGATATATATCACTTAGGTGCTCTGCAAGAGACTTATAGAATATTGTGTGTATAGCCTTCATCGTTCATTTCCAGGGAAAAGCAAAATAATTCAGTTAAATTACTGTCTGTTAATAATAATTGCTGGAAGTGCGTTTTCAGTTGCGATACGCGTTTTTAAATGTAACATATTCTTCGCCTATTATTTGGTGTGTATAAATTTTGTATATCATATACAGGGTAGCGCAAAACATCTCGAGTACATTTTCGTTTATTGACGGAAATTGCTGAAGGGGAATTTTAAACTGTCCCATGCGTTTCTTAACTGAACTAAATTTTAGCATTCTATATACTATATATTGAAACCTTTAGATCATATGCAGGGTTGCACAAAATAATTCGGATATTTTTTTCAGAATTCTGTTGGTAATTGTTGAAATTAGGTTTTAAATGTGTTATGCGTTTTCGAAATTATTTACTTAGACATCACCTTTCATCTTATTAAATGGTAAAGATTTTTTTAATTATTTTTGGAAGTGTTTGAAGTGTTGCATAATCTATGCTTGAAGCATGATTTTTAGTTCTTGTGTTTTAATTGATTTTATTTATTTATTAATTTTTTATCCTTCTTCTTTTCGTATTTTGGCATTTTAAAGTAGATATTTTTAATTTTATACTCAGGGTACTTTATTCTATAAACCCGCGATTTTTGATACAAAGATTAGACCAGCGGAAAAGAAAATTAATAATTGATCTATATGGAATAAACCTATGAAAATCGCACGTATTTAAGTTGAGATATTTTTTAAACATAGATATCAAAAATAGGTATTTAGTAGAAGAATAGAATCTAAAGATACATTAAAACAAACTTCAGGCAGTTTGCTCAATTATTCTGGAAAACCTAGCATTTTGATTACATATCGCCTTTACTATTTGCCATATCGTTATGAAATTTGGGCACGATGTTCTAAAGATGTTAAGGTTCATTTTAGAATAAAAATCTGAAATTCGACATTTTGCTTTTCTTTTCTTTTCTTTTTTTTTTTTTCTTTCTTTCTTTTTTTTTTTTTTTTTTGTTAAAATGAGTAGTACTGAGCAGTTTATCTGACCGAAAAATGTCTAGAAATTATTGGTTTTTGTCTGTCGCTATTCTGTTAACTCAAGCATGTTATGGACATGTCGAAATGTTTTTGTACGATGGTTTATCGTACATATCTTTTACAAATTAAGAGGACTCGGTACAAATATATATATATATACAGTATACTCTCGATTATCCGGGCTCATTCCGAAATCACAAAAAATGGAAAGAAGAACATTTCACGCTTAACATGCATGTAAATTCGATGTTGATGTGAATTAGAATCTTGTTGTATCTTTAATTTAGCTAATAGTATTGTGAAGTGCATAGAGGTTAAATCGAACGCTATGGAACCTCTTTGATGGGGTAGGGTTAAAGGGAATGTTGTTTGTACAATAGCCTTTCAGCTGTCCTCTCTCACTTTCATACGCATTCCTTTAGTTTTTGCGTCTTGTTTATCGTCAGTTAGTAGCCTGAAATTTTTTATTGGTAAAAATGATTGGTGTGAAACAAAAACGAAACGTTTTAAATGTTAAACAAAAATTATAAATGCTTCAAAAACTTGATAATACAGAATCAGCTAGCAAATTAGCAAAGGATTATCAAATTGGATTACAAACTATACATGGTATAAAAAAGAACAAAGATAAACTCATTACCTCCACGAGAGATTGTCATGATGAATCTGCACTTTCGAAACGGAAAAGTCTGAAAACGTCAACACACAAAGACTGAAATTTTTTATTGGTAGAAATGATTGGTGTGAAACAAAAACGAAACGTTTTAAATGTTAAACAAAAATTATAAATGTTTCAAAAACTTGATAATACAGAATCAGCTAGCAAATTAGCAAAGGATTGTCAAATTGGATTACAAACTATACATGGTATAAAAAAGAACAAAGATAAACTCATTACCTCCACGAGAGATTGTCATGATGAATCTGCACTTTCGAAACGGAAAAGTCTGAAAACGTCAACATACAACGATCTAGATTCTGATCTAATAAAGTGGTTTAATCAAAAAAGAGCAGAAGCTATACCTATTTCGGGTTCTACGTGTTCCGAAAAAGCGAGATTATTTCATGAAGCACTAGAATTAGAAGGAAATTTTAATGCTTCATCTGGTTTGATCACTCGATTCAGGCAGCGATATGGAATTCAGCAGCTAAATATTGAATGAGAACTTCTAACTGCGGATGTGACTGCTACAGAATCGTTTTATGTGAAATTTCAAGAATGTATTGACGAAGGAAATTTGATTCACGATCAAATTTATAATGCCGATGACACAGGATTGTATTGAAAATGTCTTCCAACAGAACAACTTGCTTCGCGGGAAGAAAAGTCAGCTACAGGCCCCAAATCGTCGAAGGAGCGCATTACCATCATGTGCTGTGCAAATGCTTCAGGTGACTCTAAAATAAAACTCGGAAGGCTACGAAATCGGAAAAGCTCTGAATCCCCACTTGTTTAATTGTACAGAACCAAAACATTTACCGGTTGTTTATTTTAATCAAAATTGGGCATGGATGAAAAGGGATATTTTTCTCCGACAGTTCCATGAACATTTTGTTCCTGAAATCAGGAAACACTTACAAGCAAAAAGCTTACACCAAAAAGCAGTATTGTTTTTAGACAATGCCCTTCACATCTAAATGAAAGTTCCCTAGCGTCTGATGACGGATTGATTACCGGTAAATTTATCCCTCCAAATGTTACAGCAGTGATACAGTCTGTGGATAAAGGTGTAATTTCAGCAATGAAACGGCACTACAGATCTGAACGTTTGAAAAATTTGATTCATGAAGTATAACATTACCAATTGTTTGGAAGTAATATTGGTTATTGGATGCAGTATGAGGAATATCAGAAGCTTAGTCATAGGTAAAATCGTCTGCGTTATGACGATCGTGGAGAAAGATCATACTGCTTTATTAAAACACACATAAATAACACCTGCATTCAGCATTTAAAGATATACAATTATTATAAAGACATACATACATTAAATACAATAATCGAAAATAAATTAGCCAGAGCCAGGAATCGAACCTGGGTACACAGCGTTCCAGGCTGTTGCTCCAACCACTGAGCCACTCCGGCCGATTCCTGAGTCTGCAATTTTTCACTAATAAACCATGTTGGAGAGAAGGTCGCCAGTCATTTAACAGACAGCATTGGATGACCGGACAACGGTGAATAGATTTCGGTGGAATAGTAAAAATCTATTCACCGTTGTCCGGCCATCCAAGGCTGTCTGTTAAATGGCTGGTGACCTTCACTCCGACATGGTTTATTAGTGAAAAATTGCATACTCAGCTATCGGCCGGAGTGGCTCAGTGGTTGGAGCAACAGCCCGGAACGCTGTGGACCCAGGTTCGATTCCTGGCTCTGGCTAATTTTTCACTCCATGTTGGATTATTGTATTTAATGTATGTATGTCTATATAATAATTGTATATCTTTATCATACTGCTTGTTGAACAATCTTCTTCAGATGTTCAAGAGGAATATGAAAACAGTATTCTTGAACAAGCAAATTAATTCAAAGGTTTAAAAAATACTTGAAGAAGAAAATTTAGAAGATTTGTTTCAAAGAGATGCATGTGAGTCTGTCTTCCAGTATTTGACAGATGAAGACATCGTTACTAACTATGTTGTTAAATCTAATAGTGATGATAGTACACTGATGCAGAAAATGTACTAAATGAGGGAAATACGATTTCTCATTTTGCTGATCTACAATCTGTGGAAACTTTGTTAGATTATATGGGACAAAGGGGATTTGATTACGGTAACATTACTGCAGTTCGTAAAATATGTGTCGATATACGCCATGAGATTACAATTTGCAGAAGCAAAGACGCATTACAGATATTTTTAAGCAGTAAATGTTAAAAGGAAAATTCCTGGTTTAATGTTATCCAGCATGCTAATGTAAGTAACTTTATATTTTTGTACTGATGTTGATTTTTTCTTTAATAAAAAGGAGTTTTTGGGTTATCCGGGTTTCTCTATTGTCCGTGCGACCCCTTCCGGTGATAACCCTAATAATCGGGAATGCACTGCATTCTGTAAATAACAGCTTAATTAATTTAATTTAATTAATTTTTTTTAATTTCCTTAAAAATAATACTTTTTTTAACAATGTAATAATTTGGCGGCGATTATTTAAAAATTGCATAGAAGTTATCGCTTTATTATGTATGTTTAAAGTCGGTCCCATATACGAGTTTAATGTTACATAGTATACTTTAGTTACATACACATATACATAGTAGTTACTGATTTCTAATACTGCAATAATAGAAATCATTATATTTTTAATTACTCAATATTTTATACAAGACTAGTTCAGAGATTTGCTAATGAAACTTAAAAAGGGAGTAATTTATTAAAAAAAATATTCCCCTCTCTAAAAATCGGATTAAGTCTCTTGTGCTTGTTTGTCGTTGTAAAGGCGCCACCACACAGTTCATTGGACCGAAAAATTTATAAAAATTATTGGTATTTTTTTCCGCTATTCTGTTAATTAAAGCATACTATGGGCATGTCGAAATGTTTTTGTATAATGGTTTATCTTACAAATATGTTACAATTTTAAAATAATACTTTTTTTTAACAATATAAAGTTTATGTACTTTTTCTTAAATCTTAATATATTTTTTAAATAATATGTGTTATGGATTTATCCATAAATTTCGAAAAATAAAATTAAAATCTTAAAATAAAAAGTACCTGAAAAGTACATTCGGGCACCAGAAAAATTATGCAGAACTTATTAATATAAAATAACTACACCTTTTGGAAAGGATAGACAAATTTTTATTAGTAAATAGTCAAAGTTATGTTTTCTGTGGATGCTTTCATAACAGAAGACAACTCATTTGGACCGTCCAAAAATAAAATTTATCTATACCGGAAAAACTATCAGGATTACGGTTCGTTTTATGTAAAAATTAATGTAGGTCGTAATTAGTATTGTTTAATATGAATTTATTAGACATTGAATATGTTTGGGTCTATCATTGTATCTCATTTAAAATAATAATAATCGGATAATTTTTTTCGGAAGTTTGTCACGTGGATTTAACTTTAGTAACTTTAAACTTTGACCTCTTCTAAATCTATGAAGATTTCCGAAAAAGTATATAAAGTATGCTTATTTTCTGGGCTGCTTTGGCCCAAGGACTCAAATATGGTTTAAAAACCATTAAAACTGACCATTACCATTTAAAAACCAAAAGTGGGTACAATTGTTAATATGTAAATGACTCTTACTTCATAAATTGCATTCATTTTCCGAAAGTATATGCAGTTTTCCGACGATTGGCACGTGTAGTATCTGTCTGCAACAATTAGATGATAAAACAAGATGGGGATGGAACTTTTTCTTCCCACAAGTAAAGAAAAAAATCAATTCAGATATTAAATGCTTTTTTTAACAACTTTAAAAACACTGATTATAATCTTTCATAAAATTTTACCAAAATAGACATTTAAACTTTTTTTAAATTGACTTCTCGAAATTTTAAAAGGACAAATTTAGTATTTCAAAACCATAAATATTTATTAAATATTTATCAGGAGATAATAATGAAAGATGCACCACATTTATAGTTTAATAACTAAGGCAGATGAATTAACTGGAATCAATAACAATACTTCTATACATTGACGCACAACTCACTCACGTAAAACCATTATTCAAGTTTAGAAAAAGAAAAAAAATAACTTGCTTATTAAAATCGAGTTCCTTTCTTCTGTACCCATGTACCATATTTCGAAAACAATATAGAGACGGAAAAACGTCCTTTTCTTGAGGTCTATGTTTCCGTACTCCTATCGGCAGATTTATTCAATTAACTCATATTACAATACCCCCAAAGTATTAATGTAAAATATGTACTAATGCATTTATAGTTTAATAACTAAAACAGTTCAATTAAATGGAATCTCGAACAGAACTCCTGAACCTTTCAGGCACGGATGATTGAACAGTGCTTCTATATACTAAAAAAAATAACTTCCTTATTAACCTTTTGTTTACGCGTTAGGACTGGCGACTACTTTCATATTAACTGGTACCACAATTTACAAAATATTTCTTTGTGGTAGATTTCTCTTGAAAGTATTCTAGTATAAGCGTATAGCAGGGATTAATTTTCCGAAAAGTGGTGCGAGAAGAATAAAGAAATAATCGCTGGGACGACATATGTCCCATCCCTGTAATCAACGCGTTAAAATCGATTTCCCTTTCACTACCACGTTTCAAAGACAATAAGGAAGGGAGAAAAAACCTCTTCATGAGGACTATTTTAAGGTACCGCTATCATGAAATTTATTCAATTAATTCATGTTACAATACTCACAAACTATAAATATGAATGTTGTAGCGCATTTATAGTTGCATAACTAAAACAGTTCAATTAAGTGGAATCTCGAACGGAACTCCTGAATCTTTCAAGCACGAATGAATGAACAGTGCTTCTATATATTGCCGAAAAACTCACTCAAATAAAACCATTATTCAAGTTTTTTTTTAAAAAAGAAAAAATAATAACTTTCTTATTAAAATCGATTTTCCTTTCACTACCATGTTTCAAAGACAATAAGGAAAGGAGAAAAGATCTCTTCTTGCGGTACCCCTATCATCAAATTTACTCAATTAACTCATATTACAATAACCACAAACTTTAAATGTGAAAAATATAACGTATTTATTGTTTAATAAGTAAAGCAGTTCAATTAAGTGGAATCTCGAACAGAACTCTTGAACGTTTGAGGCACGAATGCATGAACAGTGCTTCTATATATTGACGCAAAACTCACTCAAATAAAACTATTATTCAAGTTACAAAAAAGAAAAAAATGAACTTGATTATGAAAATCGATTTCCCTTTTAATACCATGTACCATGTTTCTAAAACATTACGGAGAGGGGAAGAAGTCCTCTTCTATTTTATGGTATTCCTGTCATCAAATTTACGCAATTAACTCATATTACGATAACCACAAACTTTAAATGTGAAAAATGTAACGTATTTATTGTTTAATAAGTAAAGCAGTTCAATTAAGTGGAATCTCGAACAGAACTCTTGAACGTTTGAGGCACGAATGCATGAACAGTGCTTCTATATATTGACGCAAAACTCACTCAAATAAAACTATTATTCAAGTTACGAAAAAAGAAAAAAATGAACTTGATTATGAAAATCGATTTCCCTTTTAATACCATGTACCATGTTTCAAAAACATTACGGAGAGGGGAAGAAGTCCTCTTCTATTTTATGGTATTCCTGTCATCAAATTTACTCAATTAACTCATATTACGATAACCACAAACTTTAAATGTGAAAAATGTAACGTATTTATTGTTTAATAAGTAAAGCAGTTCAATTAAGTGGAATCTCGAACAGAACTCTTGAACGTTTGAGGCACGAATGCATGAACAGTGCTTCTATATATTGACGCAAAACTCACTCAAATAAAACTATTATTCAAGTTACGAAAAAAGAAAAAAATGAACTTGATTATGAAAATCGATTTCCCTTTTAATACCATGTACCATGTTTCAAAAACATTACGGAGAGGGGAAGAAGTCCTCTTCTATTTTATGGTATTCCTGTCATCAAATTTACTCAATTAACTCATATTACGATAACCACAAACTTTAAATGTGAAAAATGTAACGTATTTATTGTTTAATAAGTAAAGCAGTTCAATTAAGTGGAATCTCGAACAGAACTCTTGAACGTTTGAGGCACGAATGCATGAACAGTGCTTCTATATATTGACGCAAAACTCACTCAAATAAAACTATTATTCAAGTTACAAAAAAGAAAAAAATGAACTTGATTATGAAAATCGATTTCCCTTTTAATACCATGTACCATGTTTCTAAAACATTACGGAGAGGGGAAGAAGTCCTCTTCTATTTTATGGTATTCCTGTCATCAAATTTACGCAATTAACTCATATTACGATAACCACAAACTTTAAATGTGAAAAATGTAACGTATTTATTGTTTAATAAGTAAAGCAGTTCAATTAAGTGGAATCTCGAACAGAACTCTTGAACGTTTGAGGCACGAATGCATGAACAGTGCTTCTATATATTGACGCAAAACTCACTCAAATAAAACTATTATTCAAGTTACGAAAAAAGAAAAAAATGAACTTGATTATGAAAATCGATTTCCCTTTTAATACCATGTACCATGTTTCAAAAACATTACGGAGAGGGGAAGAAGTCCTCTTCTATTTTATGGTATTCCTGTCATCAAATTTACTCAATTAACTCATATTACGATAACCACAAACTTTAAATGTGAAAAATGTAACGTATTTATTGTTTAATAAGTAAAGCAGTTCAATTAAGTGGAATCTCGAACAGAACTCTTGAACGTTTGAGGCACGAATGCATGAACAGTGCTTCTATATATTGACGCAAAACTCACTCAAATAAAACTATTATTCAAGTTACGAAAAAAGAAAAAAATGAACTTGATTATGAAAATCGATTTCCCTTTTAATACCATGTACCATGTTTCCAAAACATTACGGAGAGGGGAAGAAGTCCTCTTCTATTTTATGGTATTCCTGTCATCAAATTTACTCAATTAACTCATATTACGATAACCACAAACTTTAAATGTGAAAAATGTAACGTATTTATTGTTTAATAAGTAAAGCAGTTCAATTAAGTGGAATCTCGAACAGAACTCTTGAACGTTTGAGGCACGAATGCATGAACAGTGCTTCTATATATTGACGCAAAACTCACTCAAATAAAACTATTATTCAAGTTACAAAAAAGAAAAAAATGAACTTGATTATGAAAATCGATTTCCCTTTTAATACCATGTACCATGTTTCAAAAACATTACGGAGAGGGGAAGAAGTCCTCTTCTATTTTATGGTATTCCTGTCATCAAATTTACTCAATTAACTCATATTACGATAACCACAAACTTTAAATGTGAAAAATGTAACGTATTTATTGTTTAATAAGTAAAGCAGTTCAATTAAGTGGAATCTCGAACAGAACTCTTGAACGTTTGAGGCACGAATGCATGAACAGTGCTTCTATATATTGACGCAAAACTCACTCAAATAAAACTATTATTCAAGTTACAAAAAAGAAAAAAATGAACTTGATTATGAAAATCGATTTCCCTTTTAATACCATGTACCATGTTTCAAAAACATTACGGAGAGGGGAAGAAGTCCTCTTCTATTTTATGGTATTCCTGTCATCAAATTTACTCAATTAACTCATATTACGATAACCACAAACTTTAAATGTGAAAAATGTAACGTATTTATTGTTTAATAAGTAAAGCAGTTCAATTAAGTGGAATCTCGAACAGAACTCTTGAACGTTTGAGGCACGAATGCATGAACAGTGCTTCTATATATTGACGCAAAACTCACTCAAATAAAACTATTATTCAAGTTACAAAAAAGAAAAAAATGAACTTGATTATGAAAATCGATTTCCCTTTTAATACCATGTACCATGTTTCAAAAACATTACGGAGAGGGGAAGAAGTCCTCTTCTATTTTATGGTATTCCTGTCATCAAATTTACTCAATTAACTCATATTACGATAACCACAAACTTTAAATGTGAAAAATGTAACGTATTTATTGTTTAATAAGTAAAGCAGTTCAATTAAGTGGAATCTCGAACAGAACTCTTGAACGTTTGAGGCACGGATGCATGAACAGTGCTTCTATATATTGACGCAAATCTCACTCAAATAAAACTATTATTCAAGTTACGAAAAAAGAAAAAAATGAACTTGATTATGAAAATCGATTTCCTTTTTACTACCATGTACCATGTTTAAAAAACAATAAAGAGAAGCGAAGAAGTCCTCTTTTTTAGATCTATTTTACAGTATCCTTGTCATCAAATTTAATCAATTAACTGATATTACAATATCACAAACTATAAATGTGAAAGATATGACGCATTTACAGTTTAATAAGTAAAGCAGTTCAATTAACTGGAATTTGTAACAGAAAGAACTCTTGAACGTTTCAGCCCGCAAGGATGAACAGTGCTTCTATATATTGAAGCAAAACTCACTGAAATAAAATCATTATTCAAGATTTTAAAAAAAATAAAAAAAATAAAAAGATAAAAAATAACCTTTGTATTTAAACCCATTTCTCTTTCACAGCCATGTATGAAAAACAATAAGGAGAGGGAAATAAAATTGCTCTTCTTGAGGTCCCCTATCATCAAATTTATTCGATTAACCCATGTTACAAACTCATATTATAATACTCACAAACTATAAATGTGAAAGATGTAACACATTTATAGTTTAATAACTGAAACAGTTCAATTAATTGGAATCTCTGGAATCTCGTACAGAACTCCTGAACCTTTCAGACACGAATCAATGAAAAGTACTTCTCTATATTGACACAAAACTCACTCAAATAAAACCTTTATTCAAGTTGAACAGAACTTTTAGACGTTTTATGCACAAATAGATTAACAGTGCTTCTATACATTGACGCAAAGCTCACTCAAATAAAACCATTAAACAAGTTTAGAAAAATAGAAAAAATAATAACTTTCTTATTAAAACCGATTTTTCTTTCGCTACCATGTGTCAAAAACAACAAGGAGAGGGGAAAAAAAGTCCTCTTCTTGTGGTCTATTTTACGATACCCCTATCATCAAATTTATTCTGTTAATTCGTGTTACAATATTCACAAAAAACGTGAACGATGTAACACATTTATAGTTTAATAACTAAAACAGTTCAATTAATTGGATTCTCTTGAATCTCGAACAGAACTCCTGAATCTTTCAGGCACGAATGAATGCACAGCACTTCTCTATATTGACACAAAAACTCCCTCAAATAAAACCAATATTCAAGTCGAACGGAATTCTTGAACGGTTCAAGCACGAATGGATGAACAGTACTTCTATATATTGAAGCAAAACTCGATGAAATAAAACCATTATCCATGTTAAGGAAAAGAGAAAAATAACCTCCCTATTAAAACCGATTTTTCTTCACTAACATGTATGAAAAACGATAAGGAGAGGCAAAAAAAGTCCTCTTCTTGAGGTTTCTTTTACGGTACCCCTATCATGAAATTTATTCCATTAACCCATTTACAAAAACATATTAACCCTATCACTATGTCCTATCAAAACATGCCCTGTTGTTGCCCAGTACAAATATGCTATCTATTTTTCAAATTAAAAAAAAAACAAGTACCACTTATATTTGTACAGTTTAATTTTTACCGTGTGTTACAAACATTATGAGATGAGATGTCACCGGCTGAAACTACTCAGTGAGCGATAGATTGTTTAACAACTTGTTGAAAGTGCTTGGGGTCCGCGTGGACCCCGGGACATAGTAATAGGGTTAAAATACTCACAAACTATAAATGCGAAATTAAATAACACATTTATAATTTGTTAACTAAAGCAGTCCAATTAAATGGAATCTCTGGACGAACAGAACTCCTGTACCTGTACCTTTCAAACGCGAATGAATGAACAGTTCCTCTCTATATTGACACAAATTTCACTCAAATAAAAGCACTTAAGGAAAAGAAAAAAAAATGAACTTGCTTATTAAAATCGATTTCCCTTTCACTACCATGTTTCAAAAACAATATGAAGAAGGAAAAAAGTCCCCCTTTTCAAGGTCTATGTTACGGTACCCATATCATCGAATTTATTCAATTAACTCGTATTACAAACTCAATTACCCTCCGAAAATTTAACAAATGACACTGTATTGACGTTTTTCATTTCATTCATACCCTATGTTCCTTTGTTACCTATACCTCTTCTAGACTTCTGCATATCTTAAAGATGTATCCATTTTAAATATCATCTTATTTTGAATAAAGCTTTTCTCCCACTACGTCTCTTTTGTCTCAAGTTTTATATACATTTAAAAGAATAAGGTTAGAAAAAAAACATAAGATCGAAGAAATCTTACGTTCACCAAACAAACTCCGTATAAAACCTACAAAAGATAGTTCTTTTGTTGAAACGCTTCTTTAGAGATTTTTTTTCTTTTACGCCCTTAATTTTTCTTTTTCCCATTGAAGGCGGGAGAAGATGGTTTTGCCATTCCATTTCTCCATCTCCCCTCCATAGATGGTGGTTCCCATGGGGGCTAAAAAGCGAAGGTCTTTCCGTCTATCCCCAACATCCTTTGGCATAGAGGGAGAAAATGGGGAATTCTTCATTTCTGTTCATTTTTTATGAGCTGCCATGAATGAATATATATTTTTTATTTATGTGTATTTTTATATTTATGTGTTATAATATACATAGGCGATAGGGACCGACAAATATTAAAAATGAAAAATTTAGAATATTGAGGGTTAATATGCTTAACTAAGAATTATAGAGTGAATATTTGTAAATTAATTATAAATTTAGATAGCATGAGTGCACGAACAAGTGAAAAAGAGAAAACGGGAATTCTTCATTTCTGTTCATTTTTTACGATTTGCAAGGATATTTTTTTTATTTATGTGTATTTTTATATTTATGTGTTATAGTATATGTAAGCGATAGGGACCGACAGATATTAAAAATGAAAAATTTAGAAAATTGAGGGTTAATAAGCGTAACTAAAAATTATAGAGTGAGTATTTGTAAATTAATTATAAATTTTAATAGCATGAGGGCACTATCAAGTAAAAAAGAGAAAATGGGAATTCTTCATTTCTGTTTATTTTTTACGATTTGCCAGGAATGAATAGATATTTTGTATTTATGTGTTATAATATATGTAAGCGATAGGGACAAAAAAATATTAAAAATAAAAATTTAGAAAATTGAGGGTTAATAAGCTTAACTAAGAATTATAGAATGAGTATTTGTAAATTAATTATAAATTTAGATAGCATGAGGACACTATCAAGTAAAAAAGAGAAAATTGGGAATTCTTCATTTCTGTTCATTTTTTATGAGCTGCCAAGAATGAATATATCTTTTTTATTTATGTGTGTTTTTATATTTATGTGTTATAATATACATAGGCGATAGGGACCGACAAATATTAAAAATGAAAAATTTAGAATATTGAGGGTTAATATGCTTAACTAAGAATTATAGAGTTTGTATTTGTAAATGAATTATAAATTTAGATAGCATGAGGGTACGATCAAGTGAAAAAGAGGCGCAGTGTTTGGTATTCTTTCAGGGGCCTCCTTCCAATAATGGTGAAAACTATTGAACTTTTTCTATGCCTTACAATACAGATATGAATATATAGACACATATAGTTTTCGTTTTTAATCTTATAATAGTCTAAAAATACAAAATGCTGTTTACAAGAATTGCAAGATCAAAATAATTGAAATAAATCAACTCTATAAATATTCAATACAGATTTTGGGGCTTCCCAAATCAGGGCCATGGGACAAAAGTTATGCATTTATTAGGCCCTAAATAACATACTCTTGAGTCTTGAAACAAACCAATATTGGTTATATCGGGTTCCAATACTGTGCCAATATAGCATTTGTTGAAAATATTTATAATGAAATGTCAATACTGGTTGAATATTGGATTTGCATTCGAGATATTTGAAACGAAATTTTGTGAATGTATTTGCAATGAAATGCCAAAATTTCAGAAATATTGTGCATGAAATGGCGATTTTTTTCTAGCAGATATTTAACCAATATTAGCAAAATATAAAATGTCCAAGATTAGAATAATGAAGGGCGTTTCAAGAAAATGTATACTCAATTTTCCATAATAATTGGCATGTTTTTCTTTTCCTTTCATATTTAACTAACTTTAAATAATGTTTGAAATTAGGTTATTTTTTCAGCAAAAGGAACTTTATTCCTTAAAGTCTTATTGGAAGTTCGAAAACTTAAGTGAAATGAAGAGACATTTTAAGTGTGAGTTTTAAACAGTAGCTGCAGCACATGACTATGTGGATATTGTACAACATTTACGTTCATTTGTGTAAGAATAGCGTGTATATTTATGGAGATATGAAGGTTTCTTTAAAAAAAATTCAAGAAATGTTTGCATGTTTATAGCATGCAGGGTTTTAAATCAAAGTATAATGCCACTTTCAGAAAACTTGACAAAGTACAGTAGAAAGAACCTAGTACAATTAGAATATAAATATATTAAATATTTGCTGAAATATACACCTTTGTATGAAATATAACTGCGCATGCGCAAACGATAATATTTATTTTTATCTCATGATTTGATAGTCAACTCTATGGAGCAACTCGTATAAAAATATGAGTCGAATATCATGAAAATTCAGATGATACCGGCGATAGAGTGAGCAGAATTTCAGTTGATTTCTAAAAAAAACTGGGTGGTTACGCTGTAAACTGAAATGTCTGAAATTCAGACACTTTTCTGACCACATTTTATTTGTTTTTTAAGCATCAAAGTCAGCCATGTTTGACCACTTTGTAGCCTCAATAATTGCGAAAATATTTTACCATAAAGCAGGTCTGGGTTTGTTCCAGAAGCAGAATCTAATTAAAGCATGGGCAAAGTGGGCTATGACCCTACCCCTTCCCATTATTTTATGAGGTCAATTTGGTATACAATTTTTGTTAAACTGATATAAGCTTTACAAAAATTGCATACCAAGTTTGTGCCCTAAAATAATGAGAGGGGGCAGGGTCACAGCCCACTTTTTCCATGCTTTAATCAGATTCTGCTTCTGGAACAAACCCAGACTTGCTTTATGATCAAATATTTTCAAAAATAAATAAAAATCCGATTTAATCCATATACTTAAAGCTAACCTGCTTTTTAGTTTTTCGTGCAAAAATGCTATTTATACGCATGCGCGAGCATTCAGCTAATCAGCTAGAGGCTTTTACTATCTTCAGACGCGATGTTCCAGCCAATGAGGTGAAGGCTTTTTCCTCTCTCTAGAAGCGTATGTGTTCCATTTGGTTGTTCGGTTGTTGAAACTTTATAGATTTCTTTTATTAAGGTATTTTTTCATTTTACCGTATTTATTTTCTTTTTAAGTCGTATTTTTTTTACTACTTTGAATTTTTTATAACTAACCCTTTTTTTGAGAGAGAGAGAGATTTCGTGGCACGAAATTCCGCGAATCGTTTCCGATGTAAACAAACTAATTTTAAACTTTTAATATGTAATTCTGTGTGATATGATTAAATTCAGGTTTTCTCAGCGACGATCACAGTATTTTTACCAAATAATTTTTGTATTAATCAAGCTTTTTTGGTTATTAAGCATAGCTAAACACGAAAGAAAACTTTGTTATTTTAAGATTTTGATGTGAATTATTTGCGTACATTTATAAGACGAGTTTCACTGAATAATTCAAGAAAAAAAAAATCTCATCATTATACATATTTAGTTATGCATTATTAATTATTTACTTGGCCTTTACTTTTAATATTTCAAACTTACAGCTGAATGTAACTATTAAAACATTTGAAATACTGTATTCGTAAAATGAAATTAGTTTAAACACTCGACAATTACTTTTAGTTATGCATTATTAATTATTTACTTGGCCTTTACTTTTAATATTTCAAACTTACAGTTGAATGTAACTATTAAAACATTTGAAATACTGTATTCGTAAAATGAAATTTCAGCTTAAACACTCGACAATTACTTTTAGTTATGCATTATTAATTATTTACTTGGCCTTTACTTTTAATATTTCAAACTTACAGCTAAATGTAATTATTAAAACATTTGAAATACTGTATTCGTAAAATGAAATTTCAGCTTAAACACTCGACAATTACTTTTAGGTTAAATTCAGGTTTTCTCAGTGACGATCACAGTATTTTTACCAAATAATTAAAAGTACTACATACATGCATCTATCTATCTGTATTAGAAATTGTGCAGGTTTCTGGTCACTGTTTTGTTTACATATTTTAAACAAAAATTTCAATTTAATAATGCACTGAAAATTATAATGAATGCTTACAATTAAACACAACAACACAAAACAAAAAATTTCACAAAAACACATTATTTCCCCGATATTTTCCCACAACTAATCAATAAATGTCATGATATTTTATTGCGATTTTAAACCATGAACTTTAGTACTTTTCTGTTATATGGACACTATGCCAAAATGTATGTATGTATGTAAATGTATGTAATGTATGTTTGGCGACAATGGTGTACGTATAACGGAAAAGTGCCTGAATTATTATTTATATATATATATATATATATAAAATATAAACATAATTGGCGACACAGCAAGTTTTCTGGATTTCTCCCTGTCTCTCTAACCACATTGTTAACAAAACAAAAAATTCACGAAAAACACATTATTTCCCCGATATTTTCCCACAACTAATCAATAAATTTCATGATATTTTATTGTGATTTTAAACCATGAACTTTAGTACTTTTCTGTTATACGGATACTATGCCAAAATGTATGTATGTATGTTTGGCGACAATGGTGTCCGTATAACGGAAAAGTGCCTGAATTATTATTTTTTATATATATATATATAAAATATAAACATAATTGGCGACACAGCAAGTTTTCTGGATGTGAAAGGCGGAGATGAATTTCATTCATTCAATGACCGTTTTAAAAGTTTCAAGTTTGGATTGAGTGCACCTGAACATAAAAACCGATACCTATTTCTATGTTCATGATTGAGTTATTTGGATATCTTTTCGTATAGCACAGAAAATCATTTCTCCCGCTTTCGTAATACAGATAAATTCTGGTGTATTTTTTTTTCTTCTTTTTATATCATAAGTACTTTTCTACTTTAAATTTTTTAATTGTCGAGTTTCTAAGCTGAAATTTCCTTTTTCGAATGCAGTATTTCAAATGTTTTAATAATTACATTCAGCTGTAAGTTTGAAATATTTAAAATATTAAAAGTAAAGATCAAGTAAATAATTAATAATGCATAACTAAATATGTATAATGATCAGAATGACATATTAAAATGTGTATAGAATGACATGAAAATTTTAAAAAACTGAAATTTTGCACTTGCAACTTAATTGTAAACTTCATTGTTTACATTGGAAACTATTTGTGGATTTTAAGAATTTGCTGAACTTCGTGTCACCAAATTACTAAATCTCTCTCTCTCACTCTCCAAAAAAAAAAAAAAAAGGGTTAGTTTAAAGAAATTCAAAGTAGCAAAATACATACAACACAAAAAGAAAATAAATACGGTAAAATGAAAAAATTACTTTAATAATAGAAATTTATAAATTTTCAACAACGACATCAAACGAACGTATCTCATCTTTCGTTTGTGATAAGGAACGCTCCTTTGGCCCCCTCCACTCATTGGCTGAATTGTAAAGGGCAAAATTGGGGGACAAAATGACTACAGCATTTCTGAGAAAAGAAAAAATCAGAAAATTCACAGAAAATAATTATTTTTGTTGCAAGTTGGGTTAACTGTCTTTATGGTTCGAGTCGATTTCAGACTGAGTGTAGATTTCTGCAAGTTGGATTTGGGTTAACCCGATTTTTCAAAAGTTAGTTCAAGTTCAGTATATTATTTCAGATTAAAACTATACCTATCAGGGCTTGAATTTCAGGGCGGGATTCGCGCGGAAAATTTTGAAATCCCGCCCAAAAAAGATCATGAGCGGGAGCCTCCCCCCCAAAAAATTTCAGCATTTTTGGAGAAATTTGCATTATTTAATTTACCTGCAACCGAACGATAAATTTCGTGATTTTTTTTCCCCGCAACCGATTGACGGACTTTGTGTTTTTTCCGCGACTGATCGACGAACTTTGTGGTTTTTTCCATGACAGATCAACGAACTTTGAGTTTTTTTCTGCGACAGATCGACGAACATTGCATTTTTTAAGCGACTGATCGACGAACCTTGCGTTTTTTGGGGACATATCGACGAACTTTGCGTGTATTCCGCAATCGATCGACGAAATTTTTCTTTCTTCCCTGACTGATCGACGAACTTTGCATTTATTCCGCAATCGATCGACAAAATTTGCTTTTTTCCGCAACTGATCGACGAACTTTGCGTTTTTTCCGCGACAGATCAACGAACGTTGCATTTTTTTCTGCGACTGATCAACAAACTTTGCGTTTTTTCTGCGACTGATCGACGAACCTTGCGTTTTTTGCGGACAGATCGACGAACTTTGTGTTTATTCTGCAATCGATCGACGAAATTTGCTTTTTTCCCACGACTGATCAACGAACTTTGTGTTTTTTGGTGACAGATCGACGAACTTAGCGTTTTTTCCGCGACAGATTGATGAACTTTGCGTCTTTTCCACGATCGATCGGTGAATCTCAATCAAGTAAAATCTAAAGTCAGAAATTTACTTAAGAACGTAATTGTTAAGGGTCCCTAACACATTTAATGGAACTTGAAAAATACACTGCATATATAAAACTTAACTTTCTTCCCTTTTTTATAATAAAAATAACCATTTTACATAATCATTCTCAGTTGACTTAATTTTTTCAATGGTATTTTGTCATGTCTGCATTAATGTAATTCTTTAAATAGCACGTAAAAGAATAGTGGGGTTTAAAGATTTTTTTTCTCCCTCCCAAACATTACAACTCCCCTCCATTTAAAAATGTTGGTAGGGAGACTCCCGTCTTTGGAAAAATTGAATTTCAAGCCCTGCCTATAATATGTTTGTGTGTATTGAGGTTTGTATAGATGTTTGTGTGTGTGCTGTTTTTAATACAGACAGTTTCATTTTTCACACGAACCTTTCAAAAAATTCACATTCTTTGCGCAATCCTTTAACAAAATTCGCATTTTTTTTCGTGATTCTTTAATGAAATTCGCATTTTTTTCTGTATCTTTTTTTTGTCGAGATTCATAATTTTTTCAGCTATCCTATGACGTAATTCGTGTTTTTTTTTTCAGCGATAATTTGACGAAATTTGTGTTTTTTCTGCGATTTTTTTTTCACGAAATTTGCGTTATTTTCCACGATTCTTTTATGAAATTTGTGTTTTTCTGTGATCCTTAGACGAAATTTTCTTTTTTCGCAATGCTTTGATAATAATCACATTTTCTCTGCTACCTTTTGATAAGATTCATGAATTTTCAGCAATCCTTCGATGAAATTCGCGTTTTTTCAGCAATCTTTGAAGAAATTCGTATTTTTCTCGCGATACTTTAACGAAATGTGCGTTTTCCAGCGATTTTTTGATAAAATACATTTTATTCCGCAATTTTTAAACGAAGTTTGGCAAGAAAGCGCTATCTTTGGGTGAAATTTCCTGTTTTGCGATTCTTTGACAAAATTTGCTCATCTTTTGTGTAAATCGCGTTTTTCTGTATCCTTTTAACAAAATTCACGTTTTACATGATCCTTTGATGAAATTAGTGTTTTTCCCGTGATCATTTGACGAAATCTAGGATTTTTTTCCCGCGAAGATTGATTATATGTTTTTAGTCTGCAGGTGCCCTAAAAAGTTTGTGACGCCTGTCGCTGCATTGCACGCATTCTGCCACGGTGTATCAAACAAACAAAATTCATCCTAAAGAATTATTGTTTCCTTTCTGGAAATGAACAACCGTCAACTCATTAGCTGAATTATAAAGGGTGAAATGTGTAGGCACTGAGTATCATCTATACTATTAATGTCGGTAAACGTCTGTCTGTGTGTGTGTTGTGTCTGGCGTCTGTAAGCACAAAACTCTGCATGCAGACGACGGACATAAGTGCTTTTGGTATAAAAAAAATTCGTAAGTGGAGTTTTTAAAATTCACAACATTTTGCGGGAGAAGAGGGGTGCGAACGAATTTAAAAAAATGAGTCCGCATCAATAATTATGGCGGCGGGGGGGAGTATGTTTTGCCTACACGGGGCGGAGACTTTTCTTTGTTGACACCACTCATATGATATATCGTTCGAAAGGCCTGTGACTGCCTTTTCATGTTATGCATCTGTGTGGTCCATCCCCCGCCCCCCCCCCCCGCCAATTGGGGCACTTTTCTAAATTTTGCACATACCACTCATGTTATATATCGTTAAAAAGGTCTGTGACCGCTTAATCATATTATGCATCTCCGGTGTCCATCCCCCCACTTTGCCCCCCCCCAAGGGGGTACTTTTGTAAATTTTGCACAATCCCTTCATGTTACGTATTGTTGGAAAGGTCTTTGACTGCTTATTCATGTTATGCATCTCCGGGGTCCATCCCGCCAATTCCCCCCCCTTAAGTGGGGCAATTTTCTAAATTTTGTTGACACCCCTCATGTCATATATTGTTGGAAAGGTCTGTGACTGCCTTTTCATGTTATGCATCTGTGTGGTCCATCCCCCGCCCCCCCCCGCCAATTGGGGCACTTTTCTAAATTTTGCACATACCACTCATGTTATATATCGTTAAGAAGGTCTGTGACCGCTTAATCATATTATGCATCTCCGGTGTCCATCCCCCCACTTTGCCCGCCCCCCCAAGGGGGTACTTTTGTAAATTTTGCACAATCCCTTCATGTTACGTATTGTTGGAAAGGTCTTTGACTGCTTATTCATGTTATGCATCTCCGGGGTCCATCCCGCCACTTCCCCCCCTTAAGGGGGGCAATTTTCTAAATTTTGTTGACACCCCTCATGTCATATATTGTTGGAAAGGTCTGTGACCGCTTAATGATATTATGCATCTCCAATGTCCATCTCCCCACTTTGCCCCCCCCTCCCCCAAGGGGGTACTTTTCTAAATTTTGCAGACAACCCTCATGTCATATATCGTTGGAAAGGTCTGTGACTGCTTAATCATATGCATATCTCCAATGTCCATTTCCCCACTTTGCTCTCCCCTCCCCCAAGGGGGTACTTTTCTAAATTTTGCAGACAACCCTCATGTCATATATCGTTGGAAAGGTCTGTGACTGCTTGATCATATGCATATCTCTGATGTCCATCTCCCCGCTTTGCCCCCCCCCCACCCAAAGAGGTACTTTTCTAAATTTTGCACACAACCCTCATGTTATATATCTTTGGAAAGGTCTGTGACCACTTAATCATATTATGCATGTTCCGT
This sequence comes from Maratus michaelseni, assembly GCA_963931845.1. Taxonomy (NCBI): domain Eukaryota; kingdom Metazoa; phylum Arthropoda; class Arachnida; order Araneae; family Salticidae; genus Maratus; species Maratus michaelseni. Next base: position 85,200,867 of record OZ007594.1, read on the forward strand.
GTCCATCCCCTACTTTACCCCCCCCCCCCCGAAGGGAGTACTTTTTAAAATTTTGCACACACCCCTCATGTTACATATCTTTTGAAAGGTCTTTGATTGCTTATTCATGTTATGCATCTCCTTGGTCCATCCCGCCATTTCCCCCTCCCCAAGGGGGCACTTACCATTTACTTGCACAACAGCGCTAAATGTGTCAGATGAAAGAAATTCCGCGAGTACATGTGCCAGTGAAACTTAGCCAATTGCTGTTCTTCAACCTAGCTTTAATTCAAAGTGGGTTTTTTATTTATTTGAATTATTCTGCAAAAGTTTCAAACATTTTAAAGCAGCTATGAATTTTATTTTTATGGTACTATCAAGTTTTTTGCCGTCAAATTTTGACGGGTTCCATCTAGTTTTTTTTAATCAATTTTTTTAAATTATTATTATTATGTTTTTTTGTTTTTTTTTCTCACCCATATATATATATATATATATATAAATACTCTGAGAAGGAAAAAATCTAAAAACATTTTTTTCTATTAATATCACAATATTTTCTTTTATTTAATCATACATTAAAAAATATAATAATAATAATATGAAATACACAGAGCAAACATAATAAGAATCATTATATCTTACTTTTTTAAAGTATTAAATATCACCATTGTTTCCAATCAGTAGGCATTACTGGCATTAGATGTCTAGAATATTGCATTACAAACTGTGTTTTAAGAACTTGTTTATTTAGATCTCAAATTTTATTATAAAAATGAAAACCCCTTAAAAAAGTGTTTGCCCGTATCATGGACTGAAAACGGATATTATACATATCCATCGGCTTTTTTTTTCACTCATATTATTTTAATTTCTTTTTACTCATGATATTATTCAACTTGATTTTTTAAATAGTTTTAGAGCACATATTGGATTAATTACCAGATTTTTGTTCTTCATTTGTAGGGAATTTTCAATATGATATTCATCGAAATTTAAATATGTTATTGAGATGGAATACAGGATATTTATGAAAGCAATTTTCGTATTTTCAAACCACTTTTATAACGATTACTTAAAAAAATAGTATCGCCCTACAGCTGAATACTATAGGAGGGATTATTTCCCATTGTAAAAACAAACTTCATTTATAAAATATTCAGAAAGTCATAATTTTCCTCTGATACTTTCATGATATCTCTTCATGTTCTATATCCCCCATCTGAAGAAAAAGAAAAATGGTTCATAACATTTCTCATACATAAAGTTAAATTTGTCAATATATAAACATTTACTTTGATAATATACTCTGTATTAAATGAAACGTTGTCAGTAAAAATGAAAATTCATATGTTAAATTATATGAATCATACAAAGTAACTGCAAATTTCAAGGTATGGACTTAATTGTTCAATATCATATAAAAATTAGATTTTTTTTTCATATTGCTATATGAGCAAATTTTTATTAATTTACATCTGGTGATCATCACAAGAGATGTTTAGCTATCATTAACAAATAAATAAATAGTATTTTTGAATAACATGCAGTAAAAATTACTTCTAGTTTCAAAACTTCTTTTGTTTTTAATATACATCGTACAATGTCTAATTGTCGCTTTTGTATTTTTCATGTAAATGCGTGTAAACAAACTTATATAAAAAAAATTACAGCAATTTTAAGTGCAAAATATAGTTATGTACGTAAATATATAAAATTCTAGCATTTTTTCTAATTTCTATTTTAAATTTCCGAAACACTTTTTTACCAAAAAGAAAATATATGTATACATTAATATTGATTTGCATTATCTCAAGTTTTGAATAACCTAAACAAAAAATTTTAAGCAGCAAAGCAAAAATTAATAATGATTTCTATATTAATGTATTCTGCACGAAATCTAATTTTAGCTGAAAAAGTATAATTAGGTTTAAGGGGGGAGATCAGGTTTAGCAGCCGGAAAATGACAATAATTTGACCATTACTAATAGCTCTGTAGTTTCAAAACCAATTAATGAAATGCAACAATTTTTTTCTATACTTTCATAAAATACTAATGGTTTTCAAAAAACATTCAAATATATATATTTAGCAATATTAATTAGTTAAATTTTAATTACAAAATTAACGTTTTAAAAATATGAATTTTTAAATATGCATTTTGTGCGCAAGATTTTAAAAACTCTACTGCAGATATTTATTTAATATTGAATTTATATTTACTTATACTACTATATTTTACACTGAACCTCAATTTAAAAGCATATTCAAATTCATTTGCACAATTAATGACTTTAAAAATCATATTTATGAAATTTAGTAAAAAAAAAAAAAAAACGTTTTTTATTCAATAAAAAATTTTCTATGACAAAACTCAGGCTATATTGAGGTTCAGTGTAAAATATAGTAGTATAAGTAAATATAAATACAATATTAAATATATATCTGCTGTAGAATTTTGAAAATCTTGCGCGCAAAATGTATATTTGAAAATTCATATTTTTAAAACATTAATTTTGTCATTAAAATTTAACTAATTAATATTGCTAAATATATATATTTGAATGTCTTTTGAAAACCATTAGTATTTTATGAAAGTATAGAAAAAAAATTGTTGCATTTCATTAATTGGTTTTGAAACTACAGAGCTATTAGTAATGGTCAAATTATTGTCATTTTCCGGCTGCTCAACCTGATCTCCCCCCTTAATGACAATTTAAATGAAGAATGCAATTATTAAAATTATTATTTCAATATTATTATTATTTCATTATTATTTCATATTCTGCAATTAGTGTCTTTTTCGCAAAAAATTAATATGAATATTAATTAATTTGGAAGGGAATACATAAGAAAAAAAAAAGCAATACTATCATTCAAGTATTAATCAGATTATATATCAAAAATTTTATCAACAAAATGAAGGTCTAAAAAATAGATTAAGGAAATTCGCTAATATTGAAAATGATATGTATTTATTAAACATCCTCACAAATAAGAACACAAATTTTTTAACACCAAAAATATTTATTGGACAATAAAAACGATGTAAATTATTCTAATAAAAATAATTTAAACAAAAAATACAGCGTATGCAAGAACGTTCATTTTTTTCCAAAAAAAGTTCTGTTCAATTTTTTTTATTATCGTTCTTCGTAAGTGGAACAACTTACCTTTAAAGAAGTATCCAAAATAAAATTTAACAGCTAATCGAATTTGTTGAAAATAACATATATTCACATTATAGCGATCATTTTATTTAATTTTTCTCACACATCAAATTACCAAAGGAAATATTTATCTTTGTAAATACATACTGCCAGCTTTCCCGCTCTTTTTTGAAGTCAAATAAACAATTTTGAACCAAAAACTGTAGATAATAAATGAAATCAAACAAACATTTTATTAAATAAATTTTCTGGGTTTATTACAGTTTTATAAAATGACTAACCCTTTGAAAGGCAGTAGAATATTAATTAGTAATAGGCTGAATGAATAATTTGAAATTTGGGCATGCGCAAAGACGTAATTACTAAACTTCATATATTTTTTTTTTTATTAGTTACTACCAGAAATTTTGTAAAACTAAAAACATTTTGTATTTTAATTAGAATTAAAATAAAAGGCTACATAAAATTAAATTATTTCTTTTCTATACAAAATTTCTGGGGGTAATTGATTTAAAAATAAATTAAATGTAAAAAAAAAAATAAAAATAAACATGCTTTCATTAAAATTCACAAAAAAGTCAACCTGTGTACGTCATTCAATGTTGACGTTATAATGATGCGGGTAACAATGCGGTTAAAATGGATGAATATTGCAACAATGTGGTTAAAATGGATGAATATTGCAACAATGTTGCTATATTTTCAATTATTATTAAACAATCGTAACGTTATTTCTATTGGGAAAATGCAAGTTTTCGGCCGACGTTGCCCTCCCCCCCCTCCCACCTTAGGGATCGAATTAAAAAAAATCAATGTTCAACTCATGTATTGCCCTCAGGCATACATATATTCCAAATTTCTAAGATCTATGTCAACAGGAAGTGGGTGAAAAATGAGTAACAAAATTTGACTGCCACATACATACAGAAATGTAAGTTAAAAGAAATCATTCGTCGCTACCATGTCAAACTATCGAATGTGAAAAAATGCATTTTTCATTACTTTTAAAAATTGTTCGATAGTCACCACTAAATTTTGTAGTATTCTTCACCAGCCTTGCCAGTTTGGTCTAATTTTTTATTCAGGAATTCCGAATTAATACCAGAAAATTGAAGCAGAAATTTTTGCTTTATCTAATGAGAAACATTTTGTGATTACTTGAAGTAAAAATTTTTCGCTCAAAATTTCCGGTATGAATTCGGCATTTCTGAATAAACAAGAAGGATAAACTGGCAACCCTGTTCTTCACAGATTTTGTATTAATACCCATACTAAGCAAATAATTTTAATAAAATTTAGTGGTGTGTATAGGCCAATTTTTAAAAGTAAAGAAAAATGCATTTTTCACATTCGATAGTTTGACATGGTACCGACGATATAATGAAAAACACGAAGGTTGGAAACTATGCTTTTGGACAAGTTTGAATAATTCATTCGAATGACAAAATCAATCATTATGCCCAATGTTAATGTTAATTATACCGTTTAACTTTAATTCCAGACTGCCCAAGTGGCCCTCAGAAATTTTCAAAAATCTTTTAATTTTATTATGTGTATTTATTTATTTGCAAATCAATTTGTTTGTAAATTCTGGTGTCAATCAATCATTTCAACATTTTAGCATCAAAATTACTTTGCGCCTGAAAGACTTAAAGACACACTTTCTGCTTACCTTTCTAAAAATGACCTAATCTGTTAAAATGCATCTCATTGATTTTAAAATACGTGGGCATGAAATGTTTATAAGCGTAAATTATTAATTATATGAACCGAAAGAGGAGGAATTAATACGGAAGAAAAAGAGGGCGGGTCTGAAATTTTAAAGACAAGCACGTCGCATATGACAACTAATGACAAAATCATTAACTAAATTTTGAACAAGAACTTGTAAGAAATAAAGCTCTCTGAAGATGTTTAATCTTTATGTAGAATTAGATGATTATGTTATGCATTCTGAATTTCTCGATGTTAGGTAATTTGACATTTTAATATTTAGATTTTTTTTTAATTATCGTCTACAGTTTTGTAGCAGCTTTCTCGCTGCCGATCGCCATTGCGCCAAGTCGTGACAAAATGATTTAGTAGGCGAAAAAACGAAAGATTAAAATCACCAAATTGCTAGAGTTAAAAAAAAAAAAAAGCCTTTTTATTTTCTGTATTGAATGGCTGAATTGTCTTTTCGCGTAACTTATCATTAGTATTTTAAATTTTTCAGAGCTCATTTATATGATTTTACAATACTGAACTCCGAAACTCGTTGATAATTGCATATTACTATATTATGATAGTAAGTTCGCAGTCGTAAGTATTGAACCGTATGCACCAGTGTTCGATGCATTGGAGTTTCTCGACTCAAAATAAAACAACTTACTTGGCACTAGATAACATCGTTTATTATGGAGCGTTAATATCTTACAAAATAAAGCATCCGCCACTTGGAAAAAACACTGATTTAATCTATCAACTACATTGTATTATTTACATAAGTAATATCGTACATTCACATAGCTGCCACTAAAATTTGATAATAAATTTTATCTTATTAAATCGACAAAATCGTGTTATTGCACGAAGAAAAAAATTCTATTAAATTTTAACGGTAACAAAACAGTGGAAAAATTGGCAGCTATGCATTCAATATATTCATGATAATATATAACTATGCGCATGAACGTTTTTTCTTTTCTTTTATTAGTTTCATATCATTCATTAACATTTGATTAAAAAAAATAATAATAATTTCATTAAAAAAAGATTTTAATAAATAAATATGTAATGAAAGTAGATTTCTTTCAATGTGTAATAACAATGTTATTGTAGAAAAAAATAATTGACAGCTCATTAAAGCAACACTTTCAGCTCAAAAAAGGACCTTATCTTTTACAAAACACCTCATTGACTTTAAGCAGATGCGGACATGAAATGTTTATAAGCGTAACATATTAATTATACGAGCCAAAAGTGGCGTAAAGTGAATTATTATAGGAGAAAAGGGATGTGGAACTGAAATTTTAAAGACATGCATGTCGTTCTCGACAACTAACGACAAAATGATTAGATGCATTTTGAATAAGGGATAGGGAAGTTTGGAGATGTAGAAAATATTCCTATGTAAAAATGTTTAGTATATCTGTAGATTTAAATGGTTATGAAAGCAGACAGTGCGGATTCTGATAATTTTTTAATCTCTGTAATCATGTCATATCATCATATACAGTGGCAGTCAAAAGTTTCCGGCCAGCATTAAATTTTTCGTTAATTTGTAAGTATACACATATGAAGAGGAATCTCAAAGTGATACTCATAAATTTCATTGGCATAATAGTTAGGAACTTATAGAATAACAAATAAATATCAATACATTTTATTGACAAAATTAATTAGAAAAGAAAACGCATGTTCTCAAAAGTTTCCGGCCATCTTGGTAAGTTTGGAAAAAATGGTGTTATAATAGAAAATAACAGAGATCAACAACATTTACAATTAGTATTTTGTCGTCATACCTTAACAATAAGTACTGCGTCGCAGCGACGTGGCATCAATTCAATGAATGGTTGAAGACCGTCTATGGTAAGTTTTTTCGAACTCTTCTTGCAATTTTGGGAAAAATTCTGCTGAATTGGAATATTTATAATTCCAAACACATTTGTCAAGTTCGTTCCAAAGATTTTCTATTGGATTCAAATCGGGTGACTGGGCTGGCCATTTTGAAAGCGGAATTTTTTTGTGCGAAACCCACTGCTTTACGAGCTGGCATGTATGCTTTAGCCGTTATAATACTGAAACAAATAGCTGCGACCACATGTTTTCCTCCAATAAGGCAGCTAATGATTTTGCAAGATATCCTTATACATTGCACTATTCATCTTGCCGCAGATTTCAACTAACAGACCGACATCTTTTCCAGAAAATGCTCCCCACAGCATAACGTGTCCTCCGCCATGCTTCATTGTAGGAATAACATATCTCGAATCATATATTTTGTTTTTAGGTCGTCGGACGTAGTGTCTGCCATCATTATCAAAAAGGTTGAACTTCGATTCACCGGGAAATAGTGCTTTTTTCCAGTTTTCACTTGACCAGTCTTTTGTATTCCTTGGCAAACGCTAGTCGGGCCCGATGATTTTTTTTTTTTACTGATGAAAGGTTTTTCACACCGACTCTTCTATAAACTCCTACGTCACGTAAACGTCTTGACACGGCAGATCGACTTATTTCAGCAATATTTTCACTGCGTAAATCGCGGGATAATGCAGCGCATTTTTATGCGGGCCCTCAACTGCTTTTCTCCTGATAATTCTGTCCAAACAAATAGTCGTTTTCCGGCGTCTCCCGGAGCGTGGCAAGTCCTGAAGGTGATGGTCATCTTTATTTTTTTTTTTAATATCGTCCATAGTAGATTTTCCGATCGATAACTTTGTCGCAATCTCACGAGAGGATTGGCCCTTTAGCGACAAACAAATCACTCATTTACGATCAATAATTTGTAGAACTTTTCATTTTTGAATTTCAACGGCGTTATTCACGTTGATTAATTAACAAATACGGCCAAAAAAACACTTTACGAATAGCGAAAACTAACGAATGATGAATGGCCAGAAACTTTTGCACACGCAAATTTCGAATTTCTCCCCTTTGTATCAAGTGTCTTCAGTATCCAATCCAAAAGGTCACGTGGTCAGAGGTCATTTGCCGCAATTCCTAACTTTTGGAGCGATTTCGCTTCTTCTTCGCTGAAACGTTCTGGCAAGCAAATCAAAGAAACTAACTGGCCGGAAACTTTTGCCCATCACTGCATATTAAAAAGCAAGAAGTCCTAAAAGTGTATGTCCGGGGTAATTTCAAAAAATTGCCGGTGGATTTTTTTTGCGGTTTGCCCCATCGGATAAAGAAAATTCCCGTGGTCATTATGATGTATAATACACCAATAATACCATTATTTTGGATAATAAAAGTGAGTATTTTATCCTTATTTTGGACGAAAAGTTGCCATTGGTATATATTTTTCATCTTGGCGTATTATGCTATCGTTTAGTCTTGGCGTATTATGTAATCGTTTATATCGTTATGCTATCGTTTAGTTAGGTCTATGTGAAACGGTTGTATCAGTTAACCCTTTAACGGATAAAGCACTTCAATTGCTGAAATGTTGAAATAAATGATTGACACCGGAAATTATGATCAAATTTATTTGTATATAAGAAAAAAGCGATATTTGACATACATGATAAATAGAAAACAATTCTATTAAAATTCTGCTGCCATTGTTGAATTTCGTAATTAAAGTTTTGTGGTTTCCTAGGGAAACCAATGAACGTTAAAGGGTTAAGAGATTTAAAAAAATACAAACACCTCGAAAAATAAAATAAAAGAAACTATTACTGAGTTTATTTAAACTACAAAGAAAAAAGTTTTAATGAGAAACAATATTATAAAATGACGATATTTAATTTAAATATGAAAGGAATGTTTATACGGCTTAAAAGAAGTATTCAATGTCAAAGACGATGTCAAATTCAATGACAAATTGAAACAATATTTGGCAATTTATCACTTTTGTTGCACCTGGACCTGATGCATTTGACACCTGGACAGGGAAAAAATTTACTTTTAGGGCCTCTTGCTTTATAATTTATATATGAAAGTCGTGACAGTCGCAGCAGACGATTTAGAAAATATATATTGTTTAAATTTATCGTAAATTTTATCTCTCATTTACAGACGATTTTTGCATTTCTAGTTGAATTTTTATGTATGACGTCGACTGTGTTTTTACTTGATACAATAACAATAAAAAATGTTAAATAAAACATCACATTTAATCAGACTTAAGAGTTACAAAAAATACACTAAAAATATTAAAAATACTGCAAACTATGCAAACTATATATACTGCAGGCTATAATTTAGCCCCTCATCAGTGCAATTACGTACATTGACCGGAGAATTTTCAACCATGTTTACAGTTAATAAAGTTAACCAGTTAAAACTTGAATTTTTTTTTTTTTTTTTTTTTTTTTTTTTTTTTTTTTGGAGAACTTCCATTAGAGCAAGATCGTGTACTCAGTATGGTGGTTTAGCTGTTCCACCTGAGTACACAATCTTGCTCTAATGGAAGTTCTCAAAAAAAATAAGTTTTAAGTGGTTAACTTTATTAACTGTAAACATGGATGAAAATTCACCGGTCAACGTACGTAATTGCACTGATGAGGGGCTAAATTATAGCCTGAAACGTTTGCGGTATTTTTAATGTTTTTAGTGTATTTTTTGTAACTCTTATGTCTGATTAAATGTGATATTTTATTTAAGACTTTTATTCATCAGACGTTAAAAAATGTTTAGTTATTTTAATAAAAAATTTATTTGATAGAATAATATTTAAAAAATTCAAATGTAATCTGCCTTTTTTTATTTGTCCAAATTAAAAATGATGTTGAGTTTGAATTTTACAGATAAATGTGTTTAGAGGTAGGTATCTTTAAAACATCATGGCAGCCGTGCGAAGTCGGCGCGGGTTGATAGTTTGTATATAAAAGAATTTCGTCTATTATCGATAACATGATATATAACCTTCTTATCGTCAACCAATAACTAATTTCTAAAACGTTAGTTTTAGAGGTATAGTTCCAATTGCAAAAATGTTTGAAATGTTGTTCTGCATCATATAAAAATCCATTTACGTCAAAATAGTTGTTTTTAAAACGGTTACGAAATTTCAATTTTTATACTGTTTCCTATAATTTATATTTTGAAAACCTTTCTCCAAGCTCTAACAAATAAAAACAGTAAAAATTCCATTTTTCTACGACTAAAGCTTACCTAGTTATAATGCTTTAAATCTTAATTTTAGGATTTTTTTTTGGCGGGGGAGGGGGGGGGGGGCAGGCATTAAAAACACGTTTTTTTGTTTTGAAATATCGCAACTGAAAATCCATTTTTTAACAATGAGTCGCGCATCGTCTGTCCTGTAAGCAAAAATTTTTCTGAGTCTCTGTAAATAATCGATAAATGCTACTTATTCTGTATTCTGTAGAGATTATTTTGTAATCCTCTCAATAATGCATACCCACTTCATTGTGTTTGAAGTATCATAATATCGTTAAACGATTAACGATTAACCAAATAGACGCATCTATGTAAACGCACCATAGATGCATACAATTTTTTTCTATTCTAAGAATTTTCACTAAATATCTTATTGTGCACTTCGTCATGCATTCATACAAGGTATGTCAATAAAGTTCGGTGAATTGCACCATAAACGATTTTTCCCATAGACCATAATGTACTAAAATTATTTTTATCATTCATTTCACCATCATTACTCTGTAAACGAACTATAAATGCTACACGCATCATTTTCAGTAGCGAACCTGCTCTAATAAACTTCAATAACATATATAAATTACATGGCAATCCAATAATATTTACGAGAGTTAGAGCATGGACGTCGGACAGACGGCAGACGTAAAACAGACAAACCGAAGTTATAAATATTTTCAACTATGTTGGAAAGTGATAAAGATGAATAATTCAACGAATATTCAGTTCAATAACAAAATATTTACCAATTTCCCCTATAAAACGAACAAAATAAAGAAAAAAACATTTAAAAAGAATTTTTAATCCACTTTAATTCTTAAGACTTTTGAAACGTAAATGAAATTATTTATAATATATTATTATTATTATTATCATTGAATGACAAAATTTATACACTTTTGAATATATGAAAAGAAAATTTACTCATTAAAGAAAAAAAAAACTAACTCATATTTTTCTATTATTAATTCAACAATAATAAAAATAAATTAATAAAGTTCTAAACGTAACGAGATAAAGATATTTAAAAAAAACCCTTTTTAACCATGTATCTGTGGAAAATATAAAAAAAATATTTTGCAGCTCATTAAAGCAATGTTTTCAGCTTACCTTTCTAAAAATGACTTAATCTATTAAAAAGCACCTCATTGACTTTAAGCAGATGTGGACATGAAATGTTTATAAGCGTAAAATATTAATTATCTGAACCAAAAGAGGCGTAAAGGGAATTAATACGGAAGAAAAAGGGGTAGGGGGTAGACTGAAATTTTTAGACACGCGCACCGCTCCTGAACAACTAATGACAAAATCATTAAATAAATTTAGTCAAGAGGGTGTAGAAAACTGTGCGTTTATTGAAAGACGTTTATTGAAGACATTTACTGAGTGAGACGTTTATTATTTCTATAGGTTTGGATAGAAAAATCGAATATTATGCTTTGACATTGTATATATTGTGAATTTCGGGATCCCTAAAAATACAGGGATTTTAGGGAAATAAAAAAATGAAACCTATATATTTTTTCAACGCAATTTATGTTTCAGACTTTATAATTTATTTAATTTTCTAATTCACATTTTGAATGACTATAGCCATGTCAATATTTTAAATTAAAAACGATGCTATTATTAATTTATTAATAAATGAGTTTAAGGACTATTATTAGGATTTGAAACACCCGCTATAATGTCTTAAGAAGATATTTAAAAATTAGTCAGTAAATGGTAAAATACACATGCACAAACAAACACAAACCAAATAGACGCATCTATGTACAGGCACCATAGATGCATACATATTTATTCTATTCTAAGAGTTTTCACTATATGTCTTATCGTCTATGTCGTCCTGCATTCATACGAAGTATGACAATATAGTTCGGTGAATGTGTTCGTAAAAGAAAGATTCTAACCTAAACCAGGAAACACGCTTTTTATTTTCTGCAAATTAATACCTGTAGTTTGCAGTGCAATTTACGCTTGTACAATTTTGATAACTTAAACGGACTGTTCAAACTAGTACAAGTCTGTAGAGCATAGTGTACCTCCCGATCCCCTTTATTAAGGTCTTAAAAAATACAATTTTTCCTGCCGATCAATCCATTACTATCTTACAAGTTTCCGCCGTTTAACGCGACAAGAGGCTGGATTGAAAGTTCAGGAAAAATACAAATTATGGTCAAAAACCAAAACATATATAAGCCGGCCCTGCCAGGGGAGGACCCTTTACGCGACAGTTAGCAGGGGCTGAGTAGGAGTTGTGCATTGGAAGTGACATCTGACGACTACTAGGTAATGTTAGAGAAATACAGAAAAATATAGATTTGTCTGAAAATATAGATTTTATGTAGCTTTCTGTTAAGGTTGTGCCTCTTTAGAATATTAGGAAGTCAGTTCTTGGGAGGAATTGCAGGCTTCTTATTATACCACTGTGCTGTTAGCGGACAGGTGAAATAATAATGGGGAGCCGACGCTTCTGCGCAACACTCGCAAAGGAATGTCTCTGCACATTTAAATTTGTAGAGGTATGTTTGAAAGGGACCGTGTCTGTGAGAAATGCTGTTGTGTGTGCGGAGAGGTTGTAGTGTGTTAGGGAGACTTTCGGTATTACATTATATGTGTTTCGGCCTTTGCTGCAGTTATCCCAGATTGATTGCCAATCCGTGAGTATTTTTGCTTTTAGTAAACGTTTTATGTAAAGTAAAGCTAGGATAGTCTGCGCACAATTCAAAAGAACTGCAATAAAAAATCTAAATATTAATTTTTTGCTAAACTATCCATGAATAATTTTTACTTCATTTGTTTTTTATGCAATTCCATTGCTATTTTGTTGTTATGTTGCAATTTAATAGAACAGTTGTAATAAAACCAAGAAAAAGTTATTTTGCGCAATCTCTCCTTACAGGGTTGTTTGTGATTGCGCACATGGGTAAGAGAGATTGTTACTAATAATAACTACAATTAAATTGTTAACAATAATAATTACACTTAAATGACATTGCTGTAAGGTTTTTGTGAACAAATTTTATTGTATTGGGAGTGAATATTTCAACCTAATGCTTAAAGAATCAGAAAAAGGAAATAATTTTAAAAACGATTAAAAAATTTTAATTAAAGGGGGGAAAAATTAAATAATCTGAAAAAGCAAGTCCTGATAAGATTACAAAATAAAATTATGTAACTTAATAACACGTTTAATTTAAAATTAGTCCATTTTCATTTTTCATTTTTTATGCAAATTTACCAATAAGCTGCGTAATCTCTCCTAGCATGAAAACTAATGGGATCAATGAGCCATCTCTCCTAAGTAGCAGATGCGCAAACTCTCCAATTTAGGTAGGAGAGTTTGCGCGGCCTTTTATTTAAACATGGCCGCTTCTAAAAAGAACCGTTGATGTTCACATTGTTAGTCTAGATTAGTAGCTTATGAGAAATCGTTTATGTTTAAAATATTTTGTACTATTGACATTGTACAGAAATTCTGATGAAAAGCTATGAAAATTCAAGCACTTACTTTGAGAAAACAAAACAAAATAGCAATACTTTTAGACGCTCAAAGCAATCAACGTGCACTTCCAAGTAGACACTCCACTACTGTTGTTGTACAACTACCTGGAGTCGCTGCGCTCTCACTCTACTCCTTCCCCCCAAATCTCTATGTGCGCAATCTCTCCGACCGCGCCATCTCTCCTGGCTTTACGTTATGTGGCTGGAAATAGGAGATGAATATCAAAGTGGTGGTTTAGCTGCTGCTTCTTTTACAAGTGCGTCCGCGATTTCATTATCTGCAGATAACATCCAGAAATTGATCAGTCGAATCAAGTACTGTCCCAAAATTATGGACCTAGATTTTGTACAACGTATAGCAAGTTCCACCAAAAGTAAAATCGATAATGTGCAACGGAACGGTTTAATTGAAACCCGAATACTGTTTTAGAGAGTAATGTAGTTATTAAAGTTACCTTACAGTGTCCATTTGTGTTCTTTGTCTCATTATCTCATAGCTTTCCCATCAAGAAAAGTTTGTGAGGATTTCTAGGAAACAATACTTAATTAACATACAGTTTTCAGAAAAGTGTACTAAAATAAAAATTTCACAAAAAAGTTCAATTTTCATAATTTAAAAAATTTTAATTCAGCATAAAAGTACGCACATCACTTTAAAATAATGTCTATTTCAGGAACCGAGAAAATTTTTAATGCAACATAAAAAAGTACATTCTTTGATTTAGAATAAATGTAAATGTCTGATTAAGCCACGGTAAAAATTTCATATAGATGCACTCATATTTAGAACTTTTAATATTTTACCATTATCTTCATCATAGACCATTATCTTTGAAAGAGAAATAATTACATTAGCTCAAATATTTTTATTTTTATTGCGATATAAAGATGGAAGATACCGCCGCGCACAAACGAGTCAATTGTCATACGCCTCAATTTTCTAATACCATTAAACGCCTTTTTTAATAACAGAAATTTTGTCAATAAAAAAATGTGAAGAGTACTATTAAAATTTTCTGATAAAATTCGGGAAAATTGGTGCGTCATAATTTCATCTATGATTAAAAGTAAAGATTCTGATTGGACCATTAAAATTTTATATCAAAATTCTATTTTTTCCTTTTTTCTCACACGTCTTGGCTCTCTAAATGAAAATATTTATATGTTAATTTTTCTATAATAGCCATTTTACAGAAAATTAAAGCGAATAACACCATTAAAAATATTCAAAAAATATTTGAATACATTTAAGCTTTACTAACATCCTCCATCAAGAATTCAATTATCTTTATTTTCCACATCGTCATCCTACCATTAAATCATTAGATAATTATTCTTATATGACCATTAAAACAATACATAAAATTCTAACTTTAATTTTTATCTCTAAATATATTGGTTCTCTAAAACAAATCATATCTTTGTTCAAATTTTTATAATACTCTTTAACTGAAAATTAAAGTTTACCGTTAAAAATTTGCCTACAATTCTATACATTTGAGATTTAATCTTTACGGACATCCTCGAACAAGTATTCCGTTATTTTTATCTAATATATCTGTCATCTTTACCATTAAATCAGTAGATCATATTCTGATGCGACCATCAAAACAATAGTTCAATATTCTAACTTTGAATTTTATTTCCAAATATATCGCTTCTGTAAAACAAATAATATCTTTGTTAAAATTTTTGTAATACTCTTTTCATTAAAATTAAAGGGTACGTGAAAAATATTCCTAAACTTCAATACATTTAAACTTTTTTGACATCTTCAATCAAATATCCCGTTATTTTTATCTTCCATATATGTCATCCTGACCATTAAATCAATAGATAAATAGTCTGATACGACAATCGAGACAAAAGATCAAAACTCTAACTTTACATTTAATTTCCAAATATCTTTGTTCTCTTAAACAATTTATTTCTATCTTCAAATTTTTTACAACACCCCTTTTCTGGAAATTAAAATGATCAAAAACAGCAAGAC
Organism: Maratus michaelseni; assembly: GCA_963931845.1. NCBI lineage: Eukaryota > Metazoa > Arthropoda > Arachnida > Araneae > Salticidae > Maratus > Maratus michaelseni. Next base: position 85,216,338 of record OZ007594.1, read on the forward strand.
AATTCCTGGAATGCAGAATTCATACACTTTAACATTTAAGGTCAGCTCCGGTCAAGAATCCCGTTATATTTATCTTCCATATCTGTCATCCTTACCATTAAATCAGTAGATGTGAGTATTCTGATACTACAATCAAAACAATACATCAAAATTCTAACATTAGCTTTTATTTCCGAATAGCTCGGTTCTCTAACACAAATCATTTCTTTGTTCAATTTTTTGTAATAGCTTTTTACCGAAAATTAAAGAGTACCGTTAAGGATAATCCTAAAATTCTACACATAGTATCCCGTTGTTTTTATCTTCCATATATATCATCCTTACCATTTAATCAGTAGATCAATATTCTGATACGACCATCACAACAACAGATCAATATTCTGATATGACCATCAAAACAATAGATCAATATTCTGAAACTATAATCGAGACAAAAGATCAAAATTCCAACTTTGCATTTTATTTCCAGAAATCTTTGTTCTCTTAAGCAATTTATTTCTATCTTAAGAAGTTTTACAACACTCCGTTTTCTGGAAATTAAAATTATCAACAACGGCAAGGGAATTGGAACTGAAGTACAGAATTTATACGCTTTAAAGCTTGATGGCCAGCCCCGGTCGAGATCCTGTTATTTTTATCATTAAACCATTAAATCATTTATAACATTAACAATAACATTAACTATTAAATCATTAGATCAATATTCTTATACAACCATCAAAACAAGAGATCAAAATTCTAACGTTACCTTTTATTTCCGAATAGCTTGGTAATCTAAAGCAAACCATTTATTTGTTAAAATTTTTATAATAGCATTTTACTGAAAATTAAAGGGTACTGTAAACATATTCCTAAAATTCTATACATAATATCTCCCCATTTTTGTTTTCCTTATCTGCCATTAATCAGTAGATCAATATTCTGATACGACAATCGAGACAAAAGATCAAAATTCTAACTTTACATTTTATTTCAAAATATCTTTGTTCTCTTAAATAATGTATTTCTATCTTTAAATTTTTTACAACACCCCTGGAAATTAAAATGATTAACAATGGCAGGACAATCCCTGAGATACAGAATTTATACACATTTAACCTTTAAGGCCATAGCCCCGGTCAAGGATTCCGCTGATTTTATCTTCCATATTTGTCATCCTTACCATTAAATCAATAAATTATTAGATCAATATTCTTATAAAACCAGCAAAACAATAGATCAAAAATCTAATATTACCTTTTATTTCCGAATAGCTTGGTTCATTATAGCAAACCATTTCTTTGTTCAAATTTTTATAATAGCCTTTTACTGATAATTAAAGGGTACAGTTAAAAATATTCCTAAAATTCTATTCATAATATCCCGTTATTGTTATCTTCCATATCTGTCATCCTTACCATTAAATCAGTCAATAAATATTCTGATACGACCATCAAAACAATAGATCAATATTCTGATACTACAATCGAGACAAATGATCGAAATTCTAACTTTACACTTTATTTGCAGATATCATTGTTCTCTTAAACAATTTATTTTTATCTTCAAATTTTTTACAACACTCCTTTTCCGGAAATTAAAACAATCAACAACAGCAAGACAATTTCTGAAATACAGAATTCATACACTTTAACCTTTAAGGACAGTCCTGGTCAAGAATCTCGTTCTTTTTATCTTCCATATTTGTCATCCTTACAATTAAATCAGTAGATCAATATTCTGACAAGGTTCGTACGGGGTCCTGTAATTTTCAGGATAAGCACCAGTAATTTCTTATAGAAAAACTCGCTTTCTGTAATCGCGCGATTATATAAGGCGAGATTATCTCTAAGAAAATACTGGTAACTTCCCTGAAAATTCCAGGACCCCGTACGAACCCTGTCTTTTACGATCATCAAATCAATAGATCAAAATTCTAATATTACCTTTTATTTCTGAATAGCTTGGTTCTCTGTAGCAAACCATTTCTTTCTTCAAATTTTTATAATAGCCTTTTACTGAAAATTAAAGGGTACCATTAAAAATATTCCTAAAATTGTATTCATAACATCCCGTTATTTTTATCTTCCATATCTGTCATTCTTACCATTAAATCACTGAATAAATATTATGATACAACCATCAAAACAATAGATTAATATTCTGATACGACAATCGAGACAAAAGATTACAATTTCTAACTTTACAGTTTTATTTCCAGGTTATATTATCTTAATATATATTATATAATATATATTATCTTTATATTATGGTTCCTATTATCTTAAACAATTTATTTCTATCTTCAAATTTTTTACAACACTCTTTTTCGGGAAATTAAAATGATCAACAACGACTAGACAATTCCCCAAATACAGAATTCCTACACTTTAACCTTTAAGGACAGCGCTGGTCAAGAATTTCGTTCTTTTCTTTTTTCTTTCATATTTGTCATCAAAACCATTAAATCAGTAGAACAATATGCTGATACAACCATCAAAACAATAGATCAAAATTTTAATATTACCTTTTTTCCAAATAGCTTGGTTCTCTTAAACAAACCATTTCTTTGTTCTAATTTTTATAATAGTCTATTACCGAAAATTAAAAGGTACCGTTAAAAATAATCCTAAAATTCTATACGAAATATCCCGTTATTTTATCTTCCATATCTGTCATCTTTACCATTAAATCAGTGAATCAATATTCTGATGCGACCATCACAACAATAGATCAAAATTCTGATACGACAATCGAGACAAAAGATAAAAATTTCTAACTTTATATTTTATTTCCAGATACCTTTATTCTCTAAAACAAAATATTTCTATCTTCAAATTTTTTACAACACCCCTTCTCTGGAAATTAAAATAATCAGCAACGGCAAGACAATTCCTGAAATACAGAATTGATACACGTTTAACCTTTAAGGACAGCCCCTGTCAAGGATCTCGTTATTTTTATCTTCCATATTTCTCATCCTTACCATTAAATCATTAATTAGGTCAACGATCTTATAGGACCATCAAAACAATAGATCAAAATTCTATCATTACCTTTTATTTGCGAATAGCTTGGTTCTCTATAGCAAACCATCTCTTTGTTCTAATTTTTATAATAGCCTTTTACCGAAAATTAAAGAGTACCGCTAAAAATATTCCTAAAATTCTATGTATAATATCCCGTTATTTTTATCTTCCATGTATGTCATCCTTACTATTAAATCAGTGAATCAATATTCTGATACGACCATCAAAACAATCGATCAATTTTCTGATACTACAATCGAGACAAATGATCAAAATTCTAACTTTATATTTTATTTACAGGTATCTTTGTTCTCTTAAACAATTTATTTCTATCTTCAAATTTTTTATAACACTCCTTTTCCGGAAATTAAAACGATCAACAACAGCAAGACAATTTCTGAAATACAGAATTCATACACTTTTACCTTTAAGGACAGCCCTGGTCAAGAATCTCGTTCTTTTTATCTTCCATATTTCTCATCATTACCATTAAATCATTAATTAGGTCAACGATTTTATAGGACCATCAAAACAATAGATCAAAATTCTATCATTACCCTTTTATTTCCGATTAGCTTGGTTCTCTGTAGCAAACCATTTCTTTGTTCAAATTTTGATAATAGCCTTTTACTGAAAATTAGAGGGTACCGTTAAAAATATTCCTAAAATTCTATACATAGTATCCCGTTATTTTTATCTTCCATATCTGTCATCTTTACCATTTAATCAGTAGATCAATATTCTGATATGACAATCGAGACAAAAGATCAAAATTCTTACTTTACGTTTTATTTCCAATTAGTGTTGTTCTCTTAAACAATTTATTTATATATTTAAATTTGTTACAACACCCCAGGAAACTAAAATGATCAACAACGGCAAGACAATCCCCGAAATACAGAATTTATACACGTTTAACCTTTAAAGACAGCCCAATCTTCCATATTTGTAATCCTTTCCTTTAAGTCAGTAGATCAATATTCTGATACGGCCATCAAAACAATAGATCAATATTTTAATATTACCTTTTTCCGATTAGCTTGGTTCTCTTAAACAAACCATTCCTTTGTTCTAATCCTTATAATAGCTTATTACTGAAAAATAAAGGTACCGCTAAAAATAATCCTAAAATTCTATACAAAATATCCCGTTATTTTTATCTTCCATATCTATCATCTTTACCATTAAATCAGTAGATCAATATTCTGATACGACCATCACAACAATAGTTTAATATTCTGATACGACAATCGAGGCAAAAGATCAAAATTTCTAACTTTACATTTTATTTTCAGATATCTTTATTCTCTTAAACAATTTATTTCTATCTTCAATTTTTTTTTACAACACTCCTTTTCTGGAAATTAAAATGATCAACAACGGCAAGACAATTCCTGAAATACAGAATTCCTACATTTTTAACCTTTAAGGCCAGCCCCGGTCAAGGATCCCGTTATTTTTATCTTCCATATTTGTCACCCTTATGTCGTATGAATGACGATGAGGCTGCCAGAAATACAAGTATATATCTTGGGTGTGGCTGTGTTGGATAAAAAAGTGATTTTTTTGTGACTTTTTTATCAATTTCTTTTTTAGGTTAATCTCTGGTATATGTTTTCACACTAGCAGCATACTTGCTAGTTCCTTATCCATATTTTATTAGAGAAATAGTGCGACTAATGTTTTAGAAATTATACCAGAGTACCTGATGGTGATAGTATTTTTTATTTTCGACGTTTGCAATTTTTTATTAATGTTTTGAATGGGTATTTTGTAAGGATGAGGGATAAGTGCATTGAAATCATATTTGTCTTAATGAATGAAAACTAAGGTGAAAAAAAATCATTAGTTAAATATATATTATGAAACAATTTCTAACACTGTAACAAACCTTCACCGTTTAAAAAGGTGAAAGATGATATCTAAGTAAACAAGGTATAGGTCAAATAGGGCACAGAAGACTACCTTTCGGCTTAAGCTCAACTAGCTCCGCCCAGCAGGTTTGTTTACCTAATTATACTGAGCATTACTAAATTATACTTTGTGATATTGAACAATAATTATACTATGTAATGCTGAAATACAAAATCTGAAAATACAAGATTCCAAAATTACAAAATCTGAAAATACAATTTACATAGGTGCCAACTTCTCATTAATATTCCGTAATACGCGGGTTAATTTGACCCAGGTTTAACACGTTTCGATGTTTTTAAGAAACGAAATTAAATTTGAATAAATAAGGATTCATCCAATAATTTTTCTGGTGTGAAGCGTTGTTAAATTGAGTCAAATTAATCCGCATATTACGGAATATTAATGAGAGATTGGCATCTATGAATTTACCAATCATACTGAGCAATACTAAATACTACTGTGTGATACTGAGCAATAATACTAGCATGTAATAATACTGTAAGATGCTGAAGTAGATAATAATAATGGATAGAAGTAAGTACTAAACGAACAATAATGAATGAATAATAATACTAGAGTAAACAATGATAAATTATGCTAAAAATACTAAATAACACTGTATGGTGCCCTTAAGAATAACTAAAATGTTAAGGTTAGAGTTTATGTAGTGTGTAAAGATCCCTATGCATATTAGAAGTCCACTTTATCCTGAACTTCTTAATGAACATAATTTGGGTGGTTCAATTACTTGGTACGCATTTAAACAACAGAACTAAGTAAACAATTTGGAAAACTCATTGCACATTTGAAAATCCAATTTCAGCAATTACTACCTTTAGTCGCAAAAATATCCGAATTATTTTGTGGAGCCCTGTATATATAATCAATAAAATGTATACACATCAAGTAATATGCAAAAAATTAGTTCAATTTAAAACGCATTTTCAGCATTTATTGCTCATAGATAGTACTCTAACAGATCTGTTAGAGTACTATCTATGAGCAATAAATGCTTGTCACTGTAAATGAAAGATAAATGCCATGCACACCATATTCTAAAGTAGAAGTCTTCAACACAAAGCCCAGAGGACACGGATGGCCCGGCAAGTGTATTTTATAGGGTTCGTACGAAAGCCATTAAATAATAAGCCCAGTCAGATAGTGTTAAATTTGTTAGCGGGGACACTAGCGCCACTTCATCTGCTGCGGAAGGAAGGCGAAACAGAAGTGCGTCGCAGAGAAACGATACGTTTTATTTATATCGATATTTTATACGATTTTTATCGTTTGTATCGATGTTTCGTTTTTGCACTTCCTTTAAAAGCTTGCTAATTATTGGGATCTTTTAGATTAAAGCTAAAACTATAACGATAAAAAAAATGGGGGCAATTTACTGGATTAATATTTCTATATAAATATAGTGGTGGCGAAGAAGTTGATTTATTTATTAAAAGTTAAATAAAAAGTGATGGAAATTTACATCACTATGCAATTAACCCTTTCCGGCACAGACAAATTCTGTTCGTAAAATGTGAAATTACTGACTGACACCGGAATTTACAAACGATTTTTTTAGAAAATATGAACTCCTTATTTTAAGCTTTAATTTTAGAAGCAAAATTTTATTAAAATATTCTTGGTGCCGAATGCAAGCATCCCATCCGCTAGATGGCGCTATTTTCAACTTGCGAAAAGTTTCCCATTTATCTGACTGGGCTTATTATTTAACCGCTTTGGTTCGTACGGATCAGGGAATTTTCCAGGAGTTTCACCAGTATTTTCTTTATAGAAAAATAAATCTAGGATAAACTCGCGAAACTTCGTCTTCTTTTAAGGAGGGATTTTCTGTAAGAAAATACTGGTACCGAAAAATTTCCTGGTTACAAAATTCCAGGAGCCGTACGAACCCTGATTTTAGAGGCCCGCCATGTCATTTCGAATATTGAAAAACAAAAGTTTTCCGCTAAAGCGAAAGTACACATAGACAGTGATCTCTCACTTATACGGAGATACGATCATTATATTTTAGTACAACTGCTTCTGAATAATTTATCAATTAAAATTCTAAATAATTTCTCAACGATTTCTCAATTTATAGTTCAATATTAATTAAACAATGGTTATACGTTGAGTAAATATTTTAGAAAACCTGAATAGTTTAAAGAAAGCTTTATTTTCTTTTCCTGTTCTCATATAGCTAGAAGGAAACAGAACAAAATTTATAACTTCTTTAATAAATTCCCTAGTTTGCACTTTCTGTCAAGAGTAAATCAAAGCGGCGAATTTTCCATAATAACGGCCTTCGCCAAATTAACATATTGTAACGGAAACTTTTTGGAATAACCTGAATCGCAGTCATGAAATTAGGCGTGACTAATAAATTAACCATTGGACGCTTATAAAAAAAAAATTTCGAAAAAATTGGTTTTTATTTTTATACTTATTATATATGTAAATCGTCAAGAAATTTTACATCGTCATTTTGGAACACTGTGTTACTTTCTGTTTTTGAAAAAAGTTATAAAATTTGTACTACCTCTCCCCTACCCGTATAACTAAGCAATAAATAGTTTTAAATCTCTTAACATGATTACTGTATATCTGTAACCATATTTATTCCTAAAATATACAGGGGGACCTAAAATGGACTATACGTATTTAAAAAAACAATAGCAAAATTTTTTTGAAATCTATTGAATTTATTATTGTAGGATAATATTGTGTGAAGTCGTGAATATCGTTACTACGCAGACATTTTTTAGTTCAAAATATCACAGATAGACTGCTCTGCACTGTCTCCAATTGTTAGCTAAACGCCTACTAACGTATAACAAGTAATATAAAAACTTTTTTTTAAGTCAATTCCTACTTAGGTCAAATAGAAATTTTTTTTCCAGCGATCTACACGCTTAGCCACTGACGGTATTTATTCCTAAATTTGTATCCTGCTAAATATCTTACATAAGAGAAATTTTTGAAATGTATTAAAAATTAAATAAAAAATAAATAGCTAAAATACCAAAAATTAAAAGCTCGAAAAGTATTTCTCACAAAATTGTTAGACAAACTGCGTTAGAAAGTTAAAAAATTGTATTTTTCTTTATATAAATTTAAAATCTAATGATTATGCCGTTTTTCAAATATTGAATTAAAAAAATTACCAAACTTCACAATAAAGTGCCATAGCGATGTTACAGTTAACGATAATACAGTTTTTTCAAATATTAATTAATTAATTAAATTTTATTATTTAATTTTAGTTTTATACTTCATTTCTGTTCAACGGTATAGAATCACTCCACATTTATAGTCTCCTTCGCCCGCGAGCCGCCTGATCTTCGTCCGTGAACAGCTCCATTATTTTTTTAGGTGTGAAGGTGAGACTATAAATATGGAGTGAATCTATACTTTTGAACAGAAATGAAATATAAAATTAAAATTAATTAATTAAATTTAATGAATGAATTAATATTTGAAAAAACTGTATTAACATCAATTGTCATCCAGTACAAGTTTAAAAAAATTTATTTGAACTTGATAGGATGAATAGAAAATATTTTATTAACGATTGAAAATTTGAACAAGATATATAAATATATAGAGAGTGTGAGCTAATAGTAGGAATTGAAAAAAAAAAATGAATCAAATTTCACCCAGCTGTTATACTTTATTCTTTCTAGCTTGCCAACAAATGGTTTATGTTTTGAAATTACAAGATTATTTTAAACAGTATTGAAATTTGAGATAGGGAATCTCCATCTATCTGTGATAACTGGAACTGAAACAATGAGGCGTAGTAAAGAAATTCATAACTTCAAACATTAATCTTCTGCAAGAATAGCTCAAGAACTGTTGTTACTAAGTTTTAAATAGATTCAGTCTATCTCACTACATCCTTTCTCTTGATGTTTATTTCGTTTTTCAAATACAAAATTTAGTTAATCCATTACTACCGTTTCGAAAAATAGGTCCTAAACATTATAAAAATCGCCCTCTATCTGTGATATTTAGAGCTGAAACAAGGAGGCGCAGTAAAGAAATCCCAGACTTCAAACATTACTCTTCTGCAAGAATAACTCAAGAGCTGTTCTTACTAAGTTTTAAATAGATTCAATCTATCTAACTACATCCTTTCTTTTGATGGTTTTTATCGTTTTTCAAATACAAAATTTAGTTAATCAATTCTTCCAGTTTCGAAAAGTAAGTCCTAAACATTATAAACATCGTCATCTATCGGTGATATTCGGAACTGGAAAAAGGAGGCACAGTATTGAAATTTGAGACAGTTAATCGCCATCTATCTGTGATAACTGGAACTGAAACAATGAGGCGTAATAAAGAAATTCCGAACTTCAAACATTACTCTTTTGCAAAAATAAGTCAAGAACTGTTGTTACTAAGTTTTAAATATATTCAGTCTATCTCACTACATCCTTTCTCTTGATGGTTTATATCGTTTTTCAAATACAAAATTTAGTTTCAATTACTACCGTTACCAATCAATTACTACCGTTTCGAAAAGTAAGTCCTAAATATTATAAACATCGCCACCTATCGGTGATATTTGGAACTGAAACAAGGAGACACAGTAAGAAAATCCCAGACATCAAACTTTACTTTTTCTCAAGAATAACTCAACAACTGTTGTTACTGAATTTTAAATATTTCCGGGCTGTTTCAGAATACCTTTTCTCTTGAAGTTTTACATCGTTTTTCAAAAGCAAAAGGTTCAGGGTCCATAAGCCGTGTTTTTGCCCATGAAATAAGACTAAAATTCGACTTTGTTATGCTGACTTAATTATTTGACTTTTTAGTATTAGAAGGTTTATCCTGTACGATTTCAACAATATTTTTTGCATTTTTTTCGGATTTATATAACTTTCACAAGCTCAAAGTCCGTATTATTCGTAGTTTTTGATGAAAACTACGCAATTTCTCCTAATGTTACCTCAAATTTTAATATATTTTTTAATATTTTACTATGAGCGTAGCTTTGCAACACTTTTATTTTTACATATATTGTACATTTTGATATATTTTATAATATATGTAAAAAAGAAAGTGTTGCACGATTGCGCTCATATAAATAAAATTGAGGTAAAATTAGGAGAAATTGCGTATTTTTCATCAAAAACTACGAATAATACGAACTTTGAGCTTGTGTAAGTGATATAAATCCGAACAAAATGCAAAAACTATTGTTGAAATCGTGCAGCATAAACCTTCTAATATTAAAAAGTGAAATAATTAAGTCAATATAACAAAATCGAGTTTTAGTCTTATTTCATGGGCCAAAAACACGGCTTATGGACCCTGATCATTTAGTTTATCAATTACTACCGTTTCGAAAACAGGTCCTAAACATTATAACACTCCTCCTCTTTATAATTAAGAACCCTTTATTATTTATCACAAATCCACCATCATTGGTTATCAGTTGTCTCTAATTACCCCTTATCGAAACTATAATTTCCTTACTAATAATCATTCTTAAAAAGTGAAACACAAAATCGTGTGAACATTAGCAGAACCTGTTTCGCTATGATTCAACCGACAACACAACCTGAACAATTAAATGCTAAGGGTGGAAAAAGCTTTCACTTAATTGTTCATGGCTTGTTCACCTTTTGCACTTATGTTATTTGGTTCACGAGAGTAGAACATCGAGAACATATTTTTTTCTGCTGACCTTAAGTTCAAGGGAAATGTCACTGAGTTTATCAACATCGGTAATTTTTTCTTTAGATAAATGCCGGGTCTTCCAGGCTTCTATGAAAAAAAAAACAAATGTGGCAAGAAAATAAAATTGATTGAAACCGCATGTTCTAAATGCTTTGGAGTTGTTTTTATAGGTACAGAAGTTGTTGGGAAAAAGTAGTATAATATGAAGACATAGCTTTTTAACTGTCTTTAGATAGCGTATGTATCATTCACATTTCTAACTCTTTTAATTCCGATTTTTTTTCTATTTCAAGGAAAAGTTTCTCTTTGAAGCAAAAAAAAAAAAACAGTGGTCCAAAAGTCAAAACGTTTATTGTTATCGCTATCAAGTGGGGTTGACGTTATAAGAAGAATCCTAAAGTGGTTTTGTATTATTTAAAATTAAATCTTAAATTAATTCTGGTTTTAATGAATTAATACAAGTAGATCGTATTAATTTTATTCTATTTCTATGTATCGCATTATCTACAAGTTTAGAAAGATAATTACAATACAAAGAAGAAACAACAACAACAACAACTGGTGATAACTGATAAAAATTAAGCGCTATTCTGCCACATTCATTTTCTCTTCTCTATTTTTGCAAACCCTCAGAATATAAGACTAAGTTTCTTGATATTCTTTAGGACATCAAATGCAAAGTACATTGCAAGGCTACTGTTAACTTTTTGAAGCAAAAAGTTAACAGTAGCCGTCCAAAAGGAAAAACGTTTATTGTTATTACTATTAAGTGGGGGTGACGTTTTATCAAGAATCCTGATTTAGTTTTAAAATTTTATTTTAATTTAAATTTTAAATTAATACAGGTTTTAATTAATTAATACAACTAGATTGTATTGAATTTATTCTGTTTTTTATGTATCGCGTTATCTACAAGTTTAACCCTTTCCGGCACAGTGGCCCCACTCCAGGCACACCTAATTTTAATTCCAAACTTGCATATGGCACCAAGAATATTTTAATAAAATTTTGTTTCTACAATGAAAGCTTAAAATAAGGAGTTCGTATTTTCTAAAAAAGTCGTTTGTAAATTCCGATGTCAGTCAGCAATTTCTCATTTTACGAACAGACTTTGTCTGTGCCGGAAAGGGTTAAAACGATAATTAAAATACAAACAAGAAACAACAACAACAAAATCTGGTGATAACTGATAAAAATTAACCGCTATTCTGGCACATTCATTTTCTCTTCGCTGTTTTCGCAAACCCTCAGAATATCAGACTAAATTTTCTGATATTCTTTAGGACATCAAATGCAAGATATACATGAACTATACTAGAGATAAATAAACAAATTGTATTATAATAAGTAATCCAATCTGCGCACACTGGGTTACAAAATATAGGCGAAAAAACCATTAATTTTTATAACTCTAATAGATTTTTTTACATATAACATATTTTTTAGATTACTGACTAACAACATCAAAAAGCATTTTTATACGAATAATATCAATATCAATTATGTATTCAAATATAGTTTCGAAATTTGTTAAAATCGATATTTTTGTATTAGCCGCATGCCAGGAGATAATAACCAAAGAAATCGTCAAAGATTTCGCTGCTTACAGAAGACTTTTTCATTCAGATAATTTTATGCGCGTAGTTCGATTACATGTCTGTTAAATTTATGTTTTATTTATACTATTTTAATTATTTATAGGTGTAGTTTTAATTTCGTTATGGTATTATATTAGCCGAAAACAAATACTGAACTATTTATACTGTTTTAAGTGCAAACGAGGTTCATCTTTCGTAATCGTGATTCACGCGATGGAGATAAATCTTTAAAAAATTATCCTTGAAAGTTATTTTTGAAACCATAAAAATCAGTAATTTGAAATACAGTTTTTAAACAAATTGCATTTAAAAGATTTTTTTTTTTCTAAGGCAAATTTTTACAAATTTATTAAAAGCGATACCTTCGTATTAGACGCATGCCAGGAGTTAATAGCTATTCTGGCACATTAATTTTCTGTTCCCTGTTTTCGCAAACCCTCAGAATATCAGACTAAATTTTCTGATATTCTTTAGGACATCAAATGCAAGATATACATGAACTACACTACAAATAAATAAACCAATTGTATTATAATAGGTAATCCAATCTGCGCACACTGAGTTACAAAATATAGGTGAAAACCATCAATTTTTATAACTCTAATAGATTTTTTTACATATAACATATTTTTTAGATTACTGACTAACAACATCAAAAAGCATTTTTATACGAATAATATCAATATCAATTATGTATTCAAATATAGTTTCGATATTTGTTAAAAGCGATATTTTTGTAATAGCCGCATGCCAGGAGATAATAACCAAAGAAATCGTCAAAGATTTCACTACTTACAAAAGACTTTTTCATTCAGATAATTTCATGCGCGTAGTTCAATTACATGTCTGTTAAATTCATGTTTTATTTATATTATTTTAATTATTTATCGGTGTAGTTTTAATTTCGTTATGGTATTATATTAGCCGAAAACAAATACTGAACTATTTATACTGTTTTAAGTGCAAACGAGGTTCATCTTTCGTAATCGTGCTTCACGCGATGGAGATAAATCTTTAAAAAATTATCCTTGAAAGTTATTTTTGAAACCATAAAAATCAGTAATTTGAGATACAGTTTTCAAACAAATTGCATTTAAAAGATTTTTTTTAAGGCAAATTTTTACAAATTTATTAAAAGCGATATCTTCGTATTAGCCGCATGCCAGGAGTTAATAGCTAAAGAAATTGCCAATTATTTCGCTATTTATAGAATACTTTTTTTAAAAAAATTCTGATTATTTCAGTGATTTAAGCGCGCAGTTAGATTTCTTGCCTGTTAAATTTGTGTTTTATTTATAGTATTTTAATTATTTATTGATAAAGTTTTAACTTCGTATTAGCCGCATGCCAGGAGTTAATAGATAAAGAAATTGCTAATGATTTCGCTATTTATAGAAGACTTTTTTATTCTGATTATTTCAGTGGTTTAAGCGCGCAGTTAGATTACTTGCCTGTTAAATTTGTGTTTTATTTATAGTATTTTATTTATTTATTGATGAAGTTTTAACTTCATATTGGCGGGAAACAAATGCTAACTATTTATTACTAGCAAGTTTCGCCCGCTACGGTAGTCGGTTTTCCCCAAATACAGAGATCGACCATTGCATCTAAATAACCCCAACAGTTACCTAATTGGCAATGTAAGTCCCATAAAAATCCGTTTGGCAGAATGTGAGATATAAGCATTCGGAATGAAATACGATTTTGCATTTCGTATATCTATTAAATAAATATCATGCACTCGTGACATCATAATTCACTTTTATATTTTAACAGAATAACAAGGCTACTATAATTTGTGACTCGTGCTATAGCCAGTATACACGTCAGGACACATTGCCCTTATCATTTTTTTTTTACGCGTGAAGGTTTCTGTATGGTACCTCATTGTGAAATATGGTAATTTTTGAAATTCAATATATGAAAAACGGCATAATCATCCGATTTGAAATCTACATCAAGTAAAATACAATTTTTTACCTTTCTAACGCAGTTTGTCTAACAATTTTGTGACAAATACTTTTCGAGCTAATAATTTTTTCAGTAACTTCAAATGTTTCATTTTCCGAGATTAATCTGTGGCAACGATTAGAGAAAAAACAAAGTCGTCAGCAACGCTTAGCTTTTTATTAAAGAGAATGTTGTAAGTGGATGCGAATTAATCGTTTGTAATCGGACATCGCGCGATAGAGATAGATTCAAAAAATATTTATGCTTGAAATTTGTTTTTTAAAACCATAAAAAAAATTCAGTAAATTGAGATAGAGTTTTTCAAGGAAGATGCATTTGAAAAAACTTTTTTTTCATATTCGACGATATAAAATTTGAAATTCAGCGATGGCTCTAGATGCGAAAAACTGCAGTAAAAGCGAAATGTTATTGGTCAGGTGTTGCCACATTCAATATGACATCAGCGTTACTCTCTGACATGTTTTTGCTTTATAATATAGATTTTATAACTTCTTAGTATTTATTTTCTGTTTACTCACAATATTTGTGCCAGATTCTAGATAATTGATAATTTTTACATTGTATATGAAAATTTCTTGGACTTTTGAAGAAGTGCTGCGGAAGCCTTGGTGTCCTTAAGACTTGTGTAGGAATAGTGTTAATATCGAGTCGCGACATTGGAACTAAATGGCAGCTTGCGTACAACTGTGTTAAGATAGAGCCACCTACAAACAACAAACCGAAACTGTCACCAACAGTTTCATATTGCAATATAAATATACACTGGACAATGATGCTTTCCACCCATTGCTAGTCAAAAAATACGTACATCTATTAATCTATACTAATATTATAAAGGAGTAAAGATTGTTTTTTTGTTTGTTTGTTTGTTTGTAGGGGGTAATCTCTGGAACTACCGAACCGATTTCAAAAGTGATGGTGGCAAATTCATGGTGACAACCCCTGCTCCAACATAGGCTATATTTTATGTCGGTGTGACTAACCCCAGGGGGGTGCAGGAGCGAAAAACGTTCTAAAATTGCGATTTTTTTATACTGAAGGAGCTAGAAATTTGAAATTTGACATTGTAGTTACTTATAAGATATAAATGCTCTATAAGAACAAAATTAAAAAAAAATTCGAAATTTAAAAGGGTGAAATGAGGGAAAAGCGTTCTAAAAACCTTCTAAATTACAATTTCTATGGAATATCTAGAACTACCGAACCGATTAACAAAAGTAATGGTGGCAAATTGATGGTGACAACCCCTGCTCCAACATAGGCTATATTTTATGTCAATGCGACTAACCCCAGGGGGGTGCAGGAAGCAAAAAACGTTCTAAAATTTCGATCTTTTCTATACTGAAGGAGCTAGAAATTTGAAATTTGGTGATGAAGTTACTTATAAGAGGTAAATGCTCTCAAATAACAAAATAAAAAAAAATTCGAAATTTAAAAGGGTGAAATGAGCGAAAAGCGTTCTAAAAACATTCTAAATAACAATTTCTATGAAATCTCTAGAACTACCGAACCGATTTCAAAAGTAATGGTGGAAAATTGATGGTGACAACCCTGCTCCAACTTAGGCTATATTTTATGTCGGTGCCACTAACCCCAGGGGGGGTGCAGGAGCGAAAAACGTTCTAAAATTGCGATCTTTTCTATACTGAAGGAGCTAGAAATTTGAAATTTGGCGTTGTACTTACTTATAAGATGTAAATGCTCTCTAATAACAGAAAAAAAAATCGAAATTTAAAAGGGTGAAATGAGCGAAAAGTGTTCTAAAATCATTCTAAATTACAATTTCTATGGAATCTCTGGAACTACCGAACCGATTTCAAAAGTGATGGTGGCAAATTGATGGTGACAACCCTTGCTCCAACATAGGCTATATTTTATGTCGGTGTCACTAAACTCAGGGGGTGCAGGAGCGAAAAACGTTCTAAAATTGCGATCTTTTCTATACTGAAGGACCTAGAAATTTGAAATTTGGCGTTGTAGTTACTTATAAGATGTAAATGCTCTCTAATAACAAAATTTAAAAAAAATCGAAATTTAAAAGGGTGAAATGAGCGTAAAGCGTTCTAAATTCATTCTAAATTACAATTTCTATGGAATCTCTGGAACTACTGAA
The DNA here is from genome assembly GCA_963931845.1 of Maratus michaelseni. Classification (NCBI taxonomy): domain Eukaryota; kingdom Metazoa; phylum Arthropoda; class Arachnida; order Araneae; family Salticidae; genus Maratus; species Maratus michaelseni. Next base: position 85,232,627 of record OZ007594.1, read on the forward strand.
CCGATTTCAAAAGTGATGGTGGCAAATTGATGGTGACAACCCCTGCTCCAACATAGGCTATATTTTATGTCGGTGCCACTAACCACAGGGGTGTGCAGGAGCGAAAAATGTTCTAAAATTGCGATTTTTTTTTATACTGAAGGAGCTAGAAATTTTAAACTTGGCATTGTAGTTTTTTATAAGATGTAAATGCTCTCTAAGAACAAAATAAAAAAAAATTCGAAATTTAAAAGGGTGAAATGAGCGAAACGCGTTCTAAAAACATTCTAAATTACGATTTCTACGGAATCTCTGGAACTACCGAACCGATTTCAAAAGTGATGGCAAATTGATGGTGACAACCCCTGCTCCAACATAGGCTATATTTTATGTCGGTGTCACTTACCCCAGGGGGGGGGGGGAGGTGCAGGAGCAAAAAACGTTCTAAAATTGAGATTTTCTTTATACTGAAGGAGCTAGAAATTTTAAATTTGGCATTGTAGTTACTTATAAGATGTAAATGGTCTCTAAGAATTAAATAAAAAAATTTTGAAATTTAAAAGGGTGAAATGAGCGAAAAGCGTTCTAAAATCATTCTAAATTACAATTTCTATGGAATATCTGGAACTACAGAACCAATTTCAAAAGTGATGGTGGCAAATTAGTGGTGACAATCCCTGCTCCAACAGTCTCTTTAATAACAAACTATACGTTGCTGACGACTGGGTTTTTCGCTAATGGTTGCCACAGATTAATCTCGGAAAATGAAACATTTGAAGTTACTGAAAAAAAATAATAGATCGAAAAGTATTTGTCAGAATTTGTTAGGAAAACTGCGTTTGAAAGGTCAAAAATCGTATTTTTGTTGATATAAATTTCAAATCTAATGATTATGCCATTTTTCAAATATTGAATTTGAAAAATTACCAAATTTCGCAATGGAGTACCATAGCAAAACCTTCATGCGTAAAAAGATAATGATAAGGGAGACGTGTCCTGGCGTGTATATTGGCTATAGCACGAACTGTTAAAATATAAAAGTGAATTATGAAATGTCAATATTTTGTTTGATTAAAAGTTCGTTATAAGAAATTGACAAACTTGGAAACCACTGGGCGTAGGGCTACGAAATTTGACACACGGGTTGCTGGTAGGGAGCCCATGAACGATTGGGACAAAAATTTCGAAAATTTGAATAGATTTTTTTTTATGTTTCTGATGAATTTTTGCTATTTTATGTTCAACCCGTAATCCCGCGAGTTCTAACCAGTTCTAAATGTTTACTGCAATGTGAGATATACTTACTTCGTACGCCACGCTGCAATACTAAGAAGCTGTAGTGGGTATTACGATAATTCTTTTACCTAGCATCCAAATAATTAGATATTATTTAATTGCGCTTCATTATTACTTTAAAAAAAATAAAATAAAGAAAAACATTTTATCACAAGCATCAATAAAACTTTTTTTATTCTATTTATTCCCTTATTCCGAAGATATCATATCGTTTTATAGTCTGCTGCCATAGCAACATGGTAAATTAAATTTCATTAAATAAGATGCACAATAGTAGAAAAATATTTTTCTGAATCGAATAGTTATTCAACAATTCAACACTTTAACAGGGGAATTCTTATTTTTTATTTAGATAGTTTAAAGTTGTTTTTGTCATTGCGTTTTTATGCTAATTTTCGTATTATATTCGATTATTATTATGTCTATTTGATGTGAATTTTTTACGTACTACAACTTTTTACTACGGATTTTTGGTTGTGTATATACTGATTTTTAATAGACATAACAAATTTTTGTATTCATAAACTTCAGTTTGGTTGTACTGATTTTTATTCTTAATTTTGGTTGTAGAATAAAATTACTCCCATGCGTAGAACTGGTTAAACAGCTAGTGTGACAATAAAATACATATATCCTATGCCTACCAGGCGATGGCTGTCAAGCAGATGGTTTGAAGAAGCGGTAGAACTGATACAACTGTCCTACACATGCGCCACCTATTTCAAACATTTTTCGAGGAACGATTTTGTTCTTCGAAAGGCTATATATTGTTAGAAATCCTCATCTATTCCCATATTCATGGTGTCTGTGACGTACTGTTTAGAAACCCCTCACTAGTGGCATTCTTTGGCAAGTACTCTTCCCTTGTAGGCTTTTCGAGGACCAGATCTCTGAAATGAAGCTCGGAAAAACTCTTTTATTTCTGAGCTGTAGACGCGTGCGGCCTTTGCTCGGGATTGCATTAAATATACATACCGAAAACTACCTTAAATCGAATATACAAAAGAACTTGGTGGTAGGAGTCTTCAACATCATATTCAGCGATATCGTAAAAATAAATTATTTCGTTAAAAAGCACATATTTGATTAAAACAAGCATTTATTGAAAATATCAATTTTAAAAAAATGCAGTACAGATAAAAAAAAAGTCTAATACAAAAAAATTAACACTAAATATTGTCTACGAAACGAAACAAAACAAAATGAAACGAAACGAAAAATGGTTAAAAATAAATATAAAAAGAAAGATTGATAAAAGACAATTCTGTGTTGCGACATCCTAAAAATAAGTTATTTCGTTTAAACGCGCAATCGTTAAAAACATAAAAAAAAAAAAAAATGTTTCGAAAATAAAAGCCGAGGTGATATAGAGCTCATTTTCAGTGTTAAGAACATTTCAAATTCTCATTTTCAGTGTTAAGAACATTTTAAATACCCATTTTCAGTGTAAAAGACAGTGAAAATAGCGAAACATTTCTCAGCATTTACACCACCCAACTTTCGAACAAATTCCTTTACCGTAGCCCATAGCAAGCGGTTATCGAGATTCATAAAGGAAGGCGAATTTGTTTTTTTTTTCCTTTTGCGTTCTTGAAATATTTGGACAGCTTTAATTTTTATTTAAAGTTGCCAAAAATCAGGGTATTAATACCTTTTCATTATTTTTTTTAACAATTAACAAATGTTTGCTCCATACAACAATATAAAATATAAGATTAGATGAATATGATTTCAAATAGAAATCGTTTCATAAAAAAAATACAAGTCCTCATTCTCAGTGCAAAGGACGCTTAAAAAAATCGCGAAACATTTTCCAGCATTTATATTTTTTCTAGTATTTATCCCATCAATAAATTTAAGCAAAAATATAAAAAGATATTTTTAAAACAAACATTTGGTGATTTAATTGTATCCTTAAAGAAGGATATATACATTAATCACAACTGCTTTAAAATGCTATAATATGTATTCTGAAGTAATTCTTAATTTTTTTTTTCTCTTCTTCAACTACTGTTCACCAAGCAGGGTTATTTGTTTATCAACTACTTTTACTAAAAGTTTTAGTCACATACCAAATATGTAGTTTTTTTTCCTTTTCTTTTTTAAGCAGAGTTATATCAGAGGGAATTTAAAGTATCCAACTATCTTCGAATTGAAGGGAGTTTTTAAAATTGACTTCTTATTAGCATTATATTGAAGAATATGGTGGAAAACTTTGAATATCATCTAATATCATTTTTATGTAATCCTACATTCAAACTGTACATTTTAAATGTTTGGTACAAAAAAATCAATAAAATGGCTCTTTTACAAAGCATGAGAACTCGAATTAAAATCAATTTTTTTTTTCCTTCGTAAATTTTATTATGAAGCCTAAAACCTCTTTCAGATAACAAGTTATATATCTATTATAAGTACAGAGGTGCCAAGTTCGCACTAATCTTCAGTAATATGTGGTTTAATCTGACCCAGTTTAACAACGCTTTAAACCAGAAAAATTATTGAATGAATCTTTATTTATCCAATTCCAGGTATCTACGTGGAATTTATTTAATTTTATTTCTTAAAAAATTTTTTGGTGCAAAACGTGTTAAACCTGGGTCAAATTAACCCACATATTACATATTACGGAAGATTAAGGAGAGCTTGGCAACTCTGTAAGCACAGTGATAGAACAATGACGCAGCATTTGGGCGATTGTTACCACTAAATTTTAATAGTATTCGTCGGCTTAAAAAAATCTCAGAAATCCTGTCCGTAAATAAGACGAAGAATACTATTTAAATTTAACGGTGTCAATTGGTTCTCTGGGGCGCCACTGTTCCATCACTGTAAGTATAACAGTGCTATTTAAAAACTTACACAATTTAACATTTTAACACACAGGAAAATCTTCATAATATATGCCAATTCATAACTTGCCAGAACAAATATAATAATAATAATAATAACAATAATCCTTAAGAATTTGCACTAAACAGTTGGTTTCCTCGACCAATAAAAGTATTTTTTAAAGTTATTTTTCATTTCTTCCTCTCTAGGGTAATAACATCACTTAACTTAAAAGCTTTCAGCAACTCTTCAATAGAATTTTTCCAAGTCATTCTTGGTCTGCCCCTCCTCCCTTTCCGGCTAATAAATTACTGTTCAGGTCAGTATCATCATGTTCATTACTATTGTTTGAATATCATTTAATATCATTTTTTAATGTAATCATACGTAAAAATAGCTGCACATTTTAAATGTTTTGATTTTTTGGCTCAAAGCAATGGTAAAAAACAATAAAATGGTACAATAATAATAATAAGAAGAAGAATTTGCCAAATAATAATAATAATAATAATAATAATAATCTAACTATAATCATTGTAATAGTTCATCCCCTAAATCATCTCTTTTACACCAGGTGATCCAAATCAAGTTTCCTCTAACTTTTATTTAAGAAAAAAAAACACCAAAATGTAACCTTATTGTATTTATTTATTTTTATTAAACGAATATTTAATATATTTCATTAAATATAAAAAATGATGTCAGGCAAATAGCCGCCTCTGGACCTTCTGCAGCGGTTGATTCGTTCGAGTAATTTTCGATGACTTTTTCGTAAGTTTCGAGTGTTAGCTCTGCTATAATTTGGCGCAACGTATTGAAAAATATTGAGAAAACTGAAATCATTGAAGAAAGGGTAAACCGTGTACATAATCGGGGCGGGGCGCACGTTTCGCCGAAAATATTGCTGCTGTAAATGAAATAGTGTGAGCGAAGAGCCGGAATTAAGGATTCGTCGCCGTTCGCAAAGTTTGGGCCTTTCTTATGGCTTACTTTGGCTTATTTTGGGATCGAAATCGAAGATATTGCTGTGAAAGACATATGGTTTCAGAAATATGGCGCAACTTGTCCCATATCGCGCGCAACGTTAGATGTTTTGCGTGAAAAGTTAGTTTAGAGATCGCATTATTTCACGTAGCGGTGACGCAATTGGCCGCCAAGATCATGCCATTTAACGCCGTTGGATTTTTTTTTTCTTGAGGAGATTTCTTAAGAGTCTCATCTACGCCAACAAACCTGAAACGTTGGAGTACTAAACAAGTTGGAAACTGTACGTCAAACGTGACAAATGAGGTGCGTTCGTACTATAACTAGTTATATAAATATTCAGATCTTGATGATTTTTAATTATGTGAAAGGAATTATATCGTCTGCAGATTAATTTCTGTAATAAAATAAGTATCTCGGTCGCTTGACGGTTAAACCTAGGAAACTCCTATAACAAGAAAGCACCGTTTTTTGTTTTTTTTTTAAATTCAAAATGTCTTAATAAATGTTTTTATTAATATTGTCTAAAGTTTTAATTCGATTTTTATAAAATTTGAAATGTCTCGACAAAATTCTGCAAAGATAATACATCAAATTTCAAACCATTCGGTTGGGTAGTTTTTGCCTTGTCATATGTGGAGGGACAGACAGACGGACAGACAGACGGACGGACCAGCAGGGCCGTAGCTAGGGGGATGCCAGGGGGGGCTCAGCACCCCCTGAAAATTTTTGAGCCCCCCCCCCCTCCCTGGGAAAGTTGCCAAGGCCGCCAAATAAAATTTTGTTTCAAAAATCCAAATGAAACTCTGTTCAAAAATTGAACTTAGTTTTGGGGGCTCTTTACAGTTTTGCATAAATACTGAATTGTAATATTTGTTTAAAAACTGCAAATAAGTGCTTCAACAGGCGCGCATCCTATTTGCACGTACTCAGAATTAGCAACCTTTTGCTGATGCAAACATTTACTTTTGCATTAGTTATATACTGAAATTTTTCATTTTGCAGCGTTGTCCGTTATTAGCATAAAACAAAGTTATTCTAATGAGTTATAGCCAATTTAAATACAAGTGTTTTTAGCTTTGACTGGACACAAAAATAATTTTAAAATGCAAAATACACCCTTGATTATTCTAATGTTTTTTATCATATAATAACATAACTTTAGAATCCTGAAAGGCAGGAAATATTCAGAAAAAAATTAAAGGTTGTAACTCTTTTGAAACAGGTGAAACAGCTTTTTATTTACTTTTTGACATCATCACTTATTATTTCACTAGTATAATTATACACAGAAAATTTTCATTCTGCAGCCAGTGATGTAGTAGTAAGAAAACTAGAGGGCGTACGCCTTAGGCAGAGGGTATACCCTAAAAAGCATATGCTATAGTGTTTTTGAGAAGAGGATATACGATATTCCTTAAAATAATTCAGAAGGTATTACATCCCTGTCTGCAGCTTTTACTTTTCTTAGTTTTTTCACAGTGCCTACACTATGACTGTGCACTAATTTACCTTTCTATCTGTATAATACTTTGACCATATACATATCTGTGTTTGCGCGTGCATGCGTCAGAAAGAGAGAGAGAAATAGTATGAGCCCCCCCCCCCTACATTTTCTTGAGCACCCCCTATTGTTTACTTCTAGCTACAGCTCTGCGGACCAGACGACGACAATAGGTGCTACGTATTTATATAATTACGAACGCACCTAAAAACTAACAACCTTCAAATTATAGCAGAGATAATCCCCGAAACTTACATAAATAATGAAAAATATCAAATATTCGATTAATAAAAAAATAAATACAATAAGATTACATTTTGTGTGTTTTTTTTGTCAAATAAAGGTTAGGAAATTTGAATTGGATCACCTTTTACTGTTTCAGCAAAGATACATTCCATTAGGTACATAGCATTCTGTGTTATGTTGTTTTGCGTGAAAGCAAAATTAAAAAATTCAATTCAGAAAAATAAAAAATATAAATATATTTCAACGCTATATTCTACCAAATTTTTATATTACTAATAGTCAAATAGTTCTAGTAGAATAGAAACAAAATGCAAACTGGTTTAGTCTATTAGGGGTTCCACTGTCATATTTTGCACACGAAGGCTAAACAGACTGCGTTCCCCCTTTTAAAGTGGAATCTAACCCACTGCAAACTGAGTCGGGATTCGAACCTAGCACCCTTTGTGCAGTAGCTATGGCTCTAACCACAACACAAGCAAGTAGGGAGAAATTCAAACTGATATAGAAAGCTAAAAAATCCGGCTAATAGTAGGTCAAGAGGACTTGTGATCAATAATTGGGATTTAAAGGTCGTTGAATTGGAGACATGCACTCATCGACTTGTATCCATTGCCCGAAAATTCAGCTCAAAGTCAACCCAACCCGACCAAAAAAATTTCGTCCACCCGAAACCCACTCGAACGCGAAATATTCACACCCAAACCCGACCAGAATCAGAAGTAGAAGAAAATTAATCACCATTTTAATACAATTATGGAAAAGTAGTCTAAAATTATAGGTCAAATATCAATTTTATCTTTTGCATACACACAGTCATTACCTTTACATATATACACTCATTAATATTCAAATATATAGGTTTTTCAGTTGAAAACTATTGAGGGTTTACTTTGAAAAATCGGGTAAACCCGAACCCGACCCTAAATAATCAATACTCAACCCGAAGTCGACCCGAACCCAACACATTTAAAATCAACCCGAACCGCAATGAAAAACAATAGCGTGAACCCGATCTGACCCTAATCCCAGCTCGAGTCCTGTAAAATCGGATTACCCGACACAATGCAGGACTGTAAGTCAAATACGTAAAAAACAGGAATTTAAATTTAAAAAAACTATATTTGTTATAGAACTGAGTAGTTCACTGATGATCGTTTATCTTTTATCGCGGAAACGACTCTGTTACATAATGCAGGAATTTATTTGTATAACATTATTTTTGGAAAACAGTATTTTAATCTTGAAATAGGTAACACTCTTTCGGGGGATTTTTAAAGCGATGGCGAGTAATCTTATCTTGAGCAAAAGATAAACTGGCTGTTAATAGATAACAATGCTCTTACCTAATACTGATTTATCTATGAGTAACAATTTTTTGTTTTGATGCTGTTGTTTTCCTGATAAATGTAATTTTTTCTTTAAAAAAAAAAAAAAAAAAAAGCGATTTAGGATATATTTTTCAAAATCAGGTACAATCTTTACAAGATACAAAATTCCATTATTAATTGAATATAATATTTTTACTGTCTTTTATTTAACTTCTTTGTTGTTGTTGTTGTTGTATGTAAAGGTGGAATTTTGTAATCGATTTTTCACTGATTTCCTGACAGGCATAGATTATAAAAATTATGTACACAGGTGTATGTCCAATGACAAAGCAACATTTTAATATTTACACAACTTAATAATAAATTATTAAAATAATAAATTTATTTTAACGCATTTTTCTATTAACCGACCGCAGGTGATAAATCGCCAAATATTTTTTTAGGGTTACAACAACCGTATACGAGGTACAAACACAATAGAATTAATGATGCGCCAAATGACGCTCGCTAAAGTATGCGAAATGTCTGTGAAAATATATATAAATGTATAAATAAAAAATAAACAGTGTGATATATTTTATACGCGTTAGTCAATTAATTGCTTAATATTAATTAAATTATTATTACACGATGTGAAAACAATTTAGAAGTACTGAATTGATAGTTTAAATATTTTTGACTTTCTTGTTGTCATATCTTGAAAAAGAAACGGAGCAAAAATTATATTATTAAAAATAAATTCACTAGTTCGCGTTTCTTACTCAACGTAAATCAAAGCTGTGAATTGTTCATAAGCGGCGCTCGTGCCAAACGTATTGTAACGTTTTTCTTTCATTCTAACACTTTCCAACAAAGTTCAAAAGTGTTTATGAAGTCGGATTGTATGTCTGTCTGTCTGTCCATAAATTAATTCGCGCAAATATTCTCGGATTGCAATACAATTTATATATGTTTTTGAGATTTACTATGGCATGTTCGGTGTTGAAAATGATGTATGTATCATTTATAGTTCACCTACATGGCCAATCAAAAGAATTCTTCTATATTGCGGCCTATGGGGAAAAAATGTTTTCGGTTTATTTTAATGCTGTTTCTGTATTTCAAACATATTGAATTTTATATATATCACTGAGGTGCATTACAAGATGCTTACTATAGATTATGTCGTAAATAGCATTCATAGTTCATTTACAGGGACACACAAAAGAATTCGGTTACAGTACTGACTATGAACAATAGTTGCTGGAATGTGTTGGAATGTGCTGAATGTGTTGGAAATGGAACGGAAGTACATCGCCGTTCATTGACGGAAATTGCCGAGTGGGAATTTCAACTGTGTTATGCGTTTCCTAACAGAACTAAATTTTTAACATACTATGTACTATATACTATTTACAAATCTATTGGCCAGGGCTGCACAAAAAAGCAATCCGATTTTTTCCGATTATAAATGATAATTACTGAAATTGGGTTTTCAAATATGTTATGCGTGATCCAAGCGAAAGCTAGGTTCCCGACGCGGTTGTCCGTTGCCCCCCCCTCCCCTTGTTTACTTAGATATGATATTTCACCTTATTAATCTATGAAGTTTTGTTACAGTATTAAGAATGTGTTGGAAAGTGTTTCATAATCTATGCTTAACACATGATTTTGCATTGTTTTTTTCCTTTTATTATTTATTTATTTATTTTTTGGAACAAAATGAATTGCAGTCGTGATATTTAGTTGTAACTTTTAAAATAAACATTGATTGCTTATAAAAGAGAGTTTTTGTAAAAAAAACTATCCCCCCCCCCCCTAGTTTTTTAACAACATTTTAAGGTATTTCCGACTTAATTTGTCTGGGTTTTTTCTACATCGTTTCCTTATACTGCTTTATACTATTTGTTATTTTAAATTTTGTATTCGTCGATATTCTTCCCATATATATTTTGAAAAGAGCAAGTAAAATCAACTCAAAATCTGAGAAAAAGCATTATAAAAACACCTATAAAATTCCTATCACATTCACAAATTCGAAAACTATTCACAGAAAGCCTTACATGTTTTTAATCGGATAATTCAACTCTTGTAAACATTATAAAATGGTTATTGAAAAGGATTTTACCGTATATAACGATAGCCGAAACATTTAAGTAAGTAAAATGTTCCTATTGGTAAGAAATAATACATTAATAGAAGTGACTTAGTCATGCTATAGGATTCCAACAATCGAGTACCAAACTTCAATTTGGATACAGTCCCTAAAATAGGTGAATTACAAAATAATAATTAATTTTTCTGAAACTAATCTTAGGAATTTCATGAAATTTGATATTTAAGCAGAGTTTGACCTGAAGATTTAAAATATCTTGTCAAAATCTTGCTATTGAGAAAACAAAGTTTGTTTTCGTTTTGATAAGTAGAAAGCTCCCTGGGCAAATTTTATATACATCATTTAAAAGAAGACTTTATTTCCAGTCCTTTGGTACCAGTAACTTTCTTCTACAATAATTTATTGCAGAGTTAGTAGGGGGTGCTCACTTTTTTCCCCCACGACTGTACTTATGCTTAAAACACCAACAAAAGATATCTTAAAAATTTTAAATAATGAAAACTAATAAAATTAGTTTTCTTAAAAAAGTATTTTTATGAAAGGAATTGTGGCTTTATTTATTCTAGATGAATCATCGCAGAGTATTGTAACTATCTATTGTAATTAATGGAAACATTCAATTATTTAAAGAAAAAAGGTTGTTTGCATCGGCCGGGAATCGAACCCTGGCCGCCCGCGTGGCAGGTGAGCATTCTACCACTGAACACCACCGATGCACGTCTTTTTGTTATATTGAATAAATTTCAACAATTGGAAACACACTTACTTAATGAAAATGTGATTTCTTATCTGCTTTTGATGGAAGATGAACAAACAATCTGCATACGACACAAAACTGAGTATTGGAGATGCTTCGCGCCAGTTGCCGAAGAAGATGATAGATGATAAGATAACTGACCATGTTTTGAGCATGCTGACACTTTTTATGTAAAAAATGTAATGCAGGTCCATAATTTATTAATTTTCAAACAAGAATCTATTAAAATTTTTCATAATTAAAAATGCTTCAGGGTTTAAAAATATGACTAGATTATGTCTGAGTCCATTCATTGTATCGTATTTAAAAAAAAAAAAAGATAATTTTTCAAAAATATGTAATTTAAAGTTTATTTCTCGAATTTAAAATTAGCATCGATAATTTTTTTACCACTTTTAATTCTATGAAGTTTTAACATAAAATGCATAAAGTAAGTATATAATTTTCCTGTCTGTTTTCTTTCATGGAATTCAAATAAAATGTAAAGGTGTCAGGTTTCATGCGATATTTTGTATAACATGTCAATATATATTGAATTTTAAAAATGCCAAAACAAAATTTAGCAAATGGCTTTTAATTTATTAAATTATATAATGTTGGGATTTAACAGTTATATATATTTTTAAAAATATGTACCAGTTCAGACATGTCTTTACATTAATGAAAAAAATTCTAAACAATTCAAAAAACTAAATTTTCCTGAAATGTTTAAAAATGTTAGGGGTATGTATTTAGTGACTATTTTATTATCGCTCCATGAATACTAAGCCTGTGCGCTAATACAAAAATGGTACCTTTCGTCTGCGGATTTTTTTATGCGTTTATATAATCCTCTGAATTTACACACCAGTAATTTCTAAAAATTTTCTTTGACTTATTTTATAATGGAGTTTCCATTATATATGCTTTTCTTAATAGTTAACCCTCTCTTCGTATACAATATGCATTTAATTTAATTTTTTTAAATTATAGTCTAAATTTAATTTGTCTGTGCATCCCATTCCCTGCATTTAAATATATCTCTTTCTATTATTAAAGACGCTTTTATTTTAAAATCGTCCTCCTACGCTCTATTTCGTACAGATGTAACTTTGATCAATTAAAAAATAAAGAAGAAAACATAATTCTTTTCATGTCTGCACTTCTGCATTTACACTTAAAAATGTAGCCATTAGATATGTCTATTATTAGTTCATAGATTCTACACTCAGCGGATGTATTGTCTAAATCCTTGAGACAATTTTCTGTTCCCAGGAAGACTAACTTTTACCCTCTCGCAACCCTATCGCTATGCATTGAGGATGCAATTTTTCATATATATCTCATTTGGTTATTTTATAACATCGATGTGTTTTGTATCTCTCTGCATATTTTATCACCAAGTCGGTAATTCTTCAAAAAGAAATTGGCGAAAACCGCACGCCAAATATCTAACTTCTGTCAAGGATTTTGAAGTAATTATTCATGCCATTCTGTTCCTGATCTCGCTCGGAAATGGAAACCTCAAAAAAGTGATCTGTGCTTGGTCGGGTCACTCCCGATGGGTCATGCAATCTTTTACTGAAATTGCCATTAAAACATCATCAAAATGCCACTTTTATAACATATTATTTTGAATCCGGGGTGGAAACTATTTTAGTTACAAATAAAACTTGATAACTTCTTCATAGACTAATAAATTTAATATTTACAACGTATTTACATGTTACTATTTACAAAATAATTCATTTAATTTAATATTACGGCTTAGCTCAGATGCCTTGTCGGCAACCACTCTGTAAACATTCTTCTCTTCTGGTAAAGTCTAAATTACTCAGCTTGTCAATTCTTTTGAAAGAAAAAAAAGAAAAGGAGAGAAAATATGATGGAGTGAGTATAGTTCGAGCGTTACACTCTTCCCCTCACACTGCATTACTGGTCCCTCAGATGCAGTGTGCATTTCCTGGGTGGATTCCTTCGGGATGCTTTCTGGTGGCTAAATACCTCTGTTGTTCTCGCGTTTTTTGAACCTTTAGTAAATATTTGCTGGCTGGGTGTCTGACGTTTCCCGGGTCTGCCTCTTGGACGAATGAAGCCTTTAGAACATCCACCATCATCTTGCTTGTAAGGATACAAAGCTGATATATGATAATTTCCTAAGGGAGAAAAAGGGTTTTCTTTAGTAGCAATGGAATAAGAAGTAGGAGATCTTTGTTTTAAAATAACATAGGGGCCATCGCGACGGGGCATGAATTTAGTCGTTTTGTTATTTTTCCTTTGGCTAATGGGATGGAAAGTAACCCAAACATGATCGCCGTTTGTATTGTTCAGAAGCTTTTAAATGTTTGTCGGCATAATATTTATGCTTATCTTGGCTTTGTTCTATGCGATCTCTCATCTGCATAGTAATTTTAGCAAAGTTTTTTAAATAAGGGGTTATTTCCGGTATGAAATTATCATTCGCAATTACAGGGCGTAAGTCATGAGAAACATCATCGGAGGTACGTAATTCACGACCGAACATTAAATATGCAGCTGTGTGACCTGTGGAACTACATCTTGCAGTATTAAGGGCAAAACGGATTACTGGTAATTTTTCACTCCAAGTTGTATGATCATCTCCAACTAGCATCGCTAAGCGGGGTTTTAGATCTCGGTTTTTTCTTTCAACCGCATTTGCTTGAGGGTGGTACACCGGAGTTAAACTTTGATCTATCTTTAAGAGAAAACAAACTTGTTGCATCACAGCACTGATGAATTGCGGACCATTGTCGCTAATGATTTTTCTTGGAAAACCATATCTTAAATACACTTCCTCAATTAAGGTAATAGCACATTTCGTGGCTGTTGCGTTATTTAATGCGAAAAGTTCTACCCATTTAGTGCTACAGTCTTCAATTATAAAAATCCACTTTTTATCATCTGCTGTTTCTGGCAAAGGTTCAAATAAGTCTATTGAGAGGGTCTCAAATCTTTGACTATGGACAGGTGTTTGTAAAAGTCCAGCAGGTTTTTGGTTACTCGCTTTATAACGAATACAGTTTACACAATTTTTAAAATAATCTGCGATATATTTTCCCATTCCAGTCCAGTAATATCTTTGGGATACTCTGCAATAGGTTCCCTCGGCTCCATAATGGCCTGCGGTCGGTGAATCATGGTAATTCTTCAAGACTTCTTTCCGTTCTTGAACAGGAACAACCAATTGGGCTTCTTCTGAATCTGATTCTGGAGAGTAACGATATAGGACTCCTTGGTTTAAGAGGTAACCACGTTCAGTCCAATTAGCAAAATCTGTATTATTTTCTTTAGATTCAAACCTTCAATGATTTTCTTCAAATCTTCATCCTTTAATTGCTCTTCTCGGATATCTTTAGGAGATCTAATAGGCATTTCAATCGAAATTGTGCAAATTTCACAAGAGGGTTCTTCATGACTGCAAATAGGGCGAGACAACATATCAGCAACAACGTTTGCTTTTCCAGGAATATATTCAATCTTCAGGTTGAAAGATTGTAACTGCAAAGCCCATCGGGCTAGTCTGCCTGACGGTGATTTTAAACTCATCAGCCATTTTAGGGGCTGGTGATCGGAGGCAACTGTTACTTCATGTCCTTCAATGTAGCCACGGAATTTATTTAAAGCCCAAATGACAGCAAGTGGTATGACAGCACTCGGTGGTAGAATAGTTTCTTTCTGGTGCAGTTAACAAACGACTCGCATATTCTATTGGATGCTCTTCTTCTCCCTGACCCTGGAGGAGGACAGCACCTAGAGCATATCCACTGGCATCTGTACGAAGAAGATAGGGCTTGGTCGGATCATTTTGTTTCAGTACTGGAGGATTGATTAATGAACTTTTCAATGTTTCGAAAGCGCTTTGTTTTGCTTCTTCCCACTTCCAAGTTGCATTTTTCTTCGTAAGATTACTTAGAGGTCTAGCTATATCTGAAAATTTGGGAATAAAACGTCTGTACCAGGAGCAGGATTGCAAAAAAGATTGAACTTGTTTAACAGTCTTAGGAGCGATCATTTGTTGAATTGCAGCGGTTTTTCCAGGATCAACTTCGATTCCAGAGCTTGATATCCAATGTCCTAAATGTTTAACACGGCGGCAAGCAAAATTGCATTTTTCACGATTAGCATACAATTTGAATTCCGATAGTTCATTAAAAACTGCTTCTAAGTCAGACAAATGTTTCTCAAAACTTTCCGACAAAATTATAATATCATCTAAATAAGACAATACAAAGATGTCTTTGAGGGACTTTCGAAAGTTATCTATTAATCTCTGAAAGGTTGCTGGGGCATTTTTCAATCCGAAAGGCATTCTAATGTACCGAAAAGTTCCGAATGGACAAATAAATGCAATTTTGTCTCTATCAGCAGCATTTACTTCAATTTGGTGGTATCCAGACTTCAGGTCAATAGTGGTCATATAAGGTGTATGTTTAGCTTCATGGAGCAAATCATCTACCCGCGGTAATGGATAATTATCCGTCTTTGTGATGGCATTTAATTTTCGATAATCGACGCAAAGGCGAATTTTTCCATTTGGTTTTGGGACCAATACTACTGGCGAGGCATAAGGAGATTCGCACTCTTCTATTATACCTTTAGAGAGTAATTCATCTAATTCTTTACGCAAAATTTCCTTTTTTGCAGGTGACATGCGGTAAGTGGGTACTGCTACAGGAGGATGTGATCCAGTATCAATATAATATTTAACTTTAGGTGTAGCCTCTTCCCCTAGTTGGAAGCTACTTGTAAATTTTCCAAGCAGTTCATTCAACCTAACTCGTTGCTCTGAAGTGAGATGTCTACCTTCATCTTCTCTAAGAGAAACAGTGTCTAATTCAACGGTTTTTATTGCTAATTCACTGGGAGGTCTATATGTATCTTCGGCGAATCTATACTTCCACCTGCATCTATCAGCAAAGAACCATTCTTGATTTACTACATCCAAAACAATTTTTGCTTTGCGTAAAAAATCGATTCCCAAAATTGTACGATTATTTTTGGCATTCGGCAGAGCATAAAATGTTGTTTTAACATCGCGACCTTCAATTTTAACATGAACTTTTGTTTTATAAACTTCGGTAGTGTTTTGTAGCCCATCCGCTAAGACTACGATCATTTGAGTTTTTTCAAACTTCACACCTTGGTCTTTTAATAAAGAATACAAAACTTCACCCGCAACGCAATGCGCCAGTGTCAGCACAAGCTGTGCCAGAGAGACCATTTATACTTATTTTTACCAATAATGTTAGTGATGTTTGCATATTACATGTACGAAATTCTAGAGATTGAAAGTGCGCAGATACATTTTTCGGAGAACACTTGTATTTAATAACTCCCGGGTTTCCACATCCATAGCAACTTAAAATTGGCCGATTTAAATTTGAAGGATAATTAATTTTATTTCTCTTGGACTCATTTTGATTGCTAAATTTACCAAACTCATTTCTTTTAATATCCAAAGGCGTTTTTTCAAAGCGATTAGAACTCCCGACCTCACTGATTTTATTTGATCTCTTTATTTCTACTTTGTGTGACCTCAAATTATCATATAAATCTAATTCAACAGGATCTGTTAAATTCTCCCATTGGTCTAAATAATGTTCTTTGCAATCAGGGGAAACCTTTTTCTTTAATTGATCAGCAATAATTAATTCCGATAGTTTTTCAAAGGAATTTATATTTAATTCGGATAGCCATACCTCAAAATAGCTTCTAATTTCAAAGTAATATTCTTTCCAGCTAATATCGGTTCGCTTTGGATGTCGATGAAAAAAAACTCTAAACCTTCTAGCAGTTAACTTGAACCTCTGCAACAATATATCTTTAATATAAGAATAATCCTCAAATTTTTCTTCCGGTTCACGTGCTATTAATTTACCGATTTCATTTGGAAGGACTCCAATTAAATACGTAATCCACAGCTCTTTAGAAACCTTTAAAAGTTTCATTTCTCTCTCAAAAGTTATTAAAAATAAATTCATATCATCCTTTTCAGAATTGAAATCGGGTAAATCCTTTTTCAAGTCAACGCTGATTGAAGAAGTTTCTAGAGGGTTGCTTGTATTTGCAACAACATCTCTTGTTCCTGTTTCTAACCTGAGCTTCTGTAGCTCAAATTCTCTTTCTTCGGCTAAACGCTTCTCTTCCTCAAGAGTCTTTCTTTCTTCTATGATATTTTCTAAAATTCCCTGTACAAAATCTATGTTATCTTTAAATGTATCACTATTTACAATTTTAACACGTAATTCGAGGACTTTATCATAGCTACTTATTTGTACTTTTAACTCTGAAGCCAAAGTGATTAAATCAATTTTCTTACCCTTAGAAAGAAACGCCATCATTTGAATTAATTATGTTTTAGCTAACTTCAAACTTAATTTGTGTTACGAATAACTCTTAGCAAAATAATTTAAATCAATTCTTCATATAATAAATAAAATAATGCCAAGCACTCATTTATAATAATAACTTCAATAATAATATAGCTCAGTGCAACTATATAAATGTATAAAATAAAGCAAACGAGTTTATTTTTCAATAATAATTATTAGATATATTTCTCTTATGACTATCTTCATTTAATTCAGATACTAAAATACTTGAAGCTGCAGACGATTTTTCGTATTTCAATTCCAAGGAAAATATCATTCAGGTTGAATAGAATAATTCCAAAATATTTAGATTCTGGACGAATCAAATACAATTTTTCAAAAAGATCCTCAGATTCCGGATGAATCAAAAGAAATACTTTTTGTACTTTAGTATCTAAATTTTCTTATTAAAGAGTTTAACACAATTTAAAAATAATACTTATCTTCATATCTTTCCTATATTCGGGCCCCACGTTGGGCGCCAATCTTTTATAACATATTAATTTGAATCCGGGGTGGAAACTATTTTAGTTACAAATAAAACTTGATAACTTCTTCATATACTAATAAATTTAATATTTACAACGTATTTACATATTACTATTTACAAAATAATTCATTTAATTTAATATTACGGCTTAGCTCAGATGCCTTGTCGGCAACCACTCTGTAAACATTCTTCTCTTCTGGTAATTCTTTTGAAAGAAAAAAAGAAAAGGAGAGAAAATATGATGGAGAGAGTATAGTTCGAGCGTTACACTTTTGAGTTCTCCTAAATTAGTCTCTTCGCGTACCTGAGTTATTGTACGAACGCAATCTTCCTTGATCAATCCCTCGGTGCATCTAAATCGTATCCCTCAATAAATTGCTATGGATTACAGCCTCCAACAAAAAACTCTACTACATATTTAATCTGAGAAAAACAAGGCGAAGAAAACATTAAGAAATTATTGGTATTCAAATTAAAGGGACCGTACAAATGCTGAAAAATAAGCCTACGACAGCCACCTTTCTTGTGTCAGCGCGCAATCCTAGTATTCTTTACACATAATGAGCGTAGTTCTTAGCCAAACGCTTTTACAAATGAGACATGCGTTGTAGACCGGGAGGCGGCAGCACAGACAATCACCTCATCAAGTTCACGGCTGAAATTTCAGAATTCGTTAAAACTCGATTCGCATATTAAAACGCAATCGGTCTGCCAAGTCACATCTTGGTGGAAAACACGTGAAAACCCGATTTTAGCGGTTGACTCGTAGGTTTACCATTGTATTTTCCTTCACCCAGTTCTCCATGTTTTCATACTTTTGGGTGCAGGAAAACACAAGGCCAGTGCGGGCATGGGCGAAAATAAAACAAGTGGATGGATTTTGGTTTTATAAAATATATGGAAACATACACCGGAAAAATTTGAAGAAATTAGTTATATAAATTATTTTTTTTTCACAGGTAATAATTATGTTTCAGCACTAGCCACTAAATCAAGCTACCTAATTGCCCTCTGAGGCCGTTAGAGTTGCAAAATAATAAAATCAGAGTTTCTACTTTACTTTTCTAAAACAATGCCTGTGATTGCTAAGTGGTAATGTGGAGTAAACTATATATTAACTTTATTTCTCCAGGTCTTTCTCTTCCATCATTTCTGTTACACACAATATTGCAATTCGATAATTTTTTTTTTCTGTCTTCTGTGTATTTATTATTATCAAATCGTACGAGATATGCATTAATTACACACCTGATGTATAATTCAGACCATATAGGCATTTATATATAGTTTTACAATATGTTTTTATCACTGTTACGGCCAATATTAGGAATGTGCAATGTGTCCGTGCACTCTATTCTGACCTTTAACAAGGGCGCTGATTGATATTAAGGGATCGCACAATAGCAATTGCAACACATTAAACACGCAATTGGTTGTAGGGTGCGGTAGTGTTGCTAGGTCAAGAGTCACAAAAAAGCGGGACATCGGCTCCTAAATCAGGAAATAAAAATGCAATACATCCCATGAAAACGTAACTGGCCAATAATGCAATCCTGTCTTAAACGTACAAAATCAGTATTTCCTTCAAAAGGAATACCAAACAATTTTGCCTGTTAAAGACAAAAGCCTATTTAAAACGGAATTTTTCTCTGCTCACGTGATATTTCGTCTGTGTAGGCTTTACTGTATTAAATAAACACAATAATCTCATATAGTAAAAATTCTGAAAGCAGAATAGGGACCAAAACCAAATTTCGTTTTGAGAAGTTTCTGATTGAGCAGTTATAATTTTACGGTATTCCTGCCGTTGGGACATTATTATTATTATTATTATTTTACATTTAAAACAGTATTCCGTTATAAACAGGTTCCTTTTACGCAGATTTTACAGAACAAAGTACAGCAAAACTTATAAAAACAGTATCGGTAGTGGCCAGAAAAGATTCAGTTTTCGACAGGTTTTTGCCTGTTAAATTTTCACGATATTACTTTCGGCAGCACCATACAATTTTTCTGTTATAGACAGTTTTTGACACCTGGAAACAGTGTGTATGTATATGTATGTGCGTGTTGCAGAGGGAGAGCAAAGACTGGCACGGGAACAAACTGTCTTTGAGCCATAACTTATAATTTAATAGAAAATGTAAAATTATTGTTTTAGAGCAAATTTCAAAACAGTTTCTTTCTAACATGGCAGCTTTAGGATAAATATTTGTTGAATTATAAATACATCCCCAAAGACAAATTTAACTAGAAAGAATCAGATGAAAGTCAGTGGTGTAAAAATGGCAATGATTTCAACAGATTATTTTAAATCTAAGCTTCGTTAAACTGCAGTAAAAAACTGCTTTTAAAACAATCATGTTTCTAAGCTAGAATTCTGTTAGATTGAATGAGTAATTAATAATTAGAACAGACGCTACCATTGTTTTCGTCTTGTTTACAGTAAGCTCCGCCTACAGACATTACTCCTTCGGTAGCATTATTTAACCCTTTCAGGGGCAAGCAATTGTGTACCTGTAACGTTGAATTCTAACCGGTATTTACGAAAGAATTTAGTTCACAATAAGGAAAAGCAATTTTTCAACTTTTTCCATGAATGTATAAAAAGTAAAATTTAATTAAAAGTTTCTGGTTTGAATCAGATTAAAATTAGGTGGTATATAATATATACCACCGCCCCTCAAAGGGTTTAACAGAGTTTTTCTACACACTGTGTTCATATTACAAATAGATATGTATACTAATGATACTGTTTCTAATCGATGTACTTGTATGTATAGTACAGTATACTGATTGCATATATGCGAATATTGTGTATATTTTTGAAAAATGACATAATGTATAAAATGGCAAATTAAAGTCCGTAGGAGGAGTTATAGATGTAAATTCAAGATAACGAAGTTAGGATATGTAAAGGACTTTATTAAACAAGAATATTCATAATTTGGGACATAAAGTGAAAAGAATCCTGCTAGAGCAATATACTTCACAGTCTGTTTGCTTATAACTTTCCTTTGTCTAGCGGCAATAGACAAACTAAAGCCATAAACAAGTGTTTATGCAAAAATTGTCACAGATTTTTACTTTCATCCAGAATGGGTGCGTTTCCAAGCAGTAACATTAAACCAGTTCAATGACTTTATGGACAATATAAGTCGAATGATTCGAATTCTACATAGAAATTAAACTAAACAGAAGCGGTCATCAATGTAAAAAGGAAAATACTTTTAATATTTTCATGGAAAACCTCTGACACTGAATTACCACAATATATTTTGAAACTCATCAATAGAAATAGAAATTATTAGAAAATACAGCTTAAATGACGGATATAAGGCAGCCATTCAGAATTTTAGTGGCTTGGAGATGGTACCAAAAGAAAAAAACACGAACAGAACTACACTATGAAGTCACTACCTTTTGAAGGTCGCATAGATCATTGTACCTATTTAAGCGACCAAGGTCAAACCAAACGAGATACAATGTAGCGATTTTTTTTTGACATAACAGAATGAAATATTACCTCTTTTCTAATTTGCATTACTTGGCGAATTATGTTAGCTACAAATAGTCATGAAGTTTTTCTTAATAATTAACTAAATATAATAAATACATGGTAAAGTGTTATCTGTTGTCACGTAATGTGAAAAAAATTGCTCAAAATTAGATGGTAGTGGAAGATGATTGATGTGGTAGCAGATAATTTAGAGTTACTATAAAGCTTACACAATGTTTTTTCCGGATATTTTTTTCAGCTAAGACTACCAATTTAAGGGCATATTAGCCAAAATGGTTGCGTTTTATTTAAATGTGTGCCAGATTTTAGTATTATCTTGATCTATTTTCACATACCATGGAAAAAAATATTAAAAATTTCTGCGTTATTGGCAGATTTAATTTGTACTCTAGAGTTGCTTAGATAAATAAGTACTTTTTAATTTTCAAATTGCCTTGATTGCAAAATTTGTTTTTATGGGTTACAGAAAATTACCACTATTTTTGTGTGTATCACATTATATTATCCATGTTTCAAATTTGGTGATTTTGGGATTAATAGCTGGAACTGAGCTGAATGAATCTCGTTGCTGTTTTAGGTATATTTAGCGAATAAAGTTAGCTAGTCATAAATAGTCATAAACATATTCTAATAATTAACTAAATGCAAAGAATATATGATTAAGAGTTATGTCAATTGTATATGCCTTTTCCATGACTTTGAAAGCCGACATTACTGTAAATCACTTAAGGCATGTTATAACTTTTTTTTTTTAAATACCTCACTTTTTTGCGTTTTTTTATCACGATAATACAGTAATAATAATGGGGGTGTTTGCAAATGAAAGAACATATCTTAAAGTTTTAAAAATAACTTTTTTATTTGGAAATTGGCTGAAAAATGGTCCTCTGGCTACATTTGATACAGGGGTGTGCAAAAAGTGAAGCGTTCTGCGGTACCAGATGAATCTCGGAATCTGCTTATCTGTAACAACAACAACAGCAACAAAACAAATTTACAATGTTACATAGTAGTACATAAAATTACATAGTAGTACATAATATTAATTATTTTATTATTTTATTATATTTTAATTAATTACAATTAATTATAACTGATGAAATCATATTTTCATGCATTTTCGTGCGTTTACATTTTTTTGGGCACATATTACATCTATCACCCAAATTTATACAAAATCGTTTACCCAAACGATTTCTTTCATCCCTTCGAGGTGAGGAGCCATATTTCCCAATTCGGCCATCACTGCTATACATATATTCTAAGATCTTAAAAATATATCCATAAACACCAACTTTACATATGTAGGATGAAAATTTTCCATTTTGGGCACAGTCTTGAAAATTACGCCTTTCCCCCTTCTGATTCCTCAACAAAATATCACAACTTTTGTATATGTTACTAAATCATGGATGGATCGGAAAGGAAATGAAATATGAATGCATTCGATTGAGGATGGAAGCTATTGCATACGTATACCAATTATAAACACATTACACCAGAAAACCTTCTTCATGTGCTCCATTTTAATTGCACCACTGCCTGCCAACTAAACCGGTGAAGTTACACGATATATAAAACACCATTTGCATATGTTTGAGAACAATGCCAAACAGAAAATTGTGAAAATCACTGCAATGAGTCTATTTGGGAAGATTATGGCAATGACTTTTTGTAAATACATTAACAGTGCTTATTCAAACTAGAGTTAAATAACATACATCTATAATTTTGATGTGATAAATGTATTATAAGAACCTAAAAACATAAGGGTAGACGCGAACATTACTTTAGTAAGATAGAAACTGTAGAACTTATGTATTTGACGAGTATCTTGGACGCCATATTAGAAACTGGACCTTTCCGGTGGCCAAAATTTGGTAAACTTTTAATATGTTCACAAACTATTAATTATATTCACCACAGTTGATACTCCAAAAATCCATCAAGAAAAATTTAGAGATTTGGTGTTTTGTTGTTGTTGTTTGTTTGTTTGTTTTTCATATCTGCAGCCGACTAAATTGCCATTGTGACCAAATCTTTATTGAAACATATGAGTTCAAACATATTCTTTACATCCCCGAAATTCAAAACTAATTTGTTAAGTATTCCTCTAGATACAATGGACTCCCGTTATTGTCTCACCACTTAAGACGTTAATAACGACACATTTAATTTCTCCATCATTTTCTGTTTACTTTTCATCGAAAAATGCAGACACTTTTTCACAA
Organism: Maratus michaelseni; assembly: GCA_963931845.1. Lineage (NCBI taxonomy): Eukaryota > Metazoa > Arthropoda > Arachnida > Araneae > Salticidae > Maratus > Maratus michaelseni. The sequence goes on from OZ007594.1 coordinate 85,256,260, forward strand.
ATTGACCGCACAGATTCGAAACTAGTTTTGTACATTATTTCTTCAACAGCAACTTTGATGTAACTTTAGTTATTGAGAAATTAGAAATTGTTAGTGGCAATGATGAAGAAAATGCAAACATTCCAACACCAGAAACGTGATAGGTTAAAAATTGCTAACCGCTATTTAACCATAGTACCAATCATACTGTGATGTAACAGATCAAACTTTCGAGAATGTCGCAAAACTGAACAAGTTGGAAATTCTTGTCAAACGTGACAAATGAGGTGCGTTCGTACTATAGCTAGTTATATAAATATTCAGATCGTGATTATTTTTAATTCTGTGAAATGAATTATATCGTCTGCAGATTAATTTCTGTAATAAAATAAGTATCTGGGTCGCTTGACGATTAAACCTCAGAAGCTCCTATAACAATAATAAATGTTTTTATTAATATTTTCCAAAGTTTTGATTCAATTTTCATAAAATTTGAAATGTCTCGACAAAATTCTGCAAAGATAATATATCTTAAATTTCAAACCATTCGATTGGGTAGGTTTTGCGTTGTTATATGCGGACGGACGGACAGACAGACGGACGGACAGACAGACAGACGGACGGACAGACAGGCAGACGGACGGACCAGACGACGACAATAAGTGCTACGTATTTATATAATTACGAACGCACCTAAAAATGGTGCGGTAAAAAGATCAGTTGTTCAACTATCGCAAAGAACAATTAGAGATTACTTTACCCCTTACAGGACCATAAGATGTCCAAGACTAAATACGCCAATACAACACAATATTTTAGCTATTGTGGGTGTAAAGTAAGAGAATATCACCAGAAAAACATAGCAAGGTGTATAGGTTTCCTATAATTTCATGGGAAATATTTTTCCCTATGGACCATAAAAGTAAATAAACGAAGAGTTAGGTTTATTATATCGGTATTTAATTTATTGCTTTGTAATACAAAAAACATAATAAAAATTATCAGAAAAGTAAAATAAATAGTTAGTTATGGTATTCTATTTTTCTCAAGTCCAAAACACTTTCAAGATATTATTAGTTCAGACCGCGAATGTTTTGGTTTTGGCGCAATAAAGTTTGACAGTTCTTTTTTTTTATTATTTGTTCAGAAACACATTTGCCGCCTCGGACATACGTTTTATTTTGACATTCAGTAAAACAAATATCGATTCAATAATAATTGAACAATCGATAACGATTTTTGTAGAAGGGAAAAATATTTCCCTTGAGCGTGCAAGGGTTAATGAAAGTAAAATTATTTAAGTACAGCAATTTTTCATTGCATATTTTTTTTCTTTTTTTTTTGTCTAGACAGTAAGTTATTCTTTTGTATTAACAAACGAATATTAACTTGCTTTTTCACTAAATTACTGAATTAAATAAAAGATTGTTCCTTTTAGAATAAAGTTGGTATCCTATTTAACTTTAGTCAAAAACTGAATTCAATTTATTTGATACAAGATAATTTTTTACCACATTGAAATGCTTCCATCGTTTAATACAGACTTCGAAGGGACACACTAACGGAAGTTAACTGTATTCGTCAAAACGAGTATCATCGAAAGTGTCCTCTGCCTATTGGCAATGTAATGTATTTTTTAATTTATTCATTTATTTTATTACTTAATGTTGGAGCGATAATTAACCCATCAATTAATACAGGAAAGTTACGTTAAACCTACGCTATCCTTCTTCCATACACAAGACCCCAAACTCCTTACACGTAAATTTAGTTAAGTAGAATGTGATCGTAAATTCTAGGACTTCGTCTAGGAATTGTTAATTACTTTCCCATTACAATAATAATTAATGTCTTAACCTAATTCCCCAAAAAAGAATAAATTTAAATCAAACAATGCTCTGTGAATATTCCTGATCACAAAGACCATTATGAAGGACTACAGACCGCATCTGCTTACTTACAGTAAGCAACTTTGCAATGTTAAATCAACCAAACATGCCAGATTAAAATATCACATATCAAATGAACCAAGCGTCGCAGAAAAAAAACGAAAACTAGAAGAATCTAAAGGAGAAATTCTTCAATTTGAGACCAAACTCATCTTTATAAGTGATTTATAAACAGAGATATAGATTTTTTTTAAAACGTCGAGTTACTTAAAATGATCACTTTTTTCTTCGTCAAACTTTTTTTTTTCAAACAACCTACAGACTTAAATATTGATCAGAAAAAAGGATTGCATTTCTGGACAAGTAATTACGTAATCTATGTGCTTTTATAAAATCCAGTGTAAAAAAAAAATAAATTTCTATCCTTAATTGGCAAAAAAATGTTAACTTGCCACCATCTATACTTATAAAAGAGTAGATTGATTTTCTCATAATAAACGCCGAGCCTCAACCGTTTGTCCTAGAACAATGATATTTGAAAGACATGTTCTTTACATAATGTAGGCAACCACTAAGAAAGGATTTTTGAAAATTCACACCCTAAGGGGGTTAAATGAGGGGTCGAAAGTTTTAGATAATTTAGTATTTTCGGTATATCTCAGCGGGAATTTTAAGTAGGAGCGTGGAATTCGGATAACAATTCTACTAAAGAACAGTTTAACGTGTATTTCAGGCGATTTTAGAAATTCAACAACTAAGTGAGTTAAATGGGGGGTCAAAAATTTTCGGTGATTTCACATTTTCACCATATTTCATCAGCGGTTTTAGGTAAGAGCGTGAAATTCAAGATAACAAATCTACTACAAAAATAATTAAACACATATTTCAGCGATTTTAGAAATTCCACCAGTAAGGGGGTTAAATGGGGGTCTAAAGTTTTAGGTCATTTTGCCTTTTCGCCATATCAAAACAACAGTTTTAGTTAAAATCGCGAAATTCAGGATAACAAATTTACTAAAACTTAGTTAAACACAGATTTCAGCGATTTTAAAAATTCAACCACTAAGGGCGTTAAATGGGGTGTTGAAAGTTTTTAGTCATTTCGCGTTTTCGCCATATCTCAGCAGCAGTTTTAGGTAGGAAGTCGTGAAATTAAGGATAACAAATCTATTAAAAAATAATTAAACACATACTTCATCGATTTTGGAGATTCATCCATTAAGGGGGGTAAATGGGGGTCGAAAGTTTTAGGTCAGTTTGCCTATTCGCTATATCTCAGCAGCATTTTTAGTTAGAACTCGGAATTCGGGATAACAAATCTACAAAAAATATAGATAACAATGTATTTCAGCAATTTTAGAAATTCGGCAACTAAGGGGGGTTAAATAGGAGGTCAAACATTTTAGGTCATTTTGTCATATCTCAGTAGAAATTATAGGTGGAATTATGAAACTCAGGATAACAAATCTACTAAAACAATAGTTAAACACGTATTTCAGGAATTTTAGAAATTCAGACACTAAAGGGGGTTAAATGGGAGTTGAATGTTTTGCGCCATTTTTGCCATATCTCAGTAGAAGTTATAGTTAAGAGCGTTAAAATTCGGGATAGCAAATCTTATAAAGAATAGTTAAACATGCATTTCAGGCGATTTTAGAAATTCAACTACAAAGGCGGTTAAACGAAGGGTCGCACATTTTCGGTGATTTCACTTTTTCACTTTATTTCATCAGCAGTTTTAGTAAAAAGTGTGAAATTCGGGATAACAAATCTCCTTAAAAAATAGTTAAACAAGTATTTCAGTGATTTTAGAAATTCGGCCACTAAGGGAGGTTAAATAGCGGATCAAATGTTTTATGTCATTTTGCCATTTCTGAATAGAAGTTATATGTAGGAGAGTGAATTTCGGGATAAGAAATCTACTAAAGAATAGTTAAACATGTATTTTATTCGATTTTAGAAATTCAATTACTAAGTGGGTTAAATGGGGGGTCAATAATTTTCGATGATTTCACCTTTTCACCATATATCTCATCAGTAGTTTTCGATAAGAGCGTGAAATTTAAGACAACAAATCTGCTATAAAAATAATTAAACAAATATTTCAGCGATTTTGGAAATTCACCCATTCAGGAGGCTAAATGAGGGTCGAAAATTTTTGGTCATTTCGAATGTTCGACATATCTCACCAGCATGTAGTTGTGTTACATGTAATTTCTGAGCGTGACCTCCCAAGGGATACCGTGTCGCTTGGATCTCGATGCCTCGCGGGTATCTCCTTGGAGAAGGACTGCTCATTTTATAGTGATATATGTGTAGTTGTATTTATTTGTAGTAGTTATATATATGTAGTAGTGTATGATATGTGAACCTCACGGAGGAAGAGGCTAGTTGCTTGTTTACATAACATGTCAACGTTCCACCTCTGTGGGAAAGCAAAAGTTGTCGCGGCAGCACGACGACCTAGAACCGTTTCCCCAAATGGGGTTTCGGCGTTGGGGTCGGCGGGTGGCCTTCGTCAATTTGCCACGGGTTCGTCCTGTGGGGAGTTTCCCCAGAGTGGGGTTACTGTCCTAGCGACCTATGTCATCGAACTGTGGGTACTAGGTTAGAGGGTCCGCAGTGAGGTGCAGCTCTCTGGCCGGCCGTAGCGCCGTAGCGAGACAAAGCTACTGGCGCAGTAAAGGTCTCTCAGGACCTGGGAACGGTGGTCGAATGTGTGTGGTGCGTCCCGCTCGGGGCGCCTGCGGCGCATGTCTCTTTTATATCTCACCAGCATTTATAGTTAGGAGCTTAAAATCACAGATTCAGGATAACAAATCTACTGAAAAATAGTTAAACATGTATTTCCGCGATTTTAGAAATTCAGCCAGTAAAGGGGGTTTAATGGGGATCAATTTTTTTATATCATTTTGACATATCTCAGTAATAGGTAGGAGCGTAAAATTTAGGGTAACAAATGTACTAAAAAATTGTTAAATATGTATTTCAGCAATTTTAGATAATAATCCATCAAGGGGGATCGCACTGTGTGTCGAAAGTTTTAGGTAATTGTGCCATATCTCAGCAGCAGTTTTAAGTAAGAATGTGAAACTCCGCTTTACAAATATTCAAAAAAATGTAGTTAATCATATATTTCCAGCGATTTTAGAGCTAGCGAGTTCGTGGGCAACATCGGCTGTGAACCCGACTGCGGAAGATTAGACGGAAAAGAAAACTATTGCTGCTTTTTTATTATGTATTTTGTGTGACATTTTTTCAAAGTAATATGTTTTATAATTTCCCATTTTAAATATTTTTTTTCGATTGTGCAACCAAATGGGTCCTGTTAAAATTATTTCATTTTAATGATTTATGCACGCAAAATAACTGAACCACGTTATAGTGGTCGCTGTATTAACTATGTATGACTGAGAAATACGCAAGGCCCCGTTATTTTGATCACCTCATTAATAATTTATGGGCGTGACAGTACCCATTTACAAGGATCGCCATTTATCTTAGGCAATCCCATTTTCATATATTTCATCTGAAAGCTCTCCGCTCATCTTAGATAAATACGTACAGGGCCAGTAGTATTTTGTCAGAGGGATTATGGAAAAAATATATTATTACTGTCACGAAATATTTATTTACGTGCTTTTATATATATATATATATATATATATATATATCAGTACGCTGCAGAATGTATTTGGGCCCCACTCGGAAGCGACCAACTAGACGGGCGAAGTCCTGCTAGTGTATATTATAATAGCACAAATCATTTACGGGTTAACCACATCAAATTTCATCTGCAAGTCAGCTATATTTTCTGAAGATCTTTTTTTTTTAATAAAACTTCATAAAATTTACATTAGAAATTTTTTTTAAATAAATGAATTTTTGAGTGAACCAACTAAAATGTATACATTAAGAGTTGTCGGCATTAAAATTTATTTCTAAACGTAAACAAAATTTTTGAAAATGAATTGAATGTGATTCATTTATTTCTAAAAAACCACGGTAAAGGACAGGCATTTCGTTCGCAGGCAGAGACTATAAATTAATGAAATCCAGTTGTTAAATTGTTTTTGTTTTAGAAGTGAAGTTTCTATTTAAATTTATTGTAAGAGTACAGTGTTTAATTGAATAAAATAATGTAAATCTAAGAAATTGCTAGGATAATTTGCTACTTTCCCCCGTAAACTACGTTTTATAAAGATTCGCCAATCTATGTGATTTAACGCTAACAATAAAAGAGCGTGATATCACGTTTGGGTTCAGATGCAGCGCTGACACGGTATTTATGTATTCCATTTTTATTCTTTTCATGTGTAACTCCGCATTACAAATCTACAAAAAATGTCGTTAATCATATATTTCCAGCGATTTTAGAGCTAGCGAATTCGTGGGCAACATCGGCTGTGAACCCGATTATTAGACGGAAAAGAGAACTATTGCTGATTTTTTATTATGTATTTTGTGTGAAATTTTTTTACGAAGGATAACAAGTATTATAACAAGCCACATTTAGTATGTTGTTTTTAAGAGTGTAATTAGTTTAATTGAAAAATCTACTGGTATTTCTAGTTAATCCTTTAAACAATAACTGAAAGTAAAATGTAATTTTACGTAACATTCTCATGTTAATTTCATAGAGTTGATTATTTAAATTATGTATAATCTATTTTTTTAAAAAAGAAATGATATCTACAAAAACAACTTTTCAAAAGAAATAAAAAGCCAAGCATAAAAAAAAAGAAAAAAAAAAGAAAGTTGGGGCTGAAAAATGGTGCGATATCAAATTTCCAAGCTTTTATTACAGTACTTATGTAACTTTTTTCCATTAAATAAATTATCATATACATAAGTCGAGTGCCTACGTATATGTTAATAGAAATCGTTTTCTAATGTACTAAATACATCCTAACGAGTTTCTGAAAATTCAATTTATTTCAAATTATGCATGATGGGCTTTTTGTGTGGTCCGTTTGTCCGTCCTCTAACTCACGTAAATACAGTCGGATTGCCATGTAATTGATATATGTTATTGATGCTCAACATAGTATGTTCGGTATTGAAAATGAAGTATGTAGCACTTACGGTTAGATTACAGGGACAATCAAAAGTATTCCGATACATCACGGTCAATGGAGAATAATCGTTTTCAGTGCATATTGCACTGTTTCAATCGTAACGAAATGTAAATGTTTCAATCGTAACAATGCGTGACTGACGTAGACGACATGTTTTCTATAGAGTATAGACTAAGTAGCAATTATAATTTGTTCACAGGGAAAACTCAAAAATATTCTGTTATGTTATGGTCAATGTGGAAAAATCAGTTGCAGTGCATTTTAATGATGTTACACTGTTTCAAACATAAAGAAATTTATAAGAGTCACTGAGGTGGCGGGCAACATGATTTATATAGATTACAGAGTAAGTAGCGTTTATAGTTCGTTTACAGGAATGCACAAAAGTATTCCATTGCAGTAATATATATATATAGGGAGAAAAAGTTTACAGTGCATTTTAATGAAATTGATATACATTATTTAGGTGCACTAGAGCATGGTATCTGTAGATTTATTGAGTGCGTAGAATATTTCGTTTATTTACACAGATACTCAAAAGATTTCGGTTGCAGAACTGACTATGAGCCATAACTGCTGGATTTAAGTTTCAAGCCGTGATATGCATTTCAATTAATGAACAGAGGAAAATATACTCAACTAGGTAAATTATATCTAATGGTTGGAGTATCATAGTTGAGATTTTTTCCAACAAAGCGAAAATATGCCGGGACCAGGACTCGAACCTGGGTACTTTGTTTCGCCATGCCAAAGCTCTCCCTACTGAGCTATCCAAACGAAATCCTGGCTGGCATATTTCACTCTTATTTTTTTGACAAGGCTGCGAACTGCAGCGCTAATTTCCTTCATCCGAGCTATGACTATAGAATTTTACATGATGAATCTGAAATAGCACGGAAACTGCTGTATACCATGTAATTAGGTCATAATGAACAGGGGAAAGTATATTCAACTAGGTAAATTATATCCAATAGTTGGAGTGTCATAGTTGAGATTTTTTTTTTCTTCAAGGTAAAGTACCCAGATTCGAGTCCTGGTCCCAGCATATTTTCGCTCTGTTGGAAAAAATCTCAACTATGATACTCCAACCGCTGGATATGCATTTCAATTGTTTACTTTTAGAGTATTATGAGGTGTGTATTTTATACGAGAGTGTTGGAAAGTATCGCATAATTTATGCCGTGATGCATGATTTTTCGTTTTTTTGTTTTTTCTTTTCTTTTCAGAATGTGCTTTAAATAGACCTTCTTTGTCAGTTCCATGGTTGTCCTATTTTAAGTCGTACTGTGCTATAACGAAAGGTAGCAATTTTCAATTTATGCCGAGTCCCCACTTATTACGTTTCCCAGCAACGAGTGTGTCGTCTCTTGGGGTTCATGATTGATGGCTGTGTTACTTTAATCATCTTTTGATAAGTTCCTCTCCTTCTCACTCTCTCCTTATAATCAACTTTCGCCTCTTTCCACGCGCGCTGCAGCTTCCACGGGCTTCTGTGCCGAACTTAAGATGCGTTTAAATTGTGGACAGATTAGGACATTTAGCAGCTGACCGCACAACACATACTGTCTTTTGAAGTAACGGACGTGTTTTAATTGGCAGAACAAAACGGCAGGGTTTGTTTCCATTAAAATGGTTTTCTCTTCTCGGTTTTGTGAAGAAGTTTCTTCGATTGGGAAGAGAGAGAATCGATTCTTCATATCGATTTTTGATACGGTGTTGCGTTTTGATTAAAATCAGAAATCGATTACGTTTTCTCGAATGAAATGAGTTTTGCGTTAATAGGGGGTCGTCAGTGTATTGCGGGATCTTTTTCTGATAAATTTAAGGGGGGGGGTGAGCGTAGTATTACAGTAATTAGAAAAAAATAATTATTCTCTGTACTACTCTGTACTATGGGTGATGTAATATCGCATTAAAAAACCTGAGATACAGAATTACTTATTACAAGATATTAGGTATCAGTATTTTTGAAAATTCCCCCTCCCTGTTTATAACGTCTAAAGAAAAAAAATCTCAAAGTATATACACCTAATTCTGTTTTTACACGACCATAAGTTTAAATGTTTATCAACATTTAATACTAAACTGTTTTATTAGTAATCTTCATCTGATTTAATTGCAATTAACGAACGTGAAGATTACTATTAAAAGTAGTTAGACTGGGATGCGGCAGCACAGACAATCACCTCATCGAGTTCACGGCTGAAATTCCAGAATTAGTTAAAACTCGATTCGCATATTAAAACGCAATCGGTCTGCCAAGTCATATCTTGGTGGAAAACACCTTAAAACCCGATTTTAGCGGTTGCTTCGTAGGTTTACCATTGTGTTTTCCTGCACTCAAAAGTATGAAAACATGGAGGACTGGGAGCGGGAACACACAATGGTAAACCTACGAGCCAACCGCTAAAATCGGGTTTTCGGGTGTTTTTCCCCAAGATATGACTTGGCAGACAGATTGCGTTTTAATATGCGAATCGAGTTTTAACTAATTCTGGAATTTCAGCCGTGAACTCGATGAGGTGATTGTGTGTGCTGCCGCCTCCCGGTCTAAGTGTATTTAGTTGTCCTAAACTTTCAAACTTATGAAGAAACAGAGCGAGTAAAATTGGAAATAGGTGTATGTACTGTACCTCTGATAAGAAGGCGCTAAAGTGCGCCTACGACGACATTCGCAAGCTAATGTTAAACCAACTGAAGAATTTTCTACAAATTTCTCGTTTGCATTTTAATAGTTTTAAATTATTCATTTTGCATAGGATATTTGACGTCTATGTCTAACATTGTAATTTTGTATTTTTTCGATTATGGGTTAGTAAAACACTTTTAAGTTCGAAAACAAATATGTTGGTTAGTTCCAACGCACTCGAAAAAAAAAGGAGTCGTGATCACAGTAGGACGATCATGCATGATATGAGCATTCTACATTAGTATTTTGGCCTCTAATCAGCTGAAACAGACGATTAGGTAGCTCGATCGAAAGAAAGAGAAATGTTACAGACAGTGTATTCAGTAAAATTTTCTATATATTATTTAATATTTTACATTATTATTTTTCTGGTACACATACTTTTTTTTTCAACACAAAATGCAGATTAAAATATACCTTTTCATTTGAATGCTATCTATTTTTCAGTTTTTGTTTACAGTTTCGAATTCTTTGCTTGGGATAGGACATCAGAGGCTTCTTTTCGCCTTTTCTTTGGAAAATTTGAACTGTAAAAGAATTTTGTGACACCATTCGCTATAATTCTGTCTCTAAATTCGATGTAGGTTTAATATTACTGCCATGGATTATGTAACAATAAAAAATCTTAATCCGTTAGTTTTTTTTTTTTATATAATACTTAGAATGTATCTAATTGCTGTAGATAATTAAAAAAATATTAGAATTGTTGACAAAGGAAAAGACAGTATTGGCCATCGTGTCGTTTGTACGGATTCTAAATGACGCTTCAATCGTCATTTTGATCTCAGCTCCTTGTTTTTGCACGCACGTCTATTTAAAAAAGTATAATTTATACCACATTTTCCCAGTTATTCTTTGTGTTAGAAATTATCTACGCAAGTATAAACAATATCTATGAAAGACATTCTTCATTTGCTTATAAAAAAATCGATATTTCCCTGTGATCGCCTGGACAATCATTTTTGCATTTGAAAATTAATGTTCAGCATCAAAATGTAAAAGCGAGCATTTATGACTTTAAAACATAAATATTAATATGTGTATGCAAAATGGCATTAAAAAAATTTATATTTTTAGAAAAATTTAGAAAATAACGTATTTGCATTTCTTGGTGGGTAGAAAAAATAGGGTTATTCTAGGGAAGGGGGGGGGGGGGGAGTTGCGAATCTGTATCACGAAAAAATAGTTTATCGTGGCTTGTAAACAATTTAAACTTAATCATTTAATAGCGATATTCACTGACACTTTGTAGAGTACTTTTACAGCAAAACAACCCAACCTGCATATTTCACAAATCAAGATGTATGTTGGCTTCGCTATTGAATTTGAAGAGCTTTATTTTTCTATCTGAAATTAAAAAGATAGTTCTGGTGAAAAAAATGCCTAAAATGTCTGCTACAGTATTTACGTAACTAACAATGATAAAATATGAACTAGATTTAGCATCGAACGCATAAACGGGAGGAAAACATCATTAATAAATTATTAATACAGATTTCATTGCGACATGGATAGGATATTCAGTTCATACAGCAATAACTTAGAAATCGAATTCAGGATAAGTGCAAAATTATTTTAGCAGAATGTCTATACAAATTAATTTTTAATTGAAATATTTTCTAAGTTTATACCTTGCACGTCAGAACGTCGGTAGATAATAATTCTAAGATTTCTGGCACGCACACTCTGAACGAATCGCCATCACTAACCTTAGGGTTTACTTTTTCACATATTCTGAATTTGGCTTAGATGCTTTACACTCACGCTAAAAAAAAAAAAAATAATAATAATCGGTTAAAAAAAAAGAAAAAAGTCGCCAAATTCAGGGGATTTTTTCCTTTAATGGCAACCTAGCCATTAAATTAAGTTATTCGTTTGGCGCAGTCTTGGAAATCGCGCCAACCAAACAGTCGCCAATCTTTTGTTTACATTTTAGCGTGAGTGTAACACATCTGTTCCAGCATCCTACAGCGCCTAGAATACATAGTGTGGAAACCGGCTATCCCAGTAATGCTTTAAAAAGTGCTAAAAAATTGTAGCCGATAAATGTGCGACGATGCTGTACGATAATAGGGCGATCGCAGCGACATCTACTAGCTCTTTTCAACGTAAACCTTGTATTGCAAAAATTTAGTAAATATCATTTGCATTTTGAACAGTTATAAGTTGATAATAAAGCAATGACATAAAATAAATTGCAGATTATCTTTTAAGAGAATAACTATATATCATCATTGCTAAATCGCTTCAGTAATAAACGGAAAAAAAGGATTTGTTTTTGCAAAAATGTGAAAATGAAAATCCGCACAGCTTTAGCCTACTCAAAGATAAAAATAAGGAAATTTTTATTCAAAGGAATTTCTGAATCCCTAATGCTCGTACACATATGAATTAGTTTCGCTGTATGCATACATGATACTGCAAATTGATTATTATTAATATTACTTGTAATTTATCAAATAAATGCTACTCTTGAATGTATTTGAAAAGTTGCATTGAAAATAGCTAACAGATGTCGCTGCGATCGACCTCTTATCGTTCAGCATCGTTGTACATTTATTGGATTCAACTTTTTAGTACTATTTTGTAGCCGTTTTCCACACTATTTATTCTAGGCGCTATAACCATACTATATGATTTTACTACTTATTCGTCGTCTGCATGTAGCTGTGCATTTTGCAAAAATTATATAAAAATTAGTTCTTAATTTAAATATTTTCTAAGTTTGTACCTGGCACATCAGAACGTCGATAGATAATAATTCTAAGATTTCTGGCACGGACACTCTGGACGGTTCGCCATCACTAACCTTAGGGTTTACTTTTTCGCATATTCTGAATTTTGCCTTTATGATCTGTGCGAATTTCTGATAAACTCCTTAAGACAGTTTATAAACAGTAGACCATGACCATACTATATGATTTCACTACTTATTCGTCTGCATGTAGCTGTGCATTTAGAAAAAAATCTATAAAAATTAGTTATTAATTTAGATATTTTCTAAGTTAGAATATACCTGGCACGTCAAAACATGCATAATAATTCTAAGATTTCTGGCACGCACATCCTAAACTTTTCGCCATTACAAACTTAAAGGCTTTTTTTTTCACATATTCTGACTTTTAGCTTTATGATATGTATAAATTTCTGATTAACTCCCTAAGACGGTTTGGGTAGAAGAACATGACCATACTATATAATTTTATTGCTTATTCTTCTGCCGGTAACTCTTTAAAATATTCTAGTGCGTAGTCAAAATTTTGCCGAACATTTAGAGTAATTTTTTTAAAGCCGCTAACATCCAAAGATTCTTGCGGGTTCTCTAAATATTACAGCCAAACCATATATTTAGATTTCACTAGATTTTATTGTTTTTTATCCTCAGTAGGGACATGTTTTCGAAAATTAATACAAGGTATTTAATTAATATCGAGAATTAATACAAACTAGCTGGCTTCGCCCGCCAGCGGGCCCCTAATTTACATCGGTGCCTCAAAACTTTTGTATTCTCCGGTTCGCAACCCCCTCGATCCGAACGAACCTCCGACCCGGGTCCCCGCTGCCTTCGGCACCGTATACCGGTCGTGCTACGCACGCACTGGATGATCCCTTAAAGGATTTGCACATCGAATAGTATAAACCTATAACTGAACGAATCTCCGACCTTGGTCGCCGCTGCCTTCGGCACCGGATAATCCCTTAAATTGCACATAGAATAGTATAAACCTCTAACTGAACGAACCTCCGGCTCGGGTCCCCGCTGCCTGCGGCACCGTATAGCAGTAGTGCTGCGCACGCACTGCAGTATACGTTAGTTCCACCTTCCGCCCCCAGGTGGCACAATCCGTTTATATGATCATAACTGAAATCGTTAAGGGTTGGGTTGGGTTGATTATTGACGGCCAATTATCTACACTAGGGATATAGGCCCAGGGGGAGTGCCCTTCCTGGGGTCTTTCTAAGGGAACCTAACCCGTATTTACGCATGGATAAATCGAAAGAAAACCACGAAAACTCCGAACGATTAGGCCGACGGGCGCGATTGGAGTTGAACCCAGCACCTCCCGTCTACCAGCTTCGAGAGCAGAACCTCTCAGCCACTGGCGGGGCCTGAAATCGTTAAGACTTTCGATGTCGAGTCGAATGAGCCATACCCCGTCGTTTTCATGCCCGTAAAACCGAATATAGGAAAGCGCCCCCTGGTGGTGAAAAAATAAAATAAAATCGGTAAGCTCTATCGATGTCGAGTAGAATGAGCCATACCCCGTCGTGATCCTTCCCATAGAAACAGAGATAGGAAAGCGACCCCTGGTGGTGAGAGTCGGAGCAAAAATCGATAAGCTGTAGTATCCTCTACCGACGTTGAGTCGAATGAGCCATACCCCGTCGTGATCCGGGCCATAGAAACAGAGATAAGTAAACGCCCCCTGGTGGTGAAAAACGAACTAAAACCGATAAGCTCTAGTCGAATAATATAAACCTATAACTGAACGAACCTCCGGTTCGGGTCCCCGCTGCCTGCGGCACCGTATAGCATTCGTGCTCCAGTATACGTTAGTTCCACCTTCCACCACCAGGTGGCGCAAACTGTTTATACGATCATAACTGAAATCGTTGAGGCTTTCGATGTCGAGTCAAATGAGCCATACCCCGTCGTAATCCGGGCCATAGAAACAGAGATAATAAAACGCCCCCTGGTGGTGAAAAACGAACTAAAACCGATAAGCTCTAGTATCCTCTATCGATGTCGAGTCGATTGAGCCAAACCGCGTCGTGATGTGACCCATAGAACCCGAGTTGGCTGAAAAATCCTTTGATTACACCTTCCACCACCAGGGGGCGCAATGTGTTCTATACGAATGTTATAGAGGGTCCTTATTACTTTAATTCTGATGTTTGGAATCAGTTTGGGGGAAATTCGTAACATAGTTGCTGAGTTATAGAAACGAACCACAGTTAAGATAAAAAAACTTGAAAGGGGGGGGGGGAGGACACTGCTTTTCCTTAAACAACTGAATTAGACTGCCGGAAAAGAAAAAAAAAATCTGATGTCTTAATTACATAAACCGTCCGGATTCGATAACGGGCGAAGCCCGCTTTTTACTAATCGAAAATAGTGGTTATTTTTCTATACATATAAACAATCAAACGTTTAAAAATGTTAAATTTGTTGAAATGAAATTGGTTTCCTCAAAAATAATACAAATGTACAAATATGTCTTAATTACAGCAACCGTCCCGATTCGATAACGGGCGAAGCCCGCTTTTCCTTATCATAATATCTGGTTGCGACTCTAAAAGAAAAACGTAAAATACTCGTCATGCAGTTTTTGGACGCGGCCTACTTTTTAAAATCGTAATATATAGCGGGCGCTGTGATGGAAATCTTTCTTTTGCGTTAATTATACGAATGTTGATTAATTATACAATTAAATAATATATCGGCTCGTAATGGAGATATGAGAATAAT
This sequence comes from Maratus michaelseni, assembly GCA_963931845.1. NCBI lineage: Eukaryota > Metazoa > Arthropoda > Arachnida > Araneae > Salticidae > Maratus > Maratus michaelseni. The sequence goes on from OZ007594.1 coordinate 85,271,365, forward strand.
TTTTAGATATTCTGAAAGCAGAATCAATTTTGCGTCGTCCTGTAAAAGTTAGGAATTACTGCGCCCCTTAGATTCTGAGATTGGGCCCCCCTCTGAAAAAACCCACTTGAACGTCACGTGACCTTCGTCAAAAAAATGGTCCTCGCCTCTGGAAAATCGTCTGGGCGCGTGTCTGCTTTCTCGCATTCCCGGCACGGAAAGAAATGAAAAATCATTTTTTATCGATCGATTTTTAAAGAATTTTTTCGGTTCTAATTGTAGTACGGAAATGATTTTGCGAATTTATGAAACCGGACGCTGTCCTGCTTCCGTCTGTACGACTTCCGAATTTCTGGCCCCCCGACTTCCGGAGATACGGGTCGGACATGCACTGCGGTTTGGGGCTTAAATTGCTCTCTGGGAACCCGCTGCCTTTTCCTTCCCCGTCCCGAGAGAGACCGGCAACCCCTTTCGGAGGCGAAAATTTGTGGTTTTCGATTCTTTTTCAAGTTCGGTTTCGTTCCGTAATTAAAACAGTTTTGTCGATTAATAACTCCCCGGGACCCGGGTCGGACTCCCGACCCGGCCCAAACTTGACATCCGCGCCTTTTTTCCGAATTTTTCGGTCCGCGTCCGCCTTCAGTGCGTCGATTCGTCCCGGAGCCTTTGCGTGTACAGACCGGGAATGCACAGACGCACACACTCACTCACACACTCACACACACACAGACGTTCACGGACATTAATAATTATCCGACTTTCGAGTACAGTTTAACAGGTGTGGCTATTAATTTCTAGTAATTGTAGCAACAATTACTAGACTTGAAATTTCGTTGGTTAGTTAACGATGATATTTGAATGGTCACATATCTACGTACAATATCTGCGTTGCGCGTCATTCTCCTTTCTAGTGTTAAAACACGCCAGGAAACGTTCGCTGCCAAACCATTGTTGTTGAAGTGAAAATAATGAAGCAGGGAATAAACATTAAATTTTGTTTCAAATCGGGAAAGGGGGTTGCGAAACACGTAAAATGTTTCAGAAAGTGTACGGCGATGATGCATTATGACGTTCTCGCATTTTTGAATGGTTTCGACGTTTCGTGATGGTCCAGAAAGCGTCGAAGATGATCCGCACACTGGACGACCAATATCCGTACGTACGCCTGAAACGTTCAGAAAGTTCTCGACCTTGTGACTTCTGATCGCCGACTGACTATTCGACTGGATATTGATAGCATGAATTGTTCTTGAAGGGAAAATAATGGAGCAGGGAATAAACATTAAATTTTGTTTCAAATCGGGAAAAGTGCTAATGAAACACGTAAAATGTTTCAGAAAGTGTACGGCGATGACGCATTATGACGCTCTCGCATTTTTGAATGGTTTCGCCGTTTCGTGATGGTCCGGACAGCGTCGAAGATGATCCGCACACTGGACGACCAATATCCGTATGTACGCCTGAAACGTTCAGAAAGTTCTCGACCTTGTGACTTCTGATCGCCGACTGACTATTCGACTGGATATTGATAGCATGAATTGTTCTTGAAGGGAAAATAATGGAGCAGGGAATAAACATTAAATTTTGTTTCAAATCGGGAAAAGTGCTAATGAAACACGTAAAATGTTTCAGAAAGTGTACGGCGATGATGCATTATGACGTTCTCGCATTTTTGAATGGTTTCGACGTTTCGTGATGGTCCGGAAAGCGTCGAAGATGATCCGCACACTGGACGACCAATATCCGTATGTACGCCTGAAACGTTCAGAAAGTTCTCGACCTTGTGACTTCTGATCGCCGACTGACTATTCGACTGGATATTGATAGCATGAATTGTTCTTGAAGGGAAAATAATGGAGCAGGGAATAAACATTAAATTTTGTTTCAAATCGGGAAAAGTGCTAATGAAACACGTAAAATGTTTCAGAAAGTGTACGGCGATGACGCATTATGACGTTCTCGCATTTTTGAATGGTTTCGCCGTTTCGTGATGGTCCGGAAAGCGTTGAAGATAATCCGTACACTGGACGACCAATATCCGTTACGTGCGCATGAAACGTTCAGAAAGTTCTTGACCTTGTGATTTCTGATCACCGACTGACTATTCGACTGGACATCCTAAATTAAGAAGATTCCCAAAGCTACCTTGCAAGTTGTTTCAAACAATTGTACAGCCTTGCACAAAAATATATTACTTCAGAAGGAACTTATATTAAATAGTTACATATAAGAGTTATGTACCGTACATTCATATTTCAGAAATTATTTCACCAGTCCTGGAAATTAATAGCCTCACCTTGTACATTCATTTGTCCACTAGAAGTGGAAAAATTTACACAGATGGTAAATTCCATTTCAGTAATTAAAAAATAAAATGCTCTCTTAAAAAAGGCAGAAAGATTAGTATAAAAGTAAATATAGTTAAAGAAAAACCACTCTTTTAAAGCATTCAATGTTTATCTTACAAATCACGTCAAAATTTCCGACTGCAATTCATACTGTTCAAAAAAAGTTACGTTACAATATATTAATTTAGCGTGGAGCCTGACTATACAAAATCACAGTTTTATGACTTGCGCTTGGTGAAGAACTATTGGATTTATTAAACAATATATATAATTTTTTTCTTTTTCTTTTTTGTGATATGGCAACAGGAAAGAAAAAAAGCGCTATTTAAACTATCTATTCAGTATTTCTAAATTGTTTTATCGATGTATAATCATAATGTAATTAATATTAAACTATTAATTATTAGTAAAACTAACAAACTAACTAATTAAACTAAACTGCAATTAATATTAAACTAAGTAATTAATATTAAACTATTATTAATTAAACTATTAATTAAAAGTGTATATTTTTAAATTATTACATCTTTAATTTTGTATTTATATTTAATTTTCTAGTTTTTAATGTTTAAAAAATTTTATTGCTCCAGTGTCACAGCCAGTTGGTCTATTTTAGGCACATAATTAATTTTATTGCTGTTGTATACAGTTATACCCATAAAGAATATTTCGCGAGTTATCACCTAAACGGAAAAAATGCCTTAAAATGTATTTATTAATTTATAATTAAGTTCTAAAAATATTAAAATGTTGTATTGTCATCATTCTATACTAAAAGGAATTTTGTGAAGAAATTTGTTTTAATGAAAGGAATTTTGAGAAGGAGTCATTTTTATTACTTGGATTTTTGTGAATGGGGCCATAAATAGGATTGCCTAGATTGACCCTTGTTAATTTATTTATTAATGTTGTAATGAAGTTCTAAAAATATTAAAATGTTGTATTGTCATCATTTTACGGAGAGAAATTTTGTGAAGAAATCTGTTTTAATAAAAGGAATTTTGAGAAGGAGTCGTTTTTATTAAATGGATTTTTGTGAATGGGACCCTAAATAGGACAAAAATCTTTCCTAGATCGACCCTTGTTAATTTATTTATTAATGCTGTAATGAAATCTGCTATAAGAAAGTTCATGTTATCAAACAAGTTTCAGGTTTCCTTACTTTTCGTTTCGTTATAAACAGTTTCTCTTATATTTTTAACCATGTATAAGTATAATAATAATAGAATAGACATGGAATATTTTATTTAGGACTATCCTCAGAAATTCGTCTCATGCAAGAACATTTATTTCCAGATGTTTCAGAAGGGCCTTTTTAACGCTTCATTAGCTTTGAATGGATAAATCTAAATGTCTTTTAAACATGTACGAATAACCTTTTATACATGCACAATTCTACTACTTTTTATATGTGGGCATACCTATTTCACTGTAAAAAATGACCGATGTTTCTTATTTTATGAAAATATGCTATAACCACGAACGAAAATAAAATATAATCTTCTGAGTTATCCGAAATTTCAACTAGCATGTTACATTGTCTTTTTAATCCCCAGAAACGAATACATCTTCAAAATTTAAAGAATAATTTATAAAAACAAATTATTTTTAGCTGCCCGAATTTTTCAGAAACGTTTCCGAAGGTTTTTTATAGTGTATTAATTAGTGTCCTCAGGCTGGAATACCTGTTTTTCGAATATTATCCTTTCTCAAGTACACGTTTTCAGCCGCATAAGTTAATTTATACATGAAAGAGTAAAGAAATAATCTTAATTTTAATGTTATTGTTAACGCTGTTAATTTTGCATGTTTGTCTGTTAAACATTTTTTTTAGCATGAAAATGTTTACTTCAGAATTGATAACATTCGAAAAACAGGTATTCCAGGCTGAGGAGGACACTAATTAATACACTACAAAATCCCTTCGGAAACGTTTCTGAAAAATTCGGGCAGCTAAAAATAATTTGTTTTTATAAATTATTCTTTAAATTTTGAAAATGTATTCGTTTCTGGGGATTCAAAAGACAATGTAACATGCTATGTGAAATTTCGATAACTCAGAAGATTATATTATATTTTCGTTCGTGGTTATAGCATATTTTCATAAAATAAGAAACATTGGTCATTTTTTACAGTGTTCGGAGGGAATGCTTCAAGATATTTTTCAATAATAATTTTGATAAAAATATAACTTTTTACCGAATGTTTTTTTTTTTCTTTTAAAACATTGAAAAATCTATTACTGTTATTTTTAGGTGAGTTCGTAATTATATAAATACGTAGCACCTATGACTATAGTCGTCGTCCGTCCGTTTCTCCGCATATAACAGCGCAAAAACTATCCAACCAAACGGCTTGAAATTTAAGATATATTATCTTTGCAGAATTTTGTCGAGACTTTTCAAATTTTATGAAAATTGAATAAATACTTTAGAAGATATTAATAAAAATATTTATTAAGAAATTTCAAAAAAAAAAAAAAGGTTCATTTTTGTTACATCAGGAGCTTCCGAGGTTTAATCGTCAAGCGATCGAGATACTTATTTTATGACAGAAATTAATCTGCAGACGATATAATTCATTTCACAGAATTAAAAATCATCAAGATCTGAATATTTATATAACTAGCTATAGTACGAACGCACCTCATTTGTCACATTTGACGTACAATTTCCAACTTTTATATATTCTAAAGGCCTATTATTAAAAGAAATATTTCAAAATAAATTGAACCATTCCTTGAGGCCTAGTGCTAAAAGTAACATAACTGGGTATAAAACATTTTAAATATTAAATTGTTAGGCCGTATAAAAATATAAAAATAAATTAAATCATTTTCTTATAATTTGATTTCATTTTAAGTTTCAGTACTTAAAAAATGAAATATTAAACCATAAATTGAAATTCATAAATAAAATGATATTCATATTAACAATTAATACATTGAAAATAAATTCTATAAATAAATTCAAGGGTGTTTTAAGGCCATATTTGGAGAAATTGTTCTTAAGGCCTTTTTTAATTCAAATTTATTTAGTAAATAATTATTTTAGAAATTATTTGTTCTGAATGCTGTGAAAAAACAAAACATTTTATATTAAATTAAATATGGTCAGAGAAATAATTTCTTTTGTCATTATTATTATAATTTACAATCTTACACTTTAAGGAGCATATGCGTTGTAATCTTGCACAAATGCATACAAACGGTGTACAAGGCCCACATAGTTACTTGCTGTAGTAACAGACCATTTCGAGTATACTTTCTGTGATAGGGTGATCAAAAATACTGCTTTTTCAATTTATTGTTGGCCCTATAATTGCCCTCGTGACTGAATCTTCACTGAAAAATATGAAGTCAACTAAGTTCTCTACATCAATGTTAAATATTATTAATATTGTTTATATTATTAAATAAAAAAATATTAAATATTGTAAAAATAATAATGTTTCATATATCTTTAAGACAAAATGCAATATTAGTATTTTAGTTTATCGTATGATAGATTAAGGTGTCTTGTACATTTTAAAGTCACCGAAAATCAACAAAAACTTTCAAACTTTGAATTAGTTTAGCTGCAAAACTGGATTGCTATGAAATTTTATGTAAACAAGAAGCGCATATGTGTGTTTAAAATGATCTACTCTTAGGAAAAAATTATTTCATTAACCATGTAAAAAAAAATATTTTTGTAAAAAATTTCAAAATTTCACATTTTTAATGAATACAAATAGTTATAATGAAAAATCTTATCATTGCAAATATTTAAAAGTAGATCATTTTAAACAAACATATGCGCTTATTATCTAAATCAAATTCCATAACAGTCCATGCATGCGTTCTCAAGATACTATGCGCGCAATGACTTACGGAGTAAAAAAAAGAGCTATTTTAATTTCAACAATGCACAAATTCAGTAAAATATTAGTCAGTTTCTAATAGTATCATATTAAAAAGCGCAATCTATTTAATTAATAATCAAAACTTTATGTTTATGCATATAAAGGTTTTGAAAATACACTAATTCAAACTTTGATTGTTTTTCTCGATTTTCGTCGCGCTTAAAAAGCTACAAGACCCCTTAACTCATAGCACTTGCATCCACTTGACAAAACAACTTTTGAGACAAATGCGACCTTTTTGGAATGATGTTTTTGTTTGAATATGTTAAGTAAGATCGTGCTTTCTTTTTCTTTTTAAAACTTTCCAACCTAGTTGAAAAGAGTTTATGACTTCGGTTTGTCTGGCCGTGCTCTAACTCCTGTAAATATGCTCGGATTGCCCTGCAATTTTTATATGTTATTGTCGTTATCCATAGCATGTTTCCTATTTCAACTGAAGTGTGTAGCACTTATAGTTTTTTTACAGGGGCACTCAAAAGAATTCCGTTACATTACGGTCTATGGGGAAAAATCATTTGCGGTTTATTTTAATGATGTTATACAATTTCAAACACATTGTAATTGATATATATCATTAAGGTGCATTACAAGAAGCTTAATATGGAATATGCTGTGCATAGCACTTACAGTTACTTCACAGGGACAGTCAAATAAATCCGTTACATTACGTCTATGGAGAAAAATCGTTTGCGGTTTAATTAAATAATGTTTCACTATTTTAAACGCATTGAAATTTATATATAGCACTAAGGTGCATTACAAGAGGCTTACTACAGAATATTGTGTGTATAGCAGTCATCGTTCATTTACTGGGACACACAAAAGAAAACAATAATTCCTAGAAGTGAGTTTTAAATTGCTGAATGCGATTTTACATTTAACTCACTTTTTGTCTATTACTTGGTGTGTATAATTCTGTAGATCATATACAGGGCAGCACAAAAGTTCGCGAACACATTTCCGTTTATTGACATAAACTCCAGAAGGAGAATTTTAAACTGTGCTACGCATTTCCTAACTAAACTAAAATTTAGCATCCTATGTAGTATATATATACAAATCTATAGATCCTATACAGGGCTGAATAAAAGTATTCGGATATTTTTCCGAATATTGTATGTGTTGGAATTTCCTGAAATTACGTTTTTAAATATGTTATGTGTTTTCCAAATTGTTTACTTAGATGTTATCTTTCAGCTTATTAAACGGTAATGATTTGTAAAATTATTTTGGAAGCGTTGGAAAGTGTTACATAATCTATGCTTGACGCATGATTTTTCGTTCTTGTTTAATACAAAAATGTTTTTCGGGACATGTAATATCACCTTTAACTAGTGGAAGCAAAAATTTTTAACATATGGATATATTGATTTTTTTTATACAGGGTGATTCCAAATTCATGGTACAAACTTTAACGGTTGGTACATGACACTTTAACAAACAATTTTTGTATTGGAACACAGGGTCGGAAATCAGGGCGTCTTACTCCAATCCGAAGTCGCGTTAAGTATTTTTTTAATAAAATTAATTTACAAATAATATAATAAAATCACTTGTTAACGTTAAATTAAATTACTTTAAGCGGTAATTACATCTTTAATTTAAAATTCATTTAGTTAGATTTATTTTAAAATGTACGTGAAAATGCTTAAAGTTAATTTTCATGTTAAATATTAATTTCCTCGATGAAGTATCCATAGATCATATGTAAAAAAAAAAAAAAAAAAAAAAAAAAAAAAAAAAAAAAAAAAGGAAAAAAAAAACTACATATCGATGTATATCCAGAATCTAACATCGATATCAAAAATCGATATATTTTTTTGCAACAACATATCAAATATAGATATTTTGCTTTAGATATTCTGCAGCAATGAAAAAAATTACTAAATTTAAGACTGAAAAAAAAATCTTCTTTTGAGGAAAAAGAAAACTATATTATAAATAACCAAACGTAAATTTCTTTGAAAAATAAGATTATATTATCTAAAAGTATTTATATTACATGTAATGATATATTTCTGTCTTTTACTTCCCATTTATTTATGGGTACCACACCCTATTTATGAATATAAAAGTATCAAGCGTTAACCTTTATGGTTACATTTTTTTTATCGATGTATCGAACAAAATTTCCATTAAAAAATTGCAACAAAGAACGTTATGTTTTTTATACTATGTACAATATTAATTACACATTGATTGATATAATATTTGAACTCATTTTATTTAAATTGATATAGAATAATCTACATATAAATATTTGAAGTAAACAAAAATATCACGTCTGAACATATTTATATTTATATTAAAATCATTAAAATTACAGACATTACATTACAATTATATAAAACATGAAAAACATATTAAAATTGGACGTTTCGGATTTACATGAAAATCCCTCATCAGCAAAAATTTTTCTTAACGTAAGTCGCAATAAGTTCTAAAACATCGACACATAGAAAATACAACACTCTATTTTCTTAACGGTAATCTTTTGTAATCAGATCGAGGTGCAGCGACTACAGAACTCATACTTTCTTAGAAATGGTATACGAGAATTACAGATATACCTCTTAACGAAGCAGGTGCAATCCCGATTGAATACTCCGTGTTAATATAACTGTAACTTTGGCCTCGACATTTTGATGTGTTGTATTTTCTATGTGTTGATGTTTTAGAACTTATTGTGTATACGTTAAGAAAAATTTTTGCTGATGAGGGATTTTCATGTAAATCCGAAACGTCCAATTTTAATATGTTTTTAATGTTTTATGTAATTGTAATGTAATGTCTGTAATTTTAATGATTTTAATATATAAATATAAATAATATGTACATGTTAATTCCTGTTTATCCAATTATGATCATCTTAATTAATGTTATCAATATACATTCATGTTAATTTGCGTAACTTTATATTAAAAACATAATTTTGTTTGGAATTAATTGAAATCGGCATTATTAGATTATTTTAAACTTTGCGTGCAATAAATCTCAAGATTTTCAGTGTAGTTTCATTATATTTATCGCAAAATAGAACACAAAAAATTATTATCACTCGTTAATTCTAAATCATTTGAAGCTAATTAATTAAATTTTCTATCAATGCTATAAAGGACAAACGTGTCCGTGCATAACGCTGATATCATTTTGCAAATGGAAACACTTTATGATGAAATTTCGGTTTTGCGATTTTTGTTACTACAATTTTTCTTATTTCTAAACATCGCACATTTTTAGGGTTTCGTTCAACTCCCGCCGCGTTGTCTGTCCGTCACAGAGCCATTCTCAGAAACTATACAGAGTTGAAACCATCAGGAACTATCAGAAACTTAGAGTTGAAGCTTTGTGTAATTATAGCTGAATATCAGCTATAAAGCTCAAAATATTAAAATTTGAAAAAATCGTATTATTTTAATAAATAGAGATAAAAAACCAAAATTCTAACAGCCTTTCCCTATTAAATTTAAACATTTTTTGTTATAGCAGTTGCCAAAAATTAAAAATCCACAATGAAATTATTTCTACATTAATTAATTTTCTATTGAACGATTTCCCCGTGAAAAATGAAAATGAAATAAAATGTTTCACCAATTGAAAAAAAGACTAATATGAAATAAAATTGATTGACGTCATAGTGGTAATAAAACGGAATTTTTCAAAGATTTCTCAATAATACAAGGAGTATGAGTATGTGTATGTACACAAAGCAGATTAATATCACGTCATTAGAGATTTAAAAAGAAAATCTGACGTCATATCGGAAGTTTAACGGATTTTTCAAATGTTTCAGAATAATACAAAGTGAGCATTAATATGAGTAATAGAGAATAGTAAATATACGAGTTTGAGGAACGTATTGAATAATGATAAAAACCCGATTATGGAAATATTCGCATATTTTAACATTTTAAAGGTGTGCAACATGTTTAATTTTGAAATATATTTTTTTTAAATATCGCATTTAGTCCACATGACAGATATTATTATGACAGAATATAATAGCGGGCTTCGCCCGCTGGTTTAGATTAGCTTTCGGGCTGGTTTAGATATTCGAAAAAACGAGAAAAATAGACCGGTAAATTTTTACTTTATAAAAAACATGACTTTTTTAGGGGGTTGCTAAATGAAATTTATTTGGATTTATTAAAGAAAGGATAAAGTGTTTTGAAAGGAATATTAAACGAAACCCATTGAGCGATCTTCGATCACACTTACCCACTTGTTAAATTTTACACCGTTATATAGGGAAAAAATATCTACTTTCAAATGCAATTTGTTTGAAAACTATATCTTAAGGGTGTATTTAAATCCAAACTGCTTATTTTGTGACTTATTTTTAAATTCATTTTTGCTCTAAAATGCATTCAATTTGCAGGTTCTCTTATTCAGAAACTTTATAATGTCCGTATTGGTTGATTTTTTGATAAAGGCAGAATATATTTCAAAAACTGCTGTCAAAGTGGACATTTTGAATCGAATTTCCCGAAGCGATAGCGCTGGAAACAAAAGAAAATCATCGTACTGTGAAAATAATTGTTTGTAAATCAATTTCTAATTAATTGAATGAAAAATAAAAACACATGTCACTTATAAATCTCTTCATAAACCTACGTTGCGAAGTTTCATGTTTTTACTTTTAAAAAGAAGTCTGAAAATGTGTCAGAAAATTTTGAGTTGTTGAGCGTGGAAAAATATTATTTTTTGAATACCGCCTTAATTGACTGATTTATAATAGCATTTAAATTAAATTTCAAATATGATTATTTTTTAGGTGCTTTCGTAATTATATAAATACGTAACACCTATTGTCGTCGTCTGGTCCGTCCGTCTGTCTGTCCGTCCGTCCGCATATCACAACGCAAAAACTACCCAACCGAAAGGTTTGAAATTTAAGATATATTATCTTTGCAGAATTTTGTCGAGACATTTCAAATTTTATGAAAATCGAATCAAAACTTTAGAATATATTCATAAAAATATTTATAAAGAAATTTGATTTTTTTTTTTTTTTTTAAATCGGTGCTTTCTTGTTATAGGAGATTCCCAGGTTTAAGCGTCAAGTGACCGAGATACTTATTTTATTACAGAAATTAATCTGCAGACGATATAATTCATTTCATAGAATTAAAAATCATCAAGATCTGAATATTTATATAACTAGCTATAGTACGAACGCACCTCCTTTGTCACGTTTGACGTACAATTTCCAACTTGTTAAATCTATGTCTATCGCTTGCAGACGATCACAAAATAGCGATCCATTTGCAATTTCGACTATATAAAAAAGTTCAGCAGTTGTTTCCAGCTAATATTCTGTAGCGAAATTAAGTTTATTAAGCAATAAATCATATCGTATATTCTAATACGAGCAAATCTTGTGGGTGGTTATATATATATATATATGCAAAAATTATCTTAAAAACGGCTCTAACGATTTTGACGAAATTTCGTATCCTACCGTTTTGGGACACCAGAAAACCATTGGGCTAGGTCACATATTCGAGAAAATTCGATTAGTGGGTCATTTTGGGTCATTTTGGGTCATGGTCTAGATAATTGTATCTAAAAAACGGTTCAAACGATTTTGACGAAATTTTGTATCCGACCATTTTCGGGCACGAGAAGTCTATTGGGCTGGGTCACATGTTCGAGAACTTTCGATTAGTGGGTCATTTTTGGGTCAACGCGGGTCAAATTAATTTTATCTAAAAAACGGCTCTAACGATTTTGATTAAATTTTGTGTCCTACGAGTTTCGAGAACGATAAAAGCATTGGGCTAGGTCGCATGTCCGAGAAAATTCGATTAGTGAGTCATTTCTGGGTCATTGTGGGTCAAGATCTAAAAAGCGGCTCAATTTACACTAAATTTTGCATCCAATGGTTTTCGGGCACGAGAAGACTGTTGGGCTAGGTCACATGTTCGAGAAAATTTAATTAGTGGGTCATTTTGGGTCATTTTGGGTCATGGTCAAGCTAATTGTATCTAAAAAATGGTTCAAACGATTTTGACGAAATTTTGTATCCGACTATTTTCGGGCACGAGAAGACTATTGGGCTGGGTCACATGTTCGAGAACTTTCGATTAGTGGGTCATTTTTGGGTCAAAGCGGGACAAATTAATTTTATCTAAAAAACGGCTGTAACGATTTTGATTAAATTTTGTGTCTTACGAGTTTCGAGCACGATAAAAGCATTGGGCTAGGTCGCATGTCCGAGAAAATTCGATTAGTGGGTCATTTCTGGGTCATTGTGGGTCAAGATCTAAAAAGCGGCTCAATTTACACTAAATTTTGCATCCAATGGTTTTCGGGCACGAGAAGACTGTTGCGCTAGGTCACATGTTCGAGAAAATTCAATTAGTGGGTCATTTTGGGTCATTTTGGGTCATGGTCAAGCTAATTGTATCTAAAAAATGGTTCAAACGATTTTGACGAAATTTTGTATCCGACTATTTTCGGGCACGAGAAGACTATTGGGCTGGGTCACATGTTCGAGAACTTTCGATTAGTGGGTCATTTTTGGGTCATAGCGGGTCAAATTAATTTTATCTAAAAAACGGCTCAAACGATTTTGATTAAATTTTGTATCCTACGAGTTTCGGGCAAGCGAAAATCATTAGGCTAGGTCACATGTTCGAGAAAATTCGATTAGTGGGTTATTTCTGGGTCATTGTGGGTCAAGATCTAAAAATCGGTTCAATTTACACTATATTTTGCATCCTATGGTTTTCGGGCACGAGAAGACTGTTGGACTAGGTTACATGTTCGAGAAGTTACAATTAGTGGGTCATTTTGGTCATGAGTCATTATGGGTCAAGCTATTTTATCTTAAAAACGGTTCAGAGGATTTCAAATAAATTTAGCATCCTACAGGTTTAGGGAACGAGAAGACTGTTAGGCTAGGTCACATGTTCGAGAAATTTCGATTAGTGGGTCATTTTGGTCATGGGTCATTATGGGTCAAGCTATTTTATCTTAAAAACGGCTCAGACTATTAACACTAAATTTTGCATCCTACGGTTTTCGAGCACGAGAATACTGATTGACTAGGTCACACGTTCGAGAAAATTCGATTAGTGGGTCATTTTGGTCATGGGTCATTATGGGTCAAGCTATTTTTATCTTAAGTGTTGGTGACATTGGCGAGATTTGGCAGGAAAATTGACTTTTATGATTACCAATGCCAAAACACTTGCTTGGCGCCAAATGAAAAAATATCACCAAATTTGGCGAATTCGACGACATTTTGACGAAAAAATTGGCTTTTAGAATCTGAAGGAAATTTCTAGAAATTCTCAATAAGAGCCGAGATACATGATTCAACCAATCAGAGTCCATAGAACATTCTCGAAAACAGAATTCAACCAATCAGAGTCCATAGAACGTTCTCGAAAACAGAATTCAACCAATCAGAGTACATATGATAAGGAAAATTGATTTTTAAGATTACCAATGCCAAAACACTTGCTTGGCGCCAAAAGAAAAAAAAATATCGCCAAATTTGGCGAATTTGGCGACATTTGGCGAAAAAATTGGCTTTTAGAATCTGAAGGAATTTTCTAGAAATTCCCAATAGGAGCCGAGATACATGATTCAACCAGAGTCCCTAGAACGTTCTCGAAAATAGAATTCAACCAATCAGAGTACATATGATAAGGAAAATTGACTTTTAAGATTACCAATGCCAAAACACTTGCTTGGCGCCAAAAGAAAAAAATATCGCCAACTTTGGCGAATTTGGCGACATTTTGGCGACATTTGGCGAAAAAATTGACTTTTAGAATCTGAAGGAATTTTCTAGAAATTCCCAATAGGAGCCGTGATACATGATTCAACCAATCAGAGTCCATAGAACGATCTCGAAAACAGAATTCAACCAATCAGAGTACATATGATAAGGAAAATTGACTTTTAAGATTACCAATACCAAAACACTTGCTTGGCGCCAAAAGAAAAAAATATCGCCAAAATTGGCGAATTTGGCGACATTTGGCGAAAAAATTGGCTTTTAGAATCTGAAGAAATTTTCTAGAAATTCCCAATAGGAGCCGAGATACATGTTTCAACTAATCAGAGTCCATAGAACGTTCTCGAAAGCAGAATTCAACCAATCAGGGTACATAGAACATTCTTGAAAGTAATCCCACACCTATATAAGAAAATATTTCTGTCTTGGCTTGCAGTCTGTGAAGTTGGACAGTGAATCTCGCGATTTGTAAAACACTTAGAAGTCTACAAAACGATTGAAATTTTTGCCCTAATTTCGCAGTTCTTACTGTATATTTTAGATTGCTCTGAGCTACCAAAATCGTGCTTCCTGTTATATAGAGTGCACTGGATACCAGAATTATGTCCGCTGGACGTCCTACGAAGCGAAAAAATTTTAACTTTCAGCAGCAAGGAAGGAAGTTAGTCTCTACTGTGAAATCTGAAGACGATCGTAATGAACCCTCAACATCTACAAAACCAATCCGAGCAACCAGATTAAGAAGCATAGCAAAGATAGCTGAAACTGTTACAATTGTGAATAACTATCAGTTGGAAGAAAAGCTAGAACGAATGCGTTGTTTATTCAAAAAAAGAAGAGCAACGGAATTGTGGAAAGATCGTTCCAAGCGTCTGAAGGATTTGAGAAAGCGTGCAACACGACGATTGCAGAACGAAACTAAAGAATGCCGTGCCAAGCGTCTGAAGGATTTGAGAAAGCGTGCAACACGACGATTGCAGAACGAAACTAAAGAATGCCGTGCCAAGCGTCTGAAGGATTTGAGAAAGCGTGCAACACGACGATTGCAGAACGAAACTAAAGAATGCCGTGCCAAGCGTCTGGAGGATTTGAGAAAGCGTGCAACACGGCAGTTGGAGAACGAAACTGAAGAATGCCGTGCCAAGCGTCTGGAGGATTTGAGAAAGCGTGCTACTCGATGATTGGAGAACGAAACTAAAGAATGCCGTAGCAAGCGTCTGGAGGATTTACGAAAGCGTGCAACTCGACGGTTGGAAGACGAAACTAATCAATGCCGTGCCAAGCGTCTGGAGGATTTGAGAAAGCGTGCAACTCTACGGTTGGAGGACGAAACTAAAGAGTGCCGTGCAAAGCGTCTGGAGAATTTGAGAAAACGTGCAACTCGACGGTTGGAGGATGAAACTAAAGAATGCCGTTCTCATCGACTGGAAGAGAAACGGAAAAACGAAGCCCGTCGTCGTGCCACTGAAACAGAAGAACACCGTTCCCAGAGACTAGAGAAGAAGCGGCGGCGTGAAGCCTGTCGAAGAACATCAGAATCTATAGAGCGACGAGACGAACGTCTTGAAGAGCAACGACGTCGTGATGCTAGACGAATGAGAGCGCTAGAATATAATCACTTACGGACGTACAAGTGCGCAGTTAATGCAGACGTATCGTACCAAAGTTTGGGAAATTTTGATGTCGTATGTAGTCATTGCGGAGCCCTTCATTTTCCCGAAGAACGAGTTTCCAACCGAATTGGTCGAGATTCGTTTGGTGCGTGCTGCTTGCATGGTCGTATTGAGCTAGAACAACCAAAATTTCCAAATGAACTGGTACGTCTATTTTTGCGACTTCATCCCCATTCAGATGAATTTCACAGAAGAGTACGGAATTTAAATGCATGCTTTGCACTTGCTTCTTTTAATGTGGACGATGACAGAACTATAAACAGTCACGGCATTTATACTTTTGTAGCTGCTGGGCCAGTCTACCATAAAATGAATATGGCCGCACATCCCACCCAGAACGCTGAAGGTGAGATCGAACGACCGGAGTATGGCCAAATGTACTTTCTGGAACCTGATGATGCTGTTACAGAACGAATCAAACATCCCCTCAACCATGGTATCAGCAGAACCTTAATGGAGTTGCTGGAGAGAATCATTCGCACCCAGAATCGTTTTGCACAAGGTTTCATGATGATGCGAGAAGTGGAAGAAGAAGTCAACCAGCACGCATATACAAAAGGAATCGCGGCTCCGCATGTTGGTTTGCTATTCACAATGCCCGAAAACGTCGATTACAGGAGATTTAACATTCCTGTTATTAACGACGTGTGTGCCGTCATCACACTTAATGCCGATCAAAGCTTTCCTGAAAATGAAATGGTGGTGCATCAACGAGGTAAAGAGATCATCACATTGAAAAACACCGATTAACGCTTGGAGCCTTTCACGTATCCTCTTTTTTATCCAGAAGGAACACCTGGGTGGTCAATGCACATGCCACTGCGGACACCGTATCCAAGTCGTCAGCATCTTACGAGACTTGAATTGGCTCAGTACCGGATCGCTTTTAGACCTAAGCTGACCAGGCACTTACCTCATGGAAATACTATGACTGATGTCGATCTGCATGTTCAATGCCTTGCATTTTGGCAATACCTCGTCAACAATACCTCGAAACAATACCCTTTCAACAATACCTCGTCGACACTTACATTCGAGTAGAACGCGACCGCATTCAATGGATCAAAGCCAACCAAAAGAAGATACTAGCTGATAATTATACCGGAGTTACTCACTTCTTAAACGAGCTTTCCGAAAAAGAGAACGCCTCTGTTGGTGAGAAGATAATTTTACCATCTTCGTTTCCTGGGTCAACACGCTTTTTTACAGAGTGTTTTGAAGATGCAATGGCAATCGTTCGAATTAAAGGTCCGCCGCATTTCTTCGTCACAGTGACTTTCAATCCGGAATGTCAAGAAATAACAGACGCGTGCAAAATCTTACTCGCAGATGGCACAGTTCAACAACAGCAGCCTCAATATCGCCCGGACCTCATCACTAGATTGGCCAAGCTTAAATTTGACGAACTCATTAAAGACTTTGAAAAGAACGAAATCTTCGGAAAGGTGGCTGCTTACGTATACACCATTGAATTTCAGAAACGTGGTCTTCCACACATGCACCTGCTTCTAATCATGTCATCCAAAGACAAAATTCGGAACACAGAAGAACTGGACGATTTCATTTCGGCAGAAATTCCGGAAGACCCAGAACTGAGAGAGTTAGTCATCAAATGGATGATTCATAATCCATGCGGAGAGCTGAATCCCGAATCACACTGCATGGTTAACAAGAATGGAAAAATTAAATGCCGTTTCCATTTCCCGAAGGATTTCCAGCAGAACACGTCCATAGCAGACGACGAAAAACCAAAGTATAGACGGCGATACGATCCAAGACTGGATGAAAGTAATACAGATTTCTGTCACGAACTCGCAGTCTATCGCAAGGCGGCCAACGGTAAACGAGTGACTAGAGACAACCGACACGTTGTTCCGTACAACGCATACCTTCTTAAGAAATACAACTGTCATATCAACGTGGAGTACATCGGAAGCGTTCGTGCTGTCAAATATCTGTACAAATACATTTACAAGGGACACGATTACGCATCAATCAAAATTATAGAAAACCAACGGAAACTAATCTATAACGAAGCGGACGCGTACGTCGAGAGAAGATGCATCACCCCCCCGGAAGCTTGCTGGAGACTTTTCGGAAACGAAATTCAAAAGAAGAGTCACGTTGTTCAACGCCTCGACATTCATCTGCCAGGCCAATACAGAGTCGGAAACATTGACCAAACGCATGAGGATCTTGCAGATATCGGTGAAAAAGATTCAACGCTGGAAGCTTATTTTCGACATAACCAAGTCGTGAAACAAAAAGAAAATAGAGGTCAGTTGGATTCTTCCCATGATGAAATCGTCTACCGCTATTACTGGCAAATGCCCGAACACTTTAAGTGGGTAGGAAAATCCAGTGAGTGGCTGCCGCGGACTAGGCGACAGCGTGTTATCGGCCGCATTCATAACATCAATTTTGTTGCCCAGCCAGAATTGTACCACCTTAGACTACTTCTCTATCACGTTAAAGATGCAACGAGTTTTAACGACCTTCTGACAGTGGAAGGCACTCACTACTCAACCTACAAGCAAGCTTGCTTAGCTCGAGGCCTGACTTTCGATGACCGACAGTGGGTGGAAGGATTACGCGAATCGGCGATTTCCAAAATGCCAAGAGCCATGAGAACGCTTTTCACCCAAATTTTAATACTGGGATCTCCGGAAAAACCAAAGCTTCTTTGGGAAATGTTTCAAGAAGATTTGGCGCAAGATTTCATCCGGGAAGCGAGAAGAACTGGTGGTTCTGTCGAAGATGCGATTAAAAGGGCATATAGGATAATCGCCCACAAACTGAATACAGAAGCAACAGAAGGCAGAAATTTTCGCTACTGGGTGGATAAATTCGGCATGAATGACATCGATGGCTACCACAACGAAATCAACCAAGAAATTTTCTCCGCCGAAGAGTCGGCTGCTCTTGGACAAAACATGTACTGTCTCCTTCAAGGAAAACAAATAGAAATCGTAGACACCATCCTTCGGGCAGCTGATGATTCGAACCCTGCCACGAGATGCTTCTTCATCGATGGACCCGGTGGCACTGGCAAGACTTTCATCTACAAAACTCTGTACCACATACTTCGAGGTCGATATTTTAACGTAAAATGTATGGCCTTCACCGGAATTGCTTCGATTCTGCTTCCGGAAGGCCGTACTTCGCATAGAACTTTTGGCCTTCGAGTACCTCTGACCCCAGAAGCGGTTTCAAACATCAAACCCGGGACAGGAAAAGCCACCGAGCTCGCAAAAGTTGACATTTTTCTGATGGACGAAGCACCCATGCTTCCTAAGTACGGATTGAACAACATGGATCAACTCTTACGTGCCATCGGAAATAAGAGTTTGCCTTTTGGCGGTAAGATCATGGTCCTCGGCGGTGACTTTCGACAGTGCCTTCCTGTCCAGCCCCGAGCCAACAAGAGCGAGCTTTTGGACCTGTGCATCACAAAAAGCGACGTTTGGCGCCATTTCAAAGCTTTTTTACTGACGAAGAACATGCGTGTTAACACAGAAGAGCAAGAATTTGCGGAATACCTCTTGCAGCTAGGGAACGAACAACTTCCTACGAATTCAATGGACGAAATCGAACTCCCCGGAGACATCCTTTCAAACGGAAATCTAATAGAAGAGGTTTTCGGAAATTGTATAGCTGCTCAAAACTACGAAGCTATGAAAGACAGAGCCATCCTTGCACCTCTGAATGCAGACGTAAGTAAAATGAATTCGAAGACCATTGAAAGGCTTCCGGGAGAATCTATGGTTTACAAAAGCTTTGACTCAGTAAAAGATCAACCGGCAGGCGCACTAGAGTTCACCCCAGAATTCCTTAATACCGTGGACATCGCGGATCTTCCGCCGCACGAACTGAAACTCAAAACTAACACCATAATCATGTTGTTGCAGAACATCGACGTATCAGAAGGACTTTGCAATGGTACACGTCTTATTGTGACGGATCTTTGCAATAACATCATTAAGGCAAAGATAATTACCGGCGAGCAATTCGGTCGCGTTGTTCACATACCTAGAATAACACTGGACTCAAGCAAGGGTCAGCTGGGTTCCATTATACAGCGTCACCAGTTTCCCGTGCGGCCGGCGTTCGCCATCACCGTCCACAAGGCTCAGGGGCAAACATTCGACGTTGTAGGTGTGGATTTGAGGGTCTCCGTCTTTATGCACGGAATGCTGTACGTTGCTTTTTCACGTGTAAAAAGTCGTTCAGGCCTAAAGGTACTGCTACCAGAAGAAAGTGTGCGACGAACTAAAAATATAGTTTGGAAGGATGCCCTTTCGTTGTAAATATGTAATATAAGTAATGTAAAATTTAAAAATTTGTACATTGTTTTAATATTGATTATTTCTGTAAATAATACTGTTAAAAATAAAATTCTTTATGGTTATAATACAGCGAGAATTTATTGTTATACCGAGTTAAACACAAAGCTAATGTTGACCGAGCATAGCTCGGTCGTTCCCGCTGGTAAAATACAAATTTAACAGACATTTAATTAAAGTAAGCGCTTAAAACCACCGAAATTATCAGAAAAAGAAAAAACTTCTGTAAGATAACGAAATGTTTAGCGAATTCTTCGGTTATTAACTTCTGGCACGAGGCCAATACGAAATTACCGCTTTTAATAAATTTCAAAATTTCATTTGAATATATAATTGATATATTTAATATGAAAATGCTCTTTGATGTTGTTAGGAGGCAATCTAAAAAAGCTAAAAGTAAAAAATCTATTAGAGTTTTCAATTAAAAAAATAAGTGTTTTTCACATATATTCTCTATCCGGAAAGCCCGGGTTGGATGCTGTAGTTACTTTAATAAATGATTCTTTCAACATTTTCCAACAAAGTTTGAAAAGCGTTTATGAATTCGGTTTATCTATCCGGTTTATCGTCCGTGCTCTGACTTATGTAAAAATAATCGGGTTGCCATGTTATTGATATTTGTTATCGGGGATTACTATGACATGTTCGGTATTGAAAATGTAGTGTGTAGCACTTATAGTTACTTTACAGGTATACTCAAAAGAATTCCGTTACATTACGGTCTACGGGGAAAATCATTTGCGGAATTTTTTAATGATGTTACACTATATTTCTTTTAAATGCTAAAAGGTGTAAATTAGCAACATAATATACAGTAAAATAACTTTTATTAGGTTGTTGACATGTTTCGGCTCACTCTGAGCCATTTTCAAAAACAAATGAGAATATTCTATAATTTCACGGTCTTTGAAGTTATTATTTAAAATGCTGTCATTTAAATTTCATTATACAAATTACGCACGTTATCTTTTATTCTTACTTGGTTGTTTATTTTCATATTTGTAACAATGTGGCTAGAGTTACTCCATCGAAAAAGCTCGGAAAGCATCGGAAATTTTATCAGAAGATATTCGTAAAGACACACAAAAAAAAAAAAAAAAAAAAAAAAAAAAATCTTTTAAGGTGTTATTTTTGTTAAAGCCACCCCTGTTAATAATATCTCATCTTCTGACCCAGGTCATATCAAAATGAGGCCTAGTGTTCATAGCCGAACGCTTTCCTGTACTACCGAAAAAAAATATTTTCAATGAACATACCAAAAGTCATTGGACACATGCTATTATAGATATTTTTTTCACATTCCTATATAGAAATAATCGATGTTTTTCAACTTCGGTCACGTAAAGAACAAGTTTGAAAGCGACACTTTTTAGCGAAGTTTCGATCGCAAGTGCGTTGAGTAGCAATTCAAAACGTGGCCGAGTGTTCATACTCGGGCCCTTTCCTATACTGTCGCAAAATATATTTTCAATGCCTTAGAATAAAACACTTATGAACTTACCAAATTTCACTAGACACATGCTATTGTAGATATTTTTTTCACATTTCTACATAGAAATATTCGATGCTTTTCAACTTCAGCCACGTTAAGAACAAGTTTGAAAGCGACACTTTTTAGCGAAGGCTCGATTGCAAGTGCGTTGAGTAGCAATTCTAAACGTGACCGAGTGTGCATACTCGGGCCCTTTCCTATACTGTCGCAAAAAATATTTTCAATGCCTTAGAATAAAACACTTATGAAGTTACCAAAAGTCACAATACACATCCTATTATAGATATTTTTTTCACATTTCTACATAGAAATATTCGATGCTATTCAACTTCAGCTACGTAAAGACCAAGTTTGAAAGCGACACTTCTTAGCGAAGGCTCGATTGCAAGTGCGTTGAGTAGCAATTCAAATCGTGGCCGAGTGTTCAAACACTCGAACCCTTTCCTATATTGTGGCAAAATATACTTTCAATGTCTTAGAATGAACTTACCAAAACATACCTTAGAAAAACATTACCTTAGAACTTATCTAAACTTACCTCAGAACTTAACAAAACCTACTTAGAATGAACTTACTACTTATGAACTTACCAAAAGTCACTGGGTACATGCTATTGTAGATATTTTTTTCACATTTGTATATAGAAATATTCGATGTTTTTCAACTTCAGACACGTAAAGAACAAGTGTGAAAGCTACACTTTTTAGCAAAGGTTCGATCGCTAGTGCGTTGAGTAGCAATTCAAAACGTTGCCGAGTGGTCATACTCGGGCC
The DNA here is from genome assembly GCA_963931845.1 of Maratus michaelseni. Classification (NCBI taxonomy): domain Eukaryota; kingdom Metazoa; phylum Arthropoda; class Arachnida; order Araneae; family Salticidae; genus Maratus; species Maratus michaelseni. Next base: position 85,293,626 of record OZ007594.1, read on the forward strand.
CTTTCCTATACTGTCGCAAAAAATATTTTCAATGCCTTAGAATAAAACACTTATGAAGTTACCAAAAGTCACAATACACATCCTATTATAGATATTTTTTCACATTTCTACATAGAAATATTCGATGCTCTTCAACTTCAGCTACGTAAAGACCAAGTTTGAATGCGACACTTCTTAGCGAAGGCTCGATTGCAAGTGCGTTGAGTAGCAATTCAAAACCTGGCTGAGTTTTCATACTCGGGCCCTTTCCTATATTGTCGCAAAAAATATTTTCAATGCCTTTGAATAAAACACTTAAGAACTTACCAAAAGTCACTGGACACACTCAAACTTACCTTAGAAAAACCTTACCTTAGAACTTACCTAAACTTACCTTAGAACTTACCTAAACTTACCTTAGAACTTACCTAAACTTACCTTAGAACTTACCTAAACTTACCTTAGAACTTACCTAAACTTACCTTAGAACTTACCAGAACCTACTTAGAATGAACTTACCACTTATGAACTTACCAAAAGTCACTGGACACATGCTATTGTAGATATTTTTTTCACATTTCTATACAGAAATATTCTATGTTTTTCAACTTCAGACACGTAAAGATCAAGTTCGAAAGCGACACTTTTAGCGAAGGTTCGATCGCAAGTGCATTGAATAGCAATTCAAATCGTGGCCGAGTGTTCAAGCACTCGGACCCTTTCCTATATTGTGGCAAAAAATACTTTCAATGTCTTAGAATGAACTTACCAAAACATACCTTAGAAAAACATTACCTTAGAACTTACCTAAACTTACCTCAGAACTTACCAAAACCTACGTAGAATGAACTTACTACTTATGAACTTACCAAAAGTCACTGGGTACATGCTATTGTAGATATTTTTTTCACATTTGTATATAGAAATATTCGATGTTTTTCAACTTCAGACACGTAAAGAACAAGTGTGAAAGCGACACTTTTTAGCAAAGGTTCGATCGCTAGTGCGTTGAGTAGCAATTCAAAACGTTGCCGAGTGTTCATACTCGGGCCCTTTCGTATAGTGTCGCAAAAAAATTTTTCAATGCCTTAGAATAAAACACTTATGATTTTACCAAATGTCATTGGACACATGCTATTGTAGATATTTTTTTCACATTTCTATACAGAAATATTCTATGTTTTTCAACTTCAGACACGTAAAGATCAAGTTCGAAAGCGACACTTTTTAGCGAAGGTTCGATCGCAAGTGCGTTGAGTAGCAATTCAAATCGTGGCCGAGTGTTCAAACACTCGGACCTTTCCTATATTGTCGCAAAAAATATTTTCAATGTCTTAGAATGAACTTACCAAAACTTACCTTAGAACTTACTTAAATTTACCTCAGAACTTACCAAAACCTACTTAGAATGAACTTATGAACTTACCAAAAGTCACTGTGTACATGCTACTGTAGATATTTTTTTCACATTTGTATATAGAAATATTCGATGTTTTTCAACTTCAGACACGTAAAGAACAAGTGTGAAAGCGACACTTTTTAGCAAAGGTTTGATCGCTAGTGCGTTGAGTAGCAATTCAAAACGTTGGCGAGTGTTCATACTCGGGTCCTTTCGTATAGTGTCGCAAAAAATATTTTCAATGCCTTAGAATAAAACACTTATAAACTTACCAAAAGTCACTGGACACATGCTATTGCAGATATTTTTTTCACATTTCTATACAGAAATATTCTATCTTTTTCAACTTCACACACGTAAAGATCAAGTTCGAAAGCGACACTTTTTAGCGAAGGTTCGATCGCAAGTGCGTTGAGTAGCAATTCAAAACGTTGGCGAGTGTTCATACACGGTTCCTTTCGTATAGTGTCGCAAAAAAATATTTTCAATGCCTTAGAATAAAACACTTATGAACATACCAAAAGTCACTGGACACATGCTATTGTAGATATTTTTTTCACATTTCTGTACAGAAATATTCGATGTTTTTCAACTTCATACACGTAAAGATCAAGTTTGAAAGCGACACTTTTTAGCGAAGGTTCGATCGCAAGTGCGCTGAGTAGCAATTCAAAACGTGGCCGAGTGTTCATACTCGGACCCTTTTTCTATACTGTCGCAAAAAATATTTTTGATGTCTTTGAATGAACTTACCAAAACTTACCTTAGAAAAACCTTACCTTAGAACTTACCTAAACTTACCTTAGAACTTACCAAAACCTACTTAGAATGAACTTACCACTTATGAACTTACCAAAAGTCACTGGACACATACTATTATAGATATCTTTTTCACATTTCTATATATAAATATTCGATGTTTTTCAACTTCATACACGTAAAGATCAAGTTTGAAAGCGACACTTTTTAGCGAAGGTTCGATCGCAAGTGTGTTGAGTAGATCAACAACAAATTAGCAAAAAATTGTGATGACTTCGTGTCATAAAAATGTAAAATTTGCTGTTACTTTCACACTGTTCTGTAAATAATCTGTTAATTTCACGACTGATTTTACTTGTATGGCAATACAAGTAAATAATATTTAATACAATATACAATGTATGCATTTTCGTAAGCATAGACAGTAGTCCCTCGTTATATCACGCTCGTTAAATCGCTTTTTCTGATGTACCGCTCTTTTTTTCATCTCCCGAAAAAAAAAGCTCTATCTTAGAAACACTTTTTACATAAGTTTTCTTTTATGTCGGTTATGAATGTGTTTTTATCGTTAAATTTTGTAAGAACATTGTAATCAGCGCGTAAATTAACGTTTTAGAGGAAAATACGCATAATTTACTAGAAAATCACCACTTAAAAAAAAAAAATAATGCCCTTGATTGTATGGCGTAATTGTACCTTTCACTATTTTTGTCTCTCGCCTTGAGATATAACGATAGGCTACCAAACTTATATTCATAAGATATAAATGTTTCTTTTAAAAATACCAATTTCTTTCGCATGTGTTTTTGTTATAATGTACACAATTTTCAACGAAATTTCCTGAAATTTACAATTTGTTAGCATACAAGCGAAACATACTGGAATTTTAAACACTCTAAAATTGGAAGGAGTGAGAAGTTGACTCTTTTGGAAGAGTGAGAGGCATTTTCACTCTTTTAGGAGTGAATTTTATAAATATGCACTCTTTAAAGAGTGGAATTTTCCACTCTCTAGAAAGGAGTGAAATATCTCACTCCGTTGTCGAGAGTGACTGTTTCACTCCGTTGACAAGAGTGAATAGTTCACTCCGTTAAGAGTCAGATCCCCCGTTATCGAAACGAAACGCCTAAAATGAAATCCTTTATATATAGTAGCACGATTTTAAAAAAACTGAAAAAGGCATTGAAATAATAAATGAATCGATAGAATTATGGACAGGAAATATATTTTATGCTTTACAAATTGCAGGCTTTGCCAGTGCTAAGAACAGGGCAGGGAAAACAAATATTTGAAGTAAATTTATGCTTAGCTGCAACACAATTTTGCTTCTATTTTTTAAACAGAAATTTAATATCTCTGAATGCTAATTATTTTCCTCTTTATTTAAATAACCTATTCTACATATTTTATATCATTTCTTACCTCTTTATGAATATAAACAAAATATATTTATGCAGATTAAATTTTCTGTTATTTTTAGCACGTTTGAAATTAAAATGTAAAACATTCTTATGTTGAAAATGTTATGTATGAAATGAAAAACGTTGCATTTAATCACTGATTTTATGTGGTTTTGCCCTTTGAAAGAGCTCTTTTCAGCAGACCAAATGCACAATAAACTGTAAGAGAAACGTCAGGTGACTGGAGGAATATGTTGAAAGGTATAAATACAATACCTGTGTGAGTTTTTAATGTTTTCAACTAATACAGCGGTAGTTTTTGAAGAATGAGCAGTAGCTTTGCTTTGATGCAGTTTCACCCTTTAAAAGTCATTGTAATAAAGAAAATGGCATTTTTTCTGTAAATATCGGATGTAACACATTCTCTTAATAATATAATGAATTGATTGTAACATTTTTGTCCAATATTCTTATTTTTATTTTCCCATTGCAAGATAAATTTGCGATAGTCATAAATCCTTACCTGAAACTTCGTTTTCCGCCTTGAAATGGGTTTTTTTTTCCATCTGGTATCTTTTTACTATGTATATGTACTGATTTTTGGAATAGAACTTTCCAATCAATTGTTATGTTTATTTCGCACTAAAAAGTTTTTATATTATGCGCTTTGCAATCATTTTAGACTGTCGAATTAGAATACTTCTGTTCGGAAGAAGAAAAAAAAACGCATCTTCCCTTTTACAGCTTTTTTGCATGCGCAATCTTGAAATAAGAATAAATTTGAAAGTATCAGACGATAATATAAATTACACATAATAAGTTGTTGTCAGATTTTTTTTTCCTCTAAAATAATTCCATTTTTTTAAATCATTTATCAAACTTGTCTAAAAAATGTGCGAACAGTCTCTGTATTATATGATACAAAAAGAAAGTTTCAGTTTTCTTATTTACACAGTTGAGAAACACCGTAAATATTTGTGATTGCTACACAAATTTAATAAGTGTACTCGAATATCACAAAAGAAACAAAGCTAAAATAATGTAATAAGAGCTTTTTTTATCGTTAGCGGCTGTAGCATGCTGTAGGTATTTTTTTTCCTCTAAAATAATTCCATTTTTTAAAATCATTTATCAAACTTGTCTAAAAAATGTGCGAACAGTCTCTGTATTATATGATACAAAAAGAAAGCTTCAGTTTTCTTATTTACACAGTTGAGAAACACCGTAAATATTTGTGACGTCTACACAAATTTAATAAGTGTGCTCGAATATCACAAAAGAAACAAAGCTAAAATAATGTAATAAGAGTTTTTTTTATCGTTAACGGCTGTAGCATGCTGTAGATACCAGCTATTGTCCGAGCGCAGAAGTCAAGCAGCAACGAGCTCGGTTATTGGAGAGTGAGCGTGTGTGTGTAAAGTGAGTTTCTCTTTTTTATTCAAGAATTTTAGTCACTCCTAAGTGAGTGACTATTCACTCCAATCAGGGGTGAAAAAACTCACTCCTTTTGCAAGAGTGGATAGTCACTCTTCTGAAAGAGTGAGTATCCACTCCTGTTCAGAGTGAATATTCACTTCTCAGGAGTGAGTATTCACTCTTTCAGAGAGTCAAGAATTTCACTTTTTCCTAGAGTGAATAGTCACTCTAAAGAGGTTGGGCAAATTTTGACTCTGCGATAGAGTGAATATCCACTCCTCCGGAGTGAATAGTCACTCTTTCTTATTTAGAGTGAATGAATACTATTAATATTCGTTCAGATATGAGGATTTTTATTAAATACTTTTTAATTGCGCATTATCCAAAATATAGCATTTTTTAGGTGCGTTCGTAATTATATAAATACGTAGCACCCGTAGTCGTCGTCTGGTCCATCCGTCCGTCCGTCTGTCTGTTCGTCTGTTCGTCCGTCCGCTTATAACAGCGCAAAAGTACCCAACCGAATGGTTTGAAATTTAATATATATTATCGATGTAGAATTTTGTCGAGTCATTTCAAATTTTAAGAAAATCGAATCAAAACTTAAAAAGATATTAATAAAAGTTTTCTTTATTCAATTAAATCCTAGCGTATGTAATCTATATAATAAAAGCGCAAATTATGTGACTGAGGAAAACAAATACGGGCAAACCACTTCTTTTTTCATATGCCAGGCGGCCATTTTTATTCAAAATTATTTTTTTTGAATAAAATTGCATAAAAGTTACATTTTTAGGAAGATCGTTGAAAAAATTGTTTATTTGAGAGATGAGTTACATTAAAAAATGTATAGATTCTGAGATAAATTCAGTAGAAATTACGTTAACAGCCGAATATCTCAATCCATTAGAGTAAATAAACACAGGAGATTCGTTCATTATGAGTTATAAAAATATTAAACCATGGACGTAATCATTCGCAAAGCAAGATCTCCATGATGAATTTTGCAGCGCTGTCTGGTGTAGAAAAAAGTTCGTATTTGTAAACGTGGCATACGTAATAATAAAAAAAAAAAGGCATACTCATTTCGCCCATAGCAGACGATATCATTCATTTCACTGAAATAATAAGGATTTTTTTTTTACATTGTGAAACTAGTTATAAAACGAACGCACCTCCTATGTCACGTTTAACGTACAATTTCCAATTTGTACGTACAGTTTAACGTACAATTGTTTTCTAATTTGGTAGCCAAATATATAAAGCAACTTATGTAAAAACTCCAGTTGAACATCTAAAATTTCATAAAGATTAAAATTGTGTAAAAAATATATATAACATTTGTGTTAAATCAAAATCGAGTGAAAAATTCGTGTAAAAACTAAATTGAAAGTATCCTATTGGATCAAAATCAGTATTCCTACAAGACATTTTTGGCAGGTTCTTTGTAAATACACATCGAAAGTTCTGAGAGGGGGGGGGGGGGGGGTTCTGAAAATATCAGTCAGGGCTTATGTAAGAAAGATAAAAGCAAACCAGCTGCAGGTTTATCAATGGGATGGAACCTTTTTTTCCCTTCATTTCCCCCCTCCCCCACCGCAACTTTTTTTTTTATATTTTTATTTATTTACTTTTTTTATCACGTGTGGGACACTTTTCTCAAGGATATTTTGTTATTCGTTTATTTTACGTCTAGACCGCTCTTGGTGGGAGGGGCGATAAAATACCTGCGGTTAAATCGCAGGTTTATCAGGTTTGCGGACTTCCTTGCTGGGAAAAAAAAAAAAAATCTTTGGATGAACATAAGCAAAATGATATGGGGGAGAGAATATGTGAAAATACATTGTAAGATAAGTTTTGACTGAAAAGTCAACAGTAACAATTAAATTTAGTAGTTTATTTTTTCTATTTATTGTGTCTTCAAAAGTAAACTAAAACAGCTATTAATATAATGTAAAATACGAGAAATAAATATTATCTCAATAGTGAGGATAAGAAAGTATCTTTCAGTAATATTATAAAGTACAAACGTGTCCGTGCGTAACGCTGACGTCATTTTGCGAATGGCAACACTTGACGATGAAATTTTGGTTTTGCGATTTTTGTTTCTACAATTTTTTTAATTTCTAAATATTGCACATTTTCAATTTTTACAGCGTTATATTAGGAAAAAAATCTACTTTCAAATGCAATTTGTTTCAAAAAATGTATCGAAATTTACTTATTTATTTTAGCATTTAAATTAAATTTCAAGCATGATTAAAAAATATATATATATGTATCACTTGCAGACGAATACAAAATATTAATCCGTTTGCACTTTCGACTATATAAAAAAGTTCAGCAGTTGTTTCCAGCTAATATTCTATAACGAAATTAAAATTTCATTAAGCACTAAATAAAATACAAATTTAACAGACATGTAATCGAAATAAGCGCATAAAACCGCTGAAATTATCAGAATAAGAAAAACTGCTGTATGTAACGAAATTTTTAGCGATTTCTTCGGCTTTTAACTTCTGGCACGAGGCCAATACGAAATTACCGCTTTTAACCCCTTCAGGGGCAAAGTACTCTTGTAGCTAAAATATTGAAATGATTGATTGACACCAGGATTCATGAACGAATTTAATTTAAAATAAGTAAAAGCGTTTCCTCGTGTACCTTTTAAACTCAAAATTTGATTATAAAATTCTGGTGGCATTGTGGCATTTTGAGATTAAAATTAAGTGGTATATATAATATACCGGTGCCCTTGAAGGGGTTAATAAATTTCAAAAGTTTATTCGAATACATAATTGATATATGTCCTATAAAAATGCTCTTTGGTATTCTTAGAGGGTAATCTAAAAAAACATATTAAATGTAAAAATTAAGTTAGAGTTTTCAATAAAAAAAAAAAATGGTTTTCACCTATATTCTCTATCCCGGGAGTCCCGTTTGGATGCCCTAGTAACTATAAAAGAGAACAAAAAGGGATTTGTCATATATAGAATAGAGCATTTTTCTATCAAAAATCATTATACGCTGTACTCATGTATATAAAGCAGACTTTAAAAAAAACTTATTTAAACAAAAAAAATTGTGTCTCGTGTATAATGCGTACTATAGTATTTTAACGGAAGACATTTGAAGAAAAGTCTGTAAAACTCCTGACTCACAAAAAAGAAACTCTAATCTAAATTTTCGTATTTAATCTTGTATATTTACCATGACATAAAATATCATCATAGATGCCAACCTCTCATTAATATTCCGTAATATGCAGGTTAATTTGACCCAGTTTAACAACGTTTCAAACCAGAAAAATTATTGGATGAATCTTTGTTTACCCAATTTCAGTTTCCGTGTGGAATTTATTTAATTCCATTTCTTAAAAAAATGTCTGGTGCGAAATGTGTTAAACCTACGTCAAATTAACCCGCATATTACGGAATATTAATGAGAGGTTGGCTCCAATGTATCATAAATAAAATTAAGGTTTACTCAATATATACTTCATACGCATTAGAAATTAATTTTAACATATTTATTCGCACCCAAAATATAATAATAATAACTAATAATAACAATAATAATATTTACAAAACAAATGTTATTTGTATTTCATATCGATCCTTATAACCCTAACACAAACATACATAAAAGTTAAAATTAGTGTCCTAAAATACCTTCGTTTAGTCTGAGTACAGATAAAAACAAGCAGTATAGCACTGGGTGCAATATAAACCAGCCATTATCAACCTGCCGCCCGCGGGCCGCATGTGGACCGGTGTTCTTTAATATGCGGCCCGCGACACATATTCATTAATCTCTATTTATAAAATCAATTGAGATGTGCGTATAAATTTTAAGACCTTCACTGTTTTTTGTTTTTTTTATATATTTTCATGGGAAGACAAAATCTGCCCTGTTATTTATAATCACTAATTTAGAATTATCTTAAAACATGTTAAAGGCAGTTTCGTTAGTCAAAAGTTCTTTTACGCATAGTTGTATTTGTGCTACAGTGGTGTATATATTTCTTAATCTTCAACACTGAACAAACATTATTTCAAATTAATTAAATTTGCACTATATATTTCTAAAAAAGATTTTGCATTGAGATAAAAACTGCTTTTTTAAAGAAAATCACTGGATTTTTTTTTTTTTTAGAAACTTGGAAATGCTGCATTGTTATATTATTACGTTTATGCTTATCATATAGCTAATTGCCGAAACGTTAGTGAAGGCTTACTGGTGAGACCCGAAAAGTTTTTGGTTTCCGTCTGTTTGTCTGTTTGTCTGTCTGTTCCGCGATAACTGCCGTAAAAATGATCCGATTAGTTGATTTTTGGTAGGTATGTTGGTGAGGTACCTGGAATTAGCTGTATAGTTTTTAGTTACATTTGGTTCATTCGTTCGAAAAATATAGAACATTTCTTTTTAGGTCATAATGCTTTCCTATGGGACTGCAGACGATTTTCAAATTTCATTTTTAACTGAAATGGAAATCCATATTTGGATAATGGATTTCAACGTAAAATTATGGATGTTGATTTTCGATATGGAGGTTTTAAATATAAACAATAATTTTGAAAAATTGCCGATACATTTATTAGAATTGAGATATTAATTGTTTAAATGATTGGAAATTTTTTTTTCATCTGTTCCGGAAATATAAAAACTTTTATTTTCATGTTTTTTACAAATTTTAAAATGCATTTCTTTTTACTTTGCTCTTTAATTTATTAATTGCCTAGCAACGATATTTCAAAGAAGATAAAAATAATAAAAGTAACTCGCACTATTTTGTTCCAATAATTTATTAGCAAAATAAATTGTTTTTGTATTCTATTGACATAAATGAAGAATTTATTTTAATACAAGTTTTTGTTATCTAAAAAGTTGCATGAATAAGAAGTTCATAAGAATTTCAGAATATCATTGTATAAACCGTGTTTAATTTAACATTTCTAATTTCTGAAACCTCCGAAGAATTGTATATGCCTATAAATATATATGCAATAGAAAAAAATTAAATTGCGGATTGTAAGATGCTAAATAATATGAAAAGTGAGATTAAAAACAGTGACTTGAGTTGACGTTGAGGCTCCTGATCTGCAGATTTACTAGTTAATTGCCGAAACGTCAGTGAAGGCTTACTGTGGAGACCCGAAAAGTTTTTGGTTTCTGTCTGTCTGTTTGTCTGTCTGTCTGTCTGTCTATCTGTTCCGCGATTACTGCCGCAAAAATGATCCGATTAGTTTGATTTTTGGTATGTTGGTGAGGTACCCGGAATTAGCTGTGTATAGTTTTTAGTTACGTTTGGTTCATTGGTTCGGAAAATATAAAACATTTCTTTTTAGGTCATAATGCTTTCCTATGGGAATTCAGACAATTTTGAAAATTTTCATCCATTGAAATAAAATGGCGCATTTGATTAATGTATTTAATGTGTAAGTTATGAAAGCTAAAATTTATCAAGTCAGGTCTTAAATTATTCAAATTAATTTGAAATTTTGTTAATACATTCGTCAGATTTTTTAAATTAGGTGTACAATGTTTGGTGCAATTTTATACATCTGCTCTAATAATATAATACATTTCATTCTATCATTTTTTACAAAATTATTTTCTCATTTTTTACAAAAATTTCCGATGCATTTTTTTTTCTCTCTTTCATTAAATGGTTGCTAAGCAACTATATTTCAAAGGATATCAACAAAGGAAAATTCAAGTGAATCGCATTATTTTTACGCGAAGTTTTATTAAAAATTGCCAATTTTCGGGTTTTAAGTTTTTAATATGCTTTTTTTTTAATGAAATAGATGAGGATTTATTTTAACTACTAAAAAATGATTACCAAATCGGTTTTCCAAATGAAAATAATAAAAACGTTGAATGCGTAAATTGAATATAGGTCAAATAAGATGAATTTAAATTTGTATAAGTATACTGTATACACGAAATCTTATTCAATTTCAGCAATATATGATGTTTAGTAGTTGAAATATAACTATTATTTTAAGGATAGGATAAAATCTCTTGTACAAAGAGATGGTTATTCTAATGAAATGGAAATTACAAATACATTCAGACATATACTCAAGAAATGAAATAGCGCAATTACTGGAAATTGAAAATAGAATATTAAAGCGACAACGGGGGATTCAGGGGGGCGGAGACCCCCTGAAATAATGTTTTGATATTCTGAAAAAATACAGTAACAAGTCGTTTATCCTATCATTGCATAACATTGTGTTTAAGGGGATACTTCTAAAATTTCCGAAACTTTCGATAAATTTATATTCTTATAAATGTATAAATAACTTAAAAAGATTGAATTTTAGTTTGTCAAATATTATGCAGATAATGTTAAAAATTAGTAAGATTAATGAACAATGATTTTTTGAGCTGACGTTGAGGCCTCTGATCTGTAGATTTACTAATTGTAATAATATTAATTACTGATTGTAAGATGCTAAATAATATGAAAAATGAGATTAAAAAACAGAAACTTGAGTTAACGTTGAGGCTCCTGATCTGCAGATTTACTAGTTGCCGAAACGTCAGTGAAGGGTTACTGTTGAGACCCGAAAAGTTTTTGGTTTCTGTCTGTTTGTTTGTTTGTTTGTCTGTCTGTCTGTTCCGCGATAACTGCCGCAAAAAGGGTCTGATTAGGTTGATTTTTGGTGGGTATGTTGGCGAGGTACCCGGAATCAGCTGTATAGTTTTTGGTTAAATTTGGTTCATTCGTTCGAAAAATATATAGAACATTTTATTTTAAGTCATAATGCTTTTCAATGGGAAGTCAGACGATTTTTTTTATTTTAACATTTCGCGAAAAGAAAATCACGCATTGGGATAATTGTAAATACTAAATTATGAATATTAAATTTACGAAGTGGATATCGTAATTTAATTTGATAGGTTTGAAAATTTCCCAATATATTTATTAGAATTTCCAAATTAATTGTATAAATTATTGGGAAATTTTACGCATTAATTTGAAAGATATGAAAATTTTAAATTCTCATTTTTTACAAAAATTCCATTGCATTTTCTTTCTCTCTTTCATTAAATGGTTGCTAAGCAACTGTATTTCAAAGAATATCAACAAAAGAAAATTCAAGTGAGTTATTTTGACGCGAAATGTTATTAACAAGCGAGTTATTTTGACACGAAATGTTATTAACAAAATAGCTAATTTTCGGGTGATTTAATTTTTTAATATGCTTTTTCTAATGAAATAGATGAGAATTTATTTTAACTACTAAAGAAAGATGACCAAATCGGCTTTCCAAACGAAAAATATAAAAACGTTGAATGTGAAAATGGAATATAAGTCTCATAAGAGAAATTTACATTTGTATAAGCATCTTTTAATACACGAAATTTTATTCAATTTTAGCAACATATGATACTTAGTGATTGAAAAAGAAGTATTCTTTTAAGGATAGGATAAAACCTCCTGTATAAAGAAATGGTTAATTTTAATGAAATTAAAATAGTAAATGCACTCAGACATACACTCGATTAATGAAAGCGCACAATTACTGGAAATTGATAATATAAAATTAAAGTGACAACGAGGGGTTCAGGGGGGCGGAGCCCCCCTGAAGATATGTAATCTTATTTTTAAAAAAATACAGTAATAAGTAGTTTATCTTATCATTTATCCGACATAAAATTGTGTTTAATGTGATACTTCTAAAATTTTTGGACCTTTCAATAAACCTTATATTCTTATAAATGTATAAATAACGTTAAAAAATTTAATTTTAGGCTATCAAATATTATGCAGATTATGTTAAAAATTAGTGAGTTTAATGAACAATGATTTGTAGAGCTGGCGTTGAGGCCTCTTATCTGTAGATTTACTAGTTAATTACCTCATTGCCGAAACGTCAGGGAAGGCTTACTGTGGAGACCCGAAAATTTTTTGGTTTCCGTCTGTTTGTCTGTCTGTTCCGCAATAACTGCCGTAAAAAGCACCCGATTAGGTTGATTTTTGGTGAATATATTGGTGAGGTACCCGGAATTAGCTGTATAGTTTTTAGTTGCATTTGGTTCATTCATTCGAAAAATATAGAACATTTATTTTTAGGTCATAATGCTTTCCTATGGGAATGCAGACGATTTTCAAATTTCATTTTAAACTGAAACGATAGTCGCATATTTGAATAATGGATTTAAACGTAAAATTACTGATACTAAATTTTCGATATGGAGGTTTTAAATATATCCAAATAGTTTTGAAAATTTGCCGATACCTTTATTAGAATTTAGAAACTAATTGTTTAAATTATTGGAACATTTTTTGCATCTGTTCCGGAAATATAAAGCAATTTGTTTTCATATTTTTTACAAATCTTAAAATGAATTTCTTTTTACTTTGCTCTTTAACTTATTAGTTGCTTATCAGCCCTATTTCAAAGAATATCAAAATAATAAAATTCAAGTGGCTCTCACTATTTTGCTGCAATATTTTATTAGCAAAACAAATTATTTTCGGGAGATTTTAGTATTCTATTGACATAAATAAGAATTTATTTTGATACAAGTTTATTTCTTTTATCTAAAAAGTTACATGAATAAGAAGTTCATAAGAATTTCAGAATATCATTGCATAAACCGTGTTTAATTGAACTCTTCTAATTTCTGAAACCTCCTAGGTATTTTATCTGCCTATATATATGTATGTAATAAAAAAAATATATTGCGGATTGTAATATGCTAAATAATATGAAAGGTGAGATTTAAAAACAATGACTTTCACAGCTGACGTTGAGGTTCCTGATCTGCAGATTTACTAGTAATACCTATTAGGGACATTAGGGTTAAACGTTTGCCGCAGCAGAAGTTTTATATCACTAATTCCAAACAAAAATCTTCGCGGCATATTTCTACATCATGATGAATATAAATCTACTACAAAGTATATTGTTCGGAAATAGTGGTGTTAAATTATTTGGTAATATTTCTTCAATCCTACTAATTGCCGAAACGTCAGTGAAGGCCCACTGTGGAGACGCGAAAAGTTTTTGGTTTCTGTCTGTTTGTCTGTTTGTCTGTCTGTTCCGCGATAACTGCCGTAAAAATGATCCGATTAAGTTGATTTTTGATAGGTATGTTGGTGATGTACCCGGAATTAGCTGTATGGTTTTTAGTTACATTTGGTTCATTTGTTCGAAAAATATAGAACATTTCTCTTTAGATCATAATGTTTTCCTATGGGAATGCAGACGATTTTCAAATTTCATTTTTAACTGAAATGAAAATCGCATTTTTGAATAATGGATTTAAACGTAAAATGGCGGATACTAAATTTTCGAATTAGAGGTCTTAAATATATGCAATAGCTTTGAAAATTTGCCGATACATCTATTCGAATTTAAAAATTAATTGTTTAAATTATTGGAAAAAATTTTGCCACTGTTCGGGAAATATAAAACATTTCATTTTCCTATTTTTTACAAATCTTAAAATGATTTATTTTTCTTTACGCTTTATTTTATCAGTTGATTAGCAACCCTATTTCAAAGAATTTCAAAATAAGAAATGCATTTTTTTATCTAAAAAATTACAAGAATAAGAAGTTCATAAGAATTTCAGAATATCATTGCATAAATCGTGTTTCATTTAACGCTTCTAATTTCTGAAACATCCGAAGTATTTTATATGCCTATAAATATGTATGCAACCTAAAAAAAATTAAATTGCGAATTGTAAGATGCTAAATAATATGAAAAGTGAGATTAAAAAACAATGACTTTCAGAGCTGACGTTGAGGCTCCTGATCTGCAGATTTACTAGTTATATTAACGTATTATATAGCTTTGTTGTACTACTTTTGTTATCTTACTATTTTAATTACACTTTAGCAATAGATAGCTTTTTACTTTTTGTAATGAAAGCTACCTAAAACGTATCAGCAAATAATCTCAAAGCTTACAGTACGAAAGCAAAGCACAGGTCTGCTGATCTTTGATATTTTGAATACATGAGACCTTAAGAAGTTTTAAACTTAACACTTTTAATGACGGTGGGATATTATTTATTCCATTTAATTTTAATCCCAAACTGCTAAATTCGTGCAGAAGTTTTCAATAAAATTTTGTTTTTAGAATCTATGTGGAAAAACAACAACTTTTATTTATTTTCAAATCAATTTGTTCGTAAATCCTGGTGACATCCCAGTCATTTTACGTTTCCGATTTCTTAAATTTCTGACATTTCAGTTAATCACACATACGTATCTGATCACATATATAATATTTCTAATGTTCCCGTTTTCTATACACATACAAGAATGCACACCGGTAAATTAGATAACATGCCAAGAAATTTCGTATGTTATCAGGGTTAGGCTTTTAATATAGTACTAGCTGTTTAACTCGTTCTACGCATAGGAGTTCATGAATTTAATTCTAAAACCAAAATTAAAAATAAAAATGACAACAAACAACTTTAAAATATCTAAATAAGAAATAAGAATTCCCCTGTTAAAATGTTGAGTTGTTCAACTATTCGATTTAGAAAAACATTTTTCTACTACTGTGCATTTTTTTTAATGAAACTTCATTTATCATGTTGCTATGGCAGCAGACGATAAAACTATATCTTTGGAATAAGGGAATAAATAGAATAAAAAGTTTTGTTGATATTTGTAATAAAATGTTTTTCTTTATTTTTAAAAAAATATAATAATTAAGCGCAGTTAAATAGTCTCTAATTATTTGCATGCAAGGTAAAAGAATTATCATATTACCCACTACAGTTTCTTAGTATTGCAGCGTGGCGTACATAATATATATATATATATATATATATATCACATTGCAGTAAAAATTTAGAACTGGTTAGTACTCGTGCGATTACGGATTAAACCTAAAAAAAAAAAGCAAAAATTCGTCGAAAGCATAAAATTAAAAAGAATCTATTTAAAATTTTCGAATTTATGGTTCCAATCGTTCATGGGCCCCCTACCAGCAACCCATGTGCCAAATTTCGTATCCCTGTGCCCTGTGGTTTCTGAGTTTTTGAGGTTACATAGATAAATACGCGCACTTATTTATTTTAATAGGGTAGATATTCACATTTCGTTAAAACATGTTATTTGATTAAAATTTTCACTTAACAAAAAATTTATGAAAATAAGTATCAGCAAATAATATCAAAGATCACAGTGCGAAAGCAACGCACGTTAATTTTGGCTGATATTTTGAATACACGAGATATTTTAACTTTACCCCTTTGAATGGCGGTAGTATACAAGTTGTAAATTTCCAACTGGACGAAAAATGTCCGGGCCAGGATTCGAACCTGGGATCGCTTGGCTGAAGCCGCCACGCTCTACCACTGAGCTATCCCGGTCGAATCTGGAGAGCATAATTCATCCAGTTAACCTTATTGTTATTGATCAAAGCATCTGGTCTGATATTTTAATCAGCTCAACAGAAAAGATCGCAGGTAATGGAACTCCAGTAAACGCTGGATACGTGAATATCCGGCCAGATTCGACCGGGATAGCTCAGTGGTAGAACGTGGCGGCTTCAGCCAAGCGATGATGAATGCTTTGTTCCTGACACCAACTGACCACATCCAACGATTTAGTTATAGGCCGAAACATCAATTACGAAAGTTCAACTGAAATATTTCTATTTCCTGTCAATTGGAAAGAAAGATTTCTGTTTGTATGTCTTGAAAGGAACATTTCCGTTTTTAACATTCAACTCGTACGGATAAAAATGACATTTCCCGTTTATTCCGGGAAAATTTACTCGTTCTACTCAAAACAAACAGTCTCTAAAAAGTTAAAAGACAGAAATTTCACATAAAATCACCCGTAGATATACTGAATACTTTTTGACAGCTTAGAGATACCAACCATTCTTCTCTAGGATGATTTGTTCAAGCTCGCTTGTCATATTAGTTCAGATGTAAAACCTGTACTTGATTCAGAAACGGAAAAAAGAATCTCCATAATGTTTCAGTAGTTATTCAATTGTTTTTCAAACTGTTACAATTCACATCTTTACGATAATGTTTATTAATGATTTTTTTTTCATTTATCAAAACGGATTCAGAAGGATAAAATATCTAAGAAGTCTGACAAAGAAGAGTTCGTTTTAATTAAAGCAAATGAAGATTTAACTCATCACTTCATATAAATGACAGGGTTATCACTGAGAAGCAAAAATAATATTTGCTTCATTTTCTTATGATTCATTTTCTAGTGAGTAACCTTTTGACTATATTAGCATATCATTGACAGTGAATAATATCTGTCATAAAATTAATAATTACTGATCATTAATAAAGATTTGTAAGACTGGACGTATCTGGACTGTTGGCGTATCTGACGTATTTTCATGAATTTGTTTATGTACTTTCTCTTCCTAACCTTATCCATAAACCTCTCTGGTCGATATATGTTGCCCTAACCAGATATGTCCGGTCAGTGAAAATTTTAAAGTTGGTAGCCTTTTTACATGACTGTCTTATAACAACCTTACAAAACCGATCTTCAATAAGTGTGTGAGAAGATTCATCATTCTCAGCACTTAAATATTGCAGGGTTCGTACGCTTTTACCAGAATTTTTTAATATAAAATTTCTACTTAATATTTAAATAGCAGAAACTGCAAACGCCTCGTTTAATTGCATCATTTGTAATACTTTTCTACATTTAAAAAAGACGAAAAATTCTATTAAAAAATGTGGTAAAAGCGTAAAAAGCCTTTATTGGGGTAAAAGAACTGCGCCTTATTTTTCGGTTTATTTTATTGCTCAAAAATATGAATCTACAGCCACTTCAGTGACCTAATGAAAATATAATTTAATTTATTTCCATCTCTAGTTAATTCCAAAATCTGTAGTTGATCCAGAAACGGAAAAGAGAATCCCCATTATACTATTTCAGCAGTTATTCTATTATTTTTCAAACATTTATAACACACATCTTTATAATGTTTTTATTAGTAATTTTTTATTTATCAAGACGGATTCAGAGAAAAATATATAAAATGTCTATGAAATCTGACAAAGTGTTCATTTAAATTAAAGTAAATCAAAATTTAACTCATCATTTCATATAAATGATATGGTTATAATGGAGAAGTAAATATAATGTTTGTTTTGTTTTCTAGCGAGAGAGAGAGAAAAGCTTTTGACAATATTAACATATCAGTCACAGGGATTAATATCTGTCAAAAATAATAATTACTAATCATCAATAAAGATTTGTAAGAATGGTTTTACATATACTAATTTTCATGAATTTACCTATATACTTTTTCTTCCTCACCTTATCAATGAGCCTCACTGGGCGCTATATGTTGCTCTAACCAGATATGCCCGGTCAGTGAAAATTTTAAAGTTGGTAGTCTTATTACATGACTGTCTTATAACAACCCTACAAAACCAATCTTCAATAAACTTATGAGAAAATTCACCTTTCTCAGCACTTTAATTTTGGGGTAAAAAGGACTGCGCTTTATCTTTCGGTTTATTTTATTCCTCAAAAATATGAATCCTCAACCAATTAAATGACTTAATGAAAATATATTTTAATTTGTTTTCATTTTGTGAATTGAAAAATGCCGTCTAAATGTAAATTTGTGCTTATTGAATAATATTTCCTTTCGAATTCTTGAATTTCATTTCATTTCAATACATTTGAATGAACTCTTAAAGTGGATTGATTTTTGGATTAATTAGTTTCAAGAAAATAGTGGGCGTTTTGAAGCACCTATTAAAAAGCATTTGAATAATTTGCGAAAAGAGAAAAATGTTTAAAATTTTGAATGCTACAATCACCGGTTCAGTGCTAAGGTTTGTGATTTATCTAAAATACGCAGAGCTCTTTGACTTAAAAAAAATGTTCAGAGTAATCTCGCTTTGACTAAAAAAAAAATCATCATTTTGACTGTCTGTGTTTGAGTGATTTCAGCTCAGAGTAAGAGTAAACATTTTTGTTGCCAGCAAATTACAATAAAACTTAACAAATCGCCTTACTATCTGCAATATTTTTGAATTTGGTTAAGGGGGAATTTCAAAATTTTAATTTTTAATTTTTCTTGTTAGATTCACAAAATGTTTAGGCTGAAAAAAGACCCGAAAATGTGTTAATAACGTATCTGAAAACTGCTCAAATAAATGAAAAACCATATACATGTATAATGATGCGGCGATAGCATTTTGATATACTACACCCCAAGTCTTCAGTTAACTTTAGCAAAAACTATTTTTTAATTCCGGCACCGGAAAAAATACATGGTAAATTTTAAATAATTTAAAAATTCTCTAGACACGATATCGTTTTCCTTAAAATTTGTAAAAAACATTTCTAGGAGCAATCTTGTTATTTGAACAGACTGATTTCATGTATTACAAACAGAAAATGCAAAATGATGTGTCTTTACTGAGTTGGTTTTTTGTAGCTGCTCGTGCTACAGAAGAACTCTTTTTGACGTCTTGCAGATGTATCGTTCAGAAACATTTCTTTTTAGGTGCGTTCGTAATTATATAAACACGTAGCACCTATTGTCGTCGCTTGGTCCGTCCGTCCGCATATAACAACGCAAAAACTACCCAACCGAATGGTTTGAAATTTAAGATATATTATCTTTGCAGAATTTTGTCGAGACATTTCAAATTTTATAAAAATCGAATCAAAACTTTAGGAGATATTAATAAAAATATTTATTAAGAAATTTGATTTTTTTTAAATCGGTGCTTTATTGTTATAGGAGCTTCCGAAGTTTAATCGTCAAGCGACCGAGATACTTATTTTATTACAGAAATTAATCTGCAGACGATATAATTCATTTCACAGAAATAAAAATCCTCAAGATCTGAATATTTATATAACTAGCTATAGTACGAACGCACCTCATTTGTCACGTTTGACGTACAATTTTCAACTTGTTTGTTATATCTTTCATCTGTCTCTTAACATGTCTGGAATTCCCTTGTAGAAATAGGTGGTGACATGTTAAGTGCTCATTTAAAGTAGGCATTTGCGTCACCGACGCACGTCGGCTTCAAATCTAGATAGCCTCGGCGAGGTCTGCATTGTCTGGGACACGACTCGAAGTTCGAGCCGGACTAAAGCCGATTTTCTTTCATTATAGACGGAAACATCATGAATATGTATGATCTTTTGAAACACTTAAATGTTATGTAATACTAATTAATATTAATCATTCAAAGCAGTTTTCTTTCTCCATAAATTAATAATAAATCGCTTATTTTAGTCATTAACGTAATCATTCCATCATTTTTTATCTGCTTAGCTTTCTCCTTTAGCTATTTTGCAGCTTAATTGTTTCTCTCATCCGCAAGTAATGTTCTCTTCCTAGCAGGGGCTGAGTCCCCACTAATTATCTATTCTTATCGAGAACCGCAAGTCTGGTCAGCAAGCAACGTATCGTCACCTCTAACACAAAGTGCATCCAGCCTCCATCCAGTGTGAGGGTTTCAGCGCAATTGTGTGGCGCTCCTTGTCGCGTGGGAATCTCACACTGGCACCTCCACATCTCAAGTGACGTCATTTACGAACTGTACAAATGGTACAGTCTTACCTAAGAACTGCACCCTTCTACTAAATAAGCGGACTGTACAACTGGTGCAGGCGCACCTGTGGACCTCGTCCACCCTGTGTGTCGCTCCTTGTCGCGTAGGACCGCTGGTTCAAGCGACAGACCTTGTAATTTTTTTTTTGTGTCTTTAGCTCCTGCCACCTGTCGCGTGGGGCTTTGCCCGGCAGGACCCGCCATGGCGAAGTCTGTACTGCCACGTTTAATCCCTGCGTGCCGGGGAGCTAGCCGGGGAAGACATTAAACGCTCAACGGCTGGGTTCGCCCTCAGCCGAGTGGTCTTCCTCAGGCATTAAAATATTAAAATATAGGGGACAGCCGCAGCCGTAGTTACCTTTTTTTTTAGAAAACAGATATTATAAATTTAAAATTCGCATTTTCATACTAAACAATGTTATTGTGTGTAGTAATTAGTATAATATTTGTAGAACTATTTTAAGCATTTTTTTTTTCTAAACAAGTGAACAATTTACATTTTAGCATTTGTAAAATTTATACTAGATACTGTTTTATAACAAGTTCTCACGAATACACATTTAAGAGCTTAGAAAATTGAATTGGTAAATACGATTAATGCATAATTTTTTACTTCACAGCAGATAAAATTTTATAATCTATTGATAGGTAGCTATCTATTTTATTTGTGGCTGTTTTATTATTGCAATATAAGCGCTTATGTTGTTAACAGGTTCGTACACTCTTCAACGCTTCTTGAGCAAGGTTCGTTTCCAAGGTATCTCCCCAGCGATTTCAAGATAAGAAATTTTCTATTTAACATTTAAATTTGAAAATTTGTAATCGCCACGTTTATTCGCAGAATTTGTAATATTTTTCTGCAATTAAATAGGGCGAAAAACTTTATTAAATTTGTTGCTAAAACTGTGCAATCCCTGTGACTTTTTATTTTATCCCCTAACTTACACATAGCTGATGCGAGCTTTCAATTTATTATTATTTTGTTTTTAATCTACTGAAATCAGATATTTTATAAAGTAAAATAATTTAATAATTAATCACGCGGAATGAAATATTATTTCATTATTTTTTTGTATTGTTCAAATTACTATATCTATTTGACTTGGAAAATGCCAGAAGATTAAGAACTATATATACAATTTTATGAATCTTTCTTTTTATATTGGAGAAGCGAATGCAAGTGAAACGAAAAGTTGGTAAAGCAACATATATTTGTGGGAATAGAAAATTTGAGGGAAATACTGATACAATTTTTATTCTTTTATAAAATACAAGAACATTTTAAAAAACTGCATATTTCTCTAAATAGTCTAATATAATATAATTAAAAATAATGCTAGAGGCGCAAAATAAATGGAATTTCGACATACAATTGACATGAATAAAACAAAGGATGTGAATTATCACTTACTACACAGTGTATACAACTAACAGAGTGAAAAAAAAATTCCAGACCGGAAATCAAACACGGAACCCTTGGTATCCCGCACCAATGCTCTACCATTTGAGCTATCCGGACGACATCCAGTCTAGAATTTCTCGCTCTTATATTTTGGCAAGGCTGCAATTTTGCAGCACAAGATGGAAAGTCAATCATGAGCACACATCTTCAGTGGCATGCATGAGACGAATTAAATCCCAATGTCGGTGAATATATTTCTAATTAATATTTTCAGCAGTGCTGAAATTATGCAGGAAATTAATGTATGTAACAGGGGATGGGAATTATCGCTTACTTCACAGTGTACAACCAACAGAGTGAAAAAGTTTCC
Organism: Maratus michaelseni; assembly: GCA_963931845.1. Classification (NCBI taxonomy): domain Eukaryota; kingdom Metazoa; phylum Arthropoda; class Arachnida; order Araneae; family Salticidae; genus Maratus; species Maratus michaelseni. The sequence continues at coordinate 85,315,911 of OZ007594.1, forward strand.
TGACCGGAGATCGAAAACGGAACCCTTTTTAGGTGTGTTCGTAATTATATTAATACGTAGCACCTATAGTTATCATCTGGTCCCTCCGTCTGTCCGTCTGTCCGCATATAACAGCATAAAAACTACCCAACAAATCAAAACTTAAAAAGATATTAATAAAAGTTTCACATAAAAAAATGCATAGATTCTGAGATAACTTCAGTGAAAATTAGGTTAACAGCCGAATATCTGAATCCATTAAAGTAAATAAATAAAAGATTCATTCATCATGAATCATAGAAATATTAAACCATGGAGGTAATCATTCGCAAAGCAAGATATCCATGGTGAATTTTTTAGCGCTGTCTGGTGTTGAAAAAAAAATCGCATCTGTAAACATGGTATATGTAATAGGAAAAAAAAGGCATCTTCATTTCGCTCATAGCAGACGATATAATATATTTCACTGAAATAATAACGATGATTTTTTTTTTACTTTGTAAAACTAGTTATAGCACTAAACGAACGCACCTTATTTGTCACGTTTAACGTACAAATTCCAACTTGTTTTACATAAATAATTAGCTTTAAAATACTAAAACATTGAATGAGTCAATTTATAAACATAAAGACTGGCTCATTGGAAATAAATTTAATTGGAAAGTTTTTAAATTATAACGAAGATTGTTCACAATAAAAATGGCACTATTAACTTTAAAATACTGCAGTAATAAAGGAAACATGCAATGAAAAACACTAAAACATTTATTTTTGTCAATTCGTTTTAATGTAAAAGTGAATTATCAACTTATTAAAATTATATTAATAATAATAATAATAACAAAAAAAATCTTATATTTAATTTATTTAATAATCCATCCATCCGCATGTAACAGCTCAAAAACTACCCAACCGAACGGTTTGAAATTTAATCTATATAATCGTTGCAGAATTTTGTCGAGTCATTTCAAATTTTATGAATATCGAATCAAAACTTTAAAAAGGTATTAATAAAAGTTTTCTTCATTCTATTAAATCCTATCATACGTAAATCTATATAGTAAAAGCGCATGTCATGTGACTGAGGAAAACAAATACGGGCTAACCACATCTTTTTTCATGTACCAGGCGGCCATTTTTATTCAATTTTTTTTTTTAATAAAATTGCATAAAAGTTACATTTTTAGAAAGATCGTTCAAAAAAATTGTTTGCTTGAGAGATGAGTTACATTAAAAAATGCATAGATTCTGAGATAACTTCAGTGGAAATTAGGTTAACAGCCGAATATCTCAATCCATTAGAGTAAATAAACACAGGAGATCTGTTCATTATGAGTCATAAAAATATTAAACCATGAGGTATTCATTCGCAAAGCAAGATCTCCATGGTGAATTTTGCAGCGCTGTCTGGAAAAAAAAAATTAAGACAAAAATTCGCATTTGTAAACGTAGCATACGTAATAAGAAAAAAAAAAGGCAAGCTCACTTCGCTCATAGCAGACGATATAATTCATTTTATTGAAATAATAAGGATGATTCTTTTACATTGTGAAACTAGGTATAAAACGAACGCACCTCATATGTCATGTGTAACGTACAATTTCCAACTTGTTATTCCCGTTCTCGATATTTTTTCACTCTGTTGGTTAGGTTGTTGTTTTTCTGTCAGTTGGAAAGAGGGAAAAATTGATGTCGTGAGACCATAATTGCTTATAACTCAAGATGTACTTCATTTATCGAAAAATGCATAAACTTTTCCTTTACAGATCACTTCAATAATCATGCCTGTAAGTATTTGCGTTTAAAAATGAGTAAGAAAATATATCAGATATTTTCGTATTGTTGAACGAGGAAAAAAAATTTTTTTTTTCAAAACCGCCTTAAGAAAATGCTTACTGTACCTGATTTCAATAATAAATAAATAAATAAATAAATAAATAAATAAATAAATAAATAACCAAATTTCAAATATTGTTTTCTGTTTTAAAACAACAGGTAATTATTTTGGGTAGTTCGCATTAGTCCTATTCCGAAAATCTATAGTGTTAGAAATATATGTTCTTCATATTTATGTCATAGAATCCAATTCAGACAAATTTCGCAGGAATAAGTTATAGTAGAATTAAATGTAAATTTATACATTTGCGATGTAAGACATTTATGATTTCTCGTGAAATTCTCTGAAATTAATGGTAGTGTCTAGATTTTTGTATAAACCACATTTTATTTTACTTGTAAACTTAGTTTTTTACACTAAATTCAAAAGCCATTTACGATTTATATTGTTAAAAGCATATTCAGAATTCAGAATTGCATATAATATAATTTTTAACGCTACTGTTAATATTTTAATTTCAGACCGGAAAAAGTTTATTGGAAATTTTTTAAATATTTCAAAGTTTTCATCATATAATAACTTACCTTAATCATTAAACTGATCTTTTTCAAGTTCTAATCCTGCTGTTCTAAGCGGATTGACATATGATGGGGTTAAAATGACAGTGGAGTAATTCAAGAATTTGAAAAATCTAGATAATCATATTTTCACTGAATATATATTAATTTCCGTTGGGTGTGACATTCAAATAAGTCGTAGTTCACTTAGGGAGTCACTAGAGGGCAAAACAAGTTGTACCACTTAATGCAATGGCCATACGACAAGTTTCACAGAACTCTTCATTTCTCAAATTACTAAATATCGACTTACTCCACTGTCACCCCTAATATGTTAGAAAAATGTTACCTATTTTCCGAATCGACTCTTTCAGAGAGTTTTGCGTTTCTTTTTATTGTTCTGTCAAGTTTTTTAATATATTCTCTTTAGTTGTGATTTCCTGTCTCCAAATAGTGAATGGAATCATAAAAAATAAAGACTTAAGTACATTTTATTATTGTCGTTGTTATAATTATTATTTTTCCGACAGCCTTTAATATCTTCTTTGGAAAGAACCACCCTGTCTCTAATGTGATTTAATAATTTCATATTACGAATTTCGTTTTTCTTTAAACCACCAGTAGCGTAGCCAGGGAGGGGGGTCCAAACGCTCTGGATACCAGTAAAATTGTAAACTTTTCTTCCCTTCATTATCGCAGAAAGTTCTCCGATTATATAAAGCAAAGAAAACTGTACAAAATTAGTGGTATCTACAGCATTTGGACCTCCACCCTGGCTACGCTACTGTAAACCACCCCATCTATCTTTTCTTGGCTCTTTATCAAGAAATTAGTTTTTTTTTTTTTTTTTTTTTTTTTTTTTTTTAAGTAATACGTGTGTTATACATATCTATTTCATCAACTGAAGTAGAGGAAATGTACAGTAAATGCACGGCCCACTTCCTTTGAAATTAATATTTTGAAACAGAGTTTCGCAAATTTGTAATTACAATTATCTGCAATGTAATTACAATTTAATTGTATGTAATTACAATTTAATTGTATGTAATTAATTATAGCTACAATTACAAGCCGTAAAAAATTCTTGCAGCACAGTAGCCAAAACCACTCCCATGCCATTATTTGACGAAATTTCTGTGCTTGACTGTGTGGAACTATAACCAATTAAATACAATTAAATTGTAAATACATTACAGATAATTGCAATTACAAATTTGCCCGACTCTGGTTTGAAATGGCGTTTAAAAAAACTCGCACATTGCGGAATAACTAAATAATCCATCTCTATTCACTTTATAGAATGATTTGAGTAAATATTAGAAATTTAAAAAAAAAACTCGAAAAAGGCTGAAGAACGGTTCACTGAAGTGTCAGTTATGCCTTTCTCCAAAGAATGATTTGAGATATTGACACCCACAGTTGAAATACATCTCACACACACTTTTTTTATGACTCTCGTTTATTTAGGAGCAGATAGGTTCGTCTTTGTGAAATAGTATTAGATTCCTATCTATTGTATACACAAATTCTACATTTTTAATATATATATAGATACATGTATAAATTTCTGACACACAGTTGTTCAAGCTAAATTAATTGCCATTACCAATTAACCCCTTCAAGGGCGGTGGTCACAAATGTGACCACTTAATTTTAATTCCAAACTGCCAAACTGCACCCAGAATATTTTACGAAAATTTGTCCTATAATGAACTTGAATAAACGTGAAGAAAAGAATGTGCATATTCGTTTGTAAATTCTTGTGTGAATCAATCATTTCACCAGTTTGCGAACAGAATTACTCTGCGCCTGAAAGGGTTAAGATTAATATTAATCATTTAATTATTCTTGGAGTTACATGTTACAATTTACAATGCGAATCTTGACCCTGTTTACAATGATAAACTCAATGATGAAAGTTTTATTGTGCTCTTTAGCAGGGCTTCACAAATGAGATCACCCGGTTGCCACTGACGAGCAAGTTTTTTTATCTGGCGACCAAGTTATTTAACCTTTTGAATCCCGAAATAGCCGAAATCATCCCAATGGTCTGAAACCCGTAATAGCCCTCGATAGCTGAAAGAATATTCCTTCCACTAAGTGAGCTGATGTGCTGTCAAGGGGATGGTCTCTCTCAGTGATGGATGGTGTAATGTGTGGAGCTTTTCTGGACAGTACAGAAAGAGAAACAGGGAATTTTTTTCAGTAACTAAGTAATGTTCACAATGTTAAACAGAGGGGTGTAACATCCTTCGAAATTAGAATGAAGGGAGAAATCAGTAGTGTCATTTCCACTATTTACCTGGTGAAAAAAGGGAGAAGGAAAAAACGAAGTAATTGGGCTATTTTGTTGGGATTCTAAGCTCATTTAGTTTTTTAAAGCTTGGGTTAAGAAAGAGTTAATCTGTCGTTTTTCCCTCCCTACAAAAATTCACCTAAAAACACAACCTAAGCACAAACGGTATTTTTTCTCTTTCCCACACGTGCTCGTGCGCTTCAATCAGTGATCTTCCTCTTCTCTTGTACTTTTAACGGAAGAACCAAGTTTAAAAGACATTTTCCATCACAAGCATAGAAAACGCCATTCATTTAAGCTCTAGCCATCTAGCAAGTAATTAAACTGTCGGGGGAGAAGGGATGTTTCAATAAACAAAAATTAATAGTGTCAATGTAGTCTCTGTGCCATGTAAAATTGGATCCAATGCTAAAAAATACTGACTTCGACAGGAAACTAGGCAAAAAATTATAGAATTCAAATATTTTAACATTTAAAGCATTCAACAATCAGAATTTCTGGAATATGCCAGTTAATTCAGCCCTTACAGTTTTTTTTTCTTCTTGAGATACATAATTATATTAAGTTTCATTAGAAAACTTAACATAAATATTATCGTTCAAAAAATTCGTTCAAACAGGTTACATTATCGTTCAAAATTATGTACTATTCTAAACTATGTTTGTTACTATTTTTTTTTCTCAATTAATACCGAGGTATTTTTTACTGGCGACTAGAATTTTTTACATGCGACTAGAATTTTTTACTGGCGACTAGAATTTTTGCTGGCTGCCAGATTTTTTTCAAATTTGTAAAGCCCTGCTCTTCAGTATCTTTATAAACACGTTTTAGTGTTTGTGTATAAAAGCAAAAACATATGTCACTAACCTCGGTTTCATATCGACGGTTGAAAAGACCTACGGTATAGTTTTCACTTATATTGCTCCTACATTCACTCTTAAATATTACATAATTTAATTTTTCACACCATCGAATAAAAAAAAAACCTTTCAAATCAAATTTGTTTGAAAGTTTTAACTCAATTTATTGATTTTTTTTTTTTATGATTTTTCAAAAAATAAATTATTATTATGATACTTTAACCCTTTACCTTAACCACAACCTTACCTTAACCCGATACCTTAACCACATCGGGCCCGACTACTTTTTTTAAATTCAGATTGCTTGATTACCACCAGTTTTTTGAAGTAGAAATATTCTCCTTATTTAATGGCAGAAAAAATAATACGAGAATAAAGCCAAATACACTGTTTTTTTTTTAATTGTTGGGAATCAAGCAATTTGAATTTTAAAAAAGCAGCCTACACTGCCCGTGAATGTATCGAGCGCGACGATTAAAGGATTAAAATATACCTTAAAAATGAAAATTTGTTTGTAATAATATTGTAAAAAATAGATGAACGAAATCTTTTGAAACTTTATACATTAATAGTTTATAATATTAGATCCATACACAGCTTGATTTTCAAACATAAACTTTTTAATAAATTTCAACGCTTTATTATTTAAATACCATAATTAATATATTTCACATAAAATCCTTTATTGTGTAGTTATCACAATCTCAAAATATATATTAAATATAAAATAAAACTGTATTAGTGTTTTCGAGGAAAGTTCTAGAAATGGGATGTCGCTGATTGGCTTATTTTATTGAACGCGGCTTGAGTCAAATTTAATTTCAGCTTTGTAACGTGGTTTGTTTTTTTACTTGACAATTTTTTACAGACTGTTATACTATAATAAATTGCGAAATAAATCTCTCCTTGGCTACGTGTTTTAGTGGGTTTTTCTTTTTTAAATATATTTACATTATGCTATGTTATTTGACAGTTTACTGTGAAATATGAACAAAATTACAAAATTTTTAAAACAGGTAATAAACGCATTTTTTTCTTCTATTTCTTTTAGCCATTTTTTGTATAATTTAATGGGTTGTTTGTAAAGTTCTTTCTGTTTGGAAAAGTTGGTTCGCACCAGAAAATTCTATAATTTTATTATTAGACATTAATTCCGATATCTAATGCCTAATAATTAACCCTTTCAGCACCATATTCAATTTAGTGACAGTAAGCTGAATACCAGCTATGTTAAATTTCGTCAAAAATACAAAAAAAATTCAAAATACAAAATTCATAACGGAAATTCTAAAAGAATAATTTCAATTTATAAATTCACGAAAAGTCTGTCAATATATATAATACAAATTACTACTATAACTTTCTGGTGTGAATTAAAAATTTTGAATTTAAAGAAAGTCTAAATTGACAATCTGGACGTACGCACATTCGCCCTGGTATTACAGAGAGAGGTTTTCATGACGTACGCAGGTAAGTCGTGATGCTTAAGGGGTTAATAGCACTATTCGTAGGGATCAATAGCACTATTCGTAGGGACCTGAAAACTACTACATTAAAGAAAAGAATCAACCACCTTTCTAAAAAATTTTATGAAAAACTCCCTAATGAAATAATCGCAGAATTGCCGGATTATGACTCCTTCGAACCACATCACCGTAAAAGACCAAAATATTCAAGCATTATAAACTGTGAGAATTAGTGCTCACCATAACTGTAAATTTCTCTCTTTTCATTTTTACTTAGTATTTTTTTTTCCACGTTATAAATACCTAATTTCTTATTTAAAACTTAACATCTAAGCTATACCCCCCCCCCCAAAAAAAAAAAAAAAAGTATTGCTCTTTTGAGTGCCTTTTTTGTTTATGCTTTGCCCGCCTTTTCACCACCTGGCATTTATGTGCTGTTTCACGAACATGTTCCGAACCCTATTTTTTTACTTTTTCAACTTCCTTATTAGTAATTAGTTATAACTACAGCTATACCATTTCACTTTCTTCCCAATATATTTAGACTCTATCCTTAATCTCTTTCGCTTTACTTTTTTATTGCACATTTATTATCATCTTTCTTTTCTTAATTTTACATCTATCCTTTTCATTGTAATTGTTCCTTTATCTTGTAGCATCCCAACGGCTCAATTTAATACAAGACATTCTACTCACAATAGACTTGTTGTTAAGTTGTCTGCAACTCGGAAGCCCATTTAACCAACATCAACTGTTCGGCAACTGTTCAGCAACTGTCTAATAATTGACGGGCAGAATTTTACGGTATAAATTGGTTTTCCCAAACGGAAGGAACTTTCCGAACAACCCAATATTTTGGCAAAATTAATTGATTTAATGAATGTAAATATTTTCCTAAACATTTGGTACACATCGTCTAAATATTCTATAAATATGCAAACATTTCTGAATAGATAATTGCGCTTATTACTCTCGCTACATTTGACTTTCAACATTGGTATGAAAAGGCTGCAAAACTGCATCTTCATATTTCCAAATAAATTTTTTCGAAAATTCTGGTGTGAATTCAAAATTACAGAAACACATTTTGCCCCTAAAAGGGTTGAAGCTGGTACGTGTGCTTTTGAAAAACCCTGTATATAAAGAACCCCTTCATAGAATAAAAAGTGATAGGTTGTTTTTTTTTACTTTTGAGGATTAAAAGGTGTGAAACCGCTTAAAGTATTAAAAAAAGAACGAAAAATCATGCGTCAAGCATAGATTAGGAAATACTTTCCAACACGCCTAGAATACTTTAACATAACTTCATCGTTTAAAAAGGGGAAAATTACAGCTGAAATCAAAGCATATCCAAACGCACAACAAGACAGATTTTACAAAAGATGGGCTTTAGCAGCAGGAGACCTCAAGAGAGCCTTTGGTATCACAGAAAAAATAGGAAAAGACGCCTGTTGTGGGCAAAGAAACAACGAAATTGGTCACTTGAGTACTGGAAAAAAGTATCCTGGTCCGATGAATGTCGTTTTCTGCTCCATCATGCAGATGGCAGAATCAGAATATGGCGCAAACAGCACAAATTCATGGACACCTCTTGCCAAATGACAATTCTTCATTTTGGTAGTGGAGGAATTATGGTGTGGGGAATGTTTTCCAGGAGCACACTGGGTCCCTTGATATCTGTGGACACAACTCTGGACAGCACATCTTACCTCAAAATCGTTGCCGATCACGTACACTCGTTTATGGCTATAATGTTTCCTTATGGAGATGGCCACTTTCAGCAGGACAATGCACCTTGCCACCATCCTCGATCGGTCTTAAATATGTTTGAAGAACATCAATCAGAGTTTAACCCGCTTCCATGGCCATCTCAGTCTCCTCACCTCAATCCTATTGAACATTTCGTGGGACAAAGTCGAAAGAGCACTTCAAAGCTTGGAAACGCCTCCATCCAATCTGACCCAACTTACAGCTGCCATTATGTCAGAATGGACCAACATTCCTCTGCAACGATATCAGCAACTTGTTGAGTCCATGCCATGTTTGTCCATGTTTGAGAATAATATCGGCTGTGATCAGAGCTAAAGGTGTACCCACTCGTTATTAGAGGGTGCCTCTAATTTTTTGGCCACTCAGTGTATATTAATTGCATGGCAATCCGAGTATATTTATGAGAAATTTAGAGCACGGGCAGACGTGAAGACAGACAGGCCAACCGAATTCATAAACACTTTTCAACTATGTTGGAAAGTGTTTAAAAAATAAAATAAAAGAAGCAAAGCTTAACAAATAAACAATATATCTATGTATCTTCTTTGTTAAAATGTGATTTTACAAATTACTAACATTCTTCTAAATGAAAGTAACTTTCGCCAAATGAAAACTTTCTTCAAAATTTTCAAAATTGCTTTCATTCTAATGAAATTGCGCCAATACTCATATTTATTAAATCGATGCTCGAGGCACTGTTATCTTAAAACTAATTATTTCCATGAAAAATGCAGTTGAATATTTTGCTGGTGCTGCGTCATTGTGTCAAGTGTCATTTAATTTTCTTCATCTTTAGCAATGAAATTTTCTTTAAGATCAATCTGGGCAGAAGTCACAGTGTCGTATATTTTTAACATATATTCTACCACTATTCCATTTCGCCCTATTGTTTCCAATATCGGTACTGCGTCATACAAGCTAGCTAAATATTTGGTTTCCCGATTTCTCCCCCTCATGGCTAACAATATTTATACGTCTAAAAATTCGGTTCAGTTTGCAAATAAAATTCGTACCTTTAATCCAACAGGTTATACTATGGTTTCTTTTGATGTTAAATCTCTTTTTACAAATGTTCCAGTACAAGGTGCTTTAGATTGTTTAAAAAATAGATTGAATGAGTTTCACTTTTTTCAATATGAAATTGATAACTTGATTGCTTTAACCAGCATTTGTTTGTCGCAAAATACTTTTTTGTTTCAGGGCAAGTTTTATAAAATATCGGAAGGTTTAGCTATGGGTAACCCTTTAAGCCCAGTCTTAAGTGATTTATATATGCATTATTTTGAAGTTAAATTATTTAAATTAATACAATTCCCATTTTATACACGTTACGTAGATGATTCCTTTGCTTTACTTGATTTATTGCTTTACTTGATACATTTAATTCAATTTATCCTTGTATCCAGTTTACTTTCGAAGTTGAAGCTCAACAACATCTAGCTTTTCTAGATGTCCTAGTAATTCGTAATGATTGTGAATTTTTGACAACAGTTTACCGTAAACCTTTTGCAGTAAGTTTACCCCCTCATTATAGATCCAGTCATCCCCCACATAAAAAATTAGCAGCTTTTAATACACTTATTTTCCGTGCACGTAAAATTTGTTCAAATTCCGAGTTGTTTAATAATGAAATTAACTATATTAAAGCAGTCGCCATCGATCGTGGATTTAACTTGAATATAATTAACCGTATTTTATCTAAACCTCCGACAAACACTGATTCTGTTCCAGCTAATAAAGAATTTAAAAATGTTATTGTCTTACCTTATTTTCATAAAATCAGTGCACAAATTTCTCGTATTCTAAATAGGTTTAGTTTCGAAATTGTTTTCTCTTCAACCAATAAAGTTTATTTTTCCAACCTTAAAGATCCAATTGATGAACATAATACCTGGGGCATTTACAGAATTTTTTGTGAATGCAGCCTCTCTTACATTGGGCAAGACGAAGCGTGCTCTTAGAATTAGGCTGAAAGAACACCAAAATTATGTTTAAAAGCAGGAGTGTGAGAAATCTACAATAGCTAAACATTGTTGGGATTCCAACCACAGGTTTAATTATTCAGAAGCTAAAATTATCCAAAATGTAATTCAGTTATAGATCTCGACTTTCACGAAGCTTACCTTATTCACAAACATAGTTCATCCGTGGTGAATGATATGACCAGCACCCCTTTTCTTTCGCACGTGTGGAGGGATCCTGCGCAGTGACTCCTTTTTTCAGTTATTTCCGGTCAACTACGTCATTTCTTTGGTATACATAAACTCTTGCTTTAGCATTTTCATTCAAGCCAGTACTCGGGGCTATAACCGAGGGGTTCTTTGAACCCATTTTTATCTTTTTTTTTGCACTGAGGAAGGGGCTGGATGCATCCTTGAAACGGCCGTATGCGGTTTTTTGTACCAATTTTCATATTTGTGCGTTACAACGTTGTAATTGGTTTTGGATTATTAAGTGTTATTTTATTTTCTTTATCTTTAGGAATGAAATTTTCTTTAAGATCAATATGAACAGATCCTCAGAGTGTCGTATATTTTTTATATATTTTCTACCACTATTCCCAAATTATAATCTTAGTGATAGATTTTTCAACGTGTGCAATAGGAATGTACCACGAAGCAAACATATAAAAAATATAAGACGCTGCGACCCCTGGTATGAGAGTTAAGGAACATTTAGGGAAGGGGGGGGGGGTAGAATTTTTTTAATTGCTTTTCAAAATAGAGAGGAAAATCGTACTGATTTATTTAACATTTATGAGTTTTTACAGAAATGAAATAAGATATTATTTTCATGAAATATAAATAATTTTGAAAAATGCTTTTACTTTGCCGATTATTAATTACTTTTCTTTATATCTAAAACAATTATTCAATGTTAGTTTTTCTTATATTTTTAAATTGATCATGGAATAAAAATCACTGATAAATTATTCTTATTTATTTATTTATTTATTTATTTATTTGGCGATTAAAAGGTTTGAATGCTATAAAATAACCAAATCTTACAAATAAAACTATATTTCAATATATCTTATTTATTAATATGTGTTTTTACAAATTACTAACATCACTTTGAAATAAATAATTCTCGTCAGTTTTAAAATTTTTTTAATTAATTTCATGTTACTGTAATTTAGCCAGTATTCATATTTATTAAATTGATGTTTGGAGTATTAGTATATTAAACTAATTATTTTAGAGGAGTATTTTGTGGTTATTGCGTCATTTTTTGAAGTCTTTTTATTTTATTTTATTTTATTTATCTTTAGGAATGAAATTTACTTGAAGATCAATATTAGAGTTGGGAAATGTTCAGGATATGTGAAAAATTGCTTTTTAAAATAGCTAAGGAAAGAACAGACTGATTTGTTTAGCTTTTATGCGCTGATATAGAAACTAAATTATACGACAACTGTTAATGATGTCGGAAAATAATTTTACTTTCCTGTTTATTTATTAATTTAATTTAATTTAATTTAATTTAAATTTATATTTATTCTATTATATTTATTATATTTTATTTTATTTTATTTATATTTAATTTTAATACAAACAGTAAATGATAGTTTTCTTGTATTTTAAGAAACCACCACGAAATAAAAATCATTGATAAATTATTTTTTATTTTTATTTTTAATTAATTAATTAATTAATTTTGTAGATTAAACGGTCTGAATCCTATAAAAGAATCAAAACTTACATATAAAAACATATTTTTATTTAACTTCTTCACTAATATGTGATTTACAAATTACTAACATTACTTTGAAGCAAATAATTCTCGTCACTTTCAAAATTTTATAAATTAATATCATGTTAATGAAATTGCGCCAGTATTCATATTTATTAAATTGATGTTTGGAGTATTATTATCTTAAACTAATTAATTTAGAGGAGTATTTTGAGGCTACTGCGAAATTCTACAGAGTATTTTTTAATTTAATTTTCTTTATCTTTAGGAATGAAGTTTACTTAAAATCAATATGAGAGTTGGGAAACTTTCAGTAAATGTGTAAGATTGCTTTTCAAAAAGCTGAGGAAAATCGGACTGGTTTGTTTATCCTTTATGTGCTGCTAGAGAAATAAAATACAAGGTTTATTTTTATACATCAACAGTTAATGACGTTGGAAAACAATTTTACTTTACTGCTTATTCATTATTTTTCGTTTATATTTAATTTTAATACAAGTATAAAATGGTAGTTTTATTGTATTTTAAAAACCACCACAGAATAACAATCATTGATAAATTATTTTATATTTTTTGTTTTTATTTTTAATTAATTAATTAATTAATTAATTTGAAGATTAAACGGTCTAAATTCTACAAAAGAACCAAAACTTACAAATAAAACCATATTTCGATTTATTTTCTTTACTAATTATGTAATTTAGAAATTAGTAACATTAATTTAAAACATATAATGCTTCTCACTTTCAAAAATTTCAAAATTTATTTTATGATAATTAAATTGCGCCAGAATTAATATTTATAAAATTCATCAATACAATCAGAATTCAATCAGAAGAAAATATTTTAGGTCCGTTTTCCGCTGAAATAATTAGTTTTTAAATTAAAAAAATATATACTTATAGTACCTAAATAAACGGGAAAACTGGTGCAATTTCACTGAAATGAAATGTACTATTGTTTTAAAGATTTTATTTTAACGATGATTATTTGCATTAAAAGTTAAACGACTTAAAAAAAGAAAGTTTTATTCCATATTTGTACTTAGAATGCGAAAGAAAATGAAAGAAAAAAAATATTTGAAAGAATGATTTAATTAAAAAATATATTCATATACTTTTCCTGCTGAAATATTTTGTTTTAAATAAAAATGCATCAAGCCTTTAAATAATAAACCAGAAACACTGATGCAAATTCTTTGAAATGAAAATTTAAAATGGTTATTTAATTAAACGAGGATTATTTGCATGAAAAGTTTTACAGCTTTTAAATTATGTATTTCTTTTAAATGCTAAAAGGTGTAAATTAACAATTATTAACTTCTATGTTGTTAATTTACACCTTAATTTACACCTTAAAAGAAATATATTATTACAAGGTGTTATAATTTATTATATTGTTATACAAATATCCAAGCTTTAATCAAAAAGTCGAAGTACTTTTTTTTTTTTTTTTTTTTTTTTTTTAGATTTTTTAAATTCAAATATCGGTCAAATTGTGACTTCACAATGTAAAGACATTTTTGTTAAATTTATTATGTGAACTTCACTGAGCTTAACAATTTTAATTTCTTTAGAATTTTTTAAAGTATCGACTTTTGATAACACAGAACGTATCAGACACATGTAACTAACTATTCGTATTTATAAATTGTCGTTGCATTAAAATATGGTAAACAGCAGAAATATGGAGTCTATAGATGACTATATTGATTAAAAAAACATTTCAAATATTATGCAATAAATTAATTAATGAAGCAAAATTTATGAAAAATGGAATTAATGTAAAAACGAATAATTGGTACGAACAGTAGGAAAAACAGAGTAAGTAGTAATAATAGTTGGTTATGTAAAATATTCAACTTTAAATAAAGTTTTAATTCTCATTTTAAAAGTGCATAAATAGCAGAAACAAAATAAATTATACAGTGACTGTACGTAATGATAAAGCATAATTTCCTATCTTACGGGGAATAAACTATATAGTCACAGTATTCAGTAATTACGTATTTCAAAAATATTTATAAATTCTTTTTCCATTTAAAAAAAAAAATGTAATTAAAACTAATACGTGTAAAGAAAACAGATTAAAACAATAATTTAATATGTTTTCTTTGCATATTTATTTTATAAAAACGGTGTTTTGTACAGCTTGACCTCAAATAGTTTAAGAGTTTTAAAAATTTAATAATAATAAGGACTGACAGCTATTGTGGTAATTCTTACAAGAGAAAAACGTGTGAAGTATTATCACCAATATTATCACAGATAGATGGCGCTGCAACGTCTCAAACTGCCATACTGCTCAAAATGACCTTGCAATTTCAAAACGCATTTTTTTCTCTTTCTACAGCTAACAGAACAAAAATTAAAGGTTAGGGGAACTTTGTTCCATTTTTATGCTTTTGTTCGAGCGTTCTAGCAGTTTGCATAGAATTCAGAGAATAAATAGAGATGAAATGTTTACGTTTGGCGTGACGCTGAAAATGCAACCCTAAAGTCGGCCCAAACAACTGACGGCTTGCTTAGAAAACCTCTCCCCGTCCAATGAATCCAGCTCTTGTTCCACGTGCAGCCACTCTCCGACCAATGAAGAAGCTTGTTTGGGCCTAATAATTTGAGCGATAACCGGCTTCATATTGCAAGCCGATTTTACGGTTCACTGCCTCTCTATTCTTTCTCGTTACTCTTTGAGGAGTTTAAGGCAATGAAGCGCCATCTGTCGGTGATAGTTGAAACTAAAGATAGTAAAAATATAGTAAAGAAATTCCACTTCACACGCTAATTTCCTGCAAGAAACACTTCAATAGCTTCCACCGTTTACCTTTTATTAAAATTTTAAAACGTTTTCATTCCATTTTATGACACCCTGTAAATTGCTGATTCCTTTTCATACGAACAACTTTCATTAAATTAAAATCATTTTCAAAATCATCTAATTAATTTTAGTTCAAATGAATTTGTGAAATTGTTCGTATTTATTAATTACGCTATACATTAAAACAGTGTTTTAGAGTGTTTATTACAAGTTAATAACATCATTTTAATGGAAACAAACTTTGTTAAATTAAAGCATATTTTTAAATTTAATTTTTCCAACAAGCATGTGGCATTATTAGTATTTATTAATCATACTACATAACAAAGTAGTATTTTATAACATCTTTTATTTGTAAAATTCTTTTATTACTACGGTATTTTATGAGTTAATAACGTATTTTAATGAGAACAATCTTTTTTTAAAACCTTTCTTAATTTTCTGCGTTTTATTTAATTCCAAACTAACTTATGCCCGTATTCGTGTTTATAAATGGAACTATCTCAATTCATTATTTATTTTAAAACTAATTATTTCAGTAGAAAATGCCTGTAAATATTATTTGCCAGTTAAATCATTTCATTGATTATTGTTTGAAATTTTACTTACATATTTTTTTCTTAATCTCTGCGAATGAAATTTGCTTTTAAATCAATATGGAAGAGAAAATTAGAGTTCATTAGAAAAATGTTTGAACTTATTGCCTTCGAGCATTTTTTCTATGAAAATGAAATATATGCAATTATTATTACTTTAATAAACTGATAATGCACTAATGCATAAAAACAAACCCACAAAACAATATTTTAATAAATTTTATTTAACATGTTTCGTTTATTACCACGAGGTTTTACAACTTAATAACACCATTTTAATGTAAACAAGCTCTCTTAAATAAATATATTTAACAAAATATGCCATTTTAATTTAATTCCAGTACTTGTGTTTTTTTTAAATACTCGCCAATGTATTGTTTTTATTTTTTAAGCTAAATATTTCTGTAAAAATGCGAATACATAATATAGTTAAGCTATATAATTTGTTTGAAGTTTTCCTAATTTTTATTTTTATAGCTTAAGAAGTAAAATTTATTTTAATATCAGTATGAAGAGAATTACAGATTATAAAGAAAATGTTCGAAAATTGTTGCCGTTCCCGCAAATGTTTCTTCAGACTACTGAAGCAAATTCAAGTTTCATGATATTGTGTTTTATGATATGTAATGAAAATTAAGTATACGATTTATGATTATTATTATTGTTATTATTATTATTATTATTATTATTATTATTACTTTAATAAACTGATAATTCTTTATTCTAGAGGTTCTGCTCACATAGCTGGTAGACAGGAAGTGCTAGGCTCGAACCAGTGTCATGTATGAGTCGGATTGTACCCTACTCAAACTCGAAAACTCTGCTTTAAGTCAACCCGAAATCCGACCCAAACCCGATAAAAAAAAATTTATCCAACCCGAAATCCATGTTTTAATGCAATTATCAAAAAGTAATCTATAATTATATCTCTACAGTGTGTCCCAAAAGTTTATAGACAACGGAACAATTGAAAAAAAAGGAGTAACAATTAAAAAAAAATTACAATTATAAATAATATCAAAACAATAATAATACTCAAAAATAATATCACGCAATCGCAGACTTTGTGAGAAAAATTAAAACTTAAATTATACTGTCACAAAAGTTTATAGACATTTTTTTTCTTTAGTTTTTTGAGTTTACAGACTGTTTTTTTTTTTTTCCTTTAACGCTCAAATTTTAGGCTGTTTTTTCTAATCACTTCAAAAACTCGATCAGATATACTCAAAACAAGAGTTTGAAGAAATACTGGATAGATAATACTGGAAGAATAACCTCTTGAGTCTTGGGTACCCAAATGGGTTCCTAGATTCTTTTGCTCATAAAAACTAAAATGATTGATATTTTTACATTTTAACTTCACTTCTATAAAGTTGAATGCTTTTGCTTTAAAATGAAACCAATAAATGGCAGCACCGATGTCGATTTCCTTATAAAATAAATGTTATTTTAACCTGAGTTTGCAAAATGCTTTCGAAACAGTGCATCCAAGAAAGTAGGTAATTTTCACAATTCTTTAACTTAAAAACTTTATAATAAAAAAAAATAAGAATTTACAGATTGTTCACTTATTTAAAGCTGTTTTTTTTTATTGTGTAATTTTAGGTTATTGATAGTTAAATTGATTTTTTTTTGGGGGGGGGGGCTAGTAATTTTATGTTCATATTTGTGAACCTAACTTACAAGTCCCCTAAAACAATAGATTTCAAAAAAATATATTTTTTGTCATCTAGGATGTCATTTTGTTTGTTTAAAAGCAAAGAATGAGTATTTGTACTATTATTTTAACTTCGGGTCTTAAGAGGTTAAAGAAAACCAACATCGCTCAATTTTGCAGCTTTAGATCGTGAAGCATTGCAAATTGACGCCCATTAGCACGTCTCTCTCAACTTGATATTCCCCCAATGTTTTCGATTGGATTCAGGTCAGGACAGATGGCTGCCCAGTCCATAACAGTTACTCAGTTTTGTCTAAATCATTGTATTGAAGAGTTGGACACGTGAATGGAGCAATTCTCCTACTGATATATACATTTGTCCCCACCTAGCAACTTTCCAAATGGAAGTAACTGTACTTCAAGCGTTTTCTGGTAATCTTTGGAACATTGGCGAATTTTCAAAAAAGCAATATCGATTGTTTCATTATAAGAAAATGCTCCCCACACCATGAGTGAAACCCTCCTTGTTGTCTGCTGAAAAAGTTCGTAGTTCCTTCAAATATCGTGCCAGTAATATGTCCAACCACCGGGGCTATCTAAATTAACTTTCTTTTCATCACTGAAAAGAACACTCAACCATTCATCTGTCCAATTCATTTGATTTCGGGCCCACTGAACACGAGCGCCTTTATGCCGTTTTGTAAACTTTGGCGAACGACGTATTTTGCGATAATTCAGAAATGTTCTTGCTTGCAGCCGTCGATGGACCGTGGATTTTGATGCTGGAATGCTTACCTATTTAGAAGACATGTTGTGGATTGAAACTAATCTCAAAATCTCTCTGTGTAGACGTTTAGTTGTTTTCTTTGGTCGTCCAGAACGGGATTTTGTTACAAAATTGTCATCCTTTGACAGAATTCGGCAAATACCAATCCTGCTGCGTTCAATTTTTCTTACAATGTCCACAACTTTTCATCCACCTGTCTTTAAAACATAGATTTGCAAAATTTTAAAATTGATATCTTAATTAGTTTTCTTAAAATTCTCTAATTAGTAAAATAATTTTGAATTCGTTCATTTCCGTTTGCAAATACACAACAGCAGTTCTTTTCTTTAGCCATTTTGATTTAAAAGGCGGCATTTTCAATGCGATGTTTGATAATATTCTAATTAATAGCTTGAGTAATTATCAAATTATTAAAATTCTGTGACTCAGGTGCACATGGTCAGACCTTGGACTATCCTCACCTAAATTTTCAGACTTCTAGGTGGGCTAGATTTTGCTAGCCATCGCCAACAGACACACACACAGAGCGAAACTTTATTTTATTAGTATAGATTACATATTTGCATAATTTATTTCGTCTTTCTTACTCATTTAGTTAGTTCTTAAATTTAAAAAAAATGGTTTTCTATAAACTTTGGGACGCACTTTAATATTAATTCTATTATTTTTGTATAAAAATGAACACATATACACACATTATTCAATTATGTAGTTTTTTCATTTGAAAAATAATCAAGACTTTCTCTGAAAAATCGGGCTGACCGGAAAGAATCATAACTCAACCCGAAATATTTAAAGTCCACCCGACTCGAACCTGACCCGCAATGAAAAAAAAAATTAACATCAACCTGACTCGATGTAAACCGCGGGTCGGATTGGGCTCTGGTAAAATTGGTTTAAACGACCAGGTGTTGGACTCTAGTTCGAATCCAGCTCGTCGGCCCGCCCAACTTTTCAAAGTTTTGTGTTTTCTCTTTTTTTTCCGATTTTTGCTTAGTTTGTGTAAATACAGTACCCTTTAAGAAGACCTCTTTGCTTAGATAATCGACAGCAGAGTTGCCAAATCTCCGGTTTTTTGGACACCAGTATTTTAATACAGAAAATGCTGTTTTATGTAATCGGAACATTCTGCGATTTAAAAGAACAACATTTTCTCTAAAATAATATTGGTATGCAAAAAACCGGAGACTTGGCAAGCCTACGACAGTAACAAACCACCAACCACCAGCTATTATTAAAACGAATCGACAAAACAATCTTTTAATGCATTCTTATTACGTATTTCTTTTATTATTACATGGCTTTATTAATAAATAATGCGAACAATATTTGTTGTTTTACTTTTCAAAGTTTTCGAATTTAATTTGATTCTAACAAACTTGAGTCAGTATTATATTTTATTAAGTTCTCTCCCAAAAATGACATAGTCTACCTACATCATTTTTTGAAAATATTCTTACTTGATTTTTTTTTTTTTTTATCATTAGTAATAATATTTGCTTTAATATCGGTATAGAGAAAATTAAAGATTATAAAGAAAAATTTCTTGCCGTTCCAGTAATTTTTTTTTTTTTTTTTTTTTTTTTTTAAGATTACGGGAATAAACACAAATTTGATGATTTTATGCTTCATGACCTGTCAAGAAAATTAAATAAATTGGTAAATATAAGAGTTTTTTTGTTATTATTATTATTAATATAATTTTAATAAGCTGATAATTCACTTATACATTAAAACGAATTGACAAAAAGAAATGTTTTAGTGTTTTTCATTGCATGTTTCCTTTATTACTGTGGTATTTTAAAGTTAATAATGCTATTTTTAATGCGAACAATCTTCGTTATAATTTAAAAACTTTACAATTAAATTTATTTCCAACGAGCCAGTCTTTATGTTTAATAAATTGACTGTTTTATTGTTTTGTTATTTTGAAGCTAATTATTTAAATAAAACAAGTTGGAAATAGTACGTTAAACGAGGTGCGTTCGTGTCGTGCTATAACTAGTTTTACAATGTAAAAAAAAATCATCTTTATTATTTCAATGAAATAAATTATATCGTCTGCTATGAGCGAAATGAAGATGCCTTTTTTAAAAAATTTTTATTGCATATACCACGTTTACAGATGCGATGTTTTTTTCGACACCAGACAATGCTATAAAATTCACCATGGATTTCTTGCTTTGCGAATGATTACCTCCATGGTTTAATATTTCTATGACTCACGATGAATGAATCTTTTGTTTATTTACTTTAATGGATTGAGATATTCGGCTGTTAACCTAATTTTCACTGAAGTTATCTCAGAATCTATGCATTTTTTATGTAACTGATCTCTAAAGCAAACAATTTTTTTAAACGATCTTTCTAAAAATTACGATTTTTTATACGAAAAAATAATTTTGAATAAAAATGGCCACTTGGCATATGGAAAAAGATGTGGTTAACCCGTATTTGTTTTCCTCAGTCACATGACATGCGCTTTTACTATATAGATTACGTATGATAGGATTTAATAGAATGAAGAAAACTTTTATTAATACCTTTTTAAAGTTTTGATTCGATATTCATAAAATTTGAAATGACTCGACAAAATTCTACAACGATTATATATATTAAATTTCAAACCGTTCTGTTGGGTAGTTTTTGAGCTGTTATATGCGGATGGACGGACAGACGGACTGACCAGACGACGACTATAGGTGCTACGTATTTATATAATTACGAATGCACCTAAAAAGAGGGTATAAATATTACATTTTATTGACATTATTTGTTTAAAATCGTTCCAATTTAATTTCTCTTAGGGATGAAATTTTCTTTAATATCAGTCATGAGTGAATTGGAGATCATGAGAAATTTGTTAAAATTATTCCAATTTGAGCAAACGTTTTCAGGCTACTAGAGTAAACCCACATTAAAAGAATACTTTAATGTATTTTCTTTGCATAATTCATTCATTACGACGGCATTTTAGAATTTTATTTAATTCCACCGTAATTGTGACATTACTCATTTTGTTATTTTAAAGCTAATTATTTATGTAAAAAAAGGGAGTATAAATATTACATTTTATTGACATTATTTGTTTAAAATCTTTCCAAATTAATTTCTTTTAGGGATGAAATTTTCTTTAATATCAGTCATGAGTGAATTGGAGATCATGAGAAATTTGTTAAAATTATTCCAATTTGAGCAAACGTTTTCAGGCTACTAAAGTAAACCCACATTAAAAGAATACTTTAATGTATTTTCTTTGCATAGTTCTTTCATTATGACGGCATTTTAGAAGTTTACATCGTCTTTAAAGTAAACAATTTTCGTTAAATTAAAGAGGTTTTAAACATCTTCCAATTTTATTTAATTCCAACGTAATTGTGACGTCATTCGTGTCTGTTAATTACTTTTAAAATATGCTTATTTTAAAACTACCTAATTTACTTGCGAATGTTGAGCAGTTTTTACACTAAAAATTTCTATACAAATTGTGGGTTATCGTGATACACGTGGGTTTGATATTTGAAGAACGATAGCGACGGTGAAAATTAATGTACTCCCAAAATATACTACATTTAATTTTTAGCAACATAATTTGTATGTTCTTTTTTTAACACTTTCAGCATATACTTCTTTTAATAGCTAAAAGGTGTAAAATAAAAAGATTATAAACAGTAATAAAGAGTTTTATTAGACTGTTGACATGTGTTTCAGCTCAATTTCAGCCATTATCAAAATAAAAAAAAAATATTCCATAAATGCACGGTCTATGAAGTTATTTGAAACGTAATCATTTAATTTTTCATGCACTTTTTAAAAATTACGCACGCTATTTTTATTTTTTCCCCGAATGTTTATTTCCATATTTGTAACCATAGAGTAGCTCGAACCACAACTTTGGTAAAATAAATGATGTGGTAATAAATAAGTCCTTTATTAACATCATTTAACATAACCATAAACGTCATTTAATTTACCAAAATTGTGGGTGGTTTTCTTCGAACCTTGGATAACCATGATTGGATAAAAACGAGTTAGATTCCCTTAGAAAGACGACAGCAGGGCACTCCCCTCTAGGTCCTATATTCCTCGTCTAGATAATCGGTCGTTATACATCAACCAACCAACTAACCAAATTTGTGTCTCGAGTTACTCCATGGTTACAAATATGGAAATAAACATCCGGGTAAAAAATAAAAATAGCGTGCGTAATTTTATACAAGAATGAAAAATCATGCGGCAAGCATAGATTATGAAACACTTTCCAACACAGTCAGAAAACTGTAACGAAATTTCACCGTTAAATAAGGTGAAATAAGATATGTAATTAAACAGTTTAGAAAACATATAATACATTGAAAAATAGAATTTTCGAAATTACCTTCCAGTGTCAAAAATTAAGTCGATTTTTTTTTGTGCAGCCCTGTATAGGATCAATAGATGTGGATATATAGTATGATAAAATTTAGTTCAGTTAGAATATTCCCATTTAGCAATTTTTGCCAATCGATGGAAATGCACTCGAAATCTTTTGTACAGCCCTGTATATTATCTGAAGACTTTTGTACACACCACTTATTAAGCTAAAAGGAAACTTAAAACTCACTTGCAGCAATTACCAAACATAAACGACAATGTATCTTTTTTGCGTAGTCCTGTATATGAATTTATTTATGTTCCACAAACTTCTATTACTCTACTAAATATGGTTCAGCAGGAAAATGCGTAAACACAATTAAAGACTACCCTTAAGCAATTCACTCCCATAGTCGGTAATACTTACGAATTCCCTTGTGTAGCCCTGTATATGATCAACCCAGTTTATAAACACACATGTACTATGAAATAAAAATTAGTTAAACTTAAAAACGCAAACCAAAGTTGAAAACGAACTTATCACACATAGACTGTAAATATCGCACATGTACTGTAACCAATATCTTTTGTGTGTCCCTGTAAATAAACGAAATGCACACAAGAGAGCAATTTATTGTGCACCTCAGTAATGCATATAATTTTCATCATGTTTGAAATAGTGAAATATCACAAGTTACACTGCAAACGATTTTTCCCCATAGAACAATGTGTAACAGAATTCTTTTGTTTGACCCTGTAAATGAATAGTAAATGCTTTGCACAAAAAGCATGTTTTAATGTCCTTCATAATTATATATCAATTTATTATGTTTTAAATGACTTAGCGTCATCCAAATGCACTTGAAACGATTATTCCCCATTGACTGTAATGTAATGGAATACTTTTGACTGTCCCTGTAAAAAAACTATAAGTGCTACACACTTCAGTTGAAATAGAGAACCTGCTATAGATAATGACAATAACATATACAAATTTCAGGGCAATCGGAGCATATTTACGGGAATTAGAGCACGGCCAGACGGTCAGACAGCAGATTAACCGAAGTCATAAACTCTTTTCAACTAAGTTGGAAAGTGTTAAAAAGTCCGTGAAAAATTTCAAATAATTTCATAGACCCCGCATTTATAGAATATTTTTGTTTGTTTTGATAATGGCTCAGATTGAGCCGAAACATATGTCAACAGTCTAATAAAACCTATTTTACTGTTTATAATATTTCTATTTTAAACCTTTTAGCAGTTAAAAGAAGTATATAATTAAAAGGTGTTATGATTTGTTATACTTTCAGCATAGTTAAAACGTGTTTATGAATTCGGTTTGTATGTCTGTCGTAGGTCTGTCCGTGTTCAAACTCTCGTAAATATACTCAGATTTTCGTGAAATTGATATACTATATTAAAGATATTTACTGTGGCATGTACGCTACTGTAAAAGAAGTGTAGCATTTGTAGTTTGTTTTCAGGAACATAACACTACAGTGCATGGTGTAGCCAATTGGCAACACTTTCTATTTAACTTTTAATAAATAAATCAAGTTCTTTGCAACCACTATATTTATGTAGAAATGTTAATTTGGTAAAAATAACATAAATATGCTACTAAATAATATTAAAAATCTATCTTAAAATTTCTGGTGTCGAATACTTAATATAAGTATAAAAAAACACAATTCTAAAAGAAAAATTCATGCCCTGTAGGGTTAAAAAGAATTCCGTTACATTATGATCTACGTGAAAAAATCTTTTGCGGTGTATTTTAATTATGTTACTCTATTACAAATATAAATGAAATTGATACGAATTCCTAAGATGCACTGAAACGTGTCTTCGTAGAATATGGACTGCAAAGCATTTATCATTGATTTACAGTGTCACACAAAAGAATTCGGTTACATAACTCTGATGCCCGAAATTGCTCATTCAAGACCAGATGCAAACAGCAACCGAAGGACCCAACCAAAGTGCAAATTTATGCAAGCTAAAGGCTTTTTTCTTTTAGCTAGCTGCAGCCAGCCCGTATTTCTAAGCAGATGGCTTTAAACTTCGGTCACAGAGAGAACGTATCTGTGAGCCGCTGATTTTTCATTGTTTAAAGTGGGATGACAGCTATCAACATGAAGCCAATTGTTGAACTCATGAATGTTGAAGGATTTCATTTGTAAATACTTATATTGTCATATTTTAATCAAGACAACATTAAATGTTTGAAGTATAAATATTGGAATTGGTTTTAATGAGACAAGCCGTAACTCTCTCCAACTTTTCCGCTCCTACATAACGGTCTGCAAGAAAAAAGTGTTTGCAGAGTTATTATGTTAAACTGTCTCAAACATAATGTATATGATATACATTACTGATGTTCACTGCAAGATGGTTGCTGTAGAATATGATGTGCATAGCATTTTTGTCTATTTACTAAAATACTCAAAAGATATCAGATACAGTACTGTCTGGTAGCAATAATTGCTGTATGTGCGTTTTAAGTTATAGTATGCATTTTTAAGTTTAACTGAAGTTTTGAATACCACGTGCTGGGTATAAATTATATAGATGATATACAGGGCTACACAAAAAAATTCGTAAGTATTACTGAATATGGCCGTGAATTGCTTAAAGGTAGTTTTTAATTGAATCATGCATTATCAAGATTTACAGGGCCACTGTCTCCAACTTTTCCGCTCCTACATAACGGTCTACGAAAAAAAAACTGTTTGTAGCGTTATTCAGACCAGGTCATTCAAGACCAGATGCAAACAGCAACCGAAGGACCCAACCAAAGTGCAAATTAATGCAAGCTAAACGCTTTTTTCTATACTAAGAGATGTTTTCAGAATATAAATAAATTCATATGTAAGGCTATGCAAAGAAGCCGTATGTAGGTGATAATTTCTGGCAGTGTGATTTTAGTAGTTTTAAGCGTTATTTATTTCGTTCATCAGACTGCTATAGTAAATACATGTTTGATGATTCCACCTTTGTGACTCTCCATGAAAAAGAAAAATATGATTAGCTATTATAACTACTTCAATAAACTTATACCATGTTTACTCGCGTAATAGTCGCCCTTGCACTGTTAAATATTTGCAACAAACTGTCCAGTCATTCGACCGTTTCTATAGA
The DNA here is from genome assembly GCA_963931845.1 of Maratus michaelseni. NCBI lineage: Eukaryota > Metazoa > Arthropoda > Arachnida > Araneae > Salticidae > Maratus > Maratus michaelseni. The sequence goes on from OZ007594.1 coordinate 85,341,720, forward strand.
AAATTGTTACATAACCGTAATTTAACACCATTCTGACCATAATATGGGTAATAATACGGTCAGAATAGAGTTACATTACGGTTATGTAACTGTTTTCTATAAAAACGGTCAAATATCTGGACAGTTTGCTGCAAAATTTTAACAGTGCACGCAATAGTCGCAACCCCTTTTTGAAGTAGAAAAAATTGTCAAAATATTTGCGTATTTGACCTTCATCTAGAAAATAGAAAATTATCAGCTGTACTCTTCCCAGAACTAGTACTTATAAATGGAGATAAGTTTTAAGCAGACAGGTATCTCCAACGCTTTGGACGGAAGTGAAGATGAAATTTTATGGACGGACGCAGATTCTTCAGACGCCGATTCACATTTCATTAGTGATACTGATACATTCAGTGAAAATGATTTATTATGAAAATATTTTGTTAAAATTTTCACAAAGATTACTTGTAAATTTTATGTCTATAAAAATATTGCCATAAAAATAAAAATGGTATGTAATAAACTGCATATAATCTGGAAACATTTGGAAAGTTTCTAATTTTATTACTCTGTTAAAAATTTGCAGCAAACTGTCCAGTCATTTGACCATTTTTGTAGAAAACGGTTACATAACCGTAATTTATCTATATATTCTGACCAAAATATGGGAAATAATATGGTCAGAAGAGCGCTAAATTACTGCTATGTAACCGTTTCCTATAAAAACAGTCAAATGACTGGACAGTTTGCTGCAAATTTTTGTAACGTTTTAGCATTAGAGTTTACAATATTGTGTAGTAGATTTCCCCGTATAATAGTTGCACCTAGACTTTCACAATGCAAAATTGGCAAAAAAAGTGCGATTATTACGCGAATAAACACGGTAATTCTTTAACGCATGAAAAACATAACCAACAAAATATTTTTTAGCGTATTTTATTGACATTATTACATGAGGTTTTATAATTTAAAAACAATATGTTAATGCAAACTATATTTGTTAAATTAAAATGTTTTTCAAATCTTTCAATGTAATTTAATTTGAACTTGTCAGTCTGAGTGCTTATTAATTAGACGCAAATAAGACAAATGTTTTTTCATATTATTGATGTAAACACAGGCTTGATTATTTTATGCTTTCTATGATCGTTCATGAAAATTAAGTATAAAACTTACTTTAATGAACTGATAATCCATTAATGCATCAAATAAAACATAAAATGCTATGTTTTAAAATGTTTTGTTTATTTCAGCGTTTTTTTTATTAAATAGTGTCATCGTTAATAACATGGATTTAATTAGTTAATAACATAGTTAATAGCGTCGTTTTAATGTGAACAACTTTCCTTAAATTGAAGCCTTCTTTTTAATTTTCCGATTTAATTAAACTTCAATGAAATTTTGCCAGAATTCGTAGTCATTAGTTATATTCTCTATCGATGTATAATATTTTAAAACTATTTAAGCAGAGTACGCACATAATATTTTTGCTATAGCTGCGTCTTTTTTTCTTTCTTTCTTTCTTTTTTTTTCTTTTTTGTAATTCTGAAGTCAAAAGTTAATAACATTATTTCAATGCGAACAGTTTTCTTTAAATTATGTCCTTTCCTAAAAATTTCCAATTTGATTTCATATTAACGTAATTGCACCCGCATCAGAGATAATTAAAATATATATCTCAATATATTGTTATTTTAAAACACATTTTCATCAAAACCGACATTTATTCAATGCATGCCTTTAACAATATATATCTATACAAATAATATTAATTTTAAAATGCGTATAATTTTAGTGTATAAATTTATAAAAATTTTCAGCCGATAAGGCTTATAAATATTACATTCTAGTTGTTTCATTTGTTTGAATTAATTGTTGGTAATTGATCACATTATTTGTGTATATTTATACTGTTTTACAAAGATGAATTTTAGTAATCTGAACTAGTTTATTTTATATGGATATTACGGTATGTTTCCTTTGCATGTTTCAGGCTTTACCAGTTGATTTTATATTTAAATAACATACTTTGAATGGGAACAATTTTCGTTAAATTAAAAGTATTTTTTTTTAATCTCCCACTTTAATTCAAACGAAACTGTGATAGCATTCAGGGTTTTTAATTAGTTACATTAAATTTACATTTAAATGTTTACATTAAATAACATACATTAAACATTAACAAATTTTTACATACTTTAAACGTTACTTATAACATTATTGTTAGATTTAAATAACATTAGAGTTTACAGAGTCAATCAGAGTTTTTAATTAGTCACATTAAATTTACATTTAAATACATTAACATACAACATTTTTAAACATTAACATACTTTAACATACTTTTAAATACTTTAAACATTACTTATAACATTAGGTTTACATTTAAATAACAAACTTTTAATGCGAACGATTTTCGTTAAATTAAAAGCATTTTTTTTTAATCTTCCAATTTAATTCCAACGAAACTGTGACAGCATTCAAAGATTTTAATTAGATTCTTTTAATGAAAATGAAAGCTCGAAATGTCCCATTAATTGGTAGTATGAAAAAAAAAAACAGCCATTTTCACAGTTTCTTGTCAAAAGCAAATGAACGCTTGGCCCAATATACGATTTATCATATCAATAATTTTGCTTTGCTCTCTGTTGCTCCAAAGAGCAATGTGTTTTGTATATTATGTATTACAAAACGGTTCTGCTTTAATTCATTGCGCATAATTCGTCGCAGCCTCAATTTGTCACAAGTTCGATTCAACGCAGCGTCAACTCGTCGCAGCGTCAATCCTTCGTGGCGTCAGATCAACGCAGCGTCAATTCATCGTGGCGTCAGTTCGCCGTGGCGTCAATTCATCGCCTCGTCAATTCGTCGTGGCGTAAATTCATGGCAGAGAAAATGTTTTTGAAGGCGATGACGACAAAAGTAAAGTTAATTTAGTAAGAAAGAGTTTTTTGCTTAATTTTTAAACTCTGTTTAAAAAAAAAAATTCGGCTCTCCTTAACTGTCGTTTAGTGCCTTGGTACATATTTGATACCAGCCATCTTTAAGATATCGCGATTTTTATTCTATAATGAATTTTCTTCTAAGAGCTTCCTAACAATGTTACGCACGCGAGCAATTTATTTGAGTTTCTTTTTAATACAGTTTTAATATTTTTAGAAGTAGATGTCATGTTAACCTCATGGTTCTTCTTATATAATAAAATTATGTACTTTCTTCCAAATTTTTTTAGAGGTAGAGCTTAGAAAAATAGTCACCAGATGCCAATCGCTATTGAAACAAGCTTTAAAGCTGTAAGATATGCTAAGCAATGAGGTCGACGTGAATGATATAGGACAAAAGTATTTGAAAGTATACCGAAAGCTTGAAATTTCACTTTAATTGTTACAATGAATAAGAACAAAACATGCATCAAACCAGTTTCATGGCAAAAGCAGATGAAGGATCGCGCATCATGAGGTTGATCCTATCAATAATATTACTTGCTCTCAATTGCTTCAAACAAAAATAAAGGTTTATACAGTTTTTAATATTTTTAGAAGTAGATGTCATATTAACCTCATGGTTCTTTCTATATAATAAAATTATGTCTTTTCTTCTAAATTTTTTAGAGGTAAAGCTTAGAAAAATAGTCACCAGATGCCAATCTATACTGAAACAAGCTTTAAAGTTATAAGATATGTTAAACAATGAGGTCGACATGAACGATAAGACAAGAATATTTGAAAGTATACTGAAAACTTGAAATTTCACTTTAATTGTTACAATGAATAAGAACAAAACATATATCAACCCAGTTTTTTGGTATAAGCAGGTGAAGCATCGCGCGACATGAGGTTGATCCTATCAATAATATTACTTACTCTCAATTGCTCCAAACAAGAATAAGGGACGATAATCCACTTTGTATTCTACGAAACGCACTGATGAAGATAGTAGAGAGGAAAAAATAAACATATTTTACAATATAGAAAAGATGGTGACGATAGTCGTGATCTAAAGTGTGCTTGATATACATCATTAGGGAAAATAAATCGCAAACCCGTGTCATCTTCTACGGAATGCTTGATGTATATCAAGTATCAAATAAATTTTAAAATTAAATGAAAAATCAAGTATGTGAGCGTGTGCTACTTGGACAAGAATGCTTCTCGTGATCGAAGATTTTGTTTAAGAAAATTAAAAATTTTTGTTACGATAATTGCCCACAGATGGCGCTGAACATTCAGAGTAGCAAAAATTATCACTGACTCAAGATAAGCAGTAACAGACTATTTATTTTTATATTGTAAAATCTAACATATTTCAAACTGTGCGTCCTTCGTAGCCAGGGTTGCCAGGAAAATATAAAAATTATATTTTAATACGACTATTTTCATATAGTCTTATTAGAGTAATTTAATCTTTAAATTTGTGCAATGAAATAAGGTAACTATTTTTTTTAAATCTAACATGTTATATTGTGACATTATATGTTATATTGTAAAATCTAACATATTTCAAACTGTGCGTCCTTTGTAGTCAGGGATGCCAAAAAAATACAAAAATTGTATTTCAATAGCACTATTTTCATATAGTCTTATTAGAGTAATTTAATCTTTAAATTTGTGCAATGAAATAAGGTAACTATTTTTCATTGAAAATAGTGATATTCAAAATAAAAATTTTAGTATTTGTCTGGCAACCGGTGTTTGTAACTCGGACCATATCCAAACAGCACTCAATTTCATTCAACACCTTGAAATACAGTAATAAAATGTACAAAATAAGTTGTCTGTAGCTGCATCTTGCGTTTTTGGTGCTTCTTTGCAGCCATTATTATATAACGCCATCTATAGGCAAATTTTGAAAGTAACTTTGTTTTATTAAAGAAATTTAGTAAACTTTTTTTTGACTAATCAAACCTTTCTATCGAGATAAGTATTTTCATCCAAACACTCATATGCTAATTATTGATTTTTTATTCAATTTTTAACTGTTTGAACGTCTTAAGATTTTTCCGTATTTTCATAAAAATGCTTGTAAATCTATGTGATATATATATATATATATATATATATATATATATATATATATATATGAAGCAAATTAAAAAATTTTCGCCGTTGGCCTCATCAAAGCTATAATTCTGTATAAATCCCATTATTCTAAATTATTTTCTCGTTCTAGTATTTAGATTGTCAAAATTCCGCCTAGCTAAAAATACTTTATTCTAAATTCATTCTCTTAAAAAAATGGCTCTGAGCGCTGTTCTGTTAAAATTACACATTTTTTGTTTCATTAAATAAACGCATTCTAGAATTTAATTCTTTTAAATATCAATCTACCAGCTAAAAATATTTTAATTCTCTTTAAATAACAACGTATATCTTTTTATTTTTATTTCCCTATGTTTTCTGACAAAACAATATTCTTTCTCAAAAATATAAAAGCTATAATTTCAGTCTCAATGTAAAATCTTATCTTGGCATTTTGCCCATAAGCGATAAAACCTACGTTTTTTTTTCTTATTATTTGTTCGAAGGAATTAGATTGTTCCGTAATGTTCTAGAAATATTTTCCCGCACTTTTTCAGCCTGCGATCTGATAGCTTCAAAATCATAGCGCCAGAAAATTTAGTACCGTAGTGCTGATTGGTCAAAAGACTGTTTAATGGCACTGTATTCTAGGGCGTTAGATAATAGTTATACGCGGATTTTTCCCGCGTAGCAGCAGATTGTTCCTGAAACCCGATGTACATGTAATCCCGGCGCGTACTTCGTGAACATGGAATAAATCTCCCTGGCTGCCGATTAGACAAGACGACGCTGCCTGTTAAGAGCTAATGTCTTCTTCAAACATTGAATTAATTCACCAAGTCTCTCCACGGTACTAAACATCATTAATTATAGAATTATCATCTTAAAATAGTAAAGCATGGCCTCAACTTTTCTTTGGATTCTAATAAAATATGGAGTGGAACCGACTGCTTATTATTTTCCTTCCGTACGCACACCATAATTTGGATTCTCGGCGCCACGACTACAAATTCCTCGGGGAAAACTCTCGCCTTGATAATTTGATCTACAAAAAAAAATACGGTGATAGAAGTGAAAATGTAATATATATATATTAAATCCCGGTTTGATGCTATTATATCTTTTATATCCCTTAATTCACTATCCTTTACAAAACATATTTCTGTTAAAAATATTTTTGACCACAACCATTTTAATGTGATTTATGGGATCGGAAAAAACACGTGCCAGCTGTTGTATATGTAACAGGGTTCGCACTGCTCCTGGAATTTTGCGACCAGGAAATTTTACGGCACCAGTATTTTTTACAGAAAATCTTTGCTTAAAAGAAGGCGATGTGCCGCGAATTTAACGCAATTTTTTTTTCTATAAAGAAAATACTGGTGACACTGCTGGAAAATTCCCTGATCCGTACGAACCCTGTGTCAAGGACTTGTGGCCTATCCTGTAGTTTTAGGAACTGGCGATTGATTTGATAACTCCATATGCTCCTGAGAGATCGGAAGCAAAACAACCCGTATTCCAAGTGAAACAAACTATTGAAAGCTGAGAAGTTTTACATGATATACTATCCACAGGTTTTATTAATACTCGGTGAAATAATATTTTATTAATACTTAAGAAAAATTGCAAGAGATGCTTTTACTTAAAAAGATGAAAAGCAAACATTTGGAGAAAATGACGCAACTTTCTCTGTGGAAATCATAGCATATGGTATTGTGACCAAAAGAAACAGGAGTAAAGTTGGTTTTATTGTTACATAATATAGTATCTATAAGTGGTATCTATAAGATTACCATATATATATATACAGAGTGTTTCTAAACTCATGGTACAAACTTTAAGGGTAGGCAGGAAACACAGTAACAATCATTTATTGTATAGGAATGTATGGGACCAAGTGACGCATTAAGGTAAAAACACCAGGGGGGCAATTAGGCCCCTTTTTAAATTTTCAAAATTTCTCATTCTTACCAGAAAATTTTTATGCTATCCTTTTCGTGACATTTCATAATTACTTAATAATAAAATTCTTCTTTGAAAATTTTTGGTATGAAATCGAAATTTTTTTAATTGAAAATAGGAAAAGAAATCGAAATTTTTTGAAATAGAAATGGAGTTTTTGGTTGATTCCACTGGCGGTAGAGGGCAGTAAGTGACTGGTCGCCGTTCAATACCATGCATTCAAGTAGAAGAAATCGCCATTTTTAATTGTGCTATCGTTCGTCATGGAAGACTTTACATATGCCGAAAAAGCCGACATGCATTTCATTTATGGTCATGCAAATGGCAACGCCAGGGCTGCCCTACGAATGTATCAGGAGCAGTTTCCTCGCAGAAAAATGCCTGATCATAGAATGTTTCAGCGCTTACATCGTCAGCTTTCTGAAACAGGTTCTTTCAACGTCACCAGACAGGAAACTGGGCGAGAAAGAGCTGTACGCAGTTTAAGCCTGGAAGAAATTATTTTGAATTTTGTGAGTGAAAGGCCCGAATCAAGTACAAGAGCTGTTGCACAGAATTTAGGTGTGAATCATTCGACCGTTTGGAGAGTGTTAAATGAAAATCGATTTCATCCCTTCCGTTTTCAACGTGTACAAAATTTGAATCCGGAAGACTATCTTCTGCGGTTGAACTTTTGCCAGTGGGTTTTGCAGCAACAGGTATTGCAGCCAGACTTTACTGCTCATATTCTATTTACAGATGAGGCAGTATTTACACGCGAGGGTGTATTTAATGCGCACAATTTCCATTTTTGGGCAACCAATAATCCACATGCAACGCGGCCACATGCTTATTAACAACGATTTTCTGTGAATTTGTGGGCGGGTATTGTTAATAATTATTTGATTGTCCCATACCTACTACCAAAGAGGCTGGGTGGTAGCTGTTACCTTATTTTTTTGCAACAGGTTTTACCAGAACTGCTGCAAGATGTTCCGATCGCCATTCGTAACCGGATGTGGTTTCAACATGATGAAGCGCCCGCGCACTTCACCACTGATGTGCACAGTTACCTGAATGCCACATTTGGGACGCGATGGATTGAGCGTGGTGGACGAGTTCCTTGACCACCGCGATCTCCCGATTTATCGAGCCGTGATTTCTTTTTATGGGGACATCTGAAGAGTCTTGTTTATGAGACTCCAGTTGACTCAGACGAAAATCTAGTATCTCGCATATCCGTAGCTGCTGCACGTGTGCGGGAAATGCCTGACATCTTTAGAAGTGTACGCCAATTGTTCCACCGACGCTGCGAAGCATGTATCACAGTTGGTGGGCGCAATTTTGAACATTTATTGTAATATTGTTGTATGCATTATTATTTACTTGTAAACTACATTGTAAATAAACATTTTATCTTTTTTATTCATGTATTTCGTTTGATAAGTTTGCCAGTTTTGCGCTTTTTTTAATTCAAAAATTTCGATTTCATACCAAAAATTTTCAAAGAAGAATTTTATTGTTAAGTAATTATGGCATGTCAAGAAAAGGATAGCATAAAAATATTCTGGTATGAATGAGAAATTTTGAAAATTAAAAATGGGCCTAATTGTCCCCCTGGTGTTTTTACTTAATGCGTCACTTGGTCCCATACATTCCTATACAATAAATGATTGTTACTGTGTGCTCTACCTACCCTTAAAGTTTGTACCATGAGTTTAGAAACACCCTGTATATATATATATATATATATATATATATATATCAAGTTAATATATATGTAAGCAATATTAATGATTGGCAGGATATTTATTATATCATTCTGTACTGTTTTTTTAGCTGTGGTCAATGTGACCCCATGGTACTGTTAGAGTAACGTCTTTATAGAATGAGGATTAATTGAAATCTTGAAAAATCGATATATTGGGCAATTAAAATATGTGACTATTTATCATTTTATATTTTAATTTATGCTTTCTTTTATAACTGCAAAAGAAACACATTTTTTATATAATATCGAAATAACAATAGTGAATAAAAATAAACAATAATTGCTTTTTCGATTATTTTCCGGTGTAAAGATATATTAAATATTTTAATGTAACAAAACGGGCTAGAAACACAATGTTTAAATATATTTCCTTCGCTTTTTAAACGTGTTTACAACGTAATAACGTCAGCACAAATAATCCTTGTTAAATTAAAGGCTTATTCAGAAATTTCGAATTTAATTTAATTTCAGCGAAATAGTGGCAAGTACTTCTTTCTATTAGACGCTTGAAGTATTGTTATTTTAAAGTTAATTATTTTAGTGGAACTTGACGTTTTAACATTTTGCTGTCTTTCAACTATTTTGCTATTCCGTTTTCTTTATCTTTAAGAATAAAATCAGGATGTAAGATCAACACAGAAAGCTCCAGGAAGCTTGGAGAAAACGTTTGAAATTTTATTTCGAACAAATGTTTATCGAATGAGTGCAGCAAAAATTTAGATTAGTATTTTAACTTTTTAGATTTTTTATGGAAATAACATAGAGCAGCAGCTCTTAACCTTTGAGATCTCGTGTACACTCTTTGATGTGATATGCATTTTCGGAACCTATAACAATATTTTTCTCAATATAAGATAATAAATTTGATTAATGTAGGGAAAAGTAGGGGAAAACGAAATACCTAACAGTTTTCCTTTGTTGACAAAAGTCTAGAAGAGAGGGAAAATCGAAACCCCCCACAAAAGTGTTTGAGGATATTTGGGCTATTGAAAAACCATGTCTGTTGTCACAGGAAAATTCTTCTGAATTCGGGAAAAGGCGTTTTCTACACTCTAAAAACGAAATTTTCAAAACAAAGCAAAAAATACTCAAATCTGAGTATGTCGCATAGTCACAATGGCTCCAAATCAAAATTACTCAAGTTTGAAACATGTATATACTCATATCTGAAAACATGCACACACTCAAGAATAAAACATCAGGTGCTTACACTTATGTTTAAAATTAAGGTCATAAACATAAAATTTTTGAAAACTAATGAACTATTCACTGTGTTGCCACGTAATTTTGCACAGAGGTATATTACAATAGGAGAAGCAATATAGCAACATAACAATATGGAAAAGATTTTAATTGTGAATTAAGAAACAGGGTATATCAAAAAGTGTTAAATCATGAATCAGAGATAAAGCATTTATCTCGGTAAAAGTCTGTCTAATATGGAGTCTGACCACCGTGCACTGCTATACAAACCTCACAACGAGTTCTCATACTGTTTATGAAGGTGTCAATAAATGTTTGTGGCAACAAAGCCAATTTACCCAAAAGCGCGGCTTTTAACTCTTGGTGTGTCCTGGGAGGGGGGGGGGGGTTACGTTGTGCAATGGCTCTTTCTAGACCATCCCAAACATGTTCAATAGGAGTGAGGTCCGGAGACCTCGAGGGCCAATTCATACGGCGAATATCCTCTTCTTCAAGAAAAACATCAACAATGTGAGCTCTGTGTGGCCTCGCATTAGCGTCCATAAACATGAAGTCCGGGCCTACAGCGCCACGGAACAACCTCACATAGGCTTCAAGGACCTCATCCCTATAACGATGTGCATTGTCAGTACCCGCATCGCAGACGTGCAGTGGTGTACGACTGCATTGCATTATGCAGCCCCAGACAAGGATTCTTTTGCCACCAAATTTGTCGATTTCTTTTACGTAGGAGGGATGATAGCGAGCTCCACGTTCTCTCCAGATGAAAATTCGACGAGAACTACTCTGCGTGGTGAATCTCGACTCATCACTGAAAAGAACACGGCCCCATTCTTGTTGTGTCCAAGACTGATGGCTTCGGCTCCACAACAACCAGTCCCTATTGTTGGAAGCAGTGAAAGGGACACACACGACTGGACGCCGGACGTAAAGGAACCTCTTTGCTAGACGTCTATATACTGTTTGCCTGGAAATTCTACTTCCAGACGCAGCAGTAAGTTCACGAGCAAGCTGCAGAGCCGTTGCCAGCCTATGTCGTCATGTGATTAATGCCAAGTAGCGATCCCGTGCAGGTATCGTTGCTGTGTGGCGGCCTTGGCCGGCCTTTCTGGTGACATTGGGATGGTCTAAGTAGAGCGTAAACCCACACACAGGACCCATTAGGAGCTAAAAGCCGTTCTTTTTGGAAGAATGGGCTTTGTTGCCACAAACGATTATTGGCACTCTCGTAAACAGTATGAGAGCTCGTTGTGAGGCTTGTATAGCAGTGCACGGTGGTCACACTTTATATTAGACTGACTTTTCCCGAGATAAATGCTTTATATCTGATTCATGATTTAACACTTTTTGATATACCCTGTTTCTTAATTCACAATTAAAATCTTTTCCATATTGTTATGTTGCTATATTCTTTCTCCCATTGTAATATACCTCTGTTCCAAATTCCGTGGCAACACAACTTATGGCGCGTTGGTCTAAGTCGTCAGGTTACGGGTTCGATTTCGCTCTTGGCAATGGTTGGTAAATTACTGTAAACTCACAGTGAAATGAAAAAAACGAGTAGAAATGTACGTATCCCTTATAAGGTTGTCCTCACGAAGTAACTTTTTTTTTTTTAATCCTATAAATTTTATTTTAACGACATAAAAATTTCTAAAAAATACGGAAAATATCTGTTATAAAACGGCAATTTAAAAACGAAAATTTCAAGAATCACGGAAAATTTCCTGGAATTTACGGATTTTTTTTCCGTTAAAATACGGAAATAGTACTGGCGTATCGATTGCCAGTACAATTTCCGTTTTTCTTTTCAGGAATTATTTTTTTACAGTGTACTACAGTTGTTCAAAATTATTACCGTTCTGGTTAATACACTGCTTATAACGGCGGGCTATTGATTTACAAATTTCAACCATTTTTTATAAAAACGGTCAAATGACTGGACAGTTTGCTGCAAATTTTTAACAGTGTATATTTTCCGACGTTTAACAAAATAAATGTTATCTGATAGAAAAATTAGATGTAATCTGATACGAGTTTGATGGAAATATATATATAAGAACTTGCTTTTTTTTTAATTTAAAAGTTTATATTTATTTATAGTATATATAAATATCTTGGACGTAAAATTTACAAATTCAAAGTAAGATTTCAGAAAAAAAAAAGATATATATTGCGCACTTATTTCTAATTTTAAACAACACAAAATACGGGGTGCGTCAGAGAAATGTATACACGCTTTGAGTAATTATAACTCCAGTTTTTATTCACAGATAATTGATATTTAAATTGCAAAAGAATTGACATAAAATGTATAACTTTTCCTTCTATTACAGATGTTCAAAATTATTACCGTTCTGGTCAATATACAGTTTATAACGGTGATGCTATTGATTCACAAACTTCAACAGACATTTCATTCGGTGTTGTGACGCATTCTTGTCCAATTGCGGTTCCGGAACGTTTATCTGTGAACATCCATTCGTTTCAAACTTATCTTTTATCCGACGAATTGTAAGTCGCATAGAGGGATCTGCCTGAAACTCCCTGCGATATTGTTTTTGTACTTATGCTACATTTTCATACTTTCAGTAGCATTTTAAATTAAATTTTCTTTTTTCAAAAATTAATCTTGGTCCACTCATTATTTCCAACTAATTACACTTTGAAAAGAAAGAAAATTTAGAAAGTTATGACGCGTTAAACAGTGTATGTATACATTTTTCTGACGAACTGTATATGTTTTTTAACAGAACACGGATAATAATAATTAAAAAAAAAAAAAAAAAAAAAAAAAACATAGTTTTAATTTACTGATTTCAGTAAAATTTTCTTGAATTCTAAGATGTAAAAAATAAAAACAAAAATGGAAAAAATAAATTACATTTTCCTTGAATTTTGATTATTTCATTCCGAATTCAAATTTAAAAGAATGCTATATTTAACTCATAATATAGCAAATTGGGAAAAGCGTGATCAAACGTTACTATATAAATTCATTTTCTTAAATAGATTTTGAACGTCTAAATCAACATTAAATTAATCTACTTTGCACTTTTTTTAAGAAGAAAAAAAAAACTTACAAATTTTAAATATTCTGAAATGTTTTTGTTTTTTACTAAAACAAAAGCATTAGCATGTGATTAATTAAAATGTTTAAACTCGAATAATGCCACAACACTAATTAAAAGATAAAGGTGGAAAATTAAAGTTGTAAAAAGACATTCCTTAAGATAAGAAGTAACAAAAAGTGAGAAAAAGTAAAATAATTACTTTTTCTTATCGACAAAAGAGAGAAATTTGTCGACTTTGCTGAACAAATAAACTAACTTTTATCTTAGGTCTGTTACAAAGAAAAATAATGTTGGTTTTTGTGAAAATTTCCAAGTACTTCTAGCATTTCAAACAAGCTAACCAAATAATAATAAAAAAGTGATTAAAATATATTGACTTACTAGATATGTGGCAACCACATTTGCATTGCATGAGATATTCCGATTTCAGGAAAATAAATCTAATTTTATTCTACACTACTAAATCTTATTTTATTCTACTGACCCGCCCGCTGTTGCCCGGGTCTCTGATAATAACCTTAAATATACCTAAAATCAATGTTGAATAATTTCATACTTCTAAAAGAAAATCTATCCAAAGAAATAAGGGACTTCGTTACCGTAGTTGCCGATTTAATTTCGGACGTTTAGATATATTAAACTTTCAATTCTGACAAAAAGATCCTGAGAAAATTTAAATAATACAAAAAGGCTGTCATCCCTCCTCTTTTAAATTCATAATAATAATCTCTATTGAAAATGGAGCATTCCTAGCGCATACGCACAATCGAAAACCCTTTCAAAAAAATTGTATAGTGGAGATATAGAGAAAAAAATCTGACGAATGCGTGAAAGGAGTCTCAGAAGTGACTTCCACAAATGATATATATATATATATATATATATATATATTTGCAATAGTAAATATTGACATTTTCATAAACAGACATCGTTAGAAAGGAGAAGGTACTATTTATAGGCGAGTATTTTTTTTTTTTTTCGTATTTTGTTAATGAAAAAGGATGCAAATTTTTAAAAATTACAGAAAAAATCCTGAAACGGCTCTCGAAAAAACTTTTTTTTAAAGGGTTAATACTGATAAACGAATTGCATCGTTAGAAAAATAAAACTGCGTAAATATAGCCTTCTCTTTTTCATTTTCTAGTATTTTGAATAGTTATTCCGATGAGGGTTTTAAAGAACTGGGAGAAGGGTTCACGAAAAAAGACTTTGCTAATACTGATATATTTTTTAACGGATGCCACCGTTAGAAAGAATAAAGTACAAAAAGTAAACGTATATATATATATATATATATATTTATCGTATTTGAATAGTTAAACCGATCTGCGTTGTAAAAGCCGCAAAGAATGCGTTTTTTGACTCTCGATTCTTTACTGCGACTTTTCAAGCCCTTTTGCGATGTTCGTGATAGATTGTAATTAATGTTTTAGCTAATTAACCAAAAAGTAAAAATCTGAGCTTCGGGTGCATTGGGACCTGCCTTGGACCATACTCATCCGAATTTTCATATGTCTACGTTCGGTAGATTTTCCTAGCCATTGTAACAGACACACACACACAAATATCACTTTTTATAAGTAATTTATCATAAGCATTTTGATCAAACATGTTTGACTTGCAGTTTTATGAGAAAATGCGACGCAGTTTTAAGATATAAATATTAACGTCAATTATTCCACATTTTTTACATAACATGGCAAAATAAAAAAAAGAAAAGAAATTGTTAAATATCTAATGGATATTTCTTATACAGGGTGTTCGATTACCACCGCACCAACTTTTCAGAACGAGAATCGTTGCTCAAATCACACAAAAAGTTTCCAAGGAATTATGCCTCTAAAACGTATAGTTTTCGAGAAAAATGTCAAAGAAAAATGAATGATATCCTATTCGGCTCAAGTTTGTAATGGTAATGCATTACATGAAGTCATGTACTTTGACTTCATCATAATGAGTAATTACGTTGCAGCTATTTGTTGGTGAAAAGTGAAAGACATAGTGTTTCCTTATTTACGTAATTGCTTTCGATTCATCGATTCGATTAATGAATTCTTTATTACTTGATATTAGAGTTTCAGAGATTACAATTTCCAACATGCAATTTTCTCTTAACTCCCCAGCTCCGCCCATCTCTCTGTTGTTAATGATGCAATTAATAATTTCCTCGGCACCCTACAAATCAATCCAACCAATTGTTATCCATAGCTACATAGCAGAGTTGCCAAGTCTCCGGATTTTTACACACCAGTAATTTTTTAGAGAAAATGTTGTTCTCTTGAATCGCAAAATGCTCTGATTAAATAAAACAACATTTTCTGTACTAAATTACTGGTATCCAAAAAGCCGGAGACTTGGCAGGTCTGTACATAGAAAATCTCAAAACCTCAAAGCCTCTCGGTATGATAACATTTCTAGCAATGCTCTCAAAGATTTACCTACTAACTGTATTCTCTATATCACAAATTTGACTAATTCATTCTTAAAATTCTGCTACTTTCCGAAACCATGGAAAACATCTATCATCTCTCCAATTCTTAAACCTGCTTCTAATCATAGCGACCTTGCTAACTTTCGACTTATTAGCCTTATTCTATCTTTAAGTAAAGTTGTTGAACTTGTGATTCAGGTCCAGCTCCAAGACTTCTTACAAAATAACAACATTTTAATGCCTGAACAATTTGGCTTCAGAGCTAAAAGTTCTACAAAATACCAGCAGCTTAAGATTGTGGAATTCTTAACGGAGAACTTCAATGCGAAGGAACCAAGTTGCTGCCTTATTGCAAGACATCGCCAAGGTCTTTGACATAGTCGAGGGCTTCATTTACCAATCAGTTCCGCTAAATATCTCATCCGAATTTATACACATCACTCTTACCTTTGATATCGTACTTTTTAAGTCCACATTAATAGCATCCTATCTGCACTCCACTTTATCATTTCAGGCGTACCTCAGGGTTCGGTTCTTGAACCGATGCTTTGCAACTTATTTTTTCAACACTATACCTTGTACAGTGTTAACTTAACTTTTTTTATATGCACACGATACCACTATTTACGCCTCAGAGCACCATCCTTATTTTTTATACTGAAGCTTGCAAAGACACATTCATATGTTCATGGACTGGTGCAATTTTTCGCGTGTTAAAATTAATTAATCCAAAACTGCTACTGATTACTTTTCTTACCTTTGCTATCGTACTTTGTAAGTCCGCATTAATAGCATCTTATCTGCACTCCAATTTATCATTTCAGGCGTACTTCAGGGTTCGGTTCTTGGACCGACGCTTTGCAACTTATTTTTTTAACATTACACCTTGTACAGTGTTAACTTAGCTTATCTTTATATGCACACGATACCACTATTTACGCCTCAGAGCACCATCCTTATTTTTTATACTGAAGCTTGCAAAGACACATTCATATGTTCATGGACTGGTGCAATTTTTCGCGTGTTAAAATTAATTAATCCAAAACTGCTACTGATTACTTTTCTTACCTTTGTTATCGTACTTTGTAAGTCCGCATTAATAGCATCTTATCTGCACTCCACTTTATCTTTTCAGGCGTACTTCAGGGTTCGGTTCTTGGACCGACGCTTTGCAACTTATTTTTTTAACATTACACCTTGTACAGTGTTAACTTAGCTTATCTTTATATGCACACGATACCACTATTTACGCCTCAGAGCACCATCCTTATTTTTTATACGGAAGCTTGCAAAGATACATTCATATGTTCATGGACTGGTGCAATTTTTCGCGTGTTAAAATGAATTAATCCAAAACTGCTACTGATTACTTTTCTAGAACTTTCTCCTACCCAGTAGACTAACCCTTAACAAATTGCCTTAGGAAATAAGACACTAAATAACTTGGGTTTATCCTTGACTTACCTTCAGAAAACGTATAAGGTAAGGTCACCAAAGCTTCCAAATCTCTTGAACATCTCCCTAAAATTCCTGAAAAATTATTTTGGAAATAACACAGATATTAAAGTTACTTGTTTCAAAAAGTAAAATAATTACAGCTAATAAAATGCCTGAAATTGTTAATAAATTAACACATTTTTCTTTATTATTTATTTTGTTTTCTTTTATTTAATAATTTTAAACTGTTTTTCTTCTTTTCCAATTTTGGTATTTGAAACTGGGTTTTTTTTATCTGATACTCAGGATACTTTGTTCTACAAACCTAAGTATCTAATTTTAGATACAAAGCTTAGATCAGAAGAAAACATAAATAAATAATTAGAGGTATATGGAATAAACCTATGAAAATCGCATAT
This sequence comes from Maratus michaelseni, assembly GCA_963931845.1. Taxonomy (NCBI): domain Eukaryota; kingdom Metazoa; phylum Arthropoda; class Arachnida; order Araneae; family Salticidae; genus Maratus; species Maratus michaelseni. The sequence continues at coordinate 85,358,999 of OZ007594.1, forward strand.
ATTTAATTACAAATTTTTTATTTAAACAAAAATTTCAAAGTTATCAAAAAATCTATACATTGTTATCGCTCATAGAATCTAAAGACGCATTAAAAAAAATCAGAAAATTTGCCCAATTATTGTATAAGCCGCATTTTGATTACATAGAGAATATGAAAAAATGCAAACTGAGAACAATGAGTTTAAACATTTAATTTGCAAAAAAAGAGATTTTAAGAGAGATACGTAAATTTATCCATATCTTTTTTACTATTTATCATCAGATTGTCAAGAAATTTGGGCACAATCTTCTAGGAATGTTAAAATTCATTTTAAGATTTAAAAAAATCAGAAATTCGACATTTCTGTCATTTTCTGGTCAAAATTAGACTTCATTGTAACACAAAAACGCAGTGGATTCCAGAAATATTTCTTTAAATAAAACCAGAATTAATAAAATGTGTCTCTTCTTCCTAAATATTTTTTTTAAGTTCAGAATTCCATTTTTTACAATTATAAAACTCTATATCACGTAAACCAGTTGGAAGGGAAGGATAAGTCTTGAAGATTTTATACATTACATTTGAGAGATCTTTCCACATGAAATTAGCAATAACACATAAAAACAAGCTGGAAATTGTACGTCAAACGTGACAAATGAGGTGCCGTCGTACTGTAGCTAGCTATATAAATATTTAGATCTTGATGATTTTTAATTCTGTGAAATGAATGATGTCGTCTGCAGATTAATTTCTGTAATAGAATAAGTATCTCGGTCGCTTGACGATTAAACTTCGGAAGCTCCTATAACAAGAAAGCACCGATTTAAAAAAAATCAAATTTCTTAATAAATATTTTTATTAATATCTCCTAAAGTTTTGATTCGATTTTAATAAAATTTGAAACGTCTCGACAAAATTCTGCAAAGATAATGTATCTTAAATTTCAAACCATTCGATTGGGTAGTTTTTGCGTTGTTATATGCGGAGGGACGGACAGACAGACGGACGGACCAAGCGACGACAATAGGTGCTACCTATTTATATAATTACGAACGCACCTAAAAATGCATACTAATATCTCTTTTCCCTCATATTATTTCAAATATCTGGTATTTTGACTAATATTTGAATATATTTTAAAGTACTCATTTTTAAAAATAAAATTGACATTTACAACATTTACATGATCTGATAGAAACAATTGTGTAGATTTTTAATCTTTTTGAACTTTGTGTTTATCTTTTTTAGTTCAAAAATTATGCACGATTTTATAAACCTTTGAAGTTTGTAAAGCCGTGGAAAATCGCATTTTTTGATTCCCCTCTATCCAGAACTAATTTTAATATAGATTTTTTTAAATGTTTTTTAGCTTCTTTTCTATATAAATTTTCATATACAAAACATGGGAAAATAAAAAAGAATGTGGCGGTATTTGTCGAAATTATGTGGAATGGGTCATTTTTCTTTTCCTTTCATATAAACTAATTGCACCTTTGGTACATCGCTTAGAATACATAGTGTAGACAAAGGCTACAAAACAGTACTAAAAAATTAAATCCGATAAATGTAGAACGATGCTGAAAAGATAAACGGGTCGATCGCAGCGACATTTTCTAGCAGTGGCGTAGACTGGGTGGAGGTCTAGATGGTTTGGATACCACTAATTTTATAAAAATATTTTTGCTTTATCTAATCGGAGAATTTTCTGGGATACGAAAGGCGAAGAAAACTTTATAATATTACTGGTTTCCAGAGCATTTGGAACCCCCCCCCCCCCTCTCTGGCTATGCCACTGCCTGCTAGCTCTTTTCAACGCAAACATTGTATAAGAATCGAACTGAGTAAACGTTTCAGCTGGTGGTAAATATTTTAAATAATTAAATTATACCTTATTTCCTTTGACTTGGATAGTGATTTTCATAAGCTTTGGAAATATGAATGATATTGATCATGGTCAAAAAGCGTGATACGCATTCTTTTGTGCCTAGTTGCAGTACTCGATACAAGACAGCAAACTAGAAACTATCCCTATTTAGCATACCAAAGGATGAATCTCTGCTAGAAGAGTGGAAAAGATTCATTCCCTTATAGGATAAAAAACTAACTTCAAAATCAGTTACATTTGAAACATACACTTACAAGAAGATTTTATTAACAGATATTATGTTCATGTTGTCAATAGTGAAACGGTTACTTTTGCTAGAGGTAAATCTATTTTTAAAGCAGATGTCGCTGCGACCGCCCTATTATTGTACCGTATCGTTACACGTTTATCGGCTACACTTGTTTAGCACTTTTTAAAGCATTACCAGTTTGGCTTTTTTTAAATTCCGAAATTTCGCATTCATACCAGAAATTCCCTAAAATGTTCTTTTGGTTACTTAATGGCAGATATTTCGTGACTTCTTAAAGTAAAAATTCTTGTTTCAGAATTTCCGGTTTGAATTCGAAAATTTTGAATTAAAAAACTGTTAAACCGTTTTCCACACTATGTATTCTAGGCTCTGTGCCTTTGGTTTCCACTCATATAATCTTTAGGGAAATTTTCTTTATAGGTAATAAAAATTAAGTTATCCAGAAGACATCTGGAAGCAAATATCTCCGGGTATCCAACATTTTCAGACCATCAGTCCGCCAATGACTACAAACATCCATGCCTGAGTCGAGAGCCCTTGATTGTTAGAGCAGTCGCTTAGGATGGAGTTCATGACGTCAGAGCACGTGATCTCTGCCGACCCAATCGGCCGAAAAAGCCTTCCTAGAGAGGGGAAAACAAAGAAGTGCTTGCTCTCTCAGCCGATTAGGTTGGTTGGAGATCACGTAATCTGACGTCATGAACTCCGTCCTAAGCAGGGAGAAACAAACAGGAGCTTTCTCGGCCGATACTGAATCCGGCCGTGATACTTTTTGTCTCTAGTAGCCAGCGTCCTAGACAAGCAGATGTGCTATATTGATCCAAATGAAATGCGATTTGTAAGTCTGTCTAGTACAGGGGTGCAAAAATCTAGGCGCCAATGGTCTGATTCCCACCGCTAAATTTTATCAGTATTCTTCGTCAAATTTTATTAGTATACTTCGTCTAAATTTTATCAGTATTTTTATTAGGCAAAGAATACTAAAAATTTAGTGGTAGGAATAGGCTCATTCTCGCCTAGATTTTTGCACACCTGGTCTAGTGTGCCATGTCCTTTTTCGTTTATGTAATGCTAAAGGGTATTTTATCTTCTAAGCAAGGTGCATTAGAAAAAATTGAAACTGATGTGCTGATAAAAGAATTGATCATAAAGATGTATGCTAAAATATTTACAGGTCAAATAAAGGACGCACTTATTTTTTAGATTACTTGAAAAAGGGGAGGGGGCATGAAAGCACTATTACCTTTTATATTTTTATCCCACTATGCTTTCAAAGGACATCATTGTTCTTTCATTTTATTTGAAAAATAAATTTTCATTATTTTTTTTATACGAGTATAGAATTTTCTCGGAACATTTTATGAATTTTTAAAAGTTTTTTTTTTTTTTTTCTAATAAACAGATAAAATATCCTTTAGCATTATATGAACGAAAAAGGAAACTCTAAGAACAAAAACTATTACTTCCTCCAGCGCATTTCGACTAGTTATTTTAAAACAAAAACATTAATAAAAAATCATCCCTAATTGATATCTTTTATCTCTTTTATTTTAACGGTCAATCAATAAATGCAGCATACCATGTAAATTCATTGTCTTGAGTCTTCTTTTTTGGCATTTTTTTTTTTTTTTTTACAGGCTTCTTTGAGAAAAGGAGAGTTAAAAAATTCCAACAGATTGTCGAATGCCTTTATTTTTCACTGAAACAATAACATTATCACGTGATTAATTAAAATGTTTGAACGCTAATAATGCCGTTGAACTAATTAAAAGGTAAAAGATCGAAAAAGCAATGGAGCAAAGGCAAAAAGAAATTTTTAAGATAAGAAGTCGCAAAATAAAAAAAGAATTAAAGGACTTTTTTTTTCTTCTTCCAAGGAAAAAGAAAGAAGCTAGCTAGTCTACCCTGTTGAACAAATAAACTAACTTCATCTTAGGGTTGCTGTAATCAAAGTGAATCTTGATTCGAGCCAAGTAAAAAAGGCCAAGTCCTTTAAGTGTTCACCAAAAGCAAGCCAAATGAAGAACCACTGAGAGAGTATTTATTGATTAAATGGCTCTGTGATCGGATTTTCTATTCTTCTTTTTTATGTGATTATATCTGGGAAAGGACAAAGAAAAGTTACAGAAGTATTTTTTTCTTCTTTTTTTTTTTCCTCTGGAACTTTCGATGAAGAAGATATTTTATTTCCCCTTGATGGAAGAGTTCACAATATGATTACAGAACAATCTTGTAATAGGTTAAAAATAAATGAGAAAAAAAGATATACAAGATACAATTAATATAATATATATTACAAACTTATTAAACAGAGCATAAAAGAATTAAATAAGGAGCTCGTTTCGAAAAGAATAAATCGTGCTTTTTCAGGTGAAAGATATTACAACTCCATCGGGAGCAAATCAAGTACTCTTATAAGCGCTGTCACTTTTGTATTGTCAGAGGGTCTCAATACTGATATATGCCACAAAATTTTGATTAACTTAATAATTCTTACAAAAACAACGGATACTGAAAATGATTATTCAGATGATATTGAAAATTTTAACGAAAGAAATGTTGATTATAAAACAAGTAATTAATTCTAAAATGTAGAACAGAATTTAAAAACACAAATTAATCAAACCACCCCTTACTTCAGGTGCTACAGTAGGTGTGGCCAAATTTTTAATATAATTAGCGCACTGAAATTTTGAAAAAATCTTCTTGTTCGTATCACCTCTCTCACGCATACACGAATTTATTGATGCGCGTATATGTTGGGCTCACATTCCATAAACATACAGGGTATCCTAATAACTTGAAACGTGTTTTCTATAATTTTTTACCTGTTGGAGCAGACAACAATACAGACAGTACCTAAATAGTTGGAGATACCTTAATTGCAAAAGTGCTTAAACTAAGGTGGAATTTGAAATTATGTTAAGGGAATTGTTCTACCACCAATTTTCAAAAAGTTACATTTTTAAAAATTCCTCTATTGTCCTTGGATCCTATAACTTATATTTAGAAACAATTTCTTAATGCTGTGGCAAGTAAATCAGTAACAATTCCAATCTTCTATGACTAAAACTTTTTGAGTTATGATACATTGAACTTTATGACATTTCTGAGCCTTCTGGCACTAAAAAATCGTCTGTTCATTTAATGAAATGAAACAATGGAATTTTCACTGTTTTAATTCTCGCAGCATGGAGAAACGTTTTCTAAATATTACTTATAGCACCCAGGGACCGTATAGGAATTTAATAACATAACTTTTTCAAAATTAATGGCAGGAATATTTCATCACCATAATCCTAATACCTACCTTATTTTGAAAATTTTGTCAATTTACATTTCCTATGTATCTCCAACTGGTAAAAAACTAAAGCCCGTTTCAATGTTTTTAACCCTACAGTGCATAGTGTAGCCAATTGGCAACACTTTCTCTTTAACTTTTAATAAATAAATCCAGTTCTTTGCAACCACTATTGTACCACTATATAGAAATATTAATCCTGTAAAGATAACATTAACCTGCTGCTAAATAAATTTAAAAATCTATCTTAAAATTTCTGGTGTCGAATTCTTAATATAAGTATAAAAAATACAATTATAAAAGAAAAACTCATGCACTGTAGGGTTAAGACATACTCTGTATCGGTGGCGGATCGTCAGAGATCGCAGACATTACATTCAGAATTTTAATATACAAAGTTCGACCTTATTTAATCGTTATATGTTCTACTTTTAAACAAGGAGAAATTTAGTTTACGGAATTACTGGTAGTAAAGTGATTGTGAACCCGCTGATGAGCCGCTACTGTCCGGTATACAATCCCATACGTATCCCGAATTCATGGTACAAACTTTAAAGGTTTGTACAGGACACTGTAACAATCATTTATTGTATAGGAAACCAGGGTCAGAAATCCATTTCTTTAGTCAAAATTACAGGGCGTCACACTCCTATCCGACGGCACGTTTTCATTCATAACTTTAACAGTAGTGAAGATATTTTAACAAAATTCTCAACAGACTCATCTTTGTATGAATTGTAAGGATATTAAAAGGATTTCATTAAAGTATCTTCGCTACTATTAAAGTTATGAACGAAAATGCGACTTCGGATTGGAGTGAACGCCCCTGTTTTTTGACTAAATAAACGAATTTCTGACCCTGGATTCCTGCTAAATAAATTATTGTTACAGTGTGCTGTACCAACTTTTAAAGTTTGTACCATGCATTCGGGATCACTCTGCAGATATAGGGCAGAAATAGTTGTATATTTTTGAAAAAATTTGTGCTAAAAATATAATAAGGCTTCTTTTCAAGCATCCAGAATACAAGTATAAAATTAATGCCGTAATTGCTGTTTATTTAGTTCAAATGTAGCTTTGAATATTTTGTCCACGACAAATCTAATTATAAATAAAACTGTACAGCAGGAGAATTTTCTGCTTTCCACTAAATCCAGTATTTACTGTCAAAATTAGTGCATAATATGTATTCATACATAAAAAATCACAGAGGCTTCGTGGGCGGAGTGGGCACGAGCTAGGTGAGCCCTGTTCCACAAGATGGGCCAAAAGTCCATGTCACATTCAGAATTTCAATTAAAATGTACCATGAATTTTTGGACTTATTACCATAGATTTTGACGCGGTTTGGACGGAAATACTTCCTATTATCGAAAATTTTGTTTAAGCAAATTAAAATATTTAGTTTAAAAAATTACGACACAAAAATATATCGTATGTATTAATCAATTTTCTCAACCTGAAATATAAGTTCTTTGAATGTTATTAATTCTAAAGTAATACATTTTCATGTCGAAAAAATATATTCTACAGATAAACATGATAAATTAACAACATTAACTACATTAAAATTAATGTTATTTTGTTACTCTTGCATGTACACATTCAATTGCGCAGCTGAAAATGTTTCATTGAGGACTGGCAGCATCTCGGGCCTGGCCCGTGGCCTGTACCCAGCAAGATGAAGACAAACTTTCAAACGTGCCTGGATGGGGCGGCAGGATAAAAAAAAAAAATTTAAAGGGCCGGGCTCATAAAATAAATAAATAAATAAATGGTCCGCTCTGGGTCGATAAAAAAATTAAACGAACCAGATAGGCCAATAAAAAAATTAAGCGGGCTGATATAACAAATTTAAATGTGTCAAACTAAGCCGACAAAATATGGACAATTTTCAAGGGATCTCTGGTCGGGCTAAGAATAAATTATAAATGTGCTGCAGATACCGATGCTAGTTTTAACAACATGGATACATCAAAATTTAGCTTAGAAAATCTGCATCGAACAGTTACATCGTATCTGAGTCTGAGTTTAACTTTTTAAACAGACTCGGCCTGATCACAGGCTCAGACTTACATTTTTTCTACATACTCCGGTCGGGTTGGGTTGATTATTGACGGCCAATTATCTACACTAGGGATATAGGCCCGGGGGGAGTGCTCTTCGTGGGGGTCTTTCTAAGGGAACCTAATCCGTATTTACGCATGGATAAATCCACGGCTCGAAGAAAACAACGAAAACTCCGAACGATTAGGCCGACGGGCGCGATTGGGATCGAACCCAGCACCTCCCGTCTACCAGCTTCGAGAGTACAACCTCTCAGCCACTGGTGGGGCCATACTCCGGTCGGGCCGAACCTGTTCTTAATTGTACCCAAAACATGTCAAGCAGACTTTTTCGTTCTTTCTGTTTCTTTTTCTTTTCCTTTTTTTTTTTTTTTTTTTTTTTTTTTTTTTGTAAAAATGATAGTGGTGCTAAACTTTCGATACCGGAATCTTCGGAAATAAAATTTAATAAATTCCAGAGAAATATTTTCAAAAATATACTTTTTTAAAAATTATACAACTTCGAAAGTTATGATGTTTTTAATCCTCTTTTTTCTTTTATTCTAAATTACATTTTTTTTAAGTGTAAGTCTAAAAGTCTAAGTGATCATTAACGTTGCTATTCTATATACTAGGGCTTGCGGACATATTATGAAATATACTGTAATATATATTTCTGAAATATACTGTAAACATTTCTCATAATTATGCATGCAGATTCTTTAAAAGAATCTTAATTGTAAGTTTTTAAAAAAATGATTTTTTTTTTGTAGAAATTGAGTCAGTCCAGGTCTGATATCATTGATTTTTGCCGATCATTTAGTTTTTACACCGAGCCAGGTCAAGATAGCTTTCGTCCGGACCTGGAAATTTCTGTGTATGCAGATCTCTCGGATTATGATACTTTGAATTTCATAAAGTTCAATGTATCATGATTTGGTGAATTTTGTTGTAAAAAACCGGAATTTGTACTGATGTACTTCTCAGAGAGTGCATATAATATTTATAACTATAACTTATGACTCCGGGACCATATAAATATTTAAAAAGTGTCACTTAAAAAAATGGCGGATCTATTTCATCAACAAAATCTTAATCTCTACCTTATTTTGTAAGTTTTGCAATTTAGATTGCCTATTATTTGTAGAAATTGAGTCGGTCCACGCCTGATATCATTGACTTTTGCCGATCATTTAGTTTTTACACCGAGCCAGATCAAGATAGCTTTCGTTCGGACCTGGAAATTTCGGTGTATTCAGATCTCTAACACAAACTCAGCGGATTATGATACTTTGAATTTCATAAAGTTCAATGTATCATAATTTGGTGAATTTTGGTTGTAGAAAACCGGAATTTTTACTGATGTACTTCTCAGAGAGTGGATATAGTATTTAGTTTTTACACCGGGCCAGGTCAAGATAGCTGAAAAATCTCCATCTGGTGAAAACAAGTTGGAAATTGTACGTTAAACGTGACATAGGAGGTGCGTTCGTTTTACAACTTAGTTTCACAATGTAAAAAAATCATCCTTATTATTTCAGTGAAATGAATTATATCGTCTGCTATGAGCGAAATGAATATGGCTTTTCCTTTTTTTATTACGTATGCCACGTTCACAAATGCAATTTTTTTTTCTACACCAGACAGCACTGTAAAATTCACCATGGAGATCTTGCTTTGCAAATAATTATGCCCATGGTTTAATATTTTTATGACTCATAATGAAAGAATCTCGTGTCTTTATTTACTCTAATGGATTGAGATATTCTGTTGTTAACGTAATTTCCACTGAAGTTATCTCAGATTATATACATTTTTTTACTGTAACTCAGCTCTCAAACAAACAATTTTTTTCAACGATCTTTCTAAAAATGTAACTTTTAAGCAATTTTATTCGAAAAAATAATTTTGAATAAAAAGGACCGCCTGGCATATGAAAAAAGCCCGTATTTGTTTTCCTCAGTCACATGACAGGTGCTTTTATTATATAGATTACGTACGATAGGATTTAATAGAATAAAGAAAACTTTTATTAATATCTTTTTAAGTTTTGATTCGATTTTCATAAAAATTGAAATGACTCGACAAAATTCTACAACGATAATATATATTAAATTCCATATATGCAGACAAACGGACGGACAGACAGACAGACGGGCGGACCAGACGACGACTATAGGTGCTAGGTATTTATATAATTACGAACGCACCTAAAAATTAAAGCTCGTTTCAGTTTCAGTCTTTTTAGACACTCAAATTAGTCATAGTACTTTTCTTATTGCAGCTGCCGTGCCGGGAGAGTCCAGCAGCAAACCATCGAGACAAATCACAGAGCCAATTTTACTCTTAACACAATGTAAATGGAAATGTATATATTATACTTATTTCACTTTTAGTAATTTGCGGTGTCAGTTTATTATAATTTTTTTTAAAATATCTGTAGAATAATTAAATAGACAATATTAAGAGGGAATACCGATAAAAAGCCCGTTAAATTCAGTTCATTTTTGTAGGTTTTTGAAAGTGTCAATTTAAATTTATTTTCAAACGAAAATCACCATTAAATCAGATAAATTTTAAGAATAACCAATTCCATAAAAAATAAAACTAATCTAATCATCAGGAAGCTCAGAACAAGAAAAAGCAATCATACAATAATCCTTATTTCTCAACTGATATGGATTTTAAACATTGTAAGCAAATTTTGAGTAAATGATCTAATGTTTCTTTCTTTTCCTTTTCCTTTCTTCTTCTTCTTCTTTTATTTTAAAAATAAAATTATAATTATTTGTTTTTTCAAAAACCTTTATGTATGTCCAAGATTAAAAAAGTAACAATTAGCTTTCAATCAATGTTAAAGAATGTATCACGCTTATGAATAAGTGCAAAATAAATAAATACATTACAATTTGCTATTCGAATAAGAATACGTGCACATCTTCACGAAATGATCAAAAAAAAATTTGTGACAGCAGGGAATTTTTACTTTTAAAATGATTTTAATAATTTAAAAAACAATTATTACAATTTCTTATGCGTTTTCCTAGCCATCAACAAAAATCTAAGAAAACAACCATTTCCTTAACTCCCGATTATGTTGTAATGAAAATAGAAAAAGTAATAAATACATTTTCAAAGATGAGGATATTTTAGAAATACTTAAACCTTCATTACTTCTTGGCGATAAAAGAGCGATTACTCGCCAATCGGAGAAATCCTGTACATCAGTCGGATGCGGCAGATTCTATGACCCTCCCCGTTCCCACCTAGTTACTCATATGTTATTCGAGCGAGAAATATCCACCGAGAAACACTTGGGGGGTTGGCTTACAACTGAAAATTATAATCTGTAGGAGCATATTTACCATTCCATTACATGTGGAAATTTAATCAATAAATCATGGGATAATAGAAGGTTCAGAATGAAGTGTTAGGGGTGATTTACATCCCCCTCGCCACGTTTAATGTGATAATTACTATATTTGATGAATACGGTGTAATTTTTATTCTTTAAGCCACCTTCGCGTTCTTTGGAGGTGTAATATTTTTATTTATTTATTTATTTATTTATTTATTGGTATTTAAAGACGTAGGAGTGTTGATGACTTATTGATGTTATTAAGAAAAGATTCCTTAAACTATTTCAGGTTTCGTAGTATTGTAATAAGAGCTTATTATTTTCCAAACAATATTGCAGAAAGCTATTGCAACGATATTGTATCGAGTTTATGATAAGTTTTTACAAACAATACTTTTTTAACAGCTATTATCTGTAGAAAGATATCAATCAGTATTTTACAAACGTTATTTTTTAACAGCCATTACTTTTAAAAATATATTAATACTTTAAACAAGCTAATTTTTCGTACAAAATTATAGAAAGCTATTACAACGATATTGTAGCGAGTTTATGATAAGTTTTTACAAACGATACTTTTCTAACAGCTATTATCTGTAGAAAGATATCAATCAGTATTTTACAAACGTTAATTTTTAACAGCCATTACTTCTAAAAATATATTAATATTTTAAATAAGCTTATTTTTCGTACAAAATTATAGAAATCTATTACAACGATATTGTAGCGAGTTTATGATAAGTTTTTACAAACGATATTTTGTTAACAGCTATTATATGTAGAAAGATATCAGTATTTTAAACAAAAAAAGACAGAATCATGCTTCGCGCTTAAAAATTATTCACATTTCAAACAATATTAGAAAAAGTTATTGCAGTGGATTTCTGGAAAATTTTACAAACGATATTTTTTAACACCCATTACCTGTAAAATATATCAATATTTAAAAAAAAAAAAAATCATGTTCTGTTTTAATAAGAGTAACTTTCAATAAGAATTTACTTTTCAAATAATGTTACAAAACTTGTTAACCCTTTCAGGGGCAAAGCACTTTCATTTCTAAAACGTTGAAATGAATGAGTGATACCGGTATTTACGAACAAATTTACTTTCAAATAAGAAAAAGTTATATTTCACATACATATCAAACGGAAAATTTTATAATATAATCCTGGTGTCATTGTGGCATTTGAGAATTAAAATTAAGGGGTTTCATAAACATACCACCGACCTTGAAAGGGTTAAAATGATATTACACTCAATTTATTAGAAATTTTACCAACAATACTTTTAACAACCACTAAACATGACAATATACCAGAATTTTACACAAGAAAGAAAAATTATGCTCTGTGCTTAATTAAAATTCTCCAGATAATAATACAAAAGTGATATGAAAGTGGGTTTGTTGCAAGTTTTGCTAACAATGTTTTAAATTGTCATTACGATTAAAAATATATCAGTTTTTTAAACAAAGAGAAAAATCATGCTCTGTGCTTAGTGAAAATTAATTTTCCTAATGACATTACCTAACATTGCTGTACTGATATGATATTATAACAGATTTATAGCGTGTTTTACCAACAATATTTTTAACAGCCGTTAAGTATAGAAAAACATCAGTATTTAAACACGAAAGAATGAATTCTGCACTTAATTTATTGTAGCTTATTGCTGCTTAATTGTAATTTATTTTCTTAAAATAGTGCGTAAAAAATTGTTACAGTGACACTAGAATAAATTTTTTATGAAGTTTAGGGTAATATTGTTGCAACTATTGTCTATAAAAAAATATATCAGTATCGTTTTTTAAAGAAAAATCATGCCCTGCGCTTAATAAGTATCTTTTAAACAATATCACAAAAAATTGTTAAAATAATATTACAGTGGATTTGACGGCAAGTTTTATGAGCCTATTTTTTTACAGTCATTGTGTATAAAAAGATATGAGTATTTTGGAATGGAAATCCTACTCTCAGCGTAATAATCTCTTGGATTTCAGACACTTTACAGTAATATGTTACATTGATACTGCAGTATATTTGACTAGTGGCAAAAGTTTTATAATCAATAATTTTAATAGCTTCAAGAGATTGGCACCTAGGAAGATCGAACCAGGGATCTCATATACAATAGGCGAGAACGTTAGCATCAAGCAAAAGGCCAAGCCAGACACTAAGCTAGTAACTCGCTTCATACTATTCGAGTGAGATGAGATCGCTACACATTCTATCCCCTGTGAGGAAGACGTCTTGTTGACGTCAGACCGGCGATATGCACTCGTGAGTGATGTTGTCGCGTTACGGTGCGCATATGAGATTCGCGGCATGACAGGATTTGTGCTCTGAGCATTTCACCGGCTTGCGAACTGGAGATTTGTTTGGTGCTGCCATCAGTTGTTTATGAGATAAGATGATTGTTGCTGTTGAAGGAAGGTTGCGTGTTTGTCCGGGTCTCCAATGAAGAGATTGATGCCGGTGGGAGTTAAACCAGAGATCTCATGAACAGTAGACGAATGCATTAGTTGTTGAGCAAAAGGCGAAGCCATTTACTTTAAGCTAGTAACTCGCTTTATACTGTTCAAGTGAAATGAGATCGCTACAAGCTATTACCGTAATTTCGCGCGTATACGCCGCACCTCAGACAATTCAATTTCCTACCAGAATTTATTTTAAATAAAATGTGACTTATTTCTGCTTAGCACTAATTTGACTTCTTATTTTCAATAAAATTTCCGGTTTGAAAAACACTTAACTAAGATGCGGCGCATACGCGCGAAATTACGGTATGTACTAAAGTATCAGTGTTTTAAATAAAAAAGAAAAATCATTAGCTTAAGTATATGAAACTAGCTGATCCGCCCGGCGTTTCCGGGTCCTGTCAAAAATTAGTACGAAACGCGAAAACACTCTAAAAATCGCTGCACAAAGCACTGTTAACTCAAAAATCTGAAATTCAGACATATAAGTGTCTGAAACGGATGGTTAAAAAAGAGACACTTTAAAGTGTCTTAATTTTTAAGACGCTTGTAAGTGTCTGAATTTCAGACATTTTAAATGTCTGAAATGATGTCTGAAACCATCTATGATGTCTGAAATTTCACTTTTCAGACACATATGTGTCCGAATTTAAGACGCCTCCATTTGCAATGAACCCTTCCTCTTGTAACCCTTTCGTCTGTCGGAAAATAAATAGAGAGAAGTTCCCCGAATCGGAAGTAAATTCAAAAACGACCCCTTCAAATGTCTGGGTTATTTGATTCATGCCTGGTCAGTTTTTGGCCAAAATTAAGAAAAGTTATCGTCTGATTTTCACATAATTTGATTTGCATTTTCCGAATCAGAAAAATAAATCACGTATATGCTATGAGTTTCGAATCGATATCAGCAACAGATTTCTTAATACAACAAATAACGAAACCGACTAAAGTTAGGATTAGAGGTTTGATTTTCTAAACAACCCACTCATTGAAATAGGCAAAAGAGAAAAAACCGATTTCCGAATATATGGGAACTAAAATTATAAAAAAAAAAAATTAGAAGTAATAGGAGTTTATTTAAACCTTGCAGGAAAACTATAGCGATTTTATTAGGTAACATAGTTTTTGGGAAAAACGCATTTTTCCGTTACACACAAACTTTACTTTTCGGGCCGTCAGCCGGCTAGTTGAGCGCCACTCAAGGTACTTATCGTTGCAGAATCATCCAAGGATAGTTGATAATGATTTTCGAAAAAAAAATCGTTAATTAGCCGAGATATTAATTAAGTTACTTGTTTTTTTTTTTTTTTTTTTTTTTGTATATTGTGTAGGGTATCGTTCGAAAGATCTCGTAACACCACAAAAATATATTTTTTTTAATTTCATGTGTTATAATTTCAGAGATATCGTTGAAAGTGTCCTGTAAAAATATGTCCTTCCCCTCCTATTTCTGAATCTACTAAAACTTAAATTATCAAAAAATTAGGGATAGTAAGAGTTTGTAAATTAATAAATAGTAATTAATAAATTTAATGTATGGAACCCTTTGAGCGCTAGTTATACTCGCTCTAGACCAATTTATTTAAAATAAGCTATAATTGAATTAAATTTATACAATCAATACTCAGTAATACATACGTATAGTTGCAAGGATCGCAACTTCCTATATATTTTTATATATTTGTTACCACTCTTTCTAAACTATAATTTTTGTGGCAGGTTTCTTTATCGTGCACTAGAGATGAGACAGGCTCGGCCAGAGACAGTAAGCAAGAACCTGGGCCTGACTCCGAGCCCGAACCTACAATAGGTTAGGGCTCAAAGTGATTTTTTTTGTAAATTTACAAATTGAAGAAAATGTAAACAAAATTTGCTGTATGAGAAACATGAATGGATTCTTAAAATGTTATACAATCCTTTAAAAATCAGTTTGAAAGGGAATTGAATTATTATTGATGGGATACAAAGTAGAAATATTCTGTCTAATTCTAAAGAGTTGGCGCGGTCAGTGTTCACTCTAAATAAGAAACAGTGACTATTCACTCCGGAGCAGTGGATATTCACTCTATCGCAGAGTCAAAATTTGGCCAACCTCTTTAGATTGACTATTCACTCTAGGCAAAAGTGAAATTGTTCACTCTCTGAAAGAGTGAATACTCACTCCCAAGAAGTGAATATTCACTCTAAACAGGGGTGGATACTCACTCTTTCAGAGGAGTGACTATCTACTCTTGCAAAAAAAGTGGGTTTTTTCACCCTGATAGGACATAGGAGTGAATAGTCACTCTCTCATAGGAGAGGCTATCCACAATTCATAGGAGTGACTATTCACTCTTGCAAAAGGAGTGGATTTATCACTCCTGACAGGAGTGAATAGCCACTCTTTCATAGAAGTGAATGTTCACTTTTTATGGAGTGAATTATTTTTTTTGTGTTTCTTTTATGGGCATTTTAAAAGAATCATATATTTTAAAGCATGCAATGAAAATAGACACAAGCGTGGTAAAGATTGGAATAAAATACTTTATTAGCAATATTTATTTAATTCATAGTTTGTAACAGTAATTGAACTCTTAAGGAAAAATTCAATTTGAGTTACATAATGAATTAAATTAGATTACTGACAGAAATAAACTAAAATATTTTATTCCAAGCTTATCACTATCGTGTTTGCTTTCATTGCATGCCTTATAAAGATATGATAGTTTTAAAATGTCCATAAGGGCAAGTAATTAACCAAAATCTTAATCAGTTAATATTGTTTCTTTCTTTTTCAAATACCCATTAAGTTGTATTTAGTATTTTAATAATTCCTGTGGTGTACACGTTATTTTTTTTTTCATGTGTAATTCAAATTTTAAATCTTTAGATCTCTGTATTAATTGCTAACGAATTTAAATCTAATCAAACATTATCGTTTACTGTATTTTATTATATGTTTTAAATTTTATTAATAACTATTTAATATGGATATTCTATGACTAACAATGTGTGATTTCACTTTAATTTTTGTTTTAAATATAAACTCTTATCTTTTGACCGTACTTTTCAGTAAATTAGCGCTATTTTGCAAAGTCCTATTATTCTAAAATCATACATATTATTTCTGTTGTCAACATCCCTTTTTCTATGAATTTACAAAACACACTACAACAAATGAGGTATCCTGCGAAAGGTTTTTGAAGCAGCTTCTGACATAGTACTAACCCCCACATTTCGTTAAAACATGATTTTTGATTAAATCACTATAAACTGAAATGTCTGAAATTCAGACACTTAAGTGTCTGAAACAGATGGTTAAAAAAAGAGACACTTTAAAGTGTCTTAAAAATTTAAGACACTTAAAAGTGTCTGAATTTCAGACACTTAAAACGTCTGAATTGCGGCCATTTTTGTGCTCTGATTTGTAAGCAATAGGCAGCCATTTCTGACCACACTTTTTTTAAGCATTAAATACAGCCATGTTTGATCATGTGAATCCTGAATAAATGGCTACCACCCCTTCTCCCTTCCCCCGCCCTCTGCACATACTATTGCAAAAAATTAAACACATTCGATAATGAACATATAAAAATATATGTTTTTTTATATAATATTCTTTGTCTTCAACTTCATTCTACGCTAAAAGTATATACAATATTGATTAAAAAAATTTCTGCACCGCCCTATTACACGAATGAATTCGTTGAACACTGTTGAGGGCAACGGGTTCATTCGCGGCGCATATTAATGTGGCCATTAAAAAAAATCATTTTAGAATGAAAATTCAACACTGCAATATTAGATTAAAAGTGTAACTTTGTTTTAGAAGAACAATGCAACTTTTCATCAAAATTAGTTATTTATCATTCAAAGAAACATTTTTCAGATAGATAATTAATAGAAAAATACTTCTGCTGAATTGTTTTAAAGAATCATCAAATTAAAATTGATATAAAATAAATATTTTGTACCTTATAGTTCCTTTTCTTCGTAGAAAGTTTCTTTCCTTGCAGTATATGCTTTGAATTGTTTTAAGACTTGAATAGAACAATTCAATATTGATAATAAAAAAATAATAATAGAAAAATCTAGCTTTTTTCAATCTCTGAATGTTTTATATTTTCATTTATATACTAACATATATAAAAACCAGGTTTATGTTATGGGAAACTTTGTACATGTGTAATATATATATATAAAAGAAAGAAAGATTTTTTTTAATCTAAAAACATATTAAAATTTACTGAAAAAATATTTTTTAGTTTATATTTTTCAGTCTATAGTTAAAAAAAGACCTAATTTTATTACAACAATGAAAACCGCTTAGAAAAATATTTGGGCCAAAAATATGCAAAAATGTAAATATGTAAAAGTCTACATTTTTCTATTTTCTATTTTAAACTTTTTTTAATAAAAATAATAACAATAATAAAAAAAAATTACAATTTGTTTTCAATATCTCAATTTTGCAAAACCGAAAGTTAATGTTTTGAGCAATAAAATCAAAGTAAGTAATGATATATTTGTTTACTTATTTTATACGAAATCAAATTACAGCTGTGAAAAAAATATATTTATAATAAAATTAACTATTAAAAAAAGGGCAAATTTGAAAAATGATTTTATTAATAATAATCACGAAGCCGCAATAATTTGATTCTTTTAATTGTCATTTATATAGTTTAGAGGGCATAAATGGGTTATGCATTACAATTAAAGATTGCTTTTAAACCAAGTAATATTATGTGGTACTTCCAAATATATATATATATATATATATATATATATATAGTATATATATAGTGTAGATGTGCCAGTAATAGACCACCTTCCAGTAATGGGCCACCTTCAATGTTTTTTGGTTTATAAAAAAATAACCAATAAAACATTCAGCTTTTTTTTTATTTCATTAATATGCTCTCTTTAAATTCTAGTTTTAAATACAATCATAATATCAATTATCTATTACTTTTTGGGGGGTGTCCATTACTGGCACATCTACCCTTATATATATATATATATTCTCCAAAGAAAATTGTACATCTTTAATTATAGTGTTTGGCCGAGAAAGAAAATGTTATAAGGATTCCGCATGTGATCAAAGCAACATTAAATTCCTTAACATATCAATGTGTTAACAGAAAAGGAAAGTTATAAGCGTAGCATTTTTTTCCGCATAAGATTTGATACTTTCTGTTATTGCTTTTTTAAAAAGGCATATTTTTAAAAGTAAGCATTTTTTTTAGGTTTGACAAAAATCAATTCCCCCCCCCCCCCAAAAAAAAAAAAAAAACTACAAAGATTTTCCCCGAAAATTGTACATCCCTAATTATAAGATATAAAAAACTGTCACAAGTGTTTGATTGCGAAAGAAAATATGTTTTAAGGATTCAGCATATTGATCAAAGCAACATTAAATTCTTTAACATAAAAAAAAAAAAAAATAAATAAATAAATAAATAAATTACAGCATTTATTCTTCAGCATAAGATTTGATAATTGTCTATTATTGCCTTTTTTAGAAAGGCATATTTTAAACTGAGCAATTTTTTTATATAATATTACTGCTATTTTTACAGTCATAGTAACAACATATAATCACATGGAAAAAAAAATGCATTTCTGAACCTTTTTTTTTCAAGAGTGGCAAAAATATAATACGAAAAATGTTGATTAATTTGTGTTTGAATACATAAGCAATAAAATCAATACTATGAGTTAATCAATAATGCAGATTCTTTACATTAAAAAAAACTTTTATTGATAAAGTGTAGATGTAAAGAAATATCAAACAAATTTGTTAATTTTGAAAAATATATGAATTTAGTTCAAAATCATAAAAAAATACGCAAATCTTTTCACATTAAAAAATATTTACAGGAAATGAAACTATACAAATATGATAAATATACATTTTCTTATAAATTTCATTTATATCGTAATTAAAAAATATTACATATGTAATTAAATTCAAACAAAAATTTCATTTGGAAACGAAAATTAATCGTTGTTTTCAATCGTACTTACCTTTGATAATTTGGTAATATTCATAATCGTAAATAAATTTGAAAATCGATAATTCACACATTAAATAAGCCAGTTCCACACTTCTGGCAAAACATAAAAAAAACACTGTTTTGCAATGCGAGTTGTTGAAAAAAAATTATCATTGAGAAACAAATCAGGCATAATAAATTCGTTTTGAGAAGAAACAAAAAAAAAAAAAAAAAAAAAAAAAAAAGAGAAAGAAATCCGACTGCAACAAAAAACTTACCAGTCGGATTTTATAAAAATAATATTGAAAACACCAATCACCGTCTTGGTGATGAACGGATCATTCACAAAATTTAATTCACATGCCACAAGCAAGCAAGCATGACCTAATTTCACAATCTTTTTTTTTATATTTCAAAAGCCGAAATGAATTTGAAGAAGTACAAAAATTTTGATTAAAAATCTTTTTCTTTGTAAAAATTGCTCTCTTGTAGTCGACAACAATAGAGAGTTGATGCAAATACAAAGCAAAAAACATAATATCCTAGAAATTTTCACTATAAAAATTAGGAACTCTTCGTCAAGCTACGTACTAAATCGTTGAATAAACATTTCAACTTGAAATAAGTATTAAAGCGTCAGCCAATTACAATCAGTCACCTCCTAACAAAGAACGGAAGACGTCTGTAGAAACAAAATATTTTGCGTCAGCGTTATGTTGCGATATCACTGACTCAACTGACTAATTAAAGCTTTTATCAGCGGGATACACATTTTTTCATTTCATTTCATTTATGTATATATATATATATATACATTGTAATGGGTTAAATTTATCAATTATTCGAATATAATTATTACAGTTGTTATACTTTAAGAGAGAGGGATTTTATCGTAAAACATACAAATAATATATAGAATTTTGAAGAATTTAAAAGCAATTTTCAAACTTCAGATTTTTGCTTTAGCTGTAGAAAATCCAAAATATTTTACCCCATTAACTTTTGAAGCCCTTTATAGCTTAAACTATATTTTCATACATTTTAAAAATTAGAATGGTCACTATTTTGTATTTACATCTTTGAAATCATTGTTGTCAAACATTATGCAGACTGCTCAGACTCAGTGTCACATCATAATTTGAATTTTGCGATCGCTTTTGAAAGTTTTGAATCCCGATTCTGTTTAAAATATCATCTAAAAATTATTATTTAAAAAATATGACATTAAATTACTTTTAAAAATGATAAAACTTATTTGATAAATGATAAAATAATGATAATTTAAATGATAAAACCCCAGCGAATTTATAATAATTAAACACCAAGAAAATAAAGGGACTAATTTTTTTTGCGTCCGGGGGTGGGGGGGGGGGGGTCTGTCCCCCTGGATCCACCGTCGAAGTCAATTTTTAATTTTATTTCCCGTGTTCATGTGTTTGAAATTTATCTGAGGCGCTCAGGGGGACTGAACCCCTCTAAAAAAATATAAATAAATAAATAAACTATTTCAATTCTCCGATTTAACAAAAAAAATGGTAGAAGCTACTTTTGAATATTTAATGCTTCTAAATTTTTAAATTTTTGTATTGTCTTTTTATACCGGTATGCTTAAAAATTGTTCAGCCCTAAGAGTTCTGACACAAAATTTTTAGTTTGCTTCATATTTATAGTCTGCATTTCACAAAAGCTGACTAGACAGTGAACCACAGATACAGCTGTTCGAAAATAATGCGCCTCCCTATGTTTTTTTTTTCTGCCAGCACTCACATCTCTTAGTATTTCAAGCTATATATCTCAATATTTTCAAAGATTTAGGTGGAGGAAGAGGCAAGCCTTCACTGCACCCCTCCCGCGTACACCCACGAATGTAAGTAATTTTTGGGGAATTTTATGTTTTGTGAAAGAAAATTCTTTAAATACTTAATACACCAAAAATAACTGAGTAAACGAACTTGTAAAATTTAAACACGCGTTCTATATTCTATCCAAACTCCTTATATAAAGTAGTACCAAATTTAGTGGATAGGAAAGTATTTTAAATTCGTTTTATCTGTTTTAAAACAATATCTGATGGTGCTGGAATATCTAAAGATACAATTGTAACTCAGTCATTATACATATGTTACAATTATATCACTTAAATGTCTGAGTTACTAAATGTCTTAATTTCAGACATTTCATCATTATTCAGATATGTTTCTCAGTTCGTTTATACAATGATCTTAGTAAGACACTTAGGTGTCTTAAATTCAGACATCTGTGATGTCTGAAATTTCACATTCAGACACTTAAGTGTCTAAATTACTTTTTCAGACACATATGTGTCTGAATTTAAGACGCCTCTATTTGCAGTGATATTGCTATTAAAAATGTAATCGGCATTGATTTTATAAATGAAATGCAAGATATTTCCTCAAATTAGTGTTGCCACAAAAATATAATAACCGCATTATATGGTGCTGAACAATGATTAAAAAAAATAATAATAGTAGTACAAAAAAGATAAAATATCAATTCTCCACATAGATTTATTTTATATTTATGGTTAAAAAGCAAAATTGATATTGAAATGTTTAAAAGAAAAAAAAAAAGACACCATCGATCGGTCGAAACAGTGGTATTTCATGTGTATAATAAAAGGTATGCTTTGTTATATTAAATTTTATTTTAAGTGCATTCAATTTTTTTTTCATGTTTTCCAAGAAGCGGAGGGATATCTTGTGAATTGACGAAGTTATGATTTTTTTTCTTCTTAAACTCCTATCCCCCCCCCCCCCCCCCTTGAGGCCATTTTTAATTATATCAAAAATCTGTCATACATAAATTTTCGGCCCTTTTCCTTGAAGTAATAATAACTTTAAACGGATTTGATACGTATCATGTTTAAGAAGTTATGTTTTTTTTCTGTTTTCACAACCCCCCCCCCCCCCACCCCATTTCGATTTTGCCCATTAACGAACTTGACCGAGATTTTATGTCCCTTGATTATATGTATCAGTTTGGAAGAGATTTGTGCAGAATTATTGAAGTTATCGGGTCCATAAAAAAATGATATAGCTATATAGACAGATAGATAGATAAAGTTTTGAACTGGGGGGGGGGGGGGGGGGTTGGAGTTCTAAGGGTTATGATCGGCGTAGATCTGCAAAAATTTTCAGAAATTCCAACATAGGGTAGAATGTAATAGGTAGTATTTCTTACGAAATCTACCTAAAAAGAAAGAGAAAAAATGATAATTTCGTTTCTCTCAATAAATAAATATGGACAAAATCATATAAAGCCAGGCTTTCACTCTTCAACGGAGTGGAATATTTCACTCTTGTCAAAGGAGTGAGACAGACACTTTCGACAACGGAGTGACATATTTCACTCCTTTCTAGGGAGTGGAAAATTCCACTCTTTAAGGAGTGTATTTTTATAAAATTCACTCCAAAAAGAGTGAAAATGCCTCTCACTCTTCCAAAGAGTCAACTTCTCACTCCTCCCAATTTTGGAGTGTTGGTCACATAAGGAAGCCGTGGGCTATCCATTGTCTATCCTCGCTTTTTGTTTCAAGTCCTTTCCCACAGTTGCTGGAAAACAGAACGCGCGTTTTTCTACACTTTTTTTCTTTCTTTCGTGCCGACCTACTCAACAACGCGAAACTTTTTAACACAATTTCAGACTCATATTTAAAATCAAAGGCATACAATTGGCAGGCCTGACTATTGAAGCGATTTGGAATCGAAATGAGGCTTCCATTTTTTGAGAAACAAATTGATTATCGAGTTATAAGCGATTGATACGTTTTTCAGCTTGCTTGTGGTGCCGCGGCGGGAATTTGGTTCAAAATGTTGACTTTGACATTATTTTCTAAAGATCTTCTGCCTTTACCAAAAAAAATGAAAAAAATTTCAAATTACGCAAGTTAATTAATAAGAATACCTGCCAATATCATGCATTTTCGAACAAAAATGAATTAAAAAATGTGTCAGAAAGTAGCTCCTTTTGATTTAAGAACAGCCTTAAAAAAAAATAATTTGTGACTTTTGGCATATTTCCACTAGTGGTTGGATATAAATAACAAATTTAGTATTCTAGACGTATTTTCAAGTACATGAGTATCACGAAACTTTGTCATCAGGGAGTATTTAGGATTGGTGTTTATTTCTATGTAAGAAGAGATTTTTAAATGAGAAAATTTATCAATATAATCTATATTAATAAAAGAAAGTTTCGCTCTGTGTGTGTGTGTGTGTTTGTCTGCGATGGCTAGCAAAATCTAGCCCACCTAGAAGTCTGAAAATTTAGGTGTGGATAGTCCAAGGTCTGGCCATGTTCACCTGAGTCTCAGAATTTTAATATTTTGATAATTACCCAAGATATTAATTAGATTCTCATTAACCATCGCTTCTAAAATGACATCTTTTAAATCAAAATGGCTAAAAAAACGAACAGGCGCATTGGATTTGCAAGCGAAAATGAACGAATTCGAAATTATTTTACTAATTAGCGAATTTTAAGAAAACTAATTGAGATATCAATTTGAAAAATTCTGAGAATATGTAAAAAAAATTCTGCATGTGACTATGTGATTTTTGAAAAATTCGGTCGGTAATTTTTCTTAATTTATGCAAAAAACTGCCAAAAATCTGCCGGCGCCAGTGAAAACATTTCGAGAAAGTTTCACACAGGGATCTGCTTTCATTAAAAACTGAACTACAAAGATATCTGTTTCTCTGGCAGATCCCTCCATTTAGTTTGCGAAAATGAAAGGAAATAATTGCCAATTTTTACTAATGAACAAAAATTTAGGTAACTAATTGAGATATAGATTTGAAATTGAGGTCGGGAAGGGGTGTCATCTGCGGAATATTTTAGCGTAGCGTCTTCGTTATGTTCTAATTATCAGAAAGATATAATTCTTTTTTAATGATCGCGTTAATGTAGGTGACGGTGGTTTTCTTGAAAAAATTAGTCATTACATTTGCGGGTATGGGGAGGGAGGGGGTTAACGCCTTTCTCAGAGATTGTAATTATCTCGGGCCCGGGAAACGACGGGCGGGTTAGCTAGCAATGTAATAAACTAAAACTCCTTGTAATAATATATTTCTTTTAAATGCTAAAAGGTGTAAATTAACAACATAATATACAGTAAAGTAGCTTTTATTAGGTTGTTGACATGTTTCGACTCTCTCCGAGCCATTTTCAAAAACAAATGAGAATATTCTATGATTGCACGGTCTTTGAAGTTATTATTTGAAATGCTATCAATTTGATTTTCATGTACTTTTTAAAAATTACGCACGTTATCTTTTATTTTTACTTGGTTGTTTATTTTCATATTTGTAACCATGGAGCTACAATTTCGGTAAGTTAAAAGATGCGGCATCGTTACATATTGTATTTTTGCATGTTACTATCTCTACGGTTTCTCTTATTATCATTATATCTCTTATTATAATCTCTTATTATCCAGTTTATACTATCCATCCATAATAAGAGAAATCGTAGAGATAGTAACACGCAAAAATACAATATGTAACGATGCAGCGTCTTTTAACTTACCGAAATTGTGGCTCGAGTTACTCCATGGTTACAAATATGAAAATAAACAACCAAGTAAAAATAAAAGATAACGTGCGTGATTTTTAAAAAGTACATGAAAATTAAATTGAGAGCATTTCAAATAACAACTTCAAAGACCGTGCAATTACAGAATATTCCATTTGTTTTTGAAAATGGCTCGGAGAGAGCCGAAACATGTCAACAACCTAATAAAAGTTATTTTACTGTATATTATGTTGTTAATTTACACCTTTTAGCATTTTAAAAATATAGAGAGAAAATTAATCTTAAAACAATTTTAAATGCTATTAAAATTTTTCTATTGCGTACTTTACGTATCGGGCTGGAGCTCGGGATCCGAAGACCCAAGATTCTTGCTCCAAAAAATGATCTCGAAAAATTTATATTAGGGAAATTAATTGTAGACTACTTTTCTATAAATCTAAAACATGGATTAAGGATTTTTTTTTTTCTCTTCTGAATCGGGCTTGACTTCAAATATTTCTGGTTCGGGTCGGATTCGAGTTGCGTTTTGATTTTTTTCGGGTTGGGTTCGGGTTGACCCGATTTTTCAAAAAAAAAGTCCTGAATATTCTTCAACTGGAAAAAACTATAATGAGTGTATATATGTTCAATTTTACACAAAAACGGAATTCTTTTGAGTGTCCCTGTAAATGAACTATAAATTAAAAAAGTACTTCATTTTCAATACCAAACATGCCATAAGTATACCTCAATATCATGAATCAATTGCATGGCAATCCGAGTGTATTTACGCGAGTTAGAGCACGGAAAGAGAGAGAGACAAACTGAATTCATAAACACTTTTCAACTATGTTGGGAAGTGTTGAAAAGAAATTCTTTTATTACCGGAAAATACTTTAAGAAAAAAATTAATTAAATTTTAATATCAGAAAGTTTTATAATAATTATAGCAATTAACTATGATCAAGCAATGAGCCGTCTAAATAGATGGCTTGGTGGTGAATAATAATAAATATTGTAGAGCGTCGATTATCCGAACCTGTAGGAACCAGCACTACCAAGTATAATTGGACAGACAATTTTAGGGATGTTCTTGACTATGTCAAAATGGTTAAAAAGCATTTTTTACGCGTAACTGTTTTTTCAATGGAACCAATGTATGTTTTTTTTAAATATAATAGTGGACAGGTAGAAAAAAATTCTTTTTTGTGTATACAATTTTATTGAACATTATAACCAGGCTTAGGACTGGCAGCTGATAGCGCTGACAAGTTTAAAAACTGTGGGTGGCTGTGGTGGGGAGGGGGTGTCTTTTTATATGTTTTATTTTATTTTTATTTTTAATTTTAACGGGTTTTTTTCTGTCATTTTTTTAATTTTTAATTTTTTTGTCTTTTTTATCATTTTCTGAACTGCAAAATTTGAAATTTAAGCAAAAAGGTTTTGGGCAGTTTTTTGCTTTAAAGAAGATATTCTTTTCAATGCTGCCATATCACGAATTCTTCCAAAATATATAAGTTGAATTCCATCAACTTTCTCCTGTCATAGCAACCATTTAATAGCTGTTTTCAAACATTCAAAGACTTCTTTAGTGATGGGCCTGTATCATTTTCATAACATTCGTTTTTATTTTTCTCGATCCACTGATCAGGAAAAGGTTTTCTGTTTCATAGGCCATCCCAATAATAATAATAATAATAAATAAATAAATAAATAAAAAAGCGTTGTTCGTATAATTGGACAGTTCGGTTAACTAGAGTTCGGATAGTCGGCGCTCTACTGTAAAAATAATTATTATTCTGGGAGCATAGCATGACATACACAAATTGCGTACAGTTTTTATTTTGCAACCGATACTTCCAAGTAAGTATCAGTTTAATCTCATGCAATTGTTATAAATTCTGCGATAAAATAAGTCGAGGATTACTTTTTTAAATAGGCGTTACAAATGGAAAAACCGAAGGTAATCAGAGTATCTGATACCTCGTGCGTGTATTTCCGTGTTAAATAAAGAAAAAAATCGTTTCCCCATTATCTGCGAGATTGTTTACCGTTATTTTCATTTTTATTTATATATATACTATATATATATATATATATATTTGTTAGTGCTACAAAAAATATAAAAAAGAATAAAATTATTAAAATAAAATAAAATGTATGGGAAAAAAATCTGTCTTTACGTTAACAGATTTCAGTTTAGCACCAAAAATATAGTATCTTATGATAAAATCTTCCATAATCAAGTCCATAGTCAAATGGCGTATTTAGGCAAACAAGATTTGATGGAAGAGTGTTTTTAAAAAACTTCAATAGTATTCACATCCACTTTAAAGGACATTGTAGACCTGATGGCTATAATGAAAACTGATCCAATTACAGCAGATTAATAGAATGTAAAAAAGAAATAATAATAACATTATTAACCTTTTGTGACTCAAGAACTCTGATTTGAAACTAGTCGTTGGGGACTACCGTAATACTTACCCATCATGGATATGCATATTATAAAATGTGAAAGCATTGCAATTCCAAAATAAATCGGATTAAGCGTCTCTTTTCCAATTAAAATACATCTTTGAATTGAAATTTGAATGAAATACAGGGTCATGAAAAATCGGAAAGTGTGGAAAATAGGATTAAAAATATCTCGGCAACTCATTATCCGATCAATATCATTCTTTATACAAAATTTATGTTTTTTCATTGTCTTTTATATTCATTCCTTGAAATAAACAATTTCGAAAATTTTTATATGCCTTTTATCAGAACGAATATTTTAAGAGTCCGAAAAAAATAGTTCCGGATAATCGAAGTTACTGAAATTCAATAGGCTTCTTCTCATTATTACATACTAAGTTCATACCAAATTTCAAGTCTCTATCTCAATTTGTTCGGGAAATAGAGCCTTTACAGACACACACACAGAGACAGATGGGCGGCAATTTTTTTTTTCTGAAAATGTGTTTTACGGAATCTCCAGTGTCTGAAACGTGTAAATCCGTCAATTTTTTTTTTTCGATTTTTAAAATGATTACAAGACTTACCCTATGCTACGTATGATGGGTATCTACGTAATGATGGGTAAGTAAAATATTTACGCAGATGTTAGCAGATGATATACATTATTTAAAACATAATGATGAAAAATTATTGACTGAAAGGTACTTTTTTCACATTTACAATAAACAATAAATTGCATACTTCTCATAAATACTGTCAATTTTCTAATACAAAATAAAAAGTATACGAACTTATTTTTCTAAAAAAAATCTATTTTTGAGCGTCTCCAGCATTTTTAATTCGACGAAATTTGCGAAGTTCATTTTAGCAATAACGATGTGAAACTCAAATGATAAATAAAACTTTGGCATGAAAAATTAACCTAAGTATCGCCGTCTGTTGGGAATTCTATGAAGAATCTACCCTATTAAAATCTGTGCTCGTATCTTCAAAAACACGGAAACCACAGGGCACAGGCACAGGGCTACGAAATTTGGCACACGGGTTGCTGGTAGGGACCCATGGCCGATTGGGGCATAAAATTCGAAAATTTTAAATAAATTTTTTAATAATAATTTTTTTTTATTTTATGTTTTTGACGAATTTTTTGCCTTTTATTATGTTCAACCCGTAATCGCGCGAGTTCTATCTAGTTCTCTAAATGTTTACTGCAATGTGAGATATACATATTACGTACGCCACGCTGCAATACTAAGAAGCTGTTGCGGGTATTACGATAATTCTTTTACCTCGCATGCAAATAATTAGAGATTATTTAATTCCGCTTAATTATTCCTTTTTTTTTTTTAATAAAGAAAAATATTTTATCACAAACATCAATAAAAAATTTTATTCTATTTATTCCCTTATTCCAAAGATATCGTTTTATCGTCTGCTGCCATAGCAACATGATAAATTAAATATTAAAATAAATGCACAGTAGTAGAACAATATTTTTCTACATATTACATAGATACATTTGGTTGTACTGATTTTTATCTTTAATTTTATTTTTAGAATTAAATTAATGAACTCCCGTGCGTAGAATGGGTTAAAAATCCAGTTTACATTAATTGCTGTGATGTGAGATATAGCAGTAATAAAGAAAATCTTAATTTAAAGCCCACTGTATAAGTAACATTGACTTTTGGGTATGTTGCAGATATGCAACGCTGTGATACAAAGGGTTAATAAGCACAGTTAGGCTTTTTATCCTCATCCATCTGCAGTATTTTTATCAGACTGTGCGAAGAGCGCGTATACATAACATCTATTTATATAATACGCAAGTGAGGTGACGATTCCGGGCAGAACCCATCCATCTAACAGCAATTTCCTATCAAATGTAAGCATTTTTCGTTATAGCAGCTGCCAACAATTAAAAATCCGAAGTAAAATTCTTTCCATAACAATTAATTTCTATTGAAAGATTTCCACGTGAAAAATGAAAATGAAAAAAAAAAAAAAAGTTTCAAGAATGAAAAAAAGATGAATAGGACGTCATATTGGAAGTATAACAGATTTGCAAAGAGTTCTCAATAATACAAGGAGCATAAATATGAGTAAGTACAAACAAAAGATGATTATATGAGGTGAGCAGGAGAATATATAATGCCATATGAGTTTGAGGAATTTATTGAATCGGTGATAAAAACCTGATTATGGAAATACTCGCATATTTTAATATTTTGAGGTTCTCCGAATTCGTTTTCGCTATTTGTAAAGCTATTCCACATACGTATATACGTATGTGTATGCATGTATGTTATAATTTCCATAAATGTCCAGGTCTCCAAAGCGCATTCTTAGTGAAGAACTGAAATAAAGATTTCAGCCTTTTTTTAAATAAAATTTACACGTTTATATTTCTCGCAATACAAGTCATTAAGAGCTTTTTGTATTGATATTGCATTCAATCTATATCTGTTTTCCGATATTAATTAAAATAAATCTGTAATTTACGATCTGTTTTGTCACCTTCTTTACATCAGATAGCAAATTTGTTGTTAAAACCCCAGAGGAGCAGGCATTAATCAGTACCTGAACTTAAGAAAAACTGACATTAAAAGTTATTGTCCATGAATATTTTATCAATTATTTTAAGTGAAAACCATGATTTCTACCTACTGTCCTAAGACGGGCATTTACACTAGTATTTAATAAAATAGCAACGACTTTTTTCAGCCGTTCAAAAGCGGCCTAATACATTTATGACGATGACGAAAAAGACCGTAGTGAAAGGAACAGGACTTTGTCACTTAAAAGGCAGATGGGTCCAGCATAAATAAATTTTAACAGTGACACAATCAACGATAAAACTAATGTTGATGTTAATAAAGAGATAATGCATAATTTCCCACATACATATAAATAATCTGTATTATAATGCAAAAACATGTTCGTGGGTAACGTTGACGTCATATTTATGGTAGGAACACCTGACCAATAAATTTCGTTTTTATTGAAAATATTTTAACTTATAAACTTTGCACAATTTCAATTTTTATAACATCAAATAGGGAATTTTTTTTTTCTTTCAAATGCAATTTGTTTGAAAGCTGTATATGAAATTATTGATTTTTTTATACGTACGGCGCGTTTAAAAATACTTTTAAGTATATATATATTTTAAATCTATTTCTATCGACGAACAGCCCAATTACGAAAGATTAACCCGTTTGCACTTAAAACAATATAAACAGTTCAGCATTTGTTTAAACTTCAGCAATAAATAAATGAAATAATACGGAACAGATGTGATACACTCACGCACCTATGGTTGGCGATTTTTTGATTGGCCCGATTTCCAAGCCCGAGCCAAAACATTAACTTAATACAGTAGCCAAGTTGCCATTAAAGGTAAAAATCCCCAAAATTTGGCGACTTTTTTCCTTTTTATAACCAATTTAAAAAAAAAAAAAAAAAAAAGGTTCGTGTGTGTAAGACATTATAGCCAATAATATAAATAAAACACAAATTTAATGAATATGTAATAAAAAAAAGCGCTTAAACCACTGAAATTGTCGGATTGGAAAAGGCTGCCGTACGTAGCGAGTTCTTTGGCTATTAACTCCGGGCATGCGGCTAACATGAAAGTACCGCTTTTAATAAATTTCAAAACTCTGTTTGAATGCATGATTAATATTTTTCATATAAAAATGCTTTTTGATGTAATTAGTGTAAAATGTATATTAAATGTAAACAATCTAATGCAGGGGTTCCCAAACTTTTACTTAACGTACCACTAAATCGAAGTTCATACTTCCGCGCACCACCGCGTGACAAACATAAAGCTAATATAAAAACACTGCAAAAACAGAACCTGTCTAAAACAGAATATTTCCAAGGTATTTTATGCTTCCGTCTTAGCAGGTTTTACTGTACTTCAAAATGCATGATTACATTATTAAATTGGTACTTAGATTGACTGCTTTTTATTAACATTCAAATAAAAAGTATTATCATCATTGCATTTTAATAATACATACCATCTCAAAATACAGTGTTTTGGTTGAAAAACAACCGCAATACCTTTGACATATTGGTCCACTGATTTATACATACAGTCAAAGCACCTTATAACGAAATCGAAAGTGCTCCGAAGATTTGCTCGTTATTACGTGTTTTCGTTAATACGAAAACACGTTATAACGAGTTATTAACGAAATATTAACGAAATATTAACGAAATATTTCGTTAATATTTTGTCGTTATAACGAATTATTTTGTTATACAGTAATAACGCCAATTAATGTGGTTTGAACTTAATCTGAGTATGTAGAAGTCCGGATAAGGGAGACAATCATATAAAAGGCGGTTTATTACATAAAAATATATCTAAAAATCGCTTTTGTTTAATAATAATAAAAAAAAAGCTAGGCTTAATGTATTACTAAATAAGCTGTATATTCATATTAAGCCTTCATAGGATGGATAACTTTTACTACAAACAGTAAAAAGTAGAAAAGCGTTGATTTAAAAAGAAATTTCAAGATAATTATATTTTTATGAATATAATACTTTCAATTCCTATCACAACATTTTTAATTTGTGATTATATATCTGGATGGCTGTATTTCAGATAATTAGAGCTTTAATTATTATTTTAACGGTATATATATAATATATATTACTATGGTACATATGAAAAAACCGGACAAATTTAAATGTAACAAAAAAATATTCCTTGTTAACTAAAAAAAAAAAAAAAAAAAGTGAAAAATTCGCTATATTGTTTTTTTCTTACTTTTCATGCTCGAATTCTTTTCGTTATATCGTGCTTTTCGTTATAAATATTTCGTTATATTGTTTCGAATTCAGTATTCTTTAACATACAGACCAACTAAATGGTTATGAGAATTTCGTTATATAGTGCTTTTGGTTACATCGTAATTCGTTATAAAGTGCTTCAACTGTATTAGCTTTATTGCAGAAATTCCCTAGTATGGTTTATGAGAAGGATAAGCTTGCTCTGTCAAGCACAGCTTCCTCATGTCTGGTTCAATATTAGCTTTAATCGTAAGTCAAATTCGATGTTTAGTTCTTTCCTGTATTTGTGTTTTATTTGAAGAATTGAAGAAACAGTACATTCACATAGCTGTGTCGTGCTAAAATCTAGTAACAAAAAAAGAAAATAGCGTTCGAAAATTTCCTGGGTGATAAGCTTCAGCTGTTGTGATTTCTTAATAATCTGCTTTACTTTATTTCACACACCAGTATCAGACTGTTGCGTACCAGTAGCCAGAGCTTTGCGTACCAGTACTGGTACGCGTACCATCGTTTGGGAACCCCTGTAATAGAGTTTTCCATAATTAAGAATGGTTGTCACCTATATTTTGTAACCCGGGAAGTGAGGGTAGGATCCTCCAGTAATAATAATAAAATGCATAATACAACATTATTTTCTTTTTTCACAATTTTGAGAAGACAATTGAAATTTCGTATTTAAAATAAGAGATTTTAAAATAATACAACATATTAATACAACATATTTTTTCTGGTACAATCCTCCTTTTAAATGTTTTTATTTTCTTCTGATTTTAGCTATCGAAAGCTTGACAATTACTTCCTGCCAGTTGTGAAGTCCATTCACTGTGCTCGTAAAGTTCAAGCTATAAAAAAATAATGAAAGGATGTTTCACAAAAGTATTTCTTCAATGGAAGTGAACATAAAGATAACACATGGATGGAACCTTCATCTATCGGAAAAATTCTATGGATGTTTTTGGTGAACACGTGTTTCTTTGTTGGATAATCCCTCATAAGGGAGAAAAAATTCTCGATATTTCTTTGAGGTGAGAAAACGTTTTTTGTGCTTTATGAAAGAAGAAATTCCTGTGAGTGGAATTTGTTTCTCATTCATGTTATATCTGTTTAAAACAGTTCTTAAACTCTTAGTTACCACGGACTAAAGTCCTGCATGGGGTCGGGCTATCCGATTTTCCCCGAATTCGACCCGACGGGTTGACGCTAATATTTTTCGTTGCGGGTCGGATTGACTTTAAATGTTTAGGGTTGACACTACTTTTTTTCGTTGCGGATCGGGTTGACTTTATATATTTCTGGTTCGGGTCGGTTTTGGGTTGACGCTGCTTTTTTTCGTTGCGTGTCGGGTTGACTTTATATGTTTAGAGTTCGGATTGATGCTACTTTTGTGCGTTGGGGGTCGGATTGACTTTATATGTTTCGGGTTCGGGTAGGTTTTAGGTTGTGTTTTGATCCTTCCAAGAAGAGTTCGGGTTGACCTGATTTTTCGCAAGAATCTTCTGAATATTTTTTAGTTGAAAAAAATTATATATTTCAATGTTAATGAGTGCATATATGATCATTTTTACACACACAGAGAAAAAAAATAACATTGATATTAGATATATAATTGTAGACTACTTTTTCAAAATAGTATAAAAATGATTTTTTTTTCACTTCGGGTTCGGGTATCAATATTTCGGTTCAGTTCGTATTCGGATTGAGTTTTGATTCTTTCGGGTTGGGTTTGACTCGATTTTTCAAAAGAAAGTCCTGAATATTTTTCAACTATGAAAAAACTATCTATTTGAATATTAACGAGTGTATATATGTTCATTGTTACACAAAAAATACAAAATTGTTATTAGGGATTTTAATTGTAGATTACTTTTCTATAAATCTATAAATATGGGTTAAGGTGTTTTTTTCTCTTCGGGATCGGGCTTGACTTTAAATATTTCGTGTTCGGGTCGGTTTTGATTTTTTTCATTTTGATTTTTTTCGTGTTGTGTTCGGGTTGACTTAATTTTTCAAAAGAAAGTCCTGAATATTTTTCAATTGAAAAAACTAGTATCTATTTGAATATTAATGAGTGTACATATCTTCATTTTTACACCAAAAAGATGAAAATTATATTAGTTATATTAATTGTGATTACTTTTCAATAAATCTAAAATATGAATTAAGGTTTTTTTTCTCTTCGGGATCGGGCTTGACTTTAACCCCTTCGCGACGAGCGCCTTTTACAGAATTTTTAATCTTTCACCACTGGTTTTTCAAAACAGAAATTTTCGCCTAATTGAATCGCAGAAATGCTAAGATTTAATGAGGGAAATCTTACAATAAAAAATAACTGGTGGGAATAATCGAGGATTGTGAGCATTTTATGCGTCACGTATACGTGTCGCTCGTCCCCAAGGGGTTAAATATTTCGGGTTTGGGTCGGTTTCAGGTGGCATTTTGATTTTATTTTGGGTGGGTTGTGTTCGGGTAGACACAATTTTTCAAAAGGAAGTCCTGAATATTTTTCAACTGGAAAAACTATCTATTTGAATATTAATGAGTGTACATATGTTCATTTTTACAAAAAAAAAAAAAAAAAAAAAAAAGAAATATAAAATTGATATTAGGGATAATAATTGTAAACTACTTTTCTATAAATCTAAAATATGGATTAAGGGTTTTTTTTCTCTTCGGGATCGGACTTGACTTTTTCGGGTTCGGGTCGGATTCGAGTTGCGTTTTGATTTTTTTGGGGGGTTGGGTTCGAGTTGACTCGATTTTTAAAAAGCAAATCCTGAATATTTGTCAACTGAAAAAAAACTATCTCTTTGAATATTAATGAGTATATATATGCTCATTTTTACACAAGAAAAATAAAATTGATATTAGGGATATTAATTGTAGACTACTTTTCCATAAAGCTATAAATATGAATTAAGTTTTTTTTCACTTGTGGTTCAGGTTTGAATATTTCGGATTCGGATTCAAGTGTGTTGGTTTTCGGATTGTCTTTAAGCAGAATTTTTGGGTTCAGATCTGGTTGTACCGACCTGTGCAGGACTCTATAAGGGTCCCCTTTTTCCATTCCCTCTGTCTTCGCGAACCCTCAATATTTAAGATTGAACTTACTGATATTTTTTTAGAATATTGAAAACTTGACGCATAAAGTAATATGTATACAACAAAACCTGCTAAAACGGAATCGCTGTAGATCGGAATTGTTTTCGTTTTACACAGGTTCCTGCTTCAGGAAATGTAACTGTATGACATTCCTATAACCGGATAATGATTTTTCCCCTTTAAGGTAGGGACCCATTACAGGTTACATTTTCACAAGTTTTACTGCATATAAACTAATTATACTTCCTTTCAGTTCTTTTATTTCATTAGCAAGGCCCCACCAGTGGCTGAGAGGTTCTGCTCAAGAAGCTGGTAGACGAGAGGTGCTGGGTCCGATCCCAATCGCGCCCGTCGGCCTAATCGTTCGGAGTTTTCGTGGTTTTCTCCGAGCCGTGGATTTATCCATGCGTAAATACGGGTTAGGTTCCCTTAGAAAGACCCCCACGAAGGCCATTCCCCCGGGCCTATATCCCTAGCGTAGATAATTGGCCGTCAATAATCAACCCAACCCAACTCATTAGCAAGATTTGTCGTGGGTTTTAAGTACGACAAAAAAAAAGTAAAATAAAAAAATAAAATAAAAGTAAATCTAAGCGACATTTTTAACCCTTTAAGCGTTAGGCCCGTGTTTTTCCGTATCTGGTAATCCTGTTAAAATTGCTGTAGACAAAAATATTTTTAACATAATACTTTTTTGAGCCGTATATAGAATGAGGAGATATAAAAGATATCATAGCATCAAACTGCGATTAAAAACTATATATATTCTGGGATTTACAAACATATTTATAGAAATATAGGAAAATCTTCAAACGGTGAAAGGGTAAGGACACACTGAAAAAGAGTTGCGAACACCCTAGGGCCTAGGGTCCGAGCATCACAGTTAAAGATCCACTGGTTTCGAAAGTAATTCTATAAATTGCTTTTACAAAATTATTAGATAAATTTGTTACTAATATGTATTTCCTTAGGTTTCTGGTGTTTTATAAAAATTAGCATGTAAATATTAACTGATTAAACTTAATATAAATGTAGATATTTAGTTATCAAATTTAAGGGTTTTTCTTCTACTTTTCGGAAACATTGGACATTCAGTATATACAATATAAAAAAGAAGAAAGAAAAGAAAGAAAACTTAATGGTTAGTTTTAATTTTAATTCTATTTTACGAAGAAAAAAAAAGAAAATCACCCTTTTAATTTTGGAAAATTTCGTTACAAATAAACATAGTTTAATGTTTACATTACTATAAGACAATGGGTCACAGCGTTTCTACATTGTTTTTTTACAACCAAGGATAAATTGCAATGTCACATCCGTTATCCTCTCCGGAGTACACATAGGTACTTATTGCTCAACAATCACTCTAAAAACGACATTTTCAAAACTGAGCAAAAAATACTCAAATCTGAGTATGTCGCATAGTCAAAATGGCTCCGAATCAAAATTACTCAAGTTTGAAACATGTATATACTCATTTCTGAAAACATGCACACACTCAAGAATAAAACATCATGTTCTCATATTTGTGTATGTCCATGCTTCAAAAATGAGTTTGAACTGATTCTAATCATTTTTGAGTATGTTCATGTTTCAAAAATGAGTATGAACTGACTTCTATGTGCTCAGTTTTAAGTAGGTCCATGTTTCAATATTCTGAGTATTTGTGGTATTTCAGAATTGAAAGCATTGGGTGGTCATATTTAAAACAAAAAGTTTCATAACAAAATGAAAACATCGATTTACTCAGATTTGAAAGTGTCATTTTTTCTCAGTGAATCAATAATTAGTTATTCGCTTTTCTATGTTGATTCATTTAGCAATCTGGCCTATTGCAATCCCTTCGTTTATATATCTATCATTGTATATATAATTGTCATTACGATAATGTCCGAAATAATGAACCAATTCGAACCAATTTGAGACAGTGTATTGATCTCGCAAATATCTTAGATGAGTTCTTTAATCATATATGTAGCTGTCATAGTTTGTTTACAGGCGAGACTAGACTACTGCAGGGCAAAACGAGACAACTTCCCCAGATCGCTACATATGGGGGGCACCATAACCAAAAATCAGGGGTATTTGTTAATGACTACAAATTACGGTTAAAAAATGCCATAGGGTTCCCAACTTAATTTTGGCTTTAGGGCCCCATTGAGGGTTAGTCGGGTCCTTTTTAGAGAGACACATAAAACAATTCCGCTCTAAAATAGTTGATTTGTTCGATCTGCACCTTCAGTTAACTGTGTGCAACATTTTTGTCTGAACCGATTATGATTTTGTATTGAAACGATTATGATTGGTTCCTCTAAAACAGCTGATTTGTGGAAACTGCTCCTTCATTTAACTGTGTGCAACATATTTTGTCTGATATATTTTATTTTATTGGGCTAATTGAATTTTAATTACAGAAACTCGCTGCACTTATATAAAATTTATTTTTGATTATGATGAACCAAAACATTATGATTATGATTATACAATCAAAACCATTATGATTGATGATTGGTGCATCTAACAAGGAGCGGTTCTGAAGTCGGTGTCACAGAATTTGGTGAACGTTTGTGTCGCATTTTAAATAAATTATTTGTGATCCTGTTGATAACATGGATATGAGTATGCATACTTGCTACTTCCTATCTCAACCTGATGTTAATCAAGGTATGCCTACGTTAAATTAGAACTGTTCTATTTTCTATTAATAGTGTATATGAAATTGTCAGGGCCAGCACGGCAATGATCCGACATAATAATGATATACTTAATGCTTAAAATTATAAGAAATAATTTCATATTAATTTTATGTCAATATGGCATATACCGGGTGGTGATATCTATTTGGAGCTATCTGTAGTTTGAAGGAATAACTGAATGGAACCAAAATCGGTACACTTACTATATGAGAAGGGGGAAGAAGAATGGAACAAAAAAATAGTTGCACTAATTGCCGACATATGGCGCTTTTGAGTATGAAATGTAACGTATAATAGAAGAAAAAAGAATTAAGACGTAAAACAGAATGGCATACCTAATTTACTGAAAAATGTCAGAGTGAATATGGTTACACTTTCGCATGGCAGTGCCGATCAAGTCCCGGTTCCACATTGCCATTTTGCTGGATGACGCAATCCAGGCGGTTCACGATGTGCTCAACTGCGGGATGAAATGCACCAGAAGTGATGTTTCGCACATGTTGTGATATGCGATCTTTTAAGTCATTGAGTTTCGTGACACCTCCACGGTACACAACGTCGTTTGCACCGACAGGCCACGTAGCGCCATTTGTTGGCGATTATTGAAACTATTTTTATTGTTCCATTCTTTTTCCCCCTTTTCGAATAGTAAGTGTACCGATTTTGGTTTCATTCGGTTATTCCTTCAAGCTACAGACAGCTCCAAATAGAAATACTTATAGTATAAACACCCGGTATATATCTAATGAAATTCTAAACATTAAAAGTAAAAAAGTTTACTCAGCGATACGCTGATAAAGATGTTAAAGGAATAGAATAGTCCTTCCTTTTACTTTTACATTTTCTCTTTTATTCTACTTGTAAATATTTATGTTTATACTTTGTAAATAAATAATTAATTTAAATAATTTTCTTGGTATTTACTGATGATCATGAGTGTGTATTTTTCTTATTAAGTTAATTAATTAGGTTTTTCTTTACAGGTGATTTTTAGTTTACTTTTTCCTGCCAGATTAATTTTATGTATTTATAGAGATTTATTTATGTTAATTTTAATTAAACATAATTGTAGAGGGAGGTTTATACGCAATAGGACTTTTCTAAATCACACTACGCAATCTTTTTTTTTACTTCTTGCTAACCACTTCATCCTTAACCTGAGCGTTGTTGTTCTAATTTTTAAAGCTCGCATTGTCCTACTGCCAGATTTTCTAATTTACGATCACATTTATCTAAATTTAAAGTATTCTAAAATTACCAACATGACATCATGGTTGTTTTTGGTGTATGGTGGACATAATTAATTATCATACCAGCAATTATACCAACGTTTTCATTTCTGTCTAACAGGAGTTGTTTACTTTGATATGTGAGGCATACCAAAAATTTTCTGTTTGTATTCACTGAATAGTTTGCGTTCGAAACTCGTTTGAGCACCAGAAAATTTTTATAGCTTAATATCATCGTATGTTATAGCCTCGTGTCATCACCATAGCGTTCAAAATAATGGACCTTGGGAAAGTGGATTGGTCTTGCATGTGTGTTCGTTAGTCAAGACGTTCCGATAATACATTTGAAATAACGACCCTTTAAATATCTGAAACCTACTATGAATCCTACTACCTACGATCAATGGGGTCATATTTTCAGTTCATTGTTAAAATTCTTCGGTTACAATAATTTTTTTTAGAAGTTGCTTACTTTGTTATGTGAAACTTAAAACTTCGATGGCATTTTAAAAATGATTTGGGTTCGAACCTCTTTCGAGCATTTGAAATACAGTCCATGGGTGAATTTTAACTATGATTTCAAAATTTTTTTAACTATTTTGATATAATTACCTCATGTCCATTTAATTACATTTGGTAAGTCAAATTTAAAAATTCTCTTTAAACTACTCCTTTTTCTAAAATACCAAACTCAGGAGTAAGAACAATTTGTTTAATTTCTATTAAATATAATGTATGTACCTTAGAAAACAAAGAAATCAATCCAATCTTCCGTTTGAGTCGGAAGTACTTATTTTGTAAAGTAATGATACCAGCATTAGGGCTTGATTGAACAAGGCGAAGTACAGCAGTGCTAACTAAAAATGAAAATAAATTATCAACAGCATTTTGAACAATTAAAATATGCATATTAAGATGGGTGAACCAAGGGTGGCCAGTTTCCCTAAGGTAGCCCACCCCACAAAAGCAGAATTAATTTAATTTATAATCACAAAATGGGGCTACTGCATTGTCAATCATGTATCAGCAGTACACGTGGCTGAATTTAAAGAGATCATCTTGATCCTCCGATATTTTATGCAGTGATTTCACTTTTGAGGAGTAATTGTTCTAATTTCCAGGTAAGAAGATATTTTAATTTACACGTGTTTAAATTCTTAGTACTTTGAAGTATGATACGTTTTCTGAAAGCTTATTTCCTTCTCTTTAACCACATGTATTTCAATTCTAAGAAATGTAACAGATTAATACTTTTACGTCGTGCAAATGGCGATTGTACGCATGTTCCCAAAGTGGCCACCTTAGAAAACAAATGTGGAAATCGGTGTAGTAAGGGCGATTTACAAACTTTCGACATAAATATCTGAAAAAACTTATTACTATTTATTGTTAACATCAGAGATCATTCAAAAGAAGTCAGTAACTCCCAGAAAAAAAAATCCCTGAACTACCATGCACAAAAAGTGCTTCAAGGTATTTTCGTGTCATAAGATAAGAAGATTAAGAAGAAAAAGTTGAAAGATATCAAAAGAAAGGAAAAATCGTCAGAGCATAATAGTAAGCAAAATTGTTTGCCGAGTATTTTTTTCACACTTTAAAAGTGACTTCAATACATGGGACCCCCTTTGGAACCCTATGCGCCAAGTGTGGCCCACAAGCTACAATTTGAAATTGTATTATGAAAGTAATTGATATGTATACTTGATATGTGTTAGAGATAAGTTTAAAATTTCACAAACAAAAATTCACCCTCACACACCCAACCAGAAAATTATAAAAAATCGTCAAAGCTTAACTATGGCCACCTTTGAGTCACCTACCTTATCTCAAAGGAATATTTTACAGGAATTTATTGTTTTCTTTTAAAATTATTATCATGTACACTAAAGAATTTTTTTCAGTGATGCTGCTAATGCCAAGTGAAAGTTCATACGAAACAAAATATATAAAAAATGTTTAATTATGATCGGCATAAGATTTAATTTTTCAAGTTTTAATTTCTAACACAGAGATCAAGTTGGGATTTGTATTATAGACATATCTTGCTCTGTTTTGACAGCAATATGGTGTTTTTAACCGTCTGTCCCACGTTAAGATATAATTACGTTTCTCTAACCCCACTAATGTCAAGTGGTAGTCCCGTAGGCAGAACTATTGCTTCAGTTAGATCATCCATCACTTCCTGTTAAAAGAGAAAACCATTAAAATAAGAGAACAATCCTTTTGTTTAAATCGGAGAAGAGAGAAGTAATCGACCCAGCAACCTCTTAGATTGTAGAAAATGCAAACAGTGCTCTTGTTCCGACATTTTGTTGCTTCGCTAGAGCTGCGAGTCCTGTATTTAATCAGATTGACTGTAATCTTTTGCAGCGGGGTGGGTTCGATTATAATTCTGCAAGTATCGGGTTGAATCTGGAAATCCTATATGAAGTAAACATGAAAATTGACTAGAAACCGAAAATGTTTTTTCGTTGACCCAAACAACGATCCGAACCCGAAATCCAAAGTGAAAAAAAAATCCATATTTCAATGCTATTATGGAAAACAATCTATAATTATATCTTTAATATCGGTTTTATCTTTTATGTAGAAAAATGAACACTTTATACTCATTTATATTTAAATAGATTATTTTTTTCATCTGAAAATCTTATTGTGGGCTTTCTTTAGAAAAATCGGGCTAACCCGAATCCGATCGATAAGAGAACAAAACCCGATCCGAACCTGATCTTCAACGAAATAAATTAGAACCAACCATACCCAACCCAAAAAGCTATTCAGGTTGCCTTTGGGTAAAACCAGGTTACCCAGGCTGATGCTGGAATGTATCGAATAAAAGTAACTATAGGTCTGATTTATATTCAATTCTAATTTAATCAATTTAATTTACACTGCCTGTCCAAAAAGTAACGGACAAATACAAAATTATAATTTTCGCCAAAAAAATTTATCGTAAGTAGTCAAAAAAGTTTACGTAAACGGTAAGTGTAGAAAATAAGTATTAACATATTAGCACAGGCAGTCGATGTGACGTCACAAATTCCAGAATCACTATGGTAACAAAATGCGATATATTTTACTCGTCTCGTTAATACTCTCAGATAACCATCATTTGGTGACTCCCCTAGGTTGCTTTGTCCCGAGGCTAACGAAAAAGACAGGCTACCGCGGTGCATTCCACTTATCTTTTTTTACAGACCGCTAGAGTGACGTGTTGCTCTTTTCGTACACCTGCATTGGTGGATTTGAGCATCACGTGACTCCCGCGGTCTGTAAAAAAAGATACGAGTAAAGCACCGCGGTAGACTTTCTTTTTCGTTAGCCTCGCTTTGTCCCCAGGTGACGTTACAGTGAAGTCACGTGGTGATTCGCAAATGAGCGCCATTTGATGACTTGACTGTGAAGTCAACGCAATGATTGCTTTATGACGATTTTTCAAGTGATGTCAATCTGAAGTAACTTCGTTCTCGTGATTTTCACAGTGCTATGGTCGTGATAATTTCACAGTAGAATCTCTTAATGAAGATCATTTAACCCATTAAAGCCGAAATTATTTTCTCTTTAAAATGCAAAAATTGCATTTCACACCAATTTTTCAAAGTAGCAAC
This sequence comes from Maratus michaelseni, assembly GCA_963931845.1. Lineage (NCBI taxonomy): Eukaryota > Metazoa > Arthropoda > Arachnida > Araneae > Salticidae > Maratus > Maratus michaelseni. Next base: position 85,401,712 of record OZ007594.1, read on the forward strand.
TTTAGTTTCCTTTTATTACGGAGTTTCTGTCATTAGACAAAGAGAATATTTCTCTTAAAATATACTGGTATACAAACAACAAAATGGATGGCAGCTATTCCGGTACCATATGGTACCAGTAGGCTTAAATGGATTAAGAGTCACCAGATGGCATTACTGTAACATCACTTTGTGAATTGTCAGAATTTTGTGGTCATACTGCCTTCACAGACGTGTCACCAAATGATGGTCACCTGAAATCACCAAGTGACTTCATTGTTATGCAACCTCGTGATTCGTCACAAAACAACGGTCATGAAGGCTTCTTATTTGAGTCAGCAAATGAATATTTCCGTAATTACCGTATAATCCGCAGCTCAAAGAGTCGTTTTTCGACCCAGAAATATTATTTTATAAAATGTAACTTAAAAGATCGCTGTAAATATTTAACTACAATTATTGAATAAAATTTCTGGGTCGAAAAACGACTCTTTGAGCTGCGGATTATTCGCCGGAAATTACGGTAATTATGAATTCTAAAGTAACGAATGAAATAAATCTCACTTTGGTAATTACAGTGACTGATAACACTTTTGGTGTCACATCGAGTGTCTGGGATATTAGGCGAACACCGTATTTGCTACACCTACCTTAGCGTTGTTGTAAGCTTCTTTTGACCACTCACAATTAACTGCTGTACACGAAAATTATGATATTGTGTTTGTTCATTTATTTATGGACACCAGTATAAAAAAGGTAAAATTTATATTACAAATATAATTTTAGAACATTTTATAATTGTTTGATGTATTTTTTTATTTTTCACTTCAGATTTCAAGTCTGTTTCTGTTCAAAGTACTTCGAGTGATAAAAATCGTTTGTGTAAGTTCTGATGTCGTAGTGAATTGACTTCAAATGCGATTTTTGGATTGGAAGAAGAGGATTAAACATAAAGATGAAGAAAAAAAAAACCTTCACTGGATTAAGGATGTTTTCAAATCCAAATTTTTACTACCTTTCTGACATGGTCCAAAATTCCTAATCGTCACCTACAATGCAACATATATAAAAATTTGAAATATATCATGCGGGTTCCATAAATTAAACAGTATTTATTTATTCATTTTTCTTTCTTTTTTTTTTCTCATATCGCTAAAAAGGGAGGTATTCAAGGATACAGATAAATCGATTTTTGATTTCAATTATCCATGTTATTTATATGGGACCGATTGATCTACATTTTCTAACACTACCTATTAAGATTTTCGTTTTTTTTCTTTCTCTTTAATTATTTTATTATTATTATTTTAGAATTGTGTAATTGATTAAATATGACGCTCTTTACTTTTTTTTTTAATAAATTGAAATGTTTTATTTTGTGTTGAAAACTGAGAACAGTTATAATAACCCTAAATGAACAGGAATTTTCAAAGTGGTGTTTAATATTTTCGTAATTTTTAATACTGTTGTGAAAACTTGCCTTTCTAATTAGACTCTTTTATTTAACTTAGTTTGGTTTTTGTATGTACGTAAAGATGGAATTTTGTATATCGAATTTTCACCCATTCCCTGATATGCTTGGATTATAAAAATTGTGTACACAGGCGTGTTGCTGTTGAACAAACAATACTTTAATATTTTTAGAACTTAATTATAAATTAATAAATCAATTTTAAGGTATTTTCCCGATAGCCGACCGCAGATGATAAATCGCCAAATATTCTTTATGGTTACAACTGTTTACGAGTTCCAAAACAATGAAATTAATTATGCGCCAATCCATTCTCGTTAAAATTGGCAACTACCTGCGAAACTGCAACAGCGAAATATTTTAAACACCAAAAAGTAGAAAATATAAAAAATAAATAAATAAATACTCTTTTATTTATAAAATCATTATCTGCCCTTGCAGATGTGAATGTCATTTTTCGATCTCTTCAGATAATCTGCTGATTTCGCATTTCAGAATATGTATACAGAGCACTACAGTGATTTTTTTGGTGCTTTTAAAGATGTATCGTACTATAAAACGACATCTCTTTCTTTAAAATAAAATTTGTTAATCAGATGCTTTCTTATTTCATATTACTTATTGTTCATGCCACCTAACTTGATGTTTCTATTCTAAATAGGATACTTGCATAAAAAAATATATTAATTTTATTTTCCATTTAGTTATAGGTATCCAAAATTGGAAATATCCTTCACTAGAATGTATGCTTTCCTTCAAAGCAATACGGTCTTCCTGTTGCTTCGCTCTGTTAGTCAGTTGACATAGAATTGAAAAAAGTAGAGAGATTTTATTCTATAACCTTAAAGTAAGACAAAAAAAAAAAAAAAAAAGAAAAAAGAAAAAACATTTATCTATATATGAATCGGATTTTATATTGTTGAAGAGCAATTCTAAAGACGAATTATAATTTGGAATTTCAAGAATAAAATCTCTCTATTTTTTTTTCAATTCTACATTATTTAATTTAGTTTGCAAAGCAACAGGAAAATGACACTTTTTTTTCTGATAACGATTACTGAATCAAAAGATTTTTAATTCAAGCTTTTACACAAATAATATTTTATTTCGAATAGAAACATGAAGAAAAAACAAATAAAAAAATACGTAATATTTTGAAATAATAATATACTTTGCGTTATAACATAAATTAAAAATTTCTTGATTCAGTCATCGGTATCCAAAAGTGGAACTGTTAATTCTCTAGAATTTATGTTTTTCTACAAGGCAATCAATTCTTCCTGTTGCTTTACTCAATTCTTCAGATGATATAGACTTGAAAACAGTAGTAGAAATATTTTATTCTATAACCTTGAAGCAAAGCATGAATGGAAAAGATGTCAACCTATAAATCGGTAAAAGAATTTATAATGGTAAAGGACAGTTTTAAAGACAATTTATGTTTGGAATTTCAAGACTAAAATATCTCTACTTTTTTCAATTCTACATTATTTGATTTAATTTGCAAAGCAACACGAAGAATTGATTGCCTTATAGGGAAAAAAAATAGAGAATGACACTTTTTTTCTATAACGATTACGGAATCAAAAGATTTTAAATAGAAATTTTTACGCAAATATTTTTTTTTTCGAACAGAAGCATGTTGAAAAGCCAATCCAGAAATACGCACTATTATGAAATAATAAAATACTTGGCGTTATGACATAAATTAAAAAAATTTTGACTCAGTCATCGGTATAGAAAAGTGGAAATGTCATTCTCTAGAATTTATGATTTCCTTAAAGGAAATCAATTCTTCCTGTTACTTTACTTACTTCTTCAGATGACACAGACTTGAAAACAGTAATACGTAGAAATATTTTATTCTGTAACCTTGAAGCAAGACATCAATGGTAACATTTTTACTTATAAATAGGTAAAGAATTTATATAGTAAAGGACAGCTTTAAAGATAAATTACGGTTGCAATTTCAAGTGTAAAATCTCTCTACCCTTTTTTTTTCCTTTTTTATATTTCGTCATCTGATTTAGTTTGCAAAGCAGTAAGGAGAATTGATTGCCTTGAAGAATAAATTTTGAAGAAAAAATTTTACAGAATAACTCTTCGGATTTTCGATACCGATTCGATCAAATTATTTTTAATTTATGGTTTTACGCAACTATTTTATTTTAGAAACATCAATAAAAGTCACACAAGAAATATATAATAAGAAATAGTAATGTATTTTAAATTATAACATAAATGAAAATTTTTTTGATTTAGTAATGGATGCGGAAAATCGGAAATGTCCTTCTTTAGAATTAATGTTTTTTCTTCAAGGTAATCTATTCCTGTTGTTGCTTAATCATATGACATAGAAATTAAAGCAGTAAAGAGATTTTATTCTGTAACCTTGAAGGGAAGCATCATAACATAGCAAAAAGATTTACGTATGAATTGGAAAAATATTTTAAATTGGTGAAGAATAATTTTAACGCATTCACTTGGTCTTTTTTAGTCTCAAAGCACTATAATTCATAGGCCGTACTTTAAAATAACTACAACATTTTATTGCATAATTAGAATTACATAGCCTTAGTACAATGTCAAAAAAAAAAAAAAAAAAAAAAAAATCCTAATCTACGGAAATATTGGGTTGCCCAGAAAAATCGAGCCGGTTGGGTTAAATCAATTCGTACCGGAAAATTCTATCATTTAATTATTAGACATTGATTCCGATATCTTTAAACTTAATTTTTTATGTCTTTTGACGTTGTATATACAGTTATTCTAAATGATGGACCCATTTTCAAAAAATTGTATTTATTAAAGTACAAATCCAAAATGAACAATTTTTATACCAGTGAAAAGAGGAAGTTTCAAAATTTTTTTAAGACATTATAAATGTTCAATGTGTCCACCGTTTGCTACACGGCAAATATCTACGCGATAGCCAAACTCGTCCCACACACGAGAAAGCGTATTTGCTGTAACTGAGTGCAAGGCAGCAGTGATACGGTTCCGCAGATCGTTCAGAGTTCTTGGTAGTGGCGGGACGTACACAGCTTCCTTAACATAACCCTAGAAGAAGTAGTCACATTTGCTTTCTCGTGTGTGGGACAAGTTTGGCTATCGCGTAGATGTTCGCCATGCAGCAAACGGTGGACACATTGAACATTTATAATGTCTTAAAAAAACTTTGAAACTTCCTCTTTTCATTGGTATAAAGATTGTTCATTCTGGATTTGTACTTTAATAAATACAATGTTTTGAAAATGGGTCCATGATTTAGAATAACCCTGTATATATATATATATATATATAGGTATGTAAGACGATGGGACGTTGAATAACAAAATATAAACTTTAATACAGTCCTAGAAAGATAATTCTACAATACTTTACTAGTAATTTCTTCACAGCTAATACACTTCTCGCCCAACATATACAATATATTTATTTTCTAAAAGTCCAACTAGGTCTAACAGCGCCTTTACTGGCTATTTCCCATTTCGACGCTTGCTTCACAATAAAAATTAGAAGACCGGCTCTTTTCCAATTTTGAAGATGTTCAAATATTGATCTCGCGATCTAAAATATTTATAACTCGTGTATTTAAATCATGGATAATAATAGTACTAGAGCGTCAGTTAATTTGATGATCATGCACGTCATAAAGGAAATGAAGTGTTTAAACTGAAATCCTACATACATATATACACTATGTTGCCAAAGGTGACCGATCACTTGCGATTTTAGATGTTTTGTTAACTATCTAGAAAAATGCATGAGGAATTAACCTGAAACTGCAGGTGTGTAAACAGTATAGTATAGGTTATATATTTCCGCGAAGATTTTTTCACGAAACCTCATAGGGGACTGTCAACAAATTGAAAAAAAACTAATATCTTTTGGATAACCCTGTAAAAACTAATGTGGCAATGGCGTTCAAACTCAAGATTATTAATAAGTGGCTCATTGTAATATACTGTGTTCATTTTTATGAGGATAGCATGTATACTCGTAGAGAAATTAAGGTTTTTATAAAAACAGTCCCAAATTTCGCCTAGTTTTTTTCCTATAATTTGCAGAGTTCTTAATATAAAAAAAAGTTCTTTTCAGAAAATATGACACACAACATTGTACACAATACTCTGTAATCAGAATTAAAAAATAATATAAATTGAATAAAAAATGAGCAGGTTTACTAAAAAATGTTTCACTGCGCATGCGCGAATGCAATCAAAATATAATATTCATAATGTATTAGCTAAGTATATAGAGCAAATTTTGTGAAAGTCTCAAAATCATAGCTTGAAAATTCAGAAAATTATCGTCGATAGAATAAGCTCGAAATCCGTCGTTCCCAAAAGGAAGCAAAAATAGGAAGGGTTGTATCGAAATATAGTAGTACGCGTAATATTGTGTACGCTATCTTGGCACTAATCAACAGATATTTGATACAACCCCTCCTCTTTTTGCTTCTTTTTGGGAACAACGGATTTCGAGCTTATTCTATCGACGATAATTTTCAGAATTTTCAAGCTATTATTTTTGAGACTTTCACAAAATTTTCTCAATATACTTAGCTAATACATTATGAATATTATATTTTGATTGCATTCGCGCACGCGCAGTGAAACATTTTTTAGTAAACCTGCTCATTTTTCATCCAATTTATATTATTTTTTAATTTTGATTGCAGAGTATTGTGTACAATGTTGTGTGTCATATTTTCTGAAAAGAACTTTTTTTTATATTAAGAACTCTGCAAATTATAAGCAAAAAACTAGGCGAAATTTGGGACTGGTTTTTTTTTTAGTCTTAATTTCTCTACGAGTATACGTGCTATCCTCATAAAAATGAACACAGTACATTACAATAAGCCACTTATTAAAAATCTCGAATTTGAACACCTTTGCTACATTAGTTTTTACAGGGTTATCCAAAAGATATTCGTTATTTTTTAATTTGTTGACAGTCCCCTATGGGGTTTCGTGAAAAAATCTTCGCAGAAATATATAACCTATACTATACTGTTTACACACCTGCAGTTTCTGGTTAATTCCTCAGGTATTTTTCTAGATAGTTAACAAAACGTCTAAAACCGCAAGTGACCGGTCACCTTTGGCAATATAGTGTATATATATATATATATATATATAACCTTCTGTAGTCTGCCTATTGGCTTTTTAATGTTATTATTTTATAACTTTTAAACTAAATGTATCGTCTCTGAAGAGAGTCTTTTTTTCTTTTTTTGAGATGGGTTCGACCCTCGGTAGGTTTCGACAGTCATTTTTTGGATCTAATGGAATTTTATTTATTATTTACATTTATTTACTTTTTTGCTATACTTCTATTTCATTACTATATTTGTAAATACTTTTATTTAATTTTTAATCTTTTAAATTTCTCACGGCTCCCTTTTGCCTCGCAAGTCAATTACCTTTAACCTGGAAGTTCAGTAGGTACGCAACTAGGTATTCCATGCTGCTATCTACATTGTTCCAACTACATTGTCTAATAATTATCGCGTAGAATTTTCTGGTACAAATTGATTTTCCAAACCGGCACGAACTTTCTGGAAAACCCAATATGATATTACCACGAATGAAAATATAGAACAATTTCTTCTGATTTACCCATGATTCCTAAAAACGTTCGTTATCTTTAGAAATCTCAGACATCAATATATTTGCGAGATTTAAAGATGAATTTATAAAAAACAAAGTATCTTTTGCTGCCTGTAATTTTCGGAAATATTTCCGAGTAGCTTTTCTAGTGTGTTAATCAATTTTAACCGGATGCTATCATTTATCGACTAAACATATTTCTCAGTTTTCGGCTACTTAATTGAATTTATACACGTAAAAGTAACAAAATAATATTAATTTTAATGTTGATGTTAATACTGTTAATTTATCATGTTTGGCTGTAAAACATGTTTCTTGAGCAGGAAAACGTTTACACACAACGTCAAAACACCTATATTCCGGTTTGAGACAACTGATTAATACACTATGAAAAACTAACTACTCGGAAATTTTTCCGAAAATCAGTGATAACAAGAGAAACTTTGCTTTTATAAATTCTTCTTTAACACATTGACGGACAGTAGGAACAAGTGAAATTCAAAAATTGACACTATATGTTTTTGTAATTTTTAGAATAGTAGAAGTATAGTTTTACTCTTTCAGCTTAAATAAACTCAATTTTGATTAATTCAGCACCTTTAATTAGGTTGCACTATTCCCTTCACAACCACGTCAGGGTGGCTAGTGGTCAGGGAAAAATACAGTAAAAAAAAGTGATAAACACCAGTATATTCTTATAGAAAAATTTATGTTGATTATTCGATCAAATAATCAATTTGAATTTTTCTATAAGAATATACTGGTAAATGCCATTTTTTTTTAAATGTATATTTCCCTGACCACTAGCCACCCTGCACGTGCATACTGAAGCTGCAACTCGTATAACAGGTGGAAAACGAACTTCAACCTAAAAAATTGTTTCCAAAACATGACACTGGGTTTCTACTTGTACGCCGGTAAATGCACATTTGTGCTGCTATAGCCGTAATGTTTAAAAACGACCGTTTCGTTTTGCGCGGCTATTGTGCTCATATTGTGCATCATGCGGCTATAATGCCACATAGTGAACTTCGCTTTGACGGTTATAGCCGCAAGTGTCCGTCAACGTGTTAAATATTGAAAATATATTGGTTTCTGCGGTTTCTAATGACGAAGAATGCTTTTCGGAATCGTGGATAACTCGAAAGAAGTTATTGTACCGGGTGATTATAATCAAAGTTACGATTTCAAAAATCGATAATTTTAAAACTACTGGTCAGAATGACTTGATATTTTAGCAGAACAATCGTGAGGCAATGGAATTTTGTTTGGTGAAGGAAAAAAAATAGTTCCAAATTGTGCCGATAGATGGCGTTGTCAGGGTAATGTCAGGGGAAAGACCAAAAATGTATTCTTGAACTATTTCCGGCGCGGTGTAAATTTGTTTGCAAAATGATGAAATAATAGACTGACACCGGAATTTACAAACGAATCCATTAGTAAAAAGAAACTTGCTTATTTTCTGGTTCTTAATGAAAGGAAAATTTTAATTAAATATTCTTGGTGCCGTTTGTCAGTTTTAGAATTAAAATTGGGTGTCCTTTTTTGTGACCACCGCCCGTTAAAGGGTTAAACATAGGAATGATGTTGCCAAAAGGAAAAAATAGAGTTCAGAGATTTACTAAAAATTTATTAGCGAAAAGACAAGACTACGTGTTTACAGCGACGACAGCGATAATGAAAAAAAAAGAAAAAAAAAGAGCTTCATGGAACAAACACCTTACTGATTATTAAGGCATAAGTTGCTCAATATGCCCTCCGCCTTGTTCCGCTACTAATTGGAAGCGCAAAACGGCATGCTCCACAACAGATCGGAGGGTATCTGTACTAATGCAATGGGTGTGTTGTGTGATGCTTGCCTTCAAGTCGGCTAGATTCTGAATCCGCCCGCTATAAACAACATTCTTCAGGTACCAACAAAGCCAGAAATCACACGGGTTTAAGTCGGGGGAACGTGGCGGCCACGTTGTTGGAAAATGGCGGCTTATGATCCTATCATCTCCGAATTTATCACTCATAGCTGCTTCACAGTAGTAGCAATGTGCGGAGGAGCGCCATCTTGCATGAATATTATGCGATCCACACACTGACGCTGTTGAAGTGCCGGAAGAACATGGTTACGCAAAAGTGCTTCATACCGCTTGCCAGTAACTGTGCAGGTAACGGGACCCGCAGGTGTGATCTCCTCGAAAAAAAATGGACCGACGATAAACGCTGCCGTTATTCCGCACCACACAGTGACCTTTTCAGACTGAAGAGGTAATGGCTGTAGCTGGGACGGATTCTCGGTCGCCCATATCCTGCAATTTTGCGTATTTACAGAACCTTTCAAATGAAAGTGGGCTTCGTCAGACCACAGAATGTTCCATGGCCATCCGTTGTCCACTTCCATCCGGGCAAGAAATTATAGTGCAAAAGATTGACGTGCTTCCAGGTCAGCAGGTAGCAACTCCTGCACATGAGTTATCTTGTACGGATAACAGCGTAAGACGTTCCGTAGGACTTTACGCACCGTGCTGTTCGGCATATCCAGCATTCGGTCAATCCCCCTTGCACTGCTGATTCCAGCATCACTGTCAGTATGTTCCTGTAATGCTGTAGCCACATCTTCCACTGCCGCAGCTGAAACTGGTTTCCTTCCTCTACCCCGTTTAACGTCAAATGAACCGGTCTCTTCGAATTTAGCAATCATTTTTTGCAGACCATTTGTTGTTATTGGACCTTTTTTTATGGATTTTAATGTCCGAAACTTCCTAATAGCTGTAAGTGCACAGTCATCGTTCTTTATAAAAAAGCTTCAAGAGCAGAGCGCGATCCTTCATAGTCAGAGTCATGATGAAGCATTCAGGCAAAGCGCTGCTGCTCTGCATTTTTATGGTTGCTATGTCTGCGGTGCGCATGTCACGTATTAGTAATTTGCATATCTTCAGACAATGTGAACCCAGACAGCGCCATCTATGGGCACATTTTGAAACTTTTTTTTTTCTTCGCCAAACAAAATTCCATTGCCTCACGATTGTTTTGCTAAAATATCAAGTCAATCTGACCAGTAGTTTTAATTAAAATTATCGATTTTTGAAATCGTAACTTTAATTATAATCACCCGGTATTTAATTAAAATTTTCCTTTCATTAAGAACCAGAAAAATAAGCAAGTTTCTTTTTACTAATGGATTCGTTTGTAAATTCCGGTGTCATTCTATTATTTCATCATTTTGCAAACAAATTTACTCCGCGCCGGAAAGGGTTCAAGAATACATTTTTGGTCTTTCCCCTGACATTACCCTGACAACGCCATCTATCGGCACAATTTGGAACTATTTTTTTTCCTTCGCCAAACAAAATTCCATTGCCTCACGATTGTTCTGCTAAAATATCAAGTCATTCTGACCAGTAGTTTTAAAATTATCGATTTTTGAAATCGTAACTTTAATTATAATCACCCGGTATATTTTCGTTCGTGGTTCAGTTATATTTTCCTAGATAAAAAAAAATATTTTTTTACAGTGTTAAGTATAGCAGAAATATACCATGTACTTCAGTCATGATGCTGGAAAATTCATTTAATGTCTATGATGGACTAAATTCCACTTTAAACGGAATTACTAGCATATTTAAGCCTCCATGTGCAAAAGAAAACCCTGGAGCCCGAAACTAACCAACCAACAAACAATTAACGTCATCTGTTTATTTAATTAATTTATACACCGATTAAGTTATGTATAAATAAAGAAATATAATATATTCGTTAATCTCTCAAAAAACTATGTAATTCCAGTTATGTTTCTAATTTCAAGAATAAAATATCTCAATTTTGCTCAATTCCGCATCACCTGATTTAGTTTGCAAAGCAACAGAAATAATTTATTGCCTTATAAAGCAGCGAATCCCAACCTGGGGTACGCGTACCCCTGGGCGTACGAGGCGAGCTTGTTGGGGGAACGTGAAACTAATATCAGTAATAATGGAAATCGCAAAAATGGTTCAACTGAAAACACACAAAGCAAGTTCATAGTTTTGGATTACAAAGTTAGTCTCATGTGTAGCTCTAATATACAGGGTGTTTCTAAATAAATATCGGGGTACACCTGGTAGTATTTATTACATAAAACTTAAAATTATAATTAATACATAAAATGATAGAGCAACTCAAACAGTTTTACCTACAAGCTTACAAGTGTTTAATGTGAACACCTTTTGTCACATGGCGCACATCAAGTCGATAACTCAGTTCTTCCCAAACGTTAATTAGTGTTTGTAATGTTGTAAGTGTAGTGTTAATAAGTGGGGTAATTGTTGCAACAGCTGCCTCAATCCTATTTCTTAGGTCGGGTAGGTCAGCTGGTAGTGGAGGCACATACACACGATCCTACAGATTCGGTCTTTGCAAACTGCAGAACACAAAATGCTTTCTGTTCACTAGTCGCCATTTTTGTTACTAGTGCTTTCTAACGGATGACGGAAGAAACATTGCATGCGCATGGGCATGCACAGGTACCAACAAACTGTTTGAGTTGCTCTTTCATTTTATGTATTAAGTATAATTTTAAGTTTTTTATAATAGATACTACAAAGCGTTAAAACCCCGATATTCATTTAAAAACACCCTGTATTACTCTCAAAATGAGGAAAAACGCCCGCTAGACTTAGAAATTATATATAATTCAATGCCACTACAGGGTTCGTACGCTTTTACCGCAATTTTTTAATAGAATTTTTCGCCTTATTTAAATGCAGAAAAGTATTACAAATTAAACGAGGCGTCTAGAATTTCTGTGATTTAAATATTAAATAGAAAAATTTTATTAAAAAATTGTGGTAAAAGCGTACGAACGGTGCACTAGCTTCGCCCACCTCTAATCATATTACATGATATTGCATGCAACCCATATAATCCTATGAGATTTCCTCCTCAATTTAGCAATTATTGCTGTAACTTTTTGAGTTATTACGATATTTCACTGGTCTTTTTATATGAGTTGCTCTAAAGTACTGACAAATCATAACAAAAAATCTGGGCTCTAGTTCGCGCATGCACATATAAAATTTATTTTTTACAAATACCCATATGTCATCAAATATTCAATATATTAATATTTTAATTACAGTATACCATTTCTATCATTTTTTGTCAAGTTTTTGGAAAGCGGTGTTAAAATCGGCAGAAAACTCTGCATGCTATAAAAAAAAAACTTTTGAATGTTTTACAGAAACGTTAACATCTTCACGAATATACGTGCTATGCTTGCACAAATGCCCACAAATGTTGAACAAGACCTACATAGTCATTTGCTGCAATGACAGACCATTTTCAGCATTTTCTGTTACTTGAGTGATCGAAAATATTATTTTATTGTTAAAATTATTATTGACCCCCCCCCCCTCCCTAATAGTCCTCGCGACAAAGTCTTCACTGAAAAACATGAAGTCAAACATGTTCTTTACATCTTCAAAGTTCAAGGGCATTTTGGGCATTTCCTCACAAGTTTCAGTAGATATTCGACGCAACGTTTGAAATTGGTCCCTTACCCTTAATTTCTGGTCATCAGTGTATAAATGTCCATCACTTAAAATTTCATTAAGTATTTTTTATCTGAATATAACCTAGCATTTAATTCAATTGGGGTAACTTTTGAGATTTTATTATGTTCTGTGTTAGAAACAGAATCTAAATCGAATTTTGTTTGTTTTTGTCAGAATATTTATACATAATTTGTAGTGGAAAAACAGGATTGATAAATCATAGTTCTGATAATTTATAAATGAAAATTTTTGCTTAGATGACAGAAGAGTTGTGAAACTAAACTGATATTTCAAATTCCTCTAAATGAAATACTTCATCATCGCACATCGGTCCATCTATAAACAACAAAAAGAAAAAGTTTGCACTTCTTGTCTTGTAATTAATCCAAGAGTGGTCGCGAGGGGTATGACATACTCAGGGTGCGTACGGATTTTACAACTGTCACCACTATTTTTAGAAAAATTATCTTTAATTTAGTTTATCGGAGAGTTTGTAACAATTGTCTCTGACTAAATAAGGTGACGTTTGTTATTTGTGTTATTTGTATTTATCGGTGACAAAATAAAAACCATTCACACCCTGGGTATGCGTGACATCTCCCGGGTTTAAAAAAAAAAAAGTTGTTTAAAATTTATGAAAATTATCGTTAAATAGGCAGGTCTGGGACTGGCGACTATTTTTTAAGTGTATTATCTAGCATCACTTTCGCAAACCAAAAATCTTCCACATACACTTTGACAACATATGCAAGAGAAATATACTAAAAATATATATATTTTAAAAATAATGGCGTACAAACAAAACATAAAAAATAGTCGCCCTGAATAGAAGAAAACTATTGTTAAAACCAGGATCATTCAAAATGGAAATAAATAAAGACCATTAAAATTTATCGTTTAATTGAGGAAATCGTTAAATCAAGGTTATCGTATTTCTCCTGTCAACATCCCTTTTTCTAAGAAAATACGAAACGCAGAACGACGAATGAGAATTTTTTTCCTAAAACATGTTTTTTGATTAAAATTTGCTTATAATTAAAAATTAAATCGGCATTGTTTTCCTAAATGAAATTAAACTTTTTCCGGAAATTAATGTTGCCACAAACATAAAATACCGCATTATATCGTGCTCAGCAATAATTTAAAAAAAATGTAAAATAAAGATTGCTGCACGGGTTTATATTATATTTATGATTAAAGAGCAAAATCTAAATTCAAATGCTCAATTTATTTTTCTTTGTCCCATGTTTTTTTCCCGAAACAAATGATGTTATCTTCTAATGCAGTTAAAATACGATTGATATTTTTTTTTGCCTTAGCTATCAGCGATCAGTTTTTAGTGTAACTTTGATGGGATAAATGATGCGATATTCTGGCGACTAATGTTGTTTGCAGACAATTTTAGTCCTTATTTTTTATATATATAAAATTAAACTTGCATTAAAAAAATATTAAAATGCAGTGTGAATTTTCGCACGGGTCCACTGGTACCTATTACGATTCTAGATCCTACAAAATATCTTTGTAAATATGGCACTTCCCTAAGAAACAAAATGGAAGACAAGTTAAGTCTTTTGTGGAAACCCTCACCTTTAACAAGATTTCATGTCCCGATATTACATCAGAAAAACCCTTCTAGCACGCGGTGGTGATTTTTTCTGCTCTCGGGTGTTGTATCAACGTCCGACCTCTGAGGTTGGTCGTCGCACCTCTTTCAGATGCGTTGAACTTGATCTAAAAATGTCAGATGAACCCGATTTCTTCTTTTTCTGTGAACAAAAAAAGAGCATGGGATTGTATTCTCTCAGAAATGATCGTTCCAAGAGTAGGTGGGTAAACCCGTATGTTTCTCCAGCATCTCGAAACATGCAAAAAAAAAAAAAAAAAAGGAAGCCTTTTTAAAGGAAATAGACTGTGTTTAAGAAAAATAGATAATTTTACAAGGTGAAGTTGTAAACATTTTAGTTTAATTATATTAAAACAGAATTAAATGGTATATGAATAAGTTATATAAATAGATAAAGTAAATTGTGTTTTTCTGCTAAATGCATAAATGTTATGCTAATTAGGTTAAAATATAAATATTCTAAATACCTGTAGCTATTTTAAAGTATGGACAGTGAATTATCCTACATTTCAAAATATAAGCATTGAAAACTAAATAATAGCCTACATAAATAAAACTAACGTATAATCAATCAGGGGTCGGAAAAAGTACTTTTCTATTGTAGCGAACTACAACTACAACTACTTTATCGAAAATGTAGTTAACTACAATTACAACTACTTGTTTAAAAAATAGCGAAAAAAAACGAAGGAAAACGGTCGAAAAGTTCTCAAGAAAAATGGTCGCCCAGTTTGAAAACACAGTTTCGGGAAAAACAAGTTTAAAGTTTTACAATAAATAGTGTTGCGAACAAAGAGCGGCGTTGCATTCAATGAGCAAAATATAGTGTAGGGAATTGAAATACCATGAAATTGATTTAGGACAACAATCTACACACTTGAAAACAATTCAAAATGACAAAAATAAAAAATATTGATCTTAAGAAGTAAAACCTCTCTTAAGTAGTAGATATATAACACAAGATTGGTTTTCATTATTACAAAGAAGTGGAATACACACCCTGGGAAAGCATATATCTTGCGGAATTTGAACCCTTGCCTCTTAAATTAGCAAACGATTAGCGGAGAAGCATCAAGATACCAAACGGCCAGGAAATTTGATAGAAAAAAATTGGAGTTGAACACGATTTGTTTGTTTTCTGATAGCAACAACAATAACAACAACAAAATATATAAATAAAATAAAGAGCATGGCATTGTGTGTTCTTTCAAAAAATATCATGTCAAGAGTAGGTGGGTAAACCTGTATGTATCTTCTGCATCTCAAAACATGGAAGGAAGAAGCCTATTTAAGAGATAAAGTAGTCGTTGGGGGATACCGTAATACTTACCCATCATGGATAGGCATAATATAAAATATGAAAATAAAACATGTGTAAACTATTTATAAAATGCATTGCAATTCGAATAAAATCCTGGCTTGATGACGTCCTAAACTTTAAATGCTCTATTACTGAATTGCTTAACCCATTAAAGCCGGAATTATTTTTCTCTTTAAAATTCAAAAATTGCGTTTCATACCAATTTTTCAAAGAAGCAACTTTAGTCTCCATTTATTACGGAGTTTCTGTCATCAGATAAAGAGAATATTTCTCTTAAAATATACTGGTATACAAACAACAAAATGGAGGCCAGCTATCCCGGTACCGTATGGTACCGATAGGCTTTAATGGGTTAAGAGAAACATCCTTATAACTCCAAAAATGATAATCCTATTAACTGACAGTTTACTGCGTCGGATTAAGCGTCTCATTTCCAAATAAAATATATCTTTGAATTGAAATTGGAATGAAATACAGGATCATGAAAAATCGAAGAGTGTGGGAAATAGGATTACAAATATCTCGGCAACTCATTATCCGATCGACTTCATTATTTATGCAAAATTTATGTTTTTTTTATTGTCTTTTATATTCACTCCTTAAAATAAACAATTTCGAGAAGTTTTATATACCTTTTATCAGAACGAATATTTCGAGAGTCCGAAAAAAAAAATAGTTCCGGATAATCGAGGTTACTGAATTTCAATAAGCTTCTTTTAAATATTACATACTAAGTACATACCAAATTTCAAGTCTCTATCTCAATTTATTCGAGAGATAGAGCGTTTATAGACACACACAGAAACAGACGGACGGCAAATTTTTTTTTCTAAAAATATGTTTTTCGGAATCTCCAGTGTCTGAAACGTGTAAATTCGTCAAAAAAATGTTTCGATTTTCAATACGATTACAAGACTATATGTATGATGGGTAAGTAAAAAGTATTATCAAGGGACCTATTTTAACAAAATAGGGCTATTTAAAAGGAGACTATTTAATAAATAGTCTGTGTTTAAGGATAATGGTTAATTTTATAAGATGGAGTTGTATTCCAAAATGTTCTATTTATAACATTCTAGCATTATTAATACAAACTTAATACAGACTTAATACAGACTTAATGCAGAAAAGATTAGGGAGATTTAAATCGCGCTGGATTTCGTTATATAAATAGATGAAGTAAATAATGATTTTTCTGTTAAATGTATAAAATACTGCATTTGAAAATGTAAAAACATAAAATTAAATATCAATTATGCAATCACATAAAGCTTCGGAATTTATTAAAAGCGATACTTTCGTATCAGTCGCATGCAAAAGGTTAATAGTCTAAGAAATTGCCAAAGATTTTGCTACTTGCATGGAAGGTCTCCTTAAAGCGCATATTCAGAATAATTTGAAAACAATTGCTAATACAACTACTCATGTACGTAACAAAAGATCAGTTAAATTTAGCTGCGGAATCCAGGTAGAAAATCTGTAAAAAATTAAAATATACTTTCTAGTATTTGGCGCTAAAAAGACGCGATTTGGCGAGCAACGCTTTTCCCTCACCAAATGCAAGCGATTTTAATGCATTTGAAAATTCCTGGTTAAATGAGTGTTTAAATGCGTAGTACTTTATGAATTTAAACTTAAACGAATAAATGGTTTATTATTTTTTCTATAAGATTAAATAATATATATTTAAATTGCGTGTTGCTGAAGTTATTTAATTTTACACGCAGTTATGCTGGCTGGACAAGTTTGAAATGTATTTTAACAGCAGGTGCCCAACTGAGAACGCTCTCATAATACATTTTGATGTGGAATAAATCGTTGTTTCCATGGCAGCAATACTTGTTAGGTGCGTTCGTAATTATATAAATACGTAGCACCTATTGTCGTCGTTTGGTTCGTCCGTCCGTCTGTCTGTCCGTCCGTCCGCATATAACAACGCAAACACTACCCAACCGAATGGTTTGAAATTTAAGATATATTATCTTTGCAGAGTTTTGTAGAGACATTTCAAATTTTATAAAAATCGAATCAATACTTTAGAAAATATTAATAAAAACATTTATTAAGAAATTTGAATTTTTTTAAAGAAAATCGGCACTTTCTTGTTATAGGAGCTTCCGAGATTTAATCGTCAAGCGACCGAGATTCTTATTTTATGACAGAAATTAATCTGCAGACGATATAATTCATTTCACAGAATTAAAAATCATCAAGATCTGAATATGTATATAACTAGCTATAGTACGAACGCACCTCGTTTGTCACGTTTGACGTACAATTTCCTTCTTGTCTCTTGTTGTCTTCAACACTAACAGTATCAAATTCGAACTAACAGTACTGCTCAGAATCGGATATTAATTTTGAGTTTGAAGCATTTTTAATCAATTTAATTTTTTTCTAAATCGTAGAATACGATTGTTAATTTTCTTTATATATACATATATACTACAAAACCGTAGTTATAAAAGTGTATTTATTTAAGTTAAACTTACTTAAACTAGTTCACTATGAAGAGTATAAAAAGTTTATAGTCCTTATAGAGTTAAAGTAATTATAGAGTATTTATCATAAAAGCGTATCTATTTTTTTTATTATTTCATCGTGTCGCCAACCATCAGCGATAAACCTCCAAAAACATGAAATATTCATAATTTTTTTTACGACACATTTTTTTTCATAAACATATATAACACACACACATATATATATATATATATCTTAATGAGAATAATATTATTCTGTAATTTTTTCAAAATATTCTGAGTATGCGCTTATGGAGACCTTCCTTGCTGGGCAGATTTTTTATTCTGGTCATTTCAGTGGTTTAAGCGTGTAGTTCAATTACATTTCTGTTAAATTTCTGTTTTATTTATGTTATATTATTTATTTATTTATTTATGAAGTTTTAATTTTGTTATAGAATATTAGCAGAAAACAACTACTGAACTATTTATATTGATTTAAGTGAAAACGGATTACTCGACTAATTTGTTTAGTCGGGATGCACGCAGTAAAAATGGATTTAAAAAAAATCATGCTTGAAAATTATTTTTAAAACCGTAAAAAATCAGTTAATTGGATAAAGTTTTCAAACAAATTGCATTTAAAAGTACATTTTTTCACCGTGTTCGACACTGTAAAATTGAAATTTTGCAAAGTTTAGAAGTTCAAAAAATTGCAGTAAAAGCGAAATTTATTTGTCAGATGTTGCCACCGTCAATATAATGTCAGCGCTACTCATGAACATGTTTTAGCTTACAGCGGTTCCCAACCTTGGGGACGTGACGATCCTGCTGGGGGTACGTGAAAATAATATCGGTAATGGCGGAATATCACAAAAATGGTTCAACTGAAAACACATAAACAAAGTTGATAGTTTTCGGTTACAAAGATAGTACCATGTGTAAATTCAATATGTTACTCTCAAAATGAGGGAAAAGGCCCACTTGATCTAATAATTCATTGATAATTCGATTTCACTAACTTCGCCCACCTCTAATCATATTTCATGATTACTTATGTTTCCCAAAATCATTGTAAAAATTGAAGAGAATGCAGAACTCGGTGATAAAGCATTAAGATACTTTTTTTGCTTTTCACAAATACAGAGCTTGTCGAAAGAGCATTTTCGTCTTACGCATACATTAAATTCAACCACATGAAACATGCTCAAGGATTCCAATTGTGAGTATTACAAACCATGTTTGCCTATTTTATATCATGATACAAATTTGTTATAAACTTTCATCATAAGTTACTTAAAAATTCTTTTAATGCTATATTGTTGTTAAGCTGATATTATAAAAAATAAAATTAATTTTAAAATGTAGGATAAAAAAGGAAACGTTAGAATTGACAATATAATTTTAGACGATTTATTGTTTATCTCTGCTTAGAAGATTAATAATTTAACAAAAAAACAAGCATGCTTGATTTATGTGGGTGAATAGGGACCTTTTTTTTTTTAAAAAAAAGGGGGTACTCGTAAATGAAAAGACTAAGCAAGGGGTACTTGAAAGAAAAAAGGGTGGGAACCGCTGCTAGAATATAGATAAATATATATCAAATGACATACAAAATTTCTGGATCAAATTACATCACATTTTACGGAAGAATATTTGGAATTAGTCAAATATATGAAAGGTATAAATTATATTTGGTACTAATACAAAAATAAGAAAAGAAAAGAAAAAAATTTCAAAGAATTATTATTTCTTGTCGCTGTTTTAAAGTGTGGACAATGCATTACTATGCGTTTTGAAATGTAAGCATGCAAAACTGAAAATCACACACCATTTATATCGCTCGTTCAGCTTATCGCTGTCTTTTAGATTTTTCCCTTCTGTCTTAACCATAATTTTACTTAATCCATTTAAATTTTGTTCTGAACAGTATAATTCGATAGTTAAAATGACAAAACTAAATACACTTTTATAGCTACAATTACTTAAACTTGTTCGATATCAAAAGTAGAAAAAGTTTTTCCTTAAAGAGTAGTTATCATAAAAGCGTATATTGTATATATTTTAATTTCATTGTGTCGCCAACCGATGATAAATCATCCAAAAAACGAAAATTTCTTTATTTTTCTACGGACGCTACACCGAGGCTCGCGGGATTTTTTTTTTTTTTTTTTTAACATATATGTCTTTATGAAAAGAATATTCTGTAATTTTTTTTCTGAGTATGTGCTTATGGAGAGTTTCCTTGTTAGATGTGTTACGAAATATTCAGGTTTCGCTATTTTCAAATTTGCTCTGCGCATGTCACACATTCATATTATTCCATTATTTACACCAAAGCCATTAAATAATAAGCCCAGTCAGATAGTGTTAAATTTGTTAGCGACACACTAGCGCCAAACCTCTGCTGCGGAAGGAGGACAAAACAGAAGTGGGTCACAGAGAAACGATACGATTTATTTATATCGATATTTTATACGATTTTTATCGATGTTTTGTTTTTGCACTTCCTTTAAAAGCTTGCTAATTATTGGGATCTTTTACATTAAAGCTAAAACTATAATGAAAAAAAAATGTGGAAATTTACTGGATTAATATTTCTATATAAATATAGTGGAGGCGAAGAAGTTGATTTATTTATTAAAAGTTAAATAAAAAGTGATGGAAATTTACATCACTATGCAATTAACCCTTTCCGGCACAGACAAATTATGTTCGTAAAATGTGAAATTACTGACTGACACCGGAATTTACAAACGATTTTTTTAGAAAATATGAACTCCTTATTTTAAGCTTTAATTTTAGAAGCAAAATTTTATTAAAATATTCTTGGTGCCGAATGCAGCACTCCCAACCGCTAGATAGCACTATTTTCAACTTGCGAAAAGTTTCCCATTTATCTTGGGCTTATTATTTAATGGCTTTGATTTACACCCTGTTTCAAAGCTAAGTTACTTGAGTCAACATACTGTTGAAAAATTTGTCATAAATATGTTAGCTTATCTAATGAATTAATTATTTATTTTCCATATTTTTTTGAAAATAATATTTTCATGGAATTTAAATCATTAAATTCCAATGTCATGTTTAATGAATGATAAGAAGGTCAGATAAGAAAATAGACAGCTGGCGTGTTAACACAAAGCATACGGCTACAGGAGAGACCATGTATAATTTTTAAATATGAAATAGATATATAATTTTTAAGAGGTACGAACAAATGATTTTATATAATTAGTTGAGACACAAACTGACTTATTGTAGAAAATTTCCGCTGTGATTACTACAAGGTGTTTTAAAAATTGTATACAGAATTAAAATGAATTTAACGCCGCAAATTTTTTGTTAACAGCTACTTCATTTTGAACTGTGAAATGAAACTACAATAATGAACGATTTATAAATTTAAGGCTTATTCAAACTTACGGCCATTCTGGTCCAGGCATTGCTTTGTTGACAATGTGAAGCTCTGAATCGCAAATATTCACCAACCAGCCTGTCACCAGTTGTGCATTTGTTGATAACCGCAGTCTTCCCAAACATTAGTTGTGATCATTTTGGTCA
The DNA here is from genome assembly GCA_963931845.1 of Maratus michaelseni. Lineage (NCBI taxonomy): Eukaryota > Metazoa > Arthropoda > Arachnida > Araneae > Salticidae > Maratus > Maratus michaelseni. The sequence continues at coordinate 85,423,273 of OZ007594.1, forward strand.
GTTTCATCTGTCTCAAACGCATCTCTAATTCTAGTAATGGAAAGTCGCGTTGGAAGATCTGTGTTAATCCCAAACGCTGATTGTGAACATTTTGGTCAGTTTCATCTGCCTCAAACGTATCTCTAATTCGAGTTGATGGAAATATGATGAAAGTCGATGTAAAGTCGCGTTAGGAGATCTGTTTTAATGTATCTGCTAAACTGTCTCTGCACTTCAGCTAACGTTTTCGAGCTTCCCTTAACACTTTAGGTTGGTTGATTGATTTATAACGGCCGATTATTTACACGAGGGACATAGGCCCTAGGTGGGGGGGGGGCGCCTTTCATGGGTGTCTTTCTAAGAGATCCTATCCCGTATTTACGGCAAGGTTCGAAGAAAACCAAGGAAACTCCGAACGGTTAGGTCGACGGGCGCGACAGGGGTTTGAACACAACACCTCCCGTCTAACAGCTTTGAGAGCAGAACTTCTCAGCCACTGGTGGGGTCTTAACACTTTAGGATATATAATCTATGTTCAAAGCTTAGTCTGGTTTCAGCCTTTATTTCAAGTTAGTTAAACCTGTTAGGAAAAAAACGAAACATGCCAGTTATTATCAGATAAATTGTGTAAAAATTTCTTTTGAAATACCCCGCATCAGGGCTTGATAAATGCGGTTGCCAGGTCGGCACTGGCGACCAAGTTTCTTTATCTGGTGACTACATTATTTAATCTAGTAGTTTTTTTTTTTTTTTTTTTTTTGAGAATAACTTTTTTTCTTCTGTACAAAAATTGAACTTAAAAATGATCACAAACGGCATTTTTTCTCTCCCCCACCATTACTGGTGCGCGGCAAGCAGTGATCTTCCTCTTTTCTCGTACTTTTAATGGAATAAACCAAATTTAAAAGGCATTTTCCATCTCATGCACAGAAAACGCTATTATTTCCCGCTCTAGTCAGCTAACGTCATTTAATTAGAATGTGTGTGGGGGGGAGGGGGGAGGCAGGTTTCAATAAAGCGGTAAAAAATAGTATTAATCCAGTCTTTCTGTCACCTAATATTGGATACAATGCGAAAAAATGCACATCATCAGATATAGATTTTTTCTAGCACTCAAGTACCCGGACATTTGAAGACTTCAGCAATAAGAGCAGCCCCGAACACGCCATTCATTCAGCCTTTGCATAAAAAAAAAAAAAAAAAAAAAAATTTTTTTTTTTTTTTTTTTTTTTTTTTTCCCTAGAGGATTATACGTATAATTTTGATAATATTCAATACGAAACTATTTTAAACTTTGTAACTAAGAATGCTAAACTATTCTTATTATTACGTTTTCTCAGTTAATTCATTAAAAAAAAAAAAAAAAAAAAAAAAAAACATTTGTGATTTTTGAAAATTAATGACGGCTAGTTGTAAATATATTTACTAGCGGCTAGAATTTTTTGCTGGCTACCAGATTTTATCAAATTTGTAAAGCACTGCCCTGCATTAATATGTATTTATGCTAGGATTTTATGTTTAAGGTTTATACATCTCTTAGAATTTCCAAGGAGTACTGTACGGCCATTAATAGTAGAATTCGTAATATTATTTCATACTTAGATAAGGCAAAAAATTCTGTTCGAAAATCTTAGTAGACTTGTACGAACTCTTTTTACGTGCTTAATTGTTTCTCTCCCAAATTAAATTACATTTCCTGAAATTAATTTAAAACATATGAATATATAATAAATAAAATGTATATGTGTGTATACTCTTCAGAATTACTAACCATACTGATATATATATTTTTCTCTTTTCGTGCTTTACTGACGGTTTCTGTAACTTTTGGAGAGAAAAAAAACTGTAACGTAAAATTATATTAAAAATATATATTAAAGATCTAAATTTGGATAAAGAAAACTTAATTTCGCTTTTTTTCTATGAAAAAGTCTAAGCAGTTAACTAAATCCAGAAAAATCCTTCACGATTTTGCATCAAGAAAATCAAGAATTCGGTGCTAGGATTTTATACGTTTACTAGTTTATTTTCCAAATTAAATTAATTCCTTTACAATTTAAATAGAAAATGATTTATATCACTGTGCTGAATATTGCTGCGTATTCTGATTAAGTAATTAAGCAATGTATTCTTTATTTTCTTTTATATTATTGAACAAATTGGTTATTGCGTAAAACGTTTATGTCATGTTCCTATATTATAACCTTTATTTTTGTATGTGACATGTAATGTTTTGATTACCTAAAAAAAAAAACGAGTATATTCTAGCGAAATGTATATTTAAACCAATTCAACTTAATTTTATAATATTTTTACAAAGCGATCCAATCTGGGGCTTCCCGGGTTACAGAACATATTCTCCCATGTACAGACCCAGTACATGGAAGTGTACAATGGTACCCAGTACAATGGTTGTACACCAGGTAAAAACCATTTTTAATTGAAAACTGTAATAGATCTTTTATATTTAATATATTGTTCTAAATTGTCCACTAACTACACCAAAAAAAAACATTTTTAAATAAAAATTATCAGTTAATGTATTCAAATAACGTTTGGAAATTTATTAAAAGGGATATTTTTATGCAGGGCCGTCGAAAGCATCGGACAAACGTGGCGGCTGCCCAGGTCCCCGCGCCAATTGAAATTCTGTTACGGCTGTTATCAAATCCAAAGATGCTACTTTCTGATACAATTTGAATTCATTTTTGTTCGGAAACGGATGAAATTGCCAGATGTTCTTATTCAGAAACTATGTCAACGAAATGAGTTTTCCATTTTTTGTAAAAACAGAAGATCTTTCAGAAAATACTGTCAAAGTCGACGTTTTGAACCAAATTTTTAAGGCAGCAGAGTAAGAAGAAAAGGGAAAATGGTGTCGCCACGTAACATGAATCGCTTATAACTCGATAAGTAATTTATTTATTTATTTATTTAAATGGTAACTCATTTCTATTCCAAATCGTTTCACTAGTCAGGCCTGCCAATTTTATGCCTTTGCGTTTAAAAATAAGTCAAAAAATGCGTCAGTAAGTTTCACGGAAAAAGTTAGTATCAATTTTATTTATTACAGGAAAAATTGATATAGTTGTCAGGGAATGTATAGATTTGATGATTTTGAAAGTAACCGTTGTAAACAAAAATAAATATTTAAAAATTGTGTACACAGTGTTGCTAGTTAGTTGAAAGTCAATTTCCCCAAAAGTTCTAAAATTTTCCCCAAATCAATGTTTTTTTTTTCCGAAAAAGTCCCCAAATCAGTTTTTAGTCAAAAATGTAAATTTTAAATTTTAAATTTACCAGTATAAAATTATTTAAACCATTTAAGATTAATTTTTTTCCCCCAAACCTAGTCTTTTTTTTAAAAAAAAATCCCCATTTACAAAAAGAAAAAAAAAACGAACTTGCGAATCGCCATTTTATATTGTGATCAATTACTTTTTTTGAAAGATAATAACATGAATTTAGAAAAGATGAATAGATATTACGATTAAATGCATAATATATTAGAACTTAAAATACGTGTAATCGCCGAAATCAGATCCAGTGTTGTCAGGAGACTAAAAGTAAATTTTAACCCGAAAACATGAAATAATGAAAAAAAATCCCCAAGTTTTTCCCCAAAAATGTTGGGATTCTCCAAACGTTTCCCCACTAATAACTTGTCCCCAATAATTTCTCCCGTAGGCTCAAAATTCCCCAAAATGGGGACAAAATCTTCAATCTGGTAAAACTAGATTAGATATCGAAATTAATCTCTAATAATTAAATGATAAAATTTTCCGGTACGAACCAACTTTCCTAAACGAAAAAAACTTTCCGAACAACCCAATAAATAGCATGTCTAAAAATTATTAGATTAGGCTGTTGTTTAAATAAGCAAAGTTAGTTAGTAACTCTCTGGATGTTATATGAAGACGTGAACTTCTAGGAAATGTACTGGATTCATTTTTGATGTCATAAAAAATAAAGATAAAAAATTAATATTGCAGTCTCCAATATTTAAAAAAAAAAAAAAAAAAAAAAAATAGCTGACGCAATTTTATTGAGTCTACATTTTCAACGAGTTTATTTTCTAATAGTTAAACCCATAACGTAATTATTCGTTAAATATAATCACCAATAAAATATTAACTTCTCTTTAATATACTTAGCTAAACATACTTTTATTCGTTAAATATATCACTAATGAAATATTAACTCCTCTCTAATATATATGTTTAGCTAAATATACTTTTAGCTTTTCCCAAGACTGACTTTTTCGGTCAACATCTAATTACATTTAATAAAGAAAGGTCTCAGAATGCATTTAAATAGCATGCATAAAAATTATTACATTTGTCTGTTCTTTAAATAAGCAATGTCAGTTAGTAACTCTCCAAATGTTATATAAAGACGTGAACTTCTAGCAGATGAACTGGATTCATATTTTATGTGAAAATAAATAAATAAATAAATAAAATAAATAAAATAAATAAAATAAATAAATAATAAATGAAGATTTCGCTCTCCAATATTTATTTTAAAAAATAATAAATTAACTGACGCAATTTCATTGAATTTTCATTTTCAACGAGTTTGTTTTCTAATAGTTAAATACATAACGTAATTATAAATTTAATATATCACCAATGAAATATTAACTCCTCTCTAATATGTTTAGCTAAATATACTTTTTGCTTTTCCCCGAACGACTTTTTCGGTCAACATCTAATTACATTTAATAAAGAAAAGTCGCAGAATGCATTTAAATAGCATGCATAAAAAATATTAGAATATTGTCTGTTCTTTAAATAAGCAATGCCAGTTAGTAACTCTCCAAATGTTATATAAAGACGTGAACTTCTAGCAGATGAACTGGATTCATATTTTATGTAAAAATAATAATAATAATAATAATAAAATAAAATAAAGATAAAAAAATGAAGATTGCTCTCTTCAATTTTTATTTAAAAAAATAATAAATTAGCTGACGCAATTTCATTGAATTTTTATTTTCAACGAGTTTGTTTTCTAATAGTTAAACCCATAACGTAATTATTCGTTAAATATATCACCAATGAAATATTAACTCCTCTCTAATATGTTCAGCTAAATATACTTTTTGCTTTTTCCCGAACGACTTTTTCGGTCAACATCTAATTACATTTAATGAAGAAAGGTCTCAGAATACATTTAAATAGCATGCATAAAAATTATTAGATTTGTCTGTTCTTTAAATAAGCAATGTCAGTTAGTAACTCTCCAAATGTTATATAAAGACGTGAACTTCTAGCAGATGAACTGGATTCATATTTTATGTGAAAATAGATAAATAAATAAATAAAATAAAATAAATAAATAAATAAATAATAAATGAAGATTTCGCTCTCCAATATTTATTAAAAAAAATAATAAATTAACTGACGCAATTTCATTAAATTTTCGTTTTCAACCAGTTTGTTTTCTAATAGTTAAAAACATAATGTAATTATAAATTTAATATATCACCAATGAAATATTAACTCCTCTCTAATATGTTTAGCTAAATATACTTTTTGCTTTTTCCCGAACGACTTTTTCGGTCAACATCTAATTACATGTAATGAAGAAAGGTCTCAGAATACATTTAAATAGCATGCATAAAAATTATTAGATTTGTCTGTTCTTTAAATAAGCAATGTCAGTTAGTAACTCTCCAAATGTTATATAAAGACGTGAACTTCTAGCAAATGAACTGGATTCATTTTTGATGTGAGAAAAAAAATAAAGATAAAAAACTGAAGATTGCGGTCTCCGATTTGGCCTGAAGTGCCCCTGCGTGGGAGGGAGGAAATTGTCTGCCACATCCTGGTCGAATAACTGTGCAAAGTGACTTTTCAAGCAATTACAATTTTAGTTAAACGGGATCAAGATAATTTTGCCATCTTTTTGAGAACTCTAATAATAATTTTTGTTGATAGATGGCGATACTAGTATCATCTGGCAGTGTGATTCGATAGGAATACTAATAAATAAATGAATAAGATGGCCAATTATAGTAAAACCTCGACAATCCGATTTAATTTGTACCATATTTACTTCGGATAAAAGAAAAATTGGTCAATCAAGACTAAATGCAGCTATAATAAATTTGTTTCATCGTAAAAGTATTCAAAAAGTAACAATCTTATACAGGAAAATTTACCATATGAATTGTGAAATTTTACCGAATTTCTTACACTGTATTTTATATACATATATATATATATATATATATATATATATATATATATATATATATATATATATATATATATATAAATATTTCTTCTGTGTGTGATATATATATATCACACACAGAAATAAACAATATAGTAGCTATAAAGATTCTGGTTTAAATTATATTTATATGATTGAATAAAATTTTCGGTGTAACCTCCTGTTAATTTTGTTTTAAATAGTCTCTAGTTTTTGTTTTAAGAAATTTTTTTAAAATTAATTTTTTTTTCTGTTTGAGACAAAATTGATTGCAGCAATTTTTTCTTTTTTTTTTTTAAAGGTGTCGACGCTGATTATATCAAACGAAAATCTCCAACTGCATAATACTTTTCAATCTCCATAATACTTTTCAGTTTATTTTATTTTATTTTATTTGTTATATTATATTTATTTATTTTAACGATTAATAGATTTTAATAGCCGCTGCGTGCTATTAATCAGCAATTTTATTTGCAGCAGTAATTATTCGACTTTTTCGTAATGTTTTCTTTAAAGTGATTTCTGTCTAGGCTAACAGAGATCTCGTTTGATACAGGCCCGGCCCGATTAATAGAAGTTTTACTACGATTATATTGTGTCCATATAATTAAAAGCTTCCATAGAGTTAAAGGTTGATGTTAAATAGGGCTTTCATTAATAACCCCCCCCCCCCCCCCCAAAAAAAAAAAAAAAAAAAAAAAAAAAAAAAAAAAACTCGAATATTTATTTAACAGTATGAAGCAGATAAATGTAGTAGCGGGGAAAAAATATGTCAAACAAGAACTCTATTATTGGGAGTTTTTCCATAGCAACTAAGTACTTTTTAACACTTTCCAACATAGTTGAAAAGTGTTTAAGAATACGGTTTGTCTGCCTGTCTGTCTGTCTGTCTGCCGTCTGTCTGTCCGTGCTCTAACTCGCGTAAATATTTATGAACAGTCATGCAATTGATATATGTTATTGAGGCTTAGTATGGCATGTTCGGTATTGAATATGAAGTGTGTAGCACTTATAGTTTTTTTACAGGGACACTCAAAAGAATTCTGTTACATTACGGTCAATGGGGAAAAATCATTTGCTATTTATTTTAATGATGTTTTACAATTTCAAACATATTGAAATTTATACATATCACTGAGGTGCACTACAAGAGGCTTACTATAGAATATGGTGTGTATAGCACTTTAATTTTTTTTTTTACAGGGACACTCAAAAGAATTCCGTTGCATTACGGCCTATGGAAAAAAATCGTTTGCGGTTTATTTTAAGAATGTTTAAATATTTCAAACAAATTGAAATTTATATGTGTGACTAAGGTACATTACAAGAGGCTTACTATAGAATATTTAGAGTATAGCATTTATCGTTCATTTACAGGGACACACAAAAGAATTTGGTACTGTCTGTTAACAATAATTGCTGGAAGTATTTTTTTCAGTTGCTTAACGCGTTTTTAAATTTAACTTTTTTTTTCTATTACTTGGTTTGTATAAATTCTATAAATCATATACAGGGCAGCGCAAAATTTCTGGAGTACATTTACGTTTATTGAGGGAAATTCCAAAAGGAAAATGTGATGGTCACAAACCTGAAACAATGAAGTAACAATGAATATTTTTTTTAATTTTGATTAACAAAATTATTATTATTATTATTATTATTATTATTATTATTATTATTATTATTATTATGATAAAAGTATAACTGTGCTATGCGTTTCCTATCTGAACTAAAATTTAGCGTTCTATGTAACATATATACAAATCTAGAGATTATATACAGGGCTGCACAAAAAAATTTGGATATTTTCCCGAATATTGTTGGTAATTCCTGACATTGTGTTTTTAAATATGTTATGCGTTTTCCAAATTGTTTACTTAGATATCAGCTTTCACCTTATTAAACGGTAACGATTTGTAATATTATTTTGGAAGAGTTGGAAAGTGTTACATAATCTATGCTTGACGCATGTTTTTTCGTTCTTGTTATTTTTTATTTTGAACTATGAGATTTCAGAATTCTTGTGCATAAATGAAGTTTCCAGATGAACCTGAGTTTTATTGTTTTCAACTGGTGATAATAATAATAATAATAATGATAATAATAATAATAAATAAATAAATAAATAAAAAGCAATTCCCCTAAGCAATCACAAACCTGAAACAATGAAGTAACAATGAATATTTTTTTTTATTTTGATTAACAAAATTATTATTATTATTATTATTATTATTATTATTATTATTATGATAAAAGTATAATGTATTAGTACCATAAAGTATTAATGAGACAATGACGAAACAAGAATTTTTTTTTTTTTTATTAACAAAATTATTATTATTATTATTATTATTATAAAAAAAATAAGTATTATAAAATATTAGTACTATACTGTAACGTATAATGAGACAATGACGTAACAATGAACAATTTTTATTTTTATTAAGAAAATTATTATTATTATTATTATTATTATTATTATTATTAACTCTATTTACTTTTTATAACTACAATTTAACCATAGTTCAAAAGGAAATATCGACAAGTCTATCACCAATTTAAAAAAAAATAATAATTGTAAAACTACTTTCAGTTTCTACACTAGATTTGGTATCAAATTTTATTTATAAACGGATTTATAGTGAAACGTTGGTATAAAAATAGACATCTTTAAAAATATTTTATTTATAACATTTTGATTTTTCTTTTTTTGGATTTTACGTGGTAACCCACCATGAACGAAAATAAGATTAAATTAGCAGATTTCCGAACATTTTTTTGAAAATCTTATTATATTTGGATTTGATTCTACATCATTGATAATAAATTAACCAAAATATTTCATAATATATAAATTAAATTAAGTGTAATTATTAGTTTAAATGTCATTATTAATTGTTTTATCTTTAGTAAAATAATTTTATTACGGCATCGATATTAAACTTAATTATATTTATATGAATAAACTAAGCTAAATACAATTGCATACAAAGTTATGATTATTTTTAGCTGAAAAATATAAAATTAATTAAAGGTCGGAAAATTGCCTGAAAATTGTAAAAGAATTTTTTTTAGAGAACAGACTTAATGTAATATAAATTGAAATATATTAAAAAATTTTTAAATATATTAATAAATCAGATGATTTTGAAATTATTTAATTATATCATTTGATTAATTTTGAGTAATATTTTGGATTAAACATTGAGTAATATCCAGGAAAGGAATTAATTACTGCCATATATAAATAAATTATCTTTAATAATTCTTGTAATTAAACGAACATGCATTTTTTTTCCCTGCTGTGATGTTACGGTAAATGTGATACAATACACTTATCTATTCATTCGCAGCGGAAAATTATTAAAGAGTATAATAAATTATTTAAAACATACAATATGTAGACAAATGTTTAATATATACAGGGTATACCAAAATCCACAAATTAACCCTTTAACGGATAAAGCACTTCAATAGCTAAAATGTTGAAATAAATGATTGACACCGGAAATTATGAACGAATTTATTTGTATATAAGAAAAAAGTGATATTTCACATACATGATAAATGGTAAACATTTCTATTAAAATTCTGCTGTCATTGTTGAATTTCGTAATTAAAATTTTGTGGTTTCGCAGGGAAACCAATGTCCGTTAAAGGTTTAAGACGGATGATAGAAGGCATCGAGAGGTGGAAAACTTACCATAGAACATGGGGTGGCAAACTACATTTAGTGGGAGAAAATCTCAAAAATAGTTATGAAGGGTGTGGAACAAAAGGGGCCAATAAGTAGAAAAAACATTTATATGACGTCAAGCAGGATTGCAATGCACTACAATTCAACGACAGAAAGAAGACGACGACACATTTTTATAGAAATTGTTCGAAGCTGCGGCCACGAAGGTCGACACCGACCGACGAAGGATTGCCGGACGCCTTAAAACATATTCACATAACAATATCTCGTTGTTTCCTTTCTCACGTTGAACTGTCATGCACGTAAACATGCTTTACGTCAAACAAATGTTTTCTCTATTTATTATTGGCCATTTTTGTTCCACTCGACGTCACACCCTTCCTAACTATTTTTGCGACTTTCTTCCACTAAACGTGGTTTGCAACCCCATGTTCTATGGCAACGGTCGGCAACTGGCAGACCGCGGTCCACATCCGGATCGCGGAAGGTCAAATCGTGGACCGCCAAAAATTTCCAATTTGAATAAATAGTTTATTAAAACAATTATCTCAAATATTATATTCAATTATCTGTAATTATTCAACAATTATCTGCTTTTTGTATATTATAATGTGTATATAATTTTTTTTAGAACTTATACTTGTGTATATAGTAATTTTTCATAACTGCGGTAATGTATAGTTATTTTATATTACAATATAGTTTATAATTTTATATTATAAGTATATTATAATATACATATTAATAATAATATATATAATTTTATATTATAACTAGGGGGCCTACCCCCTGCGAGCTACGCTCGCCAACCCCCGCTCAGTCTTCGAGGCCTAACATGACAGCGTGCTATGTTTTAAAAAATTGGTAAATCTGTAATTGGGTTGCCATGCTTTTAACGTTTTAATGGGGCATTTTTTGATTATCATGGCCTCATACACAGCTGTTGCGACAACTGACGACTGTTTTCGGGATTGATAAGTAAAATCAATTACAACTTAAAAAAAACAGCTTGTATAAAATGGTTAGGTTTAAATTGTGGCTACCACTCGGACTTTTATAACAACGATCTGTATTCTATTCTTCCTTTGCGTTTAAGGATGCGAAAAATTCCATCTGCTTGTGAATAACATTAAGAACCACAGTATTGAAAAGTACTATGTTATAGACATTTTCAGTAACAGGTTTTAATTTTCTCTATATTTTAGTGCACCATCATGCATATTTTCATGTTATTTTAAATATGTAAATTATTTATTTTAATTAATATGTATATACTAATTTTCTAATAATTATTTATCATACAAAATTAATTAAATATTTTGTACATGCATTCCTACATTTATTCGGCATCAATTGATGAGATATTTAAACAAATTTGCTATCCGCGATAATTTTACACCTTGTTAAGTATTTTACCCTTGTTAAGTATTCGGACCTTATTTAAGACCCCCCTTAGTTTGCGGGTCAAATTTTGGAACACCCTGTATATAAAAAAAAGCTTGAAATAATAATTGTTTTTGGGGGTGTATTTTATTACTTTTAAAGAATCTATTTGGGTATGCTACTTTATAACAGGGACAGGATCCCCGATTATGGAAAAGGCACAGCCATCCTGATTATATAGAAATGGAACGAAGAAACAAAACAAAGAAATTATCAGCTCAAATCTTTAAAACTCTGTCTAATCTGTAGATTGTATATTATTATTGTAAAATAATTTCTACATTTTTACATAACACTTGATTGAACACTTGACCCAGAGGGTCGTGCATTAACCAGGTTCTGAACTGCAGGTCATTCACCATTTTGGGTCGGTTTTCCTTATTGTCGATGAATAAGAATATTTGTGTCAATTATTTCAAATTTTAAGTGAAAACTACAATTTCTACCTACCGTTCTAGGACGGGCATTTACACTAGTGATTTAGAAACTCATCCGTAAATTTTACAAAATAAATGAAAAGACAACATAAAAAATAGCACCACTCTTCAATTAAGAGCCTACATCAATCATGCGAAAAAACGCTGAAGCTAATGTTAAGTCTATGGGAAGGTTCTAGCGCGATTTCTCGCTCGCATTTTAATATTTTTAAATGCTTTTTTTTTTTTTGCATAGGATAGCTGAGGTCAATCTCCAACGTTGTTAGTTTTTACTTTTTCGATTTTAGTTCCAGCTATTTTATATAAGAGTACTTTCACTTTCAGAACCGGTTCCAACTGGTTCCAAAATTAAAAATGCCCGCTTATAAAAAAAACTGCAACAAAAATTGAAAAAGTAAAAACTAACAACGTTGGAGATTGACCTCAGCTACCCTATGCAAAAAAAAAAAAAAAAAAAAAAAAAAAAGCATTTAAAAATATTAAACTGCGAGCGAGAAATCGCGCTAGAACCTTCCCATAGACTTAACATTAGCTTGAGCGTTTCTTCCCGTGACTAGTGTAGGCTCTTAATACCCTATTACACGTAGATTTCAACCAAATTATTCATTCATAAATCACAATTCATTTAATGAATTTCAACGAATCACGTCTGTCCAATAAAGAACATTCAAAATCATTGTTATAAAAACTATAGAACACACTAAAACTTTAATTGCCAGTGCAATGTTAATATATTTATGGATTTCTTTCTCTCCAATGAAAACATTTCGTGAAAATGTGTACAAAAATTGTGAATATAGATTTATGAATATTGTTGACATATGCAGGGTTCGTACGCTTTGCTCTTACCACAAATTTTTAAAAGAATTTTTTGCCTTATTTAAATGCAGAAAAGTATTGCAAATCCTGCAATTAAACGAGGTGTCTATAATTTCTGCTATTTAAATATTAAATAGAAAAATTCTATTAAAAAATTGTGATGCAAGCATATGAACCCTGACATATATATACAGGGTGATTCATAAAAGATGGGCAGAACTTTAAGGGGTTATAGTACACTTAAAGACAAATAATATTAAATAGGAGACTAAGGGTCCCAGACGTATTCCCAAGGAGATAGGGGGCATTAAAGTTTAGGGTCCGAAATTTCAAATGATTATAAAACATGGAAAAATTGGTCGATTCGTTTGCGGTTTTTGCAAAAAATTTTCTTTATGCCAGTATTTTCTTGAAATAAAATTTTAAAGTTCAATTTCAAAAAATGCCGATAGGGGGCGCTTTAGACTTTGGAGTAACAAACAACTATTTTTTAACGTTATTTTTTGTATTTCTTTAAATGATTTCGAAAGCTTAGACTTAAACTTAAATTTTGATCTAAAAATCTGAGTCCTAACGAGTAGTTAAGTAGCGTAAACTGAAATTTGAAATTTGAAACCCTTCTCCCCCCAGAACAAAAATCAGTTATTCCCGATCTTTGTGTCGTAGATTAGGCTCTAACTACTGCCGCGTTTTGCTAAAATTATTCTTTATGTCAGTATTTTCTTGAAAATAAATTTTAAAGAAAATTTTCAAAAAATTCCGATAGAGGGCGCTTTAGACTTTGGAGTAACGAACAACTATTTTATACCGTTATTTTTTGTGTCTCATTAAATGCTTTCTAAAGCTTAGACTTAAATTTTCAGCCCAAAATCTGAATCGTTAGACGTGGTTAAGTTTCTGGGGAGAGGGGTTTGAAATTTCTACTCCTGAGCACAGTTCAGTTTACCATGTCCACACATTGTGTGCTGTGATACGAGGTAAAAAGACACAAATTAGGATTATGTTACCAAAGCATATTTATTAACATGTAATCACAATAAATGTTCAAAATTGTGACCACCAGAGGTTATGCACGCAGAACAACGGCGACGAATGGAACAGCGAACATTCGCGAAAACATCAGGCTTTTCGAGCACTTCCCCTACAGCGGCGGAAAGTCTGGCGACCAGTTCCTCGGGGGATTCAATGGGTATCTCATACATAAGAGCCTTCAATCGTCCCCAAAAAAAGAAATCGAGGGGTGAAAGATCTGGCGAGCGAGCAGGCCAAGCAACAGGACCACCTCGACCAATCCATCTGTTCGGAAATGTGATGTCCAGATAGTTGCGGACGTCTCGTACGTAATGGGCTGGCGCTCCATCGTGCTGGAACCACATGACCCGCCGGATGCGTGGAGGAACAACGTTTAACAGGTCTGGCAGCACATGTTGCAGAAATGTGAGGTATGTTTTACCGTTGAGGCGTTCAGGAAGAAGGTACGGTCCGATTAGGTGGTCTCCGAGGATTCCTGCCCAAACATTGATGGAAAAGCGTCTCTGATGAGCATGTGGATACGTAGCATGTGGATTGACATCCGCCCATACATGTGCATTGTGTGTGTTAAATGTACCTTCACGTGTGAAGGTACATTCATCGGTGAAAAGCACAGTTCGTCCAAAATGTGGATTTAGCGCGTTCTGCTGCAGAAACCAGCGGTCGAATTCAATACGATTTGGATAATCCCCTGGAGACAGTTTCTGGACTCGTTGCACATGAAACGGGAGCAAATGTTCATCCTTCAGTACCCTCCAAGTCGTGGACTGTGAGGTATCCACCTGGCTAGCCACTGTTCGTGTACTTGTACTTGGCTGCGCCGCTACTACATCCAGAATGGCTTCTGCAACAACTACTGATTCGTCCTTTTTTGCACGACCTGCATTCGACCGGGAAGCGAGAAATGATCCCGTCTCACACAACTGTCTGTGCAAGCGCTCGAAAGTTTTGCGGTTAGGCAACCGCCTGTTAGGAAATCGCTCTCCGTACATTCGTTGTGCCTCTGCACCATTTCCATCTGCCGCTCCGTAAATTAAATGCATCTCAGCCTTTTCCTTATTCGTGAAGGGCACCATCTTCCGATTCATTACTACAGCGACTTACACTTGACTCACCGTTCAGTGGTTTTTATGCCTGAATCGTGTCGAAATTTTGCATACGTGTTCTTCTTCTTCCCCATTTGACATTTGCATACTTTCTTTTTCCTTCTTCACCCGGTGACTAGCGTCAGGAATGGAGCTTTAACGTTTGCATGAGCGACGTTTCCAACTGTGCCAGTGCCTTTATGAGTGAATTCCGACTATGCAGTCCTTGACGAAAGTTGTATTTTTGCCTCGTATCACAGCACAGAATCGTTGGGCATGGTTAAGTAGTGCAAACTGAACTATGTTCAGAAGTTGAAATTTGAACCCCCTCCCCTCGCTACTGAACCACGCTCAGCGATTCAGATTTTGAGCTGAAAATTTAAGTTTAAGTCTAAGCTTTAGAAAGCATTTAATGAGACACAAAAAATAACGGTATAAAATAGTTGTTCGTTACTCCAAAGTCTAAAGCGCCCTCTATCGGAATTTTTTGAAAATTTTCTTTAAAATTTATTTTCAAGAAAATACTGACATAAAGAATAATTTTAGCAAAACGCGGCAGTAGTTAGAGCCTAATCTACGACACAAAGATCGGGAATAACTGATTTTTGTTCTGGGGGGAGAAGGGTTTCAAATTTCAAATTTCAGTTTACGCTACTTAACTACTCGTTAGGACTCAGATTTTTAGATCAAAATTTAAGTTTAAGTCTAAGCTTTCGAAATCATTTAAAGAAATACAAAAAATAACGTTAAAAAATAGTTGTTTGTTACTCCAAAGTCTAAAGCGCCCCCTATCGGCATTTTTTGAAATTGAACTTTAAAATTTTATTTCAAGAAAATACTGGCATAAAGAAAATTTTTTGCAAAAACCGCAAACGAATCGACCAATTTTTCCATGTTTTATAATCATTTGAAATTTCGGACCCTAAACTTTAATGCCCCCTATCTCCTTGGGAATACGTCTGGGACCCTTAGTCTCCTATTTAATATTATTTGTCTTTAAGTGTACTATAACCCCTTAAAGTTCTGCCCATCTTTTATGAATCACCCTGTATATATGTATATATATACAGGGTGTATCTGAAATGCTTCAACAAACTTAGGGGGATGATAGTACTCATCAAGACGAACAAAAAACGCAATGGAACATCGTGTCGCAAATGACATTTAAAGGGTGAAAATCTCAAAACTAATAAAAATATCGAATTCTCGCATGCTGCTTTTCTGCTGAACTGGCTAGTAGCACGAAGCTGGTTTTCCTTTCACTTTGTACATATCCGGTCAGAAAGAGATAACAAAAACATGGAAGAAAGCCAAACAAATCTGTGAGCAGGAATCCACGTATGCAAATTTCCCATCTTCTTAGAAACAGACCAATAAATATTTTACCAGATTTGCTTTCTGCTACACAAGCCGGCGTGCAGCAACAAATTTGGTACATGCACGATGGTGCTCCGCCTCATTTTTTTGTGGACGTGAGTAACCACCTTGAGGGAGTTTATCCGGAAAGATGGATTGGACGTGGTAGCTCTGTTGTTTGTCCTCCACGCTCGCCGGACCTTAACCCTTTGGATTTCTTCTTCTGGGGACAAACGAAATCCCTCATTTATGAGACGCCAATAGAAACGCCAGAAGAAGTAGTAGCGCGTACTGTGACCGCTGCAGGAGAAATCAAGGAAACTCCCGGAATCTTCGAGCGTGTCCGCCAGTCGTTACTCCGTAGATGTACTCTGTGTAATGTCCGCGGTCGACACTTTGAACAATTGTTGTCAAATATTTGTTTTCACTGGACATCACGAGCTATGCTGTACCTATTCTCTGCAATAAATAATTTTCTGGATCCATATTCCAGGAAATTTGTCATCAAAGAACTCACAAACGATGGTAGACAACTAGACTAAAAACACTTAAGAACATGACTTTTCCGTAATAAAAATTTTACAGTATACATTCAATGGTTATTTCGTAATATTTTTTTTTTTTTTTTTGTAATCAGGGAAAGACTTTATGACCACACTGTACTGCGTAAAGCTCAATATAACGAACGCGTAATCTTTCGTAACATATCTTAGGTAACTTTTTATAACTGATCTGGAAAATCAGCCTAAATATTTTTTACATATACTATGCATATACAGCTTAAAAATAAAATAAAATAAAAACAGTTGGTACATGATTCCATTGCTAATCTATGCACATTTTAACATGGAAGCTCACTACAAAAAATTTTATATTTTTGTTTATAAGAAAATCATTTATGCGCATAACACGATTAAAATAACTCTGCAGAAACTACATAAACCACAGTATCCAATTTATTTTCAGACTAACTTCCAACTTGGATACGGTTGCATGAGGACTGTTTACATCTTTTCTGCCGCATTAGACGAGAATTAAAAATGCTTTCCATTAATAACCTTTCCTATTACTATCCTACTTTGATTATTCCAAATCTAAAATTATGCATCACTACCATCTCATTTGTGGTGACCAAGCCTTGCGCTATAACGTTAGTTGTCAAACATATTTTTCTTGCCAGGCCATATATCTCCTTAATCAGGCAATGATCAAATAATTACAGTAATCTTTCACTTATACGTCGCCTCTTTTATGCATCTCTCTCAGTTATATAAGTCGATTTTCGGTAGACCCGTATAAAGATATAGCGATGCAATGTTATTTTGTTTTCGTTCATGCGTCGCAACGTGAAATGTATCTCGCACTTATAAATTTCAATTTTCCATTCACATATCCTGTCGAAGAAATTTCACATCAGCTTGTAAAGGAGAAGTCTTTTTGCATTTGATTTTTGGACACTATTATAAGCTGCATTCTTGGGTCATATCCCTTTACATCTGCTACTTCGAGGAGGACTGTTTCCAAAAAGCAGGCTTCATTCTGAAGGAATTTTAAAATGATGCATCTACTACCAAAGATCAACCAGTATTAGATGAAGAATGAAATGCCGTTTCTTGGGGAATGATTAATGAACGATAATTTTAACAATTTTGTAGATATTTATGAAAATGCAATAACAGCATAAATGTGTGACATACAAGAAATACTCGAAGAAATTCAAGATGATGCCAATAAAGTTGAATCAGATAACGAAGAAAACGTTGAAACACCATCCACCTACTTTTGAAAAGGCAATAGATGCTATGGTAACCCTCCGTCACTACATCCAACAAACTGAAGGAATTTGAAACCCAATAAGGCATCTGGTTCAACATATTCGTGTTTCAAGGAACTCAAATAAGCTATTTTTAGGGACATGCATCAAGCTCACAAACAAACTTCAACTTTAAACTATTTTTTAAAAAAGAGTATGTAATTAAAATTTTGAATTGTATATATTTTAGATTTGAATTAGTAAATCTTTAACAATCTATATAAAGAGTATTTTTTTTTATTATTCTGCATGTTATTTAACCATTTAAACATTAATTTCGTCTTCAAATTTATTTCAAATTTAATTTTTGCTTGAATTTCATTTATGGATCTCTCTCGTTTATGCATCGTTTTTGGTTAGTTTATTGCACCGACGTATATAAGTAAGAGATTACTGTATAAGATTTTATATTTCATAAAGACATTATTTTTAGTAATTTTGTACCAGAAAAAATGACGAGAAATTAAAAATTAATATTACATCATAGTTTTATTGACGCCAATATAGGAATGTAATCTCTCAAGTAACTTAGCTTTAAAATCAGCTAAGTAAATTGGAATTATAGAGCAATCTTTCGTAACACACCTTACATTAGGTGATATTCTTTCTAAAATTCAATGTGGCGAACACTTAATTTTTTGTTACATTGGTGGCTTTTGCTTAAGGTGGAAACTAACTGCAATTAATTTTATCTTTTCGACTATATTAAAAAAAATATTTACGTAAGGTTCGGAATCTTAGGAAAGTTTGATTTTTAAAACTTGATATTTCTGTTCAAAAATTCCACAATGGTATTTAGATCACATATGATATGATTATTCACAATAGTTATCGGAATTGATCGCTTTATTGCACTATTTTTTGAACACTTTGTATTACTCACGGACGCAGCTTTTCAGTGGCAGCTTTACCAGTTTCGCTGTTTATCAGTGGCGCATGTAGGGACTGTCAAAGTGGGCCCAGAGTATTTCCATTTCCACGTAGCAATCTTTGATGAATCTTATCTCCTTATTTAACCGCAGAATTTCTGCGATTAAATAAGGTGGAGATTACTACAGTGGATGATCGGTTAAATAACTTAATCCGTTCCAAAACAATGTTCGCTAACCGAATTGTTCGTTAACCGATCATGTATTTAGTATAGATTTGTATGGGAATTCGATTAATTCGTTCTTAAAAGCTAAATTGTATATACAAATTAATATAAATTCTTCCTAAAATTTTCCATCCCCCCCCCCCTGGTCTTTTAGGATCACATTCATTTACTACTGTTGGGGAACCGTCGGTAGCGTAATAAATTTTCTTATTTTTATAAATAGTTAAATCAGTCTTCAAATTTAATATACATTTTCATCTTTTGATATGTTAAAGAAGTTTGTTCAGCTTACCTGAAATTTTCCTTTTTGCGCCAAGTGATATCCACAGTAATCCAAAGTGTTGTAGCGATATTTATCTTATCCATTGATTCACTTATATTGGACTAATAAGAAATAGTATTAGTAGAAAATAACAATTGTGTGAAATGAGCAGAAGATTCATTTTCCTTTGAATATAATATTATAATTCTTGGCTAGATGTACATGTTTAAAATCGCGTTTTGGAGGCTGCGTATAAGTGCTCCAATTTTACATTATATTAAAATATATTTACATCATATATATACAAGAGCGTCTTAACTGCTCGGATACATTTTGGAAACTGAATGGAGATTGTTATTTGAGTTCTGTGCACACGCGCGGGACAAACAGCTGTAGATTTAAGGAGGGAGATCTGCAGTATTTCTCCAGTTAGTTTCGACAGTCTCTGGTTTTATTCACTGTTTTGCATCTGCGGTTGTCATTTAAAGTACTTATAGTTAATTGGGGTCTGGTTTTTAACATGTTTTTCAATCGTTCGCTGCACGTGGAGATTAATTAACTAGGTTTCTCCGTCACTCCTCCGTAATCTCCTGTGTGGGGAATGGTTGAAGATTCAGTTTCTTACTGTGTTTCATACACAGGCTTGGGAGTGGGCTTCGTGAGAGTGTCGGCTATCATTTCTTCACTGGGGCAGTATTGTAGATCGATTTTTCCTTCTTCTTTCATAAGTTTGATGTTGTGGAAACGTATGTCGATATGCTTGGATCGCTTAGTATCTTTATCGTTTCCAGTCATTTTTATACAGGACATATTATCCTCAAATATCGTGATGGGTAGTTTTTGTGGAATGTTGAGGTCGCTTAGCAAGTTTGTTATCCAACTTAATTCTTGTGCTGCGTTGCTAGCTGAAACGTATTCAGCTTCGGCTGACGAAAGTGCAATGCAATTTTGCCTTTTTGTAATCCAGTAAATCGGCGATTTTCCTAGCATGAATAGATTTCCTGACGTTGATTTACGTGTTTTCAAGTCACCAGCCCAGTCTGCATCGGCGTATGCTGTTAGGATGGGCTTGCTGTTTGCGCTAAGAGTTAAATTCAAATTTTCTGTAGTTTTGAGGTATGAAATGATTCTTTTTACTGCTGACCAGTCCTTTTGGCGTGGTGTTTCGTTTCTACGACATAATATGTTTACTGCTGCAGATATGTCAGGACGCGTGATTGTTGATATGTAAAGTAATGTGCCTGTCGCTTGTCGATATTTCGTGTTATTAGGTAAAAGATTATCGTCGTCTTCAAGTCTGTTGAATCCAGCAATCATGGGTGTGTAATGAGGTTTCATGTCGTTTAAATTCAGTTTTTTCACTAGTTCCTGTATTTTATTGTTTTGATTTAGGTAATATGTATCGTTGATTTTATTAATGTTTATGCCTAGGTAATTATTCACTTCTCCTAAGTTTTTTAGTTCATATTCTTTCTTAAGTTGGTTTATTGTTTCTTCGATATCACTGTCCTTTCCTGCTATCAGGATATCATCTACATAAATGATGATGTATATCGGATTTGATTTTCTTGATTTGATTTAAAGTACAGACATGGATCATTTTTGCTCTGTAAGAAATTATTGTTTGTGAGTGTTTCCGATATTTTGGTGTACCAGGCCTTGCGGCTTGCTTAAGACCGTAGATGGCTTTTTGAAGTTTACAAACTTTTCTTTCATCGCCGGGTTTAATATACCCGTCTGGTTGACTCATATAAACAGTTTCAGTTAATTCACCATGCAAGAATGCTGTGGTTATGTCAACATGTTTCACGTTCAAATTTTTGTGCAATGCAGAGATGAGAAATGCACGTATTGTAGCGTGCGAAACTACAGGTGCGAAAGTTTGATCATAGTCAATCCCGAATCTTTGACTATATCCTTGTGCTACTAAACGCGCTTTATAGCTTTGAACATTTCCTAAATTGTCCTTTTTTAGTTTAAAAGTCCATTTTGAGCCGATAATTTTTGTTCCGGGTGGTGGATCTGTTAAAGTCCAAGTGTTATTTTTTCTTAGGCATTGTATTTCATTTTGTGTTGCTTTTATCCAATTTTGTTTATCATTAGTATTTTTCATTTTTTCGATATCTTCCCAATTTTCGGGAATGTTTTCAGATGAACTATTTGTGAGACAAACATATCTGTCAGGAGGAACGCCTCTATTTGTCCTATTAGACCTTCTTGGTTCAATTGGTTGCTGTTTGGGCACGGATGGTGTCTCCTCACTGTCAAGTTTTATTTCTAAGTGATTTTCATGTCTGTCCGGTAATTGTGTATTGTCATCTGATGTTTTTATGGTGTTTTGTATCTCCTCAATGTTATCTGAGTGTACATTTTCATTTTCAAGAAATTTTACCGTTCTCGCTATTATAATTTGTTTTCCTTGTGTGTGAATTCTATAACCAGTCGATCGTGTGTCATAACCTACGAACGTTCCGGTTTGAGCCCTGTTATCGAGTTTTCCTCTATTTACTTTATCGACGTAAAATAGCGCTTTACAACCGAATGTTCTTAAGTGTTTTAAATTCGGTTTAACTCCTTTCCATAATTCGTAAGGTGTTCTGTTGTTATTTGCTTTAGTTGGGAGTCGGTTTTGTAAATATGTTGCAGTGTTTATGGCTTCACCCCAAAAATGTTTGCTTAATTTTGCTTGTGATAGCATGCTTCTAGTCATATCTAATAAACTTTTATTTTTTCTCTCCGCAAATCCATTCTGGCTCGGATTATGCGGGACAGTCAATTGGTGTAAAATTCCGTTCTGTTTTAAGTATTCATCTATCTCTTGATTTACATATTCACGACCGTTATCCGATCTAATTTCCTTAGGTTTTTTACCGAACTGATTGTATATCATCGTTATATACTCTTTTATCTTTTCAGCAACTTCGCTCTTTTTAGATAATAAATATATCGTAGTATATCGGGAATAGTCATCAATAAGAGTCATAAAATAAATTTTTCCGCCTAAAGTCGGTGTATCTAAAGGACCACATACGTCACTATGGATCAAATCCACGATATTAGTAGCTCGGTTTGTTGCTGATTTAGGATACGGCATGTTAGTTAATTTAGTTTCGATACAAGTTACGCATGTTTTATTTTGATGTTTACATTTTCCTATCTTTATTCCGTCCGCAAGTTGATTTGTTATTATAGATTTAATCACGTCATAATCTCTGTGACCGAGTCTGCGATGCCAAAGATCTATGCATTGTTTGCTGTCACAGTTATACGTTATGTTTACATAATTTTGTGGTTCTTCCACATCGTCCATTTCCTCAATAATGTATAAATTTTTCTCATTTTTCGCCCTAATATATATTTCTTCATCAAAAATCAAATCGCATTTATTATCGTCGAAGATTAGTTTACACCCGTTTTTAGCGGCTTTACTAACCGAAATTAGGTTTGACTCTATGTCTGGGACATAAAGCACTTCGCGTAATTTCGTTAGTTTTTCTTTTCCTTCGGGGGTTAATGTTTTTATAAAAACTTCTCCTGAACCTAACGCTGTCAGTTTATTACCATTCGCGATCGTTACTGAAATTTTATTATAATCAATAAATTTACTAAATAGGCTTTTATCATTACAAATGTGCGAGGTAGATCCTGAATCGAGAATCCAGTTATTTTTGCCTACTTTTTTGGTGATTAATGCTTTATTTTGCGTTTGATCATTTGCGTATTTTCTTTCGTTTGGAATTTTATTTTCTCTACGAGTTTCGGTCTTTTCATAACATAATGAAGATGAGAAATTCTTTTTATTTTTGAATTGATTGTTACGAGGATTTCCGGATTGTACCGTGTTTCTGCTCTTGTAGTGCCAGCGTTCGTAAGTGGAATGATTTTTCATTTTACAGTTGTTACAATATTTTTGTTCTCTTCTATTTTCAGTGTGTGTATATCTCCTATTTGTTTTAAATGCTCTCTCGTTGTTGTTATATCCGCTATGTGATTGTTCTGACATTTCAAGTCTACGATTATATTCATCCGTTAATTTGTTTTTGATAAAATCAGGGGTGAGCTCATTTTCTGGTCTCGCCTCCAACGCAGTTATCAAAGAATTGTAACTGGGGGGAAGAGAACACAGAAATAGCGCGGAAATATGTGAATCGCTAATATTTTCTCCAATGGCATTAAGTTTATCTATAATTTGCAAGATATTAGTGATATGCGTGATCATGTTTGCACCCTCAGCTAATTTAGTACTGTATAGTTTCCGTAACAGGTAAAGCTTACTAGATAAATTGCTTCTCTCATGTATATTTTTCAGAGCTTCCCATGTTAATTGGCAGTATCTAAGTTTTTTACATTTACGATTTGAGAATCATCGATGCTTAGGTTTATTAGAGCTCTAGTCTTGCGATCTTTTTTGTGCCATGCGGGATCGGCTGGATCCGGTGGATCTTGCACTATAATATCGTCGAGTTCCTCTTTAATCAGGAACATCTGCATCTTGAACTTCCATGTACTATAATTCGTAGAATTGAGTTTCTCAATAAATTGAGTATTTTCTTTTATCGCATTCATTATTACTTTTTTAGTGTTCTTTTATTTATTATTATATTTTTAGAAATTTGTTAAATTATCGTTTTTTTTTTTTTTTTTTTTTTTTCTTTTTAATACTGGGATATTCTTTTTTCAGTCTTTCATAATCTTTGTTGGGGAACCGTCGGTAGCGTAATAAATTTTCTTATTTTTATAAATAGTTAAATCAGTCTTCAAATTTAATATACATTTTCATCTTTTGATATGTTAAAGAAGTTTGTTCAGCTTACCTGAAATTTTCCTTTTTGCGCCAAGTGATATCCACAGTAATCCAAAGTGTTGTAGCGATATTTATCTTATCCATTGATTCACTTATATTGGACTAATAAGAAATAGTATTAGTAGAAAATAACAATTGTGTGAAATGAGCAGAAGATTCATTTTCCTTTGAATATAATATTATAATTCTTGGCTAGATGTACATGTTTAAAATCGCGTTTTGGAGGCTGCGTATAAGTGCTCCAATTTTACATTATATTAAAATATATTTACATCATATATATACAAGAGCGTCTTAACTGCTCGGATACATTTTGGAAACTGAAGGGAGATTGTTATTTGAGTTCTGTGCACACGCGCGGGACAAACAGCTGTAGATTTAAGGAGGGAGATCTGCAGTATTTCTCCAGTTAGTTTCGACAGTCTCTGGTTTTATTCACTGTTTTGCATCTGCGGTTGTCACTTAAAGTACTTATAGTTAATTGGGGTCTGGTTTTTAACATGTTTTTCAATCGTTCGCTGCACGTGGAGATTAATTAACTGCATAAAAAAGGTTTCTCCGTCAACTACAGCATTAAATCATATAAATTTTTCACTTTGACCTATCAAAAACTCAATTAGTTCTCTAAAAGATCGAGATTACTGCAGGACCCGATAAAGCTCAAGTGAAACCTAGAGCCTGTTAATAATTTAGGAATTAAATTTCAATTAAAATAATTAATATCCAACTAAAAATATTTTTTTAAAAAGATACACAAAATATAAAAATTTATGTTTTTAATATGTTCCTTCTAATTTGGTGTCCCTAAAATGTGATGCCCGAATCCTTCGTAACCCATGGATTAATTGGGCTATAAATACACAATTGTTGAAATATTGTTTTAATCGAAAATAGATGCAATTAAATATAGCTCTGCTAATGTGAACTGCAGCATTGCTTCTTCTTGGGTTTGTTTTGTGAGGTGTTCGTGATCCAAACATAAAAATCTCTCGCGAAAGCGTTCGTTAACCGATCTGTTCGTAAACCGAACAGTTCGTTAACCGATCACCCACTGTATTCGGAAATAGTGATACTCCACGTCCTTTTAAAAATAGCTTGGTCGCGTCAGTGCTGTTTATCAGTATCTTATTCGTATATTTAAAATAGCCTTTCAGGAAATTAATACTTTTGGCTTCTGTTTGCTGTGTACACTTCTTAAAAGATGTCTTATTTTTTTTTTTCTTAGTTGTCAAAATTTTTCTAAAATATATATTTAATTTATTTTATGTGTAGAGTTAAAATCTTATTAAGTTTTGATAAGATTTCAACATATAAAATTATTAATTAAGCGCATATTTTAGAAATAGTTTGACAACTAAGAAAAAAAGAGACATGCTTTAAGAACAGTACACAGAAAACAGAAGTTAAAAATGTTAATTTCCTGAGGAGATATTTTAAATATACGAATGCATCCTACGCTCATAGGATTAGCATTAGCGAGAGGATTGGGGAAGTTTACTGACGAGCAGCCTTGGTATTAACGTCGTAATGATTATTTTATCTTAAAAGCTATATTTTGCATGCAGCTCCAAAGGATCAAAAGTAACCGCGATTGATGTAAAAAAAAAAAGACTAAGAAAATTATAAAAATATTGTCAGCTAAAACTTGCCAAACAATCAATGATCCCATTCAAAATCTACCTCATCTGTAAATTTCATTTACACACCATTGAGGGAAGAGGGTAGAAAAACATATCTTTAATTATATATATATATTGTCTCATTATACATTGCTAATTATTGTACTTGTCTTCCCATTTCATGTTTATTATATTTAAATTTTATTTACTGCCTTTAGTCTAGTGTCCTGACATTTCAAATATTATTTGCTCTGTCAAAATTTTTTTTTAATTCCATTTTCTCTTCATTCATAACAGATGGCAGCACTAGTTTTATTATTTAACTTGTCTACAATTTCAGCTTTTACTTATATTTTTCTGTGATAGATGGCAGCACTAAACAATTAATTTCCTATTATCATTTTTTTCAAAACAATGTTTGAACATATAGATATAGCAGCCATTTGGAGTTAATGATGACTGGGTGTTTGTCAAGTACTTTCAATCTTGTTCAATCTACAGTAAAATTAGTCTTTTTTTGACGAGTCTTGCATATTATTTTATAATCTAATTTCTATTTAAGTCGAATAATTGTTTATTTATCTAATTTCTATTTAAGTTGAATAATTGTTCATTTATCTAATTTCTATTTAAGTTGAATAATTGTTTATTTATTTATTTATTTTGTTATTTGAACTCATGTAGGTTATTAATTATCTTGTTTCATATATATATATATATATGTTATTAGGCGCTTAATATTATCAATTTTAGGCATAATGCTGGCAGTGTTTGATGAAATGACATATATTTACTATGAACATTCTTATAAATCCCTTCTGAATATTCTATAAGATATTCATAATTTTCCAATTTTTGCTTTTTCATTCTATTAAGTATAATTCCTGCAGTGTCCATTCCATTGCTTTTTATAATGCCTTATCCTTTGTTTTTCACATGTGTTTTCATTTTTAAATAAATATATTTACATATTAATATTAATGCTAGCCCCTATGGCGCTAAAAAAAAAAAAAAAAAAAAAAACAGTGGCTGAACAGCAGCGTGACCAACTTTGAGCGTATACGAGTTTACATCAACTTTACGCCCAGACCATAGATGAGTTCTTATTATTAAATAAACCATTGGGAAAAAAGTCAAACTGTATTTCAAATAACTATACATATTACGTCTAAATAAGAATTTTAAAATTAAAAAGGCATTTAAAATCAGACATTTAATAAAGCTAAACTAAAAAAAAAAAAAAAAAAAAAAAAAAACAAGATTAAAATTACATAATAAAACAAATACTGTAGACGTTTCAATCTTTATACAAACTCCTCATTAGTACAAATATCAATCGAAAACAAAAGCTGCTGTTTACACATGTTCACGTTCAAAATGATTCATTTAACATAATAAATCACCAAGATCCCACATATGTCACAGTAAGACCACATATTCTGGTGGTCTGGTATTTGTACATGCTTCCTTTAGGGGAGATTCGTGTAATCTTGTAAACCAATCTTCTAGGAAAATTCTACTTCTAGAATTATTGCAGTTACGTTTAGCTGTATTAATATTTTCGACATCTGAGCTGTATTCGGAATCTATTGAATGATTAACAAGTTTCGATTGTAAATTGGTAGATTTGTGTCTGCGCGTTTATGCTTTTCTAACCATGGCCGTCCAGTTTCACAAATATAAACAGAGTCAAACCGATAGAGTATAAACTGACGAGGAGCTTGTTTAAAGATTGAAACGTTTACTGCAATTTATTTTATTAATTGGTATTGATATGATTTTTTTAGACTTATGAAATGCCTGATTTTTAATGTCTTTTTAATTTTGAAGTCTAACTGTAGTTAAAAAACTGCATTAAATTATAAACGAATTTAAAGAATTAATGCTAATACAAGAGGTAGAGTATAAATTTTATAAATTAATATAAATTATGAAGATTAATAAAAAAGGAAGTTAAATTAAAATTATAATAACAATTTAAAAAGATAAATATAAAAAGTAAAACAGTTTAAAGGAAAAATTATGCAAAGCACTGTTTAAAGCAAGATAAATGCAGTCTAAACTACAGGACGTGACAAAAGCCGCAGGATAAACAAAACAAAGACACTCACTTTTTACAGCAATATTTTTATCTTTTTTAGCACTTTCCAACCTAGTTGAAAAGTGCTTATGACTTCGGTTTATCTGGCCGTCTGCCGTCTGGCCGTCTGGCCGTCTGGCCGTCTGGCCGTCTGCCGTCTGTCCGTGCTCTAACTCCCGTAAATATGCTCGGATTGCTCTGCAATTTTTATATGTTATTGTCGTTATCTATAGCATGTTCCCTATTTCAACGGAAGTGTGTAGCACTTATAGTTTTTTTACAGGGACACTCAAAAGAATTCCGTTACATTGCGGTCTATGAGGAAAAATCATTTGCGGTTTATTTAAATAATGTTTCACTATTTTAAACGCATTGAAATTTATATATATCACTAAGGTGCATTAGAAGAAGCTTAATATGGAACAGGGTGTGCATAGCACTTATAGTTACTTTACAGGGACAGTAAAAATAATTCCGTTACATTACGTCTATGGAGAAAAATCGTCTGCGGTTTATTTAAATAATGTTTCACTATTTTAAACGCATTGAAATTTATATAGATCACTAAGGTGCATTACAAGAGACTTACTACGGAATATTGTGTGTATAGCAGTCATCTTTCATTTACAGGGACACGCAAAAGAATTATCTACTATCTGTTAACAATAATTCCTGGAAGTGCGTTTTAAGTTACTGAACGCGATTTTAATGTTAACTTGCTTTTTGTCTATTACGTGATGTGTATAAATTCTGTAGATCCTATACAGGGCAGCACAAAAGTTCGCGAACACATTTCTGTTTATTGACAAACTCCAGACGGAGAATTTTAAACTGTGCTACGCGTTTCCTAACTGAACTAAAATTTAGCATCCTATGTAGTATATATACAATTCTATAGATCCCATACAGGGCTGAATAAAAGTATTCGGATATTTTTCAGAATATTGTATATGTTGGAAATTCCTGAAATTACGTTTTTAAATATGTTATGCGTTTTCCAAATTGTTTACTTAGAAGTTATCTTTTAGCTTATTAAACGGTATGATTTGTAAAATTATTTTGGAAGCGTTGGAAAGTGCTACATAATCTATGCTTGACGCATGATTTTTCGTTCTTGTATGACTTCGGTTTGTCTGGCCGTCAGCCGTTTGGCCGTCTGCCGTCTGTCCGTGCTCTAACTCCCGTAAATATGCTCGGATTGCCTTGCAATTTTTATATGTTAATGTTGTTATCTATAGCACGTTCCCTATTTCAACTGAAGTGTGTAGCACTTATAGTTTTTTTACAGGGACACTCAAAAGAATTCCGTTATTTTACGGTCTGTGGGGAAAAATCATTTTCGGTTTATTTTAATGATGTTTCACAATTGCAAACACATTGTAATTGATATATATCACTAAGGTGTATTACAAGAAGCTTAATATGGAATAGGGTGTGGATAGCACATAGTTAATTTACAGGGACAGTCAATAGAATTCCGTTACATTACGTCTATGGAGAATAAATCGTATGCGGTTTATTTAAATAATGTTTCACTATTTTAAACGCATTGAAATTTATATATATCACTAAGGTGCATTACAAGAGGCTTACTACAGAATAGTGTGAGTATAGCAGTCATCGTTCATTTACAGGGACACACAAAAGAATTCTCTACTGTCTGTTAACAATAATTCCTTTGGAAGTGCGTTTTAAGTTACTGAACGCGATTTTAAATTTAACTCACTTTTTGTTTATTACGTGGTGTGTATAAATTCTGTAGATCATATACAGGGAAATACAAAAATATCCAAACACATTTCCGTTTATTGACAGAAACTCCAGAAGGAGAATTTTAATCTGTGCTACGCGTTTCTTAACTGAACTAAAATTTAGCATCCTATGTAGTATATATACAAATCTATAGATCATATACAGGGCTGAATAAAAGTATTCGGATATTTTTCCGAATATTGTATATGTTGGAAATTCCTGAAATTATGTTTTTAAATATGTTATGCGTTTTCCAAATTGTTTACTTAGATGTTATCTTTCAGCTTATTAAACGGTATGATTTGTAAAATTATTTTGGAAGCGTTGGAAAGTGTTACATAATCTATGCTTGACGCATGATTTTTCGTTCTTGTTTTTTTATTATTTTATTTTTATTTTTTTACAAAGTGACAGAACTTGTATAGTTTTTTTCCCCATCTATGACGCGTATATAAAAAACACATAATGAAACAGTTTTCTTGTTATTTTTTTCCTTTTGTTTTTAAATTACTGTACGCAAACGATTTTGTAATCTATCTTCTAAAACCATGCAAATTTGAAACATTAAACAGTAAGAAACTACAGGTTTTTTTATTGTTTAATTCTCAAGAAAATAATAGGCAATTATTGAAATATTCATCCGTAAAATCTACAGAGAAAATGAAAAGACCTCCCACTGAGAAATAGCGTTATTCTTCGATTAACAACCAATTATATATATATATATATATAATTAATTCAATCAAGGTTCAACGAATCACGTTAAAAACCATTTCCGATCACATGGTATATCAAAGCAGTTCCTTTTAAAATTCACCTTAACCAAACACGTGATCGAAAAATGTTGTTTACGCTTGTACTCGTCATGATAATTCCATTTTCTCTTTTACCCTTCTCCTGTTGTTATTATTTCATTTTTCTCGTTAACTTATTCAAAAATATTCCTTTTTCTGGTTCAGCTTAATCGATGTAAGGAAAAAAGAAAGAAAATCACGTTTTGAAATGGGTCGTTTACTTCTAAAAGAGCCGGTTTCTGAGAACAATAGTGTTTCCCCGCTGAGATATTCGGTAAATAATAATAATAATAAAAGAAAAAGTAAGCAAAACAAAATGGAACTGCTGCTGTGGTTTCCTCATTCCTAAGAACCGATTCTCTTTAAACGTTCTTCACTTTGTGTTTGTGTTTTTAT
Source organism: Maratus michaelseni (assembly GCA_963931845.1). Classification (NCBI taxonomy): domain Eukaryota; kingdom Metazoa; phylum Arthropoda; class Arachnida; order Araneae; family Salticidae; genus Maratus; species Maratus michaelseni. Next base: position 85,453,956 of record OZ007594.1, read on the forward strand.
TTTATTTTATTTTATTTTTTCATCAAAGACTGTTCATGTAATAGATATATTCAGATGATAGATAACAAATACAGTGATTTTTAAAATATACACTAAAACACTTTTTATTTTGCTTAAAAGACGTCAACATATCAATATTAAGAGTGTATTCAAATCCAAATTGCTTATTTTGAGACACATTGATAAATTCATTTTTGCTCTAAAATGCATCCAATTGGCAGGTTCTCTTATTCAGAAACTTTATAATGTCCGTATTGTCTCGATTTTTTGATAAAGGCAGAATATATTTCAAAAAATGCTGTCAAAGTGGACATTTTGAACCGAATTTCCCGAAGCGATAGCGCTGGAAACAAAAAAAGAAAAAAAATGATCGTACTCTGAAAATAATTGTCTGTAAATCAATTTCTAATTAATTGAACGAAAAATAAAAACATGGGGCCCTTGCAAATCTCTTCATAAATCACGCCGCCAAGTTTCATGTTGTTACTTTTAAAAATGTCTGAAAATGTGTCTCAAAATTTTGAGTTGTTGACCGTGGAAAAATATATAGTATATATATTTTTAATACAGCCTTAAAGATGTTAAAATTTAAAATTTACATGTTTCGATTTGTTCACCAAATCGTCATCAGAATATACACAAACCACAAACACAATGCACATAAAAACCTGAACAGTCACTACGTGAAAAAAGCTTTTCTCAGATAGTGACTGTTCAGACACTCTGGTTTTTATGTACATTGTGTTTGTGGTTTGTGTATATTCTGATGACGATTTGGTGAACAAATCGAAACATGTAAATTTTAAATTTTAACATCTTTAATGTTTATATTGATATGTTGACGTATTTTAAGCAAAATAAAAAGTGTTTTAGTGTATATTTTAAAAGTTAATTTTAATGGACGTATTTCGACTCTCCACTTTATTTGAAATATAATAACATTTGAAAATACAGTGATATTCTCTAACTTCATTCAATGAGTAATTGTAAGATAGCATTCTGCCCTAATCTTTCTCTATTGATAAATTAAATTAGTTCCAATCAATTTTCTTTTATTTTTGATAATGTAGAAATAATATTTGATAATAAATAAATTTGATAATAATATAAAATCATATAATCTTATAAATATATCTCACTGAATTTTTTAAAATATAGCTCAGATTATCTTTGTTATGCTCGATATCTCTCTTACTATTTGGCAGTTAGCTTACTTTCAGTTACAGGGATTTTCCTCATAAGGATTTGGCTCCATATCTGGTCTTCGACATAGTTATCAAGATGTCTCTGAGTTTCTCGTTAAAGTCGTGAATCCTAATATAATTTTAAGAAAAGAAACATGTTAATAATTTTAAATGTTAATAATGAACATGATGATAATGAAACATGTTAATAATTTTAATAATTTTTGTTTTAGTTTGAAAACGTTTGTTTTTCTATTGATATTGCACAACCTTTATTATAATAATTTTACAACTTTTTCTTGCTTTTTCTTTTCAGTTTAAACGACGTAATTACTTTTTTTTTCAGTTTAAACGACGTAATTACTTTTTTTTTTTTTTTTTTTAAACAAAACATCAAGTTTTGACATGTGTTGTTTAAACCGGGAAGAACCAGTTTCTGAGAACATTAGTTTATTCCCGCTGAAGATATTTGGTAAATAATAATAATAAAGTAAGCGAAACAAAATAGAACTGTTGCTGTGGTTCCTTATTCCTATAGAACAGATTCTCTTTAAATGTTCTTCACTTTGCGTTTATGTTTTTTGTTCTTTTTTTGTCATCAAAGACGGTAGTATATGTAATAGATATTCAGATGATAACACATGGGCTGACAAGTTCCCGGTCTAATAAAGAAAACACAACTTTTTAACAAAACTTTACAACTTTATGACTTTATTATAACTTTAATAATAAATAATAATAATTTAATAATAATAATAATAATAATAATAATAATAATAATAATAATAATAATAATAATTTAATAATAATAATAATAATAATAATAATAATAATTTAATAATAATAATAATAATAATAATAATAATTTAATAATAATAATAATAATAATAATAATAATAATAATAATAATAATTTTATAATAATAGTTTTATAATAATAATTTAATAAATGAATAAAAATAACAATTTAGTAATAAATAACATAATTTTATAACGAAAAAACTCCAAACAGTGCTCAGAATCATCGACTCGTTGTTGTTTTTGGTCAAAAGTCAACACGCGCGGCAGTCACTTTGACAACAGCTTTTTCATAAACAAATGTTCATTTAAAATAAAATCTACACGTTCCTTGGATATATTCAGAGTCCGAGCTATCTCCTGCAACTTCACTTTACGGTTCCCCAAAAAGATTTTGTGGATTTTTTTTTTTTTTTTTATGTTTTCCGGTGTAACCACCTCTTTTGCGCGCAGTGTTGCCAGCGGGCTACTTTTTTTTAATTCACTTTTCTTGTTTGACACCAGTTTTTGTAGAAAGTACAATTCTCCTTTTTTAATGACACATTGAATAGGGCAAAGACAAGACGAATTATGCTATTTCCAAAAAGTGGTGCCAATCAAGCAATTTGAATTTTCAAAAAGTAGCCCACTGGCAACACTGTTTGCGCGGTGCATCACTGGTGTCCGTACGACCACGTTTAAATTTAGCAAACCAGTCAATAATGGTTGATTTACTTGTTGCAGTATCCGGATAAACGCTTATCAAGCCAAGTTTTTGTTTGAACAGTGTTTTTTTCCCATCAAATAACAATTCTTGAAATTCTTGTTTATCTATTTTTTTGTTTATCAACAAAGTCGTTCAACTGAAACTACTCTAACGTTTTATTCACACGGCGAATCGTCATGACATTTTTTCCGCTACCTTTTAAAGGTTAGTATTTACTAAAAAAAAAAAAAAAAAAACATCGGTTCGGCGATTGCAACGCCATCTGTGTGCCAGACCGGGAACTTATCAGCCCATGTGTTAGATAACAAATACAGAAGTTCACGATGATATGACAAAGTCACGGGAAATTAAATTGATTATAAAATTCTATTTTGTAGCACATACATCTTTATGGATTTGTGATTTTTAATATTTTCTGACTGCAATCAATAAATTCGACAGCATTCTGTTCCAATCCGTCCCACTTCCTAAATAAAAGTTCCAATCAATTTTATTTTTATAATAATATAAAAATAATACATAATAATAATAAATTTTATAATTATATAAAATATAAAGTCTTATAAGTTATTTTTAGAGAATTATATAAAATATAAAGTCTTATAAGTTATTTTTAGAGAATTATATAAAATATAAAGTCTTATAAGTTATTTTTAGAGAATTATATAAAATATAAAGTCTTATAAGTTATTTTTAGAGAATTATATAAAATATAAAGTCTTATAAGTTATTTTTAGAGAATTATATAAAATATAAAGTCTTCTAAGTTATTTTTAGAGAATTATATATAAAATATAAAGTCTTCTAAGTTATTTTTAGAGAATTATATATAAAATATAAAGTCTTCTAAGTTATTTTTAGAGAATTATATATAAAATATAAAGTCTTCTAAGTTATTTTTAGAGAATTATATGTAAAAATCACTTATCATTGAAATAACTTAATCACACTTATCATAGAAATAAAATTTTTTATGCTAAAATCGATTACAATAAATATAAAGGCCTAAAAACATTTTAATAAACAAAGCTTCTAATTTTGTACACACAATCGGTGACATTTTTCAAGATCAGTAATGATAAAATAAACTATTTTCACAAAAAAAAAAAAAAATTGAAATATGAACTCGATAAACAAAATAAATTTTTGTTTATCATGCATATTGTTTACAAAATAATATATTTGTATTAAATAGTATACAAAATAAATTTTGTTTTATATTTAATCCACTGGGGACGAGCGACACGTATACGTGACGCAAAGATGTTCAGAATCCTTCATTATTCCCACCAGCTAATTTTTATTGTAAACTTCGCCTTATTTAATCATAGCACTTCTGCGATTCAATTAGGCGCAAATTTGTGTTTTTAAAAGGCGGTGGTAAAAGATTAAAAATTCTGTAAAGGACGCTCGTCGCGAAGGGGTTAATGTGCGTTACAACATGTACCCCCCCTCCCCCGTCATACTGCGTCGCAATTTGTGAACATCCTCACCAATTGCGACGTAATTAATGAATGATACCTTCTCTATAATTATCTTTGATTTTGTGCTTATTTTTTTCAATCAACAATGATAGTTATTTAGATCAGTGTTTCTCAAGCTTTTTTTATCTGGCGGCACACTCAAACCCATTGTTAGTCTTCCGTGGCACACTAAAATTATGGTGATAGAAAATTCGTGAAAGGAATATATGTTTTTTTTTAAATTTATTTAATAACATAAACGAAATGTTCCCCCACAGACAGACAAAGTAAAACATTTTATTATTCATAATAAAAAAATATTTTTTTAATATATTCTTTTTAATTTAGTCTTTTCGGAGAGGTATGCTAGTAAAAAAAAAATCCCTGACGGCTCGGCTTTCAGGCATAGGTACATTTCTAAGACGCAGACCGTGGTGCGCCTGTTTATTGGGAGTTATAGGAGACCTTTTTGCCATGATGTGGCAGTTGTGAACGTTCACTTCGAAAACTACGTGTGTCATAGGCGGAGCCAGCAGGGATCTTTTTGTTTTTAATTTGTTTTTGCTGTAAGAGTTAGTCCTATAAAAAACTTGTTAGTGTAAAAGTTGTAGACAATATTAAGAATATTTATAATAAATTTAAGCGGATTTGATATCTTGTGAATTGACGAAGTTATGAATTGTTTCTTCTTAAACTCCTCTCCCCCCACCCTCCCACACACACTCACACACCTTAAAGCCATTTTTAATAATATCAAAAATATGTCATGCATAAATTTTTGGCCCTTTCCGTAGAAGTAACAATAAATTTAAACGGATTCGACATGTATCATAATTAAGAAGTTATGGGGTTTTTTCTGTTTTCGCAAAAAGCACCCCCCCCCCCTCCCATTTTGCCCATTCACGAACGTAACCGAGATTTTATGCCCCTTCATTTTATGTATCAGTTTGGAAGAGATTTCTTCAGAATTATGGAAGTTATCGTGTCCATAAAAAAGTGATATATAGACAGATTGATAGATAGATAGATAGACAAATAGGTAGACAGAAAGATAGACAGATAGATAGATAGATAAATAGATATATAAAGTTTTGAACTGGGGGGGGGGATGGTTTTGGATTCTAGGAGTCATGATCAGCGTAGATCTGCAAAAATTTTTCAGGAATTCCAACTTAGGGGAGAATGTAATAGGTAGTATTTCTTACAAAATCTACCTAAAAATGCCCAAGAATCAGCCGAAATTTATTTTCGTTTTGAGCATTATTCATTGCAAGGAAGTTTATTTTTCGTAAATGTGACATTGAGAGTGGATGCTATTTTTTTTTAATAATTGTAAAATTAAAATTGAGGGAAAAGGTAATAATTTTAATTATTTTCATTGCAGTTCTCTGACGCTTCTTATTAAAAATGTACAAATACTGAAGCAAATTCTCAAAGAAATGCAATTTTATAATACTATACCTTATTACATGGCAAACTGAATAACTTAGAATGCTACATTTTAAAGTAGGGGAGATGGGGGATGAATGGGACAAGGGATGGATGGGACGTTCTCAATATTTCAGGCAATAAACTTTTCTTTTTAGTTGCTTCCTATCCTCATAGATTTCACTACCATAGTGTGCTTCAGAGCCAAAAACAAGACCACATGGCTGTTTTCATTTTCTCACAAATTTGCATTTCCTGAAAATTCTGCTCAAAAGTAATTTTTTTTAAATTTGAAGTTACTTAAATATCTTATGCAATATAAACAATTAAGATATGTTGTAGTTTTTATTTCAAGGCTCAATATTGGTAATTAAAATTAATGAATATTCACCATTGTGACAAAATAATTTTGGAGACAATTGAATATATGCATCATGGGGATGATTGGGACATTCCAAATGGGGATGAATGGGATTATCTCATTCATCGCTACAGGATGCTGAAAAACATATTTATTAACTAAATAATATTATACAGGTTGATAAATTAATAATTTATGGAAATTATTCTTTTAAAATTTCATCCTCATTATATCCATCGTCTTCAGCCATTGAATGCTTCCATTTATGGGCCTTTTAAAACAAAGCTGAGATGAGTCCAAGATGATTGGCTGACAAATAATCCTGGAGATCATATTACAATTTATAATCTCTGAGCTTTTGCCAAGGAGGCATTTTTGTCAGCTTTTAGTCCTTAACATTGAATACAGGGAGGGAAATATATTGTGTCCCATTCATCCCTGCTGTGGGGATGATTGGGACAGAGAGGAACTTCTTTTTAATTCCATAATATATTTCTATATAATAATAATCTTGAATAGATATTGTGCATAAGATGTAGTCAAACACTTAATGTATGACATGACATGTGATATATAATATTGATAATAACTTAAAAAAATATTTAAAATAAATATTTTTGTTAAAATGTCCCATTTATCCCCCATCTCCCCTACTTTATTTAGTTCGTAAAGTCTTTCTATAACTTTAATGGAAATTTTAGCGGCACATTTGAGGAACTCTCACGCCACACCAGTGCGTCGTGATACACCAGTTGAGAAACACTGATTTATATGCTGTATAAAAAATACTGAAGTTTACGGTGATATGCCAAGATCTGTGGTCAAAATTTCGATAATTTGGATGACGCTTTGGAAAACCAGTCGAAAGTCATAAAGATAAAATATACTCATAGATATTGAGCAAAGCAAACAGTCGAATACTCATACGATGGGAAAATTGAATTGTTTATTTCAAATACACCACAACTGACAAGAAAAATAAAACGAAAATGACAAGCTTTTTAGCTCACAGGCTATTAAAGCCTGAGAGCTAAAGTGCCCGCCCGTTCTGTATGTACGTATGTACGTATGTACGTAACGCGTTAACTCTTGATAGAAATAACCGTTTTGCTTCAAACTTTGTTTATAGGTTCATTGTGATTAGGCGCTCCCTGATTAGTTTTGGCGATTCATTGGTTAAGTATAAAAGGAAGGAACGGGGTGCTAACCACCCTTAATTTAGATAAATGGGTTTTTCATGCAGAATTATTCCATTTTCTTCAAATTTTGTATATATGTTCATTTTGATAATGCGCTTCTGTGAATAGTTTTGGGAGTTCATTGGTTAAGTACAAAGGGGAAAGGGGGGGGATTATCCCCCCCCCCTTAATTTAGATAAATGAGTTTTTCATGCAGAATTGCATGATTTTCTTCAAATTTTGTATATAGGTTCATTGTGATAATGCGTTGCTCTGAATAGTTTTGGGGGTTCATTGGTTAAGTATAAGGGGGAAAGGGGGGGTAATCCGCCCTTAATTTAGATAAATAGGTTTTTCATGCAGAATTATCCGATTTTCTTCAAATTTTGTATATATATTCATTGTAATTAGAGGCTTCCCTGATTAGTTTAAGGGATTCATTAGTTAACTATGAGGGGGTTAACGGGGGATAACCCCCCTTAATATAATGTCGATTTCTTTTTTTCCGAGGGGCTTATTTCAAATTCTTTGAAATAAGAGTATAATATACAATTAGTGTGAATAGCCTGTGAGCTCAATGCCCTCAGTTTAACTGGGCAGTTTTCTTTTTTTTAACACTTTCCAACCTAGTAGAAAAGTGTTAAAAGTGACGGAATGACTTCGGTTTGCCTGACCGTCTGGCCGTCTGCCGTTTGTCCATGCTCTAACTCGCGTAAATGTAGTCGGATGGCCATGAAATTTTTGTATGTTATTGTCGTTTACTATAGTATGTTCCCTATTTAAACATAAGTGTACAGCACTTATAGTTTTTTTACAGGGATAGTCAAAAGTATTCCGTTACATTACAGTCAATGGGAAATAATCGTTTCAAGTGCAGTTTGATGATATTACGCCATTTGAAACATGATGGAATTTATGTATAATTATGAAGCGCATTAGAACATGCTTTTTGTAGAATGTGCGGTGCAAAGCATTAAATATTCATTTACAGGATCAAACAAAAGAATTCTGTTACACATTGTTCTACAGGGAAAAATCGTTTGCAGGGTAACTTAGTGATATTTCACTCTTTCAAAGATAATGAAAATTATATGCATTACTAAGGTGCACTATACATTGCTCTATTTAAAGTGTGGTGTGCATTGTGTTTATTTACAGGGACACACAAAAAATATCGGTTACGGTACATGTACGATATTTACGGTCTGTGTGATAAGTGCGTTTTCAACTTTGGTTTGCGTTTTTAAGTTTACTAAATTTTTTCATAGTACGTGTGCGTTTATAAACTCGGTTGTTCATATACAGGGCTACACAAGGGAATCCATAAGTATTACAGTCTATGGAAGTGAAGTGCTTAAAGGTAGTTTTTAATTGTGCTACGCATATTCCTGCTGAACTATATTTAGTAGATTAATATAAGTTTGTAAAATTTAAATAAATTCATGTACAGGGCTACGCAAAGAAAAAGATACATTGTCGTTTACGGTTGGTAATTGCTGCGAGTGAGTTTTAAGTTGCCTTTTAGCTTAATATGTGGTGTGTACAAAAGTCTTCAGATAATATACAGGGCTGTAAAAAAGATTTCGAGTGCATTTCCATCGATTGGCGAAAATTGATAAATGTGAATATTCTAATAGAACTAAATTTTATCATGCTATATATCCACATCTATTGATCATATACAGGGCTACACAAAAAAAATCGACTACTTTTTTTGACACTGGAAGGTAATCTCAAAATCTGTATTTTTTAATGTGGTATATATTTTCTAAACTGTTTACTTACATATCTTCTTTCACCTTATTTAAAGGTGAAGTTTCGTTACAGTTTTCTGGCTGTGTTGGAAAGTGTTTCATAATCTATGCTTGACGCATGATGTTTCGTTCTTGTTTAAATTTATACTTCTGTATGTATGTGGGAGTCAAATCTTGTTATACTAATATTTCACCCACTCCCTGTTGACACAGAGCTTTGGAAATTAAAATATATATGTATTCCTGAAGGCAACGCATGATTTGGGCATTGATTTTTTTTAAATTCGATTTATAAGAGGGGCAACGTCGGCCCAAAATGCATTTCCCCCATAGAAATAACGTTACGATTGTTTAATATTAATTGTAAAAATAGCCCCATTGTTGCAACATTCATCGATTTTCCCCACATTGTTGCCCGAATCATTATATCGTCAGCATTGAGCGACGCACATTTTTGTGCTTTATAATATACGTTGACTTTTTTGTGAATTTTAATGATAGCTTGTTTTTTTTTGTGTGTGTGATTTTTAATGAAACAGGTTTTTTTTTCTTTTTTTTTAAACATCTAATATTTTATTTAATTATTTACACAGCTGCTGCATGAAATAATTTATAACTGCGAATGTGCGAACTATACCAATTTTTTTTTTCATCATTTGGTAGTCAATTCTATAGAGTAACTCATATAAAAAGACCAGTCAAATATCGTAAAACTCAGAAAGATGTCAGCAATACAGTTAGTTGCCAAATTCGGGGAAATATAGAATTGACTACCAAATCCTGAAAACAAATATTTAGTATAGTTTGCGCATGCGCAGTTATAAATTATTTCATACAAATGCCTATATCTCAGCAAATATTCAATATATTGATTTTTTTAATTGCAGTATACTGTTTCTACTGTTCTTGAAGTCAAACATGTGCTTTACATCCCCGAATTTCGAGAACTATTTGTCAAAATTTTCAGTAGATATTCTACAAACCGTGTAAAAAGCGAAAGCGTCCGGCCACTGTTCCTTAATTTTTGGACAGCAGTGTAATTGCAAACATACATCACACTTGTTGCTAGATTAACAACTATGTCGATAATTAATATAATGCTAATAAGATTTTGTCAAGATGAGGACCGGATAGACACGAGCAAATTGACACCACTGAGAAAGAAAATGACTTAACCCTTAACCGCTGTTAGCGGTCTCACAAACCACTGCATTTTCCAATTTTCACAGTTTGACTTTTAATTTTCAGTTTAAACTATTGTAAAATAGTGAAATTGTTTCATTTGAGGCTCTAGTACTATCGCTAGAGACTTCCGAATAAGTAAATTTTTAATAATAGTATTTTACGTAATGTTTAGTACAGAAACTACATCCTATGAGTTAATTGAGCCTGAATCTTTCGATCAAGCGGTCTCAGAGACCGCTCATCACAGTATCTATGCGAGAATTTTTGTCACAGCAATTAATGGTTAATCAGGTTTTTTCAGGGTTAATCAGGAACATGAATATCTTCCTATCAAGCGGTCTCAGAGTTACCACTCAGAGTGGTAGCGAGACCGCTAAGAGCGGTCTTAGAGGAAACCGCTCACAGTAATTATTCAACAATTTGTGTTACAGTAATTAAGAGTTAATACTGGTTTTTTGAAACTAATTCATAGACGCTTCAATTGGTGCAGAAGTCCACTGAAATAACGTTTTGTATATCGTCGTTTCGTGTCTTTGAAATATTCATTCACTGGAGAAACATTACTTAGAAGATTTTTCGAACTATCTCGATACAGTTTATGTTTTTATAAATTTGTATTTTAGAGAATGCTGCTATTATTCATAATTTTTGTCATTGGAAAAATTTTCTACACTTTGAAAATAACTTTATTCACTGTTCTCCAGTTTTTCTGGTATGTTTGAAGTTTAGATGGTATTTGAAAATCCCTTTTCATTTAAAAAAAAAATGTATTTGAAATTTTTGTGACCAAAATAAAGTTTAGTTTAACTAAAAAGCTCAGCTTTGTTATTTTTTGCCCTTAACATTATAAAACTAAACTAAAACATATGAAAATACAGATGACATATATTTTATTGCAGAAACTACATAACTTCTAATGTGATTTTTTTTCTTTTTAGCCCCTCTCCTGAACTTTAACAAATAAACTATTTCACTATATGATGTACAGAGCCGTCATTTACATTGTAGAATTATTTCAAATAAATATCTACTTTAGTTTACTTCGACAATTTTCCTTAAATATTGTTAATTTTGAAATTTTGCACTTATGGAGTTTCTGAAATAAGCGATTTAATTGTGTTGACCAAAAGGGCAATATAATAAAATAAAATGTTCATACAATATAAACAAAAATTGCTGATTTTCATTAAAAACAAACAAACAAACAAAAAACAAGAGTTATTGTGTTCCGTTTTTTTTATATCGGAATTTTTTAAAGAAATCTTCGCCTTGTTTAATAACAATTTTTTTTCAATTAACACTAGAACTACCATGAGCCGTCATTTTGACGGCTATCAAATGAATATATTCGGATTCGAACCAGAAATTTCTTTTCAAAATAAATTAAATAGAAAACTCGCAGGAATATGCTAAATGTATAAGTTACATAGTTTTAAACAAAAATGCTGGTGTGAAATAGTTTTATAAAACTTGAGTTAAATTTCAGCTATTTCCAGTGTTAAATGAAGCAAAGGTTTCTTTGCAAAAATGCTGGTATAAAAAATACCTGAATACAATCAGCCTTGAAAAAAAAAAAATCCGAACAACTCAATAATGTTTTCATATATTCTTACTTTTACCATCATGTATCAATGAATATAATGCGTTTAATTATGCAACTGCGTGCATTTTTATTATATATATATATATATATATATATATATATATATATAGTATTTTACTGCTTACAGATTAATACAATTTATTCTGTATTATTTTGTTATACTCTACCCTAAGGGTCTGTGTCCATTTATTTATATTGTATTAGAAAAATGTTTTGCATGAAGTGATTTAGAGCTCTCAATAGCCAGCGGTTCTGGTGTTAACTTTTACGCCGAAGTGAATCTCTTATGCTTCTTTCTTCAGTTGAAAAAACAAAAAGTAAAAGGACATCATCTTTATTTTTTTGTTTTCCTTTTTACGAGAGCAAGTACGTCAGACCAATTCATCCGTGACTTCACTTCTTTCATCATAATCCCTTCAACTTTTTAAGCTTTCATTGCTTTTTACTTTTTATAAATAATGAGTGCCAAATGGTCTAATAAGCCTGTTTTTGTTGATTGTATGATGCTGTTTATCAAGACGACAGTTAGCGAAGGCAAAATTCTAATTGATTCGTTTTTTCTTTTTCTTTTTTACTGGTGACAATTGACTGTTTCTATTCAGTGACGTCAATTGTTGGTTTATTTTCTTTTATATAGTCTTAGATTGTTTGTTGGTTATAAACTTGTTTTATTCTGTGGCAACACTTGAGTGGTCAAAGAACGCAAAATTCGTAGTATAAAAAATAGTTAGGACTCCATGCTTAAAAAAATGTGATGGTAACTTTTTGTATGCTCTAAGAAAAAATCTTTATAATTTTAAAAGCTAAATTTATTATTATCTTTATTGCTATAAAATACATTATAAAAGGGAAAATAGTGTTGAAATATATTAGATATATAATGTAGGAAAAGATAATATTACTGGAAAAATTAAGTACTCAAAAGTTTCTCAACTTATGATTTCTTCTTTTGAAAATGATTGCTTAATTCCAGTCTCGTCTTTCGAATTCTATAAGGTAAATGTTATCATCATAATCAGAAGTCATCCATTATTTACGTAACATAAATATTTTTTATATTTTGTTTACCTCTCCCATTGCATATGCCACATGTTTTCAGACTCAAGTGGTACCCTTCTCCAGTTGAGACATCACATTCTTGGCAGCGGTTAATTTGGAGCTAATTTTTATTAACTTGTTTGCGACAAGTGGCACGTATTCGCGACGTTTAAGTTACAGAGAAACATCGAATGCTAACAGCAATTTTCATTAAAAGAAAACTTTACTTTATTAGCTCAATCATGTAAGCGATTAACCCCTTAAGCGTCTAGCCCGAGACATTCACGGGCAGTGTAGGCTACTTTTTAAAAATTCAGAATGTTTGATTCCCACCAGTTTTTTTTTTTAATTGTGTAATTGGCTTTATTCTCGCACTATTTTATCTGTCTTTAAGTCTAAATAAGGTAAATATTTCTACTTGAAAAAACTGGTGGCAAACAAGCAAACTGAATTTTTAAAAAGTAGCCTACACCTATCTGGCGCGACGATTAAGGGGTTAAAGAAACTAATTAAAAAAAAAGTGATGCTTCAAAATTAAAAGAAGTGTAAGGGATGTCCATTGCGAAGGTGTTAAACAACAATGGATCATTATTTTTTTAATTTTTAAATATTTTTTTAATGTGTCACAAATTGAAATCACACTTTTTTTTAAAAGGACATTTTTGTTGGCTGTTATATCGGATGAAATATATGTCACAAAAGACACAAAAATTCGAAAAGTTTAGCAGTAATTAGTACGATATGGTTTTCAAAGAAATCTACAGAAAGACATGATATATATTATATATAATGCAAATTTTATTTCAAGAAAAAAAGAGATGTGTTAGAAAAAGTGGCATTTCAGTTTTGAGAGAAGTTTCTTCAGCAGTGCAGGTGATCTATTACAAAAAGTAGTTAACCAAACAAGGGTAGCCTTCAGAAAATGTTTTGCCCTTGCTGGGTATATTATTCTCTCTTACTGGTCATCTGATGATGAGAGCTGCCATTTAATTCAATAAAAACTATGGTCGTGTGCTTTCACTCGCGATCTGGAGAATAAAGATACATGTGATCAATAACACAGAGTAGTTAACTCAACAACGGTTATCTTCAATATGTTTTACATTTTGTTCTGTTAACTATTTTCTGTTATTTGTCACTTGTTGATAAGATATGCCAATTAATTCATTCAAAACTATACTCATGTGCTTCTACAACATACTTACATTTATTTGTAGTCAAACATATAGTTTTTTCATCTTAAAGAATATTGTGGACATTTTTTCTTTAAATGTGTTATGAAAGCCGTACCGCAACAGTCCAAAAACAACTCGAGACCGATCCGAACCTGCAAATAGAGTCAACTTGACTCGACCACTACCCGCAATAAAAATATTTTTTAAATCAGACTCTAATAATCCATGGCTTGGGGCAAGTTCTGTTAAAAATTCATTTCCCGACTTGATGCAGCATACTATATGGCAAACCTTTCAACTACGTCAGTTAAAATATATATATATATGCAATTGCCATCTCTATATGCCATCCTATCTCTATAAGTACCATCTGCACAGCAGGTGTCTAAAAATATTATTCAGTGTCGTATAAGATATTTGCACTGTAACACGCTTTTAATGATGCTGATACATACTACTGGCAACAATAATCTATGAGCAGTTATTGAAAAAAAAAAGTTTCAAAAGGATGTTTTATGTTTTTAAACTGATCTAAAGTCTATTTTTGATACAAAATGATTCTTATAGTTTCCTCGTTATCATTGTTGCAAAAAACAGATATACAGTCATTTGTGAATAATTATGGAAGTTGACATTGGCAACGAACTTCGAAATTTTGAGACAGCGGACAAAATTTAGCTCCAAACACGTATTAAAAAAATCAGAAATATTTCCTCTATAATCCATATAAGTCGATTTATCAAGAATATTACAGTTTGAAGAAATTAGAAGGATGTGTAGATTTTCTCACAAAAACAAGTTCAAAAATAAAAGTTATCCATATACAGTATATCGACATATCAGAGACTTCAGAAGTACACTAGTGGCTACATATCTGAAAATATTTTTGAATTTGTATTTTTGTAATTTGGTGGTTCATAACACCACTTTCTCCTTAAGCAATGACATAAAATTATATACCAATGGAAAGATAATTTAATCAAGAATGTAATGCAATAAATTTCATGAAGGAATGTTTATTAGAAGAAAAATGAAACAGATAAGCAAAATGAGAGGCACAAAATATATTACAATGGCAATGTCAATTAATACTTACTTGGATAACCTTTACTCTTAAAGATCTTACGACGACGGTCTGCTATAGAGTGAAGCAAGTCTTTTAGTTGTGAAGCTGTTATAGTGTGATACCAAGATTGAATTATAGCTTCTATTAATTGGATTTTATTGCTGTATTAGTTCTGTGCAACATGTTTCTTTAGTCGGCTTCATAAATTTTTAACTGGGCTAAGGTCTGGAATATGTGGTTTTAAATGTTCTTTAATTTTTGGTAAAAAATGAAATGTTTCATATTTTACCGCAAGAATTGCATTTTTCTTTATTAAATCATTTAAAAAAATTGTCAAAAAGGTATAATAAAGTACTCATATTAAATAAAAATAGTTCAAAAACTACCAAGTCCCTTTAAAATACAATTATATTAATTAATAACTTTCTAGAATGAGGCTTACTGAATCCCTACCGCATGTTTTTTTTTTTAAATTAATGAAGATGATTCGAAACTGTGTCTGTAGAAGCATAGTTCTATGATTAAAAAAATCAAGGAAAATAGGGAAAACGCAAGCATTTACTGTTTTAGAATAAAGAATAAGATCCTTACACGCGAAATTCAACAATGGACGAAAAAAAAACCCTCTAATGCAGTGGTTCCCAACCTTTTTTTAACCGCGCCCCACCAAAACATCTCTAAAATGATGATGCCCCCCTTCCCCCTATAACATATAATTCTCATAAAATTTTAAAAGAATTTACTCCTGACAGAGTAAAAAGCATTTAACATTGATCTTGAAACGTTCCGAAGGTAATGGATGAATCAAATATTTTTTATACTCATCTGATACTCCTCGTAGTTTACTGGCACACGGTATGAGTGATGTATAGAGTGCTCAGAATCCTTGATTAGAAAAATCAATTATTTTGAATAAAACATTTTTGCCTTATTTAATGACAGAATTTCTGCGATTAAATTACTAATCAATTTCTAATCAGAATGAAACATGATAAAAGATTCGGTAAAGGAAGGTCGTCAAGTAATTGTTAAATATACACTTGAATAGTTTCATGTGTAAAATTGATTTTCCTGTGACATATTGCAGTGCGACTCATTCAATAAATAATCGAAAAAGTTGTTTAAAATTCTAAAATACTTATAAATCAGAAAAATTATAAAGAATTTTTAAATATATAAAAGTATCTAAATATCTTAAAATATTTTTTTCTATAATTATTCTGGTGGGACTGTATTTAAAACTTTTGAATGGATACTTTTTAAAAATTGAATAATAAACTATTTTTTTTAATTTTGTTTTTGAAATTTGAATGTATAACTTTTATTTTCAGTCTACAACATTACTATTAGAAAAACAATTCAGAAGGTATGGGTTCACAGAAATTCTGAATTGTCCCCTTGAAAAGTTAAATTGCCCCCCTGAAAAGTCAAATTGCCCCCCTGTGGGGCGTACGCCCCCCGTTGGGAAACACTGCTCTAATGTGAAATAAAAGACAAGTATTGAAAAATAGACACCGGAAAAAATAACAAAAATATTAATAAATTATGAAAATACTACTTAGATACCTCGCATGAGTATATTTTCGTTTTTTGCTAAAGTCAAGTTACCTACCAGTTCCTCTGGGACTGGTATGCGTAGCGAGAATAATAGAGAAGATACTTTTTGGCAGTCTTCTACGTTCAGGATTTAAGGGCTGTCAGGGCTGCCATTTTTCTTTATCTACTCTTAGAAATCTTAACTATTTCTCGACGTTGATGTGGGATATAATCTGTAACCAGCTAAGCGTTTGACTATTTTTTTATAAGTACATTTATGCTCAGTTGGCGGTATTTGTAAACGAATTTTCGCACTCCTCAGTAATAGCTAATTATAAGGTATATATACCTTAATTATTTTTCCTTCCATCTGTTAGTTCACTACTCTAAAACAAATATATGTGGAAACTATGTTATCTAGAAGAGTGTTAACAACCTTGGCAGCCCGTTTACGACTGCCCACGTTTTTACATTTACCTCGGAAACTAAGGGTTAAATGTAATCAGCAGTATGTTTTTTTCAGAATGGGCAAAAAAAAAATAAGTTGCGGTTACATGAATATCAAAAGGTAAATCATTTATTCTCATCATTCGAATATAATATTCAGGGCTGTACAGAAAGGCCGCGGGTCCCGGTAATATTTCCAATGCTGGTCCCCACCATAAGCCTGATAAAATAAAACCGGCTTAGACGAAAACTTACAAGAAATTCCATTTTAAATAGGTTTTTTCGTCTTAAAAGGTATAAATGCGTGGAATTTTTTTGGCTAGACCATGATTTTTCTCCGTTTACAGCAGAATTCCATTATAAACAGCCTTTACCGTATTAGAAAATAAATATGTTGGATAGTACTTTTTTAGAAAATCTATGTAGTATTTTCGTACAATTTTATTATTTTTCTTTTACAGTATTTTACAGTAGTATTGCAGTTTATGATGCGTTGGTAACACCTTTTCATATAGGGATTTCTGTAAAAATTTAAAATATCGAAAATGTAATTAAATTTTAATTCAATTCATCAATTAAGTCGCCGGTTTTCTGACGCTAGTGTACCTTTTGTAATTGTTTTTACAATTTAGAAAATACTTGTTCTATAAAACATAAATAAATGAATGCCTGCATCTTTGCTATGTGTGTTTAATTCTGCTGATATTTAATAAAAGCTGGATTGTGTTTCGAACGTAAAATGCCTCCTGAGTAGCCCCTCCTCCTCTTAGTCAGTCCGTAAAGACGTTCAAGCAACTTTTGACTTAAAATTTTTTTTATTTATTAGTTGGGTTAATTAAAATTTTTATGTAAAAAATACCAGTCTACTTTTTCTGGTATTTAATTAAAAACCAATACCAAAAGTCGGGCGTCCTAGGAAACCCGTGCCCTGGTAATTTTTACCGGCTCTACTCCCCTCTGTACTGGCCTGATAATATTTATAATTTTCCTATTTGGCAGTTTATAATAATCCTAATCGTCAGCTTTTGGCATTTCCGTAAGTAGAAAAAGGGACTCGCGCCTGAGTGCAGTAACTGATGTGCATGGAGGAAAGGATTAAGAAAAAACACACATTCAGGAATATTTCATCTAACTTTTTTAAAATCTAAAATTGGTTTAGAAAACGTTATTAAAAAACAAAGAATAGCATAACTCATCGAGCGTTTCTAAAACAAGCACGGCATAGAACACACACTTGGACAGGTGCATCAATGTGATCAGCAAAGTCTTCTCACAAATACATCATTACAACAGTTGTAGTAAGCCATTTCCCCACAATTTTTAACTTTTCTGTACTCCATTAATTTCTGTAACTTTCAATACTTTCCTGGAAAGCATAAGCCCTCATATTAAAAAAATTATATGTTCCCCAACTAGTCGAGAAATCTCCTTTAGTTGGAGACTGAAGGATGACTGAAAGATTTACTTCTGAATCCCGTCTATAATAGCCACATCGTCATTATCTTCTTCATTATCTCGTTGTTCAACAGCTATTGGATTTTCTAGTTCCACATTTGAACATTTTCTTGAAGGAGTTTCTAAACTTTTTCCTATCTTGTTCAATCTGAGAAAAAGTTCTTTAGGTGATATCACTTCTGCATACATATAACTTCAATCATGTCCGTAACATCTTTGAAGGGCTGGCTGACCAAGTAGAAGTAGTATTTGTTCATATACTTTGAGAAAAAATATCAACCATGTTAACGACACTTTTGGCAAATCGCTGCCGGCGTTTGTCAATTCTCGGCAGCTTAAGTTTAGAACGATGCCAAGGTATACCTTTTATATTCAAAATTGATGTTTGCTAGCTCCTGGGAATGTAATAACATAAATATTAATATTGCTTACAATTACTTTGTAATGAAATAAGTAAAAATGATAAAGCAAATGAAAGCAAACAGTTCATAAACAAATTATGTCACTAACAACAATAAATAACCAAAAGGACTCGCTTTTTTTTCCATCCAAAAGTAACAAGAAATAATGAGGAATAAAAACTTCGTTCGATAACTTTTCCAATCTTACTAATTAATTTTTATTACAGCACTGCCACCTGTCACGCATAAAAATATGTTAACTGAGCAACATCATTTGTGGGTGATGGAAAGATACAAGTTCGGTTATCTGTTAGTTCTCTCAATGCCCGGATGAGCGCTAGTATCGACTGTTTACAATTATTCTCTGTGTATTCTCTTTGTATCCCCCAACTGTCACTACATTCAAAGACATGAATAGATAATTTCTAAAACTCTTCTCTTTTTATCATATCAGCATTATTATCCTATCATTCTCGATACATAGAATTAGAGCCAATTAAGACTCTCAAAGCATTTTAACTTTTCCTGCAAAAAAGGGAGCAACAATTGTGCTAATTTACACTTTTCAAAAAAATATTTTTCTGCGACAATCACACTTATACCGTGTCAAAAAATCATTTAACTAGAATAATTCGTTTGTGTCTTTCATGATCCTTTTTGTACAAACGCTAAACAAATAGTCAATTGCAGATAACCTTTTCGTGTTTAATTTTAATTGAAATGATGAAAGAGAATTATGTTGGTGTATATTTTTCAACAAGCAATTTCCCTGACAATATGTACTTTGATTATTTAAAAAAAAATTATTATTTAATGAGAGCGCTTTCATTCTATCGTTCAAGATCAATTTTTTACCTATCACTAAACAACTAATTAACCGTAGACGCAGTTTCGCTGCACACAGTTTTTTAAGAAGAAAAGAAAGAGCCAACTGTGTTGATCTACACTTCTCAACAAATATTTTCATGTGACAATCACAGTTATACCGCGTCAAAAAATCATTTAACTAGAATAATTCGTTTGTGTCTTTCATGATCCTTTTGGAACAAACACTAAACAAACAGTCAATTGCAGATAAGCTTTAGCTGTGTTTAATTTTCATTGAAATGACGACAGAGAATTGTGTTGATGTATATTTTTCAACAAGCAATTTCAATGACAACAGGCACTTAGATTGTTAAAAAAACATTTTATTATTTAATGAGAGCGCTTTCATTCTACCGTTCAAGATCATTTTTGATCTATCACTAAACAACTAATAAACCGTAGACGCAGTTTCGCCGCACACAGTTTTCTTAAAAAGAAAAGAAAGAGCTACAACTGCGTTGATCTACACTTTTCAACAAATATATTCCTGTGACAATTCACACTAAAACTGTTGAAAAAAAAAACTAATTATTTAACGAGTATTTTTTTGTGTGTGTCATTTTCAACTAACACTAAACAAATAATCAAACACAATCGTGCTTTCACGAAAAAAAAACTGCAAATTTACCGACGTACACTTTTCAACAAATATTTTTTCTATTGCAATTCACACTAAAACTGTTGAAAAAAACAAACAATTATATAACGAGTATTTTTTGTGTGTGTTTCATTTTGAACTAACACTAAACAAATCATCAAACACAATCGTGCTTTCATGAAAAAAACTGCATATATACCGACATAACTTTTCAACAAATATTTTGGCCTGTGACAACTCACACTTTAAACTGTTGAAAGGTAAATAATAACCTTTTAAAATGACGTATTCTTTCCGTATCTTTCACAATGCGCTATTGAACTATTCTACAAGAATGGAATCTATTTTCTTTGTGCAATGTTGCTGATAAAATTCTGGTGTCACCTTTACTTTTTCTTACCCACTCACTCCCTATGCTACAAAAATCATCAACGCTTAATTTGTCTCGTAAATCTTTTCTACAAAACACCTGTGGAAAAAAAAACGCAGTTTATCTGTGCTTTTTAGGCCTACCTTCAAACCATCCGGGAAGCTAAAATTTATTTTGGCAAAGAGTAGCATTTTCTCCTTCCAGAATCGCATCGTTATTTGTGGTCCCGTTGATTGTTCTCGACATTAGTACAGAAATGGGGTTGTCAACATTCGCCTCGTCTCGTTCTTTATCTGCTCCAGACTACATAAACATATCCTGATATATCATTCTGAGAATGATATCTGGTATTTCAAGAGTTTTACGAATCGTAAAACCCTGATACCTCTTATTTTCTCATGTTTAGTTTGGGAAAGAATGCTACGGAATATAATTCTATTTTCAGTATATAGGTGACTTCACCATGTTTTGTATTTAACTCCTTGGAGAGCAAGCACGTGGTCGAAAAATTCTAAATTTTGCGATGTTTCGACACCAGTAATTTTTAATAATGAAATTTTACCTTCTCAATCTGCAAAAAACAATACTAAATATTTTTATTTAATAATACTGGTGGCAAAGTTATATATTAAAAAGTGGTATATATTATATACCGGTGCCCCTCAAGGGGTTAAGGGATCTTAGGACTTTTAAAATGCTGAAAAGTGAAAAAAATTATCATTTTTGTCATTTTATATCGTAAAAAATATACATAAAAAACCCCACAATTTTTGAAGGTGGTAATAGATACATATTTCTTCTATTATTTCATATTTTTTCAGATCATAATGGGAAAAATTAGTTGTTAAAGGTGTTTTTAAACTTGTCTAGCAAAAACTTGTAACCACAGGTTGATCTCATGATTACAAAAGAATTTCTGCCTGTACTTTTTTTTTCATACATATTAAAACCTCTGAATAGCGGCCATCACTGGGAGCATGATAAAGTGACCGTAATTCGGAGTTTGGCGTTATTCAGAGGTTCCACATTTTCAAAGCTCAAAATTACATTACATTAAAATCGAAATAACTGACCAAAATTATTTTATTTTACAGCTAACATATATGTATAGTATTATTTTACGCTAAAAAAATCACTTATTCGTTTTTTTTTAAAGCATATCTCTTTTCCTAAATGCATATCATTTCCACAGATTTGTTTTACAATTCGTTATCTTTTTGATTGAGGGCAAAAATTTTAATTTCTCTGAAGCTAAAAAAGAACATCAGAATATGACTTTATACTGCAATTTTGTGATAATTCTATATTATCTGTCGCTTCATTTTCGTCATCACATTTATTCTCGTTAACCTTGCTTTCTATCAGTCCTTCTATAGTATTAAAAGTACAAAAAAAACTGCCAAATCATTATTTACATTTACGTACTCGCTGCCTTAGCTCATAGTTAACCCGTCTGTATTTAAAATATTATTTAATTCAGCATCATCTATTACTATTAACTAAATAAGCAAATCCTTCTCCACATTCTTTGCAATTTTAGTTGTAGTTGAAACATAACGTTAAAAAAAATGTTGTGGGGTGACCGTTGTTCGGAATTCGTTGTTTGGGTGTTTAATTTAATGTTATTTGTATTAAAGAGATTCGGTAACACTAAAACATGACTGGTATTCGGAGGTTACCGTTGTTCGGAGTGATCGTTGTAGGAGGTTTCTCTTATACCGTAATTTCCGGCGTATAATCCTCAGATGAAACAATCATGTTTGGACTCAGAAATTTTATTTTATAAAGTGTTACTTACCAGATCGCTGTAAATATTTCACTTTAATTATTGAATAAAATTTCTGGATTGAAACCGAATTGTTTGATCCGCGGATTATACGCCGTAAATTAAGGTAATTATACTTGAAAGACTGTGCATACATTAAACCTAAAAAAAATGTTTATTTATATCATTTTTATGTTAAAAAAACGGCTTTTTTATATATAAAACGTTTAAAAGTTTAACAATATAACAACAAGAAAAAAATGTTTTCCACAAGAAAAAAAAAGATAAAATTTAGATTTATTTTACAGGGTCTATTATACACACTATATACAGCGAAAATTTCATGAAATAATATAAAAATAAATAAATAAATCTGATAAATTTTGCAATTTTTTACTCTTTAATCAATAAAATTGAAGTAGTAATAGCATACTCAGACTAATACATAGATAGTAAATATAGGGAAATTTCTAGAAATTATATTTTGTCTACAGGTAGTTGTCAATGGTTATAAATATGATACTACATACTATTATTTTGTCCGGTAAATTATAAGTATATTTTGTGAAATTTTAAACAAACGAAAATATTTTAAGGATTTACCTTTATATTTCAATGTGTACCCCACCTCCACCCCGCCACTTTAAGCCTCACTTTAAGCAGTTTCAAAATTCTGTCAAAGCAGAATTCAGCTGGTCTGAAAAGCAAAAAGTTATCGAAGTCAATAATAAAAGGGCACCTTACCTTATATTTCAATGTGAACCCCACTCCCACCCCGCCAATTTAAGCCTCACTTTAAGTAGTTTCAAAATTCTGTCATAGCAGAATTCAGCTGGCCTGAAAAGCAAAAAGTTATCGAAGTGAATAATAAAAGCACCTTACCTTTATAGTTCAATGTGTACCCAGCCACTTTAAGCCTCACTTTAAACAGTTTCAAAATTCTGTCAAAACAAAATTCAGCTGGTCTGAAAAGCAAAAAGTTATCGAAGTCAATAAATAACCTTACCTTTATATTTCAATGTGTACCCCACCTCCATCCCGCCACTTTAAGCCTCACTGTAAGCAATTTCAAAATTCTGTCAAAGCTGAATTCGTTGATCTGAAAGGCAAAAAAGTTATCGAAGTTAATAATAAGAGCACCTTTATCAGCAAATGATTTCGCACTAAAATATTTTGAATGAAATGGTATAGTGTAAAGTCTCGATATATCGTAAGGAACATTTCTTCTTAAAAATTGCCGAGGTATAATGGTGCAATGCGTGTGCCGCAATAATCGTAAGTTCGTTTCCTGTTAAAATAATTAATCCATACAAGAGGCATTAGATGAAATCAAGTCTTGTTATCCATGGAATTATTTTTATTAAACCAACACATCGACACAAGAAAACAGAGAGGGTGGCCTTCGCTTATTCTACCAAAAATTTTACATCTTTATCCGACAAAAGCGAGAGCAGATCTGATCTAATTTTACAGATACATTATCGCCAACATATTAGATGTAACATGCCAATCCGTACATTTCTAGCCAGGCATGAACCGTCAAATTTTGACAGTTAGCAATAAACCAATATTGAGCATTTTTGAATAAGAAATGAAAGGATACCATAATTTGGCGGAACATCAATTTTTGTGACTTTTTAACTTACACCCGAGCGTTGTTTTGGGAAAATTAGGCATGTGTTATTACAATCTAACGAAAAGAGTTTATAGTGCATATTTTTGCAGCGGTCAAATTATGAAAACGGTGCCTGCATTTAACACAAGATACGAAGAAAGACAAAACAACATATGTTACGGTCATCTGCAGTACATTAATATTCGAATTGAAACCGCATGAGAGAAACGTACATTTAATGTTACGACGAAATATCTGGGAACATTTTAAGCTAGGAAGAAATGATTGTTTTTCGGATTAAAGAATAAAAAGATTTTGAATACAGAAATTAATTCACATAGAGAAACTTGAAGATAGGAAAATTAAATTTTAGAGTAAAACACAAAATATATATGATTCTATATCATAAATGGCACAAATGAAAGTCAGATAGAGCAGTGGAAAGAGCAGGGATAGAGCAGTTAGGAATATGTTAAAATATCACAGCTCACCTCATTCTATTTCGGGTTATCAAAGATACATCAAGCTTCAGGGTATCGCAGTAAAGCACCAATCTACTACATGGTTAACCATTTACAACATAGTTGAAAATTGTTTATGAACTCGGTTTGGCGCTCCATCTATCTGTCTGTCCGTGCTCTAACTCGCTTTAATATACTCGGTTTGCGATGTAATTGATATATGTTATTGAGGTTTACCATGGCATGCTCGGTAGGGAAAATAACTTGTGTAGCATTAATATTTCTTTTACAGGGATACTCAAAAGAATTCCGTTACATAAAGGTCTATGCAGAAAAATCGTTTGCCGTATATGTTAATGATGTTACACAATTACAAAAATATTGAAATTTGTATACACCACTGAAGTGCAATACAATATTCTTAAAATATAATATGTTATGTGAAGCACTTATAGTTCGTTTACAGGGGCACTCAAAAGAGTTGCGTTATATTATGATCTATGGGAAAAATTGTTTGCGGTGTACTTTAAAGATCTTATACTTTTACAAACGTAACGAAATTGATCTGAATTTCTAAGGTGCACTAAAACATGCTTTCGGTAGAATATGGAGTGGAAAGCAGTTATTTTTCATTTACAGGATCATACAAAAGTGTTCGTCCACGACGTAAAAATGTTTGCAGCGTATTTTAATTGTGTTACACTATTTCAAGCCTGATGAAATTGGTAAATATTACTGACGTTTACTACAAGATGCTTGCAGTAGAATATGATGTGCATAGCATTTATTGTTCATTTGCAGGGATTCCAGATGATTTCGAATACAGTACTGTATCCGAAGTACTGTCTATTCGAGATAATTTCTGAAAGTACGTTTTCAGTTATGGTATGTGCTTATAAGTTTAACTAACTTTTTGCCTACCAAGTGGTGTGTATAAAATTCAATAGATAATATACAAGAGTACACAAGAGATTTCGTAAGCCTTACTGATTATGAGCATTAAGTGCTTAAAGGTGGTTTTTAATTTAGTTATGCATTTTGAAGCTGAACTATACTCAGAAATGTTTCAGGAATATAAATAAAATCATATACAGGGCTATGCAAAGAACTGAATACATAGCCGCCTATAAATACTAAATTCTGGAAGAGTGACCAGAATTAAATTTTAGCCTGAAAAGTGTGTAGGTAATATACAGGGCTATACAAAATAAATTAAGTACGCTTTCGTCTATTAGTAGAAATTTCAGAGGGTTTAACCGTTTTCTTACTAAACCGAATTTTAGTATACTATATAGAATATATACAAATCTATAGATCATATACAGGGCTGCAAAAAAAATTTGGAATACCTTTCCAGATATGGGCGGTAATAGCTGAAATCTGGTTTTGGAATGTGTTATCCGTTTTCTAAAATGTTTACTTGGGTATCTTCATTACCTTATTAAAGGACGAAGTTTTGCTAAAGTATTCTGGAAGTATTGAATGCGTTTCATAATCTATGCTTGATGCAGGATTTTTTTTCTCGTTTTATATTCTCAACGAATCTGCCGCACAATTTGTCTCAGTTTCTGACACCAATATGAGCATTAGATATCAGTGTTTATCTTCCGATATATTGAAAGAAGTTCATGTTAAAAAATCACTTTATAATTCCACCAGACAGTACAGATAATTCCTTGTGAGAAAATATCAGATTTTGTTGCGCATATGCGTGGTTCAAAGAATTGATTTTGCGTTCTCTGTTTCATTACTGTGTCAAATATAATCCACTTTTTATCTCCAATTATAATTATTTTAAAAGAAATAAACGCTTCATGTTGTTTGAGAAACATAGTGGTTGATCCATATATAGTTTTCTTCAACAGATTGCGTGGTATCAAAATATCATATTTAAAAGCACGTGACAGTTTTACCATACATTTGTGTATTAAGTATTTTTGTCATCCTACTAAAGAAATCAATTTGTGTTTATTTCAACTTTTTATTCCTTTTTATTAGCTCACAGGCTATCAAAGCCTGAGAGCTTATGTGCCCGCCGGTTCTGTATGTACGTAACGCGATAACTCTTGATAGAACTAACCGTTTTACTTTAAATTTTGTTTATAGGTTCCTTGTGATAAGGCGCTTCCCTGATTAGTTTTGGAGGTTCATTGGTTAAGCATAAAGGGGGAAAATGGGGGGCTAACCCCCCGTAATTTAAATAGGTTTTTCATGCAGAATTATCCCATTTTCTTCAAATTTTGTATAAAGGTTCATTTTGATAATGCGCTTCTGTCAATAGTTTTGGGGGTTCATTGGTTAAGTATAAAGGGGGAAAGGGGGGATAACCCCCCCTAATTTAGATAACTGAGTTTTTATGCAGAATTATTCGATTTTCTTCAAATTTTGTATATAGGTTCATTGTGATAATGCGCTTCTCTGAAGAGTTTTGGGGGTTCATTGGTTAAGTATAAAGGGGGAAAGGGGGGGCTAATCCCCCCTTAATTTAGATAAATGGGTTTTTCATGCAGAATTATCCGATTTTCTTCAAATTTTGTATACAGGTTAATTGTGATAAAGCGTTTTCCTGATTGCTTTTGGGGATTCATTGTTTAAGTATAAAGGGGGTAACGGAGGGCTGCCCCCCTTAATTTAGATAAATGCAATTTTCATGCAGAATTATCCGATTTTCTTAAAATTTTGTATATAGGTTTATTGTGATAAGGC
This sequence comes from Maratus michaelseni, assembly GCA_963931845.1. Lineage (NCBI taxonomy): Eukaryota > Metazoa > Arthropoda > Arachnida > Araneae > Salticidae > Maratus > Maratus michaelseni. The sequence goes on from OZ007594.1 coordinate 85,481,115, forward strand.
GCTTTCCTGATTAGTTTAGGGCGTTCTTTGGTTAAGCATAAAGAGGGTAAAGGGGGGGTGGGTTATCCTCCCTCCTTAATTTAGATGAATGTGTTTTTCATGGAGAATTATCAGATTTTCTTCAAATTTTGTATATAGGCTCATTGTGGTAAGGAGCTTCCCTGGTTAGTCTTGGGGTTCATTGGTTAAGTATAAAGAAGGATGCGGGGGGGTAATCCCCCTTTATTTAGATAAATGGGTTTTTCATGCAGAATTATCCGATTTGCTTCGAATTTAGTATATATGTTCATTGTAATAAAGGGCTTCGCAGATTAGGTTTGGGGGTTCAATTGTTAACTATAAGGGGGTGGGGGAACGGGGGGATGATACCCCCTTAATATATTGTCGATTTCTTTATTTTTCGAGGGGCTTATTTCAAATTCTTTGAAATAAGTGTATAATATACAATTAATGTGAATAGCCTGTGAGCTCAATGCCCTCAGTTTAACTGGGCAGTTTTCTTTTTTATTATTTCTTTTATTCACTACAATATGTCATTCAAATCAATCCTGATGGTGTAGATTGCAATTCGTTATATTATGTGTTTCAAATCGCACCCAAATTGTTGGCTAATCTAAACATATCTTTATAGATCATACAAATGTTTCTAAAAATTTTAAGAGCAATATTTCCATTTTTCTAAAGAACTTTTGTGGTTGTCTAAAGTAGAGCTTTTCATCATCCACATGGTACCCTGCAAATATAAACTGCAGGACTGAATGGGCAATGTCTTCTCTTAAAGTTTTATTTATTTACTTAGTGCACAAATTTAATGCTAGTATGATCAATCGGCTGGTTCCAAACTGATATATCATAAGCTGCATCTGTTATGTCAGAAGGAAAACTATGGTATAACGGTATCTGGGGATCGTGATGAATATAAAAGGAAAAATTAATAAAGGGTGAATCACCAGCGACTCGCGCCGGAGTGATTCAGAAAACCTAAAAATTTTGACAAAACATATATTCAACACTTTCCCCAAACACCATTATAGGCATGTTCGTAAGTAGCAGCACATAATGCGATGCCATAAAAGTTAAGCTTAAAGTTACGTTAAATTCATAAAGTTAAATATTAAGTTATAATATAGTTATATAAATTAGGAAATAGAACTTATTCCATTACTTCAAACATAGCTGAAACACATAAATATAAATAATAGAAAAAGACAAACTCACCAAGATGAAGTTAAACTGTAATTTATTCACAAAATAGTGCACCAAAATAAATAAAACACTTAATAACTTCAAACGTAAAATCATTATCACCACATTGCTGATTGTGCTTCCTTTTAACAATATTATTGAATTATGAAAATACAAGATTGTAAAATTTATACCACATTCCTAGTTGTCAGCATCAAGAGAAATCTCTATTATTCATTATTACATTTTATTCTATTATATCTACTCTATACAAAGTAATTAATTCTCCATGTATGTGATAAAGTGAGTCATAAGAATCAATGATCCGATTCAGATTAGGGTATGGTATATTATTATGGAGATCGATGTAAGTTCATCTTATCAAATCAGGATATTTAAAGTTAAAAGTTATTGTTGAAGTAAGTTCATCTTAACAGAACGAGATATTCAATGTTAAAAGTTATTATAGAAATAAGTTCATCTTAGCAGATCGTGATATTCGAAGTTCAGAGTTGTTATTTATGTTTAAGAAGATATGGCTGTAGTACATCATTAGTGAACTAAAGAAACGCTCCATCAGCAAGGTGAAGAAAACCATACACTAAATACGAAATGCATCTCGAATACCGAAGGATGAAGAAATTAATCCAATAATCTTACTACTGACTGTATGTGAACATCTTGACAGGAGAATGAAAATTGATGAAGAAGAAATGCTGATTCATCACTAAAAAAACGGACATCTTGAGATGAAAGCCAAAATGTAATTCACAGAGGAAGTAGTATCAAACTTCTATCACTCTAGTAAGTCATTTTTTACAATGACATGTCCAGTATATTTTAGATTACATTATTATTAAATTATTTATTTTATTAAAAATTATAAGATATTATTTATAAAGAATTATCAGAACTCCGCACTCTATTGTTATTCATCATCCCTAACTCTCGCCAAAAATGGCTCAAGCCCGGAGAGCAAGATTTTCTGCCTTGCTACATCTTAAGATTATTTCAGAAGACTGATAGACTCTCTAGAATTTCCCTCTCAGGTAAAGGTTCCAGGCGGTTACGCAACAACCAATCAAAAAATCCGAACCGTCTGAAAGTCACTGAACAAACCCCAACAGACCATAGTCAAAGTTACAGTCAGACGTTTCCCTGACACTTCCAACCCTAGCAACAGCATTAAATAGCATATAGAACATTCGATCGCGACCTTGGAGCGCTGTCAAAACGACCTTGTTCAAAATCCGCGGTAAGAAAGGTTCTTGTTTACTTGAAACATCTAAATACCCATCAATGGCGTCTGATCACAAATCTCGACGAAATTCAAAACAGAAAAAACGAAAGTAATTAAAAATCTATAATTGCCAAACTAATGGATGAAAACAAATGAAATTTTAGCAATCTAAATAAAATTAAAATTTCTTTCCACCAGATATGTTTTTGAAAGTAAAATATTTAAATTAAGAAATTTTGAAAAATGATTATTGGACTTAGAAATTTTGAAATGAAATATGGAAAAGTTCGCGATTCTGAAAGAATTTTCCTGAATTAAAATAAATGAATTTGAACTTTCTGAAAAGAATAAAATTAACAATTAACCAATTTTAATCACTATTATTAAAAAGGAAATACACTATATTTTGGAATAATTTATTTTAGACTGTATATTATTTAAGAGTTAGAAAAAGTAAGTTATAAATATTTTGTTTTTAGATAATTTGAAATGAAGTTTAATTAATATTGCAAAGTGAATAAAATGTAAATTAAATTGAATGAATAAATATCCTAAAACATATGTACTGGAAAGATTCTGAAATTAATTTATATTCTCACCAAAAGTAAACAATTTAGAAAGAATGTTAGATTTAAAATGCAAAAATGATATTTAGCTTAATTAATTTAAATGAATTTAATGAGTTTAATTAAATTGATGAATAAATTAAGGTTAAATATTAAAATACTGAATAAATTAAGAGTCACATTTTTAAATCATAACATTTTACCTCCAGAAAATGGAAAAAAAAAAGAGTAAAAAAAAATTTTTTGCCAAAGGGTTGAAAATTTTTAAAAATTTTGAATAAGACACACTGAACCGAACCCGAGCAAAATGAAATAATCACATTACAAAACAATCACCTGAAAACACTAAAGTATGACATTTACCTTCTGAAAAATATAAGTAATATACAAACTTTCTAGAAAATATCTATTGCACATTTAAAAATTCATCTAACTTTTGCAGAATATACAAACAAATAATAAAATTATACCGTTAACAAAATACAACATATTGAATAGTGATAAAAATCCGAGAAGCATTATATACATAAACCAATTCAGAGAGACTGCAAGTGACTTGTAAGTATATATATATGTATGAAAAATTTACAGATGTTATCACAATTGAAGTTATGAAAATCAAACAGTTGTGAGTAATAAATATAAAATAGTTAGAAAATAAAAACAATTTAAGAATAAATTTTATATTGCAACACAAATACAAGGTATGTGTACGAAGAAGTTAGTGAGATATATGTGACTATGGAAAAAAAAATGAATATGACTCTCCAAGATTGCAATTAAAAGTAATAAAAATAAATTTTACATAAATAATTAATATTGTGAATCATTGTTGTTCAATGATTTTTAAATAAACTATAAAATTTCTTAAATGAATAAATAAACATTTTAGAGCTCCCAAATTTTGCACACACTCCAAATCACCAAAGATACTGTTCGGCCAATCAACAATATCCCTAATAACCCAAAATCCTATGCAAAATATATCAGTAAAGTTATGTAAAAAGGAATTTTATTAAAGAAAATCAGTTGTAGAAATGCAGATTTATAAAATTTTGAAATAGGTAAAATTAATTGAATTTCTAAAAAGTAAAAAATGATTTGCTGAGGATAATAAAAGCCGAAAAACATTGAGACTACCATATCTTAATGGTTCATACACTTCGCCTATTGCTCGTGTGGTAAAGGAACTTACCGATTCTCAGCATAGTATTTACCAACAATGGCGGAAAACAAGTCATGATTAAATTTGTATCTCTTGGATACATTAGCCATCCACTATTTATTAAAGTGTGCACACTGTAAAAGGAAGAAACTGTTTGTTATTCCCAAAATTAGAGTAGCCTGCGCACAGCTATTGGTCTCCAAATTTAGCTAAACTCACAAGAATCTTTAAAAAAAATACAATTCGCCTCAATTTGATAGATACTGTCGGATCATAATATTACTATGTATAACAGCCTGAGGGAAAGGAAAAAATTTTGAAAGCTCATGACATTTTATATTATTTTTCATTTATCAACCATTATTTTTGATATATTTCTTTATACATCAATTTTGATTGATTTTTCATTTATTTTTATTTACAATTTATCCTTCATCACATTTCTCCAGTCTCAAAAAAATTTTCTCATCATATTAATTTTCCTTAAGGAATTATGAGCTGTACTCATTTCTATATACATAATGATGAATTTTATTTACAAGTAAATTTAAACATTATTCCCCAGCGAAATCAAAATCTCTATGACACCTAAAAAAAATAAAATCTATTGTACAAATAGAGGATCTTAAAGTATGAAAAGATAAAGTTGAACTATAGCAAATGAATTTAGAAAAAAAAAAATCAAAATTTTCACTGAAGTTCTGTACCATCATCCGAAAACAAGTAGGTCCAATGAGGCGCATTCTCATGTTGTGCGGATCCTATGTTATCCGGAACAAATTATTGTTTCAATTTTACCAGACAGCACAAAACAAAAGCAAAAGTAGGAAATTAAATTTAATCTATATGATCGACAGAAACGCTTCAGGATTTCTCGCCACCTGAGATTTCAAACTAATGACAACTCTCAAGGGTTAACACAATTAGATTTTCACAATATAAATATTGACTTGTGCCTTTATAGTGGCAATAGATGCAAGAGCACTTTCCTAGTAATTTAAAACTATATATATCTTAAATATATGAAAAATAATAGGGAGGAATAATTTTAAATTGCTATAGTTAAAAAAAATCAATTCTAAGAAATAATGGTGTCATGAGGTAATCTTAACAAATTTGTTTAATAATTAAATTAGTAATTTTATATCCAAAATGTTACAAAAAATATATCAGAATTTCCAAGATCAATAATGTTCACTCTAAATCATAAGGATTTACCGTGAAGGATTTGTCAGAGGGGAAGAATCTAGGATCCTCCTTATAAATTCCCATACCAGGCTGAGTTTCCCTTCTGTGTGTATTCTCCTACTACAACTCTTTGTAAACAAATAAAATTTCCGAAAACATCTATATTCCATTTTTCAAATTAAATATAAATATTATTTTATTTTAAATATTTTTTAAAGAAAATCTTTTATTTCACAATATCACTTTTATGATTCAAAGAAGTATTTAGAGTTTAATAAATAATATTTATGAATTTTAAAGTCAAAGTAAAATTAAAACCACTTTTCGCTTCTGCAAATAAATTATTTTAAGCCATTTTTCCCCAAGATTTAATAATTAATTTTAAATAATATGACTTAAGTATTTGTCAGAAGATTCTACCTAACCTGATTTTCACTGAAATAGAACATTTATATATTTAACTTTATTATATTATTATTGAAAATTAAAAATATTCAGTTGAAATAATTGACAGAAAAAAATATTATTAGACTTTATATAGTTTTGTTTAAAATTCCTGTAGCAGAATATCTATTAAAGAATATAATCATATCAATCTTTTAATGGAGAGTCAACAAATTAAAAATTTTAAATATTGCACTTTTAAAATTATTGTAAATGAGTTGAGTCACATATGAAATAAGTAAAATTAATATCAAATATAAATCAGATAATCATAATAATCTATAAAAAGTTTATGTACACATTGAAAATAAAATTGCACAAGTTTATATTCCACACAATACAATTACTTCCAACATTCTAGATGCTATATCAAAAATTTCCTTAAAATTTAAAACTTTATATGAATAAAATAAATTTCATCAGTTTGATTTCTTTTAAATCAATTATAAAATGTTTAATAATTTATATTTATTATTTTAATATAAATAATTTAATATTGCCAGTATTAGAAATTACCAAATACATTTAAAAAAAAATGCATACCATATTATTTACCTGCAAACACATTAAAAATAGCAATAATCAGAGCCAATTTATTTTTACCAACATTGCCATCTACATCTTTCATATTATAAATTTAATTTGAAAATAATACTTTTTAAATTATTGTTAATATTTTTTATCACCATATCTACTCTTAAAGAAAAATTAAGTTGAAATTACCGTTTTCAAATTACTTTACTGAATAAATTTATTAAGTTTTAACTTATTTCAAAAGTAATAGTATTTTTATCTAAATTTAATCTTAACTGCAATTAATCAATTAATTTATTTTGAATATCTGTTATCATAGACAAAAATATTTTAACAACGGCAACCACTAGACAAATTCAAATAATGTTACTGTCTGCTCTTAATAAAATAAGTTTCAGAAATGGCACAATAATAATCATTAAAGTTTGAGAAGTAAAACATAATAAAAATGAGAATCACATATTATTGCATGAAAAAAAATAAACACCAAGTCACTGACTGGTTCACGGCGCCAATAAATAGGAACACAACCCAAATCGTGACTGGTACACGGCGCCAATAAATATAACGGTATCTGGGGATCGTGATGAATATAAAAGGAAAAATTAATAAAGGGTGAATCACCAGCGACTCGCGCCGGAGTGATTCAGAAAACCTAAAAATTTTGACAAAACATATATTCAACACTTTCCCCAAACACCATTATAGGCATGATCGTAAGTAGCAGCACATAATGCGATGCCATAAAAGTTAAGCTTAAAGTTACGTTAAATTCATAAAGTTAAATATTAAGTTATAATATAGTTATATAAATTAGGAAATAGAACTTATTCCATTACTTCAAACATAGCTGAAACACATAAATATAAATAATAGAAAAAGACAAACTCACCAAGATGAAGTTAAACTGTAATTTATTCACAAAATAGTGCACCAAAATAAATAAAACACTTAATAACTTCAAACGTAAAATCATTATCACCACATTGCTGATTGTGCTTCCTTTTAACAATATTATTGAATTATGAAAATACAAGATTGTAAAATTTATACCACATTCCTAGTTGTCAGCATCAAGAGAAATCTCTATTATTCATTATTACATTTTATTCTATTATATCTACTCTATACAAAGTAATTAATTCTCCATGTATGTGATAAAGTGAGTCATAAGAATCAATGATCCGATTCAGATTAGGGTATGGTATATTATTATGGAGATCGATGTAAGTTCATCTTATCAAATCAGGATATTTAAAGTTAAAAGTTATTGTTGAAGTAAGTTCATCTTAACAGAACGAGATATTCAATGTTAAAAGTTATTATAGAAATAAGTTCATCTTAGCAGATCGTGATATTCGAAGTTCAGAGTTGTTATTTATGTTTAAGAAGATATGGCTGTAGTACATCATTAGTGAACTAAAGAAACGCTCCATCAGCAAGGTGAAGAAAACCATACACTAAATACGAAATGCATCTCGAATACCGAAGGATGAAGAAATTAATCCAATAATCTTACTACTGACTGTATGTGAACATCTTGACAGGAGAATGAAAATTGATGAAGAAGAAATGCTGATTCATCACTAAAAAAACGGACATCTTGAGATGAAAGCCAAAATGTAATTCACAGAGGAAGTAGTATCAAACTTCTATCACTCTAGTAAGTCATTTTTTACAATGACATGTCCAGTATATTTTAGATTACATTATTATTAAATTATTTATTTTATTAAAAATTATAAGATATTATTTATAAAGAATTATCAGAACTCCGCACTCTATTGTTATTCATCATCCCTAACTCTCGCCAAAAATGGCTCAAGCCCGGAGAGCAAGATTTTCTGCCTTGCTACATCTTAAGATTATTTCAGAAGACTGATAGACTCTCTAGAATTTCCCTCTCAGGTAAAGGTTCCAGGCGGTTACGCAACAACCAATCAAAAAATCCGAACCGTCTGAAAGTCACTGAACAAACCCCAACAGACCATAGTCAAAGTTACAGTCAGACGTTTCCCTGACACTTCCAACCCTAGCAACAGCATTAAATAGCATATAGAACATTCGATCGCGACCTTGGAGCGCTGTCAAAACGACCTTGTTCAAAATCCGCGGTAAGAAAGGTTCTTGTTTACTTGAAACATCTAAATACCCATCAATGGCGTCTGATCACAAATCTCGACGAAATTCAAAACAGAAAAAACGAAAGTAATTAAAAATCTATAATTGCCAAACTAATGGATGAAAACAAATGAAATTTTAGCAATCTAAATAAAATTAAAATTTCTTTCCACCAGATATGTTTTTGAAAGTAAAATATTTAAATTAAGAAATTTTGAAAAATGATTATTGGACTTAGAAATTTTGAAATGAAATATGGAAAAGTTCGCGATTCTGAAAGAATTTTCCTGAATTAAAATAAATGAATTTGAACTTTCTGAAAAGAATAAAATTAACAATTAACCAATTTTAATCACTATTATTAAAAAGGAAATACACTATATTTTGGAATAATTTATTTTAGACTGTATATTATTTAAGAGTTAGAAAAAGTAAGTTATAAATATTTTGTTTTTAGATAATTTGAAATGAAGTTTAATTAATATTGCAAAGTGAATAAAATGTAAATTAAATTGAATGAATAAATATCCTAAAACATATGTAATGGAAAGATTCTGAAATTAATTTATATTCTCACCAAAAGTAAACAATTTAGAAAGAATGTTAGATTTAAAATGCAAAAATGATATTTAGCTTAATTAATTTAAATGAATTTAATGAGTTTAATTAAATTGATGAATAAATTAAGTTTAAATATTAAAATACTGAATAAATTAAGAGTCAAATTTTTAAATCATAACATATGGTAATCACTTCGTATGAAGTAGCTTAATTCTTATTTTAATATTACATCATACTCTTGTAAGGGGATAATTATTCATTTAATTTAGACAAAATGTATTAGAAATCAAAGCTTAATGAGCTCGTAATACAGAATTAAGTGAAAGTTTACCATGATTATTGATTCCTTAAATAGTGTAAGAAAGAATGGTGTTGTTCTGGGTGTGTATTGCATGTAAATATTTGGATTACCTCAAAAAAAAAAAAAAAATCCTTTACGGGTGTTTAAAATTTAGATTTTTATCATCCACGTAGGGCTCTGTAAGTATAAACTACAAGATAAAAGTCTTCTCTTAAAGGTGACTTTATTTACTTAGTGCACCTATTTATTTCTATTTAGATCAAACACCTAGCTCCAACCTGATATATTTGGCATACGCTGAGAGCTGTTATGTCGGAATGAAAGCTATATGGTAATCACTTCGTATGAAGTAGCCTCCTTCTTCTTTTAATTTTGCATGATACTCATGTCAGGTGAGAGTGATTAATTTATTTTAGACAAAATGTAGTGGAATATAAAGGTTAATGAGATGGTAATCGGGAACAAAACGAAAAGTTTCCTTGAATAGTACAACGAAAAATTGTGTTGTGGTAGGTGTGTATTGCATGTGAATATTTGCATTACTTCTATTTTTTGAAAGACATTTGCGGCTGTCTAAAATGCTGTTTTTCATCATCCACATGGAACCCTGTAAATATAATCTGTCAATACCTATCTAGATAAATTCAACAACGCCAAACAATTTCGTAGATTTACTACTTTGTGATTCCGTTCAAAAAGGATTATTTTCAAACGATAAAAACACCCACACGCAACTACGCTTATAATCCGTCAAAACCGCCCAAAACTTTCTAGATAACCCAACAGCTTTGTTTAAATTAAGAATTTTTATATTTTAATTAGAGAACTCCAGTGTGCATTGTTGGTTAAAGTTTATTTTTAAACTGCCCATTTGCAAAATAATAAATTATTCTTTTATACAATTTTCTGTTGTATAGTTGTCATACAAAGATTTTTATTGCTGTGATACAAATTTGTTTATAATTATGATACAAAGTAAGTTTTTCTATGAATTCAAATTAGAAGCCTAAATATTTATATAATAAAATTTGATGCATATAATTAGTAAAATATCCCTTGCTGACAATTATGCTATTAAGCGTTAAAAATAATTAATAAAATAAAATGAAATAAAATGAAAACATTGCTCCGTGGTAAATGTCGAATGATGCAACATATTGTCATCTTTCGAATACAATTGGAAATTAAAAACTGATTTTGTGAAATTTGTAATTTTGGGACCGTTTGTGATGTTAAATTGAAGGTTTGTTAATATCCATTTACAATGGAAATGCTTTAAGATGCTGAGACTGGTGTAAATAAATCGAAGTTTTACTTTTTTTTCTAATATATTCAGAAATATAGATGTTGTGGGGCAGCAGAAATTGAATTATATAATTATTTTAACATGAATTCATAGATGATCACTTCGTATAAAAAAGTCTTTTTTTTTTCTATTATACTCTTGTCTGAGGCGAATTATTCATTTAACTTAGACAAAAATAAATCATTACGTGCATTACTAAAGCATGAAACCACTATCCACAATATTCATAGGTGAAATAGTTTTCAAACTGCTGAATTTTTGTATTGTGTTCTGTTCATAATGAAGATTATAAATGTGGATTTCTTTTTCTTTTTTACTTAAAAGAGACGAAAACTTCACAAAAGCTTGATACTTATCGAGAGATTTACAAATTATAGTACTTATATGAATTACCGCAATAAAATGTTCATCTTTGATGAACATTTTATCCCTGATGATGGATATGTGTATAGCTGGAAATGCTTGGAATAATTCACATTGAATAATATTAATTTAGTTTAACATCTTTTTTATAACCTTGTCATATTTTTAAGTGATAAAACACATTAAGTGTAATTTTCATTTTCATTTTCATTTTCCCTCCTTTAAAGGAACATAACGTTACTCTAATTGTGCAGTAGTGTCGAAGTGTATAAGTAAATTCTTGTCGTCTTTTTCCTTAGCATATAATATTGTAAAAGCTTTAAACTGCTATTAACCTTTTGGTTACGGGGTTGGGACACAGTGCGCCCCATCGACTTTTTTTTTCTATTATACTCTTGTCTAAGGCGAATTATTCATTTAACTTAGACAAAAATAAATCATTACGTGCATTACTAAAGCATGAAACCACTATCCACAATATTCATAGGTGAAATAGTTTTCAAACTGCTGAATTTTTGTATTGTGTTCTGTTCATAATGAAGATTATAAATGTGGATTTTTTTTCTTTTTTACTTAAAAGAGACGAAAACTTCACAAAAGCTTGATACTTATCGAGAGATTTACAAATTATAGTACTTATATGAATTACCGCAATAAAATGTTCATCTTTGATGAACATTTTATCCCTGATGATGGATATGTGTATAGCTGGAAATGCTTGGAATAATTGACATTGAATAATATTAATTTAGTTTAACATCTTTTTTATAACCTTGTCACATTTTTAAGTGATAAAACACATTAAGTGTAATTTTCATTTTCATTTTCATTTTCCCTCCTTTAAAGGAACATAACGTTACTCTAATTGTGCAGTAGTGTCGAAGTGTATAAGTAAATTCTCGTCGTCTTTTTCCTTAGCATATAATATTGTAAAGGCTTTAAACTGCTATTAACCTTTTGGTTACGGGGTTGGGACACAGTGTGCCCCATCGACTTTTTTTTTTTTAATATTCGCACCATTTTTAGAAAAAAAAAAATCTCCGCCATGCATTTATATTTTCAGGAGATGTCTACCACAAAGGACATTTTTTGTAAATTGTGATACGATTTAATATAAAATTACTCTCCAGTTCTGGCCCATAATTAAAAGGTTAAGAAAAGGCATTTAAATGATAAATAAAATTGTTTTCTTCAAACCATTCTTTTCGAAATATGTAAAACTTCACTTTTTCTTATAATCAATCATGTAGAAAAACAAATGAAAAAAAGTTTTTAACTTAAAATACCTTTACTGAAATTTAATTATTTTAAACAGCATTTAAGTCTTTTAAACGACATTTAAATATAAATCGAATGTTAAACAAATCAGTAATGTTATTTTAAAATCAGTAATCTTAAGTTATTGCACCATTTATATTGAACAAGAGTAAAATTAAATGATTTGTAATATAAAATTTTAACTGAATATACTTTTAATCAAGCGGATCTTTGCTTTTTACAATTTATTTCTATTTTTCTCTCTCCTTCTCTCCCTCTCTCTTTCTCTTTATAATCAAAGAGGCTGAAAATTGACTGGCTTACTTAAATACACTTACCGTGTATGAGAGAAAAAAAAAGAAACTATACAAAGAACACGAGAGATCCAGAATCTACACACTGGCGTGTCTGATTTTCCTCGCGTCAAGCAGAGCGATTCAAAAACAATTCCTCTGCTTCGTTAAGTGCGCCAAAAATGTCTGTTGTCCTTGCCAAGTCTTCTCGGTCTTTTAAATGGCACAAAATGGAAGAGTTGACAGTAGCATGTGTTCCTCTCTAGCATATCTGGGCTTTGCTTGAAACAAAATACCATAGCTTCCTTCTCGTTGGTCCCAAATTAATAAAAATTAACATCGTGACAAGTGATTCACAGACGCTAGTGCGCCAATTTGTTGCTATTTAGATCAAACAGCTTGCCCCAACCTGATATATTTGGCACACGTTGCAGCTGTTATGAAGGAATGAAAGCTATAATCACTTCGTACGAAGTAGTCTCTCTCTGTTTTTATTTTAAATTTTCCATCATACTCTTGTCAGAGGAGAATTATTCATTTAACTTAGACAAAATGTCGTGGAATATAAAGGTTACTGAACTCATAGTTGTAGGGATTAAAATGAAACTTACTTGAATTATTAATTTTTTGAGTGAATGGAAGAATTAAATTGTTGTGGTATTTGATATAGATATTGTCATTAAGTATGTTTTATTACTTACCCATTATACGTAGTATAGGGCAAGTCTTGTAATAGTTTTGAAAATCGAAATTTTTTTTGTTGACGGATTTACACATTTTAGACACTGGAGACTCCGAAAAACATATTTTTACAAAAAAAAAAAAAAAAAAAAAAAAAAAAGAAAAAAAAATGCCGTCCGTCTGTCTGTGTGTCTGTGTGTGCGTCTGTAAACGCTCTATCTCCCGAACAAATTGAGATAGAGACTTGAAATTTGGTATGTACTTAGTATGTAATACTATGGAAAAAAGCTTACTGAATTTCAGTAAACTCGATTATCCGGAACTATTTTTTTCGGACTCACGAAATATCCGTTCTGATAAAAGGTATATATAAATTTACGAAATTGTTTATTTTAAGGAGTGAATATAAAAGACAATAAAATAAATAAATTTTGCATAAAGAATGAAGGCGATCGGATAATGAGTTGACGAGATATTTGTAATCCTATTTTCCACACTCTTCGATTTTTCATGACCCTGTATTTCATTCAAATTTCAATTCAAAGATACATTTTTATTGGAAATGAGACGGTTAATCCGACGCAGTAAACCGTTAGTTAATATGATTATCAATTTTGGAGTTATAAGGATGTTTCTTTTGCGCAATTCAGTAATAGAGCACTTAGAGTTTATGATGCCATCAAGGCACAATTTTATTCGAATTGCAATGCATTTTATAAAAAGTTTACGCATTTTTTATTTTCATATTTTATACTTTGCATATCCATGATGGTAAGTATTACGGTGGCCCCCAACGACTATTTTTTTCCCGCTTATGAATAAAATAATTCAAAAACATCGATAGAAAACTGATAAAGTACAACAAAGAAATGTGATTAAGTTATGAAAAATCTTTTAGATTTCAGACGCAATAATTGCCGGTTAGAGTTAATAATTTGCAGAAACAATAATAGTTCGTTTGAAAGTTTCAATTTGGCTATGTATTTTTTAAATTTTCCATCAAATTCTTGTCAGATGAGAATTATTCATTTAACGTCAGAATGTAGTGGAAAACAAAGTTTAATAAACTGGTAAAAGGGAATGAAGTGATATTTAACCTGAATTACTGATTTGTTGAACAGTGGAAGGAGGAATTCTGTTGTTCTGGCTGTGTATTTGATGTAGATATTGTTGAAACTTGCTGGGTAATATTTTTTATATTTTTACTTATTTATTCTGTTTTATCTATCAAAGTAAAATACTAAACATTCAGACAATAATTTGATAAAATAAGATAAGGAAAGTCTGATTTCAAATTTTTATTTAAAATATTTGCAGTATGAAGGTTTATTTACTTGCTTAATGCATCAATTTATTCAGGGCGGCACCAATTTTTTCAAGGAATATAAGTATTTTCTTATGAAGAAATTCGTCTTATTTAATCGCACGATTAAATAAGGCAAATTTTTCTATAAGAAAATGCTGGGTTTTCTCTGAAAAATTCCCTGACTGGTGGTCACCCTGTTATTTCTATTGAGATCAAAACCAAGAACAAATCGCTCATTCTGATTCATTTAGCATTCATTTATCTGTGATGACGAAGTGGAAGCTATGGTAATCTCTTCGTATGAACATAGCCTCTTTCTTCTTTTAATTTTCCATCATTTTCGACCGGTGGTCACCTTGTTATTTCTATTTAGATCAAAACCAAGAACAAATCCCTCCAATCTGATTCATATAGCAAATGCTGCAGCTGTGATGACGAAGTGAAACTATGGTAAACTCTTCATATGTAGCCTCTTTCTTCTTTTAATTTTCAATCATACTCTTGTCACGGGAGAATTTTTCATTTAATTTAGACAAAATGTCGTGAAAAGACAAAATTAATGAACAAGCAAGAGAGAGTGAAAAGAAAATTATCTGGATTATTGATTCCTTGAATAGTGCAAAGAACAATGGTGTTGTTCTGGATGCGTATTTCATGTGACCATTGCTGATAATTGCGCATGAGTTATTATTAAATTTTTACTTATTAGGTGCGTTCGTAATTATATAAATACGTAGCACCTATTGTCGTCGTCTGGTCCGTCCGTCCGTCCGCATATAACAACGCAAAAACTACCCAGCCGAATGGTTTGAAATTTCAGATATATTATCTTTGCAAAATTTTGTCGAGACATTTCAAATTTTATAAAAATCGAATCAAAACTTTAGAAAATATTAATTAAAACATTTATTAAGAAATTTGAATTTTTTTTTAAATCGGTGCTTTCTTGTTATAGGAGCTTCTGAGGTTTAATCGTCAAGCGACCGAGACACTTATTTTATGACAGAAATGAATCTGCAGACGATATAATTCATTTCACAGAATTAAAAATCATCAAGATCTGAATACTTATATAACTAGCTATAGTACGAACGCACCTCATTTGTCACGTTTGACGTACAATTTACAACTTGTTTATTCTTTTGCGTCTATCAAAGAAATACACTCCGCAAATTAAGACAGTAATTTGATAAAATAATATAAAAAATATGAGTAAAAATATAGGAATATTGCAAACTGTCATGGAAACATTTACAGGTTGATTGACAGCAATGTCTTCAGTTAAAGTTTTATTTAACTACTTATTAGTGGGACAATTTGTTGATGTTTAAATCAAATAGTTCGCTCTAAAACGGCATAATATTTGGCACACGCTCAGGGTTCGTACGCTTGTTTAAATCCAGAAAAGTATTACAAATCCTGCAATTAAACGAGGCGTCTACAATTTCTGCTATTGAAATATTAAATAGAAATTTTTTATTAAAGAATTGTGGTAAAAGCGTACGAACCCTGACGCTGTAGCCGTTATGACGGAATAAAAGGTACGGTAATCATTTCGCATGAAGTTACCTTTTTTATTTTTACATTCTATCACTCTCTTGCAAAAGAGAATTATTCATTTAAGTTTTACAAAATTCATATAGCAAAGGTTAATGAACTGGTAGTAGAGAATTAACCCTTCTTTGCATGAGTGTTTCTTTTACAATTGTGTTTTTTATACATATATTAAAGATTAGACACCAGAAATTTTAAGATAGATTTTTAACTTTGTTCAGCAACATAGTTCAGGAGAAATTTGCTGGATTAATATTTCTATATAAATGTAGTAGTGGTCTATATAACATAGTGGTGGCGTAGAAGTTGATTTATTTATTAAAAGTTAAATAAAAAGTGATGGAAATTTCCATCACTATGCAATTAAGGGTTAGTTGAAAATTACCTACATTATTCATTCGTTGAATGGCGAAATAAAGAATGGTATTAGGTTGAATATTTCATTTGGATATTGTTCATAACTGTTACGATATATTAAGCGTTTTTAAATATTTATTCTGTTTCATCTATCAGTGAAAAACATACCAATAATTAAGGTAGTAATTTGGTGTAATAAAAATAAAATCTGTTTAAAGTTTTACAATTTTTTTTATAAACTTTCAGCGAAATTATTTGCAGGATGAAAGCGATAATGTCTTCATTTAAAGGTATATTTAATGATTTAGTGTGTCAATTTGTTGTTTTTAATATTTAGACCCAACAGTGTGCTCTAACCAGATACAGAAGGTTTCTCAACAAGATTAAAACGCGCTTTTATATTTTTTACCTATTGGAGATATGTATGTAGGCAATGAAAATTGCCAAAGTGTTCAAAATAAGGTAGGCATAAAGGTTATATTGATGTAATAGTCCTTCTACTAATTTTTAGAGTTACACTTTTTACAATTTAAATAGTCCCTGGGTCCTATAAGTTATATTTGGAAAAAAGAAATCTGCATCCTCTGGCAAATACAACAATACAAATTCTCCTTTCTTCTACGACCGAAACGCACCGAGTTGTGTTGTGATACTTTAAAATTTGTGATATTTCGTATCTTTTCAGCTTTGTAAAATCGTATGTCTGTTTTTAGTACCAGACGCTGAAATTTCAAAAACTTTAAAATATAATAACTCGATGAATTTTGGTCGTAGAAGGTTTCTGAACAAGATTAACCCGTTGCACTCGAGAGGTAAATCGAGGCCCCAAATCCTTTAACCCTTTGAGGGGCGGTGGTACATATTATATTCCACCTAATTTTAATCCGATTCGAACCACAAACTTTTAATTACATTTTACTGTTTTAACTTTGACGGGAAAAGTTGAAAAATTGTTTTTCCTTATTTTAAACTAAATTCTTACGTAAATACCTGTGTCAATTCGACGTTACAGGGACAAAA
The DNA here is from genome assembly GCA_963931845.1 of Maratus michaelseni. Taxonomy (NCBI): domain Eukaryota; kingdom Metazoa; phylum Arthropoda; class Arachnida; order Araneae; family Salticidae; genus Maratus; species Maratus michaelseni. The sequence continues at coordinate 85,498,557 of OZ007594.1, forward strand.
TTGCTTGCCCCTGACAGGGTTAAACTGATTTACTTCGCCTATTTTAATGGAGGCAATATCTAGGATTAATAATGGAGAAATAAACTGTAAGTGATTAGTGATGTCCAGAGCATTTAGAGCCCCAATTTACGACGGACACCTGGTAACACTAGTGGTGAGTGAGAGTCACCTCTCGAGTGCAAAGTGTTAATACGCGCATTAACTTTTTATCTATTGGAGATATGTAAGCACTGTAAATTGCAAAAGTGTTCAAAACATTTTTTTTTAAGTGTTACACTTTTCTAGTGTTTATACAATTCCTGGGACCTATAAATTATATTTAGAAAAATTTTACCTATCCTCTGGCAAATCAACAATACAAATTATCCTTCCTTCTACCACGGAAACCCACCGAATTGTGTTGTGATACTTTAAAGTTTGTGAAATGTCGTAGGGTTTCAGCATTGTAAAAACGTCTGTCTATGTTTAGTTCGAGACTCCGAAATTTTAAAAACTTTAAAGTATCATAACTAGGTGAATTTTGGTCGTAGGTTTCTCAACAAGATTAATATGTGCTTTAATTTTTTTATCTATTGGAGATATGTAAGCACTGTAAATTGAAAAAGTGTTCAAAACATTTTTTTAAAAAGTGTTACACTTTTTTAGTTTTTATACGATCCCTGCGACCTATAAATTATATTTAGAAAAATTTTCTCCATCCTCTGACAAATCAACAATACAAATTATCCTTCCTTCTACACGGAAACCCACCTAATTGTGTTGTGATACTTTAAAATTTGTGAAATGTCGAAGGGTTCCAGCATTGTAAAATCGTCTGTCTATTTTTAGTGCCAGACTCCGAAATTTTAAAAAACTTCAAAATATCATAACTCGGTGAATTGTGGTCATAGAAATATGCGATATTTACTGTTGTATCTGTCAAAGCATGCGGAACATATTTCTAAATATAGCTTATAGGATCCGGAGACCGTATAAAAATATAAAAAAAAATTACTTTTTGAAAATTAATGGCTGGATTATTTCATCAATATAACCTTTATTTCTACCTTATTTTCTACATTTTTGCAATTTACATTGCCTGCGTAGCTCCAACAGATAAAAAAAAAATGCGCGATAGGGTGTCCCATCTTTCTGAGACACCCTGTATTCAGCTCTCTTATGACGGAATGAAAGCTATGATAATCACTTCGTCTGAAGTTAATGTCGTATGCAGATTTATTTTTTCCTCAGCATGTCATTGTGCTGTTATTTAGATCAAACAGCTCGCTCAAACCTGATACATTTGGCACACGCTGCGGCTTTTATGACGGAATGAAAGCTCTAGTTAGTAATCACTGCGTATGAAGTAGCCTATTTTTTCATTCAGTTTTCAATCACACTCGTCTCAGAAGATAATTATTTATTTATCTTAGACAGAATGGTAGTAAAAAGTAAAGGTTAATGAAGTAGTCATAAAGAATGAAACGAAAATTAGCTGGATTATTGATTTGTTAAGGAGTTAATGGAATAATGACATTGTTCTGGTATTTAATATGGATAATATCGCCGGGATTTTTTTTGTTGTTGTTTGTTCTTATCAAAGAAACACTTGATAAATTAAGATATATTAAAAAAAAAAGAGTATGCTAAGGCATGAAAAATCTTTTGGATTTTAGTCAAAATATTTGGAAGATAAAAGCAGTAAACATCAAATCAATAATAATTTTATTCAATGGTTGGAGTATCATAGATGAGATTTTTTCCAACAGAGAGAAAATAGCCGGGACCAGAACTCGAACCTGGGTACTTGGTTTGCCGTACCAACGCTCTACCTACCGAGCTATCCCGACGATATCCTGGCTGGCATATTTAACTTTTATCTGTTGGACAAAGCTGCGAACAGCAGTACTAATTTCATTCATCCAGGCTATAACTACAGCATTTTACATGATGAATCCTGGATGAATCCCTTTCGAGTCCTGGTCCCGGCATATTTTCTCTCTGTTGGAAAAAATCTCAACTATGATACGCCAACCATTGAATATAATTTACCTAGTTAAATATGCTTTCCTCTATTCTTTATGACAATAATAATTTGTTTGAAAGTTTTTTTTTTATTTTTCGGTTTATTTATACGTATTCTTTGCAACGTAGAATAATTCATGTAACGTAAGCAAAATCTAGTTTAAAGCAACGTAAATGAAGTAGTACTACAGAACGAAATGGAAATTGCGTCGCTGTACTTCAGTCATGGGGAATTTTTCATGTAACACAAATAGAGTGCAGTAAAAAGCAACGGGTTAAAAATCTGGTGATAGGTAATAAATGCAAATCATCGGAATTATTGATTTGTTGAAAAGGAAGAACGAATAGCTATGTTCTCTATGAAATAGATATCTTTATTCAATATCCAGTAAAAACTTGAAGAAACACGATAATAGTTTATGGATGAACTGCTGTTTATACTCAGATTAGACTTTTCATGTTTTTAGAAGTAAAAGAAGGATTTTTATTTCATAATGATTGTTTAGCGATGTTCTGATTGGTACATTTCATGCGTCTTTTACCGATGTTTACTAGAAGGTGGAATTTGACATTTTTATTATCTGTGAAAATATTTAAAAAAATAAGATAACAATCTGGTAAAAGAAGATAAGAATCTCATTAAAAATAGAAGGATCTGACGAAGCTCTGTAATTATGGAACAAAAACTGTGATAATTACTTAACCCGAGAATACTCGCAGAGGATGTGGCATGTCCTGGGTGAATGCGGTTTTTATAATTGTCGCGACATTTTAACCCTTTCAGCGGCAAGCACTTGTGCTCCTATAACGTTGAATTCTCACCGCAATTTAGGAAAGAATTTAGTTCAAAATAAGGAAAAGCAATATTACCCCTTATTCCCGTCAAAGTTAAAAAAGTAAAATTTAATTAAAAGTTTCTGGTTTGAATCGGATTAAAATTAGGTTGTATATAATACAGGGTTTTTTTTTTTTTTTTTAAACTGACGCTATTCAGAGCCGCCGGTAGCTCGTTCTAATAACTGGATTGACACAAAATTTTTTGAATGGACTAAGAAAACCATGGGAAAAAAGATTCCAAAAAAAAAATAGTTCCAATCACCACCGATAGGGGGAAATGTGGCGCTGTGGTAATTTATGCAACTGAGAATTAGCATAAAATACGGTCAATAAATGAAAATGCAAATTTTTACTTACGCAAGCGACAGTAGGGCCGATAGTTTAAGTTATAAATGCATGCGAAAAACACCGAGAAACAATTTCAGCTCAGGTTGGAAATGAATCTCACGTTACCGCAGCGCGCGTTACTTGTGAAGTTCTATTATTGTAACCAGTGCAATGCACCAGCCGCTCTTCGTTTACTTAGAACACGCCATAAACTGCGCAAAGGACCTTTATCCGTTAATGTATTGAAAGCAATGATTCTGAAATTCGAAGAAACAGGCTCGCTAGCAGTTCGGTCAGGCAGAGGACGTAAACCGGTGGCAGAAAAAGTGATAATGGATGTTTCAACCACGATCAACGAAAGGGAAACTGTAAATGATGAATAAAACATGGCATTTTATCCAAATTATTAATTTTGTCTGTTTCTGATGTTTTTTTTTTTCAATGTACACTCCCACATTTCCCCCTATCGGCGGTGATTGGAACTATTTTTTTTCCCGGTGGTTTTATTAGTCCATTCACAAAATTTTGTGTCAATCCAGTTATTAAAACGAGCTACAGGCGGCTCTGAATAGCGTCAGTTTAAAAAAAAACACCCTGTATATACCACCGCCCCTCAAACTGTTTAAACCAAAGTTTGGCCTATTTTATCAGTCACTATCGTCCGCGATTAAATTGAAAGACGATTTTTATTTCGAAGAATTGGTGGCAAAATAAAAACCATATACACCCTGGGTGGGTACGAGTGTTCCCAAGATAATTTCAAGAAGATTCTTCTTTCTCTTTCTTTTTCTTTCCTACTTTTTTCTTTCTTTTTCTTCTTCTTTTTCTTCTTTTTTTTTTTTTTTTTTTTTTTTTTTTGTTGTTTAGCAGACGAAATAATTTCTTTGATTGGGGTTGAAAGTAGTGAATATACAGAATTGATAGTTTGATGGATAAAATGGGAAGACATTAAATCTTAATTATTGATATGCTGAACAGCAGAAGGAAAAAAATGGTCGTTGTGTCATTTTATCTGGTTATGGACATCAATCCTTTGATTACGAACCGGGACTAGTGACTACTTTTATTTTCAATCGTGCCACCATAAAAAAAAATTCTTTGTGGTAGATTTTTCTTGAAAATATCCTTTTGTGAGTGTCTGAAAGAGATTTTTGGTCTAAAAAAGTTGTACGAATAGAATAGAATTAAACAAATAGTCCTTGGACTTATGGGTTTCGTCTAATAGTCATCCATGTCTTATTATTTTGCTTATCAGTGAGAATCATTTGGAAAAAAAAAGTTTCTAGATAATATATAAAATAAGATAAGAATCTTATTAAAGAATGAAAGATCATATGAAATAGATCCAAAATGATTACACGATAATCTGTGCTCTATTTAGCCTCTGCATAGGAACATTATCTTGACAGTCAAAATTCTTAACTGCCAGGCCGTAACATTACATTATATTTAGGCACAGTGTTGTGGAAAAAAGGTTAATGAATTGATAATAGTGTTTAAAAGGGAGATTACCTAAATTATTAATTGATCGAGAGTAAAAGAAAGCTGTTTTGAATACACCAATTTATGTACAGAACAACAGCGTATGTATAAATATATATATGTAGCACACATAGTCAGCCCACTCATTTAAATTTATTAAAAATTAATTTTTAATTTATTAATAATTTAATTAATTAATAATTTTAGATTTCTATTGAAAATATCCTAATGTGAGTGTGTGAAAGAGATTATTTTTTCTAAAAAAGTGGTACGCATAGAATAGAATAGAATAAAGACTTATTGGTTCCGTCCCACAGTCAAAGAATTAACTGCTACCTGATATCATTATCTTTGTCTTATTATTTTGCTTATCAGTGAGAATCATTTGAAAAAAAAATGTTTCTAGATAATACAGGGCGGTTAAAATTAAACTGACGGTACTCAAAGGCTCATAGCTTCGGTTCTACTGATCGGATCCGAATGAAACTTCAAATATATGTTATGTAGATCATGCGGCCAAGGTTTTCGTAAAAAAAAAAAAAAAAAAAAAGTTTGAAATTTTGCTACCAGATGGCGCTGTATTGCTGAAACCATATGCAAATGATTAGCTAATGTAATTTCGCTATAAAATCGATACGTATGGTTCAAAGAAATCATTCGTCCGCAGTGAACATGCCGATGAACAAGAATGGACGCGCATTCATCGAAAACTTTTTTTATCAGAATGAGAGCAATGCTTCGGCTCTGAATGTAATATCCTCCACAATCGTCGACTCAGATGCTCTCGTACGCTTCCGGTGCATCATCCAGGGGACCGGTTTCTTCAGACTTACGAATCGTGCCTCTAACTTCATTTACGGACATCTTTCATCCGCCAAAAAGCACGGAGTGCTGCCGAAACATTGCTCTAATTCTGTTAAAAAAGTTTTCGATCAATGTGCGTTCCTTCTTGTTCATCGGCATGTTCACTGAGGACGTATGATTTCTTTGAACCATACGTATCGCTTTTAAAGCGAAATTACATTAACTACTCATTTGCATATGGTTTTAGCCATATAGCGCCATCTGGTAGCAAAATTTCAAACTATTTTTTGTCTACGAAAACCTTGGCCGCATGATCTACATAACACATATTTGAAGTTTCATTCGGATCCGATCAATAGAACCGGCGTTATGAGCCTCTGAGTACCGTTAGTTTATTTTTAACCACCCTGTATATAAATAACGAATGAAAGGTGATATGAAATAGATCCAAAAGGATTATACGATAATATGTCCTCAATTTATCCTCTGCATAGGAACATTATCTTGACTGTCTAAAATTTTTAACTGACATTCCATATCATTATACTATTTAGACACAGTGTTGTGGAAAAACGGTTAATGAATTGATAATAGTGTTTACAAGGAAGATTACCTAAATTATTAATTGATGGAGAGTAAAAGCTGTTTTGAATACACCAATTTATGTACAGAACAACAACGTATGTATAAATATATATATGTAACACACATAGTCAGCCCAATCATTTAAAGTTATTAAAAATTAATTTTTCCAAATTTTATAAATTTACGGTTCTTTTACTTTAAAACTTAGCTTGTTATAATCATAAGACTGTAATGAATTTATTCCATAATTCATTTTTAAAGAAAATACGTGAATGGATAGCGACTCTATTGATATACTAACAAGCTGAACTCAGTTAACTCAGCTGAACTCAGCTAACATCAGCTGAAAATTATATGAGGCTGGTAGCTTAAATAAAGAAAAAAACAGTTATTTAATATTGGACTTGGGCTAATTTTTACTTTGATTCTTGATAATCTTAAACATCCAGGATTCATCTTTGAAATATATCACATTTTTCTTACACAATCAGTTCCTGATTACCGCTGCGCCGGGGCGAACTTCCACCGACGAAAGTAAAAATGAATAGAATTTATTTCCTTAGTTATGACGGACTTTTGTAATATCCCCAATGAGATTATTTCTGAATTGCCGGACTACGAAGCCTCCGACCCCAGCTATAGGAAAATACCGCGTTATTCAACATTGATTGGTGATAATACTCGATTTTCTTTCTGTTGTTTCTTTTATATATATATATATATATATATATATATATATATATATATATATATATAATTTTTTGTTCAAGGAAAATTTATTTTAAAGTTCTTACATATATAGATATTTGCTATAAAACGTATAATTAAATATATAAAATTATTATACGTTAATTTTCACACTTATAACCATACTGTTACTACTAACAATAAAAAAATGTATGGCTATCGTTGAAAAGCGCCCTACTGGCATTTTTCTGCTTGAGCTCGACTGTTTTCAACAATTGAGCATTTTGTCATTTTACTTTTTTCGCTCTTTTTTAATTGTAACTTCTGTAGTTTTTTTTTTAAATTATTTATTTAAATATATTTTCTTTTTTAACACTAGAACTACCAAGGCGTACTACTATGACCCAAGACGTGATTTTTCACTCGAAACATTGTTGTTTTTCAGAATAAAAATTTCAAATTGCTTGACTTTTCTAAATGTACGGTAAAATGCCTTAACACAAATTTAGTTGAAATCCAACGAAAACTTTTTATCTACAGGTATCTAGAATTACCGTGCGTAAAACGTAACTAAAAGATCATGGAGCTATATATATTAGATTTTCATTCAGTTTTAAGTTCCTTGACTACGTACGGAGCAATTTTTCCAAAATAGCTAATTAAATATTTTTTTAACATATTTTTATAAAGATTATGACTAGAAACTGTGAAAAAAAAAGCAAATAATATTTCATACATTGATGAAATTTTGGTAAATGGGGAATTTTGTGGTACAATTTTGTGAAATTTGGCCCAATACGCAAAACGCTCTACAGACAATTCTATTTAGTGTATTTTAATTTTCTTTTTACACGTCATACTTATGGCTTTTATTAGACAATGAACTAAAATCTAAGAGATATTTAAATGTTTCAAAACTTATAGTATATAGCACCTTTTTACATGCTGATTTTCATAAAAGTCATCAATGTCATTCCACGAAATCATCCATAAAACAAAAAATGTTTTTTCTAAAATTAAACCTTTAAATCATTGCCTTCACAATAGTGTAAATAACATTCACTTTAAATTTCGTAGTGATAGTACGATAAATTTTTGAGAAATCGTGTTTTGCGTAAGGAATTTTCCCCAAAAATTACATATTCTAAAAAATGCATTTAAAGTTTAGATTTATGTTTTACGACAAGAATTTACACAGTAATCTGCATCTAAACTTCACTGTTTTTATGAGCCATACTCCTTTTTCCAAGTACTGAGCTTTTGTTTATTTCTAGAACCCCATATTTTTGCTTCTCCCCTCCCAGTTTGTACCTATAACTAGTACTTCCGGTCCTGTAACCAGTACTTCCGGTTTCAGTGTTAGCTGTTGAGAAGTTTAAAATCCGCTACAACTCCGGATCTATTTACCGTACAATAAAAATAAATACAGCTTTGGAAGGGTAAAAGGTTGGGCTTTAATTAAATGTAAAAAAATCGTTTTGACAATTTTGGTCGAAAACCACTTTTTAAACGTAGTCAGATACCTTAATATCTTTTTAATCTGGAAGAACATTATTACGAAATTCAAATTGATAATTAAATGTATATTTGAAAGATTTTCTTATTTTACATTTCATACGAGCTGTCAACATATCAAAGTATCTATTCTGAAATTAGAAATTTAAATATTCTTTGATGGTATCTGATTATTATATTTCATATTATGTAATATTCTAGAAGGTAAATTTTATTATCCATTAATTAAAAATCATTGTATTAAACATCAAACCTTATTGTGTGTCTGTATCTCCCATACAAAACATGAATAAAAAAAGCCCATGGGTCAGCTATGACCCACACCGGGAGCTCTAGGTATACAAGAAACATGGTAGTTCTAGATGTACAAGAAACGCGGTAGTGCTAGGAATACAAGAAACGCGGTAGATCTAGGTATACAAGAAACGCGGCAGTTCGAGTGTTAATCCTATCCAAAATGCATTTTTATCTTTAATTTTACTTTTACTCACTCTTATGTAGCTTAGACTACAGTTACAATCTTCTCTATTATGAGTCCATAAGTTTTGGAAATACATCTACTCCTATACGTAAAGTTAGCGTCAACTAAGAAGCCTATGAAATGCCTAAGCTGTTCAACTGTTCAACTCAATAAAGCAAAAATTTCCATTCGACTTTACTGATGGAAATTGGTCCTAGTGGTAATTAGGCCCTGTACACAATTTATAGTAGCATTTCAATTATACCTGCTCATAGAATATTTTTTCTTGAATTTTCCCATAATAAGTGATCGGGAAGTTTATTTATTGCGCTTGAAATTTATGCGACTTCCTTAAAATCAAATAGCCCACCCCAACTTCATTTATATACAATAATCTAGATAAATTGCCATTCAGACTTTTACAAAAAAAAAAAAAAAAAAAAAAGATTTATTTCTCCAGTTCCATATGGGAGGAGCCTAATTTGATTGATGAAAACAGATGAACCTAGCCAGTTTTTTTCAGGAGAAAAGAAAACATTTAACTTCAGATTTAACGTCTTTATCTACCCACCTCAGCGATCTTCACAACATAACGCAATTTGCCACGCTATCAAGTATATATGCACAGAAAAACAAAACTGAAAAAAAGAGAGGAGAGAAACTCTACCATCTTATTTTTGCTATCATTACTTCTCTCATTTTTTTGCTGGATTCTTCTTTGGCAGACTAAACGTTAGTTCAAGAAAAGACATACGTCTAAATGGAGAAGCGAGAAAGATATCTTGGAAAAAGAAGAACCAACGCCAGGGCAGATTTGAGAATGATGCCAAAAATTCAGTCTAATTCTCGCACCTCCTCCCCCCTTTTCGTACGCTAGTTTCTTCTTGGATGGATGGGAAAGAAATAGTAATATGTCTTCACGGGAGGCACTTTAAAAATAGAGCCTAAAGTGTTAGAAATAGAACCCTGTTAAGTTTCTAAATTGACCCCTTTAGAGCCACTTGCGTTTGTATTTTAGTCGTTGAAGTTTTCTAAGTAGGTAGGTTTGACAGTTTAGTAAATTTATTAGGTGTTAAAATAATAACTTTTCTTTCCGTACAAATAGAAATTTCCCTGTGAGAAAATGGAAGTTTTTTAAAAGTAAAAATTTGTCATTTCCACTTGTTACTAAGCACATATAAAAAAAATAAGCGAGATTAGGCTCTTTAATCTTGGAGTACATGGTATTTGACAATTCAACCACCCTGTAGGTCTACCAATGTTGGAAAAACATTTAGACTATTTTGAGTAACATGATGAAACAAGAATATGAAATAGGTAATACGAGTATGTATATAAATGAAGTGAAGGCAATAGATCGATTTCTAAATAAATCAATTTAAAATGGAAGGAACAAGCAAATTTTGAATAGATTTTCAGTAATTTTATTACGAAGATAACGTTGGCTTTTTAGAAGTTTTGCAGTAAGAATAACACAAATATACGAAAGTAACGTGCTCATTTATTATTTGTAAACACCACACCATGACAAAAATCACATACAGTACTAATGACGAAGATTACATTAACTTTTTTTAAATGGATCTATTACTGTAATTTTACTAACAGTACTGTTTTAACGTTTTTAATTCACAAATACAAGAATAATTAATTTATAAATTCTAGAGCAGCCGTACTCAAATTTTTTTCCTCGCGGGCCGCAAACATATATTTGCGACGTTAGGCGGGCCGCAACACACACTTGTATAATAATGTAAAAAGATACAGATTTCTATAGCAAATGCCGCGAAGATTATTGTTTAGAAATAGTGGTATAAAACTTTTTGCTGCCAATTGTTTCTGCGATAAATATTTAACCCTAATAAGCCTTATTAGCTATATGATAAGTATAAAACGTAACAATATAAGAATGTAGCAATTCCAAATTCAAAAAAAAAAAAAAAAAAAAAAAAAAAAAAAAAACAGAGGTTTTTTTTAATAAATCCATTTTTTTCTCAATGCAAAAACTTTTCTTTTAATGTAGAAATATATAGTGCAAATTAAATTAATTTAAAATAATGTTTGTTTTGTGTTCAGAATTAAGAAATGTATACACTACAGTAGCACAAGTAAAACTATATGTAAAAATAACTTTGACTATGGAAACGACATTTAAGATAATTTAAGGTAATTTTAAATTAGTAATTATAAATAACAGGAAATTGTCTTCCCATGAAAATATATAAAAGAGCAGTGAAAATATTAAAAACTTTTTATACACATCTTAATTAATTTTATAAATAGCGATTAATGATTGTGTCTCGGGCCGCACATAAAAGGTCGCCGGGCCACATGCGGCCCGCGGGCCGCAGGTTGAGTATGGCTGCTCTAGAGTGTCTATGCACAGAGCTGCCACTGTCAACTATTTTTATATTACATTGCTACCACTATTGCAATATAGTGGTCAGTGAGAGCCAGACCACTTATAAAGAGGATTTTTTTGTCTCTAGTAACCTTCAGTATTTAATCTTGAAAAAAACAAGTTAAAAAAGTTCTAAGGGACTAATTAAAACTCGGCACATCAATGGAATTTTAATGACATTATATTTGTATTAGTTTGGTCCATAAGTTATGGCGTTTTTCTTTTTTTTTTTAAATTTAGGTTTCCACGCAAAATAAACAAAAAATGAACAACAAATCAATCAATAATGTGTTCTTCGTTATTGTTTACAACTTCTTCCCAACGTCTAACAAGCTTTTCAATGCCTCGACAGTAGAAATCACCTGGTTTCGACTTGAAGAAATCGTTCAACCAAGCCTTAATTTCCATGCCCTACGAGGTACCGCTTATTCGCTATACACTTCACAAAACTCTCGAGCAGCTTCCGTAGCTTTGGCAACGATTAAACGCAAAAAGCAGGTGTCCCTTCCCCCAGAAGATGCCCTTTTTTATCCACTTGATACTCCATTTTAATGTTTTGAAAAGAACGAAAAGTATATCAGCATAAAAAAAAAACTAAACACACTATTTTGTAGAGCACATGTTCTCTATCAAATAACATAAAATGCATTGCTAAAGCATTTTATTTTTCTCGCAAAATTTTCACTAAAAAAAAAAAAAAAAAAAAAAAAAAAAAAAAACGCCAGGACGTATAGGCCAACCCAATAATAAAGGGATACCGATTTTGATTTTACTGCATTATTATCAACAAATTAACTTGTTCTTAAAACCTTTACAGAACCATAACCCATTTTTTCCACTTCACACATGCAAAATGTTTCGCTGGGCTGAGCTGTAACAAGAAACTCCAGTTATCCTTCCTAATGTGTTTTGTACGTTACCCAAATCTGCAGAATTCCAAATAATTTGGGTAAGTATAAAAAGGATTATGTTAAGAAATAATAGTTTAAAATATCTCTAAATTCGCATTTATTAATAGGGTAGGCTTAAAGTGTTCAGTTTACATCTCGTTGGAATATAAAGTGTGATCCTAATAATAAATATAAAATGTATGTATTAGTAATCCTAATAAATTCTTTTCTTTAACCACAACGTTCTTTTTCTTTCACTATGAATTTTTCTATCGTCGTCAATAAATCGTAGTTCACTTTTGGACGACTGACAAAAACCAGTGTCTATTTTTAGAAGTGTACAACGATAGTGACAAGCACTATTGTTTTCGCATCTATTGTTATTGCGTCTTATTTAAATTATGTGACTTTTAGAAGTGATGTATATCACTTCTAAAAGTCATATAATTTAAATTTTTACATCATCATCTACGGATAAAATGTACATTTGAATGAAATTTGTTTGAAAATTGATATATTTAGCTATATTTAGAGATAGTGATATATTTAGCTATATTTTCTTGAAGCTATATTTAATTACATTTAATAGTCCTTTAAATAGATTTTATGCATGATTTTTAAAACATTTATCTCAACATTGAAGAATGCTTGATGCGATAGTATAAGTTAGTTAGTGACAAAGTTGTCACATTTGACAATTGATTACCAGAGAAAATTTAAAACGTTTTTCCCCACGCTAATCTTCAGTAATTAGGTTTACTTTCAAGCATTTCCATCACGGCAATAATGTCCTTTAAAATTATTGCGAATATCACTAAACACTAAAAAAAACACTCTTTTGACAAATCACATTTACTTAAATACATGCACAAACATACATAACATTTGTTCCATTTGGCTATTGACCTGATTATTTAAGATTAACAATAAAGTACGGCACATTTGCTCAAATACAGCCACACACACACGTCGCATTTCCTCAGACACACACACATCACGTTTTCTCAAACACACACACACACACACACATCGCATCTGCTCCATTTGGCTATTGACCCAATTATTTAAGATTAACCATAACGTACGGCACTTTTGTACAAAACTGAAATCTGAGAACAAAACGACGCATTTCAATATAGAAGTACAATATATAGCCAAAAATCCCCAGAAAAATATTTTACATTTTCTAAAAAAAATTAAATGATTTTTGACTCCATATACGAATTTGAAACTTCAAATTTTGACCAGTGTTGCCAGATACATTTTAAATTCTGTTTTCTTGACTCCCGCCACTTTTTTAAGGAATTAAATTAGCTTTATTTAATACCAGTTAAAAAGAGGAAAGACTAGGCGAATATATGCATTTCAAAAAAGTGGTGTCGATCATGCAATTTGAATTAAAAATAGAAACCCTCTGACTTGACAGTGTGACCATACAGAATTAGTAGTGTGCATGTAGCTATTTTTAGCCTATCTAACCGGCTCAGACAAAGCCATTAAATAATAAGCCCAGTCAGATAGTGTTAAATTTGTTAGCGGGGATACTAGCGCCACTTCATCTGCTGCGGAAGGAAGGCGAAACAGAAGTGCGTCGCAGAGAAACGATACGATTTATTTATATCGATATTTTATACGATTTTTATCGTTTGTATCGATGTTTTGTTTTTGCACTTCCTTTAAAAGCTTGCTAATTATTGGGATCTTTTATATAAAGCTAAAACTATAGTGAAAAAAAAATGGGGAAATTTACTGGATTAATATTTCTATATAAATATAGTGGTGCGTAGAAGTTGATTTATTTATTAAAAGTTAAATAAAAAGTGATGGAAATTTACATCACTATGCAATTAACCCTTTCCGGCACAGACAAATTCTGTTCGTAAAATGTGAAATTACTGACTGACACCGGAATTTACAAACGACTTTTTCAGAAAATATGAACTCCTTATTTTATGCTTTAATTTTAGAAGCAAAATTTTATTAAAATATTCTTGGTGCCGAATGCAAGCATCCCATCCGCTAGATGGCGCTATTTTCAACTTGCGAAAAGTTTCCCATTTATCTGTCTGGTTTATATTTAATGGCTTTGGGCTCAGAGGACCAGTTAGGCAACTAGATAAAAGAGATTTTAAATGAATTCTTGAGTCATCACATTATTCATTTTTGTAGAAATTATTTTCTGCTATATTTTTTCTGGTGCTTATATTTTACATATATATTTTCAGTATAAAATGGAATAAACTAAGTATCGGCTATTGATTTACCTTTTTCAGAAATAAAAGGTGTAAAAGTGGCCATATTAAACCAGTTTTACCACAAAGCCACAAGATTAACGATTCCTGGAGAATTCGTAAGTTTAAAAATAAATTAATTTAAAATGATTAATAATACAGATTTAGAACTCTTGCTCTACATTGCCATTTCCCGAAAAAAAAAAAAACTGAAGTCAAAATACGATTTTCGAAAGAGAAATTCGAACGAAATTTGATTCGGTACTGGAAAAAATTCGGAAAACCCCCAATTGATATCGTTTTTTCGTTTGTTTTCACAGCACTAGCGAAATTCATGCATTTGAAGATACCTGTATGTTGTTAAATCCACTGATTTTTCATTCTTATTATTATTATTCTTTTTTCATACCTTTCTAATTTTTTTTTCGTTGTTTTCATGGACACGAAGATCACATACATATTATATATTGAGCCCAGTGCTGGGGAATTTCACGCACTTTGAGGTTCATAAACAAAGAATTCGCTGGTGAATTAAGTGGTGCAAGTGGTCCAAAATATAAGAACATAATCTTCACACTGAAATAGACACGCACTCTTCGCAAACTCATGTCATCTAAATCCTCACCAATAAAAAAATTTGTGTAAGAACTTTTGTTAATTTTGCATGAAACTGTTGTAACATTGTCGTTGTATCATGGATTGAACAGTTCTGTAACGTGTTTTATACTTTACTGTGTGGTTCTGTACTGTGTGTTGTTTGAAACGGGTAACTCAAAATTAGGTTTATCCCCATGGCGTCCCCTTTCTCGCTAGATAAATATTCTATCATCAACAGATTATGCTGTATATGCCTTACAAATTTCCGATTTTTCATTCTATTTGCTGTAACTTGAAAATTATTGAGATCCGGCATTTTTTCGGGTATGTAGGCAGATTATGCCTTCTGGATCCTACAATTTATGCTCACTTCAGATTCCATATATTTAAAATACAAGCCTGTTTTTTCATCATCTGCTCTGAGCTTGTTTGTGTGTATATACAGTGATCTCTCACTTATACGCGATGTTCAGTAATTACTTTTTTACACCACTATTTTAAAACAGTAAAATTCGATTTCCAAATTCTGTGATTTAAGAAACCGAAAATTACCTTATAAAAAAACTGGTGCGGAAAAATACTTTCCGTGTATCGCGTATAAGTGAGAGATCACTGTATATATATATACAGGGGTGCAAAAATGTAGGCGTCAATGGGCTGATTCCCACCACTAAATTTTTAGTATTCTTCGCCTAATAAGAATACTGAAAAAATTTGAGCGAAGTATGCTAATAAAATTTGACGAAGTTTACTAATAAAATTTAATGGTGAGAATCAGCCCATTGGCGCCTAGATTTTTGCACCACTATATATATATATATATATACAGGGTGTTCCGTTAAAGGGGTCCAGTATTAATAGGGGTAATAGAGGAGATCACACGGAGCATAAATCAGTATATAATGCCTGGCCGGATCTCAATAATTTTCAAGTTACAGCAAATAGAATGAAAAATCGGAAATTTGTAAAAAAACCCTCATTGCTAAACTATCGATAATGCTACATAAAAACGAAGCACATATTTAGAAAGAGCAGAAAAAATCCTACGAAATGACATAAGTTGTTTTAGAATATTGAAAATTAATGGCGAGTTACAAGCTCTGAAACAGTGAAAAAATACAAAATCAAATATTTAGCAAAATAGTTAATCGTTAATTCCAAAAATGCAACTCTACCTACATCAAGGAAAATGTTATAAAATTTGGTCCATTCCGAAAGCTTTAGAAGAAGCTGACAATAAACCATATCAGTTTAATTGTATGGGAGAAATCAAGCAGTTCCCTAGTTACAACTCTGTACTGTTGCACGCTCGGAAAGAGCGAAACTCCACCCATGACGATTGTAAACACCCCGTTTTAATATCTTTCAATTATACATTTCTGATCAACCTCTATCAATACCCTTTCATTATTCAGTCTGGTCAAGTGAATGACATATTGTGCAGCTCTCGCCTTGTCTTAAAGCAAACTCCGTGACTGCTGCGTTTCCTCCATGAACTTTCAGGATGATGAAGAAGAAGTACTTTTTATGCAAATTTTCTATGTGTATAGGAAGAAAAGTGTAATAAAACAGCAGTCATCAGTGGGCGTTATGTTAAAGGGAGGCTGTTGTAAGTGGGATTGTAGTAAGTTGATGTATAATAATTATGCCGGAATACTCTAACGAAGAATATGCGGACATGCATCTGATGTACGGGCAAGCTCATGGAAATGCATGTCTAGCACAGCGCATGTACCGTGAGCAATTTCCAAATAGACGTTGCCCAAGTTCGAAACTCTTCATAAAAATCGATAGACGATTAAGGGAGACTGGATCGTTTAATACAGCAAGCATTGATGCAGGGAAACCTCGACATGTACGAACACCTGCAATGGAAGAAGATGTACTGAATATTTTTAAAGATAACCCCTCCACGAGTACACGAGCTGCTGCGTCTGAAGTCGGTGTTTCTCACCAAAGTGTGTGGCGTGTTCTGCGTGCAGAAAACATGCACCCCTTTCATGTGCAGCGGGTACAACTGTTATCAGTAACAGATTGTGCTCAGCGGACAGAATTCGTACGCTGGTTGCTTAATGTAACAGAAAATAATCCACAATTTCTGGAAAATATTTTATTTACTGATGAAGCAACATTTACGAGAGAGGGCGTGGTAAACACGCACAATATGCACACATGGTCATATACAAATCCGCACACTGTTTTCCCGTCGAACGCACAACAAAAGTTCAGTGTGAACATATGGGCAGGTGTCCTCGGCGATTATCTCATAGGACCATATTTACTCCCAGATGTACTCAATGGCAGTACGTACTTGGTTTTCCTACGGGATATCTTACCGCAGTTACTGCAAAATGTGCCAGCAACATTGCGCCACAATATGTGGTTTATGCACGATGGCGCACCGGCACATTTTTTCATAGGTGTTCGCAATCACCTCAATTCAACATATCCTGGGAAATGGATTGGACGCAGTGGACCTGTTGCTTGGCCTGCACGCTCTCCAGACCTCAATCCGTTAGACTTTTTTGTTTGGGGACACCTTAAATCGCTGGTGTATGAAACGCCTGTGGATACACCGGAGGATTTACTAGCGCGAATCGTTGTCGCTGCAGGAGACATTCCCAACTCCGTCGGAGTTTTTCGGCGTGTTCGCCAATCTTTACGACGTCGCTGTCGGCTGTGCGATTCTGTTAATGGGCGCAACTTCGAACACCTATTATAATAATGTCCGTTCGTCTGCCTTCCGACATGGAACTGTGCAGCGCAGGCCAGAAGACTATGCTTCACATATGTCATAAAGTACGTGGAATGTAATTCTTTATTTGTCATTTTTCTTTTATTTTCAACACTTTTTGGCACAGTATTTTGTAAGTCACAGACTGTGGTGTACTCAAATTGTAAATTACAAAGTTTGTATGAATTAATTTAAAATTTAGTGTCTTTTTTAAATTTATAATTAATAAAATTATTATGCTATTTGTTATTATTATTTCCTATCATAAATTATGATGCACATATACATACAATAATTGTCCATGTAAAACATGTACTGAAACTTCTTGCATAGTTACAAATCGCAATATTTTTAATTATTTCCGAATTTTCACCACCAGTTTAATTTTAAGGAATTTAACTTAAGCTTTATATCAATAAAAGACCACTTTAAAATGTAGACTATTATTGTAAAGTTATTTTGGTTCATTCAACTCTTGAATAATTTAAAATGTTGCATCTCAGAAGAAGCATGATCGAAAATGTATAGTTGAGAGTAATTAAAAAGGCGGTGTTTCCAATCGTGATGGGCGGAGTTTAACCTTTGCTAGTGTCAAAGAAAGCGGAGTTGTAACTAAGAAACTGATTAATTTCTCTCACACAATTAAACCGATATGGTTCATTGTAAGCTTTTTCGAAAGTTTTCGGAATGGACCAAATTTTACTACATTTTCCTTGTTGTAGCTAGAGTTGTCTTTTTGGAATTAACGATTAACTATTTTGATGTATATTGGATTTCGTACTTTTTTCACTGTTTCAGGGCTTGTAACTCGTCAATAAATATTGCTATTTTAATACAATTGATGTCATTTCGTAGGTTTTTTTCTGCTCTTTCTAAATATGTGCTTCGTTTTTATGTAGCATTATCGATAGTTTAGCAATGAGGGTTCTTTTACAATTTTCCGAATTTTCATTCTATTTGCTGTAACTTGAAAACTATTGAGATCCGACCAGGCTTTATATACTGATTTATGCTCCATGTGATCTCCTCTATTATCCCTATTAATATTGGACCCTTTAACGGAACACCCTGTATATATATATATATATATATATATATATATATATATATATATACAGGGTGTTTCACGTGGACGCCTAAGTTTGAAGTTAATATATCCACCATAAATAACCCCGAAACTGTGATAGATAGAAGCATGAAACCAGTGGTACATTTATAAAAAACCGTAAAAAGCTGATACAGAAATCTCAAAATTATAGTGACAAATTGCGCCGATAGATGGCGCTGCAGTTTCACGCAACACACATGTCGCAAACGAAGCATGAAATTGTCAGTCACTCTTTGTAGTATGTCACTGGAAATCAACACACAAGCTTGACAAATAGCCTCCTCCAGCTCGTCGAGTGTTAAAGGATTGTTGCGTTAAACAGCGACCTTCAGTGTCACTTCCGTAATTTCTTTCACTATATCCTAATAGCGATCACGTTTCAACGGCGAAATCTTCGACGACTGATCGTTCTTGCCGTCTGAGATCTGTTTATAGGGATCCATAATGCTATCCATCTATCGGCGTTATTTTTAACAAAAATTTTGAGGTTTCTGCATCAGATTCTTACGTTTTTTTTAAAAAATAAAAATACCACTGGTTTTATGCTTTTATCTATCACTGTTATTTATTTTCAAAGTTAGGGGGTCCTTCCTGAAAGCTAGCACACGCTAATTACTTTTTTAAACACTTCAATTTTTAACACTTCCCAACATAGTTGAAAAGTATAAGAATTCGTTTTGTCTGGCCGTCTATCTGTGCTCTAACTCACGTAAATATAGTTGGATTACCATGTAATTGATCTATGTTATGTAGGTTTATCATGACAGGTTCAGTGTTGAAAATGAAGTGGGTATCCTATGAGTTAGTTTTCAGGAGTATTCTAAAGCATATCGTTACATTATGGTTTACAAGTAAAAATCGTTTGTAATGTATTTTAATGATGGTACTCTATTTCAAACTTATTAAAATTCATATACATCACTGATTCAGACTACAAGATGCTTACTATAGAATATGGTGTGCATAGCATTTATTGTTCATTTACAGGGAGTCACAAAAGGATTCGGTTACAGTACTGCCTATGACCAATAATTGCTGGAAGCGCGTTTTTAATTTTGATATGTGTTTTTTAATTTAACTGATTCTTTTTTGCGTATTATTTGCTGTGTATAAATTTGAAAGCTCATATTCAGGCATGCACAAAAAAAGACGAGTAAATTCTCACATATTGACGGAAATTGCTGAAAGGGGATGTTCAACTGCGTTATGCGGTTCCTATCAAAACTAAGTTTTAGTATACTATGTAGTATATATACAACTCTAGAGATTATATACTGGGCTACACAAAAGAACTTGGATATTTTTCCGACTCTAGATGGTAATGGATGAAATGCATGTGTTTTAGGTGTATGTAATATATGTGAGATTTAGGATCGGAGTCTAGGGGATGAAAAATAGTCCAGACGTTTTTCAAATTGATTAAACGTTATACTTTCAATGTCTTGATTAAAACAAAATATTTACAACATTAAATTAAACTTATATACATTTGGAATTTATCCGACCGTCTGTCGGGCTTAAATATTAGTTAAATGCGCGGTTCCACCGACCGGCATAGAATCAACAAGAGACCATCGTCGATCCGTCTGATCGGGACGAAGGCTGTAGCACAACTACCCTGTTCTCACGATGAAAATTACACATCATCAATATTCTATTGTTCGCGAGGCATCGAACTTGGATTCAACATCACCAGCCTCAATAAAATATGTGCTTTGGTTTGCAGTCCGAAGTTCAGATGAAGAACTATTGCGACCATATATATATATATATTAAATAACAGTTACGTATTTTAAATGAGATGAAAGTAATAGAAATGATGGTAATAAGAACTATATTTGACGATGGCTCACTTACGTCCGGCGAACATAAACGTACTGTTTGTTTTTTCAAAAGAGTGACAGTCGGCTACTTCCATTGTTGCACAGAAAAAGGGTATGAGCCAATTTGCTTTTAATCCTTTGATTTCTGAAGTAGCGATATGCTTCAACTTGTTAATATGACATCACGTTGCAACACGAACATTTACGTGGTCGAAACAGAAATATTTTACTAGGAATGCATTTATATGACGTAAAATTTGGGCTCATTATTATCTCGGTTCTGATATTAGGATGTCAAGGTACTCATGGAATGCGAAAATCATTTCGTATGAAAATTTTTCTCCGGCAAATATAGCATCAATTTGTGCTGGAAACATATTTATTAATAACCTATATTAATAACCTACTGCCATTGTTGCATAGAAAAAGGTTATGGACCAATTTGCTTTTAATCCTTTGATTTCTGAAATAGCGATATGCTTCAACTTGTTAATATGACATCACGTTGCATCACGAGCATTTACGTGGACGAAACAGAAATATTTTACTAGGAATGCATTTATATGACGTAAAATTTGGGCTCATTATTCTCTCGGTTCTGATATTAGGATGTCAAGGTACTCATGGAATGCGAAAATCATTTCGCAGGAAAATTTTTCTCCGGCAAATATAGCGTCAATTTGTGCTGGAAACATATTTATTAATAACCTATATTAATAGCCGATTTCGCATTAAAATATACATTGATCCGGAATATGAAAAGTAATTAACTTGAAGTATGAACTGTTTAAGACGATAAAAAATGACGTTATGTTAAGATGGAAATATATTTTTTCACTGATAAAACTAAGACAGGTTTAAAACACGTAAATGACGTAATTTCGCTAAATTTTCATAAAAGAATAGAATTAAAACGTTATTTAGTTATTTTATTTTTAGTAGTACTTATCATGATTGCAGATTACGGATTACTTTATTTTGAAATAAACCATAGATTAAATGAGACAATTCAATAATTTGAAAAGTTAAAATTAATAGAATTTTTTTTATAGTAAACAGACATTAAAATAATAATTGTTTTTGGAATTAGATCAGCAAATGTAACGTTGATATTTTGTTTATTAAAATTATTTTCTCAGATTTATTATAAGTTCATCTAATAGTTATATATACTTTTTATTCTGTCGAATGCCACATCGTTTACACATTATAAAATATCACCTAGTCCCGTATATGACTGCAAAATGTTACAAATTTCAAATCAAGCTGCAAGCAACTTAACTGAGGCATTTAAAGACAAAATGGGTCACATTTTTTAACTACTTCGCGGCAATCGACCTTTACGAAAATTTTAATCTTTTATCACCGGTAATTCAGAAAAGAAATTTGGTACTTTGCCGTTATACCAACACCATACCAAAATGCATGCTAATCCGCCATTCATTCAAACACTGACAGTACAAAGGATTTTTATTGCAAACTGTTCCAAGCATTATGACTCACGATTTATTGAAGGAATATTTTTGTTCTTTTAATTTTCTAATCGTCCAGCTAAAACTTTAAATTCAACTTTTGAATTTATTGGTGGCAATTCAGAAAAATTTAGCTGATGAGAGAATTATATTCATAGATTACTGGAGTGGATATAAAACTGATGAATTGCGAGGTACCGACAATGAATATTTCAACAGTATCTCACAAATATAATTTTCTTGACCTAACACTGGATGTCATATGCAATCTGTTGAGAGATTATGGGGCATAGCAAAATGGAATAATAATAAATGACAGCGCTACACTGATCGTCATATTTAAAATTCTATCTTATAGAGTTTATGTGGCGACGTCTTTATTCAAAAAATGAAATGTTTACTTCAATCTGGAATAATAAGAAACATTTGAAATTTCATGCCTGCAGTTTAAATTGAGTTTTATGTTATTATTTTACTGTATAATATTTATTTGTTATTGTATTTTAAGCATATATTTGTAGTAATATAATAAAATAGTTCATGCAAGTTTGTAATTTTCAAATGTTATATATTTTAAATGATTAATTTTTGAACCAACAATATTAATTTTTTTTTCGAATGTTTCCTTTGACGCTAGTCAACTATTACGCTGGGTGACAATGGTATTGGTATAACGGAAAACTAATTTAGTTGTAGAAAGGCTGTGATTAAATAAGACAAACTTTTTATTCAAAAGGAATAATATAGAATTCTGAGCACTTCATGACGCTCGTGACGATCGTCGCGAAGGGGTTAAATTCTGAAAAAAAAAGATTTACTGTGCGCGTTATAATAATTTTCTGTGATACCAAATGTCTTCGTGTGTTATTTGCCGGTCAATTACGTAGAGGTATCACTTTTACACTAATATGCCTAATGTACAGAATGGCAATGTCTAAAACGTCCTTCATTTATTTTAATTCAATTCTTGAAAATTAATTACTTATAGCACTATGCCTTTAAACACCTCAACTGTGTTATTTTTCACAAAACATTGACAACTGAAGTATCTGAGACACGATTTTGGCTCTAAAGTCCAAAAATTTGATAATCAACAAGAATCCAATTACAATCAAAGACGTTTTACATTTATACGAAAATAAGATAAAAGTTTATTTGGATTTATTTAAGTATAATAAGATAAACGTGTACTTTCTATTTATAGAAGCCTTAGTGGTGTTGTGAAAATGGCCTTAGTATGAGCAGAAGTTTTTTCACAGGTAATACTTTATGACTCCGAATTTACTGTTTTTAAAAAACAAATCAATTTTTCAATATTTACAGAAAATATATGAAATTATCTTTCAATGCAGGAAAAGTCATTTTAATGGCACGTTGGATGTTAAGTTTGCCACTGTAAGATCTTTTAAGACATTGTTGAGCGGCAATTCCCTATGAAATCTGTGTTTTGAAACAACAGAATTGCTGCCCTGTACTAAAAGTACTTGAAAAGTTGGTTGCCCAGATAAGTTTTCCGGGTTTAGTCATCAATAAATATTTACAGAAAGCACAAGGAATTATCTTTCAATATGCAAGAAAAGTCATTTTCATGGCATGTCTCATGTCAGATTTGCCCCTGAAACAACTTTTAACCCAGATTTTTGACATGCAATTTCCTATGAAATCTGTGTTTTGAAACAATAGACGCCCTCTACAGAAAATATTTGGAAAGTTAATTGTCTAGATAAGTATTCAGATATTAATTCATCAAAAAATATTTTACAATGTATGGATTTTATTTGAAATTTCTTACAGTCGAACAAACTATGCCCAACTACTATATAAATACGTATTTATTTTTTTTATTATTTGAATAAAAGCTTGACAATATTTTACAAAGGAAAACCAGGCGGAACTAAGGAATCAGTGCATGCCTTTTGTAAATAACATTTGGTTTTATAAACTCAAATCTAGGCTTAATAGGTCAACAATGTACAGATACACATATAGATATAGGTATATCCACAGTATGCGTATTTTCTTGTCCAGGAGAATTTAAATTCCTATTATGGTAACAGCTCAACAAGGCTCTCATTAGACTAATTTAAAACATAATACTTAAAAACACGGTTTCAGAAAACAATGTTTAGAAATTATTACTAACATACCTAAATCAAACATATGTAGTCTTTTATGATGCCATTTTATTGACTTTATTCTATTATGAAGTACACGGTATATAAAAAAAAATATGAAAGTTATAAAATTTTTATTACATAATTTTTTTTAATTTATATAACACACAGAAAAAGTGTTCTTTTATACAATGTTAAGCACGTTAAACCTAAAAATTAAAAAAATAATGACCTTTTTTTTAAAATTTTTATTAAAACGTCAATTTTCTGGCAGTCATTATCTTGGGATATGAATACCAGGTTAATGGTTAATATAACAGGGCAATGTTATTTTAGAATGGTAATTACAAACATCCAGCAAAGAGTTAGAAGCAAATGGAACCTAACGTAAAATGTTAACTTACAGATTTTAAAACATTTTCAATTTTTTTAATTATTTTGAAAATGTCATGTTTCACGAAAATCACCCATAAGTAAATTGTAACCGGAAAACATACGTAGAAATAATGAATAAGAAAAAGAATTCTTTTGTATTAGACGTGCGAAGCCTCCTTTGTGTAAAAATTCAAGAAAACGTACAGTCTTTAGTGGCTGTTCGTAAGATTGAAAGACAGTTTAACCCGGGATTGTCACCAATAAATACAAATAATAATCGTCGCTTTATTTAGTTAAATTCTGCAATAAAGTAAGTAGAAGACTTTTCGAAAAATAGTGGTGACAATTGTTAAAAACCGTACGCACCCCGGGTATGTCATACCCGGTGTCATTGCTCCCGGGTTAATGTTTAACAGCATGAGTTCAATTTACTGTCACGTATGCAGATTGTCAACATTTCGAACCATGGATGTTAATCCCAAGCATTATAAATCTTAAAACAGAATTTTGTATTAAATTTGAAGACAATTTCTATTTTTGACAAAGTAATACGAATTCTTTAATTCAAATTTTCTTGTTGAATTTCAAGAAAAAGAATAAAATTGTATTCACATTGAATTGAAAAAACAAATAGCAATTATAACAGAAAGATGACAGATTTTTTCGATCGAAATAAAAATCACATGTTTGTCATTTCCCGCAAAGCGCAACTTAGAATTTTCTATAAAACAGTAAACGATTTAAACCCTTCTACTTTAAAATAGTTCACATTATTAAAACAATAGAAAATATAATATTATAAAAAATAATAAAGTTTTTTTTTGTAATTGGTTAACTTTCATGCACGCAACTGAAAAAAAGATCGTCTAAATAAATATCAATCATACAAAATATTTTATTTAAAATTATGTCACTAAAAAATACAAATGATAATGGTCAGCTTTTTTAGTCTTAAATTCAAACTTTCTCGTTTAATTTGAAGAAAAAAATAAACAGAAATTGAATTGCATTCATATTGAATTGAAAAAACAAATAGCAATTAAAACAAAACAAAAAAATGAAATTTTTTGAGATCGAAATTACTTTACAGTCATAAGGAAAGTTTACATAAAATATTAAAAATGGCCTGTTTAATATTTTATGCAATGCGCAACTTAAAATTTTGTATAAAACAACAAAACGATTTAAACCTTTCTATTTTCAAATAGTTCATATTATTAAAACAACAGAAAATATAATATTATAAAAAATAATAAAAAAAAAATTTAATTGATTAATTTTCATGCACGCAGCTGGAAAAAAAGATCGTCTAAATGAATATGAATCATGTAAAATGTTTGATTTAAAATTTTTCTTTCCATTTTCATAATTAATGTCATTAAACTTAGCATTAGAAGGTGAAACATGGAATAATATAATTTAACCCTTTGTATCACCTCGTTGCACATCTGCAACATACCTACAGGGTGTTTCACGAAGGACCCCTAACTTTGTAAATAAATAACTGGGAAACAGTGATAGATAGAAGCATGAAACCAATGGTATATTTATTAATTAAGAATCTGGTACAGAAACCGGAAAAAATTTAGTTACAAATAGTGCCCATAGATGGCGCTGCAGGCAGCGTTACGGATCCTTATAAAGAGATCTCAGACGCCAAAAACGATCAATCGTCGAAAGATTTCGCCGTTGAAACGTGTTTAAATCGCTTTAACGTATAGTGAAAGAAATTCCGGAAGTAACACTGAAGGTTGCTGTTTAACGCAACAATCCTTTAACACTCGACGAGCTGGAGGAGACTATTTGTCAAGCTTGTGTGTTGATTTCCGGTGACATACTACAGAGAGTCATTGACAATTTCATTTTTCGTCTGCGACATGTGTGTTGTGTGAAAGATGCACATTTTGAATCGTTTTTGATGTGATGCAGCCTACTTATGGTTATGCCACCTGCAACGCCATTTATCGGCGTAATTTGTTACTAAAATTTTGAGGTTTCTGTATCAGATTTTTTATGGTTTTGTAATAAACATACTACTGGTTTCATGCTTCTGTCTATCACCGTTTCCAGGTTATTTATTTTGAAAGTTAGGGTTCCTTCGTAAAACACCCTGTAAAAGTCAATATGTTACTTATACAGTGGTCTTCAAAAGACGATTTTTTTTTATTTCTGCTATCTGCCAACACATCAGTTACATAGAATTCTTAACAAACGGCAGTACTGAGTTAATTTTTCATGCCAAAGCTGTATTTATTATTTAAGCAATTTCACATCATTATTGCTAAAATGAATCTTGTCAGTTTTGTCAAATTCAAACGGCTGGAGGCGTCTAAAAATTGATTTTTCACAAAGGTCAGTTGGTAAACGTTACAATTTTTATCAGAAAATTGATAATTATTATAGATATTTTTTTCTGTAGATGTGAAAAAAGTAAAGTACCTTTTAGGCAATAAATTCTTATTTTCGTGTTGTAATTTTTTTAATTACTTTTTACATGCTTAAAATGGTGTATTCTAACATTTGAGTAAATATTTTCAAAATCGGAGCTATTGAGTAACAAAGGGTTAAGATATGCCTGACTCAGAATTCGGTCTATTACAGATTAAACATGATAAGATAAAGATATTTATCTTGTGTAACTGTTTTTTGAAGAGAAGTGGAAACATACTTTAATGTGGCTCTTATTCGTACTGAGTTTACTGTTTCATAAACTCTTAAATGCTACGCACTGCTTTTTTTTTTTTTTATATATAACGTAAAAACATTAAATTTATGTTTGCAAATAAGTTACCAGTACATTTTCCGTTTATAGCGAAAATGAAAGTATAACTAGACATCTAGTAATGTTATCCAAGGGTGGTCCACCGTCCCATGAATACTAAGCGTGCGCGCTGACAGAAAACTGGCGGCTGTCGCAGTTGGATTTTTGTTAGCGTTTTTACTGTCCCCTAAATTTACACACCAGTGATTTCTAAAAGTTTTTTTTGACTTGTTCGATCTCAGAAAAATAAGGCGAAGCTAAGTTTGAGAAGTTATTGGTATTCAAATTCGAGGGACCGTACAAACGCTGAAAAAAAATCTGCCTACGAGAGCTGTCATTTTTGTGTCAGTGCGTAGGCCTGGGTCCAGACAGTTTTTACACCTGGGCAGAATCTCGCCCCTCCAACTGGACCTATCTTCTAACCAATAGGTTCTCTCCAGGTTCTCTCTTCAGATAGTTATTTTTTTTAAGCATTTGATCTATACTAGAATGTTTATTAATTGGAATATTTAAAGTAATAAATGTTCACTAACTGATCAAAAGTATACGTATTTTTTTTAATTCTAGACGCTTTGCCGCACATCTGGAGAAATATACTATATTGCCAAAGGTGACCGGTCACTTACGATTTTAGACGTTTTGTTAACTATCTAGAAATACACGAGGAATTGACCTGAAACTGCAGGTGTGTAAACAGTATAGTATAGGTTAACAGTATAGTATATATATATTTCCGCGAAGATTTTTTCACGAAACCCCATAGGGGACTGTCAACAAATTGAAAAAGAACGAATATCTTTTGGATAACCCTGTAAAAACTAATGTAGCAAAGGCGTTCAAACTCAAGATTATTAATAAGTGGCTTATTGTAATATACTGTGTTCATTTTTATGAGGATAGCATCTATACTCGTAGAGAAATTAATGTTTTTATAAAAACAGTCCCAAATTGCGCCTAGTTTTTTTTTTTGCTTATAATTTGCAGAGTTCTTTATATAAAAAAAAGGTCCTTTCCAGAAAATATGACAAACAATATTTTACATAATACTCTGCAATCAGAATTACAAAATAATAAAAATTGGATGAAAAATTAGCAGCTTTACTAAAAAATGTTTCATTGCGCATGCGCGAATGCAATCAAAATATAATATGCATAATGTGTTAGCCAAGTATATAGAGCAACTTTAGTGAAAGTCTCAAAAACATAGTTTGAAAATTCTGAAAATTAACGTCGATAGAATAAGCTCGAAATCCGTTGTTCCCAAAAGGAAGCAAAAATATGAGGGGCTGTATCCAAATATAGTAGTATGTGCAATATTGTGTAAGCTATCTTGGCACTAATCAACAGATATTTGATACAACTCCTCATCTTTTCGCTTCTTTTTGGGAACAACGGATTTCGAGCTTTTTCTATCAACGATAATTTTCAGAATTTTCAAGCTATGTTTTTGAGACTTTCACAAAAGTTGCTCTATATACTTAGCTGATACATTATGCATATTATATTTTGATTGCATTCGCGCATGCGCAGTGAAACATCTTTTAGTAAACTTGCTCATTTTTCATCCAATTTTTATTATTTTTTAATTCTGATTGCAGAGTGTTATGTACAATCTTGTTTGTCATATTTTCTGAAAATAACTTTTTTTATATTAAGAACTCTGCAAATTATAAGCAAAAAACTAGGCGAAATTTGGGACTGTTTTTATAAAAATCTTAATTTCTGTACGAGTATACATGCTATCCTCATAAAAATGAACACAGCATATTACAATAAGCCTCTTATGAATAATCTCGAGTTTGAATTCCTTTGCTACATTAGTTTTTACAGGGTTATCCAAAATATATTCGTTTTTTTTCAATTTGTTGACTGTCCCCTATGGGGTTTCGTGAAAAAATCTTCGCGGAAATATATAACCTGTACTATATTGTTTACACACCTGCAGTTTCAGGTTAATTCCTCATGTGTTTTTCTAGATAGTTAACAAAACGTCTAAAATCTCAAGTGACCGGTTACCTTTGGCAATACAGTGTACTTGATGAATACTAGATGAACTTCAAGAATGTAGAACATGTTTGATCTCGTGTTTTTCAGTGAAGGATTAGTTACGCGGACAATTAAGGGACCAACAAAAAAGTGAATATAAAAATATTATTGATTACTGTGTAAAATAAAATGCTCGAATGATCTGTAACTGTAGCAGATGAATATGTGAATCCTGTACAATATTCGTGTAAAAATAGCAAGTGTATATTCATGGAGATATGAAAATTTCCTTAGAATTTTCAACACATTTCCGCATGTTTTCTGTTTATAGCATTCAGGCAGAAACAATATGCTGGAATTAGAATATAAATATATTAAATATTTGAGGAAATATGAGCATTTTTATGAAATAATTTCAATTGAATAAGCGTGAACAATAACAATTTCTTTTTTATAATTTAGTAACCAACGATATATTAGTGTAAAAACGCTAGTCGAAAATCCTGAAAATTCAGACAGATATCGACGATATTATGAGCTGATCTTTAGTTGCTTTCTAAAAGTAACTGGATGATAAGGAATTTTCCACAAATTGTCATTTTGTATTAATCGACTTTTAACTTAAAAGTATGTGTTTAACATTATGGCCATGCGTAGATTTGAACGGATGCTCCGATTTTGATGATTCTTTTTTGTTAAAATTAGCTCGTTCAAATGGCTCTTCAGAGGAGAACTAACACTTCAATTAAAATGAGAATTAAAAAATAATAATAATGCTATAAAAACATGCAGAAAATTTTTGAATTGTTTAAAGGAACCTTTATATCTTCACATACAATTCTTAAACAAATGAACACAGATATTATAAATGACCCGCATTGTCATCTGCTACAACTACAGATCAATTTGAGCATTTTGCTTTACAGAATTACAGCGCCTAAAATACATAGTGTGAAAAACGGGTTTACCATTTTTTAATTCAAAATTTTCGAATTCTAACCGACAGTTCTGAAACAAGAATTTTTACTTTAAGAAGTCACGAAATATCTGCCATTAAGTAAGCAAAAGAACATTATAGGGGATAATGAAAAAAATCTTGTGTGGATAAATATACTAAAAATATCAGCGTTTGACACACAATAACATCATATGTTATTGTGTGTCAAACGTTGATATTTTTAGTATTATAGGGGATTTCTGGTATGAATGCGAAATTTCGGAATTAAAAAAAAAAGCCAAACTGATAATGCTTTAAAAAGTGCTAAAAAATTGTAGCCGATAAACGTGGAACGGGATACAATAATATGGCTATCGCAGCGACATCTGCTTTAAAAATAGATTATATCTAGCAAAAGTATACGTTTCACTTTTGACAACATGACCATAATTACTGTTAATAGAATTTTCTTGAAAGTGTATATTTCAGATGTAACTGATTTTGAAGTTAGTTTTTTATCATATCAGGGAATTAATCTTTTCCACTCTTCTAGCAGAGATTGATCCTTTGGTATGCTAAATAGGAATAGTTTCTACTTTGCTGTCCTCTATCGAGTACTGCAACCAGGCACAAAAGAATGCGTATCACGTTTTTTGGCTATGATCAATATCATTCATATTTTCAAAGCTTATGAAAATCACTATCCAAGTCAGAGGAAATAGGATATAATTTATTTATTTAAAATATTTACCACCAGCTGAAACATTTTCTCAGTTCGATTCTTATACAATGTTTGCATTTACACTGACCTCCAAAAGTTAAGGTACAACCGGTTTTTTGCGTCTAATTTGCAAATGAATGAATATAGAAACAACAAATTTGGAGGAAATGTGCGCTAAACTGTTATTTATTAAATGCGACATTGAAATTTACTTAAGTTAAACATATAAATGAAATTACAACAAAAAAGCACTCATGGTGGAAAATTCCATTCTTGGAGAAATCAGTACATCGCAGTATTATGCAATAAAATGTGACTAAAACATTAAAAAACTGGTTCTAATACGGAATATGTTCACCCCGGACTTGAATGCATTGGCGACATCGACTTTCGATGCACTCAGTTAAATTTTCGGACACCGAAATAGGTAACGCTGACCAGACTTGGAGCAAGCCTTGTTCCAGCTCATTTAATGCCCTTGGAGGAGTACTTAAAGCCGCAACCTGTCTTCCAAGATAATCCCAAAGATGTTCTATCGAATTCAAGTCTGGAGAGTGAGCTGGCCATTCCATTCTCTCCCAACCGTGATCCTCAAGATAATCCTCAACAACCACAGCTCGGTGTGGTCTCGCATTATCATCCATTAGAATGAAACCATTACCAATAGCACCGGCATATGAGCGCACATATGAATCAAGGATCTCATCCCGATATCTCGCACCAGTCAGAGTTCCTCCATGGAACACATGCAGGTCAGTGTGGCCTCCGAGTGAGATCCCTGCCCAAACCATGATTCCACCGTTTCTGTACCTGTGTGTTTCGACAGTGTTTGATTGATGGTATCGAGAGCATTGTTCTCTCCAGATCAGAAGACGTCCTGTATCGCTCTCCAGTGTGAATCTGGACACGTCTGTGAAGAGTACAGAAGCCCACTGTTGTCTGGTCCAGGAAACATTTTCTCTTGCCCAACATAAGCGGGCCCTTCTCTGTCGTCTGTTGAGAGAGACACACACAACTGGCCGCCTTGCATAGAGACCTGCATTGTGAAGACGTCTTCGCACCGTAGTAGCGGAGATTCTTTTCCCTGATGCTGCAAAGTGGTCTGCAATGAGTTGCGGCACAGTAGTGCTCCTTCCCTATCGGTCCGAAAGAGCTAGAAACCAGTCTTCTGCAGGTGTTGTAACACGTGGGCGGCCTGGAACATGTCTTCTGGACACAGAATCTTCGAATTCATACTCATCCCAGAGTCGTTGGACTACACTGCGAGACACATTGAGCCGTCTAGCCAGTGTTGCCAGTGGGCTACTTTTTAAAAAGTCAGATTGCTTCATTGGCACCACTTTTTTGAAATAGTTAAATTTCCCCTTCTTTTCGCCTTATTTAATCTGTCATTAAATAAAGCGAATTTTACGTTCTCAAAAGACTGGTGGCAATCACGAAAACTGAATTAAAAAAAAGTAGCCCACTGGCAACACTGCGTCTAGCAGTATCGGCCTGTGACAACCCCACTTCCATCCATCCTACCGCCCGCCACCTTAATGAATCGGGCAAACGACTTCTTCTAGACATTTCTGGACTCTACTGGCTGTTGCGAACAAAACTGAGAACAATAGTTCGAATACAACAAAACTTACACCCGAAATTACGAAAGCTTCGTAATTACATATTTTTCTCTCATTCACAAATAGCTATTTTTTTCTATAAAATAAAAGTGGTAGCTGTAATTTTTGCGTAAGTTTTTTTAAAGCTTATTATTGTCATTCATATAAACTATGAAGTTTAATCTGACTGCCATTTTTTGTCTGGTGAGTTTCGAAAAATATGTTGTATCTTAACATTTGGAGGCCAGTGTAAAAGAACTAGCTGACAGAGCCGTAGCCAGAGAAGGGGGTTCCATATGCTCTGGAAACCAGTAAAATTATAAAGTTTTCTTCGTCTTCAATATCAAGAAAATTCTCCGATTAGATAATGTAAAAATATTTTAATAACATTAGTGGTATCCAAACCATCTGGGCCTACACCCTGTCTACGCCACTTCTAGAAGATGTCGCTGCGATCGACCAGTTATCTTTTCAGCACCGTTCTACATGCATAGGATTCAATTTTTTAGTACTATTTTGTAGCCGTTTTCCACAATATGTATTCTAGGCGCTGTAACAGAGCGATCGCAAATATTTTTGATGCTGAAAGTGGCGTAAAATTATTTTAAAGTCCTGGTTACTAAAAACAAACTAACTAAAACAGGCAGATTTTTTTTTATTTAAAGAAACTTTTATATCTTCACATCCTATTCTTACAAAAATGAACACAAATACTGTAAAGGACACACATTGCCATCTGCTACAGCTATAGATAATTTCAATCATTTTGTTTTACAGGGTGATCACACATATTATGTTTCATTTAATTTGTTGTTGGTCTCGTAATTATCCTCTTGACTAAACATTAGCGGAAAAATATGAGGTCAAACATGTTCTTTACATTTCTGAAGTTCCAGAAAAAATCGTCAAGTATTTATCAAGATATTCGCAAGTGCATACAGGTACAATCCTTGGAATTTCTAAGGAGCCTGGCACAACTACTTAACACTTAACGGACGGATCACGTAAATTTACGTTTACAATTCTGACTTCCTACGGTGTGCCACATAGAATTACGTTGTCATATTACGTTACGTTGTCAGATATATGTAATTCAGCCTACGGGCGATACTTTTGCATTTCGTGTGTTGCATTATTTCTCAACAAACATACTCAAAATTCGTATTTTTACAACTAGAGAGCTATGTGCTTGGAAGTTCTAGGCAAATTATATAAATTAACCCGGTTACTACCTAAAATAGAACTATCCTGTTATGTCTATTCGCGTAAAAGGGTAAAACACCTTTTATTACCAGATTTTTGTCCAGTGCAGGCATTCATTAAGTAACTCTAAAAAGATGATCGTACGTTTTCCCAGCTGAGAGGAATAATTAAAGTAATAAAATTTTAAATACATGAAACTCGAAACATAAAGAAATTTACTATAATTGTAAGAAGTATAAAAAAAATGTTGTAATTATTTTTCGAAGACTCTCAACTTTCTGGAAAAGACTTAAACTTAATTTTGATAATTATTAACACCTAGGAATAAATAAAAAAATCAGTATAATGCCTGCAAAGACGGAGTAATATTATTTAATGTATATATATATATATATATATATATATATATAATATTCGATGCAAAACTCATTTAAGTAAAATACACTAGCGAAAGAACACAAAGAGAGAATTTTAAGAATTAAAGAAAAGTTTATTTACATACTTACAAATACATTTAGATGAAAGGGAATTAATAATAATATAATATAGGATGAAATACATCCTTTGTAAGTTTTCCAGTTCAACCTTTTTTAAATAGATTTCAAAAGAAACCAGCATAAATGATTACCCTCATTTAATTTTAATCACATTTAGTGGAATCCTCTTCTGATGACAAAATACTCTAATTTCAGTCCTAACTTCAATTCTGAAACACAAATATACAAAGAATTACCTTGGTTATTAGGCAGATATAGGAATCTATCGTTGTAGAGTTCGACCATCGATTTGAGGGCGTCATTAATAGTTTCTGAGAGTCTTTACTGCATCATTTGGTATACCCTTGTTTTTTAGTAAGCTTTTAGGCTTCTAAGAGAACGAGTATAGGGTGATTGTTCTAAACACCGCTGTTACTATTTCGAAAATCGTAACCTAACATTTTTTACTATCTTGGTTCATAACATCAAAAAACTACAATCGAAGAGACAAAAAGTTTTTTTTAACTGCATAGAAGCACTCCAAATTCGTAATATAATTTTTTCCCATTTTTCTCGTAGAGAGTCAAAAAACCTGGTGTGATTAAGACAGGTGGGGGTTTTTAATTCCTCCCACTTGGTGCTGTTTGATTTGTTAATTTCATAATTTGGTACTGCCCTGGCATAAAAAATACTGACCGCACTGGGCCCTGATTGGAATTGGACCAAACAGGCCTAAACCATTCAGCTTGGTTTATTGGAGATTGAAGAAGGACTAACACCTGTTTGCTGATGCAATGCACTTAGTTGGCTTTAATGAAGGGCCATAAATTTGCATCTGTAGATGTAATTTTTCCTTTGTGTCGTAGGAGACATCGTGGATAGGGTTGTAAATTACCGTCGTTAAAATGTGCGGCTGGGTGGTCTAGGTTATCTTTCTTTTCCAAGGCTTTATGGGAAATATTGACATATATGTGTATTATAAGAAATAATAATTTTTCTTAATTTTTTTGTTAAAATAAAAGACGAATGTGGTGATTCTCACCAGGACTATGCATATAAATACTTCGATTAGAAACAATACCATTATTATATACACTCATTTATAATATAAACACGAAGAGATAATTTTTTTTGTTAAAGAATGTAACATGAAACTATAGCGCCTATAGGCGGGGCTTCCTGTTAAAAAGATCAAAACTACCCTCCACAATGTGTTACAAAATTTTCGAAAACCTAGAAAAAACAACCCGCCAGTTAATCCTTAAATGCCCAGTGTATCGAATTTGCAACACTTTTATTTAGCTTATAAATAAATCAAGTTCTTTGCAACCACTATATTTATATAGAAACATTAATGCTGTAAAAATCACATAACTAACAGAAATATGCTACTAAATAAAATTAAAAATCTTAAAATTTCTGGTGTCTAACCCTTATAATAAGTATAACAAATGCAATTCAAAAAGAAAAAGTCAAGTATTTAAGGGTTAAGTGTTAACATAAGGAAATTTCTATTTAATTTTTAAATCACAGAATAAACTGAGAACTCAAATAATAAACTGAGTAATAAACTGAACTTGTAATAAACGGAGTACTCAAACTATATTTTAGATTTTTTTTAAATAAAAAAAGAAAAAAAAACATATTTTATGCTTTAACAGTCATGTTTCCCGCTTTCACTTGTGCTCTTTTCATTTCACACACGTGACACAATCCATTTTTCTTACCACCGCCCCCTGAATACTAGGCCTGCGCACTGAAAAAAATGGCGGCTGTCGCAGGCGGAATCGTTTGTACCACGGAGGAAGATAGATGGAGGGGAAAGTAACGTTGAAATTTTACAATACAGTTTTTCTCCTTATAGATGGCGCCACGGTAAACTGAAGGCTGTCCTAACCTGCTTCTGCAATGCTTTTCAATGCGAAAAGCATTCATTTTTTAAATGTTTTTGATTGAAAATTTGAACTTTAAAAAAGTCAAACAAGTAGAAATTTCATTAAATAAAGTTTTCATCACACCATGCATATATTTTAATAGATATTTGGCGTTTCGATTGCTTTTTATAACTCTTTAAATAAGAGTTCACCCTGACAGAAGCATCTGAATAGTCATTTAAAAATAAATATTACGGATATTGTACTGCGAAGAAATACTTCGCAGTACAATATCCGTATTGTACTGCTGATTTATACATCCTCCGTAATGTATGGATGTATAATTTTTAGAGATTAAAAGTATTATTCAAATAAAACAGCTTCAGATTACAGCCAAACAAATAGCACTCTATAAGACAATTTAAATGGCCATGTCAATTAGCCACAGACATTAGCATTCATTAAGTATAACATTTTAAAAACATATACACTAAGATCGATATACTAGAATAAAAATTTCTTAGTTTAAAAATGATTACATGCATATAACTTTAAATTAAAGTATAATAAAAAAAATCCCTGACGCCTCGGCCTACAGGCACAGGTAGATTTCGAAGACGCAGACCGTTGGGCGCCTGTTTGTTGGGAATTGCGGAAAAAATGACCTTTTTGCCATGATGCGGCAGTTGGAACCGCCTACTTCGAAACCTAACTTGTTTGCAGATGGAGCCGGCAGGGGTTTTTTTCTATAAGGGTTAGTCCTATAAAAAACTTGTCAATATAAAAGTTTTAGATAATATTAAGAAGATTTATAATAAATTAAACGGATTTGATATTTTCTGAATTGACGAAGTTATGAATTTTTTTCTTCTAAAACCACCCTTCCCCACCCCCTCTTGGGGTCATTTTTAATGATATCAAAAATCTGTCATACATAAAATTTCGGCCCTTTTCCTAGAAGTAATAATAACTTCAAACGGATTCGATACGTATCATAATTAAGAAATTATGGGATTTTTCTATTTTCACAAAAAGCACCCCCCCCCCATCCCCATCCCACCTTGGTTCGATTTTGCCCATTATTTACGAACATGACCGAGATTTTATGCCCCTTGATTTTATGTATCAGTTTCGAAAAGATGCGGGAGTTGGAACCGCCTACTTCGAAAAATAACTTGTTTGCAGGCGGAGCCGGCAGGGATTTTTTTTGTTTTTAATTTTTTTTTGCTATAACGGTTGGTCCTATAAAAATCTTGTCAATATAAAAGTTTTAGATAATATTAAGAGGATTAATAATAAATTTACGCGGATTTGATATCTTGTGAATTGACGAAGCTATGATTTTTTTTTCTTCTAAAACCCCTCCCCCCCCCTTGGTGCCAATTTTAATTATATCAAAAATCTGTCACACATAAATTTTCGGCCCTTTTCCTAGAAGTAATAATAACTTTAAACGGATTCGATACTTACAATAATTAAGAAATTATGGGGGTTTTTCTGTTTTCACAAAAAGCCCCCCCCCCCATTTCCCCCCCCCCTCCTTGGTTCGATTTTGCCCATTAACGAACTTGACCGAGATTTTATGCCCCTTGATTTTATGTATCAGTTTGGAAGAGATTTATGCAGAATTTTTCCAGTTATCGTGTCCATAAAAAAGTGACATAGACAGATAGATAGATAGATAGATAAAGTTTTGAACTGGGGGTGGTTTTGTGTTCTGGGAGTCATAATCGGCGTAGATCTGCAAAAATTTTTCAAAATTTCCAACTTAGGTGAGTATGTAATAGGTAGTATTTCTTACGAAATCTACCTAAAAGCACTCACCTTTGGAGCTCTAAACATACTTAAAAAAAAAAAAAATTCTTCGATTTTTCTTTTGTTTATCTCATCATCATAGCCCGATCTACATCCCGGAATAAAACATTTATATCCCATCTTAAATTTATGACATATAATTGCTATAATTAAAAATAATCGAATAAAATACTTTCGGAATTTAACATGTAATCTAATGACATTCTGTTTAAAGGCAGCCGCCAAATTTTACAGCGCCCTCTTTCGTTAAAAAAAATATGACTTGCATTTTCGATATCCTCGCCTATTCTAGTTTCCCCTCCAGGTTCTTTCTCCGTGGTTTGTACAGTCCCTCGAACTTCAACACCAATAATATCTAAAAGTTATCTTTGACTTATTTGATCTCCGAAAAACAAGGCGAAGAAAACTTTTAGAAATTATTGGTGCGGAATTTCGAGGGACCGTTCAAACGCTGAAAAAAAAAATCGGCCTGCGACAGCCGCCATTGTTGTCAGCGCTCAGGCCTAGAATTCAGGGGGCGGTGTTTCTTACCCTCGTTTGCCTTTCCGTCTTTTTCAGAAGAAATAACTTCTCTAAATTTTAGATGTCTTTCTCCTGTTTTTCTTTTTCTTTTATGTGTGACTTTTCAATATTTATTCTTAGACCTATTGTTTCTGAAATCCTCTCTTTGTTTTAGAAACAAGTTATGCAGAAAGATTTAAAAAAAAAACTCTTATAAAGGCATAGATTTCTTGCCAAACCCATTCGGACAGATGTGGACGTGTCTTACACTTTTATACTTAAAATAGCTTTGCATTAAAACTTTGTATCACCACGTTGCATATATGCAACGTACCCAGAAGTCAATATTACTTATACAGTTAGGCTTTAAAAGACGATTTTATTTACTGCTGCTATCTTCCAATACAACAGTTAATATAAATTGTTCATAGAATTGTCAACAGACGGCGATACTGAATTGATTTTTCATGCCAAAGTTTTATTTATCATTTGAGAAGTTTCGCATTGTTATTGCTAAAATGAACTTCGTATATTTCGTCAAATTAAAAAGGTTGAAGAAGTCCAAAAATATATTTTTTACAAAGATAAGTTCGTAATACTTTACAATTTTGTATTAGAAAATTATCAATACGTATAAAAATTATGTAATTTTATGTTTATTGCGGATGTGAAAAAAATACCTTTTAATCAATATATATTTTTTATATTATAATTTTTTTTAATTATTTTTTACATGCTTTAAATGGTGTATTCTAATATCTGAGTAAATATTTTTGAAATCGGAGTTGCTCAAGTTAACTCGGGTTTTATTTCATAACAGTGTTTATAGACACATTGGAATATATTTTTTTTTCTCTACTTTACCACGCCTCTAGATTTTAGAATTCTCGAAGAAACTAACAAAACAAGTATATTAATATACTTGTTTTATTAGTTTATATATCCGATAGTTGAAATTAGATCAATAACTGACCGAAAAACGATTTCAGAAATATTCAACATAAACAGAAAAATGAAAAAGAGGGTATCTTAGGGGGTATAACCCACTTTCGGCCAAGCATAGAAATTTTATAAAATGCGGTATTATTTGCATTGAAATTTGCTTAAATTACATTCATTAAGACATCAAAAAAGTTTCGTGCATGAAAAATAATATTTTATTTAATGTGACGTTACCATTATTATTTTTTATTAATAATTTATTATTAAATATAAATTAAAAAAAAATTAAGTTTTCTTATGGCATTTGTTTTATTTTATTTTTATTTACAGAACTTGCAACTTTACTCCATTATAAAAACATATGATTAATCTCAAGTGGAATAGTTATACATTTTCAAAAAGTCGAATTTATCAATAACCGTTTCAAGTAAAAAAACAGCGTATTTTGAAAATTTCTCAACAAAAAGTGATTATTTCAATTGAATTACTAATATTTTATAGATGTCTCCAGAACCCATAAAAATAGCAGAAAAATGAAATTAGCGAAAAATATAAGTTACAGTGTTAATAAAAAATATTTATTGAAATGCTGCGTTTACGCACCTTTGGCCGAAAATGGGTTATAGAACGATTTTTGAATCAGTGTTTCATGACGAAAATATTGTTAATTTTATTTTCTTTTGGCTATAGTTTTTCTTTGCTGATTAGCCAAATTGAAAACGTTAGTCAAACGCCAGGAAGATGCTGGCTAAAAGTATATTAAAATATGGTATAAAAACACAGTTATTCTGTCAAAAGCTTAAAAGCCATTTCTGCAAGAAAAATTACATAGGTGGGTCTAAGGATTCAGAGCACGCCTTTATCGATGACGTTTAATTATAAAAAGACAATCATACGATTGGCAAACAATGTGCTCTAAAAGCAGGTCTCCCAAATGGTCCGCCAACTGAATATTAATATTTTTTAACAGAAAATTTCATGGTAGGTTTTTACAACATTTCCGCAAAAATTTACCTCCGAAGGTGGTTTCTGCAAAATTTGCGAGAAAAATCTAATAATAAATATTTTAAAGAAAATACCGGTACTTAAAAAGCGACCATTTGGGATCCCTGTCAAAGTAATCACACGTACTTTTTAAAGTGAAATCAATCTATTAAAGAAATTTGAAAGCACAAGGTGGTCCCCTTTTTAGGATTTTGTATATCAGTATTCAAGTTTGCGTCTGTCTTACATAGTCTATTATCAACTGCATTTTCTGTCTGTCTTTTCTCCGCGTATGAAAATCTTTTCAACTCAGCTCTATTTAGAGCTGTTATTGAATAATATTGACAGTTGACTTAGCCCACATTTTTTCATTGTGCATATCCTATCAATGCGACTTATTCAAAATAATCAGTGCTTCATTAACTGCTATCTATATTATAAAATACAAACGTGTCCGTGCGTAACGCTAACGTCATTTTGCGAATGGTAACACTTGACGATGAAATTTCGGTTTTGCGATATTTGTTACTGCAATTTTTTTAATTTCTAAACATTGCATATTTTTAATTTTACACCGTTATAGAGGGAAAAAAATCTATTTTAAAATTCAATTTGTTTGAAAACTGCATCGAAATTTACTCATTTAAATTAAATTTCAAGCATGACTTTTTTTTTAATCCGTCTGTATCATTTGCAGACGATTACAAAATATTAATCCGTTTGTAGTTTAAAGAATATAAAAAGTTCAGCATTTTTTTCCAGCTAATATTCAATAACGGAATTAAAACTGCATTAAGCAATAAACACTAATTTACCAGACATGTAATTGAAATATGTGCTTAAAACCGCTGTAATTGCCAGAATAAAAATAAACTGCTGTAGATAACAAAATTTTTAGCGATTTCTTCAGCTGTTAACTTCTGGCACGAGGACAATACGAAATTACTGCTTTTAATAAATTTCAAAATTTATTTGAATATATAATTGACGTATTTCATAGAAAAATGCTCTTTGATGTTTTTGAGGGACAATCTAAAAAAATTATTAAATGTAAAAATTCCATTAGAGTTTTCAAAAAAAAAAAAAAAAAAAAAATGGTTTTCACATATATTCTCTATCCCGGAAGCCTGGGTTGGATGCCCTAGTTTCAATAATTGTGTGACCACTATTCGATATCTTTACGTATATTTGCTAGATTAATGAATTCAGGAATTCAGAATGTAATGATTTCGTTGAGAATGACCGGCAATCCAATCAATGAATCAATGACCGGCTAATCCTCGTTTATCGAAAATACCTTATATATTTTAGTTACTGCTGGTGTAATTGTAGGAATTTGTTTAGATGCGATTTAATTTAAAAGATGCAGAAAATGTAGTTCTTTCATATATGTGTTTCTCCAAAAATCTCTCTAAAAAAAACTTAAGGGTAAATTTTAAGGGTTTAATTTTAGTAATTTTAACAATTGCGCCAGGATCACACGAAACCGCGATTTTCAGCGTGGATCATTGTGAAAGAGCGATTTCTAGTATCAACTTACACAATATGTTCGAAGTGACAAGAGTGCATCTGCATCATGATACTTTAATTGTATATTGGTTTATCCTGTTAACTGCTGGCAGAACTTTAAATTTATTCATCAGTTTTAACAATATATTTTTTCTAGTTTCATTAATTTTTTCAAGTGATTTTATGAAGAGGCAGTTATAATATGTTCATGGTATATAATTAAAATTTACGATGTGTGCTTTGTAAGGCATATTTAGCATTGAAATATTTATTTATGAATCGAAGACTGGCTTTGGTTTGATAAATGTTTCCTCTTCTTCTCCAGTGTTGTAAATTGTAACATATGTATAACATTTTAAAATTATAAAATTTGGATTGTCGATAAGACGTATGCATGGTTTAAAGACTTATTAATCTGCACCGTCAGGCATGTGACTGAACATTTTTTGAAAAATCAACTTCCCAGTGATTTTTATTACGGAAGCGCAAGTTTTTAGCAAAAACATCATATCTCCTAAACTGTATAAAATAGACAGAATAATAAAATTAACTATTTAAAGACATTTTTAATCACTAAAATAGCCTGTTGAGTTATAAAAATGAGGGAACACATGTGTTACACTCACGCACCGATGTTTGGCCACTTTTTGATTGGCGCGATTTCCAGGCTCGCGCCAAACCAATAACTTAATACAATAGCTAAGTAACCATTAACGGAAAAAATCCCAAAAATTTGGCGACTTTTTCCTTATTATAACCTATTAAAAACAAAAAAATCTGTGCGTGAGTATAAGACATCATAGCCAAAATAAGACTGTAAAAAAGTTAAACATGAATAACGCCTTCTATAATACTAAATTATAACATCGCCGATTCGCAGTTCGAAATGTTTGTATCACATTAACGCACGGAATTGCATTTTTTCCAAACTTTTTACATAATACTCTTGGGGCAAAAAACAAACAGAAATAGACAAAATAAAATTGTTTATAATGTTCCATTCACCGGAAACAATATGCAGAGCGAAATTTCTTATAATTGATTAATAATTGAGTCTGGGCCGCTCTAAAACAATGGAACTATGATTAAAGAGGAGGCGAGAGATAGTGTAGTGTCTACTAGTTGCGAGTGAAGTAACTGGGAATGTAGTCACAAGATGGTGAATACTGTCAGAGCCTCACTATCGCCGGTGAAAACGTCGCCCAGTAAAAAAGAAATATATTTAAAATGGCACTAGAAAAGGATATGAATTTCTTTTCACTTTTCTAAACAGCGTACAACCAAAAGAGTGCAAAATGTATCCAGATCGGGGATCGAACCCAGATACTTTGGTATAGCGCACCAAGTGCTTTACCATTTAAGCCGTCTGGCTGACATCGAGTCTGGCATTTTTCACTTATATACATTGGCAAGGATGCAACTTTGAAGCGCACGATGGAATGTCAGTGGCGTACATGAGAGGAATATGTTTCCAACATCGGATAATATGTCTAAATTTTCAATTAAATTTTCAGAAGAACTGAAACTACGCCATAAATCTTTAACTGGCACTACAAAGGATGTAAATTTCTTTTCACTTTGCTGCATTTTTCACTCTGTTGGTTGTACGCTGTTTAGCAAAGTGAAAAGAAAATTCCCGTCCTTTGTAGTGCCAGTTAAGGATTTATGGCGTAGTGTCAGTTCTGCTGAAGTTTAAATAAGGAGGAAATTTCTATTCAAATTTAGTGTTGGAAGTTTGCATCAATGGTCCCTGCGGAACTGTTTACAGTTGAAGCTTCAACATTTTCTTTATTCATATTTCCATGACTAAAACGCGATATCTGCCCCACCAGTGGCTGAGAGGTTCTGCTCTCAAAGTTGGTAGAAGGGGAGGTGCTGGGTTCAAACCCCTGTCGCGCTCGTTGACCTAACCGTTCGGAGTTTTCAGTGGTTTTCTTCGAACCTTGTCGTAAATACGTGTTAGGCTCCTTTAGAATGACCCCCCACGGAGGGCACGCTTCCCCAGGGCCTATATCCCTCGTGTTCATAATCGGCCGTCATAAAATCAACCAACCAACCAAAACGCGATATCTAGTCGCTCAGCCTGAAAAGGCGTTTCTGACACTTTTCCCCAAAATTATTTTTGAACTTAAACAGCTGAAAGCCTAAAATTTAAAAATGAGTATTTTTATCCTTAACCAAGATTTATTTACCTTAACCCTCGCACTCCACACTATATTGCACTTTGTGATCCCGTAATGCGTATAACTGCGTATAACTTTGTTAGCAATATACAGATAATGAATTATTATAACACATGCTTTCTATATAAAATTTAATGGCGAATCCAACTGTGATATTTATTTTGTATCAAAAACTTCATTATGTTAATAAAAAAATGCAAATTATTAAAAGGCACGTTTTCAAAAAGCACCGACATTTGATATTTTGGTTGGTGCGAATTCTTACTAGTGTGACGTTCACGGAATCAGTAGTATCAGTTTTCAGA
Source organism: Maratus michaelseni (assembly GCA_963931845.1). Classification (NCBI taxonomy): domain Eukaryota; kingdom Metazoa; phylum Arthropoda; class Arachnida; order Araneae; family Salticidae; genus Maratus; species Maratus michaelseni. Next base: position 85,542,801 of record OZ007594.1, read on the forward strand.
CATAAGCAGAGACACAAAGAAGAACAAAGCAGAGTTTCTTTTTCTAAAAAAAACATTTCTATTCGAAATCGAGATACCTGAAACTTGTTAAGTTTTTTTTATGCAAGAAGTTTGTTTCTGTGTTTGTTTTTTCATAAAATTGAAACATACTGTGTTTTTTTTTTATTTTTTTAGAGTACATAAAATAATAATAAATTTTTGAAAATCTCTCCGATCCTTTCGCGTTCCATCAAAACACCGACTGCGACCACCTCGTGCACGAGTTACCGAACAATAGACTATTTTAGTCATATCAAACACAACAATCCGTCAAGAAGGAAAGGATCGTGTCACGAATAAAAGAAGTGAAATCTTTATATCCATGGCTTTCGACAGAAATTTAAGTTCATTAAATTTTATCTTATAAATTTTCTGGTTTTTATGAGTTTTAAAAGAGATTGAAACTTATAATGTGTTCAAGGTATATTTCTTAAGTTCACCATGTGATTTATAAGGATAACTTAGCATTAAACATTTATTTGTGATAACTTTGATCTTGTATTACCAGCCTTCTACATTTCATTAGATTTCCCTTAATCGAATTAACAAAAAGTACCTTTATATATGTGTTTATTTAATTTTTTCTGCCAGTGTATTATTACAGGTTGAAAAATATGTAAGCAAAGAGTATATAGATAAGTTTCATTCTTACAAACGGTTTTTCCACGTAATTTCAGAGGGATATACATTTTTTTTTTTTACAGTTCAGCTCACACTACTATTTTCACAGTTCGCAAATTCTGATAATAAAGTATCTATCTATATTATAACGCACAAGTGTTTGTAACAGTTATTCTGGCGTACAATGATGCTGCAACAATGTGGTTACCAAGACTCCCTTAATAGATAAGACTTGACAATCCGGAGAAAGTCTATGGGAGAAAATGTCCGCGGTAATTGCCACTTATTAATTGACTTTCTCCGGAAAGTATCGCCGCCTGGTGGATACTACCGCAGAGTTGCCAAGTCTCCGGCTTTTTGAACACCAGTATATTTTTAGAGAAAATGTTGTTCTTTTAAATCCCAGAATTCTCCGATCAAAGAAAACAAAATTGTCTGTACTAAAAAACTGGTATCCAAAAAGAGAATAGAAAAATCTAGCAGCTCTGCTACCGCACAGCTGCCAACTTTTACGCTTTTTTCTAGACCACTAAAATTTAATAGAATTTTTTTCGTTAGGTAATCACACGATCTTGTCAATTTAATAAGATAAAATTTAGTATAAAATTTTAGTGGTAGGAATTAAGCGTAAAAGTTGGCAGCTATGCTACCGATACTAGTTCATAAGCAAATGCATAGAACAAATGGAGCTGTGAAAAAATTTCATGTCGAAAATACTCCTATTACTGACGATTGATGGCGCTAGTAGCAGGAGAATATAGCGGTCAAAGGAAACTTGCTGATTGTGAGGCCTGATACTATGATAAGGAGGCCTTGGTGGTTACAACTTTATGAGAGTTATAACATTGGAGTTAATTATGCGCCAAAAAACACTCGCTAAAATATGACCATTGGCTGTGCACCCGATTAACCTGAACTTTAGTTGAGTGTACCTAGACATAAATTTACGCACACACACAGGTATATTGCCAACTTTTGCATTAAAAATAAGATGAACTTTTTGCTAACCGGTCAATTCCGAGAAATTCTAACTGTAATTAATATATTTAAAATTAAAATAATAGTTCCGCGATTTCTCGCCAAGTTTGGCGAGAACACGTTTTTCTGGTTTTAAATAAAAGTATGTTCGGTATTTAATGTATTTTTGCAATGAATATGGTTAGAGATGGCAATCTTCAAGCAAATTACATCTATACCCATAAATTACAGAAGCCTAGCATGTAATTTTCATTATTACACTCTTTTATTTATTTTAACTTGTTTAATGCATGTAAGGAATGTAAAGATGGAATTTTGTAATTAATTTTTCAATTACTGTCTGATGTGCTAGAATTATATAAATTATGTACACACGGGTGTTTCCAATGACAATACATTTAATTTTTTTTTATTTAATTATAAATTAATAAATTAACTTTTCCGTCAGCCGGGCATAGGGGATAAATCGTCAAATATTCTTTCAATCGCAACAATTACATTTTGATTATACGTTGAGGAAACACTATGGTTACAACGGTATACGAGTTGCAAAAACAATGGAGTTAATTAAGTGCTAACCCACGCGTTAAAATATGCCAACTGGCTATGAAACTGCAACAATGAAATATTTTAAACACTTAAAAGTAGAAAATAAAATACAAATAAAGAGTAAAGCGTGTAATTATAATGATAATAAAATATCCTTTTTTTTTAATCTTATGTATGAAGTGTTTCATATGTTTTTCTTTACTAAGGTGTTCCCTTTAATACCCCAATACAGCAATCAACAATAATCTGCTGGCATGTTTATTGGCGACTGGTATCTTTATGGCTAAATTTATAATTTACCAGTAGGGAATTCTGGTGTCTTTGGGACTAAATTTATTATTTACCAATAAGGAAATCTGGTGTCTTTGTGACTAAATTTTATAATGCATAAACCAAACTGAAATTCTCGATTTGTATCGAAATTGAAAGTGATAGACATTTTTGAGAACTTTTCCCTAGCATTAAAAAACACATAACAAAAATCCTTCACTTTTACGAAAAAAATTACTTGCTGGCTTATGATTCTTTGTGTACTATTTTGTGATACAAAGATTTTATTTGGGTATCAAATTTTAAACGGATGTATTCATTTTCATACTTTAAATTACTCAGCAATATTTATAGAAATTAAATTTTCTATTAGAGCAGAAACAACTTTGGCACCGATCTGTTTAATTAGTCTTTAGGCTTAAATTCTATAAAATTAAATCCATTTTCCCTGATTTATAGAGGAAATTTAATCTTTGACGGGATTAAAGCAATACAAAGTCGTCGTTAATTACGGCAAAGTGATTTCGACCCATTATTTTAAAGTGAATGTTGCAATTTAATTTTGAGTGGAATTAAGAATGGTCTGTTGAACGCTGTATGTATCAGGCATTCGATGTGGAGTTTCTGGACATCTTAATCTGAGTGTAAGTTAATTCAAATAACTAACGCAGTTCTTCAAAGGCAATTTATCGTGTAAGAAATTGGGATGAATTCGTAAATGTAAGCGTCGTTTTGATTTGGATTCATTTTCAAATTTGCTCGTTGTTTGTCAAGATTGTTTATTTATTTATTTGCGTTTGATAAATACGAATTATGTATTTTACGTAGTTATACGGATGATGGTTTAACATTAGAACGGACATAGCGGACATTTTAACCGGTACCAAATTAATATATTTCTATTCGAATCAGAATTGTATTTATAAAATCATACCTCTAGTAAGAGCAATGTGGATCATAGATATATGACTGTTGCCGTAGCCTAGAACAATAATTGCACTGGAAAGAATTGAATGGAGGGAAAAAAAAGAAACAACACAAAGACCGCTTTCCGCCATAAATAAATAAAGTACAAAATATATTAAAAAAATGATATATAAAAATAAAAATTGTGAAAAGAAGCCTACAAAATATTTACAAATAAAAATAAATCAGAAAGAAAAAAATACACATATACATACAAGGGTCCACGAAGGTACCCAGCCCTAGCAGCAGACAGCGGAAGAAACAAGAAAAAGCAATTAGGATGTTAAATCTATTTATCTCGCAAAAAAATTTAGTTTAAATATTAGATTAAGGCATTCTAAATAAAAATTCTGGTACAAATATTTTATTTAAAACTTAAGTAAAATTTCTAGCCAGTGTAAAATAAAACTGAAACGGTCGGAAAAATATCTTTGACAGATAAAATAATAATAATAATAATAATAATAATAATTATCATAATAATAATAATAATAAGGTAAACTGAATTTTAGAATGATCCGGACCACTTGATTTGGGCACACTGGACCACTCGGATTAGTCTAAAGTTTATATTTATGTAGTTCTTTGTTTTGAATAGTCGCAAAACCTTTCACCTCCGTTTCCGTTTTTTTTGGATCAGTGACGAAATTAGATAAATTTTCACCCGTAGGAAGGTACTATATATGCACCCCCTTTCCACTACGAATATTTTTGGAAAGAAAGCTGAGCAAATAATTGCTTAAGGTAATTCAAGTTAACACACTATTCACACATTTGTATTTTTATGTGTAATTTTTCTCCTATAATGTCATATTGCATACCTGCCAATTTTCAACTAAACTTCCGTACAACGTGAGTCAATTTGATCGAGGTTAAAGACGTTTCTAACTAGAAAATATATCTGAAAAAATAATATGTACTTAGTTTCATGGAGCAATGGAACAATGTAGTTAGAAGCATGGAATACCTAGTTGCGTATCAACTGAACTGCCAGGTTAAAGGTAACCGACTTGCGAGACAAAAAGAAGCCGTGAAAAATTTGAAAAAAGTTATGAATTAAATAAAATATATAAAAATATAATAATTAAATAGAAGTATAACAAAAAATTAATTGCGTGTTCTTATGTGGAACGTATATGTTTGCATTTCTTAAAAAAAAAATTCTGGTTTGAAACGTGTTTAACTCTTTAACGGATAAAGCATTTCAATTGCTAAAATGTTGAAATAAATGATTGACACCGGAAATTATAAACAAATTTATTTATATATACAAAAAAAGCGATATTTTACATATATTATAAATGTAAAACATTTCTATTAAAATTCTGCTGTCATTGTGGAATTTCGTAATTAAAGTTTTGTGGTTTCATAGGGAAACCAATGAACGTTAAAGGGTTAACCTCGGTTAAATTAACCTACATTGTATGGAAGTTTAATGCGATGTTGGCAGGTGTGCATATTGTATGTGTAACATTTAATGGCATTTTTTATATCGTACCGAAAATAAGTATACAATGTAAAAGTTAAAAAAAAATTCATCAATTACCTATTAATTAAGAATTTGCTTGCCTAATTCCTTAACTGCAAAAGTTTCTTATATATCCTCATAATGCAGTTTGTGAGCTATCACATATTCAATACTGATGCACTTTCGATATTCAATACTGATGCATTTTTTTTTATCGTTGTTAATTTATATCCCTTACTTTTTACTTACCCATCATACGTAGTATAGGGTAAGTCTTGTAATCGTTTTGAAAATCGAAAATTTTTTTTTACGGATTTACACGTTTCAGACACTGGAGATTCCGAAAAACATATTTTTAGAAAAAAAAAATTGCTGTCCGTCTGTGTGTCTGTAAATGCTCTATCTCCCGAAGAAATTGAGATAGAGACTTGCAATTTGGTATGTACTTAGTAAGTAATAATGGGAAGAAGCCTATTTCATTTCAAAAACCTCGATTGATCGGAACAATTTTTTTCGGACTCTCGAAATATTCGTTCTGATGAAAGGTATATAAAAATTTTCGAAATTGTTTATTTTAAGAAATAAATATAAAAGACAATAAAAAAACATAAATTTTGCATAAAGCATGAAGTCGATCGGATAATGAGTTCCCGAGATATTTGGAATCCTATTCTCCACACTCTTCGATTTTTCATGACCCTGTATTTCATCCAAATTTCACTTCAAAGATACATTCTAATTGGAAATTTGACGCTTAATCAGATGCAATAAATCGCTAGTTAATAGGATTATTATTTTTGGAGTTCTGAGGATGTTTCTTTCAAGCAATTCAGTAATCGAGCCTTTAAAGTTTGTGACGTCATCAAGCCACGATTCGAGGCTAACGAAAAAGACAGGCTACCGCGGTTCATTTCACTTATCTTTTTTTACAGACCGCCAGAGTGACGTGATGCTCTTTTCGTACACCTCCATTGGTGGATTCGACCACCACGTGACTCCCGCGGTCTGAAAGAAAAGAATACGCGTAAAGCACCGCGGTAGCCTGTATTTTTCGTTAGCCTCACCACGATTTTATTTGAATTGCAATGCACTTTATAAGTAGTTTACACTTGTTTTATTTTAATATTTTACATTATGCATATCCATGATGGGTAAGTATTACGGTGGCCCCCAACGACTAGTTTGTTAAATTCCTCACATATAATTTAATGAGCTTGACTTACTAAAACTTCTTTATTTAAAGGCGACAGATGAGAACTGTGTATGTAATAATTCTTCTCTTGATATGCAGTTAGGTCTAGATAAGCATCCTTAAGCCCAAATACATGTGAAATACCATCAAATTATATCTGCTAAGACAGAAATCTACTTAAAACCGTATATTTCTCCTGTCATTTGGGATTTCATCTTAGCTGGTTTTGCTGAACTAAATAAACAAAATGAAATTACACAGTGAAATCTGTGAAAGCGGAATAACAAGGGACGAAAAAAAAATGTGTTTAAGACGGATTTCTGACTGAGCAGTTATATTTGTATGGTATTCCTTTAGTAGGGACTATGGGATTTTTATTATTATTTTAAATATTAAGACAGGATTTCGTTGTAAAGAGATTACGTTATCCCAGGTTTTACCGAACCACGTACATGGAAACGTGTAAAAACAAAATCCCTAGGGACTTGAAAAATTTGCTGTATTTAGACAGTTTTCTTAGCAAATACATTTATACGATATTCCCTTCGGCAGAACACATAAACATTTTCTGTTATCGACAGGTTTTTTTTACACAGGTTGTACTGCATCGAATTCCATTCGATGCAGACTAACGAATAGCATGGTACTCAAAGAAATTTAAGTAATTTATGTAACATAAAAAATCGGGACTTTTGAGACCCGCGCAGTGGTTCCGCTGAATGAATCTTAGAACCCCTGAAGATTATATGTCGGGACGCTAAACTGTCATTGTACATTTCTTTAGCTTCTTTCTAAACTTAACACAAAGATTTCATAGACCAGTTTGCTACACATAACCAGTATATATATATATATATATATATATATATATATATATATTGGAAAAATTGTTGTCTTTCCTTCGTGTGAATGCAAAAGTATAACAGTATGTTAAGATGAAATATATGGGTCGGTGTCTAGGTTCAACAATTGATAGTCCAGACTGATTTCAAAATTAATTATGTTGAGATTTAATGTCTTGCTTATAATATAACTATATAAAATAGTTACAATAATAATTTAAACTGGTGTAAAATTGCAATTTGTCCGACCGTCTGTCGGGTTTAAAAATTAGTTAATTGCGCGGTCCACCGACCAGCATATAAATTACAAAGACGCAATCCTTTGGTCCGTCTGACCGAGACGAAAGCTCTCGTACATCTGCTATCTTCTCACGATTAAAATGTATATCTCATCAAATTTTTATTGTGCAGGAATCATTGAACTCAGATCCCAACTCACAAGCCTCAGTTAAATATTTGCTGTGCCTTGCAGTTCGAAGTTCAAATTAAGAACTATTGCAATCACACACGCACACACACACACACACACACACATATATATATATATTAAAGATGCACAATCTGTGGCCAGCGGGTCACCAACAGTACCACTATTTTTACACAGAAAAATTTACCTTAGGTTAATGACGGAAACCTTGCTATTAAATATATCAAAGCTTATCTTTCGAAGATAGTGGTGGCAAACGATTTTCATACGAAAAGGTTGTGCAGCACTAATATATATATATATATATATATATATATATATATATATATATATATAATTCATCAATATATTTAAATATTATGGAAGAAAGTGTATATCATTTTTTATGACAATTAACTATAAACATTTAAAAAAAAATAAAATATTAAAAGTTCACAGACAAAAGACTGCCTGTTTCTGCTGCAATTTTTGATTTTTATATAGTAGTGAAGATACCTTAACCCTTAACCCTTCTTTGCATGAGTTTTTCTTTCACAATTGTGTTTTATTTATACATATATTAAATATTAGACACAAGAAATTTTAAGATAGATTTTTAACTTTGTTCAGCAACATAGTTCATGGGAAATTTACTGGATTAATATTTCTATATAAATATAGTGGTGGCGAAGAAGTTGATTTATTTATTAAAAGTTAAATAAACAGTGATGTAAATTTCCAAATTTTTGCCGAATTTTTTCAAATCTTTTAAGTTTTCAGGGATGAAGCCAATGTAATCATTTCCAAATACTGGTAATATGATCTTTAGTAAATTAGAAATTAATTAATTTCCGGGTAATTAATGTATACTTTTGAATAATATAAACTGATTTAAATACAACAAAATAATAAAAAAAAATCATTTTGAAGAAATAATCAAAATAATATATATATATCTACTGATAGAATGGTATTAAAAATCAAGATGTATTATTTTTTAGTCTATGTGATTTTTAATCTATATGTAATTGTGTAATTGCTCATTCTCGAGCCCTCCCAAATCCAGCACCCGGGACATCTGCCCAGCCTGCCGCCCCCTTTGATTTCGCCACTTGTTTGGAGCACCCACCAATAGTGTCGCGAAACTCCTTTTTTAATGTGGACTACTGGAAATAAGCATGTGTAGCAGCAAATCGATCTCTATTTAACTTATACATTTTGCAATCCGCTCTAATCGACAGGATTGTCACATGAATTCATATTACCCATTTACTTCCAGTCATTTAAAATCAATAAGCTTTAAATATCTTTAAAAATTATCTGTATATTTTTCCTGGTTACTAAGATTTTTGAAAGTAGTTTTATGTGAATTAAAAATGTAACTAATATTAATATAACCAAAATATTTTAATTTCAAAGTGCTGAATAAAAGTAACTAATCTAAAGTTTGTAAGTCAAATTATTGGGTAATTCGAACACAAACTTATTCTCCTAGAAACAATAAAATGTTTAAAATAGTGCGCAAACTAATTTTTTAAACCATTCATTTGGAAGATGCTATATCATGAATACAAACGTAATTTAAGTTTTTGGTAACTGTCAGGGTAATTCATCTGATTTTTATTTTCTTCTACATTCATAAGAAGAAAGATAGAAGAAAAACTTCCGCTTTTGGTTTTGGTGAATTTGCACGTTTAGGGAAGCCTTGAAAAAAAAAAGGTCTATTTTTAGTTTTCCGTGTGGTTTTTGGCATCTACCTGCCTGTGTTACACAAACTTCGTTATCTCTATAACTCAAAAAATAATTTAAGAAACTATGTGGAACTTAGACCTTTTTTTTAACACAATTATTCAAATTGGTATTGGTATCCCATAGGATTTATTATATGGAATTCCCTTCCCAATTTATCAATTAGCTCACTGTATTGCCTGTATCTTTTTGAGTTTTCACGATATTTGACTGGTCTTTTTATATAAGTTACTCTATAGTATTAACAACCAAATCATGACAAAAAATCTTTGCTGTAGTTCGCGCATGCGCAATTATTATTTATTTCATACAAATACCCATATCTCATCAAATATTCAATATATTCATATTCTTTTAATTGCAGTATACTATGTCTACTGTTCTTTGTCAAGTTTTAGGTAAGCGGTGTTAAATTCGGTTGAAAACTCTTCATGCTATAAAAAAAAACTTTTGAATTTTTCACAGAAACGTAAACATCTTCAAGAAAATGCGTTCTATTCTTATACAAATGCACAAAAACGTTGAACAAGACCTACATAGTAATTTGTTACAGTGACGGATCATTTCGAGCATTTTCTGTTTCTTGGGGAAAAGCAAATATTATTTTATTATTAAATTTATATATTATTACCCCCTTATTGTCCTCGGGACTAAATCTTCACTGAAAAACATTAAGTCAAGCATGCTCTTTTGATCTCGAAGGTCAAGGGCATTTTGGGCATTTCCTCACGAGTTTCAGTAAGATATTCGACGAAACGTCTGAAATTGGTCACTGCCCCTTAATTTCGGGACACCAGTGTATAAAAATATCAGTGACGGTATATAGCATACATCACTCTCATATATAAATTACATCACCCTCATATATAACATACATCACCCTCATATATAACATACATCACCCTCATTTCAGTAGCTATTAGACAAAATGTCTGAAATCGAAAGTGTCCGGTCACTGCCCCTTAATTTCGGGACAACAGTGTATATCTCATTTGGCTGTGAAACCACTTCTTGCAGAGTATTAAAATTTTTATTTAAATCTGGTAAGAATATTTTGAAAAGGGATCTTTTTGTAAATTTACATGTAATCCGAACCTTGTCTTTAGAGTGTCCTGAGCTTTAACATATCGTATAAGATCAATTAGAAAGACTAGAATGCAGATTTGCAACGGGCACTTATTAGTGTAGTTATGTCACTATTTGTGGCGCATTCAAAATGATATAAACCGAAAGGTTGGCAACTCCATTAAATCGACTTTATGATGATTTTAGATTATATGTCAAAAATATGTAAATACATATTAGCTGCGCTCCGATTTCAAACATTTTATACGAATTTTAATCAAACATAAAACAATACTTTGATTTTGCACTTTAAATCTGAAAACTTCTCTTCTGTTCTAAATCGATTCATCAATTTAAAACTAGAAACAAATCCAAATTAATCATTCCAAAACAAAATCAAGTAACATAATGAACTATATCACTAAAAGTCAAAGCTTCTTTAAACGGAATCGAGAGGATCATGGCCTGAGTACAATTGGTAAAAGAACAAGGAGAATGCGATCCAACAAATGTATACCTTGGAATAAATGGACTAAACCAGGGGATCCCAAACTTTTAGTCTAGTGTACTGTTAAAATGAAACTCAATATTTCGCCGTACCGCCATTAATAAAGGTAATGATTACATTTTAAATGGAATTATTATATTATATCACTAAATTAACGTTTCGATTATCTTATTTCATAGGTACTGAAATAAAAAGTAACGTTATGGTTATATTTTAACACAGAATTCATTCAAAATAACTAGAAATTAAGAAAAAAAGTAATACAAGAATTCGGAAAGATTGTGCAAAATATTAAATTATTAATAGCTAGTTGACCCTCCCGTCGATGCTTGGAACCGTGATAATAACCTTAAATAAACCTCAAATTTGTATGATCTTATCAACCCGATTTTGTGTGAATTTATGTTTTGAAATGAAAAATTCGCTGAAAAATGTTGATATTTAGTGGTAAAAGCGCTCGTAAGAAGGCATTTTCTTGTTTTCTTCACATAACGTCGTTTCATAGTTTAAAAATAATTAACTGTTCTTGTTGTCTAAACTCTTTGAAATTTTGTACGGTTATAAATAGTTTTTGCAGCTCATGTAAAGTTTTGTGAAAAAGTATTGTTATCTATAATTGTTGAATAAATATGTTTTCTTCTCGCATTTTTTTTGTTTTCGGGTCGGGTCTTTTAAAAAAATTCAATATATATATATATGTATATAGTTCTCATCATCCAAACTCTCTGAAATTTTAATCGGTCATAAATATAACAGTATCCAAGCTCTGTTTAAAATTTTATGGAAAAATATTTTGAATATTTAGTAGCGAAATCATGAGCTGAAGCCGCGCCGAAACATCGCGCGTTTTCTCGTTTTCATCGAAAATTTCTCAGATTTCTTTTTAAATACTTCTAATCATCCGAACGTCCACGGGCGAGACACCACAATTTCTTTAAAAAAGATAGCTTTCTGATGGGTTTTTAATTAATATCTCGGCTAATCCTAAAAAATTAAAAATCTGAGCATCAGGACATATCTGGGGCTATCCTCATAGAAATATTCAGACTTCTTCGTGAGGTAGATTTCGCTAGTCATCGCCGACAGACAGACTGACACACAGAGCAAAAATATATTGTATTAATTTAGATAAATTGTGGAGAGAAATACATTTATTGATATACTAGACGATCTGTTCGAGATCTCTCTCTCTCTAAATCTAAAATAGGGCGGTCTTCAGTTCTATAACAACCAGGCAATGCAATCCGACATAGGGATACCCGGTATACTGCCCGGTAAGCAGAATCGAAATACGCAGAACGTAGATGAAAATCGTTTTACATTAAAATTTCTAGTAGATTTTTTTACATTTATGATATTTTCTTAAATTGTCTACCAACCATACCAAAAAGCATTTTTGGTCCTTTCGTACTAGTCAGCATGTCAGCGGTCAATAGCTAAAACATTTAACTATTTATCGCAACCTTTGGGATTTTAATTATTTCAGTATTTTAGTATTTAAGCGCGTAGCTCGAATACCGTATATACTCGTGTATAAGCCGACCCCAAAATTCCTGATGAAAACATGTTTAATACCAGTATTTTACAATAATGTTCTTCGTCTTAAATAATTCACAATTAAATGAGATAAAACAGGGCGTAGAAAATTATTCTGAATTACTGGTGTTAAACTTGTTTGCATCTCGGTTTTGGGGGTCGGCTTATACACGAGTATATACGGTATATATTTATTAAGTGCGTGTTTTACTATTTATTTATTTATTTATTGGGCTGTTCGGAAAGTTCCTTCTGTTCGTGAAAACCAATTCACACCGGAAAATTCTGCCCATCAATTTCTAGATATTAAATATAAATATCAATCTAATTAGATTAGAATAAATATCTAATAATTAACACGTTCGCTGCCAAGCTAAAAATGCCGGAATTTTCATTTTATTTAGAAAGTTCAAATTCATACCAGAAAAAACTATTAGCAATATTTACTTTGTTTTAATACAGACATTTCGTGATTACATAAAATTAAAATTCTTCTTTTGAAATTTTCTGTGCGAATAACTCATTTTAGATTGAAGAAACGTAGATAGCACTACGAGTATACTCGTAGTTGGCAGCGAACGTGTTAAATGATAGAATTTTCCTGTACGAATCCACTTTCCGAACAACCTAATATTTATTTATCTATGAAAATTTAATTTTGTTTGGTAATTTAGTTATGGAATATTACACGGAAGAAAACAAATGCTGAACTATTTATATTGTTTTAAATAAAAGCGGGTTAATATTCCGTAATTAGGTAGGACACAGATTTACAAATATACCTGCTTGAAAATTATTTTAAAAATCATAGAAAATCCATAAATTGATATAAACTTTTTAAACAAAATGCATTGGATTTTTTTTTATTCGATGGTATTAAAATTGAAATTGTGAGATTTGTAGAAGTTTAAAAAATGCAGTAAAATCGAAATTTATTGGAAACCCCGTTGCCATGTCAATAAAGACATCAGCGTTACTCATAAACTTACAGGTTTTGTGCATAACCTTCGCGTACCAGAGTTTGGGTAACGCTGATGTAAACGATGAAGATGTAGAATGGGAGGATTTTAAGAAAACAAATTGTTAGATGCTAAGGAAATGTAATAAAAAAATCAAATAAAGAAAATTCCACAGTTATAGACAGCTTTAGAGGATTCATTTAGTAGTATATTCGTAGAAATTAGTCCCCCCCCCCTTTTTTTTTGTAATACTTATGAACTATTATAATCAACTATCATCGATCTCACATATGCAATCTGAAAGCATATATCTTTTTTTTTTTTTTTTTTTTTTTTTTTTTTCAAATAGATTCATCATTTTCAAACCAGCGAGAAATTTCTATTCATCATTCGAAAACAAAATCCCGACTTTTCTGTTAAATGATATAGTTCAGCAATAGAAGTCAAAACTTATTTAACCAAACCTGAGAGTATCATGATTCGTGTAACATTGGGAAAAGAGCAAAATAAATGAGGCCATAATAGATGCATAAAATAAAACAAATGATCTAAGGTTGAAGATGTAGAATAAGAATGATTTTTAAGAAAGTAAAATGATAGATGTTAGGATGATGTAATAAAGCCAAATAATTAAACAAAAATACACTATTTAATTCCCCAGAGCATTGATGACTCAATCGTGTATTAATAGAAATTAAACTTTTTTTATATTTAAGAACGTTTTTAATTAAATATTATTGATCTTACTTATTAAATCTGAAAACTTACTTTTTCTCACTGGATTCACCATTTTCAAACTAGCAAGGGATTTCTTTTCATCATTCCAAAACATTTCGACTTTTCTTTTAAATGATAATTCATCAATAGAAGTCACAACTTATTTAACCAAAACTGAGAGGATCATGATTCATGTTACATTAGGAAAAAAACAAAATGAATGAGGCCATAATAGATGCATGCATATAGTGAAACAAATGGTCTCAGAATGAAGATGTAAAATAATATGATTTTTATGACAGCAAAATGATATATGTTAGGAAAATGTAATAAAAAGATCAAATTAACCCTCTCGCTGCGTAGTTATAGGTTCAAAAATTGCGCATTTGTTTAATTACATATTTCAAAACTATATATATTGTAGAGTTTAAAAATGTAAACATTTAAAAAAAACATTTTTTTTAATATAGATTTAGATCATAAAAAAAGACTGTTAGAAAACGGCATTTAAAGAATAATGATAAAAAAGCGAAATTCTGAAAATTAATCTAGGTTAAATTATGATTTATTTTATGAAATTGAAGGTAACACACATAAACTAATTAAAATAGGCAAAATACTAACAAAAAGTATGCTAGAAATGAAGTTTAGTGTGATAAACTTCAAAACAAGGTTCGAGGTAAAGTCCTAATAGGCAATCTTTGAAGAAAATTCGCGTTCCTTTGCGAATTGTTTACTATTTTTGTATTCTCGCACCACTATTTTAAGAATCTTCATTTTGCAGTATATTTATTTTAGATGTTGTTAAAGTTCATATGGAATTTTTTGTAGTTAAAAAGTGGTCCGAGTTGAATTAAAAAATAGTCTCCAGTGGAAATAATGCATCCCCGAGGAAATCTCGTGTTACGCAATTTTTTCTACTTTTACGTTGCCCGAGGAAATCTCGGGGTGCGCAAATTTAGCTACTTTTACGTTGCCCAAGCAAATCTCGGATTGCGCAGCGAGAGAAAGAAAAATCCACAAGATGTAAGTTTTATAGACAAGCAAATAGCATTGACGACTGAATTGTATATTCTTAGAAATTAGATTTTTTTTAAATATTTAAGAACTATTATAATCAAATATTATTGATCTTCTATATTAATACTTAGGCTGTTAAGAAACCACTCAGCGCGTCTACCTCTGAGTATATTTCCCAAGGTTACGGGCGCTCTCCACGCATCTGTATAAATCTTTCAAGAGTTTGAGCGTTACGAATGCCTTGACCGTGTTCTATAATGATTGTTTCTTTCATCAATAGATGTCAACTCTAAATGGCATTCGAATACATAGAATACAAACGACGGGGGAAAGAACCGAAAGTAGAAGACTCAAAGGCCTATGGGTTAAATCTGAAAACTTCTTCTTTTTCACTGGATTCATCATTTTCAAACCAGCAATCATTCCAAAAAAAAAAAAAAAAAAAAAAAAAAAAAAAAAAAAAAAAACGAATCTTTCTTTAGATGATATAGTTTATCAATAGAAGTCAAAATTTATTTAACCAAAACTGAGAGGATCATAACTCATGTAACATTGGGAAAAGAGCAAGACAAATGAAGCGATAATCGGTGCTTTGATGAAACAAGAGGTCTAAGTATGTAGAATGGTATGATTTTGAAATATAAACAAAATGATAGACGCTAGGAAAATGTAATAATAATTTTTTTTTAAAAACCTCGTTTTCGAAAATTTTCAACATTTATTAAATAGCTATATACACTATATTGCCAAAGGTGACCGGTCACTTGCGATTTTAGACGTTTTGTTAACTATCTAGAAAAATGCGTGAGGAATTAACTTGAAAGTGCTAGTGTGTAAACAGTATATAGTATAGCTTATATATTTCCGCGAAGATTTTTTCCCGAAACCTCATAGGGGACTGTCAACTAACTGAAAAAAAACGAATATCTTTTGGAATACGCTGTAAAAACTAACGTAGCAAAAGCGTCCAAACTCGAGATTATTAATAAGTAGCTTATTGTAATATACTGTGTTCATTTTTATGAGGATAGTATGTATACTCGAAGAGAAATTAAGGTTTTTATAAAAACAGACCCAAATTTCACCAAGTGTTTTGCTTATAATTTGCAGAGTTCTTAATATAAAAAAAAGTTATTTTGAGAAAATGTGTAAAATTACATTGTACATAATACTCTGTAATCAGAATTAAAAAATAATAAAAATTGGAGGAAAAATAAGCAGGTTTACTAAAAAATGTTTATTGCGCATGCGCAAATACAATCAAAATATAATATGCATAATGTATTAGCTAAGTATATCGAGCAACTTTTGTGAAAATCTCAAAATCATAGCTTGAAAATTCTGAAAATTATCGTCGACAGAATAAGCTCGAAATCCGTTCTTCCCAAAAAGAAGCAAAAAGATCAGGGGATGTATCAAATATCTGTTGATTAGTGCCACGATAGCGTACACAATATTGCACGTACATATTTGGATACAACACCTCATCTTTTTGCTTCTTTTTGGGAACAACGGATTTCGAGTTTATTCTATCGACTATAATTTTCAGAATTTTCAAGCTATGATTTAGAGACTTCCACAAAAGTTGCTCTATATACTTAGCTAATACATTATGCACATTATATTTTGATTGCATTCGCGCATACGCAGTGAAACATTTTTTAGTAAACCTGCTCATTTTTCATCCATTTTTTATTATTTTTTAATTCCGATTGCAGAGTATTATGTACAATGTTGTTTGACATATTTTCTAAAAATAACTTTTTTTTATATTAAGAACTCTGCAAATTATAAGCAAAAAACTTGGTGAAATTTGGGACTGTTTTTATAAAAACCTTAATTTCTCTTCGAGTATACATGCTATCCTCATAAAAATGAACACAGTACATTACAATAAGCAACGTAATTATAATCTCGAGTTTGAATGCTGTTGCTACATTAGTTTTTACAGGGTAATCCAAAAGATATTCTTTTTTTTTCAATTAGTTGACAGTACCCTATGGGGTTTCGGGAAAAAAAATCTTCGCAGAAATATATAACCTATACTATACTGTTTACACACCTGCAGTTTCAGGTTAATTCCTCGTGTATTTTTCTAAATGGTTAACAAAACGTCTAAAATCGCAAGTGCACAGTCTCCGGCTTTTTGGAAACCAGTATTTTTGTACAGAAAATGTTGTTTTACGTAATCGGAACATTCTGCGATTTAAAAGAACAACATTTTCTCTAAAATAATACTGGTTTTCAAAAATCCGGAGACTTGGCAAGTCTGCAAGTGACTGGTCACCTTTGGCAATGTAGTGTATTGCCTTACAACGTAACCATAGTGATATATTAATTGAAATTATATAAATTCTTTAATATTTACTTATGGTTGTAACGAAATAAATACCTTTGATGTTGCATGAATGAGTACAATGAGTGAACTCGAAGTCGCCGTGGTCATCCCATGCATTAAACGCTCTGACCGTACTAGCTACAAAGTTCAGAGAAAAATAGAGAGGAAATGTGCTGCTTTGGTGTGAAGCCCAAAATTGCAACCTTAAAATTCGGCCCGAACACTTACTTCTCCCTTTGAAACATATCTCCCGTTCAATGATTTCAACCCTTCTTCCTCGTTATTGTTTTGTTTGGGCAGAAATATTTGAGCGATAACCAGCTTCATATGGTATAGTGCTTCTACGGTATTAGTACATCACTATTATATTTAGAACTCAGTGAACCGTGCCCGCTCTTTATGGTCTTTAATTGAACAAAAAGCGCTTTAATTTTTTTCAGGTGGGATCTTCCATGATCGAAACAGCCTAATAGGGCTATTACACGGGATAAGTTGAAGAGACAAAAATTGCCATTACTTGTTAGTTTTCCAAGCATTTGATTGTTTGTTCCGAGAAAGGCTTTTTCTGCGTCAGATTTCCGTGCATTTGATTGGCAGTTCCAGTGCTCTTTTGGGATGAATAGCACTGGCGAGAAAATTGCTCAACAATAAAAGTTGCTTGTCTTTAGAGCGACTCTTTTGAAGCCATAGGTTTTAAAATGATATTTACCGAAAGTAGCGGCAACTTTGACGCCTCGTGTAATATCTCTTTTAGTCGAGAAGGAAGCTGCGGTTTTGCCTTTTCTGCGAGTAGCGGCGGTCGGAATTGGAGAACGCATTTTTTTCCAAATCGATTTATCATTTTAAAACTAGAGAGGAAATACAATTCACCATTAAAAAAAAAACGCGATTTTTCCTTAAAATGATTTATTATTACATGACTAGAAGTCAAAATGTATTCAAACGAAATCTAGACTCTAGAGTCTAGAGCAGTGATTCCCAACGGGGGGCGTACGCCCCACAGGGGGGCGATTTGACTTTTCAGGGGGGCAATTTAACTTTTCAAGGGGACAATTCAGAATTTCTGTGAACCCATACCTTCTGAATTGTTTTTCTAATAGTAATGTTGTAGACTGAAAATAAAATAAAAGTTATACATTCAAATTTCAAAAACAAAATTAAAAGAAAGTTTTTTATTCAATTTTTAAAAAGTATCCATTCAAAAGTTTTAAATACAATCCCACCAGAATAATTATAGAAAAAAATATATAATGATATTTAGATACTTTTCTATATTTAAAAATTCTTTATAAGTTTTCTGATTTATAAGTATTTTAGAATTTTAAACAACTTTTTCGATTATTTATTGAATGAGTCGCACTGCAATATGTCACATGAAAATCAATTTTACACATGAAACTATTCAAGTGTATATTTAACAATTACTTGACGACCTTCCTTTACCGAATCTTTTATCATGCTTCATTCTGATTAGAAATTGATTAGTAATTTAATCGCAGAAATTCTGTGATTAAATAACACAAAAATGTTTTATTCAAAATTATTGATTTTTCTAATCAAGGATTCTGAGCACTCTATACATCACGCATACATGGCGACCGTGCGCCAGTAAACTACGAGGAGTATCAGATGAGTATAAAAATGTATTTGATTCATCCATTACCTTCGGAACGTTTCAGGATCAATGTTAAATGTTTTTTACTCTGTCAGGAGTAAATTCTTTTAATATTTTATGAGAATTATATGTTATAGAGGGAGGGGGGGGGGCATCATCATTTTAGAGATGTTTTGGTGGGGCGCGGTTAAAAAAAGGTTGGGAACCACTGGTCTAGAGTATCATGATAAAGATAATATTGGGAAAATAGCAAGATAAATGGACTCGTAGTAGATGCATATCGCGAAATAAATCGCCTAAGATGAAGATGTAGAATGGGATGATATTTATGAAAGCAATCCCAGCAAAATCTACAGCAATGACCTGCACGCGACCACTGGTGTGACAGCTGTACCCACTGATAACACGCATGTGGAATTAACCAACGCCGCGTGTGGGCCAATGGTTCAGGTTTTGACGGGAATGTTAGAAAAACTAACATGATACATATTAGAAAAAAAATCAAATGAAAAAAAATTACAATGTTAATGCCACAGAGTGTTGGTAACCTAACTCGTAATAGTCTTAGAAATTAGAATTTTTGTTTTTGTTTTTTAAACTTTAAAGACACGGGCGGTTTGTAGTAACATAAAGACACTCTATGCGCCATCCGTTTTTAAAGCCTAAATAACAACTTTTAATGATATTCTTGTTTAATGGAAAGTCTGGTGTGTACACATTAGAAAAAAAATCAAATGAAAAAGAATGACAATGTTAATGCCACAGACTCGATTAGCGTTGTGTTTGTTTTTGTTTTTTAACCTTTAAAGACACGGGCGGTTTGTAGTAACATAAAGACACGGACGGCGCACTCTATGCGCCATCGAATTTTAAAGCCTAAATAATAACTTTTAATGATATCCTTGTTTAATGGAAAGTCCAGTGGTAGTATAAAAATTATAAACAGGAAATTGTAAATAATAATAATAATAATAATTAGATTTAACTGACGGTTGTTAGTAACATGAAGACACGGATGGCGTACTCCCAGCGCCAACTTTTTAAAAGCCTAAATATCAACTTTTGATGATATTCTTGTTTAATGGAAAGTCCGGTGTACACATTAGAAAAAAAATCAAACGAAAAAAACTACAATGTTAATGCCACAGACTCGATTAGCGTTTTGTTTGTTTTTGTTTTTTAACCTTTAAAGACACGGGCGGTTTGTAGTAACATAAAGACACGGACGGCGCACTATATGCGCCATCGGTTTTTAAAGCCTAAATAACAACTTTTAATGGTATCCTTGTTTAATGGAAAGTCCAGTGTTAGTACAAAAATAATAAACAGGAAATTGTAAATAATAATAATAATAATAATTAGATTTAACGGACGGTTTGTTAGTAACCTGAAGACACGGATGGCGTAATCCCAGTGGCAACTTTTTAAAAGCCTAAATATCAACTTTTGATGTTGAAGAAGAATAATGTTTAATATCTAATAATAGTATTAAAGTAACTAGGGCATGTAACCCGGGCTTCCCGGGATAGAGAATATAAGTAAAAATCATTTATTTATTTTTTATTGAAAACACTAATAGACTTTTTACATTCAATATATTTTTTAGATTGGCCCCTAACAGCAACAAAGACTATTTTCATATGAAATATGTCAATTATATATTCAAATAAAATTTTGAAGTTTATTAAATGCGGTAATTTCGTACTGGTCTTGTTTCAGAAGCTAATAGCTGAAGAAATCGCTGAGAATTTCGTTATCTACAGCAGTTTTTTTTTTTTTTAATTATCATAATTTCAGTGGCTTTAAACGCCTATTACATGTCTGTTAAATTTGTGTTTTATTCATACTATTTTATTTATTGTTTAACGAAGTTTTAATTTTGTTATGGAATATTAGCTGGAAACAAATGCTGAAGTTTTTATATTGTTTAAAGTGCAAACGGATTAATATTTTGTGATCGCCTGCAAGCGATAGAAATAGATTTTTAAAAGTATCATGCTTGAAATTTAATTTAAAAGCCATAATAAAGCAGTCAATTAAGATACAATTTTCAAACAAATCGCATGTGAAAGTAGATTTTTTTTTCCTGTATAACGGTGTTACAAAAAAAAAAAAAATACGATGTTTAGAAATTAAAAAAACTGCAGTAACAAAAATCGCAAAACCGAAATTTTATCGTCAAGTGTTGTCATTCGCAAAATGACATCAGCGTTACGCACAGACACTTTTGTCCTTTATAATATAGATAGACATCACATTTTAAAAAACAAATTTAATTGAGAAAGATAATAGAATATATCACACAAATACACGGCAGCATATTCCATACACCTAGTGATGACTTCTTTGGTCAATGCAATGTGGACGCACTCAGCACGCTGTCCGTGCCTTTAAAGCTTAATATTTAGGTACGGGAAATATCATCAATAAACAAATATAATCGATTTCTCATTTTATATCAGTAAAAACATTTCTGTCTAAATCAATTCATCACTTTAAAAGTAGCAAGGAACTACAATTCATGATTCCAAAACAAAATCTCGATCTTTTTGTTTAAATGATGT
This sequence comes from Maratus michaelseni, assembly GCA_963931845.1. NCBI lineage: Eukaryota > Metazoa > Arthropoda > Arachnida > Araneae > Salticidae > Maratus > Maratus michaelseni. Next base: position 85,564,203 of record OZ007594.1, read on the forward strand.
AGTACATCTCTAGAAGTCAAAACTTATTCAAACGGAATCCATAGAATCATGATTCGTGTAACATTGGTAAACGAACAAGATGAATGGTATTATAAAAGATGCATATCGTAAAACAAATGACATAAGGATGAAGATGTAAAATGGGATGATTTTTATAAAAGCAATATGATCGATGTTAGGAAAATATAATAAGAATCCAAGCCACATTATCGAAATATTTCATCGTTTTTTAACTGCCGTAGAAGGTGACTATAGTCATACATTAATAGAAATATGTTTCTTTAATAATTAAGAACGATCGTAATGAAATAAATATCTTTGATCTGGCAGATTAAATCAGAAAACTTATTTTTTGCTGCAATAAATTCATCACTTTAAAGCCAGGCACCACCCTCTGAATACTGGGCCAACAAGCTGACACAAAAATGTCCAGGGCCGGATTACCAACGGGACAAATTTCCACCAGAAAATTTTAATAGAAATTTTCGTCTTATTTAACCCTTTGAGGGGTGGTGGAATATATTATATACCACCTAATTTTAATCCGATTCAAACCAGAAACTTTTAATTAAATTTTACTTATTAAACTTTGACGAGAAAAAGTTGAAAAATTGCTTATTCTTATTTTGAATTAAATTCTTTCCTGAATTCCGGTGGAAATTCGACGTTACAGGGACACAAGTGCTTGTCTCTGAAAGAGTTAAACGCCGTATTCATGTAAAATTAGTGTCATGAATAAAGCAAAAATTTCAATTTATTTTTACTGCTAGAAATTTGCACCGTTGGTAATCAGTCCCTGAAATTAGAGGCTGTCGTAGGCGGATTTTTTTTCAGCGTTTGTACGGTCCCTTGAATTTAACCCATTAATTGCCAAAACTATGTGGGCGGAGTCTTCGATATTTTTACTGAAATTCGTTTCCCACCAAAAATTCTGATAGATAATATTTGGTAACTTTAATAGCAAAGTTTTTGTCATTAAATAGTATTTTTTAACATATTAAAATATTAATGGCTAGGCAGGTTTTTATTTATTTATTTATTTATTTATTATTTTTTTTTATCATACATTTTTATTTTGAATGTTGACAACGACGAGTATACTCGTGGTTGGCAGCGAATGGGTTGATTATAAATAATTTCTAAAAGTTTTCTCGCCTTATTTTTCCGAGATTAAATAAGTGAAAGGAAACTTTTAGAAAATACTAGTGTCTAAATTCAGAAAACAGTTACAAATGCTTAAAAAAATACGCCTACAACAGAAACCCTGTTTGAGTCAGCATGAAGGCCTAGTATTTAGGGAGTTATGAACCAGCAGTGTACTAACATTCATCAATCTAAAACAAAAATCTTGACTGTTCTTTTTAGTGATGCACTACATCAATAGAAGTCATAATTTATTGACACGTATTCAAGTGGATCATGGTCTATGTAATATTAGAAAGGGAGCGAGATGAATGGAGGCATGGTAAGTACGTATCGTGAAATGACTGTCCTTAGATGATGATGTAGAATGGGATGTTTTTAAAAAACAAATTGATACATATTAGGAATTTATTCAACAAACGTTCTCAAATGGAATATGGGGAATCATGATTCACGTAACATTTGTAAAAGAATGAGGACATAAAATATGGCTATCATAAAACAAATGATACAACGGTGTAAATGTAGACTGGAATGATTTTTATGAATGCAAAAAGATAGATGTTAGGAAAATGTAGTAAAAATTTACACTTACACGGTTGAAAATTTTAAACATTTGTTTAACCCTTCTTTGCATGAGTTTTTCTTTTACAATTGTGTTTTTTTTATACATATATTAAATATTAGACACCAGAAATTTTCAGATAGATTTTTAACTTTGTTCAGCAACATAGTTCACGTGAAATTCACTGGATTAATATTTCTATATAAATATAGTGGTGGCGAAGAAGTTGATTTATTTATTAAAAGTTAAATAACCAGTGATGGAAATTTACATCACTATGCAATTAAGGGTTAATCCTTTCATGACGACTGTGATGTATATATGGAGCAAAGGTTCCTACCAGTAATTTTTTTATTGTAAATTTTGCCTTATTAAATTTGTGCAATTAAATTAGACAAACATTTATATTTAGTTTATTTCTATTTTTGGAAAGCCGGTGATAAGTGATTAAAAATTTTGTAAAAGATTCTCGTCGCGAAGGGGTTAATTGCTATAAATAGGCTTACAAGATGATCGTAGTCATTCATTAAAAGCTTTATTATTAGATTTTCGTTCTATATGTTTTGTATATTTCTATTTTTGAAAAGCCGGTGATAAATGATTAAAAATTCTGTAAAAGATTCTCGTCGCGAAGGTGTTAATTGCTATAAATAGGCTTAAAAGATGATAACATTAACAGCTTTATTATTAGATTTTTTTTATATTTAGAAGCGGTTGTATTGAAACAAAAATGATCAATCTATCACATTAAATCTGAAAACTCATTTCTTGCCACAATTGATTCATCACGAAGAGGAACTAAAATGTATCACTCAAAAACAAAATCTCTACTTTTCTTTTAAGTGATGTGCTACATCACTAGAAGTCAAAACTTATTCTAACGCAATCGACAGGATCATGGCCTGTGTAACATTATGAAAAGAACAAGACGAATGGTATCATAATAGATACATATCGTAAAATGAAAGATTTAAACGATGAAGATGTAGAATGGGATGATTTTAAGGGGACAAAATGATGGATTTCGGGCAAATGTAATAATGATGAAATAAAGAGGAATAAAGAATCTGAAGCAATGTTTAAAACGTTTCCAGAATTTAATTGCTATAGATAGCCTTATACAACACCGGAACCAATAGAAATCTGTTTCTTCTATATTTAGAAGCTATCTTAATGAAGTAGATATCTCCGATCTAGCCTATTGAATCTGAAAACTTATTTTTTGCTGCAATATATTCATCGCTGGAAGCCGAGCAGTGATCTAACATTCCTTAATCGAAAACAGAAATCCCGACTTTTCTTTTTAGTGATGCACTATACCAATTGAAGTCATTATTTATTGGCACGTAATCCATAGGATCATAGTGCACGTAACATTAGAAAAAGAACAAGATGAATGGAGTCATAGTATCTACGTATCGTGAAATGAATGGTATAAGATGAAGATGTAGAATGGAACGGTTTTAAAAAACAAATTGATAGATGTTAGGAATTTATTCAACAAACTTATTCAAATGGAATCCAAAGGATCATGGTTCATGTAACATTGGTAAAAAAGCAAGATAAATGAGATAATAAAAGACGCATATCGCAAAACTAATGGCCTAATGATGAAGATGTAGAATGGGATGATTTTTATGAAAGCAAAATGATAGACGTCAGAAAAATGTAATAAAAAAACAAACTTACACGGTCGAAATTTTTAAACAGTTCTTTAATCCTTTCTTGACGATCGTCATGTACAGGGTGTCCATAAGTAAACCTACAGTGCATGAATTTTTCTTTTAGAACTGTGTTTTTATAGTTATATTAAGAATTCGACACCAGAAATTTTAAGATAGATTTTTAAGTTTATTTAGTAGCATATTAATGTTATTTTTAGAGGATTAATATTTCTATATAAATATAGTGGTTGCAAAGAACTTTAGTTACTTATTAAAAATTAAATAGAAAGTGTTGCCAATCGGCTACACTATGCACTGTAGGGTTAAACTACCCTATTTTAAAGTTGTTTACAGACGATACTATTGCTCAGAAAGTTATGGAATTTTGTGGAGGACATAATGGAGGAATGGGAATTTATTTGAGAGAAAAAAAATTGTTCAAAATTCCGCCGCCAGAGGGCGTTTTTTAATCAATTACACATTTTGCATACATTTGCAGTAGTTTAAAAATTTTATCACAACAAAAGATGTTCAACAAAACTTTTTTCAAGACATGTTTGTTCTTAGCATTTCCCAAAACACACTGCGGTCAACTGTGGAACATTCTATCTTACGATTCCAGATGATATCTGAAAATAATGGCCGCCATCTGGAACATGATATGTTGCAATAAATTTTTTAACTATCGTAAATGTATGCTAAATGTGTAATTCGTTAAAAAACGTCCTCTGGTGGCAAAATTTTCAACTAATGTTTTTTCGCTCAAATATCTATCTCTTCATTATGTTCTCCACAAAATTTCACCATTTTCTGAACAATTGTTTCGTCCGTACACAACTTTAAAATAGGGTCGTTTAATGATGAACATGACGTACATGACGCTCGTGACGCACGCAACGTGGAGTATAAAGTTTCAACCAGTAATATTTTTTATTGTAAATTTTGCCTTATTCAATAAAAACATTTATTCGATTAAGTAAGGAAAACATCTCTATTTTGAAAAGTCGGGGTTAAAAGATTAAAAATTCTGTAAAAGATTCTCGTTGGAGATTTAATTGCTATAAATAAGTTTACAAGATGATCGTAGTCATTAATTAACAGCTTTATTATTAGATTTTTTTAATATTTAGAAACAACTGTAATGAAACAAAAACCTTCGATCTATCGTATTATATTTGAAAACTTATTTCTTGCTACAGTCGATTCATCACAAAGAGAAACTAACATTTATCACTCAAAAACAAAATCTCGACTTTTCTTTTAAATGATGTGCTACATCACTAGAAGTCAATACTTATTCAAACGCAATCGACAGGATCATGGTCTGTGTACCATTATGAAAAGAACAAGACGAATGATGTCATAATAGATACATATCGTAAAATGAAAGATTTAAACGATGAAGATGTAGAATGGGATGATTTTAAGGGGACAAAATGATAGATTTCGGGCAAATGTAATAATGATGAAATAAAGAGGATTAAAGAATCTAAAGCAATGTTGAAATTGTTTCCAGAATTTAATTGCAATAGATAGTCTTATACTACACCGGAACCAATGGATATCTGTTTCTTCTGTATTTAAAAAATAGATATGTCCGATTTAGCATACTGAATCTGAAATCTTATTTTTTGCTGTGATATATTCATCGCTTTAAAGCCAGCAGTAAACTAACATTCATCAATCGGAAACAGAAATCCCGACTTTTCTTTTTAGTGATGCACTATACCATTTTTTGACACGTAATCCAGAGGATCATGGTGCACGTAACATTAGAAAAAAACAAGATGAATGGATTCATAGTAGGTACGTATCATGAAATGAATGGCCTAAGATGAAGATATAGAACGGGACGGCTTTAAAAAGCAAATTGATAGATGTTAGGACTTATTCAACAAACTTATTCAAATGGAATCCAGAGGATCATGGTTCATGTAACATTGGTAAACGAGCAAGATGATTGAGGTAATAAAAGGCGCATATCGCAAAAGAAATGGCATAACGATGAAGATGTAGAATGGGATGACTTTTATGAAAGCAAAATGATAGACGTCCGAAAAAATTAATAAAAAAAACAAACTTTGGTCAAAATTTTTAAACATTTCTTTAATACTTTCGTGACGAGCGTCATGCACAGGGTGTCCATAATTAAACGACCCTTATTTAAAGTTGTCTACAAACGAAACTATTGTTCAGAAAGTTATGGAATTTTGTTGAGGGGGTGGGAATTTATTTGAGGAAAAAAATAGTTCAGCATTTTGCCACCAGTGGGCGTTTTAATGAATTACACATTTAGCATACATTTGCGATAGTTTAAAAATTTTATTACAACAAAAGATGTTCTACAAAACTTTTTTCATGACATGTTCTTAGCATTTCCTAAAAGACACTGCGGTCAACTGTGGAACATTCTATCTTACGATTCCAGATGGTAGCTGAAAATGATGGCCCTCATGTGGAACATGATTTGTTGTAATAAAATTTTTTAAACTATCATAAAAGTATGCTAAATGTGTAATTCGTTAAAAAATGCCCTCTGGTGGCTAAATTTTGAACTAATTATTTTTCACTAGATTATTTTTTAACACAATTATTTCAAATTGGTAAAGCAATCATACAAGTTGTAAATTTCCAACTGGACGAAAAAGGTCCGGGTCAGGATTCGAACCTGGGATCACTTGGCTGAAGCCGCCACGCTCTACCACTGAGCTACCCCGGTCGAATCTGGAGGGCATAATTCATCGTATAATTATTTTTCGCTCAAATTTTTATCCCTTCATTATGTTCTTCAGAAAATTTCACTATTTTCTGAACGATTGTTTCGTCCGTCTACAACTTTAAAACAGGGTCGTTTAATGATGGACACCCTGGACATGACGCTCGTCCGTACAGGACGTGCGTCCGTACATGACACTCGTGACGTGCGCAACGTGGAGTATAAGGTTTCGACCAGTAATTTTTTATATAGTAAATTTTGCCTTATTCAATAAAAACATTTATGCAATTAAGTTGGAAAACATATCTATTTTGGAAAGCCGGTGTTAAAAGATTAAAAATTCATTAAAAGATTTTAGTTGGAGGTTTAATTGCTATAAATAGGTTTACAAGATGATCGTAGTCATTGATTAACACCTTTGTTATTAGATTTTTTTTATATTTAGAAACAATTGTAATGAAACAAAAATCTTCGATCTATCGTATTATATCTATAAACTTATTTCTTGCTACAATCGATTCATCACAAAGTGAAACTAACATTGATCATTCCAAAACAAAATCTCAACTTTTTTTTAAATGATGTGCTACATCACTAGAAGTCAAAACTTATTCAAACGCAATCGACAGGATCATGGTCCGTGTAACATTATGAAAAGGACAAGATGCATGGTGTCATAATAGACACACATCGTAAAATGAAAGGACAAAACGATGAAGATGTAGAATAGAATGATTTTAAATTGACAAAATTATGGATTTCAGGGAAATGTACTAGTGAAGAAATAAAGAAGAATAAAGAACCTAAAGTATGTTGAAACTGTTTCCAGAATTTAATTACTGTAGATAGCCTTATACTACATCGTCACTAATAGAAATCAGTTTCTTTTATATTTAGAAACGATTGTAGGGAAATAAATATCTTCGATCTCGCATATTGAATCTGAAAACTTAGTTTTTGCTGCTATATATTCATCAGTTTAAAGGCAGCTGCGAATTAACATTCATCAATCAAAAACAGAAATCTCGACTCTTCTTTTTAGCAATGCACTACATTAACAAAAGTCATACTTTATTGTCACATAATCCAGAGGATTATGGTGCATCTAACATTAGAAAAAGAGGAAGATGAATGGAGTCATAGTAGGTACGTATCTAGAAATGAATGGCCTAAGATGAAGATGCAGAATGGGATGGCTTTAAAAACAAATGGATAGAGGTTTAGAAATTTATTCAACAAACTTATTCAAATGGAATTCAGAGGATCGTAGTTCATGTAACATTGGTAAAAGAGCACAGTAATTGAGGTAATAAAAGACGCATATCGCAAAACAAACGGCCTAACGATAAAGATGTAGAATGGTATGATTTTTATGAAACAAAATGCTAGACGTTAGGAAAATGTAATAAAAAACCAAATTTACACGATCAAAATTTTGAAACATTTCTTTAATCCTTTCGTGACAAGCGTCATGTATATATGGAGTATAAGGTTCCCGCCAGTATGTTAAGGTAGGTTTTTTCATTTATTCTAAATTTTCCATTTTTTCTTTTTTTCTATATTAGTTGTAAGCCCCCCCCCCTCTTTTTTTTAATAATCATAATGTTTTTCATTTAATATTCTCTTTATTTTATTCAATCCCCTTTTTTTCCCCTTTTCTGCCTTTTTTTTTTTTGAGTTCTGTATAATTATCTGACTTTATTATGGGCAAGGTAGATTCTACTAAGGATCTGGTAGAGCTCCAGAGAAAAAATTCATTAGTTGACAATTTGTGCAACATCCCACCATTTAATGGAGAGGCTAGCTCAGTCTCATTTACTGACTTTTCAGAGAAACTGGATAGTCTCTCCACCCTTTTTGCCTGGGATGATAGTGAGAAAAAATTTGCGCTCCTTAACCGCTTAAATGGGAATGCAGCCAAATTAGTTAAGCCCCACAAAGATAAAACCAGTGCGGAACTTTTAAGTATCTTAAGGAACAAATTTATCCAAACACCTACGCCTGATGTTGCACTTGCAAAATTCCTCAACTTTAAACAAACACCAGGTATGTCAGTGCAAGAATTTTTTGACGCTGCATCTGACCTCTCATCAAAGGCACTTGTTATTGATGGAGTAGCTGATGCCATTGTCAACAAAAGCCGTGAAGCCATGCTTCACTCTATGCTTTTAAACAACCTTGCACCTGAGATCAGAAAGGGTGTCATCACCAAAGATCCCAAAACCCCACAGCAAATTTTAACTTTTGCTCTCCTGGAGGAAAGAGCGTGCCGCAGTGTAAATCCTTTTTACACTTTACATGAGGAACCAAATCCCCTTCTGTTTCAACAAAATTTGCCGCAGAATATAGCTTGTGTAGCTACTCACCCAACTAATGACAACAATAAAGAATTATAAACTCTTAGAATACAAATTGAGGCTCTAAATTCTAAACTAGATAACCTAATAAGTGACAAAAGCAGAGAGAGAGAGAGGTGCAGAGCCAGGAAATAGTGCCCAGTAGAAATGTTACTTGTTTTTATTGTTCCCAACCCGGTCATTATGCTAGAGAGTGCCCCCAGTATGTGTATAATTTTAATAGGAGCAGAGGCCATAATTTTAGGAGCAGGGGAGGATATGAAAATAGTTACCGGGGAAGTTACAACAGGAGAGGAAACTTCCGGGGAAACAGAGGAAATAATTACAACAGCAACAGAAGTGGTAGGAACAGAGCACATAATTATGAGGAGGGTCAGCAAGCAAATAATACTACAAATAGTCCCACCGTTACTGAGAATGTTCCTTTAAACGGGGATCGGCTGAATCAGAGGTAGTCGACCTGATTCCAAAAAAGGCCACCGACCCACCTGCGGTATATAGTGTTTTTTCTCCGCAGTCTTATAACTTGCCAACTGCCAGTATACTTATAGGTAATACTAACATAACTGCCCTCTGTGACTCAGGTTCTGCGATTAATCTCTTAAGCAGTGTAATTTTGAACTCGCTCACAGACTATAATGTGCAACAATGTTATACGCCTATTCTGACAGTAACTGGAGAACAAGTTCCCCTTACTGAAAAAGTAGTTATGAATTTTAAATTCCATAACACCCAATGCCAAACTGTTTTTTTTTGTAGTGCAGGGCAAGTTGGCGAAGAAATATGATGCCATTTTATGTATGCCCTTCTTGAAACAATACAATGCAATCATTGATTGTGCCACAAATACTGTTTCTCTTCAAGCTTCGGAGCAAACACTATGTAAACAAACCCCGCTTACCCCTCCTTGTACCAAAAACAGTAATGTGTGTTTAGAGGAAACAAAGGTAAACAAACAAGGTAAGAGTAGTGACCCATGCATGCAATGTTATGAATTACCTATATATAATAATCCTATTAATGTGTATAATTGTGCTAAATGTAAATGTATGTGTAATGTAAATAATAACAATTCTAGTGTAAATACTTGTAAAAATAACTATCCCATAGATCATAAAGTTGAAACTGAGACTAAATTGATAGCAAAAAGTAGTACCCCTGACTATTCGAAAGATATTGAAATAAGAAACTGTGCAGAGAAAATAAAATTAGGGAATAGTAGGGAGATAAGAAGGAAGGTTCATCACAGTCAGAATAGTAGTGACGAAGAAAATAATATTGATAAAAGGTGTAACAGGGTATGTGATGAAAGTAATAGTGATTGCCAGGTTTTTATGATGGAAGAATTACCGGGTGGTACTACTGTTGATAAAATTGCTTCGGGAAATAGTAAACAATGTGAGGAAAATTTTCAAAATTTTGAACAATGTATTTCTCAAATCAAATCAGAATTTTATAGTGTAAATAATGTAAATGCAAATATTGGGGAGAAGTTTAGTGACAATTCTGAAAATTCTGAAATGGGTAGTTATAAATTTACTGAAAATGAGGAAATGCAAGCAAATGATATTAGTGAAAATACAGGTAAACATGATGTTGAGAAAAAGGCGTGTAATATCAGTATGGCATCTTTGTGTAATAAACTTAAAATTCCAGCCCAATCTAAAATTTTAGCTAAAGTCAGATGTACGAAGGAAAATTTCAATGACAAGGATAGTATTTTAATGTTAGAGCCCTTTGCTAAGAATTTACATGCAGGCCTCTTAATTTCTAGATCCATTTGTACCCAAGAACATGGCCTATTTCTATCCTTTGCTAACTTTTCTGATAACAATATTGTATTAAATAAAGGTACTTTAGTAGCAAAAGTTCAAAAATGTATTGATAATTCTAACGTAATCCCAGATAATTGTAATTTAGCCTGTAATATCAATACTCCCCCTCCAATTGCAGATTTTGACCATGTTGACCTCAGTTGGAGTTCCGAAATTAATTTAGACCACTTAGAACCCCCTTAAAATTAAAAATGCAAGAATTTTTACAAGAAAATAAAGATGTTTTTGCTGCGTCTGTCTTAGACTTACCCGGCTGTGACACCATACCCCATTCAATTAATCTAACTTCAGAAAAACCGGTTAAATGTAAAGCATACAGAGTCCCCCATAACTTAGGACAGGAAATGGAAGATCAATTAAATATTTTACTACAGGCCAATATAATTTCCCCATCTATTTCAGAATTTGCTTCGCCGGTCATTCTTGTGAAAAAATCAGACGTTATCTTACAGACTGGCTGTTGATTTTAGAAAATTAAATAAAAATCTAATGAAAGATGCCTACCCCATACCAAACATCACAGACTCAGTTGACGCTTTATCAGGCTCAAATTTTTTTTCCACATTAGACTTAACTAGTGGATTTTTTCAACAAGCTATCCGTCCTGAGGATAAGTATAAAACAGCTATTATTACTCACAAAGGGTTATTTGAGTGGAATCGAAACTGTTTCGGACTTTCGAATTCGGGAAACAGCTTTTAACGTCTTATGTCTGCAATTTTTGGTGACCTAGGAAATTTGGGAATTTTAGTATACATCGACGATATAGTAATAGCTTCTAAAGATGTCGAATCCCATATAAATAAACTTAAGCTTGTTTTTGAAAGACTTCGGCAACACAAGCTGAAACTCATACCCAGTAAGTGTACATTTTTATCCGACAAGATCCAATACTTGGGCTTTGAAATCCAAAAAGGACGAGTGTCACCAATCAACAAAAATATTGAAGTAATAAGGAAATTCCAACCTCCTAACACCCGAAAGGCTGTCAGATCCTTCATCGGTGCACTATCCTTCTATAGGCGATTTTTGCCAGATTTTTCTAAAAGAGCGAGAAGTCTTATCAACCTCACTAAAGATACGGGTCGGTTCACTTGGAACCAAGCAGCACAGGAGGAGTTTGAGGATTTAAAATCTGCATTAATATCCAAACCATGTCTCGCCCTTCCTAATTTTGATAAGGAGTTTTACCTCTACACCGATGCGAGTGGCGAAGCACTCGGGGCAGTACTATCACAACTGGACCAAAATGAGATGCTCCACCCTGTCGCATTTGCTAGCAGAAAGCTCAAAGACGCTGAGACGAGATACTCCGCCACTGAGAGAGAGTTATTGGCATTAGTATGGGCCATTGCACACTTCAAGTGCTACCTTGTCAATACTCATTTTTTTATATACACTGATCATGCGCCTCTTACGTACATGCTCAAAATTCAGGATCCCACATCGCGTATGGCCAAGTGGATCTGTACACTTTCTGATTTTACGTTTACCATCAGATATATTAAGGGAAAATGTAATAGCGTTGCAGACTTTCTTTCAAGGTTCACCACAGATAGCAAACCGGATAATGTCACCAATTGCAACTTTTCTATACAAGTAGCGAAGGAGACAACTTTTATGCCACATTCCAACCTTTTAGAAAAGATAGGTGAATTACAGAAAACAGATAAAAAGTGCTGTGAAATTGCTCGCAAAATTAGTGAAAATCTTGAAGTTGCACCCAAGTATTTGAGATTTTTCTTTACGGATGATCTTCTTGTATGCGAGGGTACACGGGAGTCACCCCTATTGAATAATCCTATCAAACTTGTGGTGCCGAAGAAAATGGTTGAGCAAGTGTTTGCACTAACCCACGAATCCCTAGCTGCTTGTCACCAAGCTTTTCAAAAGACAATAGATCGCATTCGTGAGCACTTTTATTGGCCAGGAATGTCGGCAGATGTCAAACACCTAGTGGAGTCGTGCGTTAGCTGTCAGGAAAAAAGAGCGCATAAAGCAAATCAACTTGCCCCTCTCCAACGTGTACCCACACCTCATTTCCCTATGAATAAAGTGAACCTCGATGTTATAGGGCCTCTTCCTGTTACCTTTTCGGGTAACAAGTTTATAATCACATACATTGATGCATTTTCAAAGTGGCCTGAAGCTTATGCGGTATCCTCAATCACGTCTGATGTGGTAGCCGATACTCTCGCAGACTTCATTTCACGTTATGGAGCTCCATGTTATATCTCAACCGACAGAGGACCCAATTTAATTTCTGCAGCTATCGAGCATGTGTACAAAATGTTTGGAATAAAACATCCCAAAACCACGGCATATCACCCAGCCGGAAATGCTCAGATAGAACGACAGAACAGGACTTTAAAAAACGCCCTTTGCCACATTGTGAAAGAGAACCAATCAGACTGGGACACCAAGCTTAAATTTGCACTTTTAGCCATGCGCACGGCTGTGCACTCATCTACCAAACTAACTCCAGCAGCTGTTATGTATGGCAGAAACCTTAACCTACCTTATAATTTATTTTCTCAACCCCCCCAATTTAGCTATAATGATGCCCCCTCTTTTTGTGAACTTTTAATACCAGCTCTGCAAAAGGTGTACGCTGAAGTGCACAATCATTTAATAAAGGTATCAGAAAATCAAGAAAAGTATAGAGAAAAGACAGCTGTTGACAAAAAACTAAAAGTTGGTGATCTGGTTTGGCTTTTTACTCTAGCAATTGCACCTGGTGCAACAAAAAAATTAAGTAAGTTGAATAATGGCCCCTTCACTATCTTGGAAAAATTAAATGAGGTAAATTTTAAAATCGCCCTTGTTGCAAATCCCAAAAACATTCAAGTTGTCCATGTAGATCGCCTCTCTGCCTTTAAAAACAGACTCCCGATTTGGTCCGACGACCCACAACAACAACAGAGTGTCCCAGATTCGATTGACGATCCACCTATCGATGTGCAACAATCGATTCCCCATGCAGAACAGTTCGCTCAGCGCAGGCCCCGGCGCGATTATTGTGTTATACCAAGTTCTGACACTCAAGAGAGTAACCCTGGTACGATTACCCAAAATGAATCATGCACTCACGGAAGCCAAGCGAATTCAGCTAGCGATCCAGCCGAGATCGACCCCCCTCCTCCTCACTCAAACAAAACTCCGGAGGATGAAAATTTAGTCTCTAACCAGCAAGGGAAAAGTGAATCAGCGGAGGAAACCCTCTCTGTGAAGAATACTGAATCGGAAAGGGAGGTACAGGAGTGTGAAATAGCAGCAACGACCAGCAAAACTAGCGTTGCAGAAAATTCGATTAACAAAGCGAATAAGTCAAAATCGTTGAATCGACCGCAGCCGACTTCGCAGGACGCTTACGGTCTACGTGAAAGACGAACTCGCCCTGTTTATAAAATTTAGTTTCTCTATATTCTTTTATTTATACGTATTTATAGTTTTATTTCGTAATATTTATGTGTATTTATGTGCTGCAGTGTACTTTATAGTAATTTTATGTATTTTTCGTCGTATATATTAGCGTTTTCTGACCCAAACATGGTTTGTTTTGGTTCACTTAGCGAAAATCGGAAACCCGATTTCGTGTTTTTTATACACCCTGTGTCGTGTATACATACATTTTTTAGTGGTATTTAGCTACTTGTATTAGTAAATACCCCTCCGCACACCTTTTTGTGCAGTTTTTTCTTCAAATTTAAGATGTATTCTGGGTACTTTGAAAATGTCAGATTCTTTTTCCCCCTTGTTTTTAACAGCAAGTGTTGAGCTGGGTCGGTTGGCACTTTTCATCGTATGCACGCAAATACGATATTATAGATTCCTAATTATGTATATAAATTTTTTTAATGTGTTTTTATACCACTTTTAGTCTAGGAATGTAGTTTGGCATATTATAGTTTTTATTTTGATACGTAGGTGTGACATAACAATTTACCCCTTTGGTTTCGTTCATGAAATTCCTTTTTGTTTTTCTTCTAGTGCAATGTCTGCAAAGTAGTATTTTATCTAATCCTAGTGGGTAGTGATTTTTTTTTGTAAATATTTTTTTTTCTTCTTCCTGAAAATTCTACCTTTTAAAATTTGTGATTATCTTAAATTTACTTTCTGCTTCTAAATTGTGTTTTTTTTGTGTGTATGTCTTCAAAATTAGTAATTATATATACTCTATATGCATAAGCCTTTTTATTTCTATGGAGATTATGACCTTGTTTTGTAGTGACTATGTGTTATGAGTCACATCTGTTTTCATTTGGCTATGGGTATGTAAATTGGGCAGTCTGATGATACTGCATCATCACTGTCTGGGTTTTCTTTGGAAAACCATGTTTTCAGTAAAAATTTTCTAGGCTGGTTCAGTCTACGTGTGGGTAGCACAAGAACATAACTACTTTTCCCATGCACAGTGTTTTCTGGTTGTAAGTGCATTTGTATACATTTATTCTACACCCCAAGCACCACTTCTATGGACTTTAACTTTCTTACGGGGTTCTTTTTGCATTTGGCATCCTATTTTAAACTTTGGTATATGGTTACTTGATTACTTTGATAAAATGTGTTGTGTCATATATCCGTTACATGTGTAAATACCCAGTTGCTTATTTTTTTTTTGGTTATTGTATGTGCCAGTAATACTGATATAAGTAAATGTATGTTGTAATTTGATTTTGTTTTCACATCAAACTGGCCAATTTATCATGATTTTATGCAAATGTTGTAGATATTATTATGAGTAATGTATTATTTTTCAGTTGGCAGTCTCTACACTCTTGCAGTCTTTTTCCAAAATTTAAAAAAAAAAAAAAAAAAAAAAAAAAAAACTTGTAAATAATTTAGTTTTTTTTGGCAAAATTTTGGTCGTATAGGTAGTTAGATTAACGTATTGTAAGTAGAACTCGCTAGGAGTCGCAACATACAGTAACAGTCGTGGCACTCGGAGCAAGCACAGGTATGTTTATTGGTCGGATTCGGTATCAGGAGTTAGAATTGGTTATGCAGCGAAGGTGTCCTATGTAGAAACAAAGTGCAGTTTTCCCCGCCTTAGAAGGCATTACCCCTTAGTTGTCTTGTTACCCCTTGTGGTTTTCCCAGTTCTAGTCGTCAGGTATTTCAGCAGTTACTTGGGAGTGGTTCATGGTGGGCAGCTCTTAGTATACATTCCGAAGTGTATATCTGACAGCGGCGACTTCACTCTATAATTCATGATTGTTCTTCGGACCGATGTCTGGCCTGCTCCAACGGTTAGGTCTTATATTGTGGAATCTCCAGCGTACTGTGAACTACCTCTCAGCCCGGTAACCCTTGCAAAAAAAAAAAAAAAATTCTGTTTCGGTCTACACGTTTCAAAAAATTAAATTTTTTTTATCAAAAAAATTTTATTTTTTTGCGGTAAAGGGAGAGTCATGTTAGGGTAGGTTTTTTCATTTATTCTAAATTTTCCATTTTTTCTTTTTTTCTATATTAGTTGTAAGCCCCCCCCCCCCCTCCTTTTTTTATAATCATAATGTTTTTCATTTAATATTCTCTTTATTTTATTCTATTTAAGTTGTACTGTTCATAAGCCCCCCCCCCCTTTCTCTACTGTTTTATACCATTAGTCTTTAATATCGGAGTTAAAATACCTTTTCTTTCTTTTAAATGTCTAAGCTAAAACAAATTCATTATCTCTTTTACTACCTACTTTTCATAATTTTTATATTTTCCCTGTAAGATAATTTCACTGGGGTGGTCCTTGATACCCTGGAAAATTTTCAAATGCTCTCGGACACTTGGGCAATAAAAATCCATTTCCCAGGCGACGTATATTAGCTTGTATTGTCAGGAGTTTTATGACTCCATTTATGCTGTTTTTTCGTAAACAACATTCACGTTGGTGGTCTCCAGTAATCAGCTGTGCTTATCTCTACGTGGAAAGGGAATCGAAAGCAGTACAGCTGCCATGCCAACCACCCCTTTTGGGAAAGTAGTTTCACCTGCGCGGGAGTGGCGGCCAATGATTTTACGTAAAGTATTCGCAGGGAGTGTTTTTTTCCCCTGGTATAGTTTAGCGCGGGAGATTGTAGCCTGGGATATACTGTATATGAGTTTTTTCGGGGAAGGCTGAGGCCTTTCCTCCCCCACCCCCAGATAGTTTTCCTTATGGAAGCGTTAGAATTCAGTAGGCATTCGAATTGTAACTGCAGAGGTGCGAGGTCGAAAAAAGGAAAGAAAAGCTTAATCTGATGTCCCTCGATGATGGAGGAATTATTTTTGTCCGGTATGCTGATTCGTGGTCTCTCGCAGAAAGTGGTAATGACTGTATGATTATTATGGGCCGATGATAGCATTTATTAGATGGTGATCTCCATGGCGTCATCTTTTATACTTGGTACGAGTGATATCTAACAGGAGGTGTTGAACTCCGCAACTGTCGTCAACAAACGTTGCATGATGTTGTGAGGCATACATTATATGCTCCGTCTCTTAAGCGTCTCATTGAGTGGGTCTAATGCCCTTCTAAAGTTGAAAGAAAGAAGCGGTTTGTGAAGATTTGTTTCCGTCAAGCCCCTAAAGTCATGATGAAAGAAAAGAAAAAGTGTCCCCGACTCCCCAATAATCTGAAAATGAAAGAGACTGCCAATTAAAAAAAAGAAACTGCCTATTATACCTTGTATGATAATCTACACTAGTTTGAATGCTGAATTTGCTAATGAATTGTGGGTAAATATTGTTCTTTTTTATTAATTCAATGCCTTTTACTGTTATTCTTACAATCAACAGATCTTAGAACATATGTATGTAAATAATTATTCGTTTTCGAACAATTGTATCCTGCCTAATCTACAAAAATTTGATAAATTGTTGCTCGAATTGGTAGAATCAGCACATTGGTAGGTACGCAGGTACGTCGTGGGTGCTTAAGGGGTTAATATGTTTTAAGAGCTACTTGGAAACGTTTCCGAAAATCTGTGGTAGCACAAGAGACTTTCTTTGTGTAAACATGTTTTTAAATCTCGAGAATATGTTGGTTTCTGGGGTTTCTAATGGAAAAGAACGCTTTTCGGAATCCTGAGTAACTCGGAAGAAGTTATTGTATATTTTCGTTCGTGGTTACACTATATTTTCGTAGATTAAGGAATATTTGTCTTTTTTACAGTGTACACTGGCGGAAAAATGAAAGGAACGAATATAAATACTCATTGTTATTGTATATTTTCGTTCATGATTACGTTATATTGTCGTAGATTAAGAAATATTTGTCTTTTTTACAGTGTACACTGGTGGAAAAATTAAAAGAACAAATATAAATACTCATTGTTACTGTATATTTTTGTTCGGGGTTACATCATACTTTCGTAGATTAAGAAATATTTGTCTTTTTATAGTGTGCACTGGCGGAAAAATTAAAGGAAAAAATATAAATAATCATTGTAACGTGAATGATTTTGCAGATAAAAACATGGAACTTCCATAAGATGTTTATTTTGTCATGCTGGACATATCTTATGCAGAGTATCCGATTTCTTCAAAAAATAAATGTAAACAAGAATATAGGAAATTTGATATAATGTGCACTGTTAAAAAAGACACATGTTTCTTAATCTACCAAAATATTGGGTCATCCGGAGAGTTCTACGGTTTTTCAAAGGGAAACACGGTTTCTTCTAGTTTTTTGTCTACTGCTGATAAGGAGTGACCTAGCATGGCCCAGAATGACCCATAACATTCGGTCTTTTCTGTTTGTGCTGCATCATTCTTACTTTTGTTGTGGAATAATTTTGGAAGAATGATTTGGAAGAATTTTGGAATTTGCTAAGAAAAGGTTAATTTTAGTCATATTATGATTTTTTATTTGAAGAAAGGTAAAAATGCTACTAGACTTCTCTTAAATTATTTGGTGTATGTAGACAAAGTGCCGTTTCAGACGACACAGTTCATAGGTGGTTTGAGAAGTTTAAGCGCGGAAATTTTAGCCTCGAAGATGATGCCCGCTCTCGACGACCATCATCTGTAAAGGAGAACCTCTTAAAAGAAGCTATCGGTAAAACTCCACGTTTCACAGCTCAGAGGCTATCACACAGACTAAATGTCCCTAAATACACATTGGATGTTCAATTGATAGCTTCTTTTATAAGAAGTCTTCCTTTACAAATGATGGTCGTCTAGAGCGGGCATCATCTTCGAGGCTAAAATTTCTACACTTAAACTTCTCAAACCATCTTCGAGCTGTGCCATCTTAAACATCACTTTATCCACACAGCACGAATTTTACGAAATGTCTGACTAGCATTTTTAATTTTCTTGCAATAAAAGACCATAGTATGATGAAAATTAACTTTCTGGATGTAGATTCTTAGCACTACACTGAAACAAAAATTATGCCACAACACAAGACATAATTATGCAGTGCAAGCAGAAAAGATCGAATGTTCATATCTGGGTCATTCAAGGTCACTCTTTATCAGCAGTAGATAAATAACTGGAAAAAAACATGCTTCTCTTTTTGAAAAACCGCACAACTTCCCGGATGACCCAATATAATATAACCGCGTAAGAAAATATGCAATAACTTCTTCCTTGTTATCCACGATTCCAAAAAGCGTTCTTTATCTTTAGAAACCTCAGAAACAAATATATTTTTGTTATTTAACCCCTTAACTGTTGGAGGTTTTTTGACACCTTAAACTAAAAATAGACACAATACACCACTTTTTCAGTACTAAAATATTTACTTTGTGTAATCGAAAATGGTCTGCCGATCAATAAAGCGAAGGTTGCGTTTAAAAATTACTGGTGTGCAAAAGCTTTTAGTAACAAAACAAGCAAACTCTTCTTGCCCGAATTGAGTTCGGGCTACACTGTTAAGGGGTTAAAGAAGCATTTATAAAAATAAAGCTTCTTTTGCTGCCAATGATTTTCGGAAACGTTTCCGAGTTATTTTTATAGTGTATTAAGCATATTTCCCAAACCGCAATATCGAATTTCAGGATGCCATCACTTCCCAATTAAACATTTGAAGCTGCGTAACAGAATTTATACATGCAAGAAGGAAAAAAAAAATAATTTTAGTGTTATCGTTAATGCTGTGCATTTATCATGTGTGTATGTAAAACATGTTTGTTGAACATGAAAATGCTTATTTGAGAACTAATAGTATCTGATAAACCTATATTCCGTGTTTAAAAAACTGATTAATACACTATAAAAACTGCCCGTAAACGTTTTCGAAAATCAATGGCAGCAAAAGAAACTTTGTTTTCATAAATGTTTCTTTAAATATCGAAAGTATATTAGATTCTGGAATTATTTCAGCTAAAGAACGCTTTTCGGAATCATGTGTAACTAGGAAGAGATTATTGTATATTTTCGTTTGTGGTTTTAAATCATATTATCCTAGATAAAGAAACTTATGGGATTATTTTTTTGTTTCCTTTTTACAGTATAAAGTTTTAACTTTTGAATACAATTATTTTAAAATAATAATCTTCTCCTTCTGTAATCGAAAGTTTCTGTCATTAAATATGAAATATAGGGCGAAACCCCCAGTAACTGACACATTAAGAATTCTTTCTTGTTCAAATCACTATTACAAAAATTTAAATCTATTTTATACTTACCTTTGCTTTTAAAAGGATTGTAGAGTTATAATAAAAAATTATTGTTGACAAAATTTTGAAAAAATATACATTTTAACATTAAAAATTAATTTTATTCATAAATATGGTCAAACACTCCATCAACTGACATCTTCCCTATTTTGGAACACCAATAACTGACACAAAGTGAACCAATGACTGACACTTTATTTTAAAAGTTCAAAATGTTTAAAAAAAAAAAAAAACTTCTTTACTATAATTATTCTCATTATAAAAACAAAGTACTTTAATATTTATTATAAAAGGTGGGATTTAGTAAGCTGTACTGCATTATTAGTAATGCAAAGTATATAGTAAGAGTATTTATGATTAATATTCAGTACTTACTAATATTTAGACATTTCTAATAATGCAGATATCCAATAACGGACATTTATGAACCAGTAACCGACGACATCTGGTGTAAGACACCAGTAAAACAACTTAAATTTTAATGGTGTTTACTACAAGATAATTATAATTTATTATTAGGCATTTTTAAACAGTTGAAATAATAGATTTCCACTTTCTTTATAACCAAAACTAAAATCTGTGTCAGAGACTGGTGAAATGAAATTCTAGGAACCAATAACTGGTACCCCTCATTAAGCTAAATTAAATAACTATAAATCCTAAATCATGGCCCTGATATATCATATGCATCTTTAAACTGATTTCTACAAGTATAACTTTAAGAAAAAATGTTTAGTATGGCTGCATTACAAATAGATTAGAAAAACACTTCCTTAAATTCAAAAATAAGATGGTGGCTTCAAAATGGCAATTTTTGTATTCTCAAAAGTTTCTTCCTCATGGAATATGTTCTTGGTCCTCTAGTGGTGAATAAAATGACTCCAAATAAAAATAAGTTTCTCATTTACCACTAGATGACATCACTTTGCAGAATTTTACAACAAAATGCTTGTTTGAGTGAGATTTTTGCTCAAGTGTCATTTACGGGTTAGGTGTCACTAACTGGGGGTTTCACCTTTTTACATTCAAAATTAGTGGTTGAATCCTCAAAATTCATTTTGGCAAGAAATCCGTGCCAACCGAAATAAATAATTTAAGAAGCTTCTTTAAGAATAAGCCACAATGATAAAAATTTACATTATGCAACATATATGAATAGTCATATTGAAAATAAAATTAAAAATGGCTTTTCATCGGCTTAAACTTTCTCATTATCCGAACACTGACACCTAAAGATCGAATTATTCTACAAAGAATAATTAATAAATTGGAATTTTCTTTCCGATGTAAATGCTAGGTACGCAGCAAATGAAGTTGGACGCAGATGGATTCTTCCCGAAGCACTGAGTACGTATCTTAAAACTTTTTATCCTGACGGTACTTATAAGTACCACTTTAACCACTTCGCGACGAGCGTCTTTTACAGAATTTTTAATTTGTTATCATCGCTTTTTCAAATGAGAAATTTTCACTTAATTGAATCGCAAAAATGCTATGATTAGATAAGGAAAACTTTACAAAAAAAAAAAATAACTGGTGGGAATAATCGAGAATTCTGAGCATCTAAAAAGTAGCTGGAAAATTAATTCAGGATATAAAGGGTTAAACGAAAAACTGAAAAACGTTCGACAACATGCAAGAGCGGATACTTTTTTTTAATTAAATTAAATTAAATTAAATTTTTTTTTGTATTAAAAAAGATTTTGTAATACCGGAAAAAGTACAGCATAAAATAATAAACTATTAAGAAAAAAAAAGTATAAACATAGGTCAGATGCTATGTAAGAAACATTCGAGCTGCCTAACTGTACCTATGTGGCGGTTAGAGAGACCAAAATAATCAAACAGAATGTCCATTTGATGACATCATTCCACGAAACATCTGTCACTTTTTAACGTGTACTTTCAGAGGTTATTATAAATGCTTCTTTATCTCGAAAATATATTTGATAAATTTTTTTGAGGATTCTAAAGATAAAGAACACTTTTTGGAAACGTGGGTAACTCGGAAGAGGTTACTGTACATTTTAGTTTGTGGTTATATTATATTATCCAAGAATAAGGAACATTTGTCTTTTGTAACTTTTACAGCTTTACCAGTGTACAGTTACAGCGCCTAGAATACATAGTGTTGAAAACGGGTTTACCGTTTTTTAATTCAAAATTTTCGAATTCAAACGGGAAATTCTGAAACGAGAATTTTTATTTTAAGAAGTTACGATATATCTGCCATTAAGTAACCAAAAGAACATTATAGGGAAGTTCTGATATGAATGCGAAATTTCAGAATTTATAAAAAACCAAACTGGTAATGCTTTTAAAAAGTGCTAAAAAATTGTAGCCGATAATCGTGCAACGATGCAGTACAATAATAGAGCGATCACAGCGACATCTGCTTTAAAAATAGATTTACCTCTACCAAAAATAAACGCTTCACTATTCACAAAATGAACATAATTTCTGTTAATAAAATCTTCTTGTAAGTGTATATATCAGATGTAACTGATTTTGAAGTTAGTTTTTTATCATATCAGGGAATTAATATTTTCCACTCTTCTAGCAGAGATTTATCCTTTGGTATGTTAAATAGGGACAGTTTCTAGTTTGCTGCATTTTTCTCGAATACTGCAACCAAGCACAAAAGAATGCGTATCACGTTTTTTGGCCATGATCAATATCATTCATATTTTCAAAGCTTATGAAAAGCACTATCCAAGTCAAAGGAAATAGGGTATAATTACAGTATTAGTATATAAAGTATATTTAATTATTTAAAATATTTATCACCAGCTGAAACGTTTTCTCAGTTCGATTCTTATATAATGTTTGCGTTGAAAAGAGCTAGCAGACAGTCGCGTAGCCAGAGAGGGGGGGTGGGTTTCAAATGCTCTGGAAACCAGTAAGTTTTCCTCGAGTTCAATGTCGCAGAAAATTCTCCAATTACATAAGCAGACTTGCCAAGTCTCCGGCTTTTTGAATACCAGTATTATTAGAGAAAATGTTGTTCTTTAAAATCACCGAATGTTTCGATTACGTAAAACAACATTTTCTGTACTAAAATACTGGTGTCTAAAAAGCCGGAGACTTGGCAACTCTGCATAAGATAAAATTCTCCATTTACATAAAATTAGTGGTATCCAAACCATCTGGACCTCCACCCTGTCTACGCCACTGCTAGAAGATGTCGCTGCGATCGACCCGTTATCTTTCAGCATCGTTTTTCATTTATCGGATTCAAGTTTTTAGTACTATTTTGTAGCCGTTTTCCACACTAGGTATTCTAGGCGCTGTAGCACAGTCCTCCTTCCATTTTCTGAATTACACGCCATTTTTGACAATACGTCAAATGCCTTGTCAGCGACATGTTTCACCTCCCACATGCGAACATTTTATTGGATTTTCCTATTTCTGTATTCTCTACACAGAAATATGAAATTCCAAAAAAATTTTCGTACAAACACTTTTCAACATAGTTGAAAAGTATTTATAAATTCAGTGTGTCTGTCTGCTGTCTGCCCGTGTTGTAACTCGCATAAATATACTGCGATTGCCATGCAATTGATATATGTTATTGGAGTTTACTATGGCTTATTTGGTATTGAAAATGAAGTGTTGTAGCATTTATAGTGCATTTGTAGGGATACTCAAAAGTATGCCTTTATAATAAGGTCTATGCACTCTAAAAACGGCATTTTCAAAACTAAGCAAAAAATACTCAAATCTGAGTATGTCGCATAGTCAAAGTGGCTACGGATCAAAATTACTCAAGTTTATAACATCATGTGCTCCCATTTTTAACAGAATTTTTCGCCTTATTTAATCGCGGAAATTGCTACATATTCCACGATTAAATGAAGTAATTACAAATTCTATGATTCAAATATTAAGTAGAATTTTTTTAATCTCAAATTGTTGTGCCAGATTTCTCGAAAATTCTAAGCAGTGTAGGCACCTTGTTTTAATTATATAGTGTAAATAAAAATTTCTATATAAGTTTCTCTTTCTTAAGCCAGTTAAAAATATACAGAGTGCAAAGTTAAAACTGTGTGCACTCGAAAATGTAATTAAAATAATATGTACAGTTGGCCAAAAAAAAAGGGGGGGGGGGGTTATAACCCATTTATTTTAATCACAAAGTTGTCTAAGGAAAAAAGGAAAGAGCCATTCGACGGGAAATTATATCTTCTTTCAATTTATGTTAAAAAAAAAGAAAAAGAAAAAAAAGAAAAGAAAAAAGAGAAATAAATTAAAAAGCAAAAAATCGCTTAGGGGGCCATCTCCAAACGTGAAATTCTAACGAACATTTCTATTTTTAATACGAACTTTTTAATATGAAATTTTATTGACTAAAAGATTAATACGAGCACCTAATTTTGACAACATATTTGAATTCTTCAGTAAATTTCACCATAGGATAGCAAACCCGAAATCATTCCCCTGAAGAAGTTTAAGAATTCTTCATATTTAAAAATTTTAGCTTCTAATATTAAATTCATTATTAACAATTGAAAACCGAACTGCATTGCGATTAGTTTTTCAAGAATAACTCAAAAACTACTTAGCGGAATTAGGTGATATTGTAGAATCGAATATTTGAAGCTTCTAGAAACAGATTGTTTTATAAAATTTTTATAGGTTACGACACATACCTTTTTTTAAACATTAATCGCATAATTTATATATTTTTTAATTAATATTCGAAAAAAATATTTATTCATGGTACATTTTCACAGTATCTATAAATATTTCAATAGAATTTTTTCAAAAAAGCTTCAAATATCTGAATATGAAATATCGCATCATTCCGCCATGTAGGTTTTTGAGTTATGCTGAAATAAATTTCAAGCGTTGAAATTATTTTGTAACTAACATTGCTGAATTTAACATTAGCAATTCAAAACAAGAAATGTGCGTAATTATTAAACGTCTTCACTGAATGACTTCCCGTTTTGTAATCGAAGTAAAATTTACTGAAAAATCCATATGATGTCAAAATTAGCTGTTCTTGGGAAAATTTCGGAGTTTGTTTCAATTTCAGTGCCGAGACTACTCCCTAAATTTTTTTTCTTAAACATAAACTAGAAGACATTTTCAGCCGATAAAGTGTTCATTGCTAGTTGTATATTTTTATCCTTGATTTTTCCTTAGAAGTTTAAACCTGTATCTAAAAATTATTAGATATTGCTAAAAAATATTCGACTGCAGTGTAAAATCCTCGCACGGATCCACTAGCATATATATATATATACAGGGTGTAACCGAAATGCTTCAACAAACTTTGAGGGATGATAGTACTCATGAAGACGAACAAAAAATGCAATGGAACATGGGGTCGCAAATGACGTTTAACCCCTTCAGGGGCAGTGGTATGTTTATGAAAGCTCTTAATTTTAATTTCAAAACGCCATAATGGCACCAGAATTTTGCTAAAATCTTTTCCATTTAATATGTATGTGAAATATAGCCTTTTTCTTATTTACAAACAAATTTTTTTATAAATTCCGGTGCCAGTCATTTATTTCAACATTTTAGTATTAAAAGTAGTTTGCACCTAAAAGGCTTAAAGTATACAAATAGAGAAAATGTCTGAAAATGGACTGGCACCGGAATTTACAAAAAAAAATTGTTTGTAAATAAGAAAAAGGCTATATTTCACATAAATATTAAATGGAAAAGATTTTAGCAAAATTCTGGTGCCATTGTGGCGTTTTGGAATTAAAATTAAGTGGTTTTTTAGACATACCACTGTCCCTGAAAGGGTTAAATGTCATTTGCGACCTCGTGTTCTATTGCATTTTTTGTTCATCTTCATGAGTACTATCATCCCTCAAAGTTTATTGAAGCATTTCAGTTACACCCTGTATATATATATATATATATTTATACAGGGTTGCCAGTTTGGCCTTTTTTTTAAATTCAGAATCTCCAAATTCATACTGGTAATTTTGAAAGAAAAATTATTTCCTGAAAATTTAGAAAACGTCTATCATTAAGTAAAATAAAATTTACATCTATTAATTTCTGGTGTGAGTTCAAAATTCCGAATTAAAAAAATAGTTAACCTGGCTACTCTGTGGTGAAATTAGGAGGTATTTTTTTTTATGAAGTCCATTAAAAAATATGAGAAAGAACACGCATAAGCTATAATTCACTTAAATTTATTTAAACGAAAAATAAAATTTATAAATACATAAATACTGGTCTAAGTGAACATCAATCTTAGGTTGTATTAATTCTCTATTTAAATATCACAATATATGCCGATGTTCTGTCACTTTATCATTTCAAAATGTCACTATCATGTAAAAGATGAGTAATGTCTAGAAGCAAAAGTCAAAACTTTGTTAACCTATAAGTAAAGAAACAAAAAGAACATGATCACAACGTGATTCATGATGTGGAATGAATGAATGAATCGAATGAACCAAAGAAGATGGATTACAAGTTAATCCCATTACTTAAGAATGGCAATTTAAAGAAGTTTCCAGACAGAAATATTTAAGGGAAAAAATATCATATTATTTTAACTTTCTGTGGGACGTCTAAAAATGTGACCCATAAATATTTGACAACCAGATACCACGTGTTTAAAAAAGAAGTCCCTAACTTTTACATTAAGTAGGTCAATAAATAAGTAATAATAAATAATAATAAGTAATAATAAAACATTTTTCATCCTAATCTACTTAAATTCACTTTTTATTTCCCGGTAAATAAGATGTAAAAATCACATTTCATAAGAATATTTCTTCTTAAAAAACCTATTTTCTTAAATTCTTTATTATATTAAATATTTACTATTTATCCCCGCATTTTAATCTCAACTCTTCTTTTTAGCAATGCACTACATCAACAAAAGTCAAAATTTATTCGCACGTAATCCAGAGGATCATGATGCATTTAACATTAGAAAAAGAGCAAGATGAATAGATCATACTAGGTACGTATCCTGAAATTAATGGCCTAAGATGAAGATGCAGAATGAGATGGTTATGAAAATCAAATTGATAGATTCTTAAATCACATTTTAATGTTTCTTTTAATCTGTGTACAATCGCCAAAATCCCTTTCCTAGTAGTCTAAAAATTCATTCTTTTAAATTGTATTCTCAATGCGCAAAAACCGAAACGTATTCTTTCAGTTTCAAGCGTTTTTTAAATTTCTACACTCTTCTAGAAATTTCATTTCCCGCAAAAAACTAGAAGAGACGTATTTCTTCAATATTAATTCTCCTATAAAAATGAGTACGCAGCAAAAGTTGAATATGAATTGGCTAAAGGAGGTCACCTATAACGAAATGTTTTCTTACGGACTCCTAGCTAAAACAAAAGGACAGATAGCAGAGCCTGGGGATTTTGTAGTCGAAGTGATGTTAAAATAAACTGTTGCTGGCCGTCGAATTGGTATCTAATAAAATGAGGTTGTTCTATAGAGAGTTATTAAATTTATCGTTACGTAAGAGAGCATTTCCTTGGAATCTAAAGAGGATTGTGTTTAAATAAAATTGATTCGACTGTCATCGTGTTTTTCTTTTTTGCAATCTATACTTTACTCGGCTGCTGATATGCAAACTCCGAGTACGACTGCAATTACTTTGGAGATGTTTGTCATCTTTTTTCTTCAACTGCTGCAAAATGCAATATATATATACTGTAATCCCTTTTAGTGTGTAAATGTATATTTTATTTTAAAAAGCATTGATTTTTATTACCGTTACTGGAGAATTATTTACTTACTAGCAGGCTACCCCACTAAAAATAATCTGAAGATTATGTTAAGAAAGTGCCACTTTCTTCAGAAATTCTGCAGATTTAACTTTACCTTTAAAAAATCTGCAGAATTTTTTAAGACATTTCGCAGATATTTTGAAGATTTGAAAAAAAGTGGGCCAAATACCTACAGATTTTCTACAGATATTTTTTTTTAAGATAATCTTCAGATTTTTTTAGTGGGGTACGTCCTCTGAGCTGGTGCTTTTTACCAAACGAACCTTGAATCAAACAAAAGGGTGATTTTGACTTGCATTTTAAAGCAATATGGACCTTCATTTGGAATGCTAAAAAGGACGTGAACGCCACTACGCTATTATATTATCTTATACATTGGACAAAATTTGGGCTATTAAGAAGCAACTCTTTTTAGCTGATCATTTACAGTAGAGTATGGTAGTGAAATAAGGCCGTTATGATCACAGGAATTAAAATGTTCTATAGTCACCACACTACTAAAATAGAAAACATTATAATGGTTGCAGAGGTTGACCATTTAACTTAAATAATGTTCGGTGATTCATTTTCGTTTGCTAGTTCATGAACTTCGGACCTTTCATTTTCGCTCTATGTGTGGTTCTGGTAATTAGCATCCAATCTCACTCTACGTTACGTTATATTTTATAATAAATGTCTTCATCTGGCAAGTCTACTGCAGTTTTCCATCTGTGTATTCCGGAAGAGTAAATACAGTCGAAAATAGGACTTAACTTTCATATTTAAAAGAAAGGCGAAGTTTAAAATTGAATTGTTTAAATAAAATTTTAATGGCGTAAATTTCACTGTCTTTTCATTTTAAGGACCAGCTGCAATCATGTAACCGTTAACCTGAAAAAAAAAACCTAGATAACTGATTCTGGTGAAAACATAAACCTCCTAGTTTGCATCCAATTAATTCATTCTAATCTTCAGTAATTGGGTCCACAGACAAGTTTTACGTGAAACATTAGCAGCATTTACAACGATATGGTTGCAAATGCGCCAAAGTTAGTTACAAAACGATGTTAATTATGCGCCAAACTCTATTTCATTAAATAATGTCATATTGATGTTGTTTGAATTATAGATCTTTCATCAACAATACTCCACATCTTACATAGACCTGGCAATGCAAAATAAAATTAATTCTGCAAAATGTTTAGTAATAATCTTTTTGGTGAATGCTTAGACCGAAGATTTTTTCTTTACGTTTTTCTAATGAGCATAATAAAACGGAGAAATACACAGCTTTGCTAGTTCCTTTATAATCAAGATTAAATTATTCTTCAAACTGTTGCCTATTTGACTCTGATAATGAAAATAATCGTAAATTTGTCCTTAAGTTTTGTTGCTAGGGCTGTGCGTCAGCCAAAATTTTATCTAATCAGAATTTTAGCTACTTTTTTTTTCTAATTTAGGCTCATATGATAAATTGGCAGATATTGTTTCATTCACTACCATTGGCATTACAATATTTTTTTCCGTACATTGCAAGTATTGCATTTTTTGTGATAGTAAAATAACTGGAGATAAAAATATGTAATAGTAAATTTTCTTTTTTTTTCGTTTGAGTCATAATGTAAAAAAATTAATTTAAAAATCGCTAATTACAGAATACGTCTAATCTTCTCTAATTGGATTTACCATCCAGAATCCCTTCAAACTTCTAACAATATTGTAAATACGGCATTTGGCGGATGACCCGATTACGGAAGATTAGTCCAATATCTTTTAAAACCGTCCTAAAACAAGGGATGATATGCAGAAAAAACTAAAAAGAAATGACAAATTAAAAAGAATATCAAAAATATATTTCAGCAAACATTTTTTTTTCGAAATATTGGCTATTGTGATAGTAATAACGCATAATTGCATACATCTCCCTAAGAATATTCCTTAGTTCCTAACTTCTGAAGCAGTGAATGTTTCTATAAGTGAAATTAGCGATATGTTAAAAAAAGAAAGAAAAGGAAGAGAGAAAGAAAGAATGGACAGTATCCACTGATCTGAGTTCGCGGCTATAAAATCACATGTTTGGTGAAAACAAACCGGCATGCTTCCATACTAAAGTATGGGGGGGGGGGTAATTTCTAAATGCCTGAAATTTAATTATTTTACAATATGCGTTTGAGTGTTGTACATTTACACTCAAATTTAATTATTTGATTCCATCTTTCTGATATTAACTGTTATTTATAAAATTTACATTTGAATTTAAAAATTTACTCCAAACGTGCTCTCGTACACTTGAAAAAATACAATTTTTGCGAACATCGCTCGGGCTGATGCCACGCTTATGCATTGTTGGCTTAAAATCACATTGTTTGGCGACAAAAGTAAAATCAAATTCGTAAATAAACAAATAACATGTAACTCACAAGAACAGTTATTTTTGCGACTACATCTGCTAGTTTCTCCTGTAAATCACATGATGGAGGAGTCAGATAAAAAAATCAAACTTAAATTTTAATTAAAGAAAAAATGAAAAACTAGTCGGATGCGCCAATCCCAAAACTTTCTTGTATCTCACGCAGGTTTCGCATACACTAAAAACGAATCAGCACCAATTTATATCAAGGTCTAACGGAATCTAAAGTTTTATTAAATTCCGTGCATTAGTTCTTGAGATAGAACAATCGCTAAACTTTTGTAAATCCTGAAAAATGCAGCATACAAGCGCCACCTGTTGCGAGATTTACATCAAAACTTAAACAACAACAACTGAATCTGTCAACTGAATCTGATTTCCGTCATTAAGCAGAAATGTACTCGAATTCTTTTTTGTAGACCTGTATATGATTTATAGAATTTATATACATCAAGTAATATGCAAAATATTCGATAAATTTTAAATATGCCTGACGGCTCGGACTAGAGACACAGGTACATTTCGAAGACGCAGACCGTGGTGCCCCTGTTTAATGGGAATAGGAGAAGAAATTACCTTTTTGCCATGATGCAGCAGTTGGAACGGCCCACTTCGAAATCTACGTCTGTCTGTAGGCGGAGCCGGCAGGGATTTTTGTTTGTTTGTTTGTTTGCTGTAAGTGTTGGTCCTATAAAAAAAACTTGCCAGTATGAAAGTTGTAGATAATATTAAGAGCATTTATAATAAATTTAACCGGATTTGATGTATTGTGAATTGACAAAGTTATGAATTTTTTTCTTCTTAAACCCCTATGCCCCCCCCCCCTTGAGGCCATTTTTAATGTTATCAAAAAGCTGTCCTACATAAATTTTCGGCTCTTATCATAGAAATAATAATAACTTTAAACGGATTCGATACGTATCATAATTAAGAGGCTATGGTTTTCTGTTTTCACAAAAGCCCCCCCCCCCACCTTGGTTCAATTTTACCCATTAACGAACTTGACCGAAATTTTATGCCCCCTTGATTTTATGTATCAGTTTGGAAGAGATTTGTGCAGAATTATTGAAGTTATCGTGTCCATAAAAAAGTGATATAGATAGATAGATAGATAGATAAAGTTTTGAACTGGGGGGTGGTTTTGTGTTCTGGAAGTCATGATTGGCGTAGATCTGCAAAAAATTTTCAGAAATTCCAGCATAGGATAGAATATAATAACTAGTATTTCTTACGAAATCTACCTAAAATGCATACTAAAATTGAAAATGCTCATCAAGCAATTATTGCTTGTAAACAATACTGTAACCAATTTATTTTGTGTGTCCCTATAAATGAACGATAATTGCTATGACATCCTATTCTATAGTAAGCATTTTGCTGTGCACTTCAGAGATGTATATTAATTTCAATATGTTTGAAAAAGTGTAACATAACTGAAATACACAACAAACGATTTTGCCCTATAGACTACAATATAACGACATTCTTTTGAGTGCCCCTGTAAACGAGCTATAAATGCTGAACACTTCATTTTCGATACGAAACATTTTATTGTAAACCATAATAATATATATAAATTACATGTAAATCCGACAATATTTACGCGAGTTAGAGCACAAAGAGACAGACAGACAAACCAAATTCATAAACACTTTTCAGCGATGTTGGGAAGTGTTGAAAAATAACAACATTTCTAATTTCTCATATTAATATTTTCCAAGTGACAGTAATTTTCTGTTAAATTAACTTAAATCCCTATTTTAATTAAACTCATCTCTTGAAATGTATTTAATATATATTTGAAACATATCAGTCTTTATAGCATAAAAGAGAGATTGATCATTTACTAACCAATACTTAAATATAAATTCATTTGAGAAATTTAAGATAATATTTTGAATTCGATAAGAAATTGTAATTTGTTAAGAAGATAAATATCCAATGTCTAGACGACAGAATTAAATATCAAAGGTGATTTCGCAGTTCATAAGGCAGTAATCGTATAAAACTTGAGATATTTATATCATTAATATTTTCCCACTACATAAGCATGTCATATATTGATTAATAAACAAATGTATTTCTATAAATAAATAAAAATAATTAAAAGTAGAAAAAACTAAAAGAGAATTAAATACAAAATTAAAAGAGCCGCGTGGCATTTGTATATTTATTACATACCCATCACACGTAGTATAGGGTAAGTCTTGTAATCGTTTTGAAAATCGAAAAAAAAAATTTGACGGATTTATACGTTTCAGACACTGGAGATTCCGAAAAACATATTTTTGGAGAAAAAAAATTTGCCGTTCGCCTGTCTGTCTGCGGGTCTGTAAACGCTCTACCTCCCGAACAAATCGAGATAGAGACTTGAAATTTGGTTTGTACTTAGTATGAAATAATGGAAAGAAGCTTATTGAATTTCAGTAACCTCGATTATCCGGAACTATTTTTTTCGGACTCTCGAAATATTCGTTCTGATAAAAGTATATAAAAATTTTTGAAATTGTTTATTTTAAGGAGGAAATATAAAAGACAATTATAAAAACATAAATTTTGCATAAAGAATTAAGACGATCAGATAATGAGTTGCCGAGATATTTGTAATCATATTTTTCACACTCTTCGATTTTTCCTGACCCTGAATTTCAATCAAATTTCAATTCAAAGATATATTTTATTCGGAAATGAGACGCTTAATCCAACGCAGTAATCCGTTAGTTAATATGATTATCAATTTTGGAGTAATAGAGCATTTAAAGTTTATGACGTCATCCAGCCACGATTTTATTCGAATTGCAATGCATTTTATAAATAGTTTACACATGTTTTATTTTCATATTTTATATTATGCATATCCATGATGGGTGAGTATTACGGTGGCCCCCAATGACTAGTTACTATTGACAAATGGAAAAATGGCTGTGATTTGTTGAAATGTATTTGTTGTATATAGGTAACTAAATGTGTTTTCTGTATATGGATAAAATTCAAAACGAATATAAGAGAAATGTATTGGGTTGAGAAATGTCATTACCTTTTATTTATTTATTTATTAGTTTATTTTAGCTATTTTTTATGGGTGATTTGTTGTTTTTCTCTCTATGTCATTGAAAATGTGAATCAGAACAATGATCCAGTCCCTAAAACCTAACAATACCACGAGGGAAATAAGAATTTCATTCTTTGAAAAACAAACTGCGTGCACGATAAAATGGAAAATGCTGCATGTATTTCATGTTCAACAACAAGCAGCATTTTAACACAATAATTCACAAAAAAATTTCAAACTGCTATTATCTCATCCTTTGGAAGTACGACAACGCACGCCCTCACATAGACAATACTGAAAAATGTGGCATCCAAATACTAAGTTAGAAAATCCGGCAGCATCCGCTATATTCTCTGGACCTGATTTTCATCTTTTCCGGTGGCGCTTTTCAATCCCTGCACAAGATTTCAGTAAGAAAATGGTTTGATGATTTCTTCCCGTCACGACCACTATCTTTCTTTCGCCGGGGACATCTAAAACTTGTTGGATGTTAAGAAATAGCCTTAATTATCAACATAGTGTGCATTATTGATTAAAGTGCTTTTCTATCCGATTAAAAATTTTACATTTTTTAAAGACAAAAATAATTACTGCTAATCCGGGAACCAGTAATTTTTTTATCGTGTTCAGGACCTTCTAAAAGTATAAATCTGTCCAAGAGTGAAAGTCGAAATTTTTCATGAATCCAATACTAACTTCTTGTATACATAGAAGAATGTAAAAATATTTATTTATTTTAACCACATTGACACGTAAATAAAGTTTTCCAATACGAGTTTTTTGTCCATTTATTCTTTTTCATTTTTACTTTCTTATTTCTTTACAAGAAAAAAAGTGGTGAATTCGTGACAAATTTCGACTTCCAGTTTTCGACGGATTTATACGTTTTAGAAGTCCTGAACATGATTCGTCTGTTTTTAGAAAATAAATGTCTGTCTGTCTGCATGTGACGCAAATTTTGTGGGCGCTCTATCGCAAAAACTAATGCACGGAATTAAGTAAAACTTTATATTTATTTAGATATTGATATCAATTGGTGCTGATTAGGTTTTGGTTTAAATAGCCCAAAAGGTGGTTATGTTGTGCTTCATTTTTTACGATAACCGCAAAAGCTGTATATCAAGAATTAATGCACGGAATTTCATCAAACTTCATATTCTGTTAGGGCCAGACAAAAATAGACGTTTATTAGGTTGTGGTGTAAATCACCCAACAGGGGGCGCTGCTCTGCAGAATTTCTCGCGATTTCTGTGATAGCTATACATCAAAAACTCTTGCGCGGAATGTCACCAAACTCCATATTCTGTTAGACATTGAAAAAGTAGATCCTTATCAGGATTGGGTGTATACCGCCCAACAGGTGTGCTGCTATGGTCTGTTTTTCTTTATTTATAGCTATAGAACAATAACGAATAGATTGTCATTTAACTTTTGATACAAGCGATTTGATTTACATAGAAGAAAATTTTGTGAAGGCCTCAACATACTTATCAGTTTATTTTTATTTACAAATAATAATAATAATAATAATAATAATAATAATACGCATTATAAAAATATATAAATAAAATCAGAAAATAATACAGATTCACTATTTTAATATTTATGTATTCTTTGTTAGTTATATAGTTATATTCACCTATAAATATATAACTGCTTAATTTAAAAAATATAATATATTTTGTCCTAATTGAACAGAACAACAAAATGTTATTCAGGAAATATCAGTCATTTTATTTAATTACAATCCTTTTTTTCTTAAACACGCAATCGTCTTTGATATTTAATTGTATTTGTCTAGACATCGCTAATTTCTTTATGAGGAATCGAACCATTACTTTTCATATTCCAAGTGAAATCGTGCAAAAGAAATGTTTAGCAAATGGTTATTTTTTTTCCTACTAGAAAATAATTATTGCAAATGCATTTTAAAAAATGAATTAAAAATAAAATTAAAATAATCTCAAAATAAAGAGCTGCCATTTGATAAGTCTTAATATGAGCAAAGAAATAAAACAGTTTTACTTTTTTCTATTCCCATAAGAAGAAAGTATTGTAATCGTAA
Source organism: Maratus michaelseni (assembly GCA_963931845.1). Classification (NCBI taxonomy): domain Eukaryota; kingdom Metazoa; phylum Arthropoda; class Arachnida; order Araneae; family Salticidae; genus Maratus; species Maratus michaelseni. The sequence continues at coordinate 85,599,312 of OZ007594.1, forward strand.
AACTTTTCGACTTCCTTCCGTTTTTTGACGGGTTTGCAAGTTTTGGGATGTACTGAATCAACGATTACACTATATTTGGAAAATTCTTGCCTGTGTCGAGTCAAGTCTTGCCAAGACAAGTCTGCCTGTGTGTGACATAAATTATGTTGGCGCTCTATCTCAAGAACTAACGGAATTTCATAAAACTTTATATTCTGTTAGAGATATACAGGGTGATTTTTTTTTAAAGTTGTCAAAGTAAAACCCTATAATAAAAGAACCACTGATCCAAATAACCTGAAATTTCACCAGTATACTCCCGAAGCAATGGGAATTTTTTAGACGTGGTTCAAAAAAACAAAATCGCATCGACAGATGGCGCTGTAAGTTAGCAGAAACAAAGAATACCGTCAGTCGGAGGAAAACAATGGACGGTACTTTGAGAAACCATCTTCCGTAGTTCCTCTGTCGTAATTGGACCTTTTCTTAAATTCTTAAGTGTCCTAAATCTCCTAAGAGCAGTTGCTGCGCTGTCATTATTCTGATAATACAGTTTCACTACCAACGCACGGTACGTCAATGGCACAGTCATTGTGATGATATCCGTAGAATAATGAACACGAGGTGTGCGTACTTCACGTTTTAATCGCCAATGTGCGTGCGTCGGGCGCAAGTTCGTCTCCCGACTTTACTGCATGTACAGCGCCATCTGTCGGTGCAATTTTAAGTTTTTTTTAACCACGCCTAAAAAATTTCCATTGCTTTGGGAGTATACTGGTGAAATTTCAGGTCATTTGGATCATTGGTTCTTTTGTTATAGGGTTTTACTTTCACAACTTAAAAAAAAATCACCCTGTACTTCCAAACCTAATCAGCACGAAATTATATCAATTTGGTACTCATTAGGTTCGGATGTAATATCTTAGGTAAGCGGTCAAACATTTCACTTAATAGTACAAGTCAGTTTTTGGTCAAATCAGTATATTTGCATATTTCACAGTGAAAATATGATATCCATGGGCGGTTAAAGAGTATAAGTCAAGGTGGAAGGTAACGATCTCTATTAGCAATCCGTGGTCATAACAGTACGAGAAAGAAATGTTCTCTATTATATATATATTACAGTACTCACTGCACAAAACCTAATAGTAATAATTATTACTTTACACTATCAAAACACATTTCACGGTCAAATACATGGATATTAACCAAAACAGTCTGTAACCTAGTTAAAGGTAAAACAGGCGTGCACAGTGTTTTCACGTTCCTGTAAAATTGCAAATTCGGACTTGTACTGTTAAGATCACCTAATTAAACCTTGGCGCATATAGGCATTGATTAGGTTTGGGTTTGTATATCACAATGGTTTGGGCTTCTCTGCTCATTTTTTTAAGATTTCCGTAATAGCTTATATAAAGGCAACTATGGACTGGAATTTTACTAAATTTTATAATAAAATGTTTATTAAAAATTAGGTTTATTCAATTTTGGCTTTGTTAACTCAAAAGGGAGCGCTGCTACGCTTTTTTTTTCGATAAAATTATAGCTGTTTTCTCAGTTTCTATTGTGTAGAAAAGCAGCAAATTTTATAGTTGAAGTAATTAAATATAAAAATATATGTAGGTCCATTCTTGTATTTAGTAAATGCCCAACAGGAGATGCCGTTAAACTACTGCATTTTATTTATTCACTGTTTACTGTAATGAATTATTGGATTTTAAAGGAAAAATCCTATATGAAATACCTTCTATGCGGTCCTTTTCTTAAGCCTTGTGATGCAGATTTATTTTTATTTTACATTATTATAGATTGTGTTCTTGTGAATTTTTCAGCCAAATGCATTACAGTATAAAATCAATGTAACAATCAAGTATAAAGTTATTAGATTGGTTTTCTCAAAAGTGGGTTTTATATATCTCAGTTGCATTAGAAACACATTTTTTCCTCATTTCATTTCGACTTCAACCGCTACCTTTTTTACATTTTCACAACTGTAATTTGAGTTACAAAAGAAAATACTTCTTTAAACAGTTAAAATGGTAATATAAAGATTAATATTGAATGACTTTAAAATATTGTCTAATTTTCTAATTCTATGCGATTCCGAACTGCTTTTCGATCTCAGCCTCAAAATGGCCAAAAGTCTGTGCGCAACTTATGAACGATATATTTTAACGAACAAAAACTATTGGATATTACAGAGAAAAATATAAAAAACGGAAAAAATGTTAAAGAATTTTTTATAAATTAATTTCTTCTTCCACAATGTTGTACACATAAAACAAGACTGATTATTAATTCGTGTAACGTAGTCTTCTTATGAACGGCTACCGAATGGTTAAAATATAATGCAACTGTGTTAAGGGGACAGATCACCTTTAAAATGGTCAAAAATTCAATTTCAAGGTTTTGATGTCAGTAAATAGTGCATTTTATTCTGAGTAAAAAGGTACCAATGTTTTTCAGAGGCGATAATTATTGACGAAGATATAAAGTAAAACGCATTCATCATTCTTTGTTTTTGAATGGAGAGTGAAAATTTTAAATGCATTTAATTCACAACAATGATTTTCAAACTTACGCGCACGATTTCTCCAAAAATAATTTAGATAGAACCTCAGAATTTTTCAAACTTATTAATGTTGCAACAATGAACAAAATGAAGTAGAATCTTTTAATTTGATCAATAAATTAAAAAATAATTAACTGTAATTAAATTAACATTTTGAATGCGCTTTTCGATGAATTACAGTTAATTATTTTTTAATTTATTGACCAAATTAAAAGATTCTAGTTCATTTTGTTCATTGTTACAACATTAATAAGTTTGAAAAAAATTGAGGTTCTATCTAAATTATTTTTGGGGAAATCGTGCGCGCAAGTTTGAAAATCATTGTTGTGAATTAAATGCATTTAAAGTTTTCATTCTCCATTCAAAAACAAAGAATGACGATTGCGTTTTACTTTATATCTTCGTCAATAATTATCGCCTCTGAAAAACATTGGTACCTTTCTACTCTGAATAAAATGCAATATTAACTGACATCAAAACCTTGAAATTGAATTTTTGACCATTTTAAAGGTGATCAGTCCCCTTAAGAGTGGCTATATTGAAGCTCCCCAAAAACAAGTACCAGCCTCTGTTGCTTATTTTGCATTTATAAAACAATCTATTATTTTTAATTACAAAGAATAACAAAGGGGAAACAGTCAATAAGTTTTGCTATTCAATTCTATATTGTTATTATTACGATTAAAACTCCCTAAAACGCATTGAGTACTTGCCTTTCCTTTGCGATGCCCTCGGACAGGGATATATTTCCATTGAAATATAAAATAAACAAGTTATAATCAATATTATAATCATCCTATATATTGGCGGTGTCTAGAAAAATCTACATAGAAATCTGAAAATTGGAGAAGGATAGTCCAAGGCAAGTCTTGATCCACCTGAGGCTCAAATTTTCCATTTTTTGATAATTAGCCGAGATATTAATTAAAAACCAAAATGAAAGTTTTTCAAAATAGCATTATTTTTCGAGCTCGCGAGCACCTGCGCAAATCTCCCAGCCGAGAAGAAAGTGTTAGCGTGTATCAGTACAAGTCTGATATACTTGATACTGCATTTAGCAGAGGTCTAAAATAGTGCCTTGGAAGAGTTAGGTGTTGAATACAAAGTCAGTGAAACGTCTTTTTATTGGTGATCACAGTTCTTTATTAAATTTCATTCAAAATAAAATTAATCTTCAATTAAAACTGTTAAAAACATCTTCAGTATTAATTTTGATTCAGAGCAAACTTGGATAAAAATGACTGGTTAAAATTAACTTCCATAAGCAGGAATTAAATTTCATACATGAAATTGAGCTTAGTTTAAAAATGTGATTTCAGGTCAACATAGAGTTTCAAACATTCTATTGAAATTTTTCAAATCAGTTCTTTAAAGCAGCTTAAACGTTCTTTTCAATTATAACTAAATCTTTCATTAAAACACCGTAAACTCAAACCATCTTATTGTAAAATTAACTTAATCCAGTAAATAAAAATAACGTAACTAGTTCAATTCAAAAACTTAACAAAGAAAAGTTTGGAAAACAAACGTAACGAAAGAACATAACAATACTAAACTGAAAAGACGCAAACTAAGCGAGGCCAGCCGCATACATATACATACTTTGAAAGTCATTTTTAGATTTTCGAAAAAGGTGAAAAAAGGCGATTTCATTCGAGTAAAAGGGTGTTCCCCGTAGTAGCCGGATTACGGAACAACCAAAGTCATCTATAAGATGCAAATGCTTACTTCTTAACGCCTTTAAATTAAATTATATTTTTAGAAAATAAGTAACATTATTATTTAGGTGAAGAAATAATTTCTACTGGAATAAATAGAGCTTTTAAACATTGAAATTATAATAAAGAAAGTTATTAAACTAAATTCAAGTGTTTAAACCCAATTTAGCCATAAATGACAAGCAAAAAATGACTTTTTTTATTGCTCCGTCTTTGTAAACGTGCATTGGCCAAATCGTTCAAAACACGGACAAACTAAAAACATGTTCTTAAATTGTGTACTTTTAACGTTCGAACGCCGCAATTGGTCAAAGTCAAAGTCTATCGGTCAAAGTCAAATATGCTGCGCAGAAAAAGAACTCATTTGCCGTCGTCAAACCTTTTCACCTGGAAAGACTGATATGTCTACTCCTCTCATTTTATCCTCCTAGTCTCTGTCCTACTGTTCATGTTTTCTCTGTGATTTCCGTACCAAATGTTGTTATCAATTAATTCTTGTTAATTTGGGTTTGGCATGATCCCAAAAGGGCGCTACGTCCATTTCACTTGTTATTTTTGCAATATCTCCAACGGTTTAGGATATATAAGGAAAGGGCAGAAGATGTTATTGTTGGTTACATTATTGTTGGATAGTAAGAAAAACCAGTCCGTTTTTTATGACTCCTGCTGTACACATGAGATAGAGCGATTTGATTGGCGTACTTTAAACAGGTCTATGATATGATTGGCCTGCGTCGTTATGACGATTCATGCAATGATCGCTCTGACAAAAATGCAGTGTTCGATTAGTTGACGGAAGTGTTTGTTTGTAAACATGCTTTTCCTTATACACACATTTTGACTATACTTTTTTGCAATCTTTCGACTTATGGCTGATTTTTTATAAAGTATCGGCACTTTCCCGAATCTGTAACTTTTTCTGTCCATCTAGTATGTTTTAGTCAAATTTAAGTTTCGACTGTGGAGTACGCTATTTTTCTTAACTTTTACTACTTCTTTTCTATCAGCTCGATTCTTTCATCGGACATATCATTCGTTTCATATCTTCCTCAGGGCTTAGTCGTACCAATTTATAATTTTGCCACCGCAGTGGGTGATTTTGGGCGCGTTCACAAACCGAACCCCTAGTTACATAAGGTAACGCATGGGCAACCCGAAGCGTTCAGAGACCGATATCACGTGACTTTTTGGTGGTTTTACCCGTAGCGTTCAGAGCCGGAAATTACCCAGACTTCGGGTAACCCACAATACCTGGAGAATTTTGTTGGGTAAAGTGATCACATGGTTGGGAAATCTGATTTGTTTGTTTGCTTTATAGCTAACTTCATCTATTAACTGTTGCTGATTATGACTCCTACTGTACACTTCAGTCCTGACAATTTCATTGGTCTACCTTTAACAGGACTATGATATAATGGCCAACGTCGGTTAGGATGGTCCATGCAATGTTCGTACAATCAAAATGTAATGGTAGATTGGTTGACGGAAGTGTTTGATTGTAAACATGCCCATAACTTTACCCAAAAGCGTTCACAGCCGTTTTAACCCTCTTTACTCTGAGAAAATCAGATGATGCCATTCCCCAATTATACGAGTAACCCGCGTTTCGGTCTCTAGTTTGCTAGAAGGTTTTCTCATTGTTCATTATTATTATTATTATTATTATTATTATTATTATTATTATTATTATTGGCTGCTGCTGGGGGTTGGCTGATTCGTAATTCAAATTAGACAAATAATTCTGTTTTTCTTCACTCACACTTTCATCATGTTAATGCTAAAGTATAGCTAAAGATTTATATCTCAAGCTTTATATTTCGCTTTTGAACTGTGCAAATAACTAATAAATACAATGTGTCTTAACTTGCACTGTCTGTAGAAATGTATTGATTAATGCAAACGAAATATTTAAATATAGTTAAGCATAGCGAAAAGATATTTCTTCTTGTATATATTTTAATTTTAGATACATCTGATGTAATGATAATAAGGATACAGAAAATAATTTTATAAATTAAACAAGTAATTTAATGGGGTTCATCAGAAAAATGTATACACACTTTGAATGATTGTAATTTTAGTTTTTATTCACATATAATTAATATTCAAATTGCAAAAACAATCTACGTAAAATGTATAACTTTTTTTCTTCTACCGCAGATGTTCAAAATGATTACCGTTCTGGTCAATACACTGCTTATAACGGTGGGGCTATTGATTCACAAACTTCAACAAACATTTCATTTAGTGTTGTGGCGCATTCTTTCAGAATTGCGTTTCTGGAACGTTTGTCTTGGAACATCCATTCGTTTCAAACTTATCTTTAATCCGATGAATTGTAAGTCGCATAGGTGGATCTGCCGGAAACTCCCTGCGATATTGTTTTTGTACTTCTGCTACATTTTCAAACTTGCAATAGTATTTTAACATAAATATTCTTTATTCAACAGTTTATTTTGGTCCACTCATTGTTTCAAATTAATGACACTTTGAAAAGGAAGAAAAATTATAACGTTATGAACTGTAAAACAGTGTATGTATACATTTTTCTGACGCACCCTGTATTTATCAATATTAGAAAAAAAGATGAAGAAATATACAGAATATACATTGAATAATTTCATGAGAAACAATTATATTTTTTGAAAACATGCTTCTGAAAACATTTTATGTAATATTACTTACAATTTTACAATAAATATTTTCAAATACTTTAAAAATATCTCACGATTTATTCTTCAAGTTAAACGTTTAAAGTTTACAGCAAGTTTATTATACAGTAATCCCTTAACATTCGCGAGGGTTACGTTCCAGGAAAACCTTGCGAATGTCAAATCCGCGAATGTTGAGTCTATCTTGCTGCATTAAAAAGGGAGTTACGTTCTAGGAAAATTTAATTAGAGTGGCACAGCATTTAAAAAACCAGAGACTATATTTGTTAATAATACTTTATGCCTAACACATATGTAGAAATTAAATGTACGCAGATATTCATAAACATGACATTTATTTACGAAAGAAAATTCAAATTAACTGACTAGAGAATTAATTACAGCTAAAAAAATCAATGTTTTTTTATAAAGTAGTTTCGACTCTTTCTATTCACAAAGAGATGATAATGTATTATTGGGTCGGTATGCAATACAATATTAAAATATTAAATACAGATAAGTGCTTCAGAAATGCTTTCATTTATTTTCCATCTAAGAGCAGTCTCAGCTGTATCTCTACAAGAACCTGAGCATGTTAAATTAATACTAGATTAAAGATGCCTTTTCCACTTCTAATATCACCATTGCATTGAATATTCTGCTGTTGTTAATTATTTCACTTTTCTACAATACTCACTCCTTTTTCAGTTGACAACAGAAAATTGATTTGAAAATAGATACTAAGAAAACAGAAAACACAGGGGAAATAATCTTTAACCACTATAAATTCTGAAAAAGAAAGATATAATAAAAAAACAAAATTAAAAAAAATCGCAAATGATCAAATCAGATTCTCGCGAATGTTAAGTTTTTCCATATTTTCATGTTCGCGAATAATCAAAACTCGCGAATGTTAAGTATTTCCATATTTTCATGTTCGCGAATAATCAAGACTCGCGAATGTTAAAACCGCGAATGTTGAGGGATTACTGTAATCCTAAATTACTGATGTGAGATGTGACAAAATGCATAAGTAAAGGCAGAAAAGTGTGCGAAGGTTAAGGAAAAATTAAAAGCAATCATTAGCATCGACGTCATCTATTTCGAATCCATTATTTAAAATCGATTAAAAATCGAATTAAATCGGTTTTACATCAATTTAAAATCGACAACAATCGATTTTTAATCGATTATTTAAAATAATTTGATTAATCAAACAACTCGAATTTATATTATTCGGTTACCAAAAATCACTGGATTATGCCCATCACTACAGAATTTGCGAAAATTTTTAATTTAAAAGGAAGAAATTCAATTTTACAGCATACTTTTACAGTTTACATTTTTCCACTAAGGTTATAACAGAAAAGTAAAATTTTGTTCAAACGTTTTGGTGCAAATCTTGATTAAAATTTAGTGGTATAAAAATATCTCAACGCTCTTCAAGGGGTTAATGTAAACGGAAAGTTGACAGTCATTTTATTGAATCGTATTTTTAACTGCATAATCACCTTTGTTAATTAATTCTATTCGTCTAGACATCGGGAATTTTTTTCTTTTCGGGATTAAAAATATCATTTTTCAAATGTATTCAAATAAAAGTAATGATTATTCTCTTTTAAGCTGTTAAGAATGAATGAAAGTATATTTTCAAAGAATAAATTAAAAATTAAAATTTAAGTGAGTTCAACGGAACAATGATATCATTTCATATCTATTAATGTAAGAAAAGAAGTTAATTGTTTATTTTTTCTTTTATTTACATATTTTTTTACTGGCGTTTTGGAATATTCTGCAATTCACTGAATTTAACTTATTTACATGAAAATTCATTTTTTTTTAATTTAATACATTTTACATACATGACAAATACGTTGACAAAAATAATGCTTCTTCAGCTTTTGATGAATTTTGTTTTTTGTTTTCCACATACCAAAAATATTATTAAATATATACTATAAAATCAAATTTACAAAATGTAAAAAAAGGAAATTTAAGTAAGCAAAATTTAATTTAAAAGTGACGTAGATTAATGAACATGATAGTGTCACTACTTCCATTTTGACACAAACCAAAATTTCCACTAAATTTGTTTTATACCGTGTAAAGCTTTAAATGCTGTCGTTAATACAAAAAAAATGGTAATTTTTATGTAAAGAAAGCTTTACCGAGATATTGTAATTTTTATTTCTTCATCGATATTATTTATGCCTTATTGTTATGTGAATTTCTTTATACCCTCGAAACATCCCAACGGCTGGATGGATTTTAATGAATGAGGTCTCTGTCTATTCGTCTTAACCGTCCGATGGTTATAGGCTGGGTTTTGTTTTCATAAATTCAAAATGACGGCCGTAAAATACAAAATGGCGGAAAAGACGAAAAAAAAAATAGTTCGGCAGTCGGGTGTTTTAATTTTAAAAAAAAATATATTACTTGTTTTAAAGACTTTACTGGTTGTCAACCATGAAATTATGAATAAAGGGGAATTGACATAAATGTTCAAAAGGGTGAAATTTCAACTGTAACTGCTTTTGCAGGGCCTGACTACCATCAGGGTTAACTTCCACCAGTAAATTTGAATAGACATTTCTCCTGATTTAAACGCCTTCTTCTAGCAAAATTTCTGTCATAATTAAGATACAATATCTATTATTTTTTTTACTGCTGACAGTTTTCTCTGACGATAGCCATGCTTTGATGTTCGCCATATTGTGACTACATAAACATTCCACCTGTCAATGTCAATGCATTTGATTACCGCCGAGGCAAACTTCTACCAGTAAATTTGGATATAAATTTTCGCCTTATACATGTAGAATTTCTGTCATAAATATCGTAAATAGTTTCATTCGTTTTTAATTATGGAAATTTGCTTGGCTTTAATCAAGCCCCGATCCGATAAACAAAAAACTGTCACCATCTTGTGACTACATTCTCACAAGATAATCTCATTTGGTGAAGCTCGTACCTAGCATTGAGACCTGGTGCATTTTATAGCCGTAAAGCCTAAGGTAGAGAACCTATAAAATTTGTCTGAAAAAAATTGTATTAATATATATTTTTGTATACATTTATTTTTAAATTAATGAACTTTTATTGTTAATTTCACGCCAAAAACGATATACCGTAATTTCGCGCGTATGCGCCGCATCTTAGTTAGGTCTTTTTCAAACCGGAAATTTTATTGAAAATAAGTAGTCAAATAAGTGCTAAGCAGAAGTAAATCACATTTTATTTAAAATAAATTCTGGTAGGAAATCGAATTGTCTGAGGTGCGGCGTATACGCGCGAAATTACGGTAGGTCGCAAAATATGGTGCTACGAATCAATTACTCTGTCACACAGCAAATGATGTGACATTCGGCCAGAGTTGCCGGGAAAATATCTACGGTAATTAATAAAGCCTATTTTGCGCAGTTAAAAATATAATTATATTGTTTCATTATTTCAAAGTGAAATTCGTAGCTACTTGAATGAATTTTTGATCTTTTTTCAATATTTTATTCTTATTATTGACTAATTTGTATTTTAAAATACTAGGAAAAAAAAACAAAAAAAAACATCTATTTATAATCCGATAAGTGGTCCCAAAAATTTCATTTTCAGAAAGTTATGCTGCTATAAAATCAATAAATACAATTTTTTATACAAATTTCATCGGCTTTCTAACTTTGGCCTACAAGTCTATAAAATACACCAGTTCACAATGATAGATGCGAGTTTCACTAAAAGTGGTTCCCTTATCAGTTAATTCATTCGCAACCAGTAGACACTGCACTATCTATATCCCCCTCTTTATTCATAGCTCCATTTTGTCAACATACCAGAAATGTGGTTAAAAAGGTGGTGAAATCTGAATTAGAATAAAATAAAAAGAGGTAAAAACTTAAGAAAGTAAAGTTTGATTCAAAAGTCAGGAAGATTGATGAACGGGAAATGTTCAGAATGTCACCACCTCATTCAGCTTCTTCCTTGCGTAGAACATGGCTGTCATACGCTTAATGAAATACGACAGTCAGCTTTTACGTGTTTATTTAGTAGTTTAAGAAAAAGTATATTAAAGCTCATATAGAAAGATAATATACCGCAGATACCGAACCAAAAAAATAACCAAAGAACCGAAAATATCATACGAAGTTTTTTTTTTATAATATAAATGTTAACTGACATGTGCACGAAGTTAAAAAATGTAAAGATTTAACCTTTTCAGGGGCAAAGTACTTTTATTCGCAAAATGCTAAAATGATTGAATTACACCAGAATTTACAAACATATTTATTTGAAAATAATTAGAAGCTTAAGAAAAATTTTCATTCCAAAAATTCTGGTGCCAGTGTGGCATTTAAGGATTAAAATTAAGTGGTCCAAAAATGAACTGCCGCCCTTCAAGGGATTAAATGGAGTTATCCATTACGTTGACTAAATTGAATTCAGTTTTCGTCAAAAATTAGATAGTTTATTAATATCATGCTAAAAGAATAAAAAATGCCTTTAATTTATTAATTTTACGCTAAAAGAAAAAAAATTCTTTAATTTATTAATTTTATGCTAAAAGAAAAAAAAGTCTTCAATTTATTAATTTTAGCAAAAAAGCAAGTTAGTGGAAATTTGTTAATAGAAAACAATAGGCTACTCAGAATAAACAAAATATGCATAGAAATTGCCATACTTACATAATTTAACTTTAATTAACCCATTTATGCCTAGCGTAGATGCTTTAGTAAAATTAGAAAAAGTGCATTTCACACCACTTTTTTTAAAATAGAAATTTGGTGTCTTATTTTATCGAGGGCTCCGCGATAAAATGAGACACCAAATTTCTATTAAGAAAAAATGGTGTGAAATGCACTTTTTCTTATTTTACTAAAGCGTCCCAAAATTGGGACGCTAGGCATAAATGGGTTAAAGCAAACTTTCACTTTTCTTTGCGATAGTTGATTAAGTGATTTTGTTACCACATCATTTTTCAAGTTTTGCAACACACAAAAAAAGTTGTTCTTTGATAGGTCGTCGAACAACCGATAGCAATTTTGGTAGTGGAACGCTTCTTTGCTCTTCATCATTGTCACTGACAATTTTTGAATGTCTCAATAACCAGAGTTACATCAAATTTTTTTTGTTGTTGTTCAAGCCAGTTTCGATTCTGTCCAGTGAATTTCTGAAAATTTTGCACGTATTAACCGATGAGAGTACGCATTAAGCGATGTCCTTAACATTAATTGCAAACAGAAGATGATGGGGAAAACTAATTTATCTTCATCTACTATGTATGCATTGTAAAGGGGTTTTACGTAAGTATGTATGCATTTTACATGCACTATAAGATGTAAGTATTTAAGATGAATCGATGTAAGATGGCTATATGTAAGTATAGAATAAAGTATTGTGATAAGAAGTATTAAAGTATAGAAGCATGAGAATAAATAAAAATTAAAAAATAATAATCTTAGTCACTCTGGCGTAAGAATAAAATATGCCAATAATGCATGTGTGTATAGAACAAAATTAAAAGAAGTGTAAATTTAAGAATGCAAAGTTTGATTTAAAAGTCAGGAGGATTAAAGAACGAAAAATTTTGAGATTGATACTACTTCATTCGACCGTTCTTTGCGTGGAGCATGGATATCATAACGCTAATGAAATACGACAGTTCAGTTTATAACACAACACATTTATTTAGTAGCCATGGGAAGAACTATTAAAGTTCAAATAGGAAAGCGACAGCTTCATGAACTGAACGGTATTTTTAACACGTTCGCTGCCAACTACGAGTATACTCGTAGTGCTATCTACGTTTCTTTAATCTAAAATTAGTTATTCGCACCGGAAATTTCAAAAGAAGAAGTTTTATTTTATGTAATCACGAAATGTCTGTAATAAAACAAAGTAAATATAGCTATTAGTATTTTCTGGTATGAATTTGAACTTTCTAAATAAAATGAAAATTCCGGAATTTTTAGCTTGGCAGCGAATGTGTTAACCGAAGACACCACACGAAGTTTTGTATATTATTAAGGTAGTTTGCATATTCAAGATTTTAACTTATAACAAAATATTTTTAGCTACTATGCGTTTGTTGAAAAAGCATTGTTAAAGATATTTCGATTATGCAAAAACAGTCAAACAGTTTATTGCTTCAAGGGTATTACCAGTTGCACAGCAACTCCATTCCATGTATATGAGTATTTGTGTATCACATCTTAGAGGAGCTATAAAAAAAGTATATCCGTAGCACAATATACGTACTACAATAAAAATATAAAAAAAAGTGATTAAGGCGGTATTAAAAAAAATATTTTTCTACGCTCAACAACTCAAAATTTTGAGAAACATTCTCAGACTCATTTTTAACCATTTAACGGGCGGTGTCCATAAAAAAGGATACCTAATTTTAATTCTAAAACTGACAAACGGCACCAGTAATATTTAATTAAAATTTTCCTTTTATCAAGTACCGGAAAATAAGCAAGTTTTTATTTCCTAATGAATTCGTTTGTTAATTCTGGTGTCAGTCCATTATTTCATAATTTTTCAAACAAACTTACTCCGCGCCGGAAAGGGTTAAAAGTAACAACACAGGAAGCTTGGCGGCGTGATTTATAAAGACATTTATAAGGGCCCCATGTTTTTATTTTTCGTTCAATTAATTAGAAATTGATTTACAGACAATTATTTAAAAGTACGATAATTTTTTTTTGTTTCAAGCGCTATCGCGTTGTGAAATTCGGTTCAAAATGTCCACTTTGACAGCATTTTTTGAAATATATTCTGCCTTTATGAAAAAATCGAGACAATACGGACATTATAAAGTTTCTGAATAAGAGAACCTGCCAATTGGATGCATTTTAGAGCAAAAATGTATTTACAAATGTGTCTCAAAATAAGCAGTTTGGATTTGAATACACCCTTTAAATGACTTACTTCGATTATGTAATTGGTTTCGAACAACTTTTCCCGAGGAGCCTGTGGTCATTTGCCACACATCCCCAGTACATAGAAAATGGTGAAATAAATTAAGTGTTAGGGTAAGACTAGTGCGGCCTGCTAAAGCGTGGCTCCCGTCCAATACTGGACATTGCCGGCCTTATCAACTTCTGACTGATCGTGGGAGCAATAGTAATGTGCTTTACCGCGTCGAGCATGCAACGAAGTGATGCCACCCTAGTTCACTATCGCTGTACGTGTCGCTAGAGAACACATTCTCTAGCAGGATGACTCACCGACTACTCGCCGCCTCCCCTGTACACGGGTAGTCCCAACATACCCTTAAATAAATCCCTAAAGTCTGATTAGACTTGACACAATAAACTTCACAAAAGATGAAACAACTTTTATTCATAAATAACTTCACATTTACAAGTACAGTAAGGGAGGTGGTGTCCACACGAGAGCGGACTTTAATTACAACTTTACTTATTAAATGGGCTTTACATAGGATTAAACACTATAAGATTGTAAGTATAATAATCATAATAATAAAAAGACTAAACTAAATAAGATGCCACACAAAAAAGATGAAAAATTTATTTATTTACATATTTACAACGTAAGGTGAATGCACCTTCTTTTCTTGAAAATCTTCTCTTCTTCCATGAAACAGGAAAGTGAGTTGAAAGTAGTGGCTTTCTTGAACAGGAGCTCAAAGTAGGAGACACCATTAATGTTACACCCAAAGATGGGGTTCCATTGCTTTGAGAAAGGCTAGTAGGCGCTTTCTCATGTTCGATTCCCGAAAGTAGGAACGAACTGAGGCTGCATTCAGCCTCGGGCAAAACCTTTCTCTGAGCTGCTTCGTACCTGCACACTCTACCAGGAGATGCTCACTGGTGGCTGGAATTGGCGAACAGCAGAACTGACAAGCACGGCGTATTGGTCTGACATGGAAGCGTCGGTAATATGCGGGGAAAGGCCCATGTCCCGTCATAGCCCAGTTTATCATAGGAGAAGTACAGGCACGTCTCTCCGATACCCTTGGGAATATCCGGAAGACGCTTCGGCCAGTAGTCTCCCCTTCCCAACGAGCTTGCCAGAATCGGAGAAACTCTGCTCGAATGAGACTCTTGACAGCTCGCCGGGAATACTGGACTGGGACTGAAATAACTCCTGAGGCCGCACCCAGCTTCGCCAATT
Source organism: Maratus michaelseni (assembly GCA_963931845.1). Classification (NCBI taxonomy): domain Eukaryota; kingdom Metazoa; phylum Arthropoda; class Arachnida; order Araneae; family Salticidae; genus Maratus; species Maratus michaelseni. Next base: position 85,614,365 of record OZ007594.1, read on the forward strand.
TATCGGCTACCTCATTTCCAGTGATTCCAATGTGAGCCTTCACCCAAAACCAACTGATATCCATGCCCTCCCTCAACGCATGTACCTGCGCAACCAACGGGTCAAGACATTCCGGATTTGAAAGAGCTTCCAGCGAAGACCTCGAGTCCGTAAAGAGGGAAATGCTTTTGTGCGTTCTAATATTTTGCAGTGCTTGTATGATTGCTTGAAGCTCGGCCTGGAACACAGTCGCATGGGGTGGTAGCCCAAAGGAGAGTCCCTGGGTCTGTGTCCCATCTACATATATCGCCACGCCAGCGCCGACACCTTCGGCAGTTTTTGAACCATCCGTAAAGACGCAAACTCCTTGATGATATTCGGAGTCTTCCAGAGGAATATGAGCGTCTTCGAAGTCGATAAAAGGGGCCCTCGCAGGATGTACTACCCATCTATCTGCACTGCCTTGTATGTCTTCAGCTTTGATTGACACTCGTCCCACATCGAGGTCAAATCCCATTTTGAACGCACGTGTGAGAAGGCACTCCTTCTCCACCTGAAGATCCAGAGGCATGGCACCGGCCAGGACTTGAATCGCTGCCGTACTAGTTGTACGGAAGCTGCCTGTTATATGCAGGAGCGCTGGTCTCTGAGCCGAAACCAGTTTATCTCTCATGCGGCCGGTACCTGTCCACCAGAAACTACAGGCGTACGTCGCCAAGCGTTCTATTCCATTTTTATAAAGCTGTTTGAGCACATCCCACTCAGGCCCCAATCACGACGACTGAACGAATGGATCGCTCTGACGTAATTGGCGATACTTTCCCTTACGTAGGCGACATGCGCCATGCCGTTGAGCTTCGCATCGACGTGTACGCCCAGGTATCTCGCAGAGTTCGTCATCCGAACAGGTACGCCAAGGAAGCGAATTCGAGGAAGGGTCGAAGGACCTCTTCTACGACCTGCCCGTCTGAACTTCCTGAAATAAATAGCGACAGTCTTTTCTGCACTGAAAGCTAACCTTTGTGCTGCCGCCCATTCGGCAATTCTTGCGAGGGCAAGATTCGCCCGGCGTGAACATTGATAAGCATTAGGCGCCTCTACCAACAGACCGAAGTCATCAGCGTACGCTATCAGCTCAATCATCTCTCCAAGATCCAATTCCAACAGAGTGTTTGCAACTAAGTTCCAAAAGAACGGACCGGAGTTGGATCCCTGCGGACAACAGACATTGTATTCTCGCTCCAAGGATTTGATATCGGTCCTATACGCTATCTTCCTCTGAGATAGGAAACTCTGAACCAAGAGAAACAAGTTCCTTGAACAACGGATCCTTTCTAAACCACTGAGGATAGAGGGCCACCACAAGCTGTTGAAAGCTCCCTTCACGTCCAACATGATGAGGCACGCATCGTTACCTCTTTCATGACATCCCTCTATTGTCTGACGCAGCTTAAAAAGAGCGTCTTCCGTACCCTTGCCCGGAGTAAAACCGTACTGATTGCCACTCATGTGACCATTCTTCCTGGAGTGAATCACCAGTCTGTTAGTCACTAACTTATCAAGTACCTTACTCCAGGCGGGTAAAAGACATATTGGACGGTAGGAGCTGGGCGATCCCCTATCCTTTCCCACCTTGTTGAACAAGACCAGGTCCGCTGTCTTCCAGTGAGTAGGGAAGACGCCATCCTGGAGACACTTGTTCGATATCGCACCAAACAGTGGTTTGTTAGCCTTAAATAGGAGTTCCACTACCTCGAGGGGGATTCCATCCATCCCTGGAGCCTTGCCGCGATTCAGCGATCTGAAAGCTGTCTCAATCTCCTTTTGGGTGAATTCCGGGTCGTCTTCTCCAAGAGCGTAATTGCGAACAGGGCGGTCTTGGGTATCATGAGGAAAATGATACTCCAATAGCCGTTCTACCGTCGAGCTAAAGTCCTTGGTTCGGCTCCCACCTCGGTCGAGAACTGCACTTAGTTTTAGTCTACCTGTTGTTTTCCCCCGAGCTCAGTCAAAATAAGGACCAAAAGGCTTCTTTGGATCTATTTCATCCAAAACAGTCCGATAATGCTCCCATTTCAACCTGCGAATTGATTTTCTAAATTGGGCTCGAAGTTTGCGAAAGGTTATTTCATAGCTCTTTCTCAAATCCTGGTCCTCAGTGCAACGCTGGAACCGGACTCTTGCTGCTCTTACTTTCTTTCTCTCAACCGTTAGGCTTTCGCTCCACCAAGGAACCTTTCTTGCTCTAGGTTTCTTTTTACGTTTGGCACTATCACAAATGTCTTGGACAATTTTTGTGATCTCTGCTACGCTCTCGTCGACAGACTTGCCTTCCAACCAAGCCGGGGCTATGTTACCTATCCGACGGGACAGGTTCACCCGGAGTTTCGACAAGCTCAGATCACCAATTCGAATTCTGTATTTTGATTGCGGAATCGGCATTTCCGAAGAAATGACCGACACAATACGTCGATGATCGGTCGCCGTCTCACGAGGCTCCAACTCCCAACTTACTAAGCGGGTTGGAGCAACCAATCTACCCAGAGTCAGATCTATCCAACTTTCTCCCTGTGGCCCATGGAACGTGGGATCGCTAGTGGAATCGTTCCAGATTTCCAAATTGAATTGAGCACAAAACTCTAGTATTAGAGTTCCCCGAGCATCCACACTACGGAGAGGATTCCCCCAAACAGAGCTCTTTGCGTTCCAGTCTCCTGAAAGGATGACAGACTTGCCCTCTGATCTATTGAGCAGATCCTGAAGCAACTCGATCTGCCCTGTAATATCAACTGCTGTACGTTGTGGTGGTAAGTATACTGACACCACAATAACCTGAATTTCATCACTCAGTGCGAGTTGCACCGCTACGACATCCCTCTCGGCCATGAGCTCCACTACGGGAATGAACCTGTCCAAGACAAAGTGTTAGGGTAAAACAGAACTGGTAGCACCGGGAGAAAGGACATAAGCAAAAAAAAAAAAAAAAAAAAAAAAAAAATAATAATAATAATAATAATAATTAGGAGCTCATAGAAATTGGAAACTATAAACACTATAAAACTAGAAAGGTTAACAACAGTATTACAATAACAAGATACATATTTTATATTTTATAAAAAAAAAATTATGTTTTTTGTAATTTTTTTTAAATTTTTTTAAGAAGAGGATACAGAGGAGGAAAGAAAAGTAAAAGAAAAATGTGAAAGACTGATTTAAATTACTGAGCCAGCATTTGAAAAAGGCCTACAGGATTATGTAATCTTATGTACAGTCAATATTATAATAAAATTAATTTTTTCTGGTATTAAAATGGATACATTATTCAAAATTTTAAATGAAAAAAAAAAAACTTTTCCCATGTACAATCAATACATGGAAAACAACATACATACAAAAAGATACGTCTTGCCTTTATTCGCAAACCGTTTGCAATAAAATCACACCAAATGTGTTATTAGACTCAGAATAATATATTTTCTTTCAAAATATGAATGAAACTTTTGAAATAGGGGTCGTCTACACCAACTTCGATTTTGCAAATGGCAACAGACACTTTTGACTCTTTATTTGATTTACTTGGATCAAATCAGCTCGGAAAATTATATAGATTATGTATTTTTTTTTTTTTAAATTTTCATGTCAAAATTTGAGGATACCGATGTTAAATTCACTTTACAAACTGTAATATATACAGGATGTCCGAAAAGTCTGGAAACGGTCGAATAACTCGAGAAATATACATCGGATTGAAAAACGAAAAAAATGCATGTTCAATATTTTTGTAAAGTCTATTTAGGGATATCAAAGTTGTCCCCCCCCCCCAACTCTGCCGCCCTGGAGGAAAGGGGGGCAACTTTGAAATCTTAAATGGTAACCCCCCTTTTTTATTGCAGATTCGGATACTAAGGGAAAAAATACGTAACTTTTGTGTTTAACATTTTTCTTCGAAAAATCGTAGATGGCACTGTAATCGAGTAAAATACAACAAGAATTGTTTCCATTGAAAACGGGCAAATAACTCGAGAAATATACATCAAATTTAAAAACGAAAAAATGTATGTTAAATAGTTGTGAAAAATCTATTTAAGGATATAAAAGTTGCCACTTTTCTAAAATATTGAACACATATTTTTCCGTTTTTCAATCCGATGTATATTTCTCGAGTTATTCGACCATTTCCAGAGATTTTAATGGAAACGATTCTCACTGCATTTTACTCGATTACAGCGCCATCTACGATTTTTCGAAGAAAATATTAAATACGAAAGTTACGTATTTTTTCCCGTAAAATCCGAATCAATCTCGATTGAAAAAAAGGGGGGGGGAGGAGGAGGGTTACCATTTAAGATTTCAAAGTTGCCCCCCTTTCCCTCCAGGAGGGGCAGAGTTGGGGGGAGGCAAGTTTGATATCCCTTAATAGAATTTTCTTGTTTATTTTACTTGTTTATTTCTGGAATGTGATATCTTTTTTTTTTTCTAAATTTGTGGCTATATCCTTAATATATTTTCTTTTATAAATTTATGATTATTTAATAAAAAAGTGTATAAACTATACCTTTTCCGGGCTGGCTTGATCCAAGGAACTGAAATATGGTATAAAAAGTGGGTGTTGCCATTAATAAAATTGGATTGGTGCACTTTTTATTATGCAGACGAATCCTATTTCACAGATAAAATTCATATTCGGAAAGAAGACAATATTCCGAACCTAATGATACTTTTTGTGTAAATTTATCGTAAACTGTCTGCAAATAAAAGCAAGTGTATCGACCTTTTTTTAGGTGCGTTCGTAATTATATAAATACGCAGCACCTATAGTCGTCGTTTGGTCCGTCCGTCTGTCCGTCCGTCTGTCTGTCTGTCTGTCCGTCCGCATATAACAACGCAAAAACTACCCAACCAAATGGTTTGCAATTTAAAATATATTATCTTTGCAGAATTTTGTCGAGACATTTCAAATTTTATTAAAATCGAATCAAAACTTTAGGAGATATTAATAAAAATATTTATTAAGAAATTTGAATTTTTTTTTTTAAATCGGTGCTTTTTTGTTATAGGAGCTTCCGAAGTTTAATCGTCAAGCGACCGAGATACTTATTTTATGACAGAAATTAATCTGCAGACGATATAATTCATTTCACAGAATTAAAAATCATCAAGATCTGAATATTTATATAACTAGCTGATACATATATATCTGAATATTTATATAACTAGTTAAGATATTTGTATGAACAGTGTCATAAAATATATACTTAACTAGCTGTTTAACCCGTTCTACGCACGGGATATCATGAATTTAATTCTAAAACGTGCGTACGAACGCACCTCGTTTGTAACGTTTGACGTACAATTTCCAACTTGTTTTATACTTACTGTACACGGGAAAAAATATTTCGCTTTACACTTTTAATAATGCAGCCATTTTGTCACCAGAAAAATTATTTAGTTTTATTGAATTAATAAAATCATGTATATAATTGTATCAGTATAATAACAGTACAGTTAATCTTGGTAACTGCTTCTACTAGAAGCAGATTTAATAACAAGTGAATCTCTATATATTAAAACAAGTTGGAAATTGTACGTCAAACGTTACAAACGAGGTGCGTTCGTACGCACGTTTTAGAATTAAATTCATGATATCCTGTGCGTAGAACGGGTTAAACAGCTAGTTAAGTATATATTTTATGACACTGTTCATACAAATATCTTAACTAGTTATATAAATATTCAGATATATATGTATCAGCTAGTTATATAAATATTCAGATCTTGATGATTTTTAATTCTGTGAAATGAATTATATCGTCTGCAGATTAATTTCTGTCATAAAATAAGTATCTCGGTCGCTTGACGATTTAACATCCATCGGAAGCTCCTATAACAAAAAAGCACCGATTAAAAAAAAAAATCAAATTTCTTAATAAATATTTTTATTAATATCTCCTAAAGTTTTGATTCGATTTTAATAAAATTTGAAATGTCTCGACAAAATTCTGCAAAGATAATATATTTTAAATTGCAAACCATTTGGTTGGGTAGTTTTTGCGTTGTTATATGCGGACAGACAGACAGACGGACGGACAGACAGACAGACGGACGGACAGACGGACGGACCAAACGACGACTATAGGTGCTACGTATTTATATAATTACGAACGCACCTAAAAAGTAACCACCGCCGCGCCGCCGAAACAGCAGCCGCCGCTGTCAATGAAGATGAAGTCTTTCTGGACTAATATCGAGAAAACTATTCCATATAAAAATATGAAAATTGGTAGTTTTATAAAGAAATGTCCGAAAAACACGCTACAGCAGACATTTTTTAAATGGAAGAATTATTTTAAGAGATAGTCAGCATTAAATTTTGTCAAAAAGGTTCTTATAAAAATGTTTTATAGGAACGAAAACTATGCACATGAATTTAACAATAATTTATAAGGATATAGTTGACAAGCTTTCAGTGTGCAGACTGCAAATATATTTTTTTTTAATTTGAGTAATTTTTTGAGGTTATATTTAAATTTTTTATTCAAAATTTTCATTATTTTGATGAAGATTTATTTCATATTTCATAAAATCCATTATTTGAATTATTGCCAATTTGTAAAATAGCGCACATAATAATATTCCCTTTCAATTAAGAAATATATTTACACGCGACTATTAAAAACAGAAATAAAACTTTAAATAATAATTAAATGATCACGTGTTAAAAGCAGTAAATGTAGAAAATTACGTAATAAAAAATATACTTGCGCGTGAATATTAAAAAGAGAAATAATTAAATTACGTGTTTTCAAAGCATTAAGTAGGGAAACTTACGTCATATTTAAAATGCTCAAATAACAATATTTCCAAACATCTTGAATTAAAAAATATATTTAAACTAGAGATTAATTTATTTCGACAAACCTTTTACCTATTATTGCAAATTTTAAAACAGCGTAAATAATAATATTTCCTCTAAATTAAAAACTATATTTTTACGTTTAATAATTACCTTTAAAATACCGAAATAACTAATAAATTGTTAAAATATCATTAACAATATCCATGGTACTTCTCCATTATCCCGTCGACCACTTTTCATAACAAAAAACTATCCCCAAACTATAGAATTTAACACCAAAAATGCCTGGTCGTGGCGTCACATTCTCTTGACGTCAGAGTTATTACATGTGTTTGTTATGTCATCAAGTAGCTTTTAATTCGACATATACATATATTTTTCATTATATTTTAGTGATTTATTGATTATTTCATTAATTAAAACAACAATTGCATCCTTAAACGGCAGTGCAATGATATTAAAAAAGAAAGGCATTGAAAAATGTTGCGATGAACAGTTGCACCGCGATGGGTCGCGGTTACACAAAATAGAACAGTTTCAATTGACGTCACAAACAATTAATCACCAGTCGAGGGGGGATAATTAAGAAACATAATATAAATAAATATCCAAGATTATTTTTTTCTGTTTTCATTAATATATTGTAAATTTTATTGTTTAAAATTACTGATAGTCGACACTTTGGTGAGTGGGGTTTTTCCGATTTTGAATTTTATTTATTTGTTTATTTATTTATTTATTTATTGAGATTCCAATGGGAAAATTCTGGCATTTGTTTATTTGGCGTTACAGTTCGGCGATATAAGCGTTTTTTTTTTTTTTTTTAATAAAAATTGATCGACAGGATAATGGAGAAGTACCAAAAAGACAAATAAACGTTGAATTAAAAATCCCTCGATGAAATAACTAATACGTGTAACGCATCGGATGTCAACTGAATGCGACGCGAGGCCACGATCATGCACTTTTGGCGTTAAATCCTATATTTTCGCGACAGTTCTTTTCTTTTATAGAAAGTAGTTGACGGGATAATGGAGAAGTAACCAATTTTCTATAGCATCGTTATAAAATTCTCCGATGCAGCGACATTGTTTACTTAACCATTTTGCACAAGATGCTTTTTAAATGTTTATAATCAAGAAAACAGTTCTTAGCTGTTTCGACAGCAGTTGATTCGTCCTTAAAATCCCTCAGTTAAAGGAAAATGAATGCAAATCCGTTACAGCAGATCGCCACTGGTAATACAATTTAATACAATCTTCTGTAGTCGTTTTAGAGTTCATCAAATCAGAGTGTTTTTAAAGTTTGCTGTGTCAGAACGGGGGTTGGCGAGCGTAGGTCGTAGGGGGCATAGCCCCCTAGTACGTAAAAGAAGGATACCAAAGTTCAACAATTTGCATAAAAATTAAGGAAAGCAAGAATGAAATTTTAAGGAGTCTCCTATGATACTAATAAAATAAAATAAATATGTTTAATATGTCGACCATCGGCTGCAGTGCATGCATGCCCATGAGAGAGGGCACGTGTATTGCTGTCTACGATGGTCACATCGAGCATACTTAATTTATTTCTCTTTTAAAAATATACCAGGGTATACGGAGTTAGAGATCATACTACCAGTTGTACAAATAGAACAAAGGTGTAAATAATTTTTAATTGAGCATTTAAATAGATTTTTATTATTTACTATAATATATTTTTTTTAATTGTCCACCAACTAGACCGAAAAGAAATCTTCTATGAAAAATATCAATTATTCATTCAAATAGTAAAGTTTTTAAATTTACTATAATAAAAAAATCAGGAAACTGAGACACAGTTTTCAAACAAATTGCGTCTGAAAGTATTTTTTTTTTCTGTTTTACGATGTAAAAATTAAAGCGAAGTTAGTAGATAGTTAATTTACGAAAAGGGGAAATGTATTGCTTAGGTCACTGAGCTCCAAATATAACAGGAGATCTGTCTTCCTAATGCCCAACATGCTTTCCAGCGGTCAGCGCGGAAGGATACAGTGACGATAATTTTAGCTCGCATTCATGGCAAAACATGCTGTCTATCGCATTCCCTTACATGATTAGTGAATTATTTTTGAATTAAATAATCATAGCTTAATTATAAAAGCATACATTAGGATAATTGTAAATGAGAATACTAATATCTGACATTGTCAACACGGACTATTTTTAACTTTTGCCTAGCAAGCTTCATTTGCCTTTCATGCTTCTGACCGCTGATTCTGAGCTCCTGTTATATATAGAGCTCAATGGCTTAGGTAGTTGTCACCGACGGTATGACGTCTGAATTACTCACGGATATACACACTTTACACGAAATTTATATTATAAATTGGGCATTGCTTACATGTGTTATTACTTTCTTCTATCTTTACAAGAAGAAAGGATTGGATTCATGAAAATTTTCGACGGATTTATACGTTTTAGAAGGTCCTGAACACGATTTCACTGTTTTTAGAAAATGTCTGTCTGGGAGTCTGTGACTCTGTCTTTCTGTTTGTATGTGACAGAAACTTTGTGGGCACTCTATCGCAAGAACTAATGCACGAAATTTAATAAAACTTTATATTCAGTTAGTCCCTGATATAAATTAGTGCCGATTAGGTTTTGGTGAAATTGCCCAATAGATGGTGGCTGCTTTGCTACATTTTTCGCGATTTTTGCAATAGCTCTATCTCAAGAAGTAATGCACTTATTTTCATTAAACTTCAGTTAGACCTTGACATAAATAGACGTGTATTACGTTTTGGTGTAGATATTCCAACAGGTGGCACTGCTATACCACTATATTCATGATTTTTACGATAGCCATATCTCAAGAACTAATGCACGGAATTTCATCCAACTTCAGATTCTGTTAGACCTTGACATAAATAGATGATGCTTACGTTTTGGTGTAAATAGCCCAACAGATAGCGCTGCTATGCTACTTTTTTCCTTATTATCACGCTAACTATACCTCAAGAGCTAATACACGGATTTTCATCAAACTTCAGATTCAGTTAGATGTTGACATAAGTTGTTGTTGATTAGGTTTTGGTTTTAATCCCCCAACAGGTGGCGTTGCTATGCTACATTTTGCAGGATTTACATGATTTTAGCAGTTCCAATCTCACGAACTAATGTACGGAATTTAATAAAATTTTAGATTCAGTTAGACCTTGATATAAATTGGTGCTGATTCGTTTTTAGTGTATGCGAAACCTGTGTGAGATAGAAGAAAGTTTTGGGATTGGCACATGCGACTAGTTTTTCTTAATAAATGTGAAACTGTCTTATAATACCAGACTTCTAGTGAAGTATTTAAACAGATGACTGGATGTAGAAAAACTAATATTTACGGATCTTCTACCGTATTCCCCTGAAAATAATATCTAATCAGAAAATAAGGCCTTAGGGATGCTCGTAATGTAATGCCTATCCCTAAAATAAGTCCTACTACAAAGTAAAGATTCATATATTTTTTTAAAAAGTTAATTTCTAAGATATCCCGCAGATTTTTTAATTTGCACATAATCATGATAATGCATTTAAAAAGTATGTATTAAGTTTAAAATAAAGATTTTTTAAATCTAAATTAAATATTTTGCAGAAAAAAAAAACAGGATAAAATGGGGGAAAGAAGTCCCTTTTTTTCCTCTTTATGTTTTTCCGTCATTATACATGAAAGTTATTGTCGTAGAAAGAAAACAAATACCGAAGTTTCATCAACGAACTTTTTTTTTAAAAACTGAAACCACTATTTCGAGTATATTTTATCTGCGCTATTGACAAAAATATGATAGTTTTTACTTTGCCAGAATATTCTTACTTAATTCATTCTTCATTCGGTTTTGACTTTACTTCTTGCCGACATACCAGAAATGTTACTAAAAAGGTGATGAAATCTGAATTAGAATCAAATAAAAGTTGGTGGAAACTTAACAAAACAAAATTTGATCCAAAAGTATTGAAGATTTATGAGCGGATAATGTTGAGAAATTTACGTTTCAATGAGATAAAAAACAAAATTTCTTCTTCTTTTTTTTTTTTTTTTTTTTTTTTGTACATAAGATGAAACTTTTAACGTTATCGTTTGTGCGAAAATATGCTACTTCTTGCGTAAAGAAATGTTTGCTAAAATAATCTACTTTTTTCATTCTTCACTGGTTTTAGACTATATTTGCTAACAACATCCAGAAATGATGCTAAAAAGGTGGGTTAATATGAATTAGAATCAAATAAAAATTGACTGAAACTTAAGAAAAACAAAATTTAATATAAAAGTCGTGAAGATTTATGAACGGATAATGTTTAGAATATCGTTGCTTCAATTTAAAGTAAAACGAAATTACCTCTTTTTTTAAAAAATATATGTATAAGGTAAAGTTTTAAACGTTTTCGTTAGTGAAAAAATACGTTACTTCTTGCGTCTTCATTCAGTCTAGCTGTTTGCTTCATAAAATTTTGAATTATGCTGAGCACAGCTGAGTTTTAAAAAACTTGAGCACTAGCGTTTTCAAAAGCACAACAGCATCTAATTGTTGAAATTGGAATTATTTTCTTTTATTTTACAGAAAATTTACTAACTACATTATAATCATACTACTTATTTCATCTTTATACTTATTATATTTGTAGAAATGTTAAATTGTGAGTTCCTTTTGAGATATTCTCCATATATCCATCGTCGGAGATCCAGTTTTCACTCTTCATACATTCTAGCTGTGTGTTTGATGAAGTTTCGAATTATTTTGAGCACAACTGATGAGTTTTGAAACCTTGAGCACTCGAGGTATCAAAAGCACAACAACATCTATGAGATTAAATTAGAATTATTTCCTAAAATTATTCTATATCAAATTTACCAGCTACATTATAATCATAGTACGTATTTCATCTTTACATATATTATATTTATTGAAATGTTAAATTAGGAATTCTTTTTGAGATACTCTCCTTATATCCACTGTCGGAGACCCAGTTTTCACCCTTCATTCAGTCTAGCTGTCTGCTTGATGAAGTTTCGAATTATTTTGAGCACAACTGAGGAGTTTTGAAACCTTGAGCACTGGAGGTATCAAAAGCACAACATCTATGAGATTAAATTCGAATTATTTCCTAAAATTATTCTATATCAAATTTACCAGCTACATTATAATCATAGTACGTATTTCATCTTTACATATATTATATTTATTGAAATGTTAAATTAGGAATTCTTTTTGAGATACTCTCCTTATATCCACTGTCGGAGACCCAGTTTTCACCCTTCATTCAGTCTAGCTGTGTGTTTGATGAAGTTTCGAATTATTTTGAGCACAACTGATGAGTTTTGAAACCTTGAGCACTCGAGGTATCAAAAGCACAACAACATCTATGAGATTAAATTCGAATTATTTTCTTAAATTATTTTATAGAAAATTTACCGGCTACATTATAATCATACTACGTATTTCGTCTTTACATATATTATATTTTTTGAAATGTTAAATTGGGAATTCTTTTTGAGATACTCTCTATATATCCATTGTCGGAGACCCAGTTTTCACTCTTCATTCAGTCTAGCTGTGTGCTTGATGAAGTTTCGAATTATTTTGAGTACAACTGATTAGTTTTGAAACCTTGAGCACTCGAGATATCAAAAGCACAACAGCATCTATGAGATTAAATTCGAATTATTTCCTAAAATTATTCTATATCAAATTTACCTGCTTACATTATAATCATACCGCTTATTTCATCTTTATATTTATTGAAATGTTAAATTCGAAATTCTTTTTGAGATGCACTCCATATATCCATTGCATCCCCCCCCCCCCCCACACACACACACACACTTTTTTTTAACTTGATTTATTGTTGTTTAAATCGCAAAGCAGCATTTTTTTCTGACAAATTTCCCATCTCGTAATATTTTATATAAAAGTAAAAAAAAAAAAAAAAAAAAACATACTATATAATTAACAAAAATATTTCAAGAAAGTGATAAGTAATACCCAAAGGATCACATCAATTTCTAAAATGTATACGATAAGGTCTCGATGTCAGTGTATAATGTATAATCGTATAAAACTGTCCACTTCAGTGAAATCCATTATCTGTCTTATTTTCCTTTCAGATTTAAACAAAAAATTGACCTGATGCCAAAATTTTGTCCAACTCGTATATCACAACAGCACGACAAACAATAAACGGCGCCTTCTTGATAACAGCGGCCACTGATCTCTGTATTTTCATTTATTTGTTATGTTACGATGCATTTTTCTTTCTATATATATATATATATATATATATATATATATATATATATATTTATCTATATAAATATTAATTTTTGCATTAATCTATATATTATTTTTATTTTGTTTCTTATCTATGTTATTAGGAACTTAATATCGATTTTAGGCATAATGCTGACAATATTTGATGAAATAACATATATTTACTATGAATATTCATACGAAGCTCCTCTGACGATTCCATAAGATATTCATAGTTTTCAATGCTTGATTTTTCTTATTATTAAGTTTCATTCTTGGACTATTCTTTCCATTTCTTTTTATAATATCTTATCCTTTGTTTTTTACATGTGTTTTCATATACATATATTATATATACAAATACTTTTGAATTTCAAAATGCATTAAACAAGTTCTTGTATCAAATCTAACCTAATCTCCTAATTAAAGATAGGTAATCATAAAGTGTATACAGAATACAATTAAGTTAATACAAAAAATTAACAAGTGTAAACATAAGATTATCAATGCACCATTTCAATATATATATATATATATATATATATATATATAATCCATTAAACTGAAAAATTTTAATTCATTAAACCTTTCAAAAGAAGGTGTATATAGAAAAGGCCGTAACAATTAACTACAAACATTTAAAACAATAAAATGTTAAAACTATACAGGCTAAAAGACTGTCTGTTTCTCTTCAGTGGACGGACAGACAGAACTAACTATCCACCTCCCAGTCAGTATAAAAATTTGTAGGTTTCGAAACGCGAGCTAGTCTTATATTCAAGACAATTTTAAAAAACTAAATCAGTTTATTTGAAAACATATTAAAAGGAATTTTAAAAAACTAAATTACTTCATTAGAAAACAAATTAAAAGCATAATACAAAATGCGCAAATTAAAATGTAAAAACAGTAACTACTTTAACATAAACCAAACCAAACAAAAAGCATTATTTTTATGTACATAAAAGTCATTTTGTCGTATAACCGTGTTTAGTATTCAAACTTTAAAATTAAGCTACACTAAATTCTACTTTGTTATGCTAAGTGTCATCACAAAGTAAATAATGTAGGTTAAGTATTCCTGCGTTAAAAAAAATATACTACTACGTAAAAGTTTGAGAGAATGTGACTAAATATTTTTGCTGCACATCTGAGATCCTTCACAACAGATGCACAACAATGAGCCCTGGCACACCGATTGAAATTCCTCGAATTAGAGTAATGACTGTAAAACATTTGAAATTACTTTAAAACATTAACTTAACACATTATTTTAACTTTAACTATTACTGATGTTAGAAACATTTCACAGTCTTTCTAATATGATCAAAAACTAACCCCCACCAAGTAAACAATCTTACAGAATACTATCCTTGCACTCGTAATTTAAAAGTAATAATTTTTACAAGGCCAAGAAGACAATGTAAATGAAGATATTTTCTCAAAACGTCTAAAACATATTCTTTTGCAATGGATTTTTTTAAAATAACGAATGTATATACAGGGCGTCCCAAAAAGATTTACCTCAGCTTCTATTCCTTATATATTGATCATAGATATATATATTATAAATTACAAAGTTACTTAAAAAAGTGTAGAGATGTTCATGAAATAGATTAAAATTTTCAGAAGATTAAATTTGAAGAAATACAAAATTTAAATTTTTATACGACTCCCATACAAAAAATTTCGGAATGAGTAAAATGTACCCCATACACTAATAAAGTCATGTACAAATTTTCAGCATTTTATCGTAAAAAGTCGCTGAGATATGTTTAAACAAAGTTGGTGAAGGGTTAATCATCAATTAAAATGTAAATGTTTACAGCTAGAGTGCAGATGATGCGACGCAGAAATGCATCATAAGCAAGTAAAATATGGTTTTTGAACAAGCTTTGTAATCTTTGCGCAAAGTTATTATTTTTACACATTTTAGGTACTTTTGTTGCAATAAATAGCACATATATTATTTATTTATGCAATCATTGTTTTCTTTCGTAATTTGTGTACAACTCCTGAATTGCAATCATCCGACATGATTTTAATTGTTTGCGAACTCATATCCACGCGTCGAAAATTGGTTTAAGTCAGAGCATTTATGTATTCTCATAACTCTAAGACTTTTTATGATAAAATGCTGAAATTTTGTACGTGACCTTATTAGTGTATGGGTAACATTTTACTCACTGGGGAATTTTTTTGCATGGAGACCGTATAAAAATTTAAATTTTGTATTTATTTAAATTTTATCCTGAATTTTTAATCATAAACATCTGTACACTTTTTGTACGTAACTTTGTAATTTATAATATAAGTGACGGAGAAATCTTAATTTATTCCTAAATTAATCTCCACGTGCGGCGAAAGATGTGAAAAACATATGTGAAAATGCTTCATGACTATCGAATGACTCACTTAATATAGCAGTGAAAGATCATTGAAAGTAGCAACACAAATCCAATTAACTATTTCTCACGAATAAGACTGCATATGCCTCTACGAACTTAAAATTTCCAGCTGGATGTATGACGTCAAACGAACATTACATCGAAAAAGGACTATCTTATAACCTTGAACTTTTTTTTCTAGCGCGAGTCTCTATCATCTTTTTATCAGTATGTGAAAATGTAAGCTATTCGTAACACCCCGCATAGCATGCACAGTCACAGTGACGTCATTGTGACGTCAATGTGAGTCACGTACGTCACGTCACATCTGTGACCAAAATGCCACCACTTTGTAACGTCACACTGTGACCAAAATGTGAACGTCTTGGAGATCTAAAGAAAACTTAAAATAAACTTTAGAGCATCTTATAACATAAAGAAAATTACTTTTTGACAGCTTTAGAAATTTTTGTGACGTTGCAATGACGTCACTGCAAGTCACATAAGTCACGTAAAAACTATGACCAAAATGCCAACACTCTGTGACTTCACGGTGTGATCGGAGAGTGAATTTGGAAAAAAAAAACTCATAAAATATAGATTTGAATTATGTCATGTACCTAAATCATTAATAAAAATATTGTCACACACTATTTAAATATATTGAGTATTTCCAAAATAAAATAATAAATAAATATCTGTCTACATATATGAGGCAGATAATTTTTTACAATTTTCATTACCATTTTCATGAAATTTAACAAAATATACTATATAATACACAGGTAAAAATCCTTAAATAGAAATTTAGTTATTTATCAAGTTATAAGCAATTCGTGTCACGTGACGACCAGTTTTTCTCCTGTCTTTCACTGTCACGTCGGATATTCAAATCAAAACGCCGACTTTGACATTCTTTTCTGAAAGATCTTCTGCTTTTAACAAAAAAATGGAAAAGGTTTTTCAATAACATAGTTTCTGAACAAAACACGAGCCAATTTCGTGTATTTCCGAGCAAAAATGAATTAAAAACATGTCATTCCTATAGCAATTTATCTAAAACTGGCCAGTGCTTAGTAAGATGTCACCTCTATTAAATATATTGCTCTTTTCGATAGAGTGTAAAAAATAAAAAAATTGTACTTAGGAAATTTGATTGCAATTTAAATTTATATCGAAATTACTTTATAAAGCCTATTAAATCAATTATTATTTAAAATTTATCTTTACTTTTGACGTCTAAAGCAAATGCAATGGATTAAAAAATATATAAAAATGTAAATTTTCACAGCTTATTTCTAAGAAAACAAAAATCTCTCATATAAAAAAAGAATATTATAGCATCATTAGAAGTTCATTTTTCAGCCATACAAATTATAAAGGTTTTGAAATGTCTTTATTTAAATTATTTTCTTCCTATATCATTTGCGGTAAAGTTGGAAACATCTGCTAGCTGTTATTTTGTTGTGTTTAAACAATACCGCGCGCGCATATTGAAGGCAGACGACTTTTTCTCATTCGAAGCTAGGATTAGCGTGTGTTGGGTTCTTTGAAGTTTGTAGATTTATACTGTGTAAGTAAATTAACGTTTTAAAGTGAACAATCTCCATTTTAAAGTAAACCATCCATTTTAACATCTCCCTGTGTCTAGCCGGGTGCATTCATAAGGCCTGAGTGATATTTGATTTCTCAGATCTATGAACACACCTCTCTGCTGGAATAATTTGAAAATTATTGTAGTGGATGTACAGTCTAATTTTTCAATGAAAGGGAAACAGATAAGGAGCATTCAACAATAACACCTTTACCTATAGATCAGCAGGTAACTTTTAATGTCTTCGCAGTTTTGTTAATAGTGCATGTTTAGTACTAGTACATTTAATATTGCATTATTTAAAAATTAAGATGTTTAAATTTTCTTTTAAAAAATCACTTGTATTAAATTTTATCTTTAATGTTTTAAATTTTTTTAAATATACTATTTGGAAAAAAGCTTAAAGAATTTACTAACAATTTGTATTCTAAATGTAAAGTGTTATGTAAAAGGAGGCATTTATTTAATGTTTTGCGTTTCTTAGTTCAATTTTCATAGTTATTCATTATAATTAAAAACATTGCAATTTTTAAAACTATAATATTTGATTTGCAATTTAATAATTTCGTTGCTAGTGTAGGTTTCCAGAAATAATTTTCCGGTATATTTGAAAAAAAAATGTGACATTTTAATGCATTGAATAATTTATTTGTCGAGATATGTCAATGTTAGATGCACAAAAATAATAAATATTGATGAAACAATAAAATAACTGTTTAGTTAAGGTAATATTTCCAGCTGTGTTATCGAATGTTTTTACTGTAAAAATTGATATTTAAGTTCTTCATTTAGTATTCTATCAAAAACTATAAATAAAATAATTTGTAAAGAAAAAAAATATATAATTTTTTTTTTGGCATTTATGATCTTAAGTTCTATATTTCATTTACAACGAAAACTGTTTTACTGCTTGATACAATGTTTATTATTTAATAATATCGCACAATAGGTATATCTATTATTTAAATTGATTCCTAATATAAATTTTTCAGAATGTTTATTTGAAAATGTATACTTATATTTTCTTTAAAGTTGTTCTCAAATCCAAAATAGCTAATTTCTGGCATATTTCTGAATTCATTTTTATTCGGAAATACATGAAATTGGCAGGTGTTCTTATTCAGAAAAGGGTAGATGTGCCAGTAATGGACCGCATTCCAGTAATGGGACACCTTCAATGTTTTTGGTTTATAAAAAAATAACCAATAAAAATTCAGCTTTATTTATTTCATTAATATGCTATCTTTAAATTCTAGTTTTAAATAGTGCTCGCGATTATACGTATAATACGTATAAAACGTATTGTAACCGGTAACGATTTTTAATAGAAATCATATGGAAAAAAGGCTTGACTACGTATACGTTTAAACGTATATAAACGTATAATCGCGAGCACTAGTTTTAAATGCAATCATAATATCATTTATCTATTACTTTTTGTGAGGTGTCCATTACTGGAGTTTAGGGTGTTTTGATTTATTTCTGTTATTTACAATTAAATTTAGATTCACATTGGGAAATGTGACTATGAGCATGGTTAAATATTGTTGGTAGAGTAATATAATATTAAAAAATGTTGAATATAACAATTATAACTATTAATTAAAAAATAATTGTTAAAGAAATTCCTTAAGGGTGTCCATTACTGGCACATCTACCCTATATATAATCGAATGGTGTTATCCATTTTTTGGTAACGGCAGATGATGTTTCAGAAAACACTATCAAAGTCGGTGTTTTGAAACAAATTTCCGACGCGCAGCGTCAGAAACGGGTAAAACGTGACCGACATTGATCTTAAGTATTACATTTATCTAAAAATGGAAAACGCTATTCATTCCAAATAGCTTTAATAATCAGGCATGCAAGTGCCATGCGTTTAAAAGTTTGTTCATAAATGTGTCAGAAAGTTTCGTGTTAACCGGTTTCTCAATCAGATGCAAAGTTTTAATTTGAATACGAGTTGCATCAATAAAAATGATTGCCGATCCAATCCTTATCGTCGATCTTATCCGTATTTGGTGAAATCTTGTTATCCGAATCTATGCGAAATCATTTATCAGGTTCGGTCGGGTTGTGGGCTTACAGATTTTTTGTTGTTGTTGTTGTTGGGTTAGGATAAGAATACGGGTTGAATCAAAATATAGTTTCAGTCAACCATCATTCATGTTCAAGTTGACATTCAATCATGTTCAAGAAGTATATAACCGGATTCGTGTATGACTCTAGATCCGAGCCGACATCAGAAATTGTATCGTAACACAATTTCTGATAAAATCTGGTTACTCGGTCTTATGCAAGATTCTATTCCAAACAAGACTTACAGTAAAAACATTATACCCGACTCGGGTCAGATCGGGTTCACGAAAATCAGGTCACACGACAACTAATCTAAATCTATTCTGTAGCCAAACAAATCCAAAAAGATCGATCCGAAGTTTCTGGATTGGATTCGGGTAAAATCTGGTCACCCGACCCGGTGCAGTGTCGTCACAAACGTCACAAACTTGAACCATAAAAAAATTTTGATCCGAACAATCCGTATAGGATTCGGGTAAAATCTGGTCACCCTATCCGATGCAGATTCGTCACATTTTTCACATTGAAGTCGCACGGTGACTTCACAAAGTAGTCACATTGTGAGGTCACAGAAAGCCTTGAAAACGGCCATAACGATCTCGCATTTACGTCACAGTGACTTCACATCGACGTCACGTGACGTCACGACGACGGTCACAAAGTCACAGTGTGACTTCACAGTGACGTCGCCGTGACGTCACCATGCCTTACGGGACAGCTTCTGTAACTGCTCTCGCTATAAATATAATTAATAATGCATAAATGGAGCACTTTTATGCAGCCTCCATAATTAATTTCAAAATGCATTGAGTCGCATAAAGAATATATTCTAGCATTTAAACTAGAATGGGTTTCCACTTATTCCACGGATTACTGTTTCATTACTAATAAAATCAATCTGCCCGTTTAGCCCTTCGACGACTCGCCCGCCTGGATAATCCAAACGTGGTTCACAAATAGCGGATTAGTATTATTGTGAATATTGCTCCTGCGCGATGATGAATCCAGATGAGAAGCGCATGATTATTTTACATTTTTAGCCTGAAAATTGATGACCTGAATTAAATAGTATAATTTATAAGCAAATTAAGTATGTCGCGCCAACGAGACTTAACAATAAGTCTATGATAAATTTTTAAGGAATAAACGCCAAGGTGAATGTTTTTGAGATACCCTGTATAGTGATGGTTTTCACAATTCACCCACAAACACAAACAGAAGAAAAAAAAAACACAATGATCATTTTTCTTTCTGTCAATATACCCGAGAAAATGATGATCGTCTCCTCTTACTTAAACAAAATAGCTTTATGCAACAAATAGCGTCAACACCAGTAGTGTAAATATGCAGTTGAATAATGCATGGAGTTTTCTATCGTATTTCCATGACCACGTTTCACACACACATAAAAAAAAAATCTAGCACAAGTAGTGGAGAAACTATTGAGATTTGTAAACAGAGTGTTATTTGAAAGCAAACACGAGTATGGATATATATCAGGCTGATACAGTTCGGCCTTGATTTGTATAAACATCTGTATACTGGCCATTTTTCTTCTTTTTTCTTTGTGAGTAGAAAAGGCTATGTTTATATGCAAGGAAATCAAATGTAGCGGAAATTTTTTATAGGGAAACCTTTGCTGCCCCTTATATGAAGAAAAGTAATTTCTATTTAGAAACTAAAATTTGTTTTTATAGTTAATTTGTTTTTATTATTAGATTCCATTTTTAATAATCAGTTAAAATAATTATTGCTATTTGGCCGCACATCTTGATATTATTATTATTTACTATTTTCCTCTTTCTTATTATAATTTATACTTTCTTATTCGTTTTGTTATCATACACCATGATCCGCTTGAAACTTTTTTACAATCCTATAACCGAATTTTTTTTCATCCTACGCGTTTTCTTATACTGGTTCCAATTAATATTGGAATTCCAACCGTTCTAATAATAATAAGGCCTCTTTACAATTTGACTATATCGCCGCACCACCCAGGTGCAAAATATCTACTGATTGTGAATTCAATTTGCTAGATGTTATCCGAGTACTAGTAAACAATCTTACAGTACACTCTTTTCTTTCGTCATTTAAAAATAATTTTTACTAATGTCAAAGAAGATAATGTAAATGAAGATAGAAGATATTTTTTCGAAATTTCTCAAAATTATTCTTTTGTAATGGATATATTTTTTTAAGTAACGAATACATATATAGTGACGACGATTTTCACAATTCATACGCATAAATAAAACACAAACAAAAAGAACAACAAAAAAAAAAAAACATAATCCCTTTTCACTCTGACTATATAACCCAGAAAGTAATGATCGTATCCTCTTACTTAAACAAAATAACTTTGTGCAACAAATAGCGTCAACACCAACAGTGTAAATATGGATTTGAATAATGCATGGGTTTTTCTATCATGTTTCCATGGCCATGTTTCAAATACACACACACAAAAAAGGCTAGCACAAATGTTGCGATTTGTAAACAGAGTGTTTTTAGCAGAAAACACGAGTATGGATATATATCAGGCTAATACAGTTCGGACTTGATTTGTAAAAACATTAGTATACTGGCCATTTTTTCTTCTTTTTTCTTTGTGAAATCGTGAGTAGAAAGGCTATGTTTATATGTAAGGAAATCAAATGTAGCAGAAATTGTTTCTACGGAAATCCTTGCTAAACCTTGTAAAAAAGTAATTTCTATTGCGAAACTAAAATTTGTTTTAATAGTTAATTTGTTTTTATTATTAGATTCCATACATAATAATCAGTTAAAATAATGATTGCTATTTTGCCGCACATCTGGTTGTTATTATTCTTTGCAATTTATCTCTTTCTTATTATAACTTATACTTTCTTATACGTTTTGTTATCATACACCATGATCCGCTTGAAACTTTTTTTACAATCCTATAACCGAATTTTTTTTCATCCTACGCGTTTTCTTGTATTGGTTCCAATTTATATTAGGATTCCAAGTGTTCTAATAATAATAAGACTTTTCCTCTTTACAATTTTTCTATACCGCTGCGCCATGCATGTGCAAAATATCTACTGACTGTAAATTAAATTTGCTGGATGTTATCCGAGCACCAGCAAACAATCTTACAAAGCACTCTTTTCTCTCCTAATCTAAAAATATTTTTTACTGAAGTCAAGGATGGTGAGGATATAAATAATGAAGATATTTTATCGAAAAGTCTCAAAATTATTCTTTTGTAATAGATTTTTTTTAATAACGAATACTATATACAGGATGTCCATAAAAGAACTCCTGGGTTTTAAAAAATCATATCGAGTTAACGTTATGAGTTAGGTCGGGTCAATTAATTTAGAAGAAAGCAGTAGCTCATCAAATTTTATCCACACCAGTTTCAGTTTGTTTTTTTCAACACTGGGTAGCGCTGCGTGCGTTGACCTTGAAGTATCGTAGTAGACGCTCATTCCGGCTCATTCCATCATTTCATCCAGTTAGTGCAGTGGCGATGTCGACGCCACAACAAAAGGCTCAGTGTGTTATCTGGCTTATAGAAAATGGATCTGTTACCATTATACAGCGGAACTTTCGGCGCGGGTATGGTGGTAATGTGTCTACACACAAAACCATTCGTCAGTGGCTACGTGCGTTTAAAGAAACGGGAAGTGTATTAAAACAAACGTCGCCTGGTAGGCCACGAGTGTCAGAAGAGAACGTTGATAGAATCCGTACTTCATGTGAACGAAGTCCGAAAAAATCGTTGAGACGACGCAGTCGAAGAGATTTCGACGGAGAGGTTGAATACCGTTTGGATGTGTGCCGTGCCACAAACGGGGCACACATTGAAAACTACTAAATGGTAAAAATCTTGATAAATTTACCTTTAAGAATATATATATAACATTAACGTAATTGTATGATTGAATTAAAAAATGTTCATTCAAAACCCCGGAGTTCTTTTATGGACACCCTGTATATGGTGACGATGATTTTCACAATTCAACACAAAAAGAAATACTAACAGAATTGAAAATATTACAATAATAACTTTTCATTATGACTATAGACCCCAGAAAGTAATGATCAACTTACTCATACAAAAAACCTTTACGCAACAAATAGCGTCAACGCCAACAATGTAAATACATGGATTTCAATAATGCATGGGGTTTTGCTATTATATTTATATGGCCATATTTGACACCCGCATAAAAAAAAGAGGCTAGCACAAAAAGCAGAGAAACTGTTGAGATTTGTAAACAGAGTGTTTAATGAAAGAAAATACCAGTATCGATATATATTATACTTATACAATTCAGCCTTGATTTGTATACATATTTGTACTGGCGCTTTTCTTTTTTTTTTCTTGCGTGAATTTGTTATGGAAAAGTGTATGTTTATTTGTAAGTAAATCGAATTTAGCGGAAATTGTTTATACGGAAATCCTTGCTAACCCTTGTACACAGGGCCTGATTACCAACTGGGCACACTTCCGCCAGTGAAAAAGAATAGAAATTTTTTTTCTTATTCATGGCAGTAATTTTACATGAATAGGGCGTTTTAATAAAAGGAAAATTTCTATTAAATTTTACTGGTGTGGAAGTGTGCCCCGTCGGTAATCAGGCCCTGCTTGTACAAAAGTCATTTCTATTACAAAATTAAAATATGTTTTAACATTTAATTTGTTTTTATGATTAGATTCCATTTTTAATAATAAATTAAAATAATGACTGCTATTTTGCCGCACATCTGGGTGTTGTTATTCTTTACATTTTTTCTCTTTCTTATTATAACTTAAACTTTCTTGTACGTTTTGTTATCATACATCATGATCCGCTTGAAACTTTTTTGCAATTCTGTAACCCATAGCTGCCAACGTTTACGCTTTTCTCCTACCAGTAAAATTTTATAGTAAATTTTATCCTATTAAATCGACATAATCGAGTGATTAGATAAGGAAAAAATTTCTATTAAATTTTAGTTGTAATAAAAAAGCGTAAAAGTTGGCAGCTATGCTGTAACCCAAATTCTTTTCATCCTACGCGTTTTCTTATATAGGTTCCAATTTATATTGGGATTCCAAGCGTTCTGGTAATAATAAGGCTTTTCCTCTTTACAATTTTCCAATACCGCCGCACCATCCAGGTGCAAAATATCTACTGAGTCTGAATTAAATTTGCTGGGTGTTATCCGCGCACTAGTAAACAATCTTGAAAGCACTCTTTTCTTTCGTTCTTTAAAAATAATTTTAGCAAAGATCAAATAAGTTAATCTAAACCTAAACGAAGATAGAAGATATTTTGTCAACAATATCCTTTTGTACAAGTTTTTTTTTTAATAACGAACACTATATATATGATGACGACGATTTTCACAGTTCACACACAAAAAGAAACACTAAGAGAAGAGAGAAAATACTACAATATTGACTTTTCCTTCTGACTATATATCCCATAAAGTGATGTCGTTTTACTCATACGAAAAACCTTTGCACAACAAATAACGTCAATACCAACAATTTAAATATGGATTTGAATAATGCATGACGTTTTGCTATTATACTTCCATGGTCATGTTTCACACACACATAAAAAAAGAGGCTAGCACAAAGAGCGCAGAGAAACTGTTGAGATTTGTAAACAGGGTGTTTATTGAAATAAAATACGACTGTCGATATATGTCATATACTTATGCAATTCGGCCTTGATTTGTATACACTATTGTACTAACGTTTTTTTTTTTTTTTTTTTTTTTTTTTTTTTTTGCGTGAATTTGCCAAAGGAGAAGTGTATGTTTATTTGTAAGCAAATCGAATGCAGTGAAAATTGTTTAGACGGAAATTCTTGGTAACCCTTCTAAGAAAGTAATTTCTGTTTCGAAACTGGAATTTGTTTTAATAGTTAATTTATTTTTATTATCAGTTTCAATATTTATTAATCGGATAAAATAATGACTGTTTTCGGGTAAAATAATGACGATCTTTATATGACACTTTTTATGAACGTTAACCCTTTCAGTGAAAAAGCATCTCTGCTTGTAAAATGTTGAAATGATTGACTAACAACAGAATATACGAACTAATTTATTATAAAATTTCTGAACATTTTGGCCATTTTGGCCGTTTTAAAAATTCAGAAATTCTGAAAGTTTTTTTATTTTAGGATGTCGCGAAACTTTTTTCTAAATAGAACAAAAATAACTATTCGGAATATCCGGTATGAATTCGAAATGTCTGAATTAAAAATAAGGCCAAACTGACAATCTGCATATAGTTTGTCTGTTTCATGTACAGTATAAAACAGAACTTTTTTATAAAATTCCGCGTGCTATTTGGAAGCTTAGAGTTTAATAGCACCTTGCAATCGTCATCCTACAAATAATTAAACATGACTGAAATTAAGACAACAACATTTCTAAAAAATATATATATATATATTTCATACTTATATGATCAAATACAAGCCCGCGCCGGATAAACAATATTACAAAACACGCTTTACTTCCGTAACTTAAATATAACTTTGCCTAGGTCAAGAAAGACAATGTAAGTGGAGATATTATCTCAAAACGCGTGAAAAATATTCCTTTTTTAATGGATTTTTTTAAGGACAAATATAAATAAAATGATGCAAAATTTCAAAATTTACACGCATGCACAAACGCAAGAAAAAATTAATCGTTGTGTTTTTTTTTATTATTATTACTCTCACTATATAACCTAAGAAACTGATAATCGTATTGTCTTACTTATACAAAATGCGTAAACACCAGCAGTGTAAATATCCATTTGAATAATGCATCAGGTTTATCTATCGCATTTCCATGGCCATGTTTCACACATACATGCAACAAATAATGTTAACATAAAGAGCGGAGAAACAGTTAAGATTTGTACACGGAAAATGTTTTTGGAAGAAAACTCGAGTAACGAAATACATCAGCCTTGTGCAATCCGACCTTGATTTGTATTTTGAGTAAGCAGTTGTTTTGTGTATTGGCGATTTCTTTTACTCCTGTTTTTGTGTATTTGTCAGTAAATAACGTAACTAGGCGTCTTCAAAATTGAAGAAAGTCCCAAATAAAGAAACATATATTGAAAAATTTTACTGTGACTATAAAATTTAGATTATTTTTAGGTGCGTTCATAATTATATAAATACGGAGCACCTATAGTCGTCGTCTGGTCCGCCCGTCTGTCCGTCTGCATATAACAACGCAAAAACTACCCAACCGAATGGTTTGAAATTTAATATATATTATCGTTTCAGAATTTTGTCGAGTGATTTCAAATTTTATGAAAAACAAATAAAAACTTAAAAAGATATTAATAAAAGTTTTCTTTATTTACGTTATTACGCATACATGGTTACGTATGATATTAAATCATATCATATCATATATTCTAATACGAGCAAATCTTGTGTGTGGTTATATATATATATATATATATATATATATATATATATATATATATATATATATATATATATATATGCAAATTTTATCTTTAAAACGGCTCTAACGATTTTGACGAAATTTTGTATCCTACCATTTTGGGGCACCAGAAAACCATTGGGCTAGGTCACATGTTCGAGAAAATTCGATTAGTGGGTCATTTAGGGTCATTTTGGGTCATGGTCAAGCTAATTGTATCTAAAAAACGGTTCAAACGATTTTGACGAAATTTTGTATCCGACCATTTTCGGGCACGAGAAGACTATTGGGCTGGGTCACATGTTCGAGAACTTTCGATTAGTGGGTCATTTGTGGGTCAACGCGGGTAAAATTAATTTTATCTAAAAAACGGCTCTAACGATTTTGATTAAATTTTGTGTCCTAAGAGTTTCGAGCACGATAAAATCATTGGGCTAGGTCACATGTCCGAGAAAATTCGATTAGGGGGTCATTTCTGGGTCATTGTGGGTCAAGATCTAAAAAGCAGCTCAATTTACACTAAATTTTGCATCCAATGGTTTTCAGGCACGAGAAGACTGTTGGGCTAGGTCACATGTTCGAGAAAATTCAATTAGTGGGTCATTTTGGGTCATGGTCAAGCTAATTGTATCTAAAAAACGGCTCAAACGATTTTGACGAAATTTTGTATTCTACGAGTTTCGAGCACGCGAATATCATTAGGCTAGGTCACATGTTCGAGAAAATTCGATTAGTGGGTCATTTCTGGGTCATTGTGAGTCAAAATCTAAAAAGCGGCTCAATTTACACAAAATTTTGCATCCAATGGTTTTCGAGCACGAGAAGACTGTTGGGCTAGGTCACATGTTCGAGAAAATTCAATTAGTGGGTCATTTTGGTCATGGGTCATTGTGGGTCAAGATCTAAAAAGCAGCTCAATTTACACTAAATTTTGCATCCAATGGTTTTCGAGCACGAGAAGACTGTTGGGCTAGGTCACATGTTCGAGAAAATTCAATTAGTGGGTCATTTTGGTCATGGGTCATTATGGGTCAAGCTATTTTATCTTAAAAACGGCTCAGACTATTTACACTAAATTTTGCATCCTATGGTTTTGGGGCACGAGAAGACTGTTGGGCTAAGTTACATGTTCGAGAAAATTCAATTAGTAGGTCATTTTGGTCATGGGTCATGATATTTGAACTCAAATTTAATTTTGACCGAGCATAGCTCGGTCTTCCCTGCTTGTGTAACCTATATTGTAAAAGCGCAAGTCATGTGAATGAGGAAAACAAATATGGGCTAACCACATCTTTTTACATATGGCAAGTGGTCATTTTTATTCAAAATTATTTTTTCGAATAAAATTGCAAAAAAAGTTACATTTTTAGAAAGATCGTTCAAAAAAATTGTTTGCTTGGGAGATGAGTTACATTTAAAAATGTATATATTCTGAGATAACTTCGGTGAAAATGAGATTAACAGCCGAATATCTCAATCCATTAAAGTAAACAAAAGATTCATTCATCGTGAGTCATAGAAATATTAAACCATGGAGGTAATCATTCGCAAAGCAAGATCTCCATGGTGAATTTTACAGCGCTGCCTGGTGTCGAAAAAAAATTCGCTTCTGTAAACATGGGATAAGTAATAAGAAAAAAATAGCATCTTCATTTCGCTCATAGCAGACGATGTAATTTATTTCACTGAAATAATAACGATGATTTTTTTTTTACATTGTAAAACTAGTTATAGCACGAAACGAAAGCACTTCATTTGTCACGTTTAACGTACAATTTCCAACTTGTTTTTTTGAGCGATGGAGATGTATATTAACCATACACTACGCAGTGATGCATATATGAATCAACTAACATTTAACTTTTAATAGATAAATTCAGTTCGCAGCAACCAAGAAAATGTTTTACCATGATTTGCATAAACTTTTGTACTGGCCATTTTCGTTTCGTGAATTTGTCAATGGAAAAGGGTATGTTTATTTGTAAGTAAACCGAATATATCGGAATACAATAATCCCTTTTCACTCTGACTATGTACCCCAGAAAGTAATGATCGTATCCTCTTACTTAAACAAAATATCTTTGTGCAACAAATAGCATCAACACCAACAGTGTAAATATGGATTTGAATAATGCATGGATTTTGCTATGATATTTCCATTTCCATGCTTCATGTATATATAAAAAAAACGACTAGTACAAAGAGCAGAGAAGCTGTTGAGATTTGTAAATAGTGTTTTTTTTTTAAAGAAAACACAAGTATATGGATATATATCAGGCTGATAAAGTTCGGCTTTGATTTGTATAAACATTTGTACAGGCCATTTCTTTTTCGTTTTTCTTTGAGAATATGTGAGTCGATAAGGCTATGTATACATGTAAGGAAATCAACTGTAGAGGAAATTGTTTATACGGTAATCCTTGGTAACCCTTCTAAAAAGATAATTTCTATTTCGAAACTAACATTTTTTTAACAGTTAATTTATTTTTATTATGAGATTTAATATTTATTAATCAGGTAAAAGATTGACTGCTGTTTATTCAAAATTAGGAAATTACAAACACTGCACAAATTTTCTTTTAGAAACTGCCTGCAGCGTAGTGTTAATTTAAATAGCTGGTAAAAAGTCGTATCATTTACGATAAAGCACCCACAAGGAAGGTCTCTTTAACACGCATATTCAGAATATTTTGAAAAAAAAAGCTAATGAAACTACTTATATACATAATAAAGGATCAGTCAAATTTAGCTGCGGAATCCCAGTAGAAAATCTGCGAAAAAATTAAATACTATCGAGTATTTGGCGCAAACAGACGTGATTTGGCGAGCAACACTTTTTCCTCGCCAAATGCAAGCGATTTTAATGCATTTGGAAATCCTTGGTTAAATGAGTGTTTAAATTCGAAGCACTTTATCAATTTAAACTTAAACGATTATTTTTTTTTTCTATAAGCTTATATAATATAGTATATAGTTATATAATATAGTATATAGTTATATAATATAGTATATAGTTATATAATATAGTATTTATCATAAAAACGTTTTTCTTTTCACTGTGTCACTAATCAGCGATAAATCGCCAAAAAACACGAAATTTCCATATTTGTTTATGGACGTTATATCGAGGTTCCGCACAATTATTTTTATGGACATATATATCCTCATATAAACAATATTTTGTAATGTTTTCAAAATTTTTTAAATATGCGCTTATGAAGACCTTCCTTGCCAGATCATGGAAAGAAATCATTGTTTTAGCAATTGTTGTGTTAGAATTAAACATACCCATAAACTTCATCACTTTTTAATAAGGTAAAAGATGATATCTAAGTAAACAATTTGGAAAACGCATAATATATTTGAAAACCCAATTTCAGAAATCACCATCTATAGCCGGAAAAATAACCTAATTCTTTTGTGTAGCTCTGTATAGGATCTATAGAATTTATATACACTAAGTAATATGCAAAAAATTATAGGTACTACAATTGAAAACGCACGTCCAGCACTTATTGCTTATAGATAGCATATTGTATAACCAAATTCTTATGTGTGCCCCTGTAAATGAACGATAAATGTTATGAGTACACACTATTTTATATAGTGCTCCTCAGTGATGTATAACAATTTCAATATGTTTGAAATAGTGTAAAATCATTAAAATGCACTGCAAACCATTTTTCTCCAAAGACGATAATATAACACAATTCTTTTTAATGCCCTTGTAAACGGTCATACTATAAATGTAAACTATAAATGCTACATACTCCATTTTCAATATAAAATATGCCATGGTAAACCCCAATAACATATATGAAATGCATGGCAATCCGAGTACATTCATGCGAGCTACAGCACGGATAGACAAATAAAATTATCAACAAGAATTTTGGAAAGCGCTAAGAACCAAAGCCATTAAATAATAAGCCCAGTCAGATAAATGGGAAACTTTTCGCAAGTTGAAAATAGCGCCATCTAGCGGTTGGGAGTGCTGCATTCGGCACCAAGAATATTTTAATAAAATTTTGCTTCTAAAATTAAAGCTTAAAATAAGGAGTTCATATTTTCTAAGAAAGTCGTTTGTAAATTCCGGTGTCAGTCAGTAATTTCACATTTTACGAACATAATTTGTCTGTGCCGGAAAGGGTTAATTGAATAGTGATGTAAATTTCCATCACTTTTTTTTAACTTTTAATAAATAAATCAACTTCTTCGCCACCACTATATTTATATAGAAATATTAATCTAGTAAATTTCTACCATTTTTTTTTCATTATAGTTTTAGCTTTAATGTAAAAGATCCCAATAATTAGCAAGCTTTTAACTCATTAATGCCGGTTGGTACGAAAAGTTACCATTTAAGTGATA
This sequence comes from Maratus michaelseni, assembly GCA_963931845.1. Lineage (NCBI taxonomy): Eukaryota > Metazoa > Arthropoda > Arachnida > Araneae > Salticidae > Maratus > Maratus michaelseni. Next base: position 85,645,312 of record OZ007594.1, read on the forward strand.
CGAAACTTTTAAATATGAACACCAGTATCTTAGTAAAAAAAAATTCATATTATCTAATGTGAAAATATCAGAGATTCAATCAGTTAAAATAACAGTATGTGGAACCTGGTGTCAACTGGTATCGAAGTATTAAAAGAAGTGTAAACTAAGTCGTCGTTAATGCGTTAAAGGAAGTGCAAAAACAAAACATCGATAAAAATCGTATAAAATATGGATATAAATAAATCGTATCGTTTCTCTGCGACCCACTTCTGTTTTGTCCTCCTTCCGCAGCAGAGGTGGGGCGCTAGTGTGTCGCTAACAAATTTAACACTATCTGACTGGGCTTATTATTTAATGGCTTTGCTACGAACGTTTTTTTTTTTCGATCGGTCTTCATTTCTTTAATATTTTTCTGGTTTTATATATTTATTATTTTAATTAAATCTAAAAGATTTCCTGTATTATCGACATAATACAATGTAATATGTATCAAATTATACGCACAGCTGTGAATCTTCCTTTATTTTATTTATAAAAAGATCAAACATATTCTGATACAGAAATTTTATTTAATAAATGAAATCGAATAAGTACTGCATAGAAAAAGGAACTTCTTATTGAATAAACTTTCTGGTTTAAAATATATTTATTTCACTTGAAAAACACCGGAAGTTTGGCAGAGATGACGAGAAAATTAAATATATACGATATATTTAGTACTCTATAAAATTATATACCTACAATTCAATATATTTTGAAATATATAAGACGCATTCTAGTGAAATACAAAAGTATATGGAATGTCACGACATTCTTAAAGTCAAAGACATTTCTTTAGTTCAAAAAGGAAATAAAATTCAATAGTACTCAACATTTCCTGCATAGTCAGAGTTTTTCTCAAAAAAAAAGCTTTCACATCTGAAAATTCTATTTATTTTCTAGTTTTCTGTATCTCTTATACTGAAAATTTCGAATTCTCATTTGAGAAAGTTTTGTATATTTGCGTAAAATAAGCTAAATGTATGTTGACATTTACTGTTTGATGTGTAAGCCCGATACAATGCTCTGCGTTATTTCGAATATTTTTCGTAGATTTTATTTTAATAAATAAAATGAAATATATTTTCGCTGTTCTTAAAAAAACGAAAATTTAGTAACTGAAAATCATATTTTCTGTTAATGAAACTATAGAAAATTAATTCATTGCCAAATTTGAAACTCGCCAAGCGCGTCGAAGATAATACACAATTACCAAATGTTATACAGTTGAAAAATAAAAGTAGCCAAGAAATAATTATTCCAGTTCAATTCTTACCAGTAAATTCTATCGATGGTTCAAATCTGAAACGAAATTGCGAATTGCTTACCAATTTTCACGTTTAAAAAATCTTTTCAGAATTTAAAACATTTAGCAATTTAAATTTTTGATCGCTGCATGTAAGAACCGTCAATCAGAACAGCTCCTTAAAATGAGTTAACACTCTAATTCCCATGATAGAATACGTTCCAGAAATTCCATAATTCAGAAACTCATACCAGAAAATTTCAATAATAAATTTATGTTCATTTAATGACGGAATGTTTGCCCCTTATAATGAAGCAAATACTGCTATTTTAAATTTCTGGATTGAATATGGAATATCTCAATAAAAAAATCTACTTAATTGGAAACAGTGGCCTCTCTCTCTTTTTTTTAAAACAAAATAAACTCAAAATGTGGGCAAAACACCACTTTTTCCTAACTGAAATATTTAATCGATAAATTTCGGCCATTAAAAAAAAGCAAAGTTTACAATTAAAAATTTAAATTAGTGATATTCAAAAGTTTTGTTTGAGTAATGGAGTGTGTGGAAAAAAATAATTTCAGTAAGGTGTGTCGCTATAAAATTACTACTTCCACTTTTACTCTCAGAACTCTCTGTGTTTAGAATAGAACGCAACGGATGTTGCTTTTTAGAATGTTTTTGGTTACGATTGAAAGATGTGACTTTTTTTGTTACAAATATTAAAAATGAAAGTGGAGCAGTACGTCTCCCAGTAATTTTAATTTAAATTATAGAAAGTTTTAAAAATGAAATAAATGAAAAGGTGTACCTTGTTTAAATGTTGTTCATATAATTATTCCCTAACTATTCTTGCACGTACGGCAAAGCCATTATGTACTATAAATAATATTGGGTTGTTCGGAAAGTTCCTTTCATTTGTGAAACTTATTCGAACCGGAAAATTCTATCCTTTAATTATTAGACTTTCGATATCGGAATTAATGTATAATAGTTAAATGATAGAATTTTCTGGTACGAATCAACTTTCCAAAACAGAAAGAACTTTCCGAACAACCCAATATAATACATTGCTAGAAATAGAAACAGTTGATTGTTTGTATGGGATTCCTAGTTGTAAACAACTCCACTCCCTGTATATGAATAGTAGTATATAACATCTTAAAGGAGCCCTGAGATACATCGATAGGTAGTGGATACTTAATTTATTTAAACTAATCTTGCATAATTTTTCCCGGAAGAGGGAAAAATGTATTTATGTGTAAATCATAAAATGTATTTATGTATAAAAACGAAATAATCGTATATTCCAGCATATAACGTGCCACGATGTATAACTTTATGCATTATAGAACGGAGCTTGTCTAAACTCTCAGACTACATTTTTTATTTTTAGGCATATTGGCCATATTACATGCACCTCATATTACATGCCATATTACATGCAAGCTTTATATGACGCAAAAAATACAATAAGAATCACTTAAACGCATAATAATTTTAATTACTCCTGTAAATGTAATCCATTATTAAAGTCATAACATACAGAGTGTCCAAAATAAAACGACCCAACTTTAAAGTTGTCTATAGACGAAACTATTGGTTAGAAAGTTGAGAAATTTTCTGAAGGACATAATGAAGGAATGGGAATTTGTTTAAGCAAAAAAAAAAAAAGGCTGAAAATTTCACCACCAGATGGCGTTTTTAATGAATTACACCTTTAGCATACATTTACGATAGTTTACATATTTTATTGCAACAAAGCATGTTACACATCACGGCCATCATTTTCAGCTACCATCTGGAATCGTGGGATAGCATGTTCCACAGTTGTTCGCAATGTGTTCTGGTAAATGCTAAAAACATGTCGTGAAATGCTGTCTTTAAGATCAGGTAAAGTTCTTGGTTAATCATGATTTACAAAATGTTTCAAATGTCCCCAAAGCCAAAAGACACATGGATTGACGGCTGGAGATCCGGGAGGCCATAGATTACGAAAGTGCCGGCTGATGATACGTACTTATGTGAAGTGATTCTTAAGGACGTCCTTAACACAGCGGCTAATGTGTGGAGGAGTTCCATCTTGCATAAAAATTGTACCTGAAAGGCATTGATGTGCTTGTAGATCCGGAATGATTTTATTTTCTAACAAGGATACATATTGCTGCCCGATGATCGAGCATGTTACTGGACCGCTAGCACTTAAATCGTCGATGAAATATGGACCGAGAATAAGTGATGTGGAAAACCCACACTACACCTTCACTTTTGGCAATGCAACGGTACCTGTAAGATTGAACGCGGGTTTTCTGGCTCCCAAGTTTGGCAGTTCTGAGTATTCACTGAACCGTCCAAATGAAAATGCGCTTCGTCTGTCCAGAGGATATTCTAAGGTCATTCTGAATTAACCTCAAACCGAGCAAGAAACTGAAGTGCGAACCGGTGTCGAGTCTCGAAATCATGTGGAAGCAACTCCTGCACAAGTTGAAGATTGTACGAATAATACCGGAGGATAATCCGAATGATCTTTTAGACAGTTGAACGAGACATATCCAATGCTTCTGCCACATGGCGGACATTAATACTAGCCTGTACGTTGGAAGCTTTGTCCTCTTCCACCTGAAGCGCAACCCTTTATATTACTTTTGAGGAAACAGGTTTTCTTCCTCTTCCAGAACGAACATTCAACGATCCTGTTTCTTCAAATTTGGCTAAAATTAATCGAAGATTTTTAACAGTCAATGGACCTTTCCGCATCCCCTTCGAAGTCCGAAATTTCCGTAGAGCAGCTAATGCGAAATTGCCGAATTTTACTAAAGCGTAATGACATTCTTTTTACCTATAGCAAGCACATTGAAAACAAAATCTCCGCGAAAGTTTCTAGGTTTTATTACAGCTGCTTCGTGACGTCGGCAGAGATTTATATGCATTTTTATTTAAATTTTTGCATTTCATGCCCTCTGGCAACGAAATTTTACCAGACGATTCCAGATCACAGTTGTCAGTTTGGCCTTTTTTAAATTCAGAAATTCTGAAAGAATATGTTTTACTTTAAACAATCACGTAATATCCAAAATTAAACAAAGCAAAATGAACTACTAAGATTTCCTGGTGTCGAATTCGAAATTTCTGATTTAGTAAAAAATGTTCTGTTGAAAATATTTTGTTGTAATAAAATTTGTAAACTATTATAAATGTAAGCTAAGTCACCGCCCCCTGGATATTTTTCAGTGAGCGATGTGTATCTTTGTCTGAGATTCTTCTAATCTGAAAAAAATAAAGCGTAAAAACTTTTAAAAATTATTGATGTTTGAATTAAATGGACTGTACAAACTCTGAAAAAAATCCGCCTACGACAGCCGGCGGTCAGAGCTCAGGCCTAGTACTCGGTGGGCGGTGGTTAAATGTGTAATTCATTAAAAATGCCATCTGGCGGCAAAATTTTGAATTTTTTTTTTCTTGACCAAATTTCCATTTCTTCACTATGTCCTTCACAAAATTTCACAACTTTCTGACCAATAGTTTCGTTTGTAGACAACTTTAAAGTAGGGGCGTTAATTATGGACACCTATATGCAATTTTTTGTAAATAACTAGCATGTTCTTTAATGTAAAAATTTCAATTTTTATTATATCTCTTTGTTTTTCCTTAATTTTAAATCTTTCATTTTTATAACCGATGTATAATGCGCTCATGTAAATTTCTATGAACGCTTTGCATCAAAACGGTATTTTTGTTAACTTCTTTACTAACAACAACAACAACAAAAATAAGAAACACATGGAGCAATGAAAGAAAGCCAAGCGTAGACCAATTGAATTTCATTAACACCTTAACAGTTTCGGTTTTTTTTTTTTTTTGGGTTGGGGGCATAATAAAATAACAAGTAATACAAAAAAAAAAAAATAATAATAATAATCCCGACGGTATTTATCCCTATATTTAAATCCTGCTAAATATCTTATATAAGAAAAAAATTTCTCTCATAAAAAACTAAAATTAATTAATTAAATTAAATTAAATTAATTAATATTTGAAAAAACTGTATTGCAAGTTAAAAAAAAAATGTATTTGAACTTGAGTGGATGAATAAAAAGTATTTTTTTAACGATTGACAATTTGAAGAAGATATATAAATTTATATAGGGAGAGTGTGAACTAATATTAGGAATATATGTAGGAATATATGTATAATATCACTGTAAAAAAAACTTCCTGAAGAAAAAACGGAAATTGTACTGGCCAGTACTATTTCCGTAATTTAGCGGGAAAAAAAATCCGCAAATACCAGGAAATTTTCCGGGATTTCTGAAATATCCGTTTTTACATTTCCGTGTTATAACAGATATCTTCCGTATTTTTTAGAAATTTGTATACTGTTAAAATAAACATTATAAGAAAAAAAAAAGAAAAAAAAAAGAAAAAAAAAGTGATTTTTTCAAGAACAACCTTGATAAATTAATGCTTTTTTCTTTTTTCGCATTTCTGAATGAGTTTTGTGTAAATAACAAAACCTTGCCACGATGAGAATTGAACCCGCAGTCTTCCGTATACTAAACTGGAGGTCCCGACCACTACCCCATGATTAGATATTCCGCTGTCTTAAGCGTTGCCACTTATTTTAGTCGCTTTTTATGATGCCAAAACTAAAATTAATTAATTAAATTTAATTAATGAATTAATATTTGAAAAAACTGTATTAACATCAAGTGTCATCCACTACAAGTTTAAAAAAATGTATTTGAACTTGAGTGGATGAATAAAAAGTATTTTATTAACGATTGAAAATTTGAACAAGATATATAAATATATATAGAGAGAGTGTGAACTAATAGTAGGAATTGAAAAATAGGGACAAAACACCCCTCTTTCCTTATTAAAATATCTGACCGATATAATCAAAAAAGCTTGTCAATTAATAAACGGGAGATTTCAGTTAAAAATTAGTGGTATCCAAAGCTTTTAGTTATGAAGAAACCAAATTTGTCTTGCCCGAGCGGCGTTCGGGCAAAGCTGTTAAAGTGTTATATTATTCATATTAATTTATTCATAATAAAATAATAAAACATATAACAGGAATTATAGTAAAATATAAAAGTATATGGAATGTCTCAAATGTAAAAGTATACGGAATGTCAAGATTTTACTTATTTTCTAGTTTTAGTATCTCTTATCATGAAATTTTTATGATATTCATTTGAGAAAGTTCTGTTTATTTCCGTAACATAAGCTTGAAATATGTTGACATTGTAACAAAATTAATCCAACAAACAGCTGAAGCAACATGGACTTTAATTAAGTTACGTCTCAGTACACAAACACATTACAGTTACAGAAAAATCTGCACACATAAGCTAATTGTGGGGTTTAGTTTAGTCAGGACGCCCGTAACATTCCTGGGCAAAAGTTCTTTATGTTCACGGCGCAAGGGTCGAAAGACACCTTCTCACAAGGGAGAAGTACAAGAGCTTGTTCGCTCAGCTGCAACAGAAATCAGAATCCTCTCTATGGCCTCTCACGAGTTGGTTATATCTAGTGAGAGAAAGTCAAGTGTTTTTGAGAGCCTAGTATCCTGGGGATGGGCAGGTGGCGAGTTTTTGAAGTGGTCGAAAGATACAGAACTTCTGGACTCAAGTAGCTAGAATATATGGTATCATTAATGACCGTGTAACGTCAGATCAAAGGAATCGTCTAAAAGTTATGTCTCCTTGAGAAGGTAATTATTCCCGAGATTTCTAGCACTTACATCTGGTATCAATCTTGCGGCTTCCACTGAAGGAATTAATGCTTAACGTATGGTATACCACTCCAGACTTCCATTTATGAGTGAGACTTGTTTTAATTTGACTTATTAGAGTCTTGTTAATGAGGAGTTGTCACAACATTTACTGTATGATTTTTAAGGCCGTTGTAATACAATATGCGTATGTTTATTTCGAGGTTTATATTTGAAATTCTTTAGTAGACTGTTTTAAATAAATAAAATGGGGTATATATTTTAAGTAAAATGGAGTTTAGTAGGTTTTTTTCATCTAACTCAAATCCAGATTTATTGTGAGTTTGTCCGTATACACGATCGTACATTTGTACTTAAACTGTAACGAAATTAGTTCAAGTTCTAATACTCAATACGTCAAAATTTTTAATGATTTTTCATTTATTGATGTTCAAACATAATGCGAAAATTATGTCAAGTAAATGATGATATTATATCTTTCATTATTATTTTTAATTTACTAAAAGAACCAGTTCTGTATATTTCCGTAACATAAGGTATATATATATAGTATAACCTTTTTATATAGAGACATTTACTGTTTGATTTAAAGGTTGTTAAAATGCTATGCGTACATTTATTTCTAGGTTATTTTTAATTTCTTAATAGATTATTTTCAGTAAATAAAATGGAGTATATTTTTGTACTTCTCCAGAAACGAAAGTTTTTGGTAACTAAAAATTCTTTTCTGAACTAATAAAAATATAGCCAACTAATTCAGCACCACGTTTAACACTGTACAAGCACATCCAGGAGAGTACACAAGTACCAAATATTATAAAATTATTTTTTCTAAAAAGCAACCTCAGAAGGAATTTTTCCGGTTTGATTCCTACAAGCAAACTCAATCGAGGTTTCATAGCTGAGACGAAATTACGAGTGCCAACCAGTTTTCACCTTTGATAAGTTCTTTGCTGATTTAAAAAAAATTTCAGTACTTCACTTTCGCTTTGCTGTAATTGAGAAGCGTCAACTGATTTGAAGCAGTTCCTGTACTTGAGTGGATTTCTCCGATTAATACTGTTGTTGCTAAACAACGCGCACTTAATTTACTTCAATGGTTTTAAATTAATCCGATAACTATAACATGATGTTTTACAAAAAAGTTCTCATAAAATGTTTTTACTGATAGAAAGTAAATATTTCCCCCCAAATCCTTATTATTAACCCATTAACTGCCAAAACAATGTGGCCGGAGATTTCGATATTTTTACTGAAATTCGTTTCCCACCAAAAATTCTGAAAGATAACATTTGGTAACCTTACAAGCAAAGTTTTTGTCATTAAATAAAGCAATTTTTAACATATTAAAATAGTGGTGGCTAGGCAGGTTTTTTTTTTTTTTTTTTTTTTTTTTTGTATCATACACTTTTTTGAATGTTGAAAACCACGAGTATACTCGTGGTTGGCAGCGAATGGGTTAAAGAAAAACAATAAATATATGAAGCAACGGAATAACATAGCGAAGTGTAAAAATCAACAAAAATTAACATTAATATTATTCCTATTATTTTAATCATAAAATAATAAAGTACATTTTGAAACGCATAAAAGATGCTAGCGAAATGCAAAAGTATATATAATGCCATGACATTCGTACAGTCAAAGATTTTTCTCTACTTCAAACAAGAAATAAAATTCAATTGTACTCAACATTTCCTGCGCAGTCAAACCTTTTTCTCGAAGAAGCTTTTACATCTGAAATCTCTATTTATTTTCTAGTTTTGTGTACCTGTTATCATGAAATTTTCTGATTTTCATTTGAGAAAGTTCTGTATATTTCCGTAACATAAGCTAAAAATATGTTGACATATTCTGTTTGGTTACCGTAAGGCTGTTAGCGTATGTTTATTTCAAAGTTATTATCTGAAATTCTTTATTAGATTTTTTTTTTATAAATAAAATAAAGTCAATTTTGTATTATGTTGTCAAAAAGTAAATTCGTTTTTTTTTTTTTTTTTTTTTTTTTTTTTTTTTTTTTTGTGTGTGTGTGTGTGTGTGTGTGTGTGTGTGTGCGTGTGAAAATGTAAGACGATTTTCTTGTAGAAATATTTTATTGAATTATATATTCTCTATTTTGGTCTAATACATTTTGCCATCTTTCTGTCAGTTGCATGATTCCACGCTCATAAAACGTCTGATCCTTGCTGGCAAAAAACTGATCCAAGTCGTTTTTCCTTTCCTCATTTGAAGTAAAGGTTTTGCCATCTAAAAAATTTTGTAGTGACCAGAACAAGTAATAATCCAAAGGTGCCAGATCTGGAGAATATGGTGTGTGTGGTAGTACATCCCATCCAAGCTGTAAAAGCTTTTGGCGAGTTTCCAAACTTGTATGAGGTTTTGCATTATCTTTATGGAACACTATACCTTTTATGTTGATCAATTCAGGCTTTTCTTGTTTGAGTGCATCATTCAATTTTTCCAATGGATGACAGTACACTTTAGAATTGATCGTGGTGTTGTCCGGTAGAAGCTAAAAACAAATATTCCCTTCAAACAGACAACATCACCTTTTTTGATGAATATAAGGTTTCGAAGTGCTTTGAGCCATTTCATCTATTTTACCAACACCCCCTAGATAATGGAGAAAGCCCGGACACGCTTTGTTTTGACATCGCGTTGCGTCACAAGAAGCAGGTAAAACAAACAGTGAAGTTCGAAGGTTGGTTGATTGGTTGATTGGGGTTTTATGGCACAAAGTCCCTTTAGGGACATGCTGCGCAAAAAAAGATTAAATTACATACGTCAAATTGAAATATAAAAACGAAAATAGAAGCAACTCTTAATGAGAGAATTATCTAGATGGGGTTACCCATCTAGATATAGTCATACAGTATATAAAACAAATAGTGCGAAAAAAAAATAGAATAAGAACGCCAAATTAAACTTTAAAAATGAACTAAAACGTTATCATAAAAACAAAATGTATGCAAATAACACATTTAAATGAAAAGAGTGATATGAGGATAAATGTATAATTAAAATCATTCAATATAAATATAACACAATGTCTAAAAGATATAAACACAAGCTTTCACAATTAAAATAGGAAATCTTTAAACTAACAGTTGATAAAATGTTCAAAGTTTCACACAGAAATATATTTAAAATTACGTAGGTTCGAATACCTCAAAAACAGTATTATCATTATCATTTGAGTCTGAACTATAGGACTCTGATTCCATAGCTTCCTCTGCATAGTGCAGCAGCTGTTTTGAATCTTTTGTAGCAAGGACTGGTGTAACAAGACAAGGTTTCTTTTTTCTTCCCTTCACAATTTTCCATTGTGAAGAGGCTTGGGTTGAAGTTTTCTTTCCCTCTTTCAATGCACATGATTTTGGGTTTGGTTTTTGTGTAGGAGAAACTGTTTTCTCTAATTTATTTGGAGATGAAACAAATTTTTGACCTGACTCGTGTTCGGTTGACTGTTTAGATGGATACTGAGAATATTCTATTTTCACAGGTTCTGATGAGGGTGGTAAAAGTTGCAGTGCAGGCAGGGGTCTTAGTCTAGCTGAACAATACATACTACGGGTTTTTTTTCTTCATAGTGCTGGTTTGTGTAACAGATGAATCATTTGGTGGTAAAGAGAATTCAGTTTGGGTGCTTATATGTCTTATGGATTTTGATTGTCGCTTGAGTATATTAGAATAAGACACTGCTACAGATGGTGTTCTAGATTCAACAAGTTTTCGAGCTTCATGATAAGAAAGTGTCTGGGTGATTTTGACTGCAAGAATTTCTTTCTCGCGGATCCAATTTGGACAAGAGCGAGAGTATGCTGGATGGTCACCCTTGCAGTTTATACAGCGTTCGGATTTTCACATGAGTTACTCTCATGGACGACTTCTGAACATCTTGCATATGTAACAGATCCACGGCAGGTAGTTTTACTGTGGCCATAGCGCTGGCATTTAAAGCAACGGATAGGAATATAAGGCCGGACGGGGCAACTCAGGTATGCAGCTTTAATTCTAGTTGGTAGAGTAGAGCTATTGAAAGTCAGAATAATGTGCTTTGTAGGAAGCACTTTCTCATTCCGACGAGTAGTGATACGGCGTACGTCTATAACATTTTGCTCTTTTAAATGACGCAAGAGCTCGTCTTTCGTAGAGAGTAAAAGTTCTGGTTCTGATATTACCCCACGGCTTGTATTTAGAGTTTGATGGGCCTGAACAGAAACAGAAAAAGAGCCTATTTCTTTGCAATTTGAGAGAAATTCTGAGTGACTCGCTGAAGAAACCTCCACCAGCAAATCCCCAGACTGCATTTTTAAAGTGAATGACCATCTCCAAAAATTGACTGAAATGTTTTTGCAATAAGAAATGGAGAAGTTCTCTTAAAAGAACTATCAGAGAGACTATCTGTGCGATGAACTACAAAAAAAATGTGAATGAAACATTATGCTCAGTTTGTTGCTCTCCACATGGGAGAAAAATAGAAGGAATTAAAGTATTTCCATCCATATTAGAGAGAGAAAAAATTCAGACGCCGGCCGCACCACCCACTACCGAGCCCAACAAGGGGATGCACATCCGTGCACCAGTGCTAACCAGGGCCTATACGTTCACAAGACAAACCTATTTCAGTTTCCATCCTTAACGAAACGACTAGTATGTGCCCGCTACCTTGATCCCCAGCCAGTGACAAGTCCGCTGACCAGCCGATTTATGCATACGGGACCAATATGTACCTCCCGTCTACCTGAAGCAGAGGCCAAATCAGTGTGTTGGTTTCCCGCAACTGCCGGGATCCCCCTTTCCAGGGACACGGGTCGCTACGCACGGCAAACACGTGGGTGGTTTACAATTCTCCATAAGTCGATATAAACAGGATTATATCGGCTCATGCAGAATTGTCCTCACCTCAGAAGAGGAAACCACAATGAGAGTGAAACAAAGAAGAAGGATAAGACAAGAGAATGGGGAGGAAAAAAGAAAAGAGAAAGATCGCTCAGGTGCCCGGGGTTGCGAAGCCCGTGAATACCTAAAGAAGGTATCCCCCTGGGGGGTGTGAAGTTCGAAGAGCGTGTATGTTTTGGTTTCGTTAGTTGATGTAATTATTAATTATTACTGATGTTTATCTTCTTTGAATATGAAATATTTGTACATCAAATATGCACTACTCTTGCTAAAACCCATTGTGTCAAGAAAATTATCGAAAGCTGCAAAAATTCTGGTATTATCGGCAAAAAATATCTCACGGACAAATAATAATCAACGGCTATAGCTATGCATGGAATGATGCTGCACGTGGAAATTATTTTTTTTTCTACATATACAAAATTTTAAAAATAATTCGAGTGCAACATGTTAAATATGGGTTACAGCATAAATTAAAATTGAAAAGCAAAATGTAGTTTTTCTGTAGCATCTGTAGAAAGTGGCCATAAATTATTAGTAAACTTCAATATTTAAAAATTGTTTTGAATCACCTATTTGGAAAGGTAAGCCACTTTTTTTAATACTATTATTGATTCGGTAGACAAATATAAATCCGTTTGGAACAGAGTTAAAAAACAATGTATATCAATTATGCACCAAAATACTTGAATTCGGACTGAAAATTAGCTTTGATATATAACAGTTGAGCTTTGCAATGTTCTTGTTGATCGTAATATTTGTTATTCATTAATAAAAACTAAATGTTGTTCTACATTCGTGTTCTTATTTCATAAACGTATTTTTAGCTGGAGATACATGTCATGTTTTTTTTTTTTTTTCAAGTATTTTCATTTATTGAATTTTTTATCAGATAGGAGGAGCAAGGCAAGTTTGTGTAATTATAATGAACTAACATTTTTTTTAAATACTTAGAAAGTCATTACATTTCTTAAGCATTTGATTTCAAAAAATTATGTATGGTATTTTAACAATCAAAATATGAACAAAAGACGTGACAAAGATATAAGTGCTATTACACTAAATATTACTTTAGTTTTTTTTCTGCAACCAATGATTGTTAAAATTTATTTAAAAATTCTGTAGTTTATATTATTTTAATAAATCACTATATAAAAAAAGCAAATAATTTTTTTGAAAACAAATTATGTTAAGTGATTACACTTTTTTTAAATTTAATATAAACTACAGAATTTGTTCTTTAACTGGTGTAAACATAAATTAAAAGTGTTTAAAAATAAATAATTTCATTTATGAGATTTTACGATAAGTTTTGCGTAATACTATTGTGTTTTAGTAAAATAATATCACAAAATTTCTCCTTTTAAATTGTTTTAAAGTAAATTAAAAGTGTTTTAAAATGCAGGTTTCACCGTTAAAATTATATAAGATAAATATTTTAAATGATAATGTGGAAGAAAGTTTTGAATTATCAAACATTGGAAGTTTATTAATTCAAAACCTGTAATGGATATTTTATATACAGACAGATCTTAATATTTTGAATTTAATTTGTTTTTATCCAACTTTTAAACCTATGTACACAACTGTTGTGAAAAGTATAAACAGTTAATACCTGCTAAAACGGAATTACAAGAAATTGGGGAAGTTCGCCTCTTTATACGCTTTCTTTCTTAGCAGGAATAGTTACTGAATTGTCGGGACCATGAAATTGTTTCGTTTTCGCAAATTTTAATGAACTTTTCTTACTTTCAAACAATAAATATTTAATTTGTGCAAACTTATGTTCATATATGTATTTGTGTACATTTTACAGCGCATTTAAAATAAGCAAAAGTAAATAATTTATAATATGTTTTCGTTCATTCTTTTAATTAAAAATATGTAGGTAGTTTTGGTTAAAAAAAAAAAAAAAAACTTTTATTTTTTTTCTTCCATATTTTGTTACCGTTTACGTATTTATTTATTTCAGTCTTTTAATATGTTTGTATTTGTTTTCATCTGTGAATTGTCCTCCCAATAATAATTAATTTAACCTTCTAATAGTTATAACTTTGATGAAACTTCCATGTAAATATGTAAAAAAAAAATATATATATTTAATAAGCAAATAATTGAATTAAATAATGTATGTATAATCAAGCAATTTAATTAAATTAATTTCATCAGAAGTGAAAAAATATGTAACTATATTTTGATTTGGCTGATCCCACATATGTTGTCAGAATTCCCTGCTTTGGATGACGTCATAATTACTTTTCTAGGCTTTCTCCCTTATCTAGCGGGCGTTGGTTTTACTCGGAGATCTTTTGGAGTAAACATCATACAACATTGTTGTACACAACCCATTTCTTGTCTCCAGTAATCATTCGCTTCAAAAATAGATAATTTTCTTAACGTCTGAGAAGCAAATCACAAACATCAATGCGACGCAACAAATTCCCTTCTGTAAGAAGTGGAACCCACATGTCTAGTTTTGAAATTAAACCAAAGTGTTTCATGTGATCATGAACAGTCGAATTCGATACCTTTAATCTCTCAGCGATCTCAACAATTGTTATTCGGTGGTTTACATCAATCAATGCCTTTATTTTGTCTTCATAAGCTTCAACTGGCATTTCAGGACGCGGTGCATCTTCAACATCAAAATTTCTGGAATGAAATTTTGCAAACCAGTTTTGGCACTGTCGTTCTGTCAATACATCTTCTCCATGCACATCGACTATTTTTTCTCTTGCTTGAACAGCATTTGTACCTTTTCGATGGTAAAAAAGTAAATAATGCCGAATTGCTGCTTTCGACTTTTCATATTTGAAAGGGCACCAAACAAAAACTATTGAACAGAATCAAACAAATTATTTTAATAAATAAGCCTTGCTATATCAGCTGTCAAAATATATAATGACAATGCGGCTTAGGTGTGAAGTTGGCCGTGAAAAAAAATACAATTGCGACATCTGTTGGGAAAAAACGAGATTAGTTTCCGAACAACCCAATACTTCTAGAACGAAAGTTTCGTAACTGACAATTCTATTTTTAACGAATAAAAATATAGCCAATTGATTCTTCGCCAAATTTTATACTCTCCAAGTGCGTTCAGGATAATATACAAGTATCAAATGTCATGAGCTTAATTTTTATAGAAAGCAACTCAAATGAGTCATTCCAATTTAATTTGTACAAGTAAATTTTACAGTATGTTTCAAATCTCAAACAAAATTACGACTGCTTACGAAATTTTAACCTTTGTAAAATCTTATCGGATTTTAAAATATTTAGTAATTCAACGTTTTCTTTGTTGCGTATAAAAAATATAAATTGGAACAGCCAATGTACTCGAGTATAAGTTTCAATCAATTTTTCTTGTATTACTGTACACTTATTTTATTTTAAAATATCCTTTTACAATTTTTTATGTGCCAAATTGTTATCGAAAATTTTCTCCATAAAATGTATTTATACATAGAAACTAATTATGTTCTTGCCCAAACTTTATTAATAAATGAAGACATGTAGTAAAAAAAAAACATAGTCAAGTGTATAATCAAAATTATCATCATTATTGTTATTAATATTAATTTAACCTTTTGATTAACGGACGACGATTGAATATAACTATCGCCTAAAGTCCTGACCTGTTCTCAGAGGGTTAAGCATAAAAGATTAAATATTTTGAATTACAGGGTAGCCATAAATAAAGTGACAGTACTCAGCATGCTCTGTAGCACGATCTAATAGCGAAAATGGAGCCAAATTTTGTATTATGATTAAACAAGACGGGGGACGAAATATTCAGAAAAAAAAACAAAATTCAAAAGTCACTGCTAGGTGGAAATGTGGCGCTCTGTAATAGAAAAGAGAGCTTAAAAAATGTAGAATCAATACTGAAATAAAATAAACTTTTATTTAGCACATTTTAAGATTAACCCTTAATTGCATAGTGATGTAAATTTCCATCACTGTTTATTTAACTTTTAATAAATGAATAAACTTCTCGCCACCACTATATTTATATAGAAATATTAATCCAGTAAATTTTCCGTGAACTATGTTGCTGAACAAAGTTAAAAATCTATCTTAAAATTTCTGGTGTCTAATATGTATAAAAAACACAATTGTAAAAGTAATACTCATGCAAAGAAGGGTTAAAATCAATTTCAATATGGTAACAGTGGCTCAATAGGGCTATTACACAGCGCCACATTTCCAACTAGCGGTAATTTTTGGAACTAGATTTTTTTTCGCGGAATCCTTCGTCCCCTGTATTGTTTAATCATAATACAAAGTTTGGCTCAATTTTCGTTATTAGATCGCATCAGAGAGAGCACGCTGAGTACTATCACTTTAATTATGGCCACCCTGTATATAAAGAGCATTTTATTGAAAGGTATGTGGAATGTTACGATGTTCGTAAAGTGAAAGATTTTTCTGTAGTTTAAACAATAAATAAAAAATAATAGTAATATTTCTTCCATCGTCAGACATTTTCTCGAAAAAGTTTCTACATCTGAAAATTCTCTTTATTTTCCAGTTTTGTGTCTCTCTTATCATGAAAATTTCGGATTCCAATAATTGAGAAAGTTTGCATTTCCGTAATATAAGCTAAAAATAGTATGTTGTCATTTACCGTTTGATTTGTAAGGCTGTTAAAATGCTCTGCGTGTGCGTATTTAGAGGTTGTTATTTGAAATTATTTTGTAGATTTTTTTGTAATAATTCAAATGGAGCATAAGAATTTCCTTCGGTTCAAGCAGAAAATAAAATTTAATAGTATTCAACATTTCCTCTACAGTCAGACATTTTTTCGAAAAAGCTTTTACATCTGAAAATTCTGTTCATTTTGTAGTTTTGGGTATCTCTTATCATGAAATTTTTGGATTCCTCATTTGATTTCCTCATTGTTCTGTATATTTCCGTACTATTACTTTAAAATATGCTATCATTTACTGTTTGATTTGTAAGGCTGTTGCGTGTGGTTGTTTCTAGGTTGTTATTTGAAAATGTTTAGCACTTTTTTTTTGGTAATATTTTAAATGGGGCATATTTTTGTACTTTTAGAAGGAAAGTTTAATAACTGTTTATTCCATTTTCCACTAATGAAAATATAGCTAATTAATTCATTGCCAAATTTTGTACTAAGATAATTTTCAGAGTTATATTTTTATGTAAGTATAGATCACAAATTTATGAATGATGTTTATTCATATTAATTTAAGCATAAAAGACTAAAATATATTTTGAAATCTATTTAGCACCTTTTAGCATTTAAAATAAATATATTATTATAAGGTGTTATAATTTATTATATTGCTATAAAGAGTATTTTATTTAAATGTCATACAATGGCACAACGTTCGTAAAGTCAAAGAATTTTCTGTATTTCCAAACAGAAACTAAAATTTAAAGTCAGAACTTCTCGAACAAGCTTTGACATCTGAAAATTCTGTTTATTTTCTTAGTTTTGTGTATCTCTTATCATGAAATTTTCGGATTCTTCATTTGAGAAATTTCTGTATATTTCCGTAATGTTAGTTTAAAAAATGTTGTCATTTATTGTTTGATTTGTAAGGCTATTATAGTGTTCTGTGTGTGCTTGTTACAAGGTTGTTATTTGAAATTATTTTGTAGATTTATTGTAATAATAAAAGGGACCATATTTTTGTACTTCTAGTACGAAGGTTTAGTAACAGATAATTCTCTTTTCTACTAATAAAAATATAGCCAATTATTAGTCGCAAAATTTTGTACTAAGCAATTTTTCAAAGTTACATTTTTATGTAAGTATATATCAGCAAAACTACCAATACTGTTATTCATATTAATTTAAGCATAAAAGAATAAAATATATTATGAAATATATAAAGAGCATTTTGCTGAAATGTAAAATTGTATGGAATGTCACGACGTTCGTAAAGTCAAAGAATTTTCTGTATTCCAAACAGAAAATAAAATTTAATAATACTCAACCATTTCCCCTACATGTCAGACTTTTCTGGAAAAAGCTTTTACATCTGAAAATTTCGTTTATTTTCTAGTTTTGTATATTTTTTATCAGGAAATTTTCGTATTCCTCTTTTGAGAAAGTTCTGTATATTTCCGTATAATAAGCTAAAAATATGTTCTCATTTACTGTTTCATTTGTAAGGCTGTTACAATACTCTGCGTGTGATTATTTCGAGTTTGTTATTTGAACATTTTTTGTAAATTTGTTTTTAATAAATAAAATGAGTATTTTTTTATAAAATGCTCTTTATATATTTCAAAATATATTTTATTCTTTTATGGTTAAATTAATACGAGTAATATCCTCAGCAATTTTTGTACTAAGCTATTTTTCTAAGTTACATTTTTATGCAAGTATAGTTCAGCAAAATTATCAATGATGTTATTCATATTAATTTAAGCATAAAAGAATAAAATATATTTTGAAATCTATAAAGAGTATTTTATTGAATTGTAAAAGTATATGGAATATCACGACGTTCGTAAAGTCAAAGAATTTTCTGTATTTCAAACAGAAACTTAAATTTAAAGTCAGATTTTTTCTCGAAAATATTTTACATCTGAAAATTATGTTTATTTTCTAGTTTTGTGTATCTCTTATCGTGAAATTTTCGGATTCCTCATATGAGAAAGTTCTGTATATTTCCGTAATATAAGCTAAAAGTATGTTGTCATTTACCGTTTGATTTATAAGGCCGTTACAATGTTCTGCGTGTGATTACTTCGAGGTTGTTATTTGAAATTATTTGTAGATTTTTCTTAAGAATTAAAATGGACCATATTTTTCATAAAATATTCTTTATATATATATATTTCAATTCTTTATATCTATAAATTACTCTTTTATGCTTAAATTAATATGAGTAATATCATCGCCAAATTTTGCTAAGCTATTTTTCTAGGTTACATTTTTATGTAATATATCAGTAAAATTATCAATGATATTATTCATATTAATTTAAGCATAAAAGAATAAAATATATTTTGAAATGTATAAAGAGTATTTTGTTGAAATGTAAAAGTGTATGGAATGTCATGACGTTCGTAAAGTCAAGAATTTTCTGTATTCGAAACAGAAAATAAAATTTAATAGTACTCAACATTTCCTCCACAAGTTAGACTTTTTTTCGAAAAAGCTTTTACATCAGAAAATTCTGTTATTTTCTAGTTTTGTGTGTCTCTTATCATGAAAATTTCGGATACCTCTGTTGAGAAAGTTTTGTATATGTCCGTAACCTAAGCTAAAAATATGTTGACATTTAACGTTTGATTTACAATGCTCTGCGTGTTCTTATTTCGATGTTGTTATTTGAAATTCCTTACAAGATATTTTATAATAAATGAACTGTAGTATATTTTTGTGCTTCTTATAAATGAAAAATTCTACTTTAGGTGATGCATGATTAAAGTTTGAAATTGAGCTTAAATTTAAATTTGTATGTATTTCAGTATTTTGTAATTCTGTTCGTAAGTTCTTCTATATCTTCATCAAACTTCTACAACTTAAAATGCCTTGAAATTATTTTAAAAAACCAAGTAATTATTGACTGAAATAAAAAAAATTTGTAAGGTTCTTTTTAGTTTAATAACTGAAGATTCTATCTCAGTTATGCATGAAGAAGGTTTCAGATCAAAATCATATCTATAGATTTATATCTGATTCTTGGTTTGGAACAAACCGTAAACTTTTACAATTAAAATATATAAATATTAACACTTAGCATACCACGGATTAATCTAAGAGTATTTTAAATATTGATTAAAAAAAAAAGTGGCCGCCCAGACTGCTGAAATATTACTATGTGTACTATGCAATGTAAGCTATATTTCATAATACTAACGAAAAAGGTAAGTTATAAAAGGAATTATATTTATAAATAGGGAAAATTAAATTTTAATAAAATTTACATGTAGATAAAATATTCAGAAATGTATGTTTAAAGTGTGTAAGTATCAATTTTGAATTATGAAACAATAAGATTTTTTTCATAAAATATATATCAAGCATGTTTTAATGCAAGAAGACAAAGATTTAAATAAAATAAAATAAAAAAATATTATTTTAGAAAATGTCCCAGATTTATCTTCAATATTTTTCGCCATTTTTTTTTTTTATTTCAGGAAGAACTTTTACGATGTGCAACTTTTCCGCCTTTGGTTTCGTAGTAAGGTTATTCTGTGTTGAATTCAGACACTTTTCTCCGGGAGGGATTTCTCTGACTCCCGGGGGGGGGGGTTGCACTTTTTAACTATTAAAGGCATAAAATCTCAAATCTTCCGGGGGGCATTTCAATGCTTCGGGGGGATGTCCCCCCCCCTGCCCACCCCCTGAATTCAACACTGAGGTCATTGTGCCCTAAATGAGATAGGATTACTCATAATTTTGTCATGTTTAGGGTACATTTGGCTGTCCGTCCGTCCGCATATAACAGCGCAAAAACTACCCAACCGAATGGTTTGAAATTTAATATACATAATCATTGCAAAATTTTGTCGAGTCATTTTAAATTTTATGAAAATCGAATCAAAACTTAAAAAGATATTAATAAAAGTTTTCTCCATTCTATTAAATCCTATCGTAAGTAATTAATTCAATGATATTCCATAATAGGTAATGATTCTAAGTTGCAATGGTGATTACGTTCTATTTAAGATGGAGTCATGTTATTTCCGTATTACCGAATTTGTATACTAAAATTGTTTAATTATAGCAATCCTATAATCTACCAACAGTTTTTCGGATAGATGTTTCCGGAGAAATAGATATTAAATGGAAAAAGAGTCTAAATATGGATTTTAAGTTCTGAAATTTTCAGTAAAAGTCAACAAAAGATAAAATATTGCCAACTTAAAATGTGCTTATTTTATTACAGAAATTCATTTTTTCAGTGAAACAATAACGGTGATTTTTGTACTTTGTCTTTTATCGGATATTTGCGCATAGTATAATTTTAATGTAACAGAATTGTAATTAATTGTTTGTAAAAGTGTATTGAAACTTAATTTAATAAAATAAAATGAATGTCTATAATGTGAAAATCTGCACACAAAATAAATTTTGTATTCATTCATTTTTTCATAAGAATGCAAGATCTATTGCACCGAGATCTGAATATTTATAAAACTAGTTATAGTACGAATCTCATTTGTAACGTTTGACGTACAATTTCCGACTTGTTTAAGTTGTTTATTTAGATATCTCGTTTCGCATGAAAAAAATAAATTTTTGAATAATACTCCAAGTGTTTCATAATCTATACCTGATGCAAGGTTTTTCGTTCTGTTAAGGATGAAGAAGTGATCAGATTGAACATGAATCCAGATCTATGATTTATAATTGTACAGTAAGTTCATATCCTCTAAAAACGACATTTTCAAAACTGCTCAAAAAATACTCAAATCTGAGTATGTTGCATAGTCAAAATGGCTCCGAATCAAAATTACTCAAGTTTGAAACATGCATATACTCATTTCTAAAAACATGCACACACTCAAGAATAAAATATCGTGTGCTCATATTTGAGTATGTCCATGTTTCAAAAATGAGTATGAACTGACATCTATGTGCTCATTTTTCAGTATTTCCATGTTTCAAAAATGAGTATGAACTGGCCTCCATGTGCTCAGTTTTGAGTATGTCCATGTTTCAATATTTAAAGTATTTCTGGTATTTCAGAATTGACAGCATTGGGTCGTCATATTTGAGAGAAAATATTCATAACAAAATGAAAACATCGATTTACTCAGATTTGAAAGTGTAATTTTTTTTCAGTGTACCTTTCGACATTGCTCTCCTGGAGTTTAATAACTTCTTAAATGAATTATTTCCTAAAATAAATTTTACAACTGTGATGATATTCTGAAGCGGAAAGTAAATTTTGATGCAAAAGAATTTTGATTTTTCTAGTTCGGGCAACAACTTTTGCGTTTTGTTGTGTGACCTAGTTTTTGAGGATGTTTATGACATGGGGGAAATTTGAGCTGCTTTAAAATCTCATTAAGTTGGATGTTTTATTGTTTGTGATTTCTGTCTTTTACCTTGTTCCAGTTTGTGCATGATGTAACTGGTGGCATCCAGTTTCATTTAGTTTGCTTTTTTCTGTTATGGACGGAGTTTATCTGCAAACAAATGATGTATAATTTATAATGCCCAGTTAAATTGAGAAAAAGGTTATTTTATTGTTGGTTTGTTTCTAGGAAAACCTTGGTAGGTCAGAAATATGATTAGTGACTGATCGAAACAAGTTTTTCAGATCGAAATCGATTCTTTTGCTAATTTTGGTCGCAAATGAAAAAGAAAATGAAATTTCTTCGGCAGAAAATTTAAATCTATTTATACACACAAATAAACAGACATACTTTACGAATATTTAATCGGTGTGCGTATATTTACATATATACTACACATATGCATATGATTGTGTGCGCATATTTTAAACATTTTATAAACATTAATATTATTATTATTATATTAATGTTTTACTAAAAGTTTTGCAGTAAAACATTACAGAAACGTATTCATTATTCTATATAGTATTTAATAGTTTTAAAGTTCAACAAATGAAATGAATTTGCATTGCACAATTTGTTTTTTAGTAAAAGATCTTCACTATTTGCTTACGCTTTTCTTAGGCCGTATTTGTACAATGACCTTCTCATTGAAATTCATTATTGAGTCTGATATTATAGTAATATGTTTTAGATAACATTTCTAAAGAGACTGTTTATAAAACGAGAGACAATTACATACTAGATTCATCATTTTAAACTTCTGTTTGATTGTACTTTTCAACAGTAAAGAAAAATTAAACATTCCTCTAAAATGTACTTCCTAAAAAATCAATTCCATCTCTCTGAATTAAAAAAATTCTTAAAATTTTGCCAAGTATATTAGTCTCCCAATTTCCCGTTATTCAGTGGTAATTGTGTTCAGGTCTTTTGTACACCACTAAATTTATATAGCAATATTCTTATTATGTCATCGCAGAATGTATCATTATAGAGGAAAAAGATTGCTATATAAATTTAGTACTGTACAAAATACTGGAACACAATCACCCCTGCGTTATTTAAGGGACGAATGTTACGTCGGATAACTCATATTCTCGTATAAACTAGAGAGAACCTATTAAGAGCCTACATCAGTCATGCGAAAAAACGCGCAAGCTAATGTTAAGTCAATGGAAAGGTTCTTGCGCGATTTCTCGCTCGCATTTTAATATTTTTAAATGATTTTTTTTGCATAGGGTAGCTGAGGTCGATCTCTAACGTTGTTAGTTTTTAGTTTTTTGATTTTGGTTACAGTTTTTTTATAAACGTGCATTTTCAATTTTGGAACCGGTTCGAACCGGTTCTGAACCAAAATAAAAAAGGTAAAAACTAACAACGTTAGAGATCGACGTCAGCTATCCTATGCAAAAAAAAAAAAAAAAAAGAAAAAAAAGAAAAAATAAATTAAAAATATTAGTAATGACTAAATTTTGGTAATGACAATTTTCACTTGTGATGTACAATGTGTACAAAGAACACTCAAAAATATTTTTGAAATTAAAAAGTTCATTCAAGAATGTTCAGAAATTTGAAATTTACTTGCGTTTGCTGTATAAGTTGTTTTATTTTCCAGTAAATTTAAAATGTCAAAGAATTTCATGAGAAAAATATTAGGTTCCCATCAAATACATTGTTATCCATATTAAAATACACATAGTTAAAAACGGCATGTTTCATTGTTATTAATTATAAATCAGCAGCAGTATTTAAGATAATGGTTTTAATGTAAGCTTTTCAAAGTTTTTGTTATAAAAGTAATTTAAAGAAACTCGCCTTGATCATCGAAATCTCCCCTCCTCTCCAAAGTATTTCATCAGTGCCATTGATTGTGATTAGAAATTGAAAGATAGAAGTATAAAAACAATGTGGGGGAAAGAACAAACCTAGTATGTCTACGACTACTATCAACTAGTTTTAAACAGAAAAAGTTGGATGCTAAAACATAAAATTTCAATGAATCTTAAGATGTTTATAAAATATAATGATGAAGATGATTTCTAGCTCCCATTTTATCTTTAATCGTTGCAAAGCACAATGTAATGCGGGTAGTTTTCTAAGCATAACTATTAACCCGGGAGAAGTCGCATGGGGTATGGCATACCCCAAGTGCGTACGGATTTTACAATTATCACCACTACTTTTCGAAAAGTAATCTTTAGCGTCTTTTATCCTGCAGTTTGTAACAGTTGTGACTGACTAAATAAATTGAGAATTATTGTTTGTATTTATTGGTGACAAAGTAAAAACTATTCATACCCTATATAAGCGCGATTTCTCCCGGGTTAAACTACTTATTTGAATGAG
The DNA here is from genome assembly GCA_963931845.1 of Maratus michaelseni. Classification (NCBI taxonomy): domain Eukaryota; kingdom Metazoa; phylum Arthropoda; class Arachnida; order Araneae; family Salticidae; genus Maratus; species Maratus michaelseni. The sequence goes on from OZ007594.1 coordinate 85,669,573, forward strand.
CTGTTATTTTGGATTCGTATATTTGAAGTTTCTGGAAATCGATTTCTATTAAAACTTTCATAGGTTCATAGGATTTGTTTCAAAACTAATTTTAATATATATACAGTATATATATTCGAAAAACCTATATATATATATATATATATATTAATCATAAATCGTCAATTGTGTGAATCCAAAATTACAGGACAATGCAACATGTACTTATTGATCAAACCAATTATTGTGAGAATCAAACACATTTGAATAAATTTTAAATTGTTAGCTCAGTTTTTTTGTACGTATAATATAAATACTTTTAAGTTTAATTTGTTTTTTAATTTTCTTTGAAATGTATTCGTTTTCCTTGTTTATTAATATTTAGGGGAAGTGTGACTAACATCACGCCCCATGATTTCTAAGTGAAGTACCTGCTGCATTCTGGTGATCGTTGTCTAAACTTGAATTTCCATTAGTACTTTTAGTCCATTAGTAATTTAGAAAATGATTAAAACCCTCTAATGCCCATCGTAGCATATATGCTATCACCCTTTCGCCGATCAAGTAAATTTTTTAAATCAGATATTCCATATCCATACCAGAAATTTAAAATAGCAATATTTGCTTCATTTAATGACAAACGTTCCGTCCTTAAATAAACGTAAATTTATTTTTGAAATTTTCTGGTATGAATTCAGATTTCCTGATTACGGAATTTCTAGAACGTATTCTTCCATGGGAATTAGAGGGTTAACCCTTTCGCGACGAGCGACCTTTGCAGAATTTTTAATCTTTTACCAACGGTTTTTCAATACAGAAATTTTCACCTATTTGAATCGCAGAAATGCTATGATTAAATAAGGCAAAGCTTACAATAAAAAATAACTGGTGGGAATATTTGAGAATTCTGAGCATCTTATGCGTCACGTATACGTGTCGCTCGTCCCCAAGGGATTAAAGTAATTCAGGTAGTACAGTCCAAGGAAATGGGTTTGGGACGAGCTTCAAAATTTTATAAGGTTCCAAAATTGACACTGAAGGACAAAATATAGACAATTATTTTCTTGGCTGAGCAAAAAAGTTCTTCGTTAGTAACGTTATAACTCATTTTTTTACAATAAATTCTGAAAAGAGTAAATTTTATTGTGTTCCTAATATCGTACGATGGGTGCGATATTAGGAACACTTTTTGGGAGGAGTTTTGCGTATTTATTTGCATATATATATATATATATATATATATATATATATATGTATGTATGTATGTATATTTCTTTTATTGGAAACCATTATAAGCGAAAATTGTTTTATTAGAATGTTTTATGACTCCATACCGTCAATCAGTTTCAATTTGTTGTGCGGTCAAGACGAATTAGTTCAAAATTTAAAAATGTGTGGGATATTACGCAAACTTACCCTATATATTCATGCATTATACTGTAGATTCATTATATTTGAAGACAATATTTCATTTAACTTATGAAAATATAGCTAATAATTTGCTACATTTTATACTTCAGGAAAACATTATTACGCAATTGGAAAGCAATTCAAACTGATGTATTTCAGTACAGTTTGTACCTGTATAAAAATTCGCTATTCCAAATTCATGACGAGATTGTGTGTGCTTAACCTTCCTACCCTGTTGAAATTTTACTCAACTTTGATTAAAAACATTTCACACCAGAATTCTTATTTAAAACTATTTAAGATATTTATTTAACTTAATTATATACACCTTTTATTTAACTTACTGTATGAAAATATTTATGGTTCGAATCGAATGAAATCAAATATTCAAACGGGTCGATTAGACCCATTCAGGGTATGAAGGTTAAAAGTTCTAAGTTCGATAAATCTTTGCGGATTTTACTAACATTTCCTGGCGTCTATAAGAAGCGTCAATTCTGACAGCTCCCGTACTTGAATACTTGATAAACATTACATAGCACAGTATGCGCGATTAATACTATTTATACAACAATACTATTTATAGCTAATCCTTTAAACTTTTCCGGTGGGTGTAATTCTTTTTTATTATAAAATGTATTTAAAGAAATAAATTCGTTTTTGGCAATGCTAAGTTACTACTAAATAAAATGAATAAAGACATGAAAGTATGAAAAAAAACATAGAAAAGTGTAGATAACTGCAATTATCACTTTGTTGTTCATTTTGTTCATGATAGATGATTAACATATTTGATATATATATATACATATACCAAATATATATATATGATACAATGATATATATATATATATATTGTTTTAAGCATAAAATAATAAAATCAATAAAATTATGGAGATGTTAATGGAGATCCCCATCATTCCACATTTAAGTGTAAGAAGAAGATTAAAATTGCAAAACAATGCTGAATTACTTTTCAAGAAAACATAATGAAGTACTACACCAAATTATCGAGACTGGATGTCTATTCAAAATCTGTGGTGAATTGATTCAACTAAATTGAATAGAAAATAACTTACAAAGTTATATAATATAAAAACAAATAAAAGAAATAAAAATATGCATAATTGCCTACCATCAAGTGAAGTCTTATTGTGACGAGACGGAAAGTAATTGGTGTCTATCAGTATGCATGTATGTGTGTGTCCGCGATAAATGTTTCATAAAACATTCGGTTGGCTTGATATTTAATAGATATGTGGATAAGGTATTCAGAATGAGTTATATTGTCTTATTTTTCTTGTTGCTGTTTGATTCGTTCGAAAAATATTCACTTCCTGATGGATTTATATGAGAAATCAGACGATTTTAAAATTATTCACTGAAAAGAAAATGGCATACTTGAATAATTGGTTTAAACGATAAATTATGGTTGCTAAATTTTCGATATGGTGGTCTTCAAATCTACACTCTTAAAACTGTGCCTCTGATTTAAGAGGTACATTCTGAATTTTTGTGCCTCTGAATATTAAGAGGCACATGGTGCCTTTGAAATTAAGAGGTACATAGTGCCTTTGAGATTCAGGGGCACAGCGTAAGTGCCTTTGAAATTAAGAGGCACAGTGTGCCGCTGAATTTATATATTCAAGTGCCTCTTATTTAAAAATACATTCTGTGCCTCTTATAATGGTGGCACATGCATGTGCCACCATTATAAGAGGAACAGAATGTAATTTAATTATATTTTATATTATATTTATATCTTTACAGTGAATTCTGTCTACTGCAGAAAGATTTTCCAGCATGACATATCCAAAAACATATTAAATTTTGTGTAAGGCAGAATACTATGTATAATAGAAAATTTTCTCACTCCCAATTTATTGAAACAAATTTGAAATAAATATTAAAATGTGTGTCCATGTGGCCTAAGTCAGTTCTGTGGTTCAATAAAGAACCTTGTCTACATATCAGTTTATTTTATACATATCAAAATACATAAAAGGGCATGAAAGGTTTATTAAAAACAAATAAGACAAACGTTAAAAATAATCAGCGTAAAATAATCACAATATTGATCTTGTGATAATGACAACAATTAATTTCAAAAAGTAACTCTGATCATAAATATTTCATTACTGGTATCCTAAATGTTAAATTTATTTGAAAATAACTAATTTGTTTCATTAGTATATATTTTCATTATACTGAATTCCGATTCTAAATAAAATACGATTATAAAAACAATATCTATTACTTTCTGTAGGATGTCCATTGCTGAAATTTTGGGTGTTTTAATTTATTTTTTTATTGCAGTTAAATTTCGATTACAATGGGAAATGTAGCTGAGATTAGTTAAATATCGTTGACAGATTAATATCAGTGTTTAATTCAGACATTTTTCTCCTGGAGGGATTTTCGCGGCTTTGCTTCGGGGGGGGGGGGGGGGGGGGAAGAGGGTTGCACTTTTGTCCATTAAAAAGAATAAAATCTCACACTTTTCGATCATTGTTCCGGAGAGGGAATGCCCCCACCCCCGGGCCACCCCCTGAATTCAACACTGATTAATATAATACAAAAGAAACTGGACTTTATTAGCTATAACTATTAATAAAAAAATTAAATTTCTCAAGGGAATGATACATTTACCAGCAATATATACATATGTTTGTAACATAAAACATTTCTTTTACAGTGTCGATTTTTATACTATACACATTCAAAGAAAATAATAAAGTACTAAACTAAATACACTTACTTATTGCAGGCTTTTCTATAACTCTCTATATTCATTATAATCCGCCGGTGGATGATTGCAATAATAACACCATTACACGTAATTTTATGTTTCCTAACATAAATTCATTGTATTTTTCACAGGAACATTTACCTCTGCGGCGTCGTTTTATAATCGTAGGAAAACCTAACTCCTATTATCAGCGATTGATATTGTTGCAATCCTGAACGACAATAATAACACGAGCGTAATTAAAAAACGAAAGCACAAAACCTCTTGAGTAAAAATAATCGTCTTGCGAAAAGGATATATATATATAAACTCTGTTTGTGTCGTCAGTTACCGCTTCTCGAATAATCCACAAAACGCCATTTCTTCTGGTCAAGCGTCCATTCTTCCTTCTCCCCTATCCCTCATTGAAAGTAAATATCCCGCGCCCGCTCAATGCATCATGGGTTAAACATTTGAACGCATGCGCGCTTTCCCACTGTACCGCTGAATAAATGACCCCTTTTTTTAAGAGACACACATTTCGCGCCGTGACTCTGATATATTTCGTTCAGTCCTCCGTGCTCCTGAAAGGTTTTGAGACCTTCATTTGTGCCTCTCATTTCTTTGTGCCTTTGATATTTATCAGCTAATCAGAGGCACTTTGTCTGTGTGCCTCTCATATGCGCTGGTGCCTTATATATCAGAGGCACAGTTTTAAGAGTGTACTAAATCCAATCGTGTATTGAAAATTTATCAATACATATGTCATAATTTCGAAATAAAGTGGTATAACTTAATGAAATTTTAAGCGCCCTCTCGAAAAATATAAAACCATTTACTTTTTCATTTATTACAAATTTGCTATCATTATGTGCTTTTGTCTTGTCCTTTTATTATTCAACTGTTGCCTAGCATCTGGAGTTTTCCGGCACTAACAAAGTGTCTGCCTGGTTTTAGTGCCGGAAAACATCGAAATTTCATAAAATTTAAAGTACCATAACTCGGTATTTTTCGTTATAGAAGAATGGAATTCTTGTTGTTGTTCTTCTCAGGGTATGGAAAAAAAGTTTATAAATATAATTTAAAGGACCCAGAGACCGTACAAAAATTTAAAAAAAAAAATATTTTTTTTAAGCTAGTTTATCAACATAATCTTAATTCCTTTTGAACACTTTTGCAATTTACGTGTCAAAGCAGGTTAAAAATTAAAACGCGTTTCATTCTTTTTGGTATATACCCTATAGAATATATATTAAACTGTTTCTTGAAGCAAAATTAAAAAAAACTTTGGATTTTTAAATTAGATACAAGTCTTGTATCTGATCAGGAAACCACGCCATTAGTGTAGTAATGAAAAAAAATTAATAAGCAGCAATCGAAAGAGCATAGTGAAACATGTTTTTTGACGCATAAATCATTTGTCCTCGTCTCCCCGTTATCGAGATATAAAGCCTTAAAATTTGCTAATTAATTGATTTAATAGGATGGAAGGAGGAGTCATCGCATTTTCAACGTAACAACATCATCAAACTCCAGTCACTTGTCCATTTCCAGTTTAGTGCGCCGCAATACTAACGACATGATTCGGTATGCTTAGTACAAGTGTGGGTTAGTGCAAACTGGCCCACTTTAATTTGAAAGGCTCTTGCAATTTTATTTTTCGCCGGAGGTGGACATTGTAATCACTAGAATTAAGTTCATGAAATGTTCTTGGTGCCACTATTTTCTATGCTTCAATCATTTTTTGTTGTTGTTGTTGTTTAGTACTTACTATATTTGTCAATAACAATTTTTTTTTCTGGCTTCTTTCATTTTTTATTACTTTATCTAAATATGTTTGTATTTTATTTGAATCTGATTATTAAAATTTCTGAATCAGAATCACGCCATTTCTCCCTAAATTAAACAAAAAAAACTAGCAAACTTGAAGACTTTATATCTCGATAACGAGGAGACGAGGACAAATGATTAATGTGTTAAAAACACACTTCATTATGTTCTTTCGATTGCTGCTTACTTAGATTTTTTTTTTATTTTTACACTATGGTGTGGTTTCCTGGTGAGAAGTATCTTTGTTATACGAGATTGTATCCAACTTCTGCAACATATGCAGACGTTTCGTGGCAGAAAGATAAGAATTGTAGCAGATTTAGTTAAAAATCGTCTAAGAACGAGATGCTTGTGGTACTAAAGTAATTGTGTTGCATGCACACATATATGCACGAGAATACAGAAATAACGCAATTATTAGAAATTGCGAGCATAAAATTAACCCTTTATATCCTGAATTAATTTTCTAGCTACTTTATAAGATGCTCAGAATCCTCGATTATTCCCACCAGTTATTTATTTATTTATTTATTTATTTTTTGTAAAGTTTTTCTTTCTAATCATAGCATTTTTGCGATTCAATTAGGTGAAAATTTCTCATTTGAAAAACCGGTGGTAACAGATTAAAAATTCTGTAAAAGACGCTCGTCGCGAATGGGTTAAAGTGGTACTTATAAGTACCGTCAGGGTAAAAAGGGTTAAACGACAACTGGAGATTCGGGGGTTGGAGCCCTCCAGCAGCAATGTACTTTTTATTCTAAAACAAATTTACCAGAAAAAGAATTTGTTTATTCTGACCTAAAGTTATTGATTAAGTGGACTGCATTACGAAAATATGTAATGCATTGATGCAAATAAAGCTAAGAGTCTCTAAATTACTAAAATGCTTATATACATATATACAGTACATTAGGTTTAACTCAAAGTGCTGACACCATAGTCAGTTTCGAACATAATGAATGAGCGGACAATACCACTTGAAGAACAAAATAACTATATTATTCTTACTATGATGAAGAAATGACTTCTTATTGCGATATTTAATGACCCCATAGTCATTTTAGCTAATAAAATAGCTCCATTATGCGTTTTATTCTATGTTGAATTATTCGTGCGAATATCACAACAAGTGCGGGAGAGTCTAACTGATGTCATGTGGCAAAAACAAAATTATAATAGAATGCGTAAAAGTCGTCTGCAAGACCAAGGAAAGCCGTAACAGAATTCCACAGAATTCTTGCATAAAATCGTATTCAATGCGAAAAGTATTAAACAAACATTAGAATTTCTAAATATTCGAGAAATCCTATATGTTTATATACACAGGATGATGAAAAAGAAATGTATACACACAATGTTTAACGGGTCATAACATTCTGATTTTTCTTTCTTTTTAGAGTCTCATTAATTGGAAATAATGAGTAGACCAATATTAACTTTTGAAGAAAGAAAATTTATTTTAAAATGCTATTGGAAGTATGAAAATGTAGCAGAAGTACAAAGACAATATCGCAGGCAGAACCATCTATGAGATTTCCAATTAATCGGACAAAACATACGTTTGAAAGAAATGGATGCTCGTAGACAAAGTTCCGAAATCGCAATTGAGCAGGAATGTGCCACGCCACCGAATTAAATGTTTGTTGAAGTTTGTGTCCACATTGTTATGAGCAATGTATTGACCAAAACCGTAATAATTTTGAACATCTGCGGTAATAGGAAAAATTATATATTTTATGTAGATTCTCTTGAAATTTAAACAACATTAATTGATTGTGAATAAAAGCTGAAGTTATAATCCTTCAAACTGCGTATAAATTTTCTGAAGGAGCACCCTGTAAATATATGTCTGTGTGGGCGTTTGTATATAATACTAATTCATAATTTCATAGTTTTTGTTGGTGTTACGGTAATGTTTCCTTAATGGTTATATATATATATATATATATATATATATATATAATATCTTTGAATTTCAAATAACATATCAAGTTTTTGTAACATTCTAATTAAATCTCCTAAGAGATAATTAGTAATAAAGTGTAGACAGAATACCACATAGTTAATAAATTAACAAGTGCAATCATAATTTTACCATAGCATTTGCTTCAATGGTAATTGGCCAAAAATACAAGAATATTTAAAAAGGGAGAGAGAGAAAAAAAAATTATATAATAAACCATAAAATGTTAATAATTTGAAGTTGATATCAAGTGAATATAAATGGATTTTGAAATGAAATATGAACTAAATATAATGGAAAATTGGATAACAAGAGATTTAAATTAGAATTAGATATGAAAAAACATGTGTAGATATAATCATCAGCCTGGATGTATCCACACGTCTTTTAAAAATAATACAGTATTTCATAAATATACTGGCATTTATGCTAAGATCAGTATATTCATCCAGGTATACTGTATTATTACCAGAAAACAATTGGAAATAGTAAAATTGGAAATAAAAAAACTTGTAAATAATAGATAAAATATTTTACTCACAATAATTATCCAAAATTCTGTGAACATCACAAGACATTTTATAGACTTTTTATAACTGATCATTAGTATCACTTAATATAAAAGTGATCGGCTAAACGCACATTCACCATGACCATATAAATTGTAAACAATGTTCAACCAGCTTAATAATAGTCCTTATATATGTTTTAATTGTATTATTTGCTATATCATTTGCTATATTTTATCGCACACTAAAACAAAATAAATTATTACATAACATGTTTATATTTAATACATATATATATATATATAACCATAAATGAAACATTACCATAACACCAACTTAAACTATGAAAAAAATGATTAAGTATGTAATAATTAGTTGACAATGAAATATATATATATATATATATATATATATATATATATATATATATATATACATATATATACATATATATATATATATATATATATATATATATATATATATATGTATATATATACATATGTATATATATATACATATATATATATATATATATATATATATATATATATATATATATATATATATATATATATATATAAATGTTTTTTGAAATTCAAAGATATTATAATTATATATATATATATATATATGAAATTTAGGTAAACAATAAGACCCTAATGAACCACAATGAAGATTACACTTGAATGTGATCAGAAATTTAATGAGACATGAAATACACAAAACTGACTAGAAAATACTTGTACAGTTGATTAGCAGAACAAGATGTGGCCATTCGCCTATTTTACATCACCGCAATATGAAATTTCGTATTGTAAGATATTAAAAAAATAACTTATGAAGCTTATGTTGAGTCTCCTGATCTGCACATAGATTGATTGGTATTGACAGCCATCAGTGTGGGATAGAGATCAACTCTTTGTATGTCAGTGGGATAATTCTCGTAGCACCTTATTTTATTTCAGATTGGAAGCAGAATTTTTAAACGAATTTTTACTTTTATAAATTTTGTGTAAATAAATAAATAAAAAGTCGTAAAATTGCATTTAACGTAGCTGCTAACTTTTACGCTTTTTTGTTACCACTAAAATTTAATAGAAATTATTTCCTTCTGGAATCACACGATTTTGTCGAGTTAATAAGATAAAATTTACTATCAAATTTGAGTGGTAGGAACACAGCGTAAAAGTTGTCAATTATGCATTTACTTATTTTCAAATAATTTTTTTCGAAATTCTGGTGTAAATTTAACATTACAGAAATATAATTAATTAATTGCCCCTGAAATGGTTAACACTGATTCAAATTAATTATCTTTTACTAGGCTCCGACCGCGTTTACTCAAGCCATGCTAAGATTGGACATGATTCGTTCGGGGCCGTTTCTAACTGGCCACTTCGTTCTTATATTTATCTTTGTTTTTTTCTAATGAGTATCAAAAACAGTGCAGCAAGGTAGTGGGGGCTACAAATTATTTTAGGCCTTGTAGATTACTCTAAGAGCTTAAAAATAAATTGTGGGTTTTAAAAAAACTCTTAAAAATATATTTTAAGTATCTAGATTTATTGTTTCTTTTTACTAGCAGGCATCGCCCGCGTCGGTGGTCGCTTTCTTGCAAACGAATCTTGAATCAAACGAAATATATCGGCGAATTTGACCTTGTGTTTTAAAATAATATAAACTTTTACCTGGAATGTCATTCCTCATTGCTGAAAACTAAATGAACGCCATTGTGCTACTGTATTTTCCAATGTGTCAGACAAATTTTCGGCTGTTATTGGTCAATTCGTTTAGTCGATCATTTATTGTAGAATTTGGTAAAGAACGGTAGAACTATATGCAATATACTAAAATCATTCCTCAAAAATCATCTAAGAATGCAAGCCTCATTAAAATTCGCCCAGTAGAACTTTTTAAAAGGCTAATATTTCATAATCGGGTTCACATGATTATAGCACTTTCCCCCATAATGCTATAACTAAATAACGTAGAACGGTATATAATATATTAAAAACATCCCTGAAAAATTACCTAACTGACAAGGTATGTCCTATCAAAATCCATTCAGCTGAAATCAAGTTATAAGCAGGACAAAACGAAATTCCCATTTGCATTTTATTTATAGTAGATCATCTTATCTTTGTAAATGCAAATTTTGTTTATTTTATGGGTTACTATTACAGAGGTGCCAAGCTTTCATTAATCTTCCGTAATATGTGTATTAATTTGGCCTAGGTTTAATGCGTTTCACAGCAGAATTTTTTCTAAGAAATGAAATTAAATATATTCCATGTAGAAATCTGAATTTAACTAAATAAAGATTCGTCAAATAAATTTTCTGGTTCAAAATATCGTAATAAAATATACGTTGGTTAGCAAGTTATCGTTTTGTCTTCATATGCAATATTCTCTAAAAAGTCTTTAAATTACAGGTTAATCTTGGTCTCAAAATTTTGGCCCATGCAAACCTCTAATGGGGGATGTGAACATTCTAACATAGAACTGTCGATGCGGTAACATGTGGACCTATTCCAGTGCAACAGATGTAAAATTATACCTCTCGAAATCCCGTGTTAACGGATGGTGGAATTTCATAAAAAGATTATACATTATCTTATATACAGGATATACAAAATGTTCGTGACACATTTTGAAATTTAAAACAAGAACGAAAAATCATCCGGCAAGCATACATAGAAACACTTTCCAACATTTCCAAAATACTTTAACAAAATTTCACCATTCAATAAGGTGAACGGTTATGCCTAACTAAACAAGGTCGAGGTCAAACGGAGCGGGGAAGCCTACCTTTCGGCTTAAGCTCAACTAACCCCGTCCTGCAGGTTTGTTTACCTAATTATACTGAGCATTACTAAATTATACTTTGTGATATTGAGTATATATATATATTATTTATATTACTACTATGTAATGCTGAAATACAAATTCCGAAAATACAAGATTCCAAAAAGACAAATTCTGAAAATACAATTTACCAATCCTACTGAGCAGTACTAAATACTACTATGTGATACTGAGCAATAATACTACCATGTCACAATACTGTAAAAAGCTGAAGTAGATAATAATAATGGATAGAAGTAAGCACTAAACGGACAATAATGAATGAATAATAATACTGGAGTAAACAATGATAAATTATGCTAAAAATTCGGAAAATAGATAACATATTTGAAAACAAAATTTCAGACATTATCATCAACAGTCGGAAAATATTGGAATTCTTTTGTGCAGCCCTGTATAGGATCTATAGATTTGTATAAATACTACATAGTATGCTCAAATTTATTTCAGTTAGGAAATCTATAGCATAGTTATAAATTCTCATTCAGCAATTTCCGTCAATAAACGGAAATATATTCGAGATCTTCTGTGCTGCCCTGTATATGATCTATAAAATGTATACACACTAAGTCCAATAAGTAGTTAAATTTGAAAACGCGTATCACAACTGAAAATGCAGTTCCAGCATTTAATTTTAATTGACAGTACTGTAACTGAATTATTTTGTGTGTCCCTGTAATTGAACGAAGAACGCTATGCACAGCATATTTTAAAGTAAACCTCTTGTAGTACACATAAGTGGCATTTATCAATCTCAATATGTTTTAAACATAGTGTAACGTCATTAAAATACACCGCAGAGTTTTTTCTCCATAGACCGTAATGTAACGGAATTCTTTAGGGTGTCCCTGTCAACGAACTATAAATGATACAGGCTTAAGTTTCAATACCGAACATGCCATAGTAAACCTCAATAACATGTATGAATTGCATGACAATCAGAATATATGTATGCAAGTTAGAGCACGGACAGACAAATAATGAATTCATAGACACTTTTCAGTTATGTAGAAAAGTGTTAATAAAAATAAAACAAGTTGGAAATTGTACGTTAAACGTGACAAATGAGGTGCGTTCTAGCGAGGTGCTATAACTAGTTTTAAAAAAGTCATCGTTATTATTTCAGTGAAATAAATTATATCGTCTGCTATGACCGACATGAGGATGCCTGTATTATGTATGCCATGTTTACAGATGCGAATTTTTTTTCTACACCAGACAGCGTTGTAAAATTCACCATGGAGATCTTAATTTTGCGAATGACTACCTCCATGATTTAATAATTCTATGATTCACGATGAATGAATCTTTTGTTTATTTAATTTAAGTGATTGAAATATTCGGCTGTTAATCTAATTTTCACTGAAGTTATCTCAGAATCTATACATTTTTTAAAGTAACTCATATCTCAAGAAAACAATCTTTTTGAACGATCCTTCTAAAAATATAACTTTTATGTAATTTTATTCGAAAAAATAATTTTTAATAAAAATGGTCTTTGTTTTCCTCAGTCACATGACTTGCGTTTTTACTATATAGATTAGGTATGATAGGATTTAATAGAATAAAGAAAACTTTTATTAATATTTTTTAAAGTTTTGATTCGATTTTCATAAAATTTGAAATGACTCGGCAAAATTCTGCATCGATTATGTATATCAAATTTCAAACCAGTCGGTTGGATAGTTTTTGTGCTGTTATATGTTGACGGACGGACGGACAGACGGATGGTCCAGACGACGACTATAGGTGCTACGTATTTATATAATTACGAACCCACTTAAAAACAAACAAATGTAATGGGTGTATGAGAGTGCAGTTTCTAAGAAAATGATTCCCATATTCAAAAATTTTTGTTTATGGAGATTTAGTAACACATGGAAGAAACTCCGTAGATCTCAAAGCAATTACCATATATTCCGGCTTAAAACGCGAACTTTTGATACAAGAAAATTGATTGAAATTTACAGGTGCGCGTTATACGTCGGTTACAGCAATGAAAGATTAATAATTTAAGGTGTGTGAGAAGGAAGATGATCAAATTAGCTATTTCATTACGAAAAATAATTTTCGCCATCAGATTACATGAAAAGTAATAGTTATACTTTACAATTACTATAATATTTATTTTATTTTTTTGCTATCCTCTTTAATAAAAAGCTATTCGTTGCTGACGACTGGGATTTTCGCCAGTCGTTGCCACAGGTTAGTCTCGGAAAATGAAACATTTGAAGTTACTGAAAAAATTAATTGCTCGAAAAGTATTTGTCAGAAAATTGTTAGAAAGGTAAAAAATTGTATTTTTCTTGATATAAATTTCAAATCCACTGATTATGCTATTTTTCAAATATTGAATTAAAAAAATTACCAAATTTCACAATGGAGTACCATAGCGAAAACTTCACGCGTAAAAATATAATAATAACAGCAATGTGTCAGCACGAGTCACAAATTATAGTAATGTATTGTATTTACTTAGTGTATATAGTAGTACCTTATTATTATGTTAAAATATAAAAGTGAATTATGATGTCACGAATGCATGATTTTTATTTAATTCTCGCCAAATACTAGATGCGCCATTCCTTTTAGTTGTGAATAATATAGGTTAATTCACGTTATTAAAAGATTTAGCTATAAAACATATAAATCAATGGAAAACGGTAATAAATTGTAAATGTAATACATAGTAAACCGTATTAAAAAAACATAACTTAGTGAAATAAGTATTCGTTTTTATGTTATTTTAGGATATTCCAGGTAAAGGTACAGATTACTTTAAAATACAAAGTTAAATTCACCGATATATTTCGTTTGATTCAAGGTTCTTTTGGAGAAATCAACCAGCGCAGCGGGCGTAATCTGCTAGTATGCTATATACAACATCAGTTGCTAATACAGATAATTGGGACGTCATAATGTGAATGGATCTAAAGAAGCAATAAAAAGTTGTATTCGTCGGTAATAAGAAAGAACTTTTTGTTATTATAGACTATTTCAACTTTTTATTGCTTCTTTAGATCCATTTCACATTATGACATCACAATTATTTGTTTAACTTTTCGTTATTTAGTCTGGTACAAAGAAGCGCTTTGATAACATCCAGTTTTGAGTTGTTTTATTTACAGTAACGTAAACTTAGAAGATCCATGACCATGCTGGATGACCTAAACTCATTAGGGGACTTGACCTTATAGCTCGTTTATATCAAGACCTTGGGCTTCTGGAAATATTCGCGAGGCCGACACCCAGCGTGAAGATTTCAGGTGATCGCAGGTTACTCTCTGTGCACCTTGCGTGGGGTCTTTTGCAGCTCCCTGCTGAACAGGAATGCGAAATGTTTCATGTTTTATATTTATGTATCTTTCAGAAGAAAGCAATTATCATGTTTACAAGTTCTGATGGATCTTTTAATAAATACTGTGTGACAGATTATTGTAAGTTGCGTAGATGAGCTTCGTGTTAACTCAATTCAGTATTGCTCACATTAAGTACGTTTAGTGAATGATTATGAAATATTATTCGAAGATCATGCATTTGCATTGTTATTGAAATTGCCAATTGCTATTAATTACATAGACGTCAAGGAAATTGAGATTGATGAAGTTAGCAATTTTCCTCATTAAATTCCTTCCATGATACAAATAGATAATAACCCAATAGAGTAAGGTGCTATTACTGAAGCCTTTCTAAATGGATATGACTTATGAGAAGCATCTCATATTGACCAGCGCACCATTGCCAATGTAATCGCAAAATTCTGTGATTCAAAAATCATATTATTGCCAGCATTAGCCTATTGTGCGTTGATTATAATCAGGTCGTACTATTGCGTCATTCATATCAAGATTCAGGACTTCGGAAATATTCACGAGACTGACACCAAGTGTGAGAATTACAGGTTACTTTCTGTGTACTTTGATTGAGGTTCTTGGAAGCGCTCTGCTGATCAGTAATTAGGCAGGTAAACAGATGTATTTCATGTAAGTTAATTATGCATGTTTCACAAGAAGGCAATCCTCTTATTTACATGTCCTGGTGGAACTTTCAATGAATCTGTATGGTTGATTATTATTACTTACATAGATTAAATATTATCTTTGTGTAAACTCAATTGCATAAATGATTTTTGCTTCACACGTGTTTCACGAATGATGGCAAACTTTTACTGAATGATCACGAATGAGGCAGACAATATCTACCAATCGTTATCGATAAAGATTTTGCTAATTATTATTTATTACATACTGACATTGAAGTTTCAATTGATGACACTAGCAAATTACTCCTATTAAAATTGTTTCACTACACAAATATATAACATTCCAATAGCCAGATGTTATTACTAGACAGGAAAAGGCTAGCATTCCAGGCGTTATTCTATGACTTATGAGCAGGACCTGATTTTGACCAACGCACAACAGGCCAATGTTACTAATTAGGTGGATTTTTGAGTACCACAAATTTTGAATAGTAATCTTCGTTCCATTTAATCGCAAAATCCAGCGATTTAATGGAACGAAGATTACTATTCTGAAATTTTCTATTCAAAAATCCATTAAATTTGCAACACAGTCTTAACCCCTTGGGGACGAGCGACACGTATACGTGACGCATAAGATTCTCAGAATCCTCGACTGTTTCCACCAGTTATTTTTTATTGTAAGCTTTGCCTTATTTACTGACAGCATTGGACAAGGCGAAAATTTCTGTTTTGAAAAACCGGTGGTAAAAGATTAAAAATTCTGTAAAGGACGCTCGTCGCGAAGGGATTAATATATCTTGGTAATAATGTGCCCCTGGTAATGGGACATTCATAACAAGACTACTGCAAATTTGATGTTATTTTAATGATTATTTTTTATTGTAATTTATTTGGAAGAATTCGCGAGCCGGGCATCAAGCGTACGAATTTCAGGTGACTGCATGTGCCGTTTGCGTGGGGTCTTTCGCAGCGTCCTGCTGAATAAGAATGAGACAGATGAACAGATATATTTAATGTATGTTATTTATGTATGTTTCAGAAGAAAGCAATCCTCCTGTTTACAGGTTCTGATTGATCGGTCCATACATCTGTATGACTTATTATTGCTTGTTACGTAGATGAAATATGACCTTTGTGCAAATTCAATTCAATAAATATTGTTTGCGTTACACAAGTATAGCAGATGATGATGAAATGTTAATCATCGTGAACGTGGCAGATAATAGCTAATCACTGATGTAAGTAATGATATTGTTATTAATTTTTATTACATATCTGGCATGTAAGTTTTTATTGATGGCATTAGCAATTTGTTCCTATTAAAATAGGCAGAATAAGGCAGTATCATAAAATACGATTATGGAAGTCTTTCTAAGGGGATATGACTTGTGGGTCATTCATCTTTAGAATCTGGTATTCAAAGAATATACTCCAGGTCGACGCCAATCATGTGTATTTTAAGTTTGAACTGGTTGTTGAACACCTTGCGTGGGAGCTTTCTACGAGTTCTGCTGAACAGGTGCCGTGTTGTAATTTTAGTCAGCATTGTTTATGCTACACAAAAATAGTCGATGACGATAAAAAGTTATTTCGATTGTTATTGAAAAATTTATTTCAGATTTTTGTTTTCATTCCATGGTTGAGAAAGAAGTTTCCGCTGATGATTCTAGAAATTTGCTTCAATAGTTGGAGGTTTATAACTCATGCAGACGATTTCTAGTACTAAAAATGTAGTGGGTGAATGTCTTTATAATGTAGCATGATTAATGGTCGCTTATATTGGTATTCTGAACCATGATGCCGACTGAGTACAAGATTACATTATCAGACATCTAGGTGATAACATGCATAGCAGTTTTTTTTTAACTACATGGTTCACAAAGAAATTGAGGGGGATGATACTAGAAATTCACTTGAATAAATTGAGATGAACGATATAAGCAGGCAATATCAGATGTTAAAGATGTCATGGTTGAGAGGTCTTTCAAATAGAGATTAATTTCTGATCGTTTATACCGACATTTTGAACCTCGAGACCGATACCCAGCGTAAGTATTACATATCAGAAGTTTAGGAGATTACATAAATAACACAATTGTTATTGAAAATTTTATTCCTGCTTATTTTTGATTACGTTGTAGACAAAGAATTTTTATGTAATAATGACAGAAATTTATTTCGTTAAATGGCGATGTAGTACACAAGCAGACAATTTTCAATGCTGTAGATGTTGTGGATCCTTCAAAGGAAGCATAATTAGAATGATAGTTTATATCGACTCTTTGAACCTCGAGCCCGACACCCTGTATAAGGTTTACAGAACAAAAGTTTAGAAGGTAACATACATAACATACATAACACGATTGTTATTGAATATTTTCTTTTTGATTACGTGGTTGACAAAGAAGTTTCAGGTGATGATTTGCACGATATAAGCAGACAGTATCCGATGCTAAAAATGTGGTGAATGCATATCCTTCAAAGGAAGAATGATTATAATGATAGTTTATATCGACTCTTCGAACCTCGAGCTCGACACCGAGTATCATGGGGATTACAGATTTGAAGTTTGGGAGATTGTCCACACACATTAGCACAATTCTTATTTAAAATTTGATTTTTGATTTCTGGTTGACAAGGAAATTTCAGGTGATGATGCCAGAAATTTATTTCAATAAATGGAGATTCACGACACAAGCAAACGGTTTCTAATGTCTTTTAAAGGGAGCTTGATGTATGTTCTTTTATGCCAACACTTTGAACCTTGAGGTTGACACCCAGCTTGCGGATTGCATGTAAGAAGTTTGAGAGATAACATGCATAGCATGCTTGTTATTGAAAATTTTATTTTTGAATTTTTTTTATTAAGTTGTTGACAAAGAAGTTGCCAGAAATTATACTATAGATGATTCCAGAAATTTATTTAAATAAATGAAGATTGACGAGACAAGTAGACGTTTTTCAATGCTAGAGAAGTGGTGCGTGAATGTCTTTCAAAGGGAGCATGATTGATGATTGTTATACCAAGATTTTATACCTCGAGGCCGACACTCAGCATGAGGATTACATGTATTCATGAAGAAACATTGTTAAATTATGATTTTAAACGATGATATCCATACATTTTTATGGATAAGAAAGTAACTGAGTACGGTACACAGGTGATACATTTACTCACGGATATCGTCTCCCTACTGAAGTATGACGTAATAAATGAATTAATCCCATATCACAATATTATTGTATTAACAATTTTCATTTAGTAAAACTTTTTGCATCTGGGTTTGGCACAAACGTCTTATCTACCCAATAGGGGCTAGCGATTTAACTAAAACAAGAGAACAAAAAATCAACTTTTTGACTTATTACTAAAATCACTAAACGATCAATATAATTCAGACAAATACTTGTTGTATATAAAAGTATTTGTTGTCAGGTTCTTTAGTTGGGAAGAAAGACACGGGACATTAAAAATCGTATAAAATCGCCTTCTCAGTCATCAAATGATCTCCACTCATTTTAGATGCATTTATTCTAATTAACGGACATTTATAACATTAACAGATTCAATTTTAAGTATAAAAGAATGACACTTGCAGGCACAACTATTGAAAAGATGTGGAATCAAAAAGTTTTTTCAATTTCGGTAAGTGAATTACAGTTTGAGTTATAAGGGACTGTTTTCTGAAAACAGATTTTATAGGGATATCGGGATCCTGTTCCTTTATCATAAATTGGAAAAACTATTCGATTTAATAGTTTCTCAACAACAAGCACAGTTTCTGTTAATCTCATGCGTTCTGTTAATCTCATGTGTTAATCTCATGCGTTTCTTATCCATACGAACAAAAATTTATTCTGGGATGTGCCAAAAAGCAGCCAGTTCGGATGATTTTGTATAATCACTATTATCAATAACAGTTTTAACTTTTGGGTTTTTCTTTAAGTTTTGTGTTGACATTAAAGGGGAAAGGACACTTGAATTTCCTCTCTTTATAAACAGAGGCGTCAATTGTGGCGGTCAGGATAAGGCAAATGCTGCCTCCTTCTCCTCTGAGTTTTAGATTAATTCAATGATGGAACAGTGGCGCACCAGAGAAAACTAATTGACACCGCTAAATTTAAATAGTATTATTCGTCTTATTTAAGTATACAGTTGAGGAACAGTTGATTTTTCATGTAGTTAATACTACATTTTAACTTTTTCCAACGACTCAATTTATTACAAGACACTCTACTCACTAATAGCCTGGGCGTAAAGTTGATTGCCACTCGAAAGCTCCTTTACCGACATCAACTGTTCGGCAACTGTTCGGAACAGTTGATGTCGGTTAAGGAATTTCTGAGATTTTTTAAGGTGAAAAATACCATTAAAATTTTGAGGTTAAAATCGTCCAAAAGGTGTGCCACTGTTCCATCACTGTTTATTTTATCATTATCTGTTTCTATACTTTCTTATTATTATTTGAAAGTTTTCATTTGTTTTTATCAATAAATTAATAACTCCATGCAAGTAAGTTGTAATAGTAAAAGTATTTCTTTCAAAATATGTATAAAAAATAAATGTGAAAAAATTGTTCATCTATCCATTCCCGCCTCTAAGCAAAATCAGAAACGACACTCTTGAATATGTCGCTGCCTCTGCATTCACTTTCATTTCATGAATTATCTGGATACAGCTTTAAACTATTCCGTAATTGATTAAAAGTTTAACAAACTTTAAAATGAGTTATACTAGTTTCAAACATTCGCTTTGAATCCAATGATTCGAAATATCTCCTTAGTTAAGAGAGCATTCAAGCTCATTTTCTACATGCAATCAATGGTGTGATGCTAAATAATAAATTTCTGCATATTTTAGAGAAACATTTGATTGTATAACACACTGAACGCATGAATAACAAATTTTGCTTAAACAATATTTTCATGCTTTACAAAATATTTACAAACTTAGCATGTTTGTATTCTGATTGATTTCTGATATTATATATATTCTATAATTGTGATTGATTGTAATTTCTATAATTGTGATTGATTGTAATTTCTATAATTGTGATTGATTTCCGATTAAATTTTTTATACCGTCTAACCATCATCTTTCATTTGAAAATACGATTTCTGGTAAAATTCCTTTGGAGAATTACCAAATACATGAAAAAAAATTCCAATACAAATAAAATATTCACATCGTTCAGATTCTGGCTGACTATTCTATATTCTTATAATTGTGATTGATTTCTGATTAAAATTTTAAAAAAGGAGCTGATAATTATTTTGAGGTTTCCTTGTTAAAAAATTGCATCAAAATTTCATTTTATCAATATTCTTAAGAGAAGCTTTTATTTTATAGTCTATAAAAATAAAAGGTTATTATTTTGAATGTCAAGTTTTTAACCGAAAATGTTTACAAAATTTATGTACATGAAATTTACATTTGTTTCATATAACTAATATCCTGGTTTATATCCAGGTCTATAAAATCCTACCCTTTTATGTAACGTACAACTTGATACCGAAATTAAAATCTTTTCTTTCAACTCGACCACTTCGGGTGAATTCCCTCTAAATATTGCATCTGAGCATGGGACATCAGATAATTAAAAAGTAAAAGTTTTGACGAAGTAAGTGAATGAAACAAGCGATAAGGAAAATCACAAAAGCAGACTAAACCAGAAAAAATAATTTAAAATAAGAATAATTCGACAGAGAAAGAGCGAAACCCAAAAGATAGAGATCCAAGTTCGGTTTGGCCAGAGAGGGTGGAGTGAGCAGGATGATCGATGATGACAAAACAAGAGTATGATGACAATATTAAAATTGTTTAATAAAAAAAAAAAGATAGAAAGAAAGAAAAGAATAAGAGAAAGAAAAGAATAAGAGAAAGAAAAACAACTGAAAAACAATGATCGTTCATTTTTTAACATGCTTTCTAGTAGAGTTTTTTGGGAAAATTACCAAATACGCTTATACCATTCGTATTCATATAAAAGTTTTAAATAGTTTAGACTATGAGTAAATTTTTTACTTTTCTGTTTTCTTATAATTATAGCATATTTCCGATTAATATTGGATAACACCTAATAATGTCTTTAAATTTTTTCTTCCTTTTTAATTTTATCCTATCCAAAGAAAAAAGTAAAAATGATTAAAAAATCGTTTTACCAACAATTTCTGAGAAAAGCATCGTTTTTGTATTTATTGGAGAAAAAAAAAATGTTCAGTTATTTCAAACCTGCAGCTACCGGAAAATATTACAAAATTTTTATATATAAAATTTAAATCTGTTTTGCTTAGTAAACATTCTGCGGTTTAACTAAAAATAGGTTTACAACTCTTTATATCCTTACTTAATAAACCTCAAAACCTTCCTTGTTAAAAGCTATTTACGATACAATAAAAGCCTACTACTTTTATATAACACACAGAAAGGCGACTAGAATTCTTTAATATGAACTTATAAATGGATTCAATGAACAAACAGCAATGCAGTAATTCTGTTATTTCAAACCTAGAGATTGCTACCGGAAAATATTACAAAATTCTTATATATGAAATTTAAATTTGTTTTGCTTAGTAAACATTCTGAGGTGTAAATAGAAATATGTTTACACTCTTTTTATCCTTACTTATTAAACCACAAAACCTTCCTTGTTAAAAGCCATTTACGATACAATAAAAGCCTACTACTTTTATATAACACACAGAAAGTAAAACCTTTTTATCTTTGAACTCAACCACCCCGGGCGAATTCTCTCAAAATCTTGCACCTGAGCATGGGCCATCAGATAAATAAAAAGTAAAAGTGTTGACGAAGGGAGTGAATGAAGAAGAAGAAGAAGGAAAAAAAAACACAGAATCAAACAAAACTATAAAAAATAATTAGAAAAAAATAATTCGACAGAGAAAGAGAGAATCCAAAAGACAGAGAACCAAGTCCGGTTTGGTCAGAGAGGGTGGTGAACAGCGTGTAAAATATGCGGTCCAAAAGAGCAACAGCCTGAAGGTGGATGGGCGGGCTGGTGACCAAACGAGAAAGGCAACAAAATACAAGAAAAATCAAAAAAGGAAAAAAAAAAAGGTTGAAGGACCCAGACCAACGTGGGAAGTTCTAATTGATTGAGCGGCCTTGCGAGTGTTATGTTGGCTGGATTCTTTCTTACCTTTTAGACAATAGCTTCGGACACGCCAGTGGTAAAAAGGGGTTTTTCTTCTTCTTTCGAATGTGCAGAAGTTTAGAGGAGTGTCGTCATTGATTTTTTTTATTTTTGGCATAACCAGTTAGGATGATCATAGTAGAATTATAAAAAAATGCATTCTTCCATACATTACAATATATTTTTTTCATACCAATAGAATTATTTAATATGAACATTTAAATGGATTCAAAGGACAAACAGTAATACATATTAATTATATTAATTATTAATAACTAATAGTTATATATAGTTATATAATTTTAGACATTAGCTCCAGGCACGCCAGTCTTAAAGGGTTTTTTCTTTCGAATGTGCTGAAGTTTAAAGACGTGTCGTTATTTTTTTGGCATAACCAGTTAGGATGATCATAGTAGAATTATAAAAAATGCATTCTTCCATACATTACAATATATTTTTTTCATACCAATAGAATTATTTAATATGAACATATAAATGGATTCAAAGGACAAACAGTAATACATATTAATTATATTAATTATTAATAACTAATAGTTATGTATAGTTATATAATTTTAGACTATAGCTCCAGGCACGCCAGTCTTAAAGGGTTTTTTTCTTTCGAATGTGCTGAAGTTTAAAGACGTGTCGTTATTTTTTTGGCATAACCAGTTAGGAATTATCATAGTAGGATTAGAAAAAATACATTCTTCCATATATTACAATATATTTTTTTTCAAACGACTAGAATTCTTTAATATGAACTTATAAATAAATGGATTCAATGAACAAACTGTAATTCATATTAATTACTAATAACTAATAGTTATATAAAGTTATATAAAGGCCTTGCCAATGTTATATTGGCAGGATTGGAAAAAATGCATTCTTCCATACATTACAATATTTTCTTATCATTAGAATTCTTTTATAGGAATTTATAAATAGATTCAAAGAACAAACAGTAATATAAATTAATTATATTAAATACCATATTTATATAATGGCCTTGCGAGTGTTATATTGGTGGATTGTTTCTGGCCTTTTAGATAAAAATCTTATTAGAAAAGATTTAGTCACGCCAGTGGTAAAAAGGTTTTTTTTCTTTCGAATGTGCAGAAGTTTAAAGACGTGTCGTTATTTTTTTTGTCATAACCAGTTAGGAATTACCATAGTAGGATTAGAAAAATTGCATACTTCCATACATTTCAATATATCTTTTTCAAACCACTAGAATTCTTTAATATGAACTTATAAATGTATTTAATGAACAAACAGTGATGCATATTAATTATAATAATTACTAATAACAAATAGTTATATAAAGTTATTTAAAGGTCTTGCGAATGATATGTTGGCTGGATTAGAAAAAATGCATACTCCCATACATTACAATATATTTTTTTCAAACCACAAGAATTCTTTAATATGAACTTATAAATGGATTCAATAAACAAACAGTAATACATATTAATTATATTAATTATTAATAACTAATAGTTATATATAGTTATATAAAGGCCTTGCGAGTGTTATGTTGGCTGGATTTTAAAAAATGCATTCTTCCATACATTACTGTCTTTTTCATACCACTAGAAGTATTTTACATGAACTTATAAATGGATTCAAAGAACAAACAGTAATACATATTAATTATACTAATTATTAATAACTAATAGTTATATATAGTTATATACAGGCCTTGCAAGTTTTATGTTGGCTCGATTCTTTCTTGCCTTTTAGACAATAGCTTGGTACACGCCAGTGGTAAAAATGGTTTTTTTGTGCAGAAGTTTAGAGGAGTGTCGTTATTGATTATTTATTTATTTATTTATTTTGGCATAACCAGTTTGTAAGTATATAAGAAAAACGCAATTATCCAAAATTGATGTGTTTAAAATTAATATTTCCTGTTACTTATTTCTGGTGGGAATTTAATTTTCATACAAAGTTAACAGGTTGAATTACTGAATTATTATTAGACAGACGATTATATTCATTTAAAACTGCCAAAATATGCATGTAAATATGAACTAAGAATTGTCCAAATATGCTGTGAATGTCGAAAATATGCACTTATATCTTTTAAGGGAAATGACCATTTACCAGTAAATTCAGTCCCTGATTTTTTTAAACTAATAGTCGTATTTCATATTTGCAACTTTCTGTTTGGCAATGGTACACTGGTCTGGCATTTTGCTCGACGCTATGTTTCTCGCCTACTGTTCATGATGCCCTGGTTCAACCCATTCCAGTGACTTTCCTACCTCTTCAATCTCTTTTACCTTATCAGAGACTTAATCCGGGAATCACTAACAAATTCAGGTCGTCATTAATCCATGGTAAAATTGACGACGTGTTGGTTTTTTGAACTTCTTTTCTTGACTTTTATTTATTTTACGCTTTAACCAATTAAAGTTATTTCCGTGGTATTTTATCAAGCCCAATAGGCAGGCCTGTCTAAGCGATTAGGAATCAAAATGCGTTTTCCATTTTTTAAATAAATAAATTACTTATCGAGTTATAAGCTATACTTGTGACGTGACGACAAGTTTTCTCCCCTATCTCCCGATGGACGTCCGGAAATTCAGATCAAAACGCCCACTTTGTCAGTATTTTCTGAAAGATATTCTGCTTTTACCAAAGAAATAAAAAACATTTTGATCAGATAGTTTCTGAATAAAATCATCTGCCAATTTCATGCGGTTCCGAGAAAAAATGAATTCAGGAATGTGTCAGAAAGTAGCTTTTGAATTGCTTCCTTTTGGATTTGAGAACAGCCTTAAGAGTTAAATAATTTCATCTGCTTCCTCCCCTTTCTCCAAATCTCCCAAGTGTTTGTTTTGTCCGTTGTCGATTACTCAACTTTGAAAATGAATTCTCAGCTTGTTGTAATTACCTGTTTCTACTCTGTAAATTTAGACAGTCTGCTTGGAAGCAAACATGGTGTTTCGGAAACGTTTCTAAGAAAACTGCGAAAACTGAGAGCATAATGATCGTCCAAAGATAATTGATTGCATTTGAATGCTTTAGTTATTTAGAAATTGCAACGAAACGACAAAAGGGAAATTGCATTTATTTCGGAAATGCCGGGAGATAAATTTAATTTAATAGCTACAGAATTCAAGATTGTAAATCCCTGCATAAGGTATGGGTGGATTTTTAACCCCTTCTCGACAAACGTAGTGTACAGAACTTTTAATATTTTATCGCGTATATTTCGAAAAAGAAATCTTTGCGTGATTTAATCACAGAAATTCTGTGACTGAATAAAGCTGACATTTCTATTCCAAAATACTGGTAGGGAAAATCATGGATTATGAGCTACATCTACGTCAGATATACGCGGAGCTCTTCAGGAGGGATTAACCCTTGTAGAAGCAAGTAATTGTGGTTCTGTAATGTTGAATTCGCACCAGAATTTTCGAAAAGTTTTATTTGAAAATAGGGAAATGTAATTTCAAAACTTTTTTTTCTTTTATACCAAAGTAATATTTCTTTTTCAAAAATTCTGGTACAGTTCTTGATTAAAATTAAGTGGTATAAAAAATATCCCACCGCCTTTCAAGGGGTTTCAAAGGAGAAAAACTGGTCGTCAGAAACTAGCGAAAAAAATCTTCGTTAGTCTAAATATTCGTTCACAGAGGCATTCGCTAGCCCAAATATAGCGTCTAGAAGATATAGTGAGGCCATCGGCTATTCAAACAAGTTGGAAATTGTACGTCAAACGTGACAAATGAGGTAAGTTCATACTATAACTTGTTTTATAAATATTCTTATATTGGTACAATAGCTACAAACAATTAGGTACAATTCTGTTACATTAAAATTATACATTGCGCAAATATCCAATACAAGACAATGTAAAAAAATCATCGCTTTTTTTTTCGGTGAAATAAATTAAAATGTCTGCACCTAACATAATATAATTTTCCTAAATTTTGATTGGCTTATAAGGAAAGGGGAGCTGATGGCATTGTTTGTCAAATTACTTGCTTAGCAGGAAACACCTATCTGTTCTTTATGGCTTCTACTATACACATGAGAACGGTCGATTTGATTGGTGTCTATCATATGATTGACCTATGTCGCTAATGTCGATTCCTGCAATGATTGCTACGACAAACACCAAGCTACATCGCCAAGCTTTGCGAACGATTAGCTCCATGGTTTAATATTTTAAAAGTTCACGACGAATGAATCTCATTTTTGTTTACTTTCATTCAACGAGAATTTGAACTGCCAACCTAATTTCAACTGAAGTTATTCCAGAATATATACATAATTGAACGTAAGTCATCCCTCAAACAATAATTTATTTTGAACGATCTTTCTACAAATGTAACTTTTATACAGTTTTATTCGAAAAAATAATTTTGAATAAAAAGGGCCTCCTGCCATATTAAAAAGCGAAAAGGCCATCCCGAAACTGTTGATGACAGTCAAATGTTTTGAACTTTTATTATATAGATTACGTTTGATAGGATTTAATAGAATGAAGAAAACTTTTATTAATATCTTTTTAAGTTTTGATTCGATTTTCATAAAATTTCAAATGACTCGACAAATTTTGAAACGATTATATATGTAATAAATTCCAAACCATTCGGTTGGGTAGTTTTTGCGCTGTTATAAACGGATCGACGGACCAGACGACCACTATAGGTGCTACGTATTTATATAATTACGAACGCCCCTATTGTTGTTGTTGTTGTTGTTGTTTTGGGGCGCTCACCGCCCAGGCCATGAGGTATACGCTGAAGCTTTTTACCCCTGCATTATGAACGCCCCTAAAAATGCTAAAAAAAATTTAATCTCATAAATTACGAACGGTGTTGGACGATAAATTTCGATGGCAGCGACAGCTGGTAGCTCAGTCTTTATACAATCCTTATAGAATATTTATGTTGAAAAGATCTAACAGGTGTCACTGCGATCGACATTTATCGTTCAAAATTTATCGGATTAAATTTTTTAGCACTTTTTAAAGCATTATTGGATTAACCGGTTGCCACATTATATATCTTGCAGATGCTATATAGCCCAACTACTAGGGTATTACATTGTAAACATCCTCAATGTAAAGCCGATAAATATCATATTGGACCGATATTGGTATGCTGCAACGAATATGCAATCGATACAGTTCTAAAGGGGCCTCCGTGGCTGAGTGGTTAAGACACCATTCCGCTAATCGCTTGAGAGCGTAGGAGTCAGGTCGGCGGGTTCGACTCCCGCCAGCTCCATTGCACACACTTTGTGGAGCTCTGGGATGT
Source organism: Maratus michaelseni (assembly GCA_963931845.1). Taxonomy (NCBI): domain Eukaryota; kingdom Metazoa; phylum Arthropoda; class Arachnida; order Araneae; family Salticidae; genus Maratus; species Maratus michaelseni. Next base: position 85,697,275 of record OZ007594.1, read on the forward strand.
AACTCTCTGGTGTTGTAAATTTCCTTGTGGCTATCTCGTCCCTGTATATTGACGATGATTTATAAGCGGGCACTTGATGTCAAGCACACAAGTCAGATGTATGTTCTCAATACACAATACACAGTTCTAAACGTTCTTTAATATTTCAAAATATAGAGTTTATTCTCCAAATATATGAGAAGCCTTGTTTATTTGAAGGAAAACTCTAGCCTTTTGTTTCCTCCAAAAAGAGAAATGTGAGAAAAATCATCAGACCGATTTATGATAACAATAGATAAAAAGAGAAAGTGAATGAAAAGTTTGTGTGTGCGAGAGAGATATATTGATACTTCCTTATATTGATATATGTTGTAATTACATTGCATAACATTGGGCATATGCCAATATTTTAATAAAATGTTACTTTACATTGTAAACATTTCCAGTGTAAACTCGATAGATATTATTATATTGGATCAGTAATGCTTTACTACAAGGTCTATTCAGTCGATACTGCGTTGTTGTCTTTAATATTGCAATTAATGGGAGAATCTACCCTATTAAGATCCGCGCGCGTAGCCATTTATGTAACCTCAAAAACTTGGAAACCACAGGATAGCAGGGCTACGAAATTTGGTACACGGGTGGCAGGTAGGGGGGCCCATGAACGATTTGAGCAAAAAATGCGAAAACTTTAAATATATATATATATATATATATATATATATATATACATACTAGATGGAACCCGTCAAAATTTGACGGCAAACAACGTGATAGTACTATACAAATAAAATTTATAGTTGCTTTAACTTGACAAATTTCATAGTGGGGAGCATAATATGATTAAGTGGTCACAGACCTTTCCATCGATATATCACATGAGGGTTGAGTGCAAAATTTAGAAAGTACCCCTTGGGGGGGGGGGGGGAGCAAAGTGTTGGGATGGGCATCAGAGATGTATAATATGATTAAGTGGTCACAGACCTTTCCAATGATATATAATATGAGGGTTGTGTGCAAAATTTAGAAAGTACCCCTTGGGGGGGGCAAAGTGGGGAAATGGACACCGGAGATGTAAAATATGATTAAGCGGTCACAGACCTTTCCAATGTATGACATGAGGGGTGTCAACAAAATTTAGAAAAGTACCCCTTGGGGGGGGCAAAGTGGGGAGATGGACATTGGAGATGCATAATATGATTAAGTAGTCACAGACCTTTCCAATGATATATAACATGAGGGTTGTGTGCAAAATTTAGAAAGTACTCTTTGGGGGGGCAAAGTGTCGGGATGGACACCGGAGATGCATAACATGAATAAGCGGTCAAAGACTTTTCCAGCGATATATCACATGAGGGGTGTGTGCAAAATTTAGAAAAGTGTCCCACTTGGGGGGGGAGTAGGGGGATGGACCCCAGATATGCATAACATGAAAAAGAGGTCACAGGCGTTTCAACTTGCAACTTTTTTTCTCGAAGGCATTTGACAATATTAAATTTTTTTTACCCAAGACAATTTAACGATATTCTTAATTTTTTTGTGTAATTCGTCAAACGTTCATGGAAAAAATCATGAAATTCGCTAATCAATAGTTGATAAATTATAAAATTCAACAATCGATAGCAGTAAAATTGGTCAATCGATAATGGAAAAATCACAAAATTCATCAAATGGTCTCCTGTAAAAAAATTGTCCTGCACGCTGATGTGATGATCAAAAGGGTTTTGAAGTATAGGACAAAATTAGCACTCGCCAATCGGCGAGTAATACTGAAAATTTGGCGATGGACTTTATTGCCACCACTGGTCAAACATAATAGTCACACTTGCCAATTGCGATGATTGAATGGAAAAAAAAATTTCCCGAAATTGATGGATTGGGATTTTTTTTTCTCGAAGCCATTCGACGATATTCGAAAAAATTTTCCCCCGAAACCAGTTGATGAATTTTGAGATTTTTCCACTGTCGATTAATGAATTTTGCGATTTTTCCGCTATCGATTGACGAATTTCGCGAATTATCAACTATCGATTCATGAATTTCACGATTTTTTCCCATGAACAAATAAATTGCGCACTTTCTTTCCGCTAATGTTTGACAAATTTCGCACTTTATTTCTGCTGCCGTTCGAAGATTTTTGCAATTCTGTTCCGCATTTGTTAGACAAATTTCACTATTTTTCTCCCGAGATCATTTGACGAATTTTGCGATTTTCCCCCCGAATCTATTTGACAAATTTCTCGAATTTTTTCACGACAGTTAGACAAAATTAATTTTTATCCTGCAATGCCTGATTTCTTTCCCGAGACTATTTGACGAATGTCGCGATTTCTTTCCCGACACCATTTGACGAATTTCGCAAATTTTTTATCAAGTATTTGTAAATTTGTTATTGGCCAGTGCTGAAAAACACTGGCAAGTAAAAAAATCCATGTACTGGCCAGTGGCCAGTGAGTAAAAAAGTAAATTTTTACCTATATTTTGAAGGTATTTATTTGTTGTACTGTGTATAAATACCTAGGTGTCGATAATCTTTCCCAAATCAGGGGTCGATCCAGGAAAATTTTGGGCCTATTTAGGGCCCATTCACAAAAATCTATTTAATAAAATGGGCTCCTTCACAAAAATAAACTTGGTAAAATAGACCCCTTCACAAAATTCTATTCCATAAAAACTTATTTATTTATTATTTTGTGATATTTTAAAATGTGTAATTTGTAAACAAACAATTTCACCAGAGAGGAAAACTTCAGCAAAAGGGTTTAAAAAAGTTTTTGTTTATAAAAGCTTGGTTCGAATTTGATTAACTGGATTTCAACTTTCGTTACAAAATGTTATTTTTCACAAAAATATAATACATTTCACAAAAATAACCTTTACTTTTCACAAAATGGGCCCCAAGAAAAAAAACCTGCATCGACGCCTGCAAATATAAACATTTAAATGCATTATCTATCATCATACTACCAATGGAAGATAATACTGTCCCAGTTGCACTCACTTCTAAGTACACCCATGAGGTCGAGTGCTTGTACGCATTAACCCTTATACAGTAGACTCCGTTAAATCCTCAAAGCTTAAAACCAGAGGTTGAAATCTTGAAAATTTTCAGAAATAAATTTGCTTTCTTCATGAGAAAACATGAGTTCAATCATATTAACCAAAATTTAATGTTAAAATGTGTACAAAATTATAAACTTAAATTTTTCACCTAAAACTTAACTGTAAGTTTCATTGTTTACATCAGAAACAATGTGCGGATTTGAGGAATATGCAGATTTTAGGGTTACGGATTTGAGGGAGTCTACTGTATATAACCTTCCAGCAAGCATGCTATTGAAAAATTTTCAACAAAGTGAGACCAAGGTCAATCACTGGTCAATGGTCCTGAAATTTTAAAGTGGTTAGGGGAAAAAAAACTTTCCTCTAAAAAACTTAGAAATTTTGAAAAAAAATACGACTTTTTTTTTACAAATACAAGATTTTCTTCAATTATTTCTCTTAGAAAACAAACAATTATTAGGCTTATGCTAAAATAATTTTTGGTACTTGTTGATTATCTCATCGACCACTTTTCATAAAAAAAACCAGTCGCCAAATTACACGTGTTTATATCGTCAATAGATTTTTAATTTGACATTTATCTGTATATTTAATGTTTTAACGATTTATTAGTTATTTCATTAATAAAAGTAACAATTACGTCTAAAGTGCGTCACCAAGATATTAAAAGAGAAAAAGCTTTGATAAAATGTTGCGATGCATACTTAACATCAGTTTCCTAAAATTAACAAATATTCACGTTTCTACTTTTTGCTAGGAAAAATGTAAGCATGACTACTGAATGGGAAAAAATATAAAATGCTGATAAAGGCGATTTTCCCCCACGGCCATAGATAACAGTGAATAATAAATTTGAATAAAATTATATTTCATAAAATTAGTATTTGCCTTAATATTATGTTAAAAATTTCGGAACAAATTTGGAAAATATTACTGAAATAAAACAGTGGTATTCAAAATCCATTATCCTTGTTATGTATGCCCATGAGGCATATTTCCTAAATCAGCCAAAATAGATCACATATACAAAATATTTATAAACAGATATTTCAGTGTCCATTTCAATGCATACTATCAAAATCTAGAGTTTTAAAACCACCATCTTTAGTATAAACATTTATGTACCTATGAGATGGGGGAGCATCATCATGAGATTCAAAAACCGCTGCAACCTCTGAACATGTTCGTTCATTGTAACGGCGAGGATCTGATATAGGTTCATGATAAAAACGCATAACAAAATCGACTGGTACTCTGTTTTGTTTTAAAGCTAATTCACGTTCCTCAGATACTTTTTGATGCATCGTTTTATAACACTTTACATAGGGATTACACTTAATTAAATTCTGATTAATTATTTTAAGAATGTCTGCTCTAATGGAACTATTCTCAGCCCTTCCCAATCTAATTTCATTAGCTTCAGAAAAGTCTAAAATGTACAACTGACCATAAGAAGCACTGCATGAATTATCTGGATACAAAGGGGAAATTTTGTGGTGTACTGAACCTAGAATTTTGAAACAATAAGGACCATGACCAAGAGGTAACTTTATGTTGGCACCGAATGACACAAAAGATAACGCATTATTGTATTGCCGAATATTTTGCCTAAAATTTTTCGACGTGTCACTATTTCCTGTGAATAAATGTTTTATTTCGTCAATAATACAAAATTCAGACAATTTGAATTTTCTGTTGCAGCAACACGAAGTAAAACACCCATCTGAATTTTTTTCATATGAAAAATACAATGCATTACAATAAGTGCATTTATTGTCTAAATTACCGAAGTAGGATGGAGATAAATTGGTGATGCTATCTGAGACAGCACACGATACTTAATTTTATATGGCTTCAACGTTTTCTTATTAGCGTAATATTTTTTTTTGTAACTCTTGCAGTTTTTGCTTTTTGGATGGAGATGACTCGACATTTTTTTTCATAGACTCATAACGCTTTTTATCGTACTCTTGCTGTTTTTGTTTTCTGTCTTTTTTTAGCAACACATAGTAGTGACCATTATGCCCATCTCCCTCATACAATAAATTAACTTCTATTTTACCCCTAGTATTTACTCCCAACATTGTGACATTACCATCATGTAAATTTACAATATTCACAAAAATATTAAAAATTCTTGTTGCCGCATCTAACTCTAAATGACTACCGTACGTACCATCTTTTGACATTATATTTACATAATCGTTTACATTAGTAATCGGAACACCGTAAGAATCCTCCCCGATAATAAACGGACTATAAGAGTTCCAATTTCGTATTACGTGTTCTACTATATGTTGACGTACTAACGAATAATTATTTTCTATGCTGTATAAGCAAAATGACAAAGCTCTGAACAGACAATTTCCATCAGCACCGACATTGAGAATGCTAAATGACTCTAAATTCATATTTAAAATAACAGTAAAATGGACACCTAAGTATTTATACAAATAAATAAAATAATAAATAAAATAAATACCTTAAAAACAGCCCACAGTTTTATTAATTACCTACCAAAATCATCCAAGGCTTTCCCCAACGTGCTAAAGTAACTCGAGATGAATGAACGCTTCTAGAGAGAGGAAAAGACCTCACCTCATTGGCTGAAACATCCCGTCTGTAGAGAGTAAAAGCCTCTAGCTGATTGGCTGAATGCTCGCGCATGCGTATAAAAGCGATTTTTGCATGGAAAACGTAAAAGCAGGTTAGCTTTAAGTATATGGATATATATATATACGTTTTTGACGAATTTTTGCCTTTTTTATATTGAACCTGTAATCGCGCGAGTGCTAACCAGTTCTAACTGTTCACTGCAATGTGAGATATACATATTACGTATGCCACGCTGCAATACTAAGAAGATGTAGCGGGTACTACGATAATTATTTTACCTCGCATGCAAATAATTAGAGATTATTTAATTGTGCTCAATTATGACCCTTTTCTAAAAATAAAGTAAAACATTTTATCACAAACATCAACAAATCTTGTTATTCTATTTATTCCCTTATTCCAAATATATCGTTTTATTGTCTGCTGCCATAGCAACATGAAAAATTATATTTCATTAAAATAAAATGCACAATAGTAGAAAAATATTTTTCTAAATCGAATAGTTGAACAACTCAGCACTTTAACAAGGGAATTCTTATTTCTTATTTAGATATTTTAAAGTTGTTTATTGTCATTTTTAATTTTAATTTTGGTTGTAGAATTAAATTCATTAATTCCCGTACGTAGAACGGGTTAAACAGCTTGTATTATTATAATATTGGCTAAACCTTTGCGCAATCTTGCAACCACGCATTAACATTGTAACTATTTGTTTGGTTCATAAATGTTTCTGCATTAGTTGCATTACATAATGAACATTTGCATTGCAAATAATAAAATGTGATATATCAACCAATATTGATTTACCATAAAGTATATGCAAGGCATACTTTCATATTGATGCAAAAAAACTTTTTTTTGTTTATACTTTTCAACATAGTTGAAAAGTGTTTATGAATTCGATATATCTATCTGTCTGTCCGTGCTCTAGCTCGCGTAAATATACACTGATTGATACAATGTTTTTCAGGTTTACTCTGCTCTGTTTAGTATTGAAAATGAAGTGTGTAGCATTTATAGTTCGCTTACAGAGACACTCAAAAGAATTCCGTTGCATTAAGTTCTATGGAGGAAAATTGTTTGCGGTGTATTTTAATAATGTTACACTATTTCAAACATATTCAAATTGATATATATCGCTCAGGTGCACTGCAAGAACCTTACTATAGAATATGGTGTGTCATAAATGTTCATTCATCGTCCATGTACAGGGACACACAAAAGAATTCCGATTCAGTAAGTATATTAACAATAATTGCTGGAAGTGCATTTTCAGTTGTTGTATAAGTTTTTAAATTTAACTGGTTTTTTTTTTTTTTTTTTTTTTGCCTATTACTTGGTGTGCATAAATTCTATAAATCATATACAGGGTACCACAAATGATCTCGAATATATTTTTCTTTACCAATGGAAATTGCTGAGGGAATTTTCGATTGTGCTATTCTTTTCCTAACTGAATTTTAGCATACTATGTAGTATATAGACAAATCTATAGATTATATATAGGGCTGCACGAAAGAATTTGGATATTTTCCCAACTATTGATGGTAAATGTTGAAATTGTATTTTCAAATGTGTTAGGGTAAAGTACCCGAATGCCGACACCCTCCTAATGTAGACACCCTAACGTCAACTTGAAAAAGATAAGGCTTTAAATGATCACATAAATTATAAATTGGCGCCATAATGTCAAAACATGTTTTTTGACATTATGGCACCAATTTTGAAAAAATTTATAAGGCTTTAAATGATCGTATAAATTCTAAATTGGCGTCATAATGTCAAAAAACATGTTTTTTGACAATATGGCACCAATTTTGAAAAAAATAAATAAGGCTTTAAATGATCGTATAAATTCTAAATTGGCGTCATAATGTCAAAAAACATGCTTTTTGACATTATGGCACCAATTTTGAATTTATACAATCCTTTAAAGCCTTTTATTTTTCAAGTTAACGTTAGTGTGTCGGCATTCGGGTATTTTACCTATGCCTTTTTCCGAATTGCTTTCTTGGACACTCTAAAGCGAAAGCTAGGTTCCCGGGGTGGTCATCCTTGTCATAGCTTGTTTACTTAGATATCATCTTTCAACTTATTAAACGTTGAAGTTTTGTTAAAATATTCTCGATGTGTTCCAAAGTGTTTCATAATCTATGCTTGACGCACGATTTTTCGTTCTTGCTCCAAAATATTGAGTATATATTAAACCTATTTTTCATTTCAAGAAAATATCCTCCAATCTCTTTTTTTTTTTTTTTTTTTTTTTTTTTTCCTCGAAAAGAGAAATTCGAACAAAATCGGCAGACCGGAATAATAAAAAAAAAGTTAATAAAAAACAAATAAAGATGAATAAAACGAGGACGAGTACTGGGAAATGGAAGGTAAAATAAAAAATAAAAAAAATCTACGAAAGGAAAAACTAGAAACATTCTATCCAATAAATCTTGTGGACTAGATCCTTCGAGAGAGAGAGAGAAAGTAGGGGTCCTATATGGGAGCAGGATCCTGATCCATCTAATAGAACCTTGAACTCGGTAAAGTTTTCTAGAAAAGGAAAAATATTGCGTCAGGATTGCTTGGAGTTGGATTTATGTGGGGGAGTAGTGAGTGTGTTTTGAGTAAAGTTGAGACACCCAGTAGCTGAAACACGGGTTGGAAGTTATGTCAAATGATCGAGTCGTGTGAGTAAGAGAGGAAAAAAAAGAAAGTCAGTGTATCGTTTCGGTTGGGCGGTTCTGTAAAGAGTTTTTTTGAGATATTTATTTTATTATTTTTATTTTTTTCGTAAGGTACGTTGATACGTTTGGTTAACAAATGTCACCTTGTAAGGTTCACGTGTCCGCACAAATTACACGCTCTGGGGTTTGTAATTCCGGTCGGCTTTGAATTCTATTAAAGGTGGGAGTTTTTTGGCACGTGAGAATTTATTGTAAGGAAATGAGATGTACGTGTATCTATCTCCTTGTGTTTTGTTGCCTTTTTAGCAAGGATGTGTTGTGTTAATGAGCATGTGAAGGACTTTCTCTCGTAGCGAAAAGGACTGATTATAATATAAAACATGACTAAGGCGAAATCTAACAAGAACGAAAAATCATGCGTCGAACATAGATTATGAAACACTTTCCAAAAACTTCCAGAATACTTTAACAAAACTTTACCGTTTAAGTATATTTCTAAGTAAACAATTTAGGAAACCCATAACACATTTGGTCTCAGGATTATCATCAACTGTAGAAAAACTATTCGAATTCTTATGTGCAGTCCTGTATATGATCTATAGATTTCTATAGATAATACATAGTGTGCTAAAATTTAGTTCAGTTCGGAAACTCGCAGTTGTAAATTCCCATTCGGCAATTTCCGTTAATAAACGCAAACGTACACAAGATCTTTTGTGCTGTCCTGTATGTAATCTAGAGAATTTATGTAGACCAAACAAGTTGGAAATTGTACGTCAAACGGGACAAATGAGGTGTGTTCATACTATAGCTAGTTATATAAATATTCAGATCTTGATGATTTTTAATTCTGTGAAATGAGTTATATCGTCTGAAGATTAATTTCTGTCATAAAATAAGTATCTCGGTCGCCTGACGATTAAACCTCGGAAGCTCCTATAACAAGAAAGCACCGATTTCTTTAAAAAATTCAAATTTCTTAATAGATATTTTTATTAATATCTTCTAAAGTTTTGATTCGATTTTCATAAAATTTGAAATGTCTCGACAAAATTCTGCAAAGATAATATATCTTAAATTTCAAACCATTCGTTTGGGTAGTTTTTGCGTTGTTATATGCGGACGGATTGAAAGACAGACAGACGGACGGACCAGACTACGAATATAGGTGCTACATATTTATATAATTACGAACGCACCTAATAATAGGCAAAAAAATTGGTTGAATTTAAAAACGCGTACCACAACTGAAAACGCACTTCCAGCAGTTATTGCTCATAGAAAGCGCTGTAACCGAATTCTTTTGTGTGTCCCTGTAAATGAACGATGAATGCTATGCACACCATATTCTAAAGTACGCATCTTGTTGTGCATCTCGGTGATATATATCGATTTTCATATATTGGAAATATTATAACATTGTTAAAATGCACCGCAAATGATTTTTCCCCATACACTGTAATGGAATGGAATTTTTTTGAGTGTCCCTGTAAATGAAATATAAATGATACATACTTAATTTTCAATACTGAACATGCCATAGTATACCTCATTAACATATATCAATTGCATGGCAATCCAACTATATTTACATGAGTCACAGGACGGACAGACAGACAAACGGAATTCATAAACACTTTTCAACTTTGTTGGAAAGTGTTAAAAATGTTTCATATTCACATAATAAACTCTTTAATCAAGATTTTGTTCATTTTAACAAATCAATTTGTTTCACATCGTCTTAATTAATCTTAATTAAAAAGATCTGAAAAAATTGATCTGAAATAATTTTATGTTAATGAGCGTGTGAAAATTTTGAAATTATTTCATATTTTGTATTAATGAGCATGTGAAAGATTTTTGCTTGGAAAGATGAATACTGATTATAAAAAGGGGAGAGGGGCAAAAATATATCAAATCTTCATATCCACATGATAAAAAGAGTTCCTGAAATTTTGAAACCATAAAAAATTGTATTGTATTGTATATATATATATATATATATATATATATATATATATATATATATATATATATATATATATATATATTTTTTTTTTTTTTTTTTTTTTTTAAGGAGTCGTCGAAATGAATTTTAGTATTTTAAATTATTTGTATTTCCGGAAAATACTATTATGTAATAAACTCCACCAACATAATTTGAAATTTTTTAAATAATTTATAAGGTTGACGTTAAATTGTATAATATAATTGTGGGATTTATTTATTTCTTTATTCACGTGATAATTTTTTATAAGGGAATGCGTACGTGCATCTTTTCTTTTTTAGAAAGGCTATTTTCTATTAATGAGCATGTGAGGATTTTCATTTGTATCGAAAAGGACTGATCATAATATAAAAAGTGACGAAAACAAAATCTAAAAATGTTTCATATTCACATAATAAAATTATTAGTCAAGAATTTTGTAATTTTAACAAATTATTTTGTTTAACATCTTCTTAATTATTTTTAATTAAAAAAGATCTGAAATAATTGTTGGCTTTTTCTGTTAAGCAGCATGTGAAAATTTTGAAATTATTTCATATGTTGTATGAGCGTGTGAAAGATTTTTGCTTGGAAAGATGAGTTCTGATTATAAAAAAAAAAAAGGGCGGAGGGCAAAAATATATCAAATCTTTATATTCACATGATAAAATTAGGACCTGGAATTTAAAAACTTTTTTAAATTCTACTTTTTTTTAGGCGTCGTCGAAATTAATTTTACTCAAAAGTATTTTGAAATTATTTTTGTCAAACTTGAAGAAATTATTTTTGGAAAAAAACTATTATGTAATAAACTCCAGCAACATAATTTGAATTTTTTTAAATAATTTATAAGGTTGACGTTAAATTCTGTAAATGTGGGATTTATTTATTTACTTGTTTTTTTATTCACGTGATAATTTGTTATAAGGAAGGGCATCTTTTGTTTTTTAGAAAGGCTATTTTCTGTTATTGAGCATGTGAAGGATTTTCACTTGTAGCGAAAAGGACTGATTATAATAAAAAAAAAGTGACGAACACGCAATCTAATTTTTTTTAATATTCACAGGATAAAGTTATTCAAGAATTTTTAAATTTTAACAAATTATTTTGTTTAATATCTTGTTAATTAACTTTAATTAAAAGTATCTTATTAAAAGTATTTTTTTTGGCATTATCTGTTAATGAGCATGTGAAACTATTTCATATGTTGTATTAATGAGCACGTGAAAGAGTTTTACTAGGAAAGATAATTTCTAATTATAGAAGGGGAGGGTGAAAGTATATGAAAATTTCATTTTCACAAGATAAAATTTTGTCCTGAAATTTTAAAACTTTAAAAAATTATACTTTTTTTAGGCGTCTTCGAAATCAATTTCACTCCAAAATATTTGAAATTATTTTTATTTACAGGAAATACTAATGTATAATAAACGCCAACAACATAATTTGAACTTTGCCCGACAGACGTCCCTATGCCCTTTCTGACACTTCATCGGAATGGCAGCGGTAGCGGCAGACCCGATCAGTGAAGATGTCACCGGAAAAAAAATAAAAGCTAAACTCGATAAGTTTAATGCATCAACCAGCGGGTTGGGTTTAGTTTGGCTGGGCTGGGGCGTTAAATACTTCTTGCGACCATTGTAGCTTCGAGATATTTTATATCTTTTTTTGTCACGAGATAATTTTTTTTATAAGGAAATGCGTACGTGAATCGTTTATTTTTCAGAAAGGATATTTTGTGTTAATGAGCATGCGAAGTATTTTTACGTTTAGTGCTAAGTACTGATTATAAAAAAGAAGGAAAAAATAACAAAAATGAGAGGGGAAAAAATCATGCGGCAAGCATAGATTATGTAACAATTTCCAACACTGCCAAAGTACTTTTAGAAATCTTTATCGTTTAAAAATAATTTGGAAATCACGTAACACATTTAAACAAACAAAAATCTGAGAGATATCAGAATTATTTTGTGAATCCCTGTATATGATCTCTAGATTTCTATATATAATACATAGAATGCTAACATTTAGTTCAATTAGGAAACGCATAACACAGTTGAAAATTGCCCTTCAGCAATTTCCTTCGATAAACGCAAATCTACTCGAGATGTTTTGTGCTGCCCTGTATATGATCTATAGAATTTATACACACTAAGTCCCATGAAAAAAAAAGAGTTAAAATTAAAAACGCGTCCCACAACTGGAAACGCACTTCCAGCAATTATTATTAAGAGACAGTGATTTCATCGAATATTTTTGTGTGTCCCTGTAAATGAACTATGAATGTTATACGCACAGTATTCTATAGTATTCTAGTGTACCTCAGTAAAATAAATAAATTTCAATATGTTTGAAATAGTGTAACATCATTAATATAAACCGCAAATAATTTTTCCCCATAGAGCGTAATGTAACTGGAATCTTTTCAGTGTCCCTGTAAAGAAACTATAAGTGGTACACACTTCATTTTCAATAACGGACATGCCACAGTAAACCTCAATAACATATATCAATTTCATAACAATCCGAGTATATATATATATATGCGAATTAGAGCACGGACAGACAGACAGACAAACCGAATCACAAACACTTTTCAACTATGTTGGAAAGTGTTAAAAAGTTTTCATATCCACATGATAATTTTTTTCATTTTCGAAATTTTAAAATAATATATACCGGGTGTCCCAAAAATGACTGATGGATTTTAAAATTCAATAACTTGCAAACGGTGACATATATTAAAAAAAATTCTAGTAGGACGGTTATGTATGATGTCAGGAGTTCTTTTACTGTGATTCTTGATTTTAGTTCGAATTTCAGACAATAGATGGCGCTCTCAGCGATTGGTGTTCCGTCAAGGCCGAAACTGACGCCACTCAGCATTGATGCACCTCCCCCTGGAAACTAGAGGACAGCTGTCGCAGGCGAATTTTTTTTTTCAGCATTTGAACGGTCCCTCGAACTTCAACACCAATAATATCTAAAAGTTTTCTTTGACTTATTTGATCTCAGAAAAACTAGCCCAAGAAAACTTTTAGAAATCATTGGTGTTGAAGTTCGAGGAACTGTTCAAACGCTGAAAGAAAAAAAAAAAAAATCCGCCTGCGACAGTTGCCATTTAGTATTCAGGGGACGGTTTTATCAATGCTGAGTGGCGTCAGTTTCGGCCTCGACGGAACGCCAATCGCTGTCAGCACCATCTATTGTTTGAAATTCGAACTAAAATCAAGAATCACATTAAAAAAAACTGCTGACATCATAAATAACCCTCCTGCAGGAATTTTTTAATATCTGTCACGTCACCGTTTGTAAGTTATTGAATTTTAAAATCCATCACTCATTTTTGGGACACCCGGTATATATATACATCTCGTTATGCAATTTATCTTAATTATTAACCATACTACAGATATTTTAAATTATCTTTACTGACTAATAATACTATTACATAATATTCTTCATGCAAATTACATTGCATAATAAACATGCTAATAATTTTATTACATAACAGCATATATAAAATACATTAAAAAAAAAAAAAAATCAATTATAAGATATCGAGAGGGGAAAAAAACATCAGGAATTTATTTCCTTGAGTATTTATATTTAAAAAGTTTATAATTTCTTTTAGTGTCTCATAATATTATTACATAATAATCCGCTTGTAAATCATGCTATATAATAATAATAGTATATGAAAAGTATAAGGTAGGAGCTTTTTACCATGTGAAACTTTACTGTAAGAAAATAAGATTAGGTCTGATTTTTAAAAATGACAAAAAAACTGAATTATTTTTAATTATAAGATATCGAGAAAAAAAATGAACATCAGGAATTTGTTTGTTTAAGTATTTATTTTTTAAAGTTCATAATTACTGTTAATGTCTCATAATACTATATAATAATTTTCATGCAAATTACATTGCATAATAAGCATGCTAATAATTTTATTACACAACAATATACATGAAATGCTTAAGGTTATATTTTAAAAGTTCATAATTACTTTCTCTGTCGTAATATTATTACATAATAATCTGCTTGCAAATTATGTTATGTAATAATAACTAGATGTTACCCGTGACTTCGTTCACGTAACATTTAAAGAAAATTAATGCATTAATTAAGCAACATATAAAATTATCAAACTTTTTATCATGTTTTATAGTAGAATATACTTCTGATAATCACAATTTGCGTATTTTTGTTTTTATATTTATGATCTTTTTTTTTCTCTTTTTTTTTTTTTTTTTTTTTTTTTTTGTGAGCTTGAAATTTGATACTCTTTCACTATGATTAAGTGTGGAATACATTTTTCTCTATGTTATTCTATTTTAGCATTTCTATTTATTCTGTTTTTCATTTATTCCGTTCATGGAAACTTTTTTAATTTAAGTTTTCGTGTCGAAGAATATTTTTTAATGTGATTATATTAGTAAATATTTTTGAGAAATTTGTTAATTAATAAGTCACTTTAGCTATCACTTTTATTTGATTAGAATAATATAAAAATCAATATAAATTATGTTTCTTTTCCAAAACACTTCATATCTTGAAAAAATGTTAAAGCTGTATGATATTTAAAACAGGAATTAAATCGTGGTGGAGCATAAAAGTTTAAAAATAATTAAAATAAGTAGAAAAAATACAGTTAACCCGCATATATTTGTTGTATTTTTATTTCACAATGCCACACTTTTAACAGCCAACAGTATCAAAAGGTTTATCACGCTCCAAAAACTTTCGAAGCCTAAATGCTTATTTGTTAAGCAATAGAGTTGCTTATTTATTTCAATGGCGAAGAAAATCTGAAAAAAGCACCCCAAATATGAATAAAAATTGTTTTATTTATTAATGTGTTGTAGTTTAGGATTATGTGAATTTCGAAATTTGACAGGAATATATTCCAATGAGCGGCAAAGTTTACCTTGTAGAGATATTTTTAACTGTAAGATTTAGATGTTTTAAAATTATAAGGAATTATATAAGTATCAGAGAACGATAACTGATAATATCTGAAAAACTATGGGAGATGGTTGAAAAAAAAAGGTAAAGAATGCTCTGAGAAATTTTAAAAATTGAAAGTTATTTTATTCGTGCTTTGAAGCATATGTACATCAAGTTTCATTCAAATCGGACAAACACTGTAGATTTGTATAAGGCACACACACACATACCAAGAATGACTTTTATATGTAGCGATAATATATGAAATGATGTATAAGGTAGGAGTTTTTTGCCACGTGAAACTTTATTGTAAGAAAATAAAATTAAGTCTGATTTTAAAAAATGACAAAAAACTAACTGAATTATTTTTAATTATCAAATATCGAGAAACGGGAAAAAAAAGATCATCAAGAATTTGTTTTTTTAAGTATTTATGTTTTAAAAGTTCATAATTACTTTTAATGTCTCATAATCTTCATGCAAATTATCTTACGTAATAATAATCAGACTAATAATAGTATTTCGTAATACTTTATGTACGAAGTACATTATAACAAAAGGTGGGAGTTTTTGGCACGTGAACATTTATTTTACGTTGTAAAAAAAAAGACAAATGTTTCTTAATCCAGCATTTATATTTCTTAAACTTTGTGAAAATATAATAACCTCTTCCGAGTGACGCGCGGTAAACAGTTTTTCTGCTTCCGAGATATTGAAAGCTTTTCATGTAATTAAAAAATAATGCACTAATGGTCTGAATAGGTCAAGCTATAGGTCAAACAAAACTCAAAATTTCTAAAATCAATTCCTATCCATTGTACGATCATTAAGGCCTCGACATATTACCGCTTTTCCTAAAATATACCTGTAAATTTCAACACTTATTTCAGCTAGAACGTTGCATTTGCGTCGATTGAAGTCAGTAATTATAAAGCGTCGAAAACCTATTTACAAAACGGGAGAAATCAGCGCCGTATAAAGCAAGAAGCAAACTTGATTGCGAAAACAAAGAGATAATTATCATTTTAATTGTTGAAGAACCTGAAGAGACTGGAAACAATTGTCTGATAATTTGCAGTTTCTGTTTTATGTTCTTACATTCTTTGGTATGTCATTTGTTATTTTAAGGTGCATTATGAAGATATATTACGTTATACGGCGGAAATACGTAGAAAAAAAAATGTGTTTCCCATTAAATGCACTTATATTACAATGGTTTAAACCTTTTGAAATATTTACAGATATTACAAATAAATAAATAAATAAATAAATAATAAAAATATAAAATATAAAAAATATAAACTGTTGAAAATTAATTTCAGTTTTTCTCATCTTAAAATTGAATTTTCACTTAACTTGTAAATAATTCACAAATGGTCTGAACAGTTTTAGATTTTCTTCATTAACAATCGACAAAAATTTAAAAAACATATACAAAATCAATTCCTGTCCATTGAATGGTCATTAAGCTCTCGGTATATTATCGCCTTTCCCGAAATATTCCCGTAAATTTCAACACTTATTTCAGTTAGAATGTTGCATGTGTGTAGATTGAAGTCAGGGATTATAAAGCGTCGAAAACCTATTTGCAGAACGGGAGAAATCATGCCGTATAAAGCAAGAAACAAACGATAACAAAGAGAACAAAGAGATAACAAAGAGATAATTATCATTTTAATTGTCGAAGAACCTGAAGAGACTTTTAATCGTATGTTGTATATTCTTACATTCTTTGCTATGTCATTTGTTATTTTAAGGTGTATTATGAAGATATGTTAAGATATACTGCGGAAATACATTAAAAAAATGTATTTCCTACTAAATGCACTTATATTACAATGGCGTATATACTTTTTGAATTATTTACTGAAATTCCGAAAAAAAAGAAAAAAATTCTAAACTGTTGAAAATTAATTTCAGTTCTTCTCGATATAAAATATAATATTCACTTAGCTTGTAAATAATTCACAAATGGTCTCAATATGGTATTCCATTTTATTCATTACCAAGCGACAAAACTAAAAAATATACAAAATCATTTCCTGCCCATTGAATGGTCATTAAGCTCTCGGTATATTATCGCCTTTTCCGAAATATTCTCGTAAATTTCAAAACCTATTTGCAAAACTAGAGAAATCATGCCGTATAAAGCAAGAAGCAAACTTGATTGCGAAAACAAAGAGATAATTATCATTTTTATTGTTGAAGAACCTGAAGAGACTTTTAATTGTCTGTTGTATGGTCTTACATTCTTTGGTATGTCATTTGTTATTTTAAGGTGTATTAGGAAGATATATTAAGATATACAACGGAAATACATAGAAGAAAAAACGTATTTCCTACTAAATGCACTTGTATTACAATGGCTTATACTTTTAGAACTATTTACTAAAATTAAATAAATAAAAAATTTTAAATCTTAAACTGTTGAATATTAATTTCAGTTCTTCTCAATATCAAATAGAATGTTCATTTAACTTGTAAATAAATCACAAATGGTTGGAATAATATTCCATTTTATTCAGTACCAAGCGACAAAATTAAAACAATATACAAAATCAATTCCTATTCATTTAATCGACATTAAGCTCTAGGTATATTATCGCCTTTCTTGAAATATTCCTGTAAATTTCAACACTTATTTCAGCTAGAACGTTGCATGTGTAAGCTATAAGCTATAAGTCAAACAAAACTCAAAATTTCCAAAATCAATTCCTACCCATTGAACGATCATTAAGGCCTCGACATATTATCGCTTTTCCTAAAATAATTCTGTAAATTTCAACACTTATTTCAGCTAGAACGTTGCATTTGCGTAGATTGAAGTCAGTAATTAAAAAGCGTCGAAAACCTATTTGCAAAACGGGAGAAATCACGCCGTATAAAGCAAGAAGCAAACTTGATTGTGAAAACAAAGATATAATTATCATTTTAATTGTTGAAGAACCTGAAGGAACTTTTAATTGTCAAAATCAATTCCTACCCATTGAACGATCATTAAGGCCTGGACATATTATCGCTTTTCCTAAAATATTCCTGTAAATTCCAATACTTATTTCAATAACATTACGTAATACTAATAATAGTATCACGTAATACTTTACGTACGAAGTATATTATAATATAAGATGGAAGTTTTTGGCACTTGAAAATCTATTTTACTTTGTAAAAAAAGACAAATGTTTCTTAATACAACTCTTATATTTATTAAACTTTGTGAAAATATAATAATCTCTTCCGAATGACACGCGGTAAACAGTTTTTCTACTTCCGAGATATTGAAAGATTTTCATGTAATTGTAAATAATGCACTAATGGTCTGAATAGGTCAAGCTATAAGTCAAACAAAACTCAAAATTTCCAAAATCAATTCCTACCCATTGAACGATCATTAAGGCCTCGACATATTATCGCTTTTCCTAAAATATTCCTGTAAATTTCAACACTTATTTCAGCTAGAACGTTGCATTTGCGTCGATTGAAGTCAGTAATTATAAAACGTCGAAAACCTATTTACAAATCGGGAGAAATCAGCGCCGTATAAAGCAAGAAGCAAACTTGATTGCGAAAACAAAGAGATAATTATCATTTTAATTGTTGAAGAATCTGAAGAGACTGGAAACAATTGTCTCATCATCTGAAATTTCTGTTGTATGTTCTTACATTCTTTGGTATGTCATTTGTTATTTTAAGGTGTATTATGAAGTTATATTAAGATATACGGCAGAAATACATAGCAAAAAATGTATTTCCTACTAAATGCACTTATATTACAATGGCTTATACATTTTTAATTATTTACTAAAATTACAAAAAAAAAAAAAAAAAAAAAAAAAAAAAGAAAGAAAATTGTTGGAAATTAATTTCAGTTCTTCTCACTATAAAATAGAATTTTCACTTAACTTGTAAATAATTGACAAATGGTCTCAATCGTATTCCATTTTATTTATTACCAAACGACATAACTAAAAAAATATACAAAATAAATTCATCAAATCCTGTCCATTGAATGGTCATTAGCACTCGGTCTATTATCGCCTTTCCCGAAATATTCCCGTAAATTTCAACACTTATTTCAGCTAGAACATTGCATGTGTGTAGATTGAAGTCAGTGATTAGAAAGCGTCAAAAACCTATTTGCAAAACGGGAGAAATCATGCCGTATAAAGCAAGACGCAAACTTGATTGCGAAAACAGAGATAATTATCATTTTAATTGTTGAAGAACCTAAAGAGACTCTTAATTGTCTGTTGTATGTTCTTACATTCTTTGGTATGTCATTTGTTATTTTAAGGTGTATTATGAAGATTCATTAAGATATACGGCGGAAATACATAGAAAAAATGTATTTCCTACTAAATGCACTTATATTACAATGGCTTAATATACCTTTTGAATTACTTTTTGAAATTACAAATAAATAAATAAATGTTAAATTGATGAAAATTAATTTTAGTTCTTCTCAATATCAAATAGGATTTTCACTTAACTTGTAAATAATTCACAAATGGTCTGAATAGTATTCCATTTTATTCATTACCAAGCGACAAAACTAAAAAAATATATACAAAATCAATTCCTGTCCATTGAATGGTCTTTAAGCTCTCGGTATATTATCGCCTTTCCCGACATAATCCCGTAAATTTCAACACTTATTTCAGCTAGAACTCACTATAAAATAGAATTTTCACTTAACTTGTAAATAATTGACAAATGGTCTCAATCGTATTCCATTTTATTTATTACCAAACGACATAACTAAAAATATATACAAAATAAATTCATCGAATCCTGTCCATTGAATGGTCATTAGCACTCGGTCTATTATCGCCTTTCCCGAAATATTCCCGTAAATTTCAACACTTATTTCAGCTAGAACATTGCATGTGTGTAGATTGAAGTCAGTGATTATAAAGCGTCGAAAACCTATTTGCAAAACGGGATAAATCACGCCGTATAAAGCAAGAAGCAAACTTGATTGTGAAAACAAAGAAATAATTATCATTTTAATTATTGAAGAACCTGAATAGACTTTTAATTGTCTGTTGTATGGTTCTTATATTTTCAGATCTCTCATTTGTTATTTTGGTGCATTATGAAGATATATTATTTTGCATTATTTACTGATATTACAGACAAAAAATGTGAAGTATTTAAAACCAATTTTTGTTCTGACAAAAATATAAAATAGTGTTTTCACTTAATTGTAAATAATGCACAAATGGTCTGAATAATACCCCAGTTTATTCATTCCTAAGCGGTATACAAAATTCTCAAAATATCCGAAATCAATTCCTGGCTATTGAACGGTCACGAAGCTTTCGACAGGTTATACCTTTTCCTGAAATATTCCCGGATATTTCAGTTCTTGTTTTACCTTGAACAATGAATGAATGCGCATATTAAAGTCAGTAATTATAAACTGTCCAAAAGCTATTTGCAAAACGAGAAAAATCAGCGCCCGCCGTATAAAGCAAGAAACAGACATGATTGCGTAAACAGAGACAGAATTATCATTTTAACAGTCGAAGAATCAGGAGAGACTTTTAATTGTTTGTTGCGCGTGCTTACATTTATTTATATTAAAATTATGCTCTGAAGGAATTTAAGAAAATTAATGGCCACAAATAAAGAAACAGAAAGCCTCCCATAAAACAGACTTTATTGTATTATTTTCTAAAAAGACAGACTTATTGTATTATATTATACAGACTTATTTTCGAAAAAGCATTTTTCTCTTCCTTTTTCTAGTTTTTTCTATCTTTTTTAACACTTTCCAACATAGTTGAAAGATGTTTATGAATTCAGTTTGTATGTCTGTCTACCGTCTGTCTGCCGTCTGTCTGACTGTCCGTGCTGTAACTCGCGTAAATATACTCGGATTGTCATGGAATTCATATATGTTATTGAGGTTTTCTATGGCATGTTCGGTATTGAAAATGGAGTGTCTAGCACGTATAGTTCCTTTACAGGGACACTCAAAAGAACGTTACATTACACAATCTTGCAATTTAGTTAGAAAAAAAAATTACTTTTCAAAATTTCTAGTATTCGAAAGTAAGTATACCTGTACGAACCCTGGAAATCGCAGAGAACGAAATTTACTATATTAGGTTAAAATATTGAAACCGAATTCCTTTTACGAATGTTAAAAAATCGTCGCGGAACGCTAAAAAATCGCAAACAATTCAAAAATCGCGGTACGAATTCCTAATAAACTTTATTGAAAAGAGGACAAAATTTTTTATATTAGAATAAATGTTTGAAACCGGATTCTGTTTACTAATCTGAAACAATCGCCGCAAAACGTGAAAAAACACTAACCGTTTTTCTTTGCCCTCATGAATATAAATAAATAAATAAATAAATAAATAAATAAAAATAAAATAAAATAAAATAAACTCCCGGAAACATGAAAAAAACGCAAAAAATTGTATTAAAAATCGCTGACAGTTTTAAAATCACGGAGGACAAATTTTACTATATTAGACTAAAATATTATATCGGATTAATTTTATTAATATGGAAAAATCCCTGAAAAATAGTAAAAAAATGCTAAAAATTGCATAAAAAATGAAAAGAAAAAAAAATTGTAAAAAAAAATCCAAAAACTAACTTTGTGGCCTGACTTTAAAGGTCCATACCTCCTGACATACTGGTACTTTCCTGCCAAATCTTGCAACTCTGCACACAGGTCTCTATAGAACACAATATACATGCACGCGCGCGCACACACACAGAGACAGATAAACAGCTATCTTTATTATTATAGAATAGAATACCCGAATGATAGATGTAACAAGGAGTGATATAACTAGAAGCTATTGTAATAATATTTTTAAAATTAAAATGTATTTATTTATACTAACCACTTGATGCGTAAATAAAATCTGTCATTAATGCTTTTTTTTTTTTTATATAAACATTTCTTTGTAAATCAATGCAACAAATTAATATACGATGCTCATCCAATTTCATAAAAAATTAAAGTGAGCTAATTGGAAGCAATTTTCATATTGTTGGCAATATTCATTGATCTGATAACGAGAAGCTATTGTAATAATATTTAAAAAAACCAAAATGTATTTATTTATATTAACCACTTGATGCGTAAATGAAATCTGTCATTAATGTTTTTTTTTCTTTTTTTTTTTTTATAAATATTTCTTTGTAAATCAATGCAACAAATTAATATACGATGCTCATCCAATTTCATAAAAAATCAAAGTGAGCTAATTGTGAGCAATTTTCATATTGTTGGCAATATTCATTGATCTGATAACGAGAAGCTATTGTAATAATATTTAAAAAAAATAAAATGTATTTATTTATATTAACCACTTGATGCGTAAATGAAATCTGTCATTAATGTTTTTTTCTTTCTTTTTTATAAATATTTCTTTGTAAATCAATGCAACAAATTAATACACGATGCTCAACCAATTTCATAAAAAATAAAGTGAGCTAATTGTGAGCAATTTTCATATTGTTGGCAATATTCATTACATAATACAAATTTCGGAAGTTTTCTAAAATCAATTCCTGCCAATTGAGTGGCCATTAAAATCTCGACATATTATCACATTTCCCGGTACATTCTCCGAGAATTCTGCATTTGTTTCATTTCGAACAATGCATAGGCAGACTGAAGTTGGTAATTATAAAGTGCCGGAAAGCTATTTGTAAAACGGGAGAAATAATCGGTGTATAAAACAGGGAACAAATATAAATTCACAAATAGATAGAGAATTACCGTTTTAATTGTCGAGGGGTTTGAGGAGAATTTTTACTGTCAGTTGTATTCTATTTAGGCTCTGTTTAGTTGTATACTATGAAGGCCTCACGGTAGGCCTTCCTGCCCAGCCGAACTTGTTAGTTGTATTCAGTCCTCTGCATTATACATTAAATTGTCCTCTAACCTCTGCGTTTTATACAAAGATACCATCAATCCAGAGATTATCACATAAGTTTCCATATATCTAAAAAATAATGTACTAGATATAATAATTAACTGCATTCAGTATGTTTTAATCCTTCTAGAGACTGAACTTTACAACTTTAACCTTATACTGGACAAATATCATATCTACTTAGCATGCACATTCTCTAAATTTTTGATGCCTTGAATATCTATCTGCTTGTGCATTATAGAAATTATAACAGGAACGAAAAATCATGCGTCAAGCATAGATTATGTAACACTTTCCAACGCTTCCAAAATAATTTTACAAATCATTACCGTTTAATAAGCTGAAAGATAACACCTAAGTAAACAATTTGGAAAACGCAAAACATATTTAAAAACGTAATTTCAGGAATTTCCAATATATATTTCTAACATATACAATATTCGGAAAAATATCCGAATACTTTTATTCAGCCCTGTAAATGATCTATAGATTTGTATATATACTACATTAGGATGCTAAATTTTAGTTTAGTTAGGAAACGCGTAGCACAGTTTAAAATTCTCCTTCTGGAGTTTTTGTCAATAAATGGAATGTATTCGCGAACTTTTGTGCTGCCCTGTATATGAAATACAGAATTTATACACACCAAGTAATAGACAAAAAGTGAGTTACATTTAAAATCGCGTTCAGCAACTTAAAACGCACTTCCCGGAATTATTGTTAACAGACAAAAGAGAATTCTTTTGTGTTTCCCTGTAAATGAGCAATGACTGCTATACACTCAATATTCTTTAGTAAGCCTCTTGTAATGCTCCTTTGTGATATATATAAATTTCAATGCGTTTAAAATGGTGAAACATTATTTAATAAAACGGCAAACGATTTTTCTCCATAGACGTAATGTAACGGAATTCTTTTGACTGTCCCTGTAAAGTAACTAAAAGCGCTATGCACACCCTATTCCATATTAAACTTCTTGTAATGCACCTTAGTGATATATATCAATTACAATGTGTTTGAAATTGTGTAACATCATTAACCGTTTATTCAGTAACCGTCATTATTCGTTTACCTTCATTTGGAAGTTATCAATCGAACAGTGTTGGTGCATAGATGGATTGGGCAAGAAGAATGGATTTTTTTTTTTCAAAATCCGTTGCATTGGGATAGGTTATCCAAGCATTGAAGGTAAGGGAGAGAAAAAGGTCCCAGAGCCACACATTTTCAATTTTCGAAAAATAGTTACATTAAATTAAAATTTTGCAAAAAACAAATAATATAATTAATATTTCGTTTTATTAATGAACTGACATTTTTCGATAATATAATTAATATTTCGTTTTATTAATGAACTGACATTTTTCGATAATATAAAGAAAATATTTTAGTGCGGAAAAAGCGGTGTTTTATCCCTATTTTTAATTTAATGTGTTAAAAAAATAAAACTGTTAAGGGGTTAAGGTGGGATATGGAATTTCAAAATATGTAGTTTATACGAAATTATTTTATGTTACAACTTTTTATTTTCTTTTAATTTCTTACAGAAATATACCGGGTGGTTATAATATAAGTATCTCTATTTGGAGCTGTCTGTAGCTTGCAGAAATAACCGGAATGAAACCAAAATCGCACATACCAAAATACACATACCATTCGAGAAGGGGGGGGGGGAGAAGAATGGAACTATAAAAAGAATTATTTGCAATAATCGCCGACAGATGGCGGTTTTGAGTGTGAAATGAAATGTGTAATATTGTGTACCGTGGAGGTGTCGCAAACCTGAATGACTTTACTGCATATCAAAACATGTGCGAAACATCACTCCTGATGCAACATCATTCTGCAGTTGAGCACGTCATGCACCTGCTGGAATATGTCCTCCAGCACAGTGGCCGTGTGGAACCTGAACATGATCGGCAACGCCTTGCGAAAGCGTAACCACATTCACTGTCACATTTTCGAATAAATTAGGTGTGACATCCGGTTTGACACCTTAATTCTTTGTTCTTGTATTCTTGTATTACATATTACATTTCCCACTCAGTAGCGCCATCTGTCAGCGATTATTGCAATTATTTTTTTATTATTATTCCATTCTACTTCCCCCTTTTCGAATAGTAAGTGTACCGATTTTTGTTTCATTCGGGTTATTCCTTCGAGCTACAGACAGCTCCAAATCGGGATACTTATATTATAACCACCCCGTATATTGCTTACAGAAATTACGCATAAGCTGTAATGTAATGTAGTAATGTTTCATTTCTTACAGAAATATAAAACAAACACCAAATAAAAATACAGAAAGGGAAATAAAGTACAGTCGGTGTTCACAATTTTTCTTACGTGTCATACGAATTATCATACAAATATTTTACCCTCAATGGAAATATAACTATGTGACTACAATGAAACAAAAACAGCAACTTGTCAAATCATTCTTGTGTTTCCTGACTGCCATTTGTACCATGAAAATACAACAGTATGTTCAAGGTGGGATATGAATTTCAAGAATGTGTAGTTCATACGAAATTCATTTATGTTACAACGTTTTATTTTCTTTTAATTACTTACAGAAATATATTACAAACAGAAATTACGTAAAACTTTTAATGTAATGTAGTCATATTTCATTTCTTACAGAAATATAAACCAAACACTAAATAAAAATCCAGAAAGGGAAATAAAGTACAGTCAGTGTTCCCAATTTCTCTTACCTGTTATACGAATTATTGTAAAAATATTTTGCCCTCAATAGAAATATGACTTATGTGACTACAATAACACAAAAACAGCAACTTGTCAAATCATTTTTGCGTTTCCTGACTGCCTAATGACTGTCTAATGCCTATGAAAATAAAACAGTATGTTTAAGGTGGGGTATGAATTTTAAGAATGTGTAGTTTATACGAAATTCATTTATGTTTTAACATTTTATAGTCTTTCAATTTCTTACAGAAATATTTTACTTACAGAAATTACGCATAACTTGTAATGTAATGTAGTCATATTTCATTTCTTACAGAAATATAAAACAAACACTAATTAAAAATACAGAAAGGGAAATAAAGTACAGTCAGTGTTCACAATTTCCCTTACCTATTATAGGAATTTACGTAAAAATATTTTATCCTCAATGGAAATATAACTATAACATGCTTTCGAAATCTCAAAATTCTGTCAGGGTCATCACGAATTCATGGTACACATTTAAGGGTTAGTATAGAGTAACAATCATTTATTGTATAGGAAACCAGAGTCAAAATTCCATTTATTTAGTCAAAATTGCAGGGCGTCTCACTCCAATACGAAGTCGTGTGTTCGTTTATAACGTTAATAGTAGAAAAGATATTTTAACAAAATTCACAACAGACTCACCACTGTAAGAATAAACTGCAGAAATTACAGTAAAATTTGCTATAAATTTTGCACCCAAATTTCCAGCATATTTTACTGTAAATTGACAGCAAAATATGCCTTAAATTACAGTATGTTTGGAATTTTACAGAAAAATGTGCTCCAAACATGCTAATTTTACTGCAAATACGACTATAATCACATTAAATTTTACAGTAAAAAATGCTGGCAATTTGGGTGCATAAATTTACAGCAAATTATGCTGAAATTTTTGCCGTTTTTTCTTACAGTGAACTTTCTATGAATTGTCAGGATATTGCAAGGATTTCGTTAAAGTATCTTCACTACTATTAAAGTTATGAACGAAAACACGACTTCGGTTAGGAGTGAGACGTTTCTGTAATTTTGACTAAATAAATGGATTTCTGACACTGGTTTCCTATACAATAAATTATTGTTACAGTGTTCTGTACCAACCCTTAAAGTTTGTACCATGAATTCGTGGTAGATAACGTAAAGCCAAGAGAGATGGCGCGGTCGGAGAGATTGCGCACATAAAGGTTCGGGGGGAAAGAGCACAGTGAGCGCGCAGCAACTTCAGGTAGTTGTACAACAACAGTAGTGGAGTGTCTACTTGAAAGTGCACGTTAATTGCTTTGAGCGTCTACGATAAAGTATTGCTATTTTGTTTTGTTTTCTCAAAGTAAGTGCTTGAATTTTCATAGCTATTCCTCAGAATTTCTATGCAATGTCAATAGTACAAAATATTTTAAACATAAACGATTTCTCATAAGCTACTAATCTAGACTAACAATGTGAACATCAACGGTTCGTTTTAGTAGTGGCCATGTTTAAATATAAGGCCACGCAATCTCTCCTACCGAAATTGGAGAGTTTGCGCATCTGCTACTTAGGAGAGATGGTTACCATTAGTTTCCGTGCTAGGAGAGATTACGCAGCTTATTGGTAAATTTGCAAAAAAAAATGAAAAATGAAAATGGACTAATTTTAAGTTAAACGTGTTATTAAGTAACATAATCTTATTTTGTAACCTTATCTGGACTTGCTTTTTCTGATACTTTAATTTTTTTTCCTTTAATTAAAATTTTTTAATCATTTTTTAAATTATTTCCTTTTCCTGATTCTTTAATCATTAGGTTGAAATATTCACTCCTAATACAATAATATTTGTTCACAAAAACCTTACAGCAATGTCATTTAACTGTAATTATTATTGTTAACAATTTAATTGTAGTTATTATTAGTAACAATATCTCCTACGTGCGCAATCACACCAACCAGTGTAAGGAAAGATTGCGCAAAATAACTTTCTTGGTTTTATTACAACTATTTTATAAGTTACAACATAACAACAAAATAGCAATGGAAATGCATAAAAAACAAATGAAGTAAAAATTATTCATGGATAGTTTAGCAAAAAATTGCTATTTAGATTTTTTATTGCTATTCTTTTGAATTGTGCACAGACTCTCCTAGCTTTGCCTTAGATTGCAAGACTCCATCCCATTCTCGCTAGATTGGTAGTTTGCGAATTCGATCCATGATTATGAGTAGAATATTTGTTGTAGTTTGAATGTCATTATGAGCTGTGAGTTCCTCTAATTTCATCTTTCGTGAACAAGAAGTGCCTACAATAACACAAAAACAACAACTTATTGCATGCAAAATGCAGAACCTATAGAAAAATACTTATCTTATTCGATTTTTGTGCAATCTAAGGGTTTCTATGAAAGTTAATGGGCAGAAAACGAAAGAGAAGATAAGCCTTTACCAAATTTCCCACATTTGTTAAGAAAAATATTTTTTCGTCTGTGCTAATTTTTGATTTATAGATCAATTTGAACGATGCAATAACACATTTGTAATTTCAAGAACTGCAAATAATCTACAAATATTTTGAATGATACTTCTTAAATAGATAACACAAAAATCACAAGTGTTCCGAAATCCGTTCTTGCGCATTGTACGGACATTAATATCACCACATATTATCGCTTTTCCCGTAACATTCCCGGAGATTTCTGCATTTGTTCCATCTCGAACAATGCAGTAAGCAGGTAATTATGAAACGTCGATAAGCTATTTGCAAAACTGGAGAAATCGGCTGCGCTTCAAATAAGAAACGAATGTGAATTCGAAAATTAAGGGAGAATTGCCGTTCTAATTGTCGAGGGATTTGAGCTGAGTTTTGACTGTCTGTTGTACTCTTGCATTTCCTGATGTTCATTTATTATTATTTATTATTGATATATAGATCAATCCAATAAAATAATACAGGAAACATTTCTAATCTCAAGAATTGTAAATAATCTACTAATATTTTGAATGATACCAATAAATAAGTAACCCAACACTCCGAAGTGTTCCAAAATCAGTTTCTCTGCATTATACGGTCATTAAAATCTCGACATATTATCGCCTTTCCCATAACATTCCCGGAGATTTTTGAATATGTTTCATATCGTACAATGCATAAGCAGGTTGGAGTCAGTAATTTTGAAGCGTCGAAAAGCTATTTGCGAAATGGGAGAAATCAGCGGCGCATAAAACAAAAAACAAATGTGAATTTGAAAATAAAAAGAGATATTTGTCTTATCTGTGTTTCATCTCGTTCTAATTGTCGGGAGATTTGGGTTGAGTTTTGACCTGCAGTTGTACTCTTGTATTTTCTGATATTCGATTTATTATTATTTGTTATTGATATATTGATCAATGCAATAAAATAATATAGGAAACATATCTAATTTCTAGAAATGTAAATAATCTACTAGTATTTTGAATGATACCCATAAGTATGTAACACAAAACTCCAAAGGTTTTCGTAATCAGTTCTTGCACATTTAGGCCATTAAAATCACAACAACACTATCGCTTTTCACGTACATTCCTGGAGATTTCTGCATTTGCTTCAACTCGAGCAATGCATAAGCAGGTTAAAGTCAGAAATTACGAAGCGTCGAAAAGCTATTTGAAAACGGGAGATATCGGCGGCGCATACAACAAGACACAAATTGGAATTCGAAAACAAAGACAGAATTACAGTTCTAATAATTGTCGTGGGATTTGGCCTGAGTTTTGACTGTCGGTTGTATTCTTGCATTTTCTTATCTTCCATTTGTCATTATTGGTTATTGGTTTTCAGATCAATCAATAAAATAATACATTAAACATTTCTAATTTCGTGAACTGTAAATAATATACTAATATCTGGAATGATACTCCATAAATAAGTAACATAAAACTCAGACGTTTTCCGAAATCAATTCCTGCGCATTATATGACTATTAAAATCTTGACATATTACCGCTTATCCCGTAACATTCCTGGAGATTTCTGCATTTGTTTCATCTCCAACAATGTATAAAGCAGGTTGAAGTTAGTAACTATGAAGCGTAGAAAAGCTATTTTCAAAACGGGAGAAATCAGCGGTGTATAAAAAAAAAAGAAATAAATCTGAATCCGAAAATAAAGAGAGAATTACCGTTCTAATAATTGTCGAGGGATTTGGCCTGAAGTTTGACTGTCGGTTGTATTCTTGCACTTTCTGATCTTCCATTTGTTATTATTGGTTATTGATTTTCAGATCAATGCAATAAAATAATACATTAAACATTTCTAATTTCAAGAATTGTAAATAATCTACTAATATCTGGAATGATATTGCATAAATAACTAACATCAAAATCAGACGTTTTCCGAAATCAATTCCTGCGCATTATATGGCTATTAAAATCTCGACATATTACCGCTTTTCCCGTAACATTCCTGAGATTCCTGCATTTGTTTCATCTCGAAGAAAGCATAAAGCAGGTTGAAGTTAGTAATTA
The DNA here is from genome assembly GCA_963931845.1 of Maratus michaelseni. NCBI lineage: Eukaryota > Metazoa > Arthropoda > Arachnida > Araneae > Salticidae > Maratus > Maratus michaelseni. The sequence continues at coordinate 85,727,663 of OZ007594.1, forward strand.
TGAAGCGTTGAAAAGCTATTTCCAAAACGGGAGAAATCAGCGGCACATAAAAAAAAGAAATAAATCTGAATCCGAAAATAAAGCGAGAATTACCGTTCTAATAATTGTCAAGGAATTTGTCCTGAGTTTTGACTGTCGGTTGTATTCTTGCATTTTCTGAACTTCCATTTGTTATTATTGGTTATTGATTTTCAGATCAATGCAATAAAATAATACATTAAACATTTCTAATTTCAAGAATTGTAAATAATATACTGATATCTGGAATGATATTCCATAAATAAGTAACATCAAAATCAGACGTTTTCCGAAATCAATTCCTGCGCATTATATGGCTATTAAAATCTCGACATATTACCGCTTATCCCGTAACATTCCTGGAGATTTCTGCATTTGTTTGATCTCGAACAATGCATAAAGCAGGTTGAAGTTAGTAATTATGAACCGTTGAAAAGCTATTTGCAAAACACGAGAAATCAGCAGCGTATAAAAAAAGGAACAAATCTGAATCCGAAAATAAAGAGAGAATTACCGTTCTAATAATTGTCAAGGAATTTGTCCTGAGTTTTGACTGTCGGTTGTATTCTTTCTTGCATTTTCTGATCTTCCATTTGTTATTATTGGTTATTGATTTTCAAATCAATACAATAAAATAATATATTAAACATTTCTAATTTCAAGAATTGTAAATAATCTACAAATATCTGGATTAATACTTCATAAATAAGTAACACAAAACTCAGAAGTTTTCCGAAATCAATTCCTGTGCTGTATACAGCTATTAAAATCTCGACATATTACCGCTTATCCCGTAACATTCCTGGAGATTTCTGCATTTGTTTAATCACGAACAGTGCATAAAGCAGGTTGAAGTTAGTAATTATGAAGCGTCAAAAAGTTATATGCAAAACAGGAGAAATCGGCGGCGTATAAAACAAGAAAGAAATGTGAATTCGAAAATAAAGAGAGAATTACCGTTCTAATTGTCGTGGAATTTGGACTGAGATTTGACTATTTGTTGTATTCTTGCATTTCCTGATTGTCCATTTGTTATTTTAAGGTATACAATGAATTGTAAGAAAACATGGTTCATGCAAAACAGCGTTTTATATTTAAACTGTTTATATCTTTTGAATTACTTACTGAAATTATATAAAAAATTTCTAAATGTTTTACAAATGTTTTAGTTCTTTTAAAAATATAAAATGAACACTAAATAGTGGTGCATAAAAAAAAAAAAATAAAGCACAGTCAGTGTTCAGATTTTTATTATTTATTACATGACCATTCATAATATATTTTAATCGCGAATGGAAATATTAATCCAATCGTGCTTTAACGCCCGTATTCACCATCTACCTGAACGGTTGTTAAGCACGAAAACCTCATCGAAAGCTAACATGGTACAGTAGAACCTCGATCGATCGTTTCTCAAGGGACCATTCGTTCCAAACGATAGTTACGGGAAAACGATTAATGCGGGTCAACATAAAATATTTTCATGTGAAAAAGTATGTGGCATAAATAAATTTATTACATTGAAATATAGAAAATTTGAAGGAGAAAAATACTTACTTACTACAAAAAAATTACGAAGCAGAATAAAGAGGAATAGATCTATTTATTTACTGGAAATATTGGGAAATTTTAGCTTGTACACACTGTTTTCTTCTTAACCCAAACAATAAATTTTCGACATTAGTGACATCTTTCTGCTCTCTTTCACTTAATGCATGTGAATAAAGAAAATTTTTCATTGTTACAAATCCTTTAAGTGCTTCAACAAACGTTGGAGCTGGTTCTGTATTGAGATTTTCGTCTTCAGCGGTATCATCATCCATTTTTTCATTCTCTGCGATCACTTCTTGAACAGAAATCAAGCCACATGTCGCAACCTCTTCATCAATTGATGCATTATCGTCAAAGGTGATGTTCGATACATTTGCCCCAAACTGCGATAAATCATTTTCCTCTTCATCGTTAGCATCAGCAGTTACATTTTAGAGTTCTGTGACATCCCCCTTAGCCTTATTAAAGAGTTAATTATAGTTTCTTGGGTTACTCTCTCGCAGGCAGAGACAACGAAATAAATGACTTGTAAAACATCAATTTTGATGCTATTGCATTTTACTTCATCCATCATAGCTAGAGCTTTTCTAACTATATTATTTTTGTAATGGAGCTTGAAACTGTGAATAATACACAAATCTAGGGGTTGAACCCTACTAGTGCAATTAGAGGGATAAAAATGAACTGTCACATTTTTTAATGAAGATATATCCGGAGGGTGCGCTGAAAAGTTGTCAATAAATAAAACTACTTTTCTTTTTTTCATTTCCAACTGACTTGTCAAAATCATTCAGAAATTCAGAGAAAATTTCATTTGTCATCCATGCTCTTGAATTAGCATTTAAAGATCACCACAGTCTCATGGAATCGCTCTCGGTTTATCAATACGCACGTGCATCCAAAGTCACAATTAGAACAACTTTTTTATTCTTAAACACGAATACAATGGGATAAATTCTCAAATTTTTTTCGAAGGTCGATAACATTTTTGAACAATAGATGCGGGAATCTGCATGTTTCAAAAACGACCTAAGCGGGTATAATTAACATTATTTAAATAGTATTCGTGACGGGACCTTTAAAACTAGACGATACATACGGGATAACGTAAGATGCGGGAACGATTGATCGAGGTTCTACTGTATTTACAATTAATCTGATTGGACTTGAGCAGCGATCATGTCCAATCAGATTAATAGTGAATACCATTTGAACTTTCAACTGAGGTTTTCGCGCTAACCGGCCGTTGAGGTAGATGGTGAATACGAGTGTAACTGTCTGTAAACTTTATGTACAGATTGTATAACAGCTCTTCACATTCTTGTAAGATTTATCGCTCTCAAATTTTATCCATGAAAATAGCTAAAATATTTGTAAAATACTATTTAATTTTCCAGCAGAGCTGAAATTACGCTGTAAATGAATGAAATACAAAGGATGTGAATTATCACTTTACTAAACAGCGTAAAACCAATAGAGTGAAAAAATGTCCAGACCGGGGTTCGATCGAATTCAGTGCCTGATTTACGATAAGCATTCGGGGCATGGATCCAGAGCCCTTGAATTTCAGGGGACCCCATGTGCTACTGAAGGTTTTTAATTATAGGCCAAAATCTGATGAAGTTTTAACTATTAAAAATAGTAGGGAAAACTCTGTTTATTGTTTATTTCATTTAAAAATAACCTTTTAAGGGGCTACTTCACTCAAGTGAAAACACCCTCTTGCTAATGTTTATCCTATGGGAGACATTTTTCCAAATATCTCGTTTGCACTTCAATATTTTGAAATGATTTTTTTCATTAAATAGTTGAGATCAATCTCTACAAAAGCCTTTTCTTTCCTTTTTCAATTTTGTTTACAGTTTTTTTTAAAAATTAATATATCTTTTTTTCTCAAGGATAAGCATTGGTGCAAAGAGGCCCCCTATCTATATCGGTCCCTGCCTATCTTACCAGTAATGTAGTCCTTAAAAAAAAAAAAAAAAAAAAAGAGTGTATACGCTATAGGCAGATATTATACACAAGAAGAAGAGAGTATACACTAGATAGTTATACACCATCCAGTATTCAACCATCCAGAAAGTATACAGCGAATACCACCGTATATTCTCCACTATATCCCTGTATCTTACTAAATCAGTTAATAGACAGAAAAACAAAGAAGTACCTGATCCAATTTCAATAATTATGAGAAACATTTTCTTTATTGATTTATAATCAATGGAATACAACCACACGTTTTTTTTTCTAATTTCAAGAATTCTAAATGAGCTAATAAAACATTTCGAATATTTCTTTATAAGTAACACAAAATTCTGAAGTTTTGCAAAATCAATTCTTGCCCATTGAAATGAACCAATAACATTTCGAATATTACTTTATAAGTAACACAAAGTTCTGAAGTTTTCCAAAATCAGTTCTTGCCCATTGAAATGCCCATTAATATTTCAACATATTACCGTTTTTTCTCGGAACATTTCTACTTCGTTTAGACTCCAACGATGAATGCACAGGTAGATAGAATTCAATAATTATAAAGCGTCGAAAAGTTATTCGCAAAACAGGAGAAATCGGCGGCAGCGTATAAAACAAGAAGCAATTGTGAATTCGAAAATAGAAGAGAGGATTACAATTCTAATAGTACAGGGATTTAGAGAGAATTTTGTCTGTCAATTACATTCTTGCATTTCCTGCTATACCATTTGTTATTTTGACGTTTATTACGCATTTAAAAAACATGGTTCTTGCGAAAAACATTTATATCTAAACTGTTTATATCTTTTGAATTACTTATCGGAATTGTATAAAAATTTGCTAAGTGTTTTATAAATATTTTAGTTCTTTCAAAAATATAAAATGTATGCTGTATAGCGGTGCATAAAAAGAAACAAAGCGCAGTTCTTTATTGAAAATACATAATTTTTTTAAAGCATTTTAGGTATAGTTCAGATCTTACCAAAATATAAAAACTACATAAAAGTGTAGAAAAGGAAGTATAGCATAGTTAGTATTAAGATTTTCTATTACGTGTTATACCATTCAAAAAAATAAATTGTATCTTCAATTAAAATGCACATACCTTTAGAACTTACTTTAAAACTCTTAGATTAATTTTTACACAATTATTCAAATTGGTAAAGAAATATGAGTTGTAATTATCCAACTGTACGAAAAATGTCCGGGCCAGGATTCGAACCTGGGATCTCTTGGCCGAAGCTTTCATGTTATACCAACTGAGCCATCCGGTCGAATCTGGAGGAGCTAATTCATCCAGTTAACCTTATTGATCATAGCATCTGGTCTGATATTTGAATCAGCTCAACAGAATAAGTCGCATGTAATTTGGAACGCCAGTAAACGCTGGATACGTTATTACACTAGATTAAATGGATAAATTAGGTTACACTAGGATAACTGGATGAATTAGATTACACTAGGTTAACTGGATGAATTAAGTCCTCCAGATTCGACCGGGATGGCTCAGTTGGTATAACATAGCAGCTTCAGCCAAGAGAACCCAGGTTCGAACCCTGGCCCGGACATTTTTTTGTCTAGTTGGAAGATCACAACTCATACTTTAAGACTGCTGCTTTAAAACACTAAAAATTATATCTATGGATTGTAAGTGTCAATCATATTTTCGTTAGATTGGTATCTTTTGAATTTGATCATGGTAATGGCTAGAATATTCGTTGTAGTTTGAAACTCATTATAAGCTATTTTCATTTCCGTTTTCGTCAACAAAAAACAGGTACATTGGCAGAAATTGAAATGGCAACGCAATGTATCTAATCATGGAATGCAAAATGCAAAAACTACAGAAAGCCACATATCTTATTAAAACTCACTAAAATCTAAGCATTTTTGTGAAAGTTAATTACCGCAAAAACAGAAAACTCAATCACTGTTCGTATTTCACATATTTTTTGATTTAAAAAAACATTATTTTCTTTATTCTTTAATCTCTCTCTCTCTCTCTCTCTCTCCTTTTCTTTCTTTCTATATATATATATTTTTTTTTTTTTTGCTAATTATTGATTTATAGATTATTGCACTAATCATATCTAATTTCAAATTTGTAAATATTGTAGTAATATTTTGAATAAGTACTTTATCAATTATACTACTTCATAAGTAATAAAAAATACCGAAGTTTTCCAAAATCAATTCCTGCCCATTGAACGGTCATTAAAATCTCGACATATTATCATTTCCCAGAGCATTTCCGGCGATTCATGCAACTGTTTCTGCTCGAACAATGCAGACTGAAGTCAATAATTATAAAGCATTGAAAAGCTATTTTCAAAACGGGAGAAATCAGTGGTAGCTTAAGAAGCAAGAAACAAATGTGGATTTGAAATTAGAGATAGAATTACTGCTCTAATTGTTGAAGGATTTGAGAAGAATTTTGACTGTAGGTTGTATTAACTTAATGTCAATAGTACTGACATTAATGGAACCAAAAATACCTAAAAAGCTTCCTTATTTCAAATTAAACGAAAAGTCTCTCAAGAATGTATCTAATTTTACTTATCTGGGGGTAATCTTGTCTTGTACAGCTATTTCAGCTGTATAAAGCATATTAAATGGAAGCGTAAAGAGCTAGATAAAATAATACAGAATTTACTTAAAATAGCTTTTTTTGACGTTATAATCTAAAAATCCATACTGAAAACGTGGTACTGAGCGATTTTGGAGTAGAAAAAGTTGCCTACGCGGCAGCGGTCTGGTTTCTGAGACTACACTCCGCTCTTCAACACAACGACAAAATTTATTATTGATTTCCAAATGTTATAAAAAGTGTTCAACCTGAGGGTTATGTAGTATTTTAACAGGATTAACTCCTCTGCATTTAATTGGAAAAAGAATCAAAGCAAGCCAGGATACTTCACCTAAACATACCTGAAGGTGATTAACCCTTTTTATCCTGACGGTACTTATAAGTACCACTTTAACCCCTTCGTGACGAGCGTCTTTTACAGAATTTTTAATCTGTTACCGCCGGTTTTTCAAATGAGAAATTTTCACCTAATTGAATCGCAAAAATGCTATGATTAGATAAGGAAAACTTTACAACAAAAAAAAATAACTGGTGGGAATAATCGAGGATTCTGAGCATCTAAAAAGTAGATGGAAAATTAATTCAGGATATAAAGGGTTAATTACACCAGGGGTCGCAGCGTCCTATATATTTTTAAATAATATACCCACCACTATTTTCAAAATATAATATTCACAATATCCTTCTATTACACATTTTAAAGAAATCTACCATGAAATTTATAGTTTGAAAATAGTGGTATCAAATATATAAAAAATATAGGACGCTGCGACCCCTGATTACACTCATTTTCCCCGAAATATATCCAAATTCGAGTTGCTTTCATATGAAAATGTTTTACGCATATATGAAGAAGGCGATGTACAGCCGAATACAGATGGCCCAATGACAGATAAAGGTTACGTCTTTTGTGTTTTTACAAATAAAATTTTAGAATTTTCACAGAAAGTGAAGCTAATGTTTCAAAATTCAGTTTTTCAAGCAGAATTAGTATTAGCGGCTAAAGATACAGTTCGCTGGGCTTATAGTTCATCACATACAGAATTTCTAATTTTCACTAACAGACTTTTTAGACTATTAATCCTTGGAAAACTCTAACCCATCAAACTATCTTATAATACGATTACTAAAATTCCTACAGAACTCAGACATAAAATTTTTGTTAAATTTGGTTAAATGACATGCTCGTTTTTATGAAAATGAAGTAGCAGATCATCGTCTCGTAAATGAAGCTACAGAAATAATAGTTACATCTACAGAAATTGTTTACACTGTAACCTTCTCATTTTTAAAGAAAAAGCTGAAACAAGAAATGCTAGAGAAATGGCAATACGAACGGAATATTGGTGATACGAAGAGATATATTGGCAATTTATTACCAAAAGTTTCTGAAGATCGCCTACTTCACCACAGGAATTTATGTTTGTTTGCAATTAATCCCGGACCCTTTTCAAATTACTTATATAAATCTACTTATCAAATTACATAAAAGAACCCTATTTTCACTTTGTGTATGTGGGCATATGACAACTTCTATGCATTACTTATTAAATTGTTCTCTAACCTCTACATTCCATATAAGGAAGGCATCGACCAGAGATTTTCATATATATTAAAAAGAAACTACCTAACAGATAAAAAAATTACCTGCATCAAGGTAATAGGAAGTAGCCAACATAGTTTTCATGATATGTCTTCATTTCTAATAGATATTTAAACAGGGTAATCGTAAATGAAACAGACGATATATGTAATAGGCAGAGGCTATGCACTAGAGACTATAAAATATACTTTTACTTGAATAACAGAGAGGACACGGAGCTTCTTAAAAATATCCAGAAGGTATATGGCGTATACCACCGTATACTCCCCCCCCCCCCCCACACACACTACAACCCTGGTTTAAATACTACTTCCAGAGGTTGAACTTTAACCTTACTGGACTAATATCATATTTGCATAGTCTGTACATTCTCTAAAATTTTCATGAAGTTTACAGAAGTTATAAACTACATAGGTTGGCAGCTCTACTCGGTCTGACTCGAACAGCATCATTCCTTAAATGACCGAGTCCATCCGGATGAAAACTTTTAAGTTCATCCTGAACTTAAAAAGAGATGCATCAGGCTACGGAAAAGATAATTTATTATCAATCTTTGTAATTCAGAGAGAAAGGATATTTTTCTTCTGCATCGGTTCTTAGGAAATTGATCGTAGTTCGTCGTCACGACTTAATTTAAATATCCTCTACAGTTTTATATTTGACGTTAGTTATGCCGTAATAGTCCAACCTAGGGCTGCTATAATACAGTCTGAATCATCAATCATTTTGTTGCCCACTTAGCCCAATCAGGGATTGTTGCTCACGCGGCGTGGTCAATCGTTCTTCTCCTACGAGCAATTAAATGGCACGTGAGTGAGCCCGGATTGTAGGAGACTTAGTCCAACCGGACACTATGTATATTCTCTAGACCATTATCGCAAGTGAATCCAGTTTCAGCAGCAAACAGACTACAGGACCACAACCGCTAGCTACTATAGCAAACAGAGTGTTAAAATCGCTTATTGAAACTATTGACTGTTAGTACGAACTGGACCTTCAAGTAATCTTGGCAGAAAAGATCCTAAGCACTCCAAAATGGGAAAATCTTCAAATGCCGAATATTTTAATCAAAGCGGAATAATTTTACAGTGTTACTAAAACTGCAACTTACCCACAATTATTATAACATAGAATCTGTTACCAGTCTTTGTGTTAATAAAATTCTGAGTTCATTTAAATGCTTCTTTGTCCTTTGATACGCTACCTAATCATTTAACAGGTCACAACACTATAGAATTTAATTGATTGTACTCTGTAGGTTGTATTCTTGCATTTATTATGTTGGATCCCTTGGTATTATTAAAATTTTTTTGTGAAGGAAAATGTGTTAACCAAGAAAAAATGCAATTCTTGTGATAAAATTTCAAAAATGAAATGTTTTTGAATATTTTAAGACAATTTTAAAACTTATCTTTTTATACAATTTTAAACTTCTTGAAACATTTTTTTTTCATGCTTCACTTACTAATGTGTTCTATAACGTTAGGGATAAGATTTCAAAAAAGTTAATTAGTGAAAGAGAAAAAAGTAAATTGTCACAATCAAAGTAAAAATACAAGAAAAATGACTATTTACTTAAAATTTTTAGCACTTTCCAACATAGTTGAAAAGTGTTTATGATTTCGGTTTGTCTGCCATCTGGCCGTGCTCTAACTCTCATAAATATACTTGGATTGCCCTAAATTTTTCGTATGTGATTGGCACTAAACTATAGCGTGATCCCTATAATTTATGTACAGGGGCAGTCAAAAGTATTCAGTTACGGTCAATGGGGAAAAATCGTTTCAAGTCCATTTTGATGATGTTACGCCATTCGAATCATGGTAAAATTGATATACAATTATGTAGCGCACTAAAACATGCTTGTTCTAAAATATGGTGCACAAAAGCATTTATTATTCATATACAGGATCACACAAAATAATTCTGTCACACAATGTTCTACGCGAGGAAAAATCGTTCACAATGTAATTTAATAAAGTTTAACTATTTAAAGCATAATAAAATTCATATGTATTACCAAGATGCAGTATAAATTACTCACCGAATAGTATCGTGTGCGTTTGTCATTCACTTACACGGCCACACAAAAGAATTATGTGACAGTCTTTGTTCGATAATTACAACTTGTGTGTGATAAGTGCGTTTTTAAAATTTGGTTTGATTTTTAGGTTTGACTAAATGTTTGCATAGTACGTGGTGTGTATGAATTCTGTTGATCATATATAGGGCTACACAAAGGAATTCGTAAGTATTACTAACTATGGGAGTAAATTGCTTAAGGGTATTCTTAATTATGTTACACGTTTTCTTGCTGAACTATATTTAGTATACTAATATAAGTTTGTGGAATATAAATAAATTCACATACAGAGCTAAGCATAGAACAAGATACATTGTCATTAATGGTTGGTGATTGTTGGAAGTAAGTTTTAAGTTACCTTATGCGTTTTTTATCTGAATTAAATTTTAGTTTAATATGTGGTGTGACAAAAATCTTTGTATAATATACAGGGCTGTACAAAATTTCGAGATCATTTCCATCGATTGGGGAAAATTTCGAAAAGTGAATATTTTAAACGAACTAATTTTTATCGTGCTGCACAAAATAATTTGACTACTGTTTTGACTATAGAAGTTAAATGCTAAAACTGGATTTTTAAATGAGTTAGATGTTTTCTAAACTGTTTACTTCATATCTTCTTTCACCTCGTTTAACGATGAAGTTTCGTTACAGTTTTCTAGATGTGTTGAAAAATGTTTCATTATCTATGCTTGACGTATGGTATTCCGTTCTTGTTTAAAAATAATCTATTTACGTATATTACTGAAAATCCTATCTCTAATTTTATTAAAAGAATTTGAAGGATCATCCAAAAAAATTACCGGGTCAGTTAAAAAGTATATGTTGGAAAGTATAACAAATAAAAAGTATATGTCGAATTTCACATATTTTATTGTTTTTCTTTTTGCGAATTACTGATTTAAGATGAATGCAATAATGCAATACAGCATGTGTATATTTCTAATTTCATGAATTTTAAATAATGTATTAAAATATTTTTGAATGTATTTCCATAAGCGATACAAAATTCCGAAAATTTAGAAATCAATTCCTGCCCATTTAACGTCATTACAATCTCGATACATTATCGCTTTTCCCGGAACATTCCCGGAGATTTCTTCGTTTGTTTCAACTCGAACAATTGGCAAATTCAAGTTAGTAATTATAAAGCGTCGAAAAGCTATTTGCAAAACGGGAGAAATCAGCGTCGTATAGAACAAGAAACAATTGTGATTTCGAAAATAGAGAGAGAATCGCCGTTTTAATTGTCGAGGGATTTGGGTAGAGTTTTGACGGTCGGTCGTATTCGTGCATTTCATGATTAATCAACTGCTATTTTAAGGTATGCCAGGCAGTCCAACCCGAGGTACTCGGATTAAAAATGGCTGATATAACACCCGGTATAAAGAACATAGAAGAAAATCGCGTTTAATTGAAAATTCCAATAGATTTTTTACACGTAGTATATTTTCTTCGTTTTTCTATCAACTACAACAAAAAGCATTTTTGGTAATTTGAAGCCACATGTTTTTGCTATAAAAAAATTATTATTATTTAAAAGTTTAATTATATACTCCATGTATTTTCTTGGACATATAATCCAATGTGAATGTTAAATCTCGAAAAAGAAGAATGCAAACATACATTTCAGCTTACTTCTGGTTTGCAGAACGATATTTCCGGTTATAAAATTTTTCGGCAAGCTATAACAGATGTAAATTTAAACGGCTGTAACTCGGGTTCAAATTTAAATACAGACACAATTAAAGCAGAATTCGATAGATAAAAGATCGAATTTTAATATTATTGCTAAAAATGAAAAATTTATAATTTTACCGAAAATAACGTTTCATAGGTGTGTAGATACCTAAAGCGCGTAGCTCGATTAAAATTCTGTTAAATTCGAGTTTAATTTAATGAATTTATCAATAAAAATATATATATTAAAACATGCTTAAAAGGTGATCAAAAAATGTTAAAAACGTAAAATATACTCATTTACATCCCAAGACTTTCAATCACTAACGTGATCATCTTCAGGGTAATCGTTGACTGAGTTGAGTGTACGTATGTCGCTTTCACTGTGCTAGCATATATATATATGCTACGGTTCCCCTATATGCTAGCACAGTGAAAGCGACATACGTACACTCAACTCAGTCAACGATTACCCTGAAGATGATCACGTTAGTGATTGAAAGTCTTGGGATGTAAATGAGTATATTTTACATTTTTAACATCTTTTGATCACCTTTTAAGCATGTTTTAATATATATATTTTTATTGATTTAAATACAACGTGAATTTTTCATTCCACTTCAATTTCGTTTCGAAATTTTTCTGTTAATGAATTTATTTATTTTTGGCGTAAATTTCGTACGGTAAATTAGTTATAGTATGTAAGGTGATCCCGAATTCCTGGTAGAAACTTTAAGAGTTGGTACAGGACACTGTAACAATAATTTAATGTATAGGAAACCGGTCTTAGAAATCCATTCATTTAGTCAAAATTACAGGGCGTCTCATTCCAATCCGTATTCGCGTTTTTGTTCATAACTTTAACAGTAGTGGAGATATTTTAACAATATTTGCATCAGACTCGTCTTTTTATGAATTGTAAAGATATTGTAAGGATTTCATTAAAGTATTTTCTCTACTATTAAATTTATGAACGAAAACTCGACTTCGGATTGGAGTGATATGCCCTGTAATTTTGACTAAATAAATGATTCCTGACCCTTGTTTCCTATGCAATAAATGATTGTTACAGTGTCCTGCAGTAACCTTTAAAGTTTGTACCATGAATTGGGGATCACCCTGTATGATGAGTAAACAAACAAATATTAATTTAATATACGTAAATATACTAGGTTTATCATGGAATTTTTATCTGTTATTGAGGTTTACTATAGAATGTCCGTTATTGAAAATGAAGTGTAGAGCGTTTATAGTTCATTTACAGAGATACACAAAAGTATTCTCTTACATTACGGCTTGTGGAGAAAAATCGTTTTATTTAAATTTCTGATTTAGATATCTGATTTCACTGCTTGATGAAATTAAATTTCTTAATAATATTCTGTTAGTGGTTGGATAGTGTTTCATAATATATGACTGGTGCATAATTTTTCGCTCTTGTTATACTATTCTGTATAAATTCGTTTTGCGTACTTCAAGTATTCTTTTACTGTAGAAAACCCACAAGCATTTAGACATTTTTTCCTTAAATACCTGAAACTCTGCACTTTGGAAGTTTCTTAAATAAATGATTGAATCAATCTAGGTATTTTTGCAAAACATTTTTACACAAAATGTCTACAGGATAATTCAAAACTGGAGGAACAAATTTCTATGAGGGGTGAGGTACACCTAGACGACTTGGAATCACAAAGCAAATGCAATCCGAGCGAGATAGGGGGGTGTTGTTAGGGGCTGAATCATCGTGATCGAAAATTGACATTTAAAGTCTATAAGCTTAAAATAAATCATGATTTTCCTAATAATGAATTTCCCCGAAGTTTTCTGTCTACGTGCCTGGTTCTTACCATCTACAGTTTTGCACGTTTGAGGGTGCTGGTTATCTGCGTGAGGGCGCTTTTCGCCAGAGTTGTAGTTGGACCCCTCAAACGGCAAAACTGTAAATGATACAAACCAGGTACAGGGTGTTTCACAAAGGACCCCTAACTTTAAAAATCAGTAACCCGGAAACGGTGATAGATAGAAACATGAAACCAGTGGTATGTTTATTAAAACAATCGTAAGAATATTATACGTAAATCTCAAAATTTAGTTAACCCTCTAAGCGTGTGGAACGTAATATTCCGTTCACTAAGCTCCAGGTTTCACTGCAATGTATGCAATGTTTAAGATAATATAATTCTATAGATTTAATGAATTTTCAAAACATGAAGAATGATTAATACTCTCAAGGGTTACATTCATATTTGTAATTACGTTTTATTTATAATGCTGAAAGAATCATATTTTTTTAGCATTTAAAACAAAATGCAGAGAAAACAACATTACAATTTTACCCTTTTTCAAAACGCTCAGAGGGTTAAAAATAGCATCGATAGATGTATTTTCAAAACATATCTTAATATCTGGAAATTATTGAAGGGGGAAATTTCTTGCTTCATAATTTCCGACATAAAGGGTTAAGAAAAAAATAAAGTTATGTACGTTTATGTAATGAATAAATAAACTTTAAATAATTATTGTAAAGACATTTCAAAAGTCATCATTTAAAAAATTAAATTATTTAGATAACAAACAACAAAATCACTTTCAAAAGCAAACTAAAACAGGGTTAAGATACGAAAAATTAAACGGAGTCTTTATGTCTTAAAAAATGTTTCCTGGAGCGTAATTTCAGATTTCGCTTTGGAGGAGAAAATCTATTTGTTGACATGATACATTCATATTTTTCTGTTAATTTTTCTTACATACTTTGAGAGGAATTTTTTTAATGTTACATTTTATTTACATGCAGCCATTAATATACATCTAAAAACAAGTGGAAACGTTCAACTAATAAAATAAAATTTAAAGTATATATGTTAACGGAGTTAGAAAAGCACTAAAAAGTATTAAATAATTCTTTAAAATTCTCTAATGATAAAATGTTATTTAATAACCACAAATCTGATATCATTTGTCGGAATAAAATCAATAAATTTAATATGTATTTGGGTTGGTCGAAAAGTTTGTGCCAGTTGGGAAAATAAATTCGCACCGGAAAAATCTAACATTTAATTATTCGACAGTGATTCCGATATCTGATCTCTAATAATTAACGAGCAGAATTTTTCGGTACGAATTGATTTCTCCAACCAGCACGAACTTTCCGGGCAATCAATACAGTTTAGTACCCACCAAACAATGGATTTTCGAGAGAATATTTTTTACAAGAGATGAATTTACTGACTTACGATTTAATTTACGCGCTGAGAGCGTTAAGAATCCCTCTAAAGAGAGTTCAAAACCATAGAAAGACTAGTCTTCGAAGATTTCGACATTGAAATCTGGCCGCTATTAGCGTAAGGTGAAAATAATTCCGAAATTGGTGTATACCGTGGAGGAACGTGTGTTTATTGTGTTGGAGTACCACCGATTAAATGAAAGTCCTACTGCCACAAGGAGAAGTTTTCAAACGCGATTTCAAGTCGCAAAAGGCCCAGATGGAAAAACAATTCGTGAGCTTTTCAAAAAAATTCAGAAAAACAGACAGGCAACTTAGCCGATGCGAATTATTTTCACTATACGAAAACAGCGGTCAGATTTCAATGGCGAAATCTTCGACGGCTAGTCTTTCTATGCTTCTGAACTCTCTCTAGAAGGATTCTTAACGCTCTCAGCGCCATCTATCGGTGCTATTTTTAACTAAATTTTGAGATTTACGTATAAGAATCTTACGATATTTTTAATAAACATACCACTGGTTTCATGTTTCTGTCTATCACCGTTTCCGGGTTAATGATTTTTAAAGTTAGGGGTCCTTTGTGAAACACCCTGTACATAGGCAGAAAACTAACGGGGAACTTCATTATCCGGAAAGTCATGACTTATTTTCAGCTTAGAGTCTTTAAATATCAATTTTCGATCACGATGATTCAGCCTCTAACAGCACCCCCTCTCTTGCTAGGATTGCATTTCCAACCCTTTATTGCTCTTTGATTCCGAGTCGTCTATAGGTGTACTCCACCCTTCCTAGAAGTTTGTTCCGCCAGTTTTCAATCACCCTGCATAACTACCAATTTTATAAGCCAATTTTAGTGAAGGAATAATGAATCTTTTCTAGATTTATTAATTGAGAATATGTAGTAGTTGTTGGTTTAATAAAAATTAGGCTTGAAATCTTGCTTGAAAAAAAAAAAACATATATATATACTCGAAATAATGTATACAGTTTGCATTGATTATGCATAGATTGATCCAGCGAACGCACCATAGGTACGATTGGATCTTCAAAAAACAACTAATTGTTGCCAAATGGGAAAAACAAAATTACATTAGATTGCGCTAAGAAGATGCGTTTCAATTAATGTCAAAGTAAGTCGTAACAATATTATTATTATATAATTTTCCTAATGTATTTTCAAAATATATCTTAATATCTGGAAATTATTGAAGGGGAAAATTTCTTACTTCATAATTTCCGACATAAAGGGTTAAGAAAAAAATTGAGTTACGTACGTTTATGTAATGAATAAATAAATTTTAAATAATTATTGTAAAGACATTTAAAAAGTCGTGTAATCATTTAAAAATTAAATTATTTAGATAACAAACTTCAAAATCACTTTCAAAAGCAAATTAAAATAGGGTTAAGATACGAAAAATTAAACGGAGTCTTTATGTCTTAAAAAATGTTTCCTGGAGAATAATTTCAGATTTCGCTTTGGAGGAGCAAATCTATTTGTTTGACATGATAAATTCACATTTTTCTGTTAATTTGTCCTACATACTTTCAGAGGAATATTTTTAATGTTGCATTTTATTTACATGCAGCCATTAATATGCATCTAAAAACAAGTGAAAACGTTCAACTAATAAAATAAAATTTAAAGTATATATGTTAACGGACTTAGAAAAGTACTAAAAAGTATTAAATAATTCTTTAAAATTCTCTGACAAAATGTTATTTAATAACCACAAATCTGATATCATGTCTCGGAATAAAATAGATAAATTTAATATGTATTTGGGTTGTCTGAAAAGTTTGTGGCGGTTGGGAAAATCAATTCGCACCGGAAAAATCTATCATTTAATTATTGGACATTGATTCCGATATCTAATCTCTAATAATTAACGAGCAGAATTTTCCGGTACGAATTGATTTCTCCAGCCAGCACGAACTTTCTGGACAACCCATACAGTTTAATACCCATCAAACAATGGATTCTCGAGAGAATATTTTTTACAAGAGATGAATTTACAGACTTACGATTTAATTTGCGAATATATACATATAAAAACAACCCCAATCGATAAATTAGTAGGTACTAGGTACAATAAATTCCCAACTCTTACTATCCTTAAGGTAGTTTACGAGGGTGGTTTGATAAGTTCTTGGCCTGAGAGTGAAAACACAAGATTTTTGACATAATTTCATATTATTTTTCAATGTAGTCCCTAGCAACTCAATACATCTAAGATACACTCTTGTGTGCGAATTCTTTAGTGCAGCCCTGTACGAGGGTGGTTCGAAAAGTTGCCGGCCTGAAAAAGAAAATACAAGATTTTTGACAATATTTAATTTTTTTTTCAACGTGCAACACAATACATTTCCGAAGACTCTTGAAAAATGTTCATTCTTTGGCGTTTTTGTCGACGTTCAACAAGCACGGCACGCATCGAGCGGAAAGCTTTTTCATGCCTGAAACATTGAGTAAATTGTGGTGGACACGATCTATCGAAATGTTTGTAATGTCAGCAAGTTCCTGTATCTTCAATCGGCGATCATTCAATACGGCATTGTGAATGTTTAAGACGATTTCGTCGGTGGTAGCGGTTTTTGGGCGTTCTGAGCGTTCCTCATCGTGAATTGATTTCCTACCATGTTTAAATTCAGCAGCCCACTTTTTTATCGTCGAATAGGAAGGACAAGAATCCTTTAAGATAGACTATATATTTTTTTGTATGTTCGTGGGGATTAAATATTTTTAACAAAGTATTTCATGACAGCTCAAACATCAATTTTTTCCGTTTTCCGAAAACGTCAAAACTTGTTTACTTTACTTTATCGCCCAGTAATAACCAATAAACTCACGCGTCTGAAACTCGGCGGCATGTCATCTAAAGGATGATACTTTACAAACAATATTGTCATTTGGTCATGCTTGTTCCATTTCTGTGTTAGGCCGAGAACTTATCAAAGCGCCTATTTATAACTTCGATGGAATTAGTATATACGTTTTGAAGCATGTCCTCAACGTATCTGGCTATATTTATATATAGGCTGGTAGATGGATGTAATTTATTATTAATTTGATCTTAATCTTCAACAAATTATTTGAATATGTTGAATTTGATGAATAAATGAATTGTTGAATCGGAATGCATAATTGATAGTTGATAATACATAATGGTGATAAAACATAATGATAATACATAATGATCATACATAATGAATAGTTGAATGAATGAATACAACCACTAATTAAATCATACTATCCATCATGTATTAATATTTGTATTAATATAGTAATACATCTGTTTACAATACATTACAATTCAATGATTAATTGTATAATAAATTACTGATAGATTCTAATCATCTCTTATATCATCTATATGTATAATCTATATAATATTCTGCAAATAATAATAAGAATTTAAAAAGAAAGAAGCAAAACCGACTGCGTTTCTAATGCATTATCCTTACACATTGTTGCAAAATTTTTCAAGTAAAAATGTATGAAAAATCCAACAATGAATAGATATTTAACATTCGATGCATTTTTCCAAAGTTATATCAAACTCACTTTGAGTTAAAGCTATGAATTTTGAAGTTTTTGTTAAACAAGATTTGTTTTAATCATGGGATGTTGACGAAATTCAAATATTACCACCGAAGTGCCTTACACTGTCAAACAAAGGAAAATTATTAAAATCGGTGCACATTTATGAATGTTATGCGTCAACAGGACCAACGAATACATGCATACGTATCGAATTGGCTCCTTCTTTTTTTGGAAGTCGGTTAAACATAAGAAATTAATGAAACAGATAATTATATATATATATAAAAGATCGAAATTCAAAGGGATGGGGGGGGGTGGACATTGTCCTTACACTGCAATAAAAAGACATGCGTTTTTTCATCTACGAAAATAAAATATAACTATAAACGAAAATATACAATAAACTCTTGCGAGTCAACACCGATTCCGAAAAGCGTGCTTTATCTTCAGAAACCTCAGAAACTAACATATTTTCGAAATTTAAAAAAGAATTTATAAAAGCAAAAGTTTTTTTTTTTTATCCGTTTTGTTACCACTGATTTTCAAAAACATTTCTCAGTAGTTTTTAAAGAATTGCTACGGGTCGAGGGTTTTTTTCAGGGAAAATACTAATATTTTATAATATGAAAATTTGCCTTATGTAATAGCGTGATTACACAAGGCAAGTTTTTCTATAACAAAATACTGGTATTTCCACTGAAAAAGTTCCTGACCCTTAGCAACCTTGTTTTTAAAGTGCATTAATAAGTTTCCCGAAACAGGATTATCGGTTTTTATGATGATATCAATTCTCAATTAAACAATTCCAACTACGTAACTGAATTTATGCTTGCAAGAGTGTTTTTCGATAAAATATGTTTGTTGAACAGGAAAATATTTACTTGAGAATTTATAGCATCCGAAAACTTTATGTCGTGGATAGAGAAAACTGATTAATGCATAGTAAAAACAAAAACCACTCGGAATAAATTTCCGAAAATCAACGGTAACAAAAGATTTTTTTTTTAATATAAATACCTTTTTAGATGTAGAAAATATTTTGGTGTCTGAGTTTTTTAAAGACTTTCGGAATCGTGGGTCACTCAGAAGATATTATTGTATATTTTCATTCGTGGTTACATTATATTTTCCTTGATTAGAAAACATTTGTAATTTTTTACAATGTACCCTGCCCTCCTTTCATGACGCCAACTGAATGTATCAGAAGAAAAAAAACACTGCACAAAATTTATTTTGTTCAAATGCTTTAAATGTTAATCCTGTCTACGAATATGATGCTAACAGACAATCAGCTAAAGAAAAAAATTCATAGTTTAAACAAAAATTACTTTGCAAAATTTATTTTGTTCCAATGCGTTAAATCCTTTCAATGCCTTTCAACGGACTATATTAATATGCAATCAACAAAAATAAAATATTCATAATCATTAAAAAATCATATTCCAAAATTTATTTTGTTGAGACGATCTTTTCTTCATCTTCTCATGGTGCTCTCTTCTTTGCTTCCCTATTTGTTTAACCTATAAGAACAAATTTAATTTGATTTTAATACATTTCGAATACCTAAATTCCCTTTCAAAATTTATTTTAGATTAAAATTAGTTTAGATATTATACGTTCATCAACACTGCTGATACTAACTGGGGATATAGCACTTACTTTAATATGAAGTAATTAAAAAAAGTTTTCTCCAAATTTGTTTGACCCCTTAAATGGTACTTTCAGCCTTCGAACTTATTCATGCTGGTTAATTTTAATTTAATAGAATAGACCCGAAAAAAAAATATTTTATATCAGTTATGATTGAAATTTAACCAACTGTATGTTCTTTTTCTATAGATTATTTCAGGTAAGTGTATTTTCTTAGAATTTTTACACACTGCGGAATGGGGATGGTATTCATTATGCCCGACATAACTACGTAAATGGTTAATCTTTAAGTACTTAAAATTGAATTTTATTACTTTTTGACTTACTAATTTTTCCACAAAGTTTATTTCCAATTAAAATTACACGTCGATTTTGCTAATAATCCTACAAATGCTGTTGCAATGTTGCCAGTGGGCTACTTTTTTAAAATTCAAATTGCTTGATTCGCACCAATTTTTTTGAATTGGTATAATTCGTCCTATTTTCGCTTTATGTAATCTGTCATTAAATAAGGCGAATTTTATTTTCTCAAAAAATTGGTGGCAATCAGAAAAACTGAATTAAAAAAAAAAGTAGCCCACTGGCAAACACTGTGCTGTTTTAGTTCATTTACTTTTTATTTCAACATGATTTTAAATGTAACACATCTTTAAACACATATTTCATCGTCATATGATCCTTTTTTTTAT
Source organism: Maratus michaelseni (assembly GCA_963931845.1). NCBI lineage: Eukaryota > Metazoa > Arthropoda > Arachnida > Araneae > Salticidae > Maratus > Maratus michaelseni. Next base: position 85,748,265 of record OZ007594.1, read on the forward strand.
TGTTATTTATGTTCTTTGCGACGCAGATACTTTTGGTAAAAGCTTGGGGAAGAATGAAGAATGCTTTTTCCAGAAATTGTTTCCTTTCGAAAACTTGACTTTATCTCCCCGTCTCGCTGTTTTTATGTTGCTTTTCTACAGATTTGATTTTACATGATGTCTCTCTCTCCCATTTGAATCCAGTGGGGGGGGAGAGGATTCAATTTGGGAAAAACAGGAAAAGAACAGGAAGTCATTCCTTTCGGGAAGTAAGTACAGGCAATTTTACAAGACTGGAAATAAATTGATTCAAATTTAAACAACTGTTTAGACAAGAAGGACTAAATATTTTCCTGTTTTAAGGAGAACAGAAAGGTTTGAAATGACTAAAATTGACTGAAGATTGATTGTGGGTTAGAAACACTGCATAAATTTGGACTTTTAGTTATTTTTGAATTTATATATTTATGTGACAAAACAAAATTATGAAATGGCGAAAATTAACTGAAGTTTGGTCACGGATTAGGAACCCTGTAGTTAATTTAGACTATTAGTTATTTTGCATATATATATTTATGTGACGAAATGACGAACATTGTCTGAAGTTTGATTTTGGATTAGAAACCCTGTAGTTAATTTAGACTATTGGTTATTTTTGCGTAAAACTATTAATGTGACGAAATCACGAAAATTGACTGAAGTTTGAACGTGGACTAGGAACCCTGTTTAAATTTAGACTATTAATTATTTTTGCACTTATATATTTATGTGACAAAATGACGAAAATTGACTGCAGTTTGATCGTGGATTAGAAACCCCATATAAATTTTGACTATTAGTTATTTTTGCATATATATATTTATGTGACGAAATGAAGAACATTGTCTGAAGTTTGATCTTGGATTAGAAACCCTGTAGTTAATTTAGACTATTCGTTATTTTTGCATAAAACTATTAATGTGACAAAATCACGAAAATTTACTGAAGTTTGAACGTGGAGTAGGAACCCTGTTTAAATTTAGACTATTAGTTATTTTTGCATTTATATATTTATGTGACGAAATGACGAAAATTGACTGAAGTTTGATAGTGGATTAGGAACCCTGTTGTAAATTTAGAATAATAGTTATTTTTGCATTTATATATACATGTGACGAAATAACGAAATGACGAAAATTGACTGAAGTTTGATCGCGGATTAGGAAAACTGTAGTAAATTTAGATTATTAGTTATTTTTGCATTTATATATTTATGTGACGAAATGACGAAATCTGACTGAAATTTGATCGTGGGTTAGGTACCCTGTAGTAAATTTGCACTTTTAGTTATTTTTGCATTTATATATTTATGTGACGAAATGACGAAATCTGACTGAAATTTGATCGTGGGTTAGGTACCCTGTAGTAAATTTGCACTTTTAGTTATTTTTGCATTTATATATTTATGTGACGAAATGACAAAATCACGAAAATTGACTGAAATTTGAATGAGGATAAGGAACCCTGTAGTAAATTTAGACTAGTAGTTATTTCTGCATATGTGACGAAATGACGAAAACTGACGGAAGTTTGATCGTGGATCAGGAAGCCTGTAGCTAATTTACACTATTACTTATTTTTGCATTTATATATTTATGTTTTATAGAAAAAAAAAAATATATATATATTTGTTAACTTTTAAAAAACAATAACGAAAGTTTTAATATTATACGGCGAATTTAATCTTGCAAAACTAGTTTTGCTACGATTTTGAAGACCAGTTTCCATATTTTTGAGCAGTCATTTCTTCTTTATTTATACTGCTTATTACGTTGTTTTTCGATACCTGGAACAAAAGACAAATTGTAAAACATTTTAAAAAGTACAATGTAAAAGTATAAATAATCATGTATAAAAGTATAATACTTTAATAACGTTAATAAAAAAAGTGTGTTTTCAGGTATAGTTTGGGATGAATTTAATTTCTTTTATTAAAAAAAAAAAGAAAAGAGTAAATACCTTTACGATAAATTGTTCAAAACTATCGTGGCAAACCGCTGAAAAACGGTGTTTCAAGGTAATTGAGTTTTAAGTTTTGCCTTCGCAGATATCGTGGTCGGTGCTGCTCAATTTTTACGGCTCGTACGACCGTAATTTTAGGAATTATCCCATCCAACAAACTGTCTTTCGACATTTTTAAAGGTTTACACATTATAAATAACAACAATAATAATAATAACAATAATTATAATTATAATAATACATTTTTTCGTCTTTTCAAACTTTTTCAGTCCTTTTAAGTAACATTTTGCCTAAGCATCTTCCTACAGCAACAATTTATAAAAAAGTACTCTTGCATTTTTACATGATATCTGGAATTTTAAAATCAAATGATAAAATCTATCCAATTTTAAATTAAATTATTGTTGTTTGTAAAATACATTTGATACAAACAAAGTATTGGTATATACAGGGTGACAAGTAATAAGAGCTTCAATTTGAAAATTCAATAATCCATTAACTATAATAAATATGAAGATGGAAAAGGGTGATATTTACATTTGGTACCTCTTAAATTTCATATGCTGTAATTTTAAAAACAGCTCAAAATTTCGTCAATAGATGGCACTGCACTGTTTCAAATTGTAAAATGGCTTAAACTAACATGAAAAATGGCATTAAAACTCTCTCAAGATTTATTCTTTACTCTATTTAGCGATTGATACCTGAAAAAGGGCTTGAATTTCGAAATTTATTTGGGCATTTTAGATGTATGAGACGGTGCAGCGCCATCTATTGACGAAAGTTCGAGCTGTTTTTAAAATTAAAGCATATAATATTTAAGAGCTACCAGATATAAATGCCATTTATTTTATCTCTATATCTATTATAGTTAATGAATTATTCAATTTTCGTATTGAAGTGTTTATTTCTTGTCACCTTGTAAATACCGCATATTCCGGCATAATAATCCGTGGCTCAAACAACATATTTATACCAAAAAATTTCATTTAATAAAATGTAACTTACTGAATCGCGGTAACTATTTCACTTCATTTATTCAAAATATTTTCTGTGTTCAAAATATGTTTCTTTAAACTGCCTGTTATACGCCGTAATATACGGAGCATTGTTTAAGCCGTTTGTTAAACACCTGAATATATACATTTGATATAAAATGTTTATTGATATTAGTTTAAAATTTCTGACAGATATCTCTGTGACATATCATCTTAAAATGTTTGTGTTAGTTTGTAATAAATGAAATAACATATTGTAAAATTTCCTCAAATCTTTTTATAATTTCTTCTTTGAAATAAATCTGTATAAAGCCTTACAAGAATATTTGGCTCGAGGGATTTTATTTTACATTATGTCTTTCTCCCATTTAAATTCTATGGGGAAGTTGATCCAATTTGTGAAAAGACAGGAAAAGAACACACTGTGTTTCGTTACTGAATGCAAGGAAAAAGGCAATTTTACATGACTGAAGTTAAATTGACTAAAAATTGTTAACAAGTGCAGTGTTACCAAGCGGGTTACTATTTTTTAATTCAGATTGCTTAACCCATTAAAGCCGGAATTGCTTTTCTCTTCAAAATAAAAAAAATTGCATTTCATACCAATTTTTCAAAGTAGCAACTTTAGTCTCCTTTTATTACGGAGGTTTCTGTCATCAGATAAAGAGAATATTTCTTTTAAAATATACTGGTATACAAACAACAAAAAGGAGGGCATCTATCCCGTTACCATATGGTAACATTAGTTTTAATGGGTAATTGACACCTCTTTCTTAAATTGGTATAAGTCGCCTTGTTTTTGCCTTATTTAATTTGTCATTGAAACAGGCGAATTTGACTTTCTCAAAAAACAGGTGGTAATCAAGAAAAACTGATTTTTTTTTAAAAAAAAAAGAAGCCCACTTAAAACATTGAACAAGTGTTTAGACAAGAAGGACCAAATGTTCAACTACTAATTTAAGAAACATTTAAAGTATTGCTGTGGGAGCGGCAGATAACAAAGGGCAGTATATCTAGGGTTCTGCGTCAATTCGTCGTGCACAATTCATCGCGCACAATTAATCGCAGTGTCGCGGCGACAACTCATCGCAGTGTCAATTCATCGTGGTGTCAATTCGTCGCAACGAAAATATATTTGAAGGCTATGATGATAAAAGTAAAGATAATTTAATAAAATTATTTAATGATGTAAATTGTTAGATATAATTCTCTATAGCTAAAAACAAAATATCATTAAATAATTTTACTACATTATCTTTAGTTTTATCACCACAGCCCTCAAAAACATTTTCGTTGCGACGAATTGACATGACGACGAATTGACGCTGCGATGAGTTGTCGCTGCGATGAATTGTGCGGCGATGAATTGTTCCACGATGAATTGTGCACGACGAATTCACGCGACACCGTATAGTTAGAGGAACAATTTCTTAAAAAGTACTATATAAGCACGTGCAATATACACACTATTCTAAAAACAAATTGGAAAATTTTTGTACGGGGACCGTATAAAATTTAAATTTTGTATTTCTACAAATTTAATTCCCTGAAAATTTTAATCGATTTCATAAAATTCTGTACCTTTTTTTACGGTGTAATTTATAATATGCATGATCTATGATCAATATTTAAGGAATAATAAAAGCCGAGGTCAATGTTTTGGGACACCCTGTATAGTAAGTAGGATATAAAAAAAAGCGAATAAGTCGAAGTTGGTAAAAAATGATTTCTGAGATTAAAATACGTTTGAAGAGAAACCAAGATTTAAAAAAAAGATTAAAGACACAACAGAAACCAATTTCCGTATAATGAATCGTCCTCAATCACAAGCATTTAACGATACGGTTCGCTGACCACAGCAAACTACTTAATGCGATCAAATCGAGAACTATTACAACTAAAAAAACAAAACATAAAGTTCCTCAACAAATAAAGATAACTCATCTAACAAATGCTGGCCTTTGCTGGAGACCCCGATGGTGTCTTTCAACCCCCTTTTTTTTACCATTCAACAGTTTGACCTAAGCGAGTGTCTTTGACCGCTGTCTTGAAATTCCAAACAACCCTTCTACACCAAATATCGGTGGTAGGGGGTGGGACGGAAACCAGTTATGTAACCAAGCATCCGGGACTCCCTACAAAGAGCACGTGGTGATTTCGGGAATGTTTTGCTATGATTTTTGTTTTCGTGGATAAGTAGTTTGCGGTTTAGATTGCATGGGAGATCGGTTTTACTTGTAAACACGCTTTTAATGAAAAAAGCAAGATGAGATTTATGTTCTGGAAGCCGAAAAAGATAAGAATTTCTGTTGAGATCACGAAGATACTTTCTTGCTTATGATGTAGAAAAGGGGTAATAATGCGGGTAAAGTTTCATGCAGTTAAGTTTTGAATATTAATTAATGACTGCCTTAAAAGTAACGTTTACAGTGTGGAGATTCAACTGATATTTTAATGTAATATTAATGGATGAAGGGGGAAAAAATATGGCTTAGTTTAGTAATTTTAATATGTTAATATTTTTATCTTGGGGACCATGGGAAAATTTTGCAAATGTTAAAAATTCTCAAGGAGGCATTGCTTTTTAAATAATGTTGAGGTTGAGTAGCACTCTGAACTCAGATATTTGCGTAAATCAATGCAAAGTTTAACCTACCCTATCCAGCAAGCTAATTAAGCTCAATGTCAAATCCAATATACTAATGACAAACAATTTATATCTTGCATTTTCTAAGCACAACTTAATACGATTTTGTAATTTATTACAGATTGTATTACTTTATCTATGAATATGTATCATATTTATTTCATATTTATCACCCTTTTTAACACTTTCCAACCTAGTTGAAAAGTGTTTATGACTTCGGTTTGTCTGGCCGTCTGTCGTCTGGCCGTCTGCCGTCTGCTGTCTGGCCGTCTGTTCCCTATTTCAACTGAAGTGTGTAACACTTATAGTTTTTTTACAGGGACACTCAAAAGAATTCCGTTACATTACGGTCTATGGGGGAAAAATCATTTGCGGTTTATTTTAATGATGTTACACAATTGCAAACACATTGTAATTGATATATATCACTAAGGTGTATTACAAGAAGCTTAATATAGAATAGGGTGTGCATAGCACTTGTAGTTAATTTACAGGGACAGTCAAAAGAATTCCGTTACATTACGTCTATGGAGAAAAATCATCTGCGATTTATTTAAATAATGCTTCACTATTTTAAACGCATTGAAATTTATATATATCACTAAGGTGCATTACAAGAGGCTTACTACAAAATATTGTGTGTATAGAAGTCATCGTTCATTTACAGGGACACACAAAAGAATTCTCTACTGCCTGTTAACAATAATTCCTGGAAGTGCGTTTTAAGTTACTGAACGCGATTTTAAATTTAACTCACTTTTTGTTTATTACGTGGTGTGTATCAATTCTGTAGATCATATACAGGGAAGCACAAAAGTTCGCGAACACATTTCCGTTTATTGACAGAAACTCCAGAAGGGGATTTTTAAACTGCTACACGTTTCTTAACTGAACTAAAATTTAGCATCCTATGTAGTATATATACAAAACTATAGATCATATACAGGGCTGAATAAGTATTCGGATATTTTTCCGAATATTGTATACGTTGGAAATTCCTGATATTATGTTTTTAAATATGTTATGCGTTTTCCAAATTGTTTACTTAGATGTTATCTTTCAGCTTATTAAACGGTATGATTTGTAAAATTATTTTGGAAGCGTTGGAAAGTGTTACATAATCTATGCTTGACGCATGATTTTTCGTTCTTGTTACTTTCTACTATCTATAATAGAAGAAAGTATTGTAACCGAATTTTTTTCGACTTCTGGTTTTCGAAGGGTTTACATGTTTTAGGGGTCAGAGATTCAAAAAAACATGTTTTTACAAAATGCCTCTCTGCCCGTGTGTCCGTCTGTCTGGGTGTATGTCCTCTTTGTATCATCTAAAATTGTATAAATTTATGCATAGAATTGAACCAAATTTCATTTATAGGTTTTTAGCTATGGCCAGCAGATTCCACTTAAATTTGGGGTTATTCCGACGAAAGGAGGTGCGGTGGTAGCGGTTTTTGTTCTATTTTCATTATTGTATCATCGAACAGTGTATGAAGTTATGCTGAGAATTGAACCACATTTTCTGAATATGTTTTTGAAAACTATAAATTAATCTCAGTATTGTGCTCAGCATCTATTCAAGTAAAAAATACTTTTTAATTTTTAATGGGAAACTCACGATAATAAAAATATAACAAAAAAGAAAGATCATTCGTGAAGCATAGACTATGAAACCCTTTCCAACACAATCAGAATAGGTTAACAAAATTTCGCCGTTTAAAAAGTTGACAGATGATATCTAATTAAACAATTTGGAAAAAACATAACACATTTGAAATTTCAGCAAATACCATCAATATTCGGAAACGAATTCGAATTCTTTTGTGAAACCCTGTATATGATTGACAGATTTGTATATATACTACATAGTATGCTAAAATTTAGTTCAGATTAAATAGAGCATAATAATCCATTTATGCAGTTTAATAATTTTTTATTGTAGAATACAAGGTGCATTCAGAAATAAGTTGCATTTTGAATTTATCCCGCAGTTGTGCTTTAATTTCATGAAAGCTCATGCAATCATGAGCTGGCAACTCTGCCAAGGAAAATTACCATCTGCAGGGACAATAACATAAAAAAAACATTTTTAATACATCTTAGATATCTGATGACATTGTATGACATTAAAAAATATATATTACATTTTCATCTTCCAAACATTACATTTTGTTTTACAACATTTCCCATATTATAATTTGTTCGGAGCTGACATACAGTTAGTTACATACAATTGGTTAACTAGAATACTAAATTTGCAATTTTTACAATTATTAGGTTCATTTAAATATGTATTATTGCTGAAAAGAACATAAAACTTTGATTAAGGACCCATCGGTAAATCAGAAACGCCGGTGTTTACGAGGACATCTTTGCAAACATTTGGTAATGGATTCCGGTAACGTTCATGAAAATCGAAACGATCGCCGAAGAATGTTTTTCATATGGTTTTTGAATACACAGAATGTGCAAACAGTTTGAATTCAATGTCAAATCTGTGAAGACTGTGTTGTGGACAAATCATGAGTGACTCAATAATAAATATTTTTGGTATGACAGTTTATCTAAGAATTGAAAAGTTTGCTTGATCAGGATCAGGGTGGAAAAAATCTCTCATTATTTGGTGACAATCAATTAGTGCTATGGAAGAAAATCATTTGCATCCGAGAGATTTTCTTGTTGAGTGGTGATTTCACTTTGATGACAGTATAAGACAATCTGTTACTTCTTAAATATCATCAAAGGCAGTATCATTATTCGATATTCATGTGCAAACATTTGGAATTCAATGTCAAATTTGTGAAGAATATGTAGTGAACAATTCATGAGTGACTCAATTATTATTAAAGATTTTGGTATGACAGTTTATCGAAGGATTAAAAGTTCACTTGATGAAAGCAGTGTGGGCAAAAATCTATCATTCTTTAGTAACACTCAATCCATGCTATGGAAGAGAATATTTTGCACTCGAGGGATTTTCTTGTTGAGCGGTGATTTCACTTTAATGACATTATAAGACAATCTGTTACTTCTTGGATATCACTAAAGGCGTATCATTATTCCACATTGATGTGCAAACAGTTAGAATTCAATGTCAAATTTGTGAAGAATGTGTAGTGAACAAATCATGAGTGACTCAATGGTAAAGATTTTGGTATGAGAGTTTACCGAAGGATTAAAAAATTTGCTTGATTAGATGCAGGGTGGCCAAAAATCTCTCATTCTTTGGTGACAATCAATCCATGCTATGGAAGACAATCTTTTGCACCCGAAAGATTTTCTTGTTGAGCGGTGATTTCACTTTGATGACAATATGAGACAATCTGTTACTTGTTGGATATTATGAAAGGCGGCATAATTCCTCAATATTAATGTGCAAACAGTTGGAATTCAATATCGAATTTGTGGAGCATATATAGTGAACAAATCATGAGTAACTCAATAGTAAAAATTTTGGTATGACAATTTATTGGATTGAAAAGTTTGCTTGATGAGAAGCAGGGTGGTCAAAAATCTTCCATTCTTTGGTGACAATACATCCATGCTTCCATGCTTTGGAAGACAATCTTTTGCACCCGATAGATTTTCTTTTTGAGCGGTGATTTCACTTTGATGACAATATGAGACAATCTGTAATTTCTTGGATATCATCAAAGGCTGCATCATTCTCCGATATTCATCTGGAAACAGTTGGAATTCAATGTGAAATTTGTGGAGAATGTGTAGTGAACTCATGAGGTGACTCAATGGTAAAGATTTTGGCATGACTGTTTATCGAATGATTGAAAAATTTACTTGATGAGGAACAGTGTGCGTAAAAATCTCTCATCCTTTGGGGACAATCAATCCGTGCTATGGAAGAGAACCTTTAGCACCAGAAAGATTTTCTTGTTGAGCGGTGATTTCACTTTGATGACAGTATAAGATAATCTATAATTTCTTGGATATCATCAAAGTCATTCTCCACATTCTTCAATATGAAGACACAAACTGTGTTATTTCGCTAATATTTGTGTCTCAACATGCGTGGCAATTATGTTGAACAATAGTTCAAGTTATATACTTCAGGCCACAATGAAATATTTAATTCGATTGCATTTCGCATTTTTATTTTTAACTAGCCAGTGGAACTTATTTTCTTAACTCCCTATGCGTTAATTATGAAATTAATATTTGATTAAATATCATATATTCTAATACGAGCAAATCTTGTGGGTGGTTATATATATATATATATATATATATATATATATATATATATATGCAAATTTTATCTTAAAAACGGCTCTAACGATTTTGACGAAAATTTGTATTCTACCGTTTTGGGGCACCAGAAAGCCATTGGGCTAGGTCACATGTTCGAGAAAATTCGATTAGTGGGTCATTTTGGGTCATTTTGGGTCAAGATCTAAAAAGCGGCTCAATTTACACTAAATTTTGCATCCAAAGGTTTTCGAGCACGAGAAGACTGTTGGGCTAGGTCACATGTTCGAGAAAATTCGATTAGTGGGTCATTTTGGGTCATGGGCAAGCTAATTATATCTAAAAAACGGTTCAAACGATTTTGACGAAATTTTGTATCCGACTATTTTCGGGCACGAGAAGACTATTGGGCTGGGTCACATGTTCGAGAACTTTCGATTAGTGGGTCATTTTTGGATCAACGCGGGTCAAAATAATTTTATCTAAAAAACGGCTCTAACATTTTGATTAAATTTTGTGTCCTACGAGTTTCGAGCACGATAAAATCATTGGGCTAGGTCACATGTCCGAGAAAATTCGATTATTGGGTCATTTCTGGGTCATTGTGGGTCAAGATCTAAAATGCGGCTCAATTCACACTAAATTTTGCATCCAATGGTTTTCAGGCACGAGAAGACAGTTGGGCTAGGTCACATGTATCAGAAAATTCAATTCGTGGGTCATTTTGGGTCATGGTCAAGCTAATTGTATCTAAAAAACGGTTCAAACGATTTTGACGAAATTTTATATCCGACTATTTTCGGGCACGAGAAGACTATTGGGTTGGGTCACATGTTCGAGAACTTTCGATTAGTGGGTTATTTTTGGGTCAACGTGGGTCAAAATAATTTTATCTAAAAAACAGCTCTAACGATTTTGATTAAATTTTGTGTCCTACAAGTTTCGAGCACGATAAAATCATTGGGCTAGGTCACATGTTCGAGAAAATTAGATTAGTGGGTCATTTCTGGGTCATAGTGGGTCAAGATCTAAAAAGCGGCTCAATTTACTCTAAATTTTGCATCCAATGGTTCTCGAGCACGAGAAGACTGTTGGGCTAGGTCACATGTTCGAGAAATTTCAATTAGTGGGTCATTTTGGTCATGGGTCATTATGGATCAAGCTATTTTATCTTAAAAACGGTTCAGAGAATTTGAAATAAATTTAGCTCTCTACAGGTTTAGGGAACAAGAAGACTATTAGGCTAGGTCACATGTTCGAGCAATTTCGATTAGTGGGTCATTTTGGTCATGGGTCATTATGGGTCAAGCTATTTTATCTTAAAAACGGCTCAGACTATTTACACTAAATTTTGCAGCCTATGGTTTTCGGGCACGAGAAGACTGTTGGGCTAAGTTACATGTTCGAGAAAATTCAATTAGTGGGTCATTTTGGTCATGGGTCATGATATTTGAACTCAAATTTAATTTTGACCGAGCATAGCTCGGTCTTCCCTGCTCGTGAGATGTAATCTACTAATGTTTTAATTGAACCGATTTCTATAAACTTCTAATATGTGTGTACAAAATCTATGCTTATTGCTCTGAGTACTTTTTAGTTATGCTTAAAAAAACATTACTATTATAAATAGATGGATTATATGGTCGCAGAATAAAATTATTGGTTTAAAAATGATGTTAATAGATGTAATAGAAATCTCAAATATTCGATATATTTAAATCATTTTAACGTTTATTTCATCCCTAAAGGTATTTTTTCTTAAACAATATTAATAAATTTGTATTATTAAACCCGAGTCCTACGGTAATGGATTTCCCCTTTGATTCTGTCCCTAGAATTTATTCCATTTTAAATATATATATATTTTTTATTTTATTTATTTATTTATTTTTTTTTTGATTACCGCGTGGCGCAGAAAAAATTCGATTACTTTTCTATAATTGTTTAAATTGAACTTTCACGATTTTATACTATTTCGAGATAGTGAAATTGATATGCATTATTGAGATGCACTGTAACATATTCCCTATAGAAATTTGCGCATGTAGCGTTTAATATTCTTTTATAATATCATAGAAAATAATTCAGAATATAAATTTCCGATTATTGCATAATGTGCGTATAAAACGGCTTTATAAAACGTTTTTAAGCTTAACTAAATTCCATATTATATATTGTGTATAAATTCTATAGATCTTATACAAAGTTGCCTAAAGGAATTCTAAGTACTTACCGTCTATGGACAGGGATTGCGCTACCAACTGTATTGCGTATTGTTCAACTGAGCTAATTTATACTGTTCTATGTTATATAAATGCAATATAAATAAATTCACATACAGGAATACACGAAAGAATATGGATATATTCTCATCTGTGTCTGGTAATTGACAGAAAAGCGTTTTAAGTTGCGTTATACATACTTCAAAACTTGCGTTATACATACCTAGCTGAATTAAATTTTAGTGAAATATGTGGTATGCATAAATCTATAGATCATACACCGGCTACAAAAAATAATCTGAATATATCAGAATAAATTGCTGAAAATGTGTCATTGTGTGTTATTGAGTTTGTTTATGTTCATTTCAATAGTTTGTTTTGGTATTTCATTTAATCTTTAAGTTTCAACGTTACAATATACTGGTAATGTTGGAAAATGTTTCATAATCAATGCGTGACGCATGCGTTTTCTTTTTTTCACTTTGACGACCGTACAATTATTATTCAAATTGAAATCTCACTGGCCGTAATTCATACACAAATGGGTCACGAGTGACACATGAAAATCGAAAAGAAATGCCCCGCTATTTGAAGATATTCTTTAATGGTTTCTATGTTTGTTCTCTTCTCCACCTAATTATAGCGCATAATGAAGTATCGTTCGCCATGATGACGTGATCTGAATGTAAGTGATACGTTATTTGCGTTGGAGTTTTCTTATGTCACCTTGTTGAAGTTAATTAATTGCTTCAAACTAATTTAATGCGTAAGTTGAGAATAGAGTTCCGTAAAGGAATATTATTAATTTTGCAGTAATTTTAAAGATTATTAAGCATCTGAATAAACTCGGATTCCGTACGAAGAATTTAAATAAATTTTAAATGTTTTTATTTTTTTTTCTTTATTTTTTTTTTCAATTTATCACATAATGTATTTAAATTCTTTCAATATATTTTTTGTACATTTTCGATGATCTAAAATTCTTTAAATTTGGCATACATAGGAGCAGTTGGGGGAAATTCTACATTTTTAAATAATGGCTGAAACAAATTTCCATTCTAAATCTCCAATTAAATTTTCAGCAGGACTGAAACTACGCCATAAATCTTTAAATTGCAGTACAAAGCATGTGAATTTTTTTCACTTTGCTAAACAGCGTATACAACCAACAAAGTGAAAAATGTTTTCAGACCGGGGATCGAACCCAGAAAACTTGGTATAGCGATCTGGGTTCGTTATTATCGACCCAGATCGCATATATTCGTTATTTTCGACCAATATTATTTGGAAAATACGTTGTCTAGACGGATTTTAACACAAATGGCAACTTCATTACAGCTACCCCACAAATGTACACGCAGCACGTCTTTTGCGCTTTATGAAGAAATACAAAGTTCTTTCAAAAGGCCTCCTTAAATTTATGGTGTTAAAAAGTTTGTTTGCTTTATCATGTCGTACCAATGTGTTAATTGTATTAATGAAATTTCCAAATTTTTAAATAATGGCTGATTTTTTTTATTTATAGGATATATATATATACTTTATATGTTTTTGTTCAGTTGTTATTCACTCCTCTAGAACAAAGTTATGTGGAAACTAAATTATCTAGAAGGGTTTTAACACAATTAGAAGTATCAATACAATTACTCCACGTTTTTACATTATAGTAAGTGATAAATGTAAACATGAATATTTTTTTCAGCATGTCAAAAGAAAAATCAGTTGCTAATACATGAAAATGTTGGGGTAAAGGACTGGCTCACATATTATTATCATCATTTGAATATGATATTTTTAATTACACCATTTGCCAGTTTACTATTACCTCAATATACTTTTGACGTTTCCGTAGATCATGAAGTAGAAAAAGAGGCTATCTAAGATAACTGAGTACGATAGCTGATGGATATGGAGTAAAAAATTTAAAACAAAACTTACACTTTTGACTCTTTTTATTTCAAAAACAAATCTGCAACTTGCTTAGAAAAGGTTTTTAAAAAACAAAGAATATTATAACCAACCAAACTTTTCTATGGTATATATGGCATAGAACCTGATTTTAACACAGGTTTTGGTACTCAATGTAGCAAATAACTTCTTCCCACAAGTACAGCATTACATCAGATATAGTAGATCATTCCACAATTTCAAGCTTTTCTGCATTGCAGTAATCAGCGGATCGTCTACTTAAACTTACAATATTTTCCTGGGAATAAGGTATATATACACTTGTCAGGTTCCCCTGGCAGCTGCAAGACTTTAAAAGCTATTCTTAAGGGATTATCTTATTGTATATGTATCTGCTGTGTATTGTTAAAGGCTTTCTTAAGAAAAATCTTAATCCGGAGGGTAGCGACTTGAATATAATGGAAGAAGTATGTACTTTGTGATGTTGTCTTTCATAGATAAGGCAGATATTTCATCCATTATTTCGGAAGACAGACCCAGCAAGAGGGGATTAAGTGTTGTCCAGGAACCCTTTGGAACAGGCCACGAGCCCCGTAGAGGGAGGGGTTTCTCTGGTGGATGACGAGAGTGTGAAGTTAGTTTTGAACGTAGGAGCGAAGGAGGAAGGTCGGTCAGAGATTGTGCTCTGAGACACGTGTGGAGGGAGATCTCTCGAAAGGAAGAGATATAGCGGGTGTGAGATTAATGGAAATCTCGGTTCTGAGTGAATTAACGTAGCCTAACGGTACACAGAAAGTAGTTTTCTGTAATTTTTTTTTATTTAATGTTGAACCGGATAAGTTCCATCCGAGTTTAAGTGTAAATACTGTAAATAAAGTGTTAGTTTAAGTGTAATTGAAAGAGTTAGGTTTTTTTTTAATATACATCACGTAACGTGTCCTATATCACGTATTCATATCGGTAATGCAGCATATCAAAAGACCGGATTATACTTCGAAGTTGTGTGGACGGAGAAGAGGAATCCGACAACACTCATATTTAAAAATTAAGTATTCCTCAATTGTTCGAGACTATTCCTTTAATTAGAGAAATGATTGAATGGACTTAATCTAATAATTTCCGGACTAAGTTTAACAATTTTGGTATGTTTTGCTTACTTTTATGATTTAATTTTGGTGTTTTTAGATGAAATGATGCATCTGAAACATATCTCAATAAACCAAACTGCCATATGTTGAAACATCTATCAGAAAATGAGGAAAGGTCTTTCTGTCTTTTAGCACTTCAATATAATCGTAACATCTATTGTTTTTCAAATGGCATATGGCATATATTACTAGTTATAGAGAAAAGGTAGTTATAATATAACATTGATTTAACAGACTGATGTTTCTTAGTTTCTCTAAATAACTGATGCACTAACTGAAGCATCTATATATAACAATGTTTTAATGGGATTTAGAATAATATTACACTTCAATAAAACAATATAATTACACTATGTGCAAGAATTAATTGAACAATTAATTCTCAGGCCAGAGCTCCTAAAAACTATATCTCAGCATTTCCGTTTGGTTTCGGTCTTTGACGTCAGAGCTTTACCCTCGGAACCTGCTTGTATCATCTTGTTGTGCAAGCAGTCATAAGCAGTGTGTGCCGTGTGAATCTCTAATCACACTCGGCCATTCAACATGTAGACGACCCTGTCCACGCTCGGCACAAAAGCAATAAGAATACAAGGCAAAAAAAAAGTTAAATTTAAAAAAAAGGATTTAACTTCTGTGTATGTAACAATACAGTACAACTATAAAATGCTGGCTTGTACTACGGATGTATTATAACAAAATCAAAGCAGAGAAGAAAAAAAAAATCGTCGAATAACGATTTGTATTACATTCGACGTTCAACAAGTCGTGAGAATTATTCATTTAATTATTTTTAACTATTATTCTATTGCTATTCAACAACTAAACTATGGATTAAGTAGAAAGCTATGTAGTAAACCATAAAGTATTTTTAACTATGAATTTATCAGAATATAAACAAATTTTGGCAATTTTTTTTCGAACAAATCTGAAGTTCTCTCTTGAAATAATTTTCTTGATAATCTATTCACTAAAAAAATGGAAGTTATCAGAGTAATATATGGTAGATTATTCCTTTACTCATACTACGCTAAAAAAGAAAACAAGAAATAAGAAATAAAGCAATACATTGTCTAAAGCCGAAATTTTAGATTTGTGATATGCTTTTAATGACAATATTTAAAAGCATTCTTGTGATAATTCGCTGTGCACTCTAGTTTTTTCAATTTTTTCAAAGTCGGAAATACATCGATTACTTTCACGAAAAACTTGCTTGTACTGTTCTTAGAATTTTCTCTTATTTCATAACATTCTGGCTCATTTCTTAGAATAAATTTTATTATTATTATAATTATTACTTTTTTTTATATATATACTTTACGCTTTTCTTCCAATTGTTTGCTTTTCTTGGAAGCTGGAGTTTTTTTTTTTTTTTTTTTTTTTTTTTTTTTTTCGTTTAATCCTTCTTTATCTTGGTGAATGTATTATTTCTGAGAATTTCGCTGTATGCAGAGTTGTCAAACCTCCTGATTTTTTATTACCAATGTTTTCGAAGAACATTATTTTTCACCTTTACGCAAAAATTATGTGATTACATATGACAAAGATTTCTATTCGAAATTACAAATAAGCAAACATCCATAGATTTGGCAGATTTGTATATGCATACTCATGTGACCTTTATCAGGAACGTTAATCATTTGAATAATGGTTTGCAATGGGTGTTATTTTTAATGATGACATTTGACAAGTTTATTGTAATAATTTGCACATATATTATTTTTACAGTTTTCTTTCTTATTTATTTTTGTAATCAGAAATTTATTGTTCACATTGAAGAATGAAGTTTTTTTTTTCTTAGAAATTTTATTTTTGTCATAACAATCTGACTTATTTCCTAAATAAAACATATTTTCCTTTTCCTTAGCATTTTTACACACTTCCTGCGTTGTTTCCCCTTTCTTGGAAATCTACTCTGCTTTTATTTCTCTTTTATCTTGGAGATATTACTATGTTATTATAGAGAAATTATTTGAAGCCAAAATATTTGAATAACAGTTTGAGATTGGTTTTATTTTTTACTAGTAGGCCACGCCCGCTTCGCTGGTCGATTTTTCAAAACGAACCTCGAATTATTAAAATATCTTTTAGTTCACCTTCGACCGCCAGGTGGTTCATTCTTTTCTAAACAAACCTCCTTCTGAACGAACCTCGACACGGATGCCCGCTGCCTACGGCACCGTATTGCAAGTGTGGTGCACACGCTCTGCAAAAATAAATTAGTTCCACCTTCCACCGCCAAGGAGCACAGAGTTATATACCTTTAACATTAATGATATATTTAAATTACGACCTATCTCCCTCCTCCTCAAAATTTAACCATAACCTTTAACATTAACAAACATAGGTAACTTTTGAAATAGAAACAAAACGGCATTTTTGTTTCTTTTGTTTGACTTCGCACTTTATTTTCTTTCCTTTTCAAACGTCTGCGTCATTTTTTTGTAAAATTTAAGAAAAATTACTGGCCGATTTTTACAAAAATGGAATTTTCAGATACAGAGAATGTTTTTACATATGTGTAGTGAGTTTTAAATCGATACCTCAAATAATTTTCTTAATCTTCGCAAATTAGAGAAAACAAACCACTCGTTGCCATCAGCAAAAGAGAAATAATCACCTTTTCGCCTTATCGTTTTATATATATATAAAAGTTGTCATTTGGGAGCTTTTTTGTAGTAATTATAACATATTTTTGTTTTTCAGTTTCTTTCTTTCTTTCTTTTCTAGTTAGAAATATATTGCTCATTTTCAAAAATATATTTTGTTTGTTTTCTTAGAATTTTTACTCCTTTCAAAACATTCTGGCTGATTTCCTAGAATAAAATTAATTTTCTTTTCCTTATCATTTTTGCACATTTCCTACATTTGCTAACCTTTATTGAAAGCCTGCGCAGCTTTTTTCTTGCATTCAACTGGGAAAATTTATTATGTATATGGTGGATAAATTATTTGAAGCCAGAATTTTTTGAATAACCGTTTGCGATAAGCTATTTTTTTTATAACATTTGGCAGCTTTTTTTATGATAATTCGCACGTATTTTATTGCATAATATTGAATGAAATATAATGAAATATATGAAATATAATGTTTATTTTCAAGAACAATTTTTTTGTTTTCTTAGAATTTTTACTTATTTCATAACATTATGGCTTATTTAATAGAATAAAACATATTTTTCTTTTCCTTAGCATTTTTACACATTTCCTATAGCTTTTATCCTTTCTCTCTTTTTTTTCTTTTTTCTTTTATCTTCAGAGAATTTATTATGTTATTTCGAAGAAATTATTTGAAGCCAAAATTTTTGAAGAGCAGTTTGCGATAAGCTTTATTTTTTTATGATAAATTTTCGCCTCTTTGTTGTGACAATTTGCACATATTTTAGTTTTTAGTTTTTTTTTCTTTCTTTCCTAGTCAAAAATATATTTCTCATTTTCAGTAATATATATTTATATATATATATAATTTTTTTTTTGCTTAGAATTTTTACTTATGTAATTACATTCTAGCTCATTTCCAAGAATAAAATATATTTGACTTTACCTTGACATTTTACATTGTTTTCAACAACTTTTCTGTTTTCTTGGTAGCTGGAGCATTCCCCCCCCCCCCCCCCTAATAGTGTTTTTTATCTTGAAGAATGTATTATATTAGCTATGAGTCTTGTTATACACATATGCATCCTTATGTCACTTATTACTTAAAAAAAATGCGTATGAATAACACGAATCTAACAAGGAGGGGACCAAGCTTGGTAATCACAGATTTTGATTATTTTTATATATGTTGTAGGGTAAAAGCCCCGTAGTCTCAAGTTCAACGGATTTTATACAACGCTCTTTAGTTCTCGAGAAGTAGGGGGTCTAATATTTTAGCGCAACTTAAATACCTAACTTTGTAACGAAATTACTGCGTTGGTCGTAGCTCAGTTGTTATGGATTCTGCTTATTGATCCAAGGGCCCAGGTTTGAGACCTAGACGAGCTCTGTTTTTCTCATTTTTTGTTTTATGAACATACTTGTAATTATTATTTAATAATCTTGATTATAAATGATAATATTGTGCATCACTGTAAAAAATGATTGTCAAATTCACTGCATTTATTCCAGTAAATCGCAACGTAATATTTCCGTATGTAAAAATACCTCAAATATAACAGTAGATTTAACCAGCGTTTTCGCTTTCAAAATCCTTTCATGCGAACAACCAATCAGATCACATCATTCATTTTCTAATCGGCGCCTGCGCGCAAAGACATTTTACTAGCATGATTTGCGCAAGGAACTTCTATTCAAAAGTACGTGCTCTTTCCCGCGCGACGGCGAAAGCTAGCAAAATGGTGTGTTTCTTGACTTACGCTTAGGAGCCTGCATTGTTTATATATCAGTGTTTAATTACAAATGGTATTTTATATTTGTATTAGATAAACGTAAGCTTGTAATTCTAGTCCAGTTATCTAAAATATATATATATATATATTATCTAAATTCTTCTCGTCCTTCAGAATTGAAGTGTTTCTTTTTTTAGTACTACAAATATACTCTCTCTATATATAATGTATTTACACATAGTATTATAATGAATATTTGATGTCTCAGTTTTGCCACATTAAAAAAATTCCTATTAATAAATTCTGAATTCTTATATATATCATATACAAAGCAGTAAAGAAATGTTTTATATGGGATTGAATTTCTATACATAAAATAATGAATTCCAATGTTTTTCAAACAAGCGATGAACTTTATGACTATTCTAATACTCATCTAAAAATGAAAGTTGATTAAAATCAATGATTTAAAAAAAAATATGGCTTTTAAAATTACAGCAGCTATTGTGATAATTTGTACGGAAATAGGACTGTTAAAATTACAGAACTTTTTGTGGTAATTTGTACGGAAAAATGGCTGTGAAATTTACTACATTTATAACCGTTGAAATGACGGAAAATATGCGATAAAATTTACATCGATTTTTACTGCTATTTTTACGTAAAAACTGCTGGCAACATTGCTGCCTGCAGTTTTTGCCGTAAATTTGACGGATTTTTTTTTACAGTCATTAATTATAATGTTAACCTATCTATTTTTTATTTGTAACTAAATCTTTGTATAAAACAACATTAAACAGTTTTTTTAATCACTTTTAAAATGTATTTCATATATGCTTTATCGATGCAATGATATTGAACAATTCCGTCATTTCGTGATTTTAAAGAAACATTAGTTATATATTGCCTTAACAAGGGAAGTCAATGCGATGATAATACTATTCTGTTTTTAACGTAAGAGGCATAATTATATTAAAATTTAGCATAAGAATTAATTAATTAAAAATTACAATTTTTGTTTTTGCATATTAAAATTTTTTTAATTTGTAACGTATGCTTGCGCTTTGAATTAATTTATAATTAATAAAATAAGGTATGATTTTGTAACGATTTTGGAATTTTTACTAGTCAATAATGGATCTATTTAAAAAAAATCTCTTTAAATGATGAAAAATGTTTAATAATGGCTTAAAAATCAAATAAATTAAATTAAAATTTTATTATGTTAACATTATAATTTATGCACAATATTAAAATTTTTAATTAAGATTATTAAATTATAATTACAAGTATATTTATAAAACAAAAAATGAGAAAAACAAACATAGCTCGTCCCGTTCTCGAACCCGGGCCCGCGGATTAACGAGCAGATGCCATAACAGCTGAGCTACGACCAACGAAGCTATTTTGTTACAAAGTAAGTATTTAAGTTTTGCTAAAGTATTAGACCAGCCTATTTCTCGAGAACTATGGAGTGTTGTAATAAAATCCATTGAACCTGAGACTAAGGAGCTTCTACCCTACAACATATATAAAAATAATCAAAATCTGTGATTACTAA
This sequence comes from Maratus michaelseni, assembly GCA_963931845.1. NCBI lineage: Eukaryota > Metazoa > Arthropoda > Arachnida > Araneae > Salticidae > Maratus > Maratus michaelseni. Next base: position 85,769,257 of record OZ007594.1, read on the forward strand.
GCTTGGTCCTCTCCTTGCAAAATTTTTGAATAATGGTTAACGATAGTTGTTATTTTTTTATGGTAACATTTGACAAATTTGTTGTAATATTCAGCACATATATTAATTTTATTTTACGTTTGTTGCTTCCCTCTAGTCAGAAATATATTGCCTCATCATTTTTAAGATTTTTGTTTCAGAATTTTTATTTATGTCATAATATTTTGGCTTATTTTCCTAAAATAAGATATATTTTTCTTTTCCTTAGCATTTTTGCACATTTCCTATAGTTTTTCCCCTTTCTAGGAAGCCTGCGTTGCTTTTTTTCTCTTATTTTATCTTGGAGAATTCATTACGTAACTATGGAAAAATTATTAGAAACTAAACTTTTTTTATTAACAGTCTGCGATAGGCTTTATTTTATGCTACCTTTTGGCAGCTTTGTTGTCATAATTTACACATATTTTAGTTTATCGATTTTTTTTCTATCTTAGTCAAAGGTATATTACTCATTTTCAAGAATATTTTTTGTTGTTGTCGTAGAATGTTTACTTATTTCCCAATATTTGGACTCATTTCTTAGAATAAAATATTTTTTTAATTCTCCTTAATACTTTTGCGTATTTCCTACAACTTTTCTCTTTTCTTGGAAGCTGGAGCATTTTTTCCCCTTTAATCGTCTTCTATCTTGGAGAATGTATTATATACGAGAATCTCGTTATACACATATGTATAACTATGTCACTTTTTACTTCAAAAACGTGTCTAGGAGTATTGTGAAGATAAAACTTTTTAATAGTGGTTCATGATACGCGTTATTTTTTTATGATAACATCGACAGGTTTGTTGTAAAAAAATTTAAAGATTCTAGTTTTTTGATTTTTTTCTCTGTTTTTGTATTTTTTCTGTGGACAGATAAAAAATGAATTCTGGAGGTGTGTAGTAGTTGTCAAAGCACAATTCTGTAATTTGGTTCCGAATATGCACCTTGCAAAACGAATGTCGAGCGATATCTGCACACGCACCCATGACATACTCGTTAGAATAAGAGGGTAACACTGAAATTTTTGAGACAGGTGCAGACGATATGACATGCGCCAATAATAATAATAATAATAATAATAATAATTAGTCGGATATATACATGGATATATATTTCGGAAAAATATCCGAATTCTTTTGTAGAGCCCTCTATACGATCTATATAAATTTTACACACCAAGTAGTATGCAAAAATACATATATATATACTTAAAAACGCATACCACAACTTAAAGCGCACTGCCAGCAATTATCGCTCATAGACAGCACTTTAACCAAAGCCTTTTGTGTGTCTCTGTTTATGAATAATAAATGCTACGCACACCATATTCAACAGTAAGCATCTTGTTGTGCACCCCAGTGATACATATTTATTTCACTATGTGTGAAATAGTATGCAATTTCTAAATTACATTGCAAACGATTTTTCCCCACATGTATCATAAAATAACAGAACACTTTTGAGTGTCCCTGTAAACGAACCATGAATACTACATACTTCATTTTCAATACTGAATATGCCATAGTAAATCTTAATAACTTATATCAATTACAAAGCAATCCGATTATATTTACGAGAGTATTTAAGACTATATATTTAGCTCAGACAGACAGACGGCCAGTTAAAAACTTTTCCACTATGCTGCGGTAAGTGTTAAAAATGGAAACCGTTATTCGATTTTATAATGAATCATCTGCCAATTATATGTATTTATGAATAAAAATTAATTCAGGATTGTGTCAGAAAGTAATCAGCTTGAATTTGAGAACTGCCTCTGAAATCAGTGAGATTTCAAATTCCTCTCGCTAATGATAAACCAAGGCCGCACCAAGGGTGGTGCAGACGGTGCCCCCGCACCCGGCGCCATCAGTTAAAATAGGCGTTGACAAGCTTAATCGACGCCGACACTAAACACTACTCATGCATCAACGATCGGTAGAAGAACTAACAAGGGGCTTCGCACCAGGCGCCAAATAGAATTGTCGCGGTGCTTTGTTCAACCTGGTAACCGGAAAAAAAAGTGACAGGCAAAACAAGAGCGGAAATAAATTAACCGGGAAAAAAGTGAGAAGAAATTGATAAATATCGGTAAATATTGAACTTATTGATAAATAAGTGTTAAAAACTAACGAGGTAACCAGAGCACCGCCACGGGTGGTGCGGACTGTGCCCCGCACCACCCAGGCGCCATCAATTAGGCTAGGCGCGGGCAGGCTTCATCGGCACATTCAGCTGTGATTATTGATGCGCCGATGGTGTGTTTCGCACCAGGCGCCAAATGAGGTTGCTGTGGTGCTGGTGGTAACAAATGCCTGATTTATATCATTCCCGTAGGCGAATATTTGCTGTAAATACACTGCTCAAAACAATTAAAGGATATTGCAGTTTTAGGTGGATTTTGTATCTGGGAAACTTTTTAGCTGATTGATACATGGTCGACAGACATAGTAGGTTATATGAGAATAAATTACACATGTTTGGCAGAAAAAATGCATTTTATTGCGCATTTGTGTACAAAAGGAAAAAAACACAATTTGTGCATATGAGAAAAAAAGAATAAGAAAAGGTGTTTTCTTCAAAGAAAATCATTTTCAGTAGGGGGTATGGTTTCCACGGGCGGCCAGCAACGTTGAACATCTTTGAGGCATGGACTCAATGAGGCTATTAATGACGAGTTGGGGTATTCTGCCCCACTCTTCCAGAAGAGCTCTTTCCAGTTCTTGGAGAGTTTGTGGGGGTTGTTGGCGGCCAGAAACTCGTTTTTCTAGAGCGTCCCAAACGTGCTCGATTGGATTCATGTCTGGAGAACACGCTGGCCATTCCATTCGAACGATTCCTTCCTCGAAAAGGAAATCCTCCACCAGTTTTGCACGATGTGGCCTGCAGTTATCGTCCATTAAAATGAAGTTATCTCCGATTGCTGCAGCGTAAGGGACTACAATAGGTCTGAGGATCTCATCCCTATATCGGCGACCAGTCAGAGCTCCATCTCGAATGATGTAGAGGTCAGTGCGCCCGTCAATGGAGATTCCACAATACACCAACACTCCTCCACCGCCAAATCTGACACTTTCGTGCACGAACGCAGGATTATTCCTACTACCACGGTCCCTCCAGATGAAAATACGCCTATTATCCGGATGCACAGAAAAACGGGACTCGTCAGAAAACAGAATATTGCTCCATTCATTTCTCCTCCAGTTGACATGCTCGGTTGCCCACTCCCTGCGGTCGCGACGATGCCTTGATGTTAATCTAACACATACCATCGGTCGGCGAGCATACAGACCTACAGCATGGAGCCGGTTTCGGACAGTCTGAGTTGAAATCGTGGTGCCTGTAGCCGAGCGAAGGTGTTGTTGGAGAAGAGTAGCGTTCATGTTTCGGTGTCTTCGAGCTGTTAACGCTAAATACCGATCTTCATTGGGCGTTGTTGCCCGTCTACGACCTTGCCCTGGTCTTCGGCCTGCACATCCACTCTCCAAAAAACGGTTCCAGATCCTGGAAATGACACTTTGTGACACTCCAATGGCTTGCGCTACTTCGGCTTGAGTTTGGCCCCCTTCTAACCTACCAACAATTCTCCAAGCTTCTAAATCTGTCAAATGACTTCGCTGAGACATCGTACTCATCGAAACATAGCAATCACTGAATGCCGATCATCCTTGTCTTCATTCTCTTTTATCCAGTTGAAAGTCAAATTTCATTCGCTGACGCTGAAGCGACGTTTTTGACGTCGAACTCAAAATTTGCATACTCCACAGTTTGAAAACCAGAAAAATTTGCATTTGTGATTCTCTTCTTCTATTTTCGGCAAAAAAAATTTCGTTTATATCTTTATTTTATATAAAAATTCAAATATCCTTTAATTGTTTTGAGCAGTGTATTTGTGAAGGCTATTAGCAATAGTGTAAAAAGGTGGGACTGTTTGTGTACGAGAATACTCGTATCCATCACTACTTGATTCGTCACATTCGCAAACGCAAATATTGAAAAGTGGTGTGAATATTCGCATACGAGAATACTCGTTTTAATCATTACTTGATTTTTGACATATGTAAATATTCGCAGTTGTGTTCGAGAATGTCAGAAATCAAGTAGTGATGAATACGGGCGTTCTCGTACGCGAATATTCTCATTTTTTTACACTATTGCTAATAGCATTCACAAATATTTACAGCAAATATTCGCGGAAATATTTACGGGAATGATATTAATCAGACCTCGTTAGTTTTTAACACTTATTTATCAATAAGTTCAATATTTATCAATATTTATGAATTCCTTGTCACTTTTTTTCTGGTTACTTTTTTCCCGGTCCCTTTTTATCCTAGATTCGGTAAACCTATGGGTGTTTCGTACGCATTCGTATTTTTGATAATATCTCCTAAGGAAATTAATATTTATTTTTTTTTCTGTCTACTCTTCATAAAGGATGTCTCTTTCTTAGTTGTCAAAATATGTCTAAAATATATACTTAATTTATAATTTCATGTGTTAAGATCCGAGCGAAACTGAGTAAGATTTTAACACTTCACATAAAATGAAGTATATGCTTTAGAAATATTTCGACAACTATAAACAAGAACGAAAAATCATGTATCAAGCATAGATCATGTAACACTTACCAACACTTCCAATATACTTTTACAAATCTTCACCGTTTAATAAGGTGAAATTAGATGTCTAAGTAAACAATTTGGAAAAAGCGTAACATATTTGAAAACACAATTTCAGGAATTACCAACAATATTCAGAAAAATATCCGAATACTTTTGTGCAGTCCTGTATATGATAAAAAGATTTGCATATATAAATACATAGAATGTTAAAATTTAGTTCAGTTGGAAGCGTATAGCAGAGTTTAAAATTCCCCTTCTGCAATTTTTTATGCTGCCCTGTATATGATCTATAAAATTTACAGACACCGAGTAATAGGGGGAAAATTAGTTAAATTTTAAAACGCGTACCGCAACTGAAAACGCACTTCTAGCAATTATTGTTAACATAATAGGTGCTTTAACCGAATTCCTTTGTGTGTCCCTGTAAATGAACGATGGATGCTATATGCACACAGTATTCTACAGTAAGCACCTTGTTAATGCCACTTAGGGATATATATGAATTTCAAAATGTTTGAACTAGTGAAACATTATTAAAATGAATCTCAAACGATTTTTCCCCATAGACCGTAATGCAACGGAATTCTTTTGAGTGTCCCTGTAAAGTAACTGTAAGCGCGCGACGCGTTTCATTTTCAATACCGAACATGCCATGGTGAATATCAATAACATGTATGCTTGACAATTCGAGTATATTTACGCGAGGTAGAACATCGACAGACAGACAGATAGGCAAACAGAATTCATAAACACTTTTCAACTATGTTGGAAAGTATTAAACTAGTCGTTGGGTGCCACCGTAATACTTACCCATCATGGATATGCATGATATAAAATATGAAAATAAAACATGTGTAAACTACAACATTAAAGAAGTGAGTATCAAACGTGAGGTTTTTTCGCATTTGAAACTTTAGAAGCAATATAACAAATTTTTCCTGAGGATGACCAAAGGTGGTCGAAACGTCGATATTTTTAATTTTAATGTTATGTATAAAATTTTAAATTTGACATTTGTATACACCATTCAGTAAATTTGTGATGTTTTGTACTCGCGTTTTTAATGTTGTAATATTTCATGGTGTAATCGTCCAGCATTTATATTTATATGTGTAAACTATTTATAAAATGCATTGAAATTCAAATAAAATCCTGGCTTGATGATGTTATAAACTTTAAATGCTCTATCACTGAATTGCGTAAAAGAAACATAACTCCAAAAATGATAATCCTATTAACTAACGGCTTACAGCGTCGTATTAAGTGTCTTATTTCCAATTAAAATATATATTTGAATTGATATTGGAATGAAATACAGGGTCATGAAAAATCGAAGAGTGTGGGAAAATAGGATTACATAAATATCTCGGCAACTAATTATCCGATCGACTTCATTTTTTATGAAAAAAATATTTTTTTTATTGTATTTTAAATTCACTCCTTAAAATAAACAATTTCGAAAATTTTTATATTCCTTTTATCAGAACGAATATTTCGAGAGTCCGAAAAAAAAATAGTTCCGGATAATCGAGGTTACTGAAATTCAATAGGCTTCTTCTCATTATTACATTCTAAGTACATACCAAATTTCAAGTCTCTATCTCAATTTATTCAGGAGATAGAGCGTTTACAGACACATTGACAGACGGATGGCATTTTTTATTTCTTCTAAAAATAGGTTTTTCGGAATCTCCAATGTCTGAAACATGTAAATCCGTCAAAAAAATTTTCGATTTTTAAAACGATCACATGACTTTCCCTATACTATGACGGGTAAGTAAAAGGAGGCATTCTTGAAACGAGACAGAAACAGAAAAGTTTAAAATATCAATTACATAAGGAGATATTTCAAAAAATACGAATGCATCACACAGCCATAGGTTTAACAATAGCGAAGGGAATTTGAAATCTCACTTAATGTAGAAAGAGCCTTAAAATATTTTTTACGAACTCGTCTATACAAATTAACAAAACTGATAAATGGATTCTTGAAGATCATACATACTAACATCCCGCTTCAGACAAATGTATTTTTCCATATCAACACATTCCAGAGTGGCGACTGCCGGCCACACGGTTGATCCCGGAGGCACGGGGGCCCCACCCTCCAAGAAGGGCTTCTTTTGTGCAGGGGCCCCATCATGTCGTAAAAAACGTGCCAATCGTTTGACCTTTTAATAAAAGGCGGCTCCTGTGTGCGGTCAAGAGGGAGGCTCTGCGGCTTTTGTGCATTGTAGTTACATTTCGTGATTTAAGGAGATCGGGCGATATTTTACGATTTTTCAGGAGGGAAATGGCCGCTAGTGGCCCGACTCGAGTTTTATGAGACACGGGTGAGTTTAGGGGTCAACTACTGGGGAGATGAGTTCAACCTGGGTTGGAACGGAAGCTATTGATCTGTAGTTTTGACACTCTCGCGCTGGGAATCCAGTCCGGTATTTTATTTATGCTCTTCAGGTAAACATGGTAATAAATAAATAAGTGAGGCCTCAACTTGTTTATTTTTTCATCCATAAAAAACACTTTTTAAAATATATTTTGCGTCATAATGACGGAATAATTTTCATACTTATATACTGGGTGTCTCAAAAAAAGGACGGGCCTATTTGGAAATTTATATTATTGATATTATGTTTTATATTAAAATTGTATCATTTAAATATACTATTCTGTAACTAAAAAACTATTCTTTTCTCAAGCACAGAGTATCAAACGGTGCATTTACATCGCTTTACTACCACCCCCTTTATTTATTTATTTATTTATTTTTTTAATTGGCACATCATTTTTTAAACATCCGGTTCATAAGTTTCATATATTTTCATTCAGAAGTACTACAAACAACTTAGGATTTTCTTTCTTGTAAATTTTGCATCGTGATAACGAAGTAATTTTCGTGAGTAAAAATTTCACATGTACTCATTCATAATCCATAAATAACTTAGGACGTCCTTTCTTGTAAATTTTGCATCGTGAAATTTACACACCGTCTACTGGGGAGATGAGTTCAACCTGGGTTGAAACGGAAGCTATTGATCTGTAGTTATGACACTCTCGCGCTGGGAATCCAGTCCGGTATTTTATTTATGTTCTTCAGGTAAACACTGTTATAAATAAATAAGTGAGGCCTCAACTTGTTTATTATTTCTGCGATAAAAAAAAACTGTTTAAAATATACTTTGCGTCATAATGACGGAATAAATTTCATACTTATATACTGGGTGTCCCAAAAACGGGCGGATTTGTAAAAATTATATTATTTTTTATATTAAATTTGTATTTTTTAAATATTATTCTGTAACTGAAAAAATATTGTTTTCTCAAGCACAGAATATCAAACGGTGCATTTTTATCACGTTACTACCACCCCCTTTATTTATTTATTTATTTACTTTTAAAATTGGCACATCATTTTTGGGACATCCGGTTCATAAGTTTCATGAATTCTCATTCAGATTCCACAAACAATTTAGGACTTTCTTTCTTGTAAATTTTGCATCGTGATAACGAAGTAATTTTCATGAGTAAAAATTTCACATGTTCTCATTCAGATTCCATAAATAACTTAGGTCTATATTTCTTTCTTTGTTTTTAATTGACCCATAAATGAGATACATCAATGATTACATAGGAGTAAGAATTGATTGTTACTTCTGTATGGTTTAAGGCTTCATAAAAGTATTGATCTTTTGTTTGTTCCATCACTGGATCTCACTTCAGGATTTTATTTATGATCGTCATATAAACATAGTTATAAATAATTGTTTTAGGGGTCTTCTCCAATTTCGATTTTTTTCTTTAGTAAAAAACTCTTTTTGTAAGGGGTCAGAGAAACCTTCAAGAAATTCAATGTTTGAAAAAAATCTATAAAGATTAATCATTTCTGAACACTTTAAAATAAACTGAATGACACTCTTAATATTTGTTAAATATGGAATACTTTCAAAGAGATACTTTAAAGTAATAGTTCTCAAAAAGTTATTTGGGGCATTGCGCGCAAGGTAGTTAAAAAACTATTCGATATTTTTTCAGAAAATTTTCAGTATGTGGGTTCTATAAAGTGAAAACTAAATTTTCATCTTTTTTGTTGCAGAAAACATTTTTTTTCTTGGTATATTGCTAAACTTTTGAAATTTTTGTGTAAGCAAAATACAGTTAAAAATATAGATATAGTTAGTTTTTAAAACATAAAAATGCTATAAATAAACACATTTTTTTAGGTTCAGTGTAAGCACATGACTCTGAAGTAAAATTATACACCAAAAATGTCTTTTTACATTCAGAAATTCTTTAGTAATCATTCGCGCGACCTGTGATTCCAATTTTTTTCTCGACAAGTTTAAACCTTCTATAACAACTAAATTTTCCCATTATGACTTGAAAAAAAAAATGAAAGTAACATGTATAAATGTCTGCCTTTAAAAATTATGTTTTCGTAATATATACTTTTAAGATATCAAATGACAAAAATGGTAATTTTTGTTTCACTTTTTTACATTTTAAAAGTCTTATGACACCCTTAAATAAATTTGTCATTATTACGAACAAGAAATGTCCATGCATGAAAGTCACATATTTTCATTCTGATTCCACAAAACTTATATAAAGCTGCATTTATTTTCTTCACTCCAAATAAAACTTTTAAATAAATTTTGTTTCATCATAACAAAGTAATTTTCATGCATAGTATTTTCACAAACTCTCATTCAGATCCTACAAATAAATAACTCAGAAGCTTCCTTAATTTTCTTCACTCAAAGAAAAAAAATGCATCGTGATAACGAAGTAATTTTCACGAGTAAAAATTTCAAATTTCACAAATAACTCAAAGCTTTCTTTCTGTTCTTTACTCGAAGAACAAAAAAAAAGTAAATTTTGCATCGTGATAACAAAGTAGTTTTCACGAGTAAAAATTTCAGATTTCCCAAATAACTCAAAGCTTTATTTCTTTTTTGACTCAAAATAAATAAATAAATAAATAAATAAATAAATAAAAGAGTAAATTTTGCATCATGATAACGAAGTAATTTCCACGAGAAAAGTTTCAGATTTCACAAATAACTCAAAGTTTTCTTTTTGTTCTTTACTCAAAGAAAAAAAAAAGTAAATTTTGTAACGTGTTATAACGAAGTAATTTTCACGGGAAAAATTTCAGATTTCACAAATAACTTAAAGCTTTCTTTCTCTTCTTTACTACTCAAAAAAAAAAAAAAAAGTAATGTTTGCATTGTGGTAAAGAAGTCAATTTTTCTCATTTCGATTTCACAAATAACTCAGAGCTTTATTTCTTTTCTTCACTCAAAAACAAACTTCTGAGTGGATTTTGCGTTAATTTAGCGCCATTATTGACGAATTGGTTTTCATGCAAAAGAGTTCCACATATTCTTGTCCATAATCCACAAATTATTTATTCATTTCTTTCATTTTAATTTATTCGTAAAATGTAATACAACGCTAATTATATAAAGATGCAAAACTCTTTGTCTTTTTTACACACCGAAAAGCTATTGATCTGTAGTTTTGACACGCTCCCGTTTTCACTCCAGTTCAGGATTTTATTTATGATCTTTAAGTAAATATAGTTATAAATAAGTAAATGTTAAGGATCCTCTCAAATTACTTACTTTTCCTTCTGTTAAATGTACTTTTAAAAGCAAATTTTGCAACATATTGACGAAGAAAGTTTCATGGATGAAAGTTTCACATATTTTCAAAGTAAAAATTTTCGATTACTGTTAAGTTTGTAGCTTTTAAAAATCACGTGATAACTGATAAGCCTCTTTTAAGTTTAGTCATATATGTATTGCTTGCTTTATAATTTACACTCGCATCATGAATCAGTCATGACGGATTACATAACATGATAAAAGTGGTGTTCACAGCAATGAACAGTGTCTCATTTGAGCTGATACAACTGATATCAATGAGTAAAGTTGAAAATTTCCGAAGGAAGAAACGAGATTTTGAAATACAGATAGTTTCGGTCGAGTTTCACTCAGACCGAAATTTTGGCAGCAGTTTCGCCGAAAACGAATATTAGGTGAATTTATTTTCAACAGAGAACATTAGAAAGTTCCTCCGAATGACATTAAAACACTGCTCTTATCCAAATGTTCGGGATTGATTTAGAGCCCAATAGATTAAACAGTCAGACAAGGAATAACATAAAAAAAGAAAGAAAGATAGACAGGACTTTTCAAAGAGTAAACTTGTAGATTAATTTGTTAACTCAGAGGAACGTGTTGTAAGACACGGCAGCCCATTAAACTCCTTAAAAAACTATAAAAAAACAGTTTATGTTCGTGTGAAAAATTACACGAGATTATCACCTTGTAACATGATTCAACCGTGTAGTAAGTAGCAAACTAAACGGGTTTTACAACACTATCACACTTCATATTTCTTGAAGAAAAAGTTTTGAAAAAAATATGATACTAGATAAAGATGCGATTTATGTAGCGTGCCGTTTATTTAGCTCGAGAAGCTTATTTTCATTTTGTTAATCTAAAAAGATTGAATTTTTTGCACAGTTCATTACAAGTAAAAGAAGGGAAGAAAATAATAAAAATTATTGTAGCCTTTATCCCCGACAGGACTTTTAAGTTCCATAACATAAAATTGACATAAAATTTATTTAATACGTTTGTTAATAACAGATAATTGTAATATTCCATGCAAAATACTATGCTTTTCTTTACTATGTCTAAAAAGCAGCTAATTTTATGAAGCTAAATATTTTTAAAAATGGATATCTTCATAACTATAAATAGTTTACGACTGGTAATTTTTCCAGCTGAGTGAAAATATGTCCAGGCTGGGCTCGAACTTTGAACCTTTAGCTTTAATTGCTAGTGCTATTCCAATTGAGCTATCTGGACGACATCCAGGCGAACTCAACGTATCCATAGCTTATTAGAATTCCTCCCTTACTTGCGGTTTATTCTGTCGAGTTGTTTCAAATAACAGATCAGGTATCAATATCAAATGGTTGTTTGTGTGAATTGTGTTAGCTGGGATGCCGTCTAGATAGCTCAATTGAAAGAACATTCTCAATTAATGTTAAAAGTTGATTTATTTACCAATAATCTTGATTCTGTTAAAATAATAATAATAATAATAATAAAGTGTTCTAGATAACTTGCTCTTAAGATATATGCATAATCCTCCCGCGATAACGTGGCCGATGACCTAGAAAGATTTCGGTGTACCACGGGGAAAGAAAGTTTCTAACAGGTACAAATGGTGCAGAAATTGCATTGTTTTTTTTATAAATTACGCGTTAGTAGTGATTGTCACCAATTAACGAATAAGTTCTTCTAAATTTGCGCTACGCATTGCCTACGGGCAAGCACAATAGTAGAATATTTTACAGTAAAACTAATTATCATTTAAATATAAAAAACAATATGTTAACTTTTAATATTCCATAAGAATTGAAATATTTTAAAAAGAAATGTCATTTGTTGATTTATCTAAACACTGTTGTGAATATTTTACAAAAGACCTATTACTACCAATTTAATTAGTCAAGATTTTTGGTACTTTACCTTTATAGAACCCTTGGCGCTCTTTAAAAAGTTTGGCGCAATTCTCGTTTCAGAAACTGAGATTTGTTGCCAAATGATATAAACAGCTATGAAAACAAACCTGGTGTACTTTTATGCTTGTATACATAAGTATTATACATCTAAATATTTTATCATTGTTTTTTATACACTATTTACTTCGGTTTGTATATAAAATAAATAAATGTCTTCTTTATATTAAATAAATTGAATAAATATTAAAAACATTGCTTGTGTATGTGAAACAGTGAATAGGTTGCCAGAATATATACATGGAAATTTTTCTTTTTTTTCCAAGGCCCCTATACTGGAAAAGTACCAAATTTTCTTATTTAGATACACAGAAATCGAATAGTTATTCTCTTCTTCCTATAAAAACGAAATGGTTTCAAAGTTGTCGTTTTGAACCAATTTTCTAGAGACATCATAAGTTAGGGATAGATTTTCATGAGAAAGCACTTGATTATAACTCAAGATATTATACATACAGATGGGTGACAAAATAATACGAATACTCATGAAAAATGGTGAAAAGAGCAATATGTAGAAAAATACATGAGGAATTAACCTGAAACTGCAGGTGTGTAAACAGTATAGTATAAGTTATATATTTCCGTGAAGATTTTTCAGAAACCCCATAGGGGACTGTCAACAAATTGAAAAAGAACGAATATCTTTTGGATAACCCTGTAAAAACTAATGTAGCAAAAGCGTTCAAACTCTAGATTATTAATAAGTGGCTTATTGTAATATACTGTGTTCATTTTTATCAGGATAGCATGTATACTCGTAGAGAAATTAAGGTTTTTATAAAAACAGTCCCAAATTTCGCCTAGTTTTTTCTTATAATTTGCAGAGTTTTTAATATAAAAAAAAGTTCTTTTCAGAAAATATGACAAACAACATTGTACATAATACTCTGCAATCAGAATTAAAAAATAATAAAAAATTGGATGAAAAATGAGCAGGTTTACTAAAAAATGTTTCACTGCGCATGCGCGAATGCAATCAAAATATACTATGCATAATGTATTAGCTAAGTATATAGAGCAACTTTTGTGAAAGTCTTAAAATCATAGCTTGAAAATTCTGTAAATTATCGTCGATAGAATAAGCTCAAAATCCGTTGTTCCCAAAAGGAAGCACAAATATGAGGGGTTGTATACAAATATAGTAGTACGTGCAATATTGTGTACGCTATCTTGGCACTAATCAACAGATATTTGATACAACCCCTCATCTTTTTGCTTCTTTTTGGGAACAACGGATTTCGAGCTTATTTTATCGACGATAATTTACAGAATTTTCAAGCTATGATTTTGAGACTTCCACAAAAGTTGCTCTATATACTTAGCTAATACATTATGCATAGTATTTTTTGATTGCATTCGCGCATGCGCAGTGAAACATTTGTTAGTAAACCTGCTCAATTTTCATCCAATTTTTATTATTTTTTAATTTTGATTACAGAGTATTATGTACAATGTTGTTTGTCATATTTTCTGAAAGTAACTTTTTTTTTATATTAAAAACTCTGCAAATTATAAGCAAAAAACTACACTCTAAAATTGGAAGGAGTGAGAAGTTGACTCTTTGGAAGAGTGAGAGGCATTTCAACTCTTTTAGGAGTGAATTTTATAAATATGCACTCTTTAAAGAGTGGAACTTTCCACTCTCTAGAAAAGAGTGAAATATCTCACTCCGTTGTCGAGAGTGACTGTTCACTCCGTTGACAAGAGTGAGATATTTCACTCCGTTGAAGAGTGAGGAAAAACAGTTTTTTCCAATAAAATCACAAGATGGCGCCAGCTGACGGATGAGAATCCGAGTAATCTCCGTTATCGAAACGAAACACCTAAAATGAAATCCTTTATAGTAGCACGATTTAAAAAAAAAAACTGAAAAAGGCATTGAAATAATAAATGAATCGATAGAATTATGGACAGGAAATATATTTTATGCTTTACAAATTGCAGGATTTGCCAATGCTAAGAAAAGTGCAGGGAAAATAAATATTTGAAGTAAATTTATGCTTAGCTGCAACACAATTTTGCTTCTATTTTATAAACAGAAATTTAATATCTCTGAATGCTAATTATTTTCCTCTTTATTTAAATAACCTATTCTACATATTTTATATCATTTCTAACCTCTTTATGAATATAAACAAAATATAACTATACAGATTAAATTTTCTGTTATTTTTAGCACGTTTGAAATTAAACATAAGAGAAATGAAAAACGTTGCATTTAATCACTGATTTTATAACATTTATTATAGAAAAAAAAAAAAGGAGTATAAATGTGTCGGAAATAATCTTAGGAAAAATTTAACAGCTATAATTTAAGAAAAAAAAAAACGTTTTTTACCCTGACTAAAATTTCCCCCCTAAAAATTAGTTTTGAAAAGTAAATTTGGGGGTCCCTTTGTATTTCATTGAGTAAACTTCGGCTTCACGGGCCTATTTGGTAAACAGGCCCTGGGCCTCGGACAATCTTAATCTGGGTCTAATTATGGAAACATTATTAGCAAGAAAAAAATGAATGAATGAATAAATAAATAACTGCTTTGTTGTAACGGAATTTTTGTCGTAGCGGAAATGTACAGACGGGTGTTCGCACATTTTTTAGACGATTTCGGCGTTGTTGTTTTTAACGTTTAAAATATGAATATTGCTTTCTGAAATAATCTGTATGATAATCTTGTTTCTTGATTCTAATTCTGCATAATGCTTTCGATGGATATCGATGGATGTTTTCGATGTAAGATAAATTTGCGATAGTCATAAATCCTTACTTGAAACTTCGTTTTCCGCCTTGAAATGGGCTCTTTTTTTCCCTGTTTTTTTTTTTTTTCATCTGATATCTTTTTACTATGTATATGTACTGATTTTTGGAATAGCACTTTCCTATCAATTGTTATGTTTATTTCGCACTAAAAAGTTTTTATATTATGCGCTTTGCAATCATTTTAGACTGTGGAATTAGCATACTTCTGTTCGGAAGAAGAAAAAAAAAACGCAAACGCATCTTCCCATTCACAGCTTTTTTAGCATGCGCAATCTTGAAATAAGAATAAATTTGAAAGTATCAGACGATAATATAAATTACACATAATAAGTTGTTGTCAGAATTTTTTCCTCTAAAAGAATTCCATCTTTTTAAATAATTTATTAAATTTGTCTAAAAAATGTGCGAACAGTCTCTGTATTATATGATACAAAAAGAAGGTTTCAGTTTCTTATTTACACAGTTGAGAAACACCGTAAATATTTATGATTTCTACACAAATTTAATAAGTGTGTTCGAATATCACAAAAGATACAAAGCTAAAATAATGTAATAAGAGCTTTCTAAATTGTAAGCGGGTGTAGCAAGCTGTAGGTACCAGTTCTCGTCCGAGCGCAGAAGTCAAGCAGCAGCGAGCTCGGTTACTAGTTGGGAGGGTGACCGCCTACGAACAAACGTGTGTAAAAATGAGTTTCTCTTTTTTATTCATAGTCACTCCTGAAAGAGTGACTATTTACTCCTATCAGGGGTGAAAAAACTCACTCCTGAAAGAGTGAGTATTCACTCTTTCAGGGAGTCAAGAATTTCACTTTTTCCTAGAGTGAATAGTCACTCTAAAGAGGTTGGGCAAATTTTGACTCTGCGATAGAGTGAATATCCACTCCTCCGGAGTGAATAGTCACTCTTTCTTATTTAGAGTGTAGGCGAAATTTGGGACTGTTTTTATAAAAACCTTAATTTCTCTACGAGTATACATGCTATTCTCATAAAAATTAACACAGTATATTACAATAAGCCACTTATTAATAATCTCGAGTTTGAACGCTTTTGCTACACTCTAAATAAGAAAGAGTGACTATTCACTCCGGAGGAGTGGATATTCACTCTATCGCAGAGTCAAAATTTGCCCAACCTCTTTAGAGTGACTATTCACTCTAGGAAAAAGTGAAATTCTTGACTCCCTGAAAGAGTGAATACTCACTCTTTCAGGAGTGAGTTTTTTCACCCCTGATAGGAGTAAATAGTCACTCTTTCAGGAGTGACTATGAATAAAAAAGAGAAACTCATTTTTACACACGTTTGTTCGTAGGCGGTCACCCTCCCAACTAGTAACCGAGCTCGCTGCTGCTTGACTTCTGCGCTCGGACGAGAACTGGTACCTACAGCTTGCTACAGCCGCTTACAATTTAGAAAGCTCTTATTACATTATTTTAGCTTTGTATCTTTTGTGATATTCGAACACACTTATTAAATTTGTGTAGAAATCATAAATATTTACGGTGTTTCTCAACTGTGTAAATAAGAAACTGAAACCTTCTTTTTGTATCATATAATACAGAGACTGTTCGCACATTTTTTAGACAAATTTAATAAATTATTTAAAAAGATGGAATTCTTTTAGAGGAAAAAATTCTGACAACAACTTATTATGTGTAATTTATATTATCGTCTGATACTTTCAAATTTATTCTTATTTCAAGATTGCGCATGCTAAAAAAGCTGTGAATGGGAAGATGCGTTTGCGTTTTTTTTTTCTTCTTCCGAACAGAAGTATGCTAATTCCACAGTCTAAAATGATTGCAAAGCGCATAATATAAAAACTTTTTAGTGCGAAATAAACATAACAATTGATAGGAAAGTGCTATTCCAAAAATCAGTACATATACATAGTAAAAAGATATCAGATGAAAAAAAAAAAAAACAGGGAAAAAAAGAGCCCATTTCAAGGCGGAAAACGAAGTTTCAAGTAAGGATTTATGACTATCGCAAATTTATCTTACATCGAAAACATCCATCGATATCCATCGAAAGCATTATGCAGAATTAGAATCAAGAAACAAGATTATCATACAGATTATTTCAGAAAGCAATATTCATATTTTAAACGTTAAAAACAACAACGCCGAAATCGTCTAAAAAATGTGCGAACACCCGTCTGTACATTTCCGCTACGACAAAAATTCCGTTACAACAAAGCAGTTATTTATTTATTCATTCATTCATTTTTTTCTTGCTAATAATGTTTCCATAATTAGACCCAGATTAAGATTGTCCGAGGCCCAGGGCCTGTTTACCAAATAGGCCCGTGAAGCCGAAGTTTACTCAATGAAATACAAAGGGACCCCCAAATTTACTTTTCAAAACTAATTTTTAGGGGGGAAATTTTAGTCAGGGTAAAAAACGTTTTTTTTTTTTCTTAAATTATAGCTGTTAAATTTTTCCTAAGATTATTTCCGACACATTTATACTCCTTTTTTTTTTTTTCTATAATAAATGTTATAAAATCAGTGATTAAATGCAACGTTTTTCATTTCTCTTATGTTTAATTTCAAACGTGCTAAAAATAACAGAAAATTTAATCTGTATAGTTATATTTTGTTTATATTCATAAAGAGGTTAGAAATGATATAAAATATGTAGAATAGGTTATTTAAATAAAGAGGAAAATAATTAGCATTCAGAGATATTAAATTTCTGTTTATAAAATAGAAGCAAAATTGTGTTGCAGCTAAGCATAAATTTACTTCAAATATTTATTTTCCCTGCACTTTTCTTAGCATTGGCAAATCCTGCAATTTGTAAAGCATAAAATATATTTCCTGTCCATAATTCTATCGATTCATTTATTATTTCAATGCCTTTTTCAGTTTTTTTTTTAAATCGTGCTACTATAAAGGATTTCATTTTAGGTGTTTCGTTTCGATAACGGAGATTACTCGGATTCTCATCCGTCAGCTGGCGCCATCTTGTGATTTTATTGGAAAAAACTGTTTTTCCTCACTCTTCAACGGAGTGAAATATCTCACTCTTGTCAACGGAGTGAACAGTCACTCTCGACAACGGAGTGAGATATTTCACTCTTTTCTAGAGAGTGGAAAGTTCCACTCTTTAAAGAGTGCATATTTATAAAATTCACTCCTAAAAGAGTTGAAATGCCTCTCACTCTTCCAAAGAGTCAACTTCTCACTCCTTCCAATTTTAGAGTGTACATTAGTTTTTACAGGGTTATCCAAAAGATATTCGTTCTTTTTCAATTTGTTGACAGTCCCCTATGGGGTTTCGGGAAAAAATCTTCACGGAAATATATAACTTATACTATACTGTTTACACACCTGCAGTTTCAGGTTAATTCCTCATGTCTTTTTCTAGATATTGCTCTTTTCACCATTTTTCATGAGTGTTCGTATTATTTTGTCAACCATCTGTACATACATACATGGAAAGCGTTATTCGATTTTGTATCACTTATTAGTAATGTCTGCAAAATTCTTCATTTACGTGCAATAATGATTTGGTGTATCAGACAATTTCATGTTGTAGAGGGAGGAATTTATTTTATTTTAATTACTTAATTAATTTTGATTTATTTATTAACAACCTTAAGAATGTAGTCAAAAACTAAAGGGCTATCTAAAGTTATCGTTTTGACCCAATTTTTTAGAGACATCATAAGTCAGGGATAGATTTTTATGAGAAAGCAATCGATTATAACTCAAAATATTATACATTTATAAGATAATGAAAAGCGTTATTCGATTTTGTATCACGTATTAGTAACGTCTGGAAAATTCTTGCATTTATGTGTAATAATGTTTTGGTGGATCAGAAGATTTCGCGTTGTAGAGGAAGGAATTTATTTTATTTTAATTAATTAATTAATTTTGATTTATTTATTAACAACCTCAAGGTTGTAGTCAAAACCAAAAGGGCTATCTAAAGTTGGCATTTTGAACAGATTTTTTAGAGACATCATAAGTCAGTGATAGATTGTTGTGAGAAAATAATTGATTATAACTCAAGATATTATACATTTATAAGCTAATGAAAAGTGTTATTCGATTTTGTATCACTTCAGTAGTAACGTCTGTAAATTTCTTGCATTTACATGTAATAATGATTTGGTGGATCAGAAAATTTTGCTTTGTAGAGAGAGGAATTTATTGGGTTGTTCGGAAAGTTCTTTCCGTTTGGGAAAGTTTGTTCATACCGGAAAATTCTATCATTTAATTATTAGCCATTAATACCTATATCTAACGTCTAATAATTGACGGGCAGAATTTTTCGGAACGAATTGGTTTTCCCAAACAAAAGAAACTTTCCAAACAGCCCAATAATTTATTTTAATTAATTAATTACTTAATTAATTTTTATTTATTTATTAACAACCTTAAGGATGTAGTCAAAACCTGAAGCGCTATCTTCTGACACATTCACGTCGCCGTTTTAATTCTTAAAAGCATAAATAAGTATTTGCACGGAAATACATATAAACAATACATTCAGGAACTTCTAAATCGAATAGCGTTTCTCATTTTCCTATAAAAGCAAAGGATCTTCCAAAGAAGATGTCATAGCTGACATTATAAGACGATTTTCCTGATACAAAATTTTATGAAAGGTTGTCATTAGAAAACAATCTTTCACAATTAAAATTATACCATATTTACAAAAAAAAATAAAAAAAAGGTCAAAGAAAGTGGGAACTGACATTTTTTTTGTGATCAATTACTTTCTTGAAGAAAATAACACGAATTACGAAAAGATAAATAGATATTAGAATTAGATAAATAATAAATTAAAACTTAAAACACTTATAAACTGCAAACGACGAGCAGAAGGATGATGATTAATAACAAATAAATTTCTATTTCCGAATCGACGAATCGAGAGCCAGTGTTGCCACATGGCTGAAAGTAAACTTTAAACTGAAAACGTGAAATAATGAAAAAAATCCCATGTTTTCCTCCCAAAATGTTCATACGTATTCCTGAGTATTTCCCTCACTAATAACACTCGTCCCGAAAAAACTCTCCTAAAAGTTCAACTTTCAAAATGGGGACAAAATTCCCAATCCGGCAACATCGGAAACTAAATTATTTAAATGTCCGTTCTGCTATAGGTTTTTAATTTGATATATGTATTATTCCTTTAATTTTTCCGGGTTTAATATATATATTTAAACTATCAGATATTTGAACAATATGAAGTCCTCTTTATTACACATAATCGAGAATCTACGGTGTATGTTTTGCCACTAAATACATCATCTGACGCGACCTTCAACTGTGACTCCTCACCTTGTACACAAGCCCTTTTGCTTTATAATCCATGGAGAAATGTAGATGAAGAAAAGCGAGGTAGTCAATCCATTGCATCGGCAAATTGAAAGCGAGCTTCCCTCTCTCGCATAGAGCAATCCAAAAGATGCCGGGATTGGATCTGATAGAAGGGAGAAAGGGGAGCAGGGAGGCCCTCGGAGGGAGTGCAGGGGGATGACCTTGAAAGTCGGAGAGGGTGGGAGAAGATCTGAGGTCAGCGGGATATGACGCCCACAGAGTTCACCATCTTGCCACACCAGTTCGGATGTCGAGATAACCAGAAGTCGCCATGTGTGGCCACAAACAGGCAGAGAGGGTTTTCATACCAGCGGTTCGTAAACTTACAGGCGGGGTGAGTCCCAGGTGATGTTTTGATAGGTCTCAGAGAATGATCAATCAATTCTTCAAATAATGTTATTAATATTACTGCTGTAAAAAATATAACAAACATATTATGTTACATCATTAAGGTAAAAAATAGTGGATTCGCGTAATTTTTTTAAGAATCCCACCTAAAAAAACTTGATTTTTGAACTTCTCAGTCCCACTTCCGAACACTGAATATAGATAAATAACTCTGTCAACAGACAGTTTTTTTTTCCCAACATGTTACATCATTAAAGTAAAAAATAGTGGATTCGCGTAATTTTTTAAGAATCCCACCTAAAAAACCTAATTTTCGAACATCCCACCCAGTCCCACTTCCGAATCCTGAATATATATAAATAACTCCGTTAAAAAACAGACTTTTAGTAAACTTTGTCAGGAGTGGAGTCCCTTGGTGAAAATTTCTATTTTTTCCCCTTCTCTTAGTGTTTAATTAACTTTTTATGAATTTCGAAAATTTTTTTTTTTATCAAAATCGTCAGAGATAAAAAAAAAATAGTTAAAAAAATTTCAAAATCTAGGGGAGACTAATGGACGTCCTAAGCAACACTCCTTTACAGACGTCTCGCTTGCTTCATCTGTGACTATCCAAATATTACTTTTCTATTACCTATTTTGATCTCATCATGACTTTATTATACAATGTACAATTTAATTTCCTCTGATAAACAATTCGTTGAGCATAATCGGGTTGGCACAAAAAGAAAGGATTATTAGATTGCTAAATAGCATATTGCTATTTATCATTCTTTGGCATACATTAAGTATGAAGAGCAGAGACGGCCCGAGGGCACTTTTGCAGACTTGTGTCTCGCAGTAGACATCACGTGACCATTCTTATATTCTTAGAGTTCTGCCTTCAGATCACAGATTAGTCTATATATTTTAATGTTTTGTTGCGGAACGACTATGTGCTTGGTGGTTGAATGGTTAGAGCGATGCATCTGAGTCTAGATAGCATGAGTTCGAATCCCACGTTTTCTTTTTATTCCCAACTTTTCTTCTAGATTTTTATTTTAAAATGTTTCATTGATTAAAAAAAATTACTTCAGGTTTTTTTTTAACTTCTTTATTTATAAATGTTTTATTGGTGAAATATGTTATTTAAGTTTTATTTTCAACTTTTTTATTAAAAAATATTTTATCGGTTGATTTATATTTTTCATGATAAATGGAATATTTTTTAATAAAAGTAAATTTTGATGTTAATAACAATTAAAGATTTATTTTTAAAATAAAATACTTACTTAAATATTCTGTGGTATTATAGTCACATACATATAATTAAAACATATCAGTTCGTATTAAACGAAAAAGTTTTATTTAATAAATAACAATTATAAAAACATGATAATTAAATAATAGATAGTATTACAAGACATTCCCCGAACATACAAGGCTTTCTTATCACAAAAGGAAGATTAGTCTCCTGATAACACAAAAACATGTCTGCCTTCCAGTGTCGAAAAACTCCTTCTCCTTACCGTTTGTTTCAGATCTCAGATCCTACTTGATTGATTCCCCCTTTTTCCTTTCTCCTCCCTGTTCTTATATCAGGGTTCTCCGAAATCCATTTCCTTTGTCATCCTGTTCATATGAATACCTTTCTGGCACATTTTAAACACATTCAGGTAATCTTGTTTTAGGCAGTCCATACACACTTAGAAAGGCTATACAAATCCTGAAAAGTTTTTCAATCTTCCTTGAGATGAACTTGAGATATCTTTCAACTAGGAAAATCCCCTTACAATAAGTGCCACTCAAGATCCATCACTTCCCTTATTCTGGGATTACTTTAATCCTACATAATGAATTATGATGATAGTCCCAAGCCATCACAATTCTAATTCATTTAAAAAAAAATTATTTTAAAATGCTATGTATGGAATATTTTAATAAAAGTTAATTTTGATATTAATAACAATTAGAGTTATTTATATTAATAAAGTAAAATATTTATTTAAATATGATAAAGGGTGCTCAAAATTTTACATTAAAGCGCCTTTTAATATTTAACGTTTCATTTCTGTGCAATACTGCCAAAAACATTTTTTTTAAGCAAAGCATATTTAAAGATGTTTAAAAGGACGGGAATCTAAGTAAGGTCACGTGATGTCTGCCGGGAGACACTTGTGGCAGCTGCGTTTCTTCTAATTTTTAACTACATGGTAAATGCTAGACGTTGTCATGAAATGGATAATTTGTTATAGTAATTTGGCTTCTTTAACAGTCTCGAAGGCACAGTTAGGCAACTCGAAAAAAGGTAATTTGAAAACATGCATTACTTAGCATTTTTTTTTAATGTAATATTTTCTACTATATTATTTTTAGTACGTATTTTCAGTATCTTTTTCAATACAAAAGTACACAAGCAAATGTGTGTTATTTATTATCGTAAATATTTCATTTTCTTTCGTAAAATACCGACTAACTGTTCCGGACACTTTATCAGTCCACCATGTGCGACCGCATACCTTGTACATGCTTCTGATCAGGCATGTGAAATCCATTGCTCTCAGCAGAATAACTTATTCATTTTGGCGTCGCTGTTATATAAACACTTGAGCCGATGAAAATTATTTTCAACTTTTTTTTAACTACAAATATCTATATTAAAAAAGAAATTCATGATTTAAATAAAGCATGTTCTTATTACATATGGAATAATTGAATATGTATATTCATTACCTGTAGTGAAAAATTGTATATCTTCATTTACGTTTGAATTAAACATTCTTAGTTAGGATTAAGGTTACTGAAGCATTCATTATAAAAATTATACAGAATTTCTATTATATTTAATATAAATTGAATTTTATACCTTTTTTTTCTTTAGATTTTTTTTATCAGTATTTAAACTTAAGTTTATATATTTATAGAAATATAACAGAAATATGAACGTTTATTGAATTTTTTTTTAAATCTTTAAGTATCGGTATGCATTTATATGCATTTATTGAAAATATAGCCAAAACGTGCAAATGTACTCATATGTAACTGGATACAATCCGGACTCTATTAATAACATTAAGAGTATAACTTGGTAAATAATTTTCTATTTAATACATTCTTCACAAGCAATTATGCCGGGAAAACGTACTTCATATTACATTATTAATGTATATTTTATGGGGATTTTTATTTATATTAACAAAAGATTTATTTTATATACTTAAATGATTATCATCATTACTTTTTTAAGTGTAATATTTAATATTTTGAATTGCTGTGTAAATTATGTGCCATACTCATTTCTTATTATTTCGTTCGTACTACTTATTCATGTGCATCCATTTTACATCACTTTAATACAAACAAACAAATGCTTGTAAATCTTCAAAAATATAATATAAAGCACGATCTTAATCTACTAAATTAATAATGTAGCCCCAATCGATAATATACAATAACTTCTTCCGAGTTAGTCATGATTCCGAAATGCGTTCTTTATCTTTAGAAACCTCTGAAAACAATATATTTTCCCGATCTAAAGAAGCAATTATAAAAATAGTTTTTTTTTCTGCCACTGATTTTTGGAAACATTTTCAAATAGTTTTTATTGTGTATTAATCCGTTTTCTTAAGGGTCCTGTTCCTGTCCCCTCACGCGAAAACACCCGCTCGCTAATGTTAATCCTATGAGGAAGTTATTTTCTAATACTTCGTTTGCATTTCAGTATTGTTAAATGATTTTTTTTTAAATTATTATTTGATAGCTGAGATCGATTTCTACAACCGCTGTTTTTACTTTTTAGATTTTCTTTGTAGATTTTTTTTTTTTTTTGCGAAGATATTTTTACTTTCGGAACCGGTTTCAAAAGTGAAAGTATCTTCGTAAAAAAAAAAAAAAAGTCCTATTTTCCTAGATTAAAAAAAAAAGCCTTTTTTTTTCAGCGCACAAATGCGGCGAAAAGTTTGTGGCTCTTTGTTCTGCAAAAATATTTGATAGATCCACTCAAAAAAAAAATGCTAAATTCATTGTAGTTTGCGTTCTTAGAAATTTACACTCATTGCCATAAAAATTTGTGCACCAAGAAATAATTGTGGGATCGTAACGAAATTTGGCATGAAGGTACATATCAGGCAGATATGCAAATGATTAGAAATGCAGCGTGATTGCGCATTGCATATAATGCCACTAGAGGGCGTTGAACTTCGTTCTCCTTGAGTATAAAACTGGTAAGCAGAACTTGTCTGAGTGTACCTTTTCTTTTGCAAAGGAAACGCTGAGGTAGACATGCCGTTACGCAGCCATCGAAGACAATATGAGCAGCTGTCAGAGTTAGAGAGGGGAAGAATCATCGGGATGATGGAAGCTGGGTGGTCAGCTCGGCGAGTAGCTCGTCAAGTAGGCCGTTCTGATTTTACTGTGAGGAGATGTTGGGACCAGTGGACTGAAGAGACATCATTTACACGGCAACCAGGCTCGGGACGCCCTCGACAGACCAGTCGTCGAGAAGACCGTCACATCATACGAAACGCATGCGTAGAGCCAACTGCCTCTCTGGCCGCTATCCAGACACAGGCAGCACCTTCACTATACGGACCCCTGTGTCTTCCCGAACCATCGCAAGGCGCCTGGCTGAAGGACATCTGGTATCGCGGCGCGCATTACGTGTGCTGCCAATGACACCCACCCACCGACGCGACGCCTCCGTTTGGAGTGGTGTCGCGCACGACGGGATTGGACTGCAACGGAATGGAACCAGGTCGTCTTCAGCGACGAGTCTAGATTCAATTTGAGCAGCGATGACAATCGTGTTCGTGTGTGGAGGCCCCGTGGTGAACGCCTCAATCCTGCCTTCGGTTTACAGCGACACACCGCTCCCACAGCTGGTGTGATGGTATGGGGTGCCATTGCTTACGATACACGGTCACCCCTAATATTGTTCCGTGGCACAATGACAGCCCAGCGGTACGTCCAGGACATCCTTCAGCCACATGTGTTGTCAATCTTGGCAGGGCTCCCAGGAACCATTTTTCTGCAAAACAATGCTCGGCCACACACAGCAAGGATGTCACAAGCCTGCCTCCGCCACATTACCACACTTCCCTGGCCTGCTCGATCCCCAGATTTGTCACCAATCGAGCATATCTGGGATCATTTGGGACGGAAAGTTGGACACCCTACTTTTTGGTTGAAATCGAGGCGCGTTTACAGCAACTGTGGAACGAGATGTCTCAGGACATCATACGGAACTTGTATGCCTCAGTGCCCGCTCGTATCGCATCGTGCATTCGCGCTAGAGGGGGTCCAACAGAGTACTAAAATTTCCGTTCATTTGTACTTTTTTCTGCAATAAATGATCCTTTTTCTTTGGTTTTCGAATCACTTTCTTATATCACAGTAGTACTTAAGCGTGTAAAATTTCGTTTCATTTGGATGCCTTTTTCTTGGTGCGCAAATTTTTATGGCAATGAGTGTATTTTTGCATGGCGCTTATGCATTCTGCGCATCGCACAAGCTTTGCTTATACCACCCTGAGCCCATGTGTCATCCTCCCATATGCCATTTTTATATTATGTAAGACGTATGTATATCAATACTTACTATTACTATAGTGAGATGATACAGTTGCATGTCAAATGTCAAGTGAATACTGGCGCCTTACATTATTTGTACTTAGCTGAGGTGGGCTTCTGCTCTCTGAAAGGTTGGATAGGTCTGCTATAGAGTTTGTGTACTCTAAATCGTTGAATCTACAAAACTCTGTAATCTAAATATAAAATAACATGTATTATTACACAAAATAAATTCGCCATTAAAAAGAAAATCTTTATTAGGCATGTACCGGGTGTCCCAAAAATGAGGGACCCTTTTTAAAATTAAATATTTTGAAAAAGGTAAACGATAGAAATGTCTTCGTTTGTTGCAATTCTATTAGAAAAGCAATACATTTTTGACAATACGATTTCAAAATTAGTTTAAAATCTCGCCAATAGATGGCGCTGAAAGCTGAAACAAGTAAATGACAATATTTACCGGATTTGAATCCTTCCGATTTATTTCCGTGGGGACACTTAAAAGACAAAGTTTGCCTACAAAACCCACAAAGTTTAGCGGAACTGGAACATTTTACATCTCTAAGGCATGTGAAGACATTCATGGGTATCGCCTAGTTTAGCTACGAGACTACGTCACGTTATTGCAGCAAATGATGGATATTTTGAAAATATTGCCATTTAGTTTTTTCTGATTACTTCGTCACCTATCGGCGAAATTTTAAACTAATTTTAAAATCAAATGGTTATTTTATTTTATTTTATTTTTATTTTTTTCCTAATCAAGATGCAATAAATGGGGCAATTCTATCGTTAACTGTTTTCAAATTAATTTTTATTTTTAAAAAGTATCCCTCTTTTTTGGGCATCAAATAATTCCACCACATTATTATAATCCACGATTTCGCAAAGATGAAATTTTATGCCACGTAGGGTAAATGTACCAATAGTCGGCCACTTAACTGCTTTTATATATATAAATCTTAACGTAGAAATTTTAAAAAACGACACAACATTTTTAACAGTGATATATGTTAAAACATACGTTTCTTATTATGTTTCAGAAGTTATTTTTTAAAAACACGGTAATAGTTTTTTTTTAGACAAGGTTAAGTTCAAAAAGGGCAAGTTCTCCAATAGTCGGCCACTTTAAATCTAATGTTCGGCCATCACTGCACCAATAGTCGGCCACTTCAGAATTTTTTTTTAAAGTGAAAACTTCGCGTTGGGCATTTTTTGAGATGGGACAAAACCATTGAACTCACGACACTGTTACTGTAACCGGCACTGTTACCGACACCTCTGTATATTTATATACAGAGGTGTATAGCGCATGCGGTATAGCGCCGCATGCTTGTCTGTGCGCTATTGCACCGCGGTATAGTAAGCACAGAAAAATGTAAGCGGCATAGTAAGCGGTATAGTAAGCTGTATAGCAAGCTGTATAGAAGCGGTATTGTAAGCGCAGAAAATGTAAGCCATATGGTAAGCGGTATAGTAACACAGAAAAAATGTAAGCGGTATAGTAAACGCAGAAAAATGTAAGCGGTATAGTAACGCAGAAAAATGTAAGCGGTATAGTAACACAGAAAAAATGTAAGCGGTATAGTAAGCGCAGAAAAATGTAAGCAGTATAGTAACGCGGAAAAATGTAAGCGGTACAGTAACGCAGAAAAATGTAGGCGGTATAGTAAGCGGAGAAAAATGTAAGCGGTATAGTAATCGGAGAAAAATGTAAGCGGTATAGTAAGCGGAGAAAAATGTAAGCGGTACAGTAACACAGAAAAAATGTAAGCGGTATAGTAAGCGATATAGTAAGCGGTATAGTAAGCACAGAAAAATGTAAGCGGTATAGTAAGCGCAGAAAAATGTAAGCGGTATAGTACGCGGTATAGTAACGCAGAAAAATGTAAGCGGTATAGTAACGCAGAAAAATGTAAGCGGTATAGTAAGCTGTATAATAAGCGGTATAGAAGCGGTATAGTAAGCGGAGAAAAATGTAAGCGGTATAGGAACACAGAAAAAATATAAGCGGTATAGTAAACGCAAAAAAATGTAAGTGGTACAGTAAGCGGTATTGTAAGCGCAGAAAAATGTAAGCGGTATAGTAAGCGCAGAAAAATGTAAGCGGTATAGTAACGCAGAAAATGTAAGCGGTATAGTAAGCTGTATAGTAAGCAGTATAGAAACGGTATAGTAAGCGGAGAAAATGTAAGCGGTATAGTAAGCGGTATAGTAACACAGAAAAAATGTAAGCGTTATAGTAAACGCAGAAAAATGTAAGTGGTATAGTAAGCGGTATAGTAAACGCAGAAAAATGTAAGCGTTATAGTAACGCAGAAAAATGTAAGCGGTATAGTAAGCTGTATAGTAAGCGGTATAGAAGCGGTATATTAAGCGGAGAAAAATGTAAGCGGTATAGTAACACAGAAAAAATGTAAGCGGTACAGTAAACGGAAAAATGTAAGTGGTATAGTAAGCGGTATAGTAAACGCAGAAAAATGTAAGCGGTATAGTAAGCGATATAGTAAGCGGTATAGTAAGCACAGAAAAATGTAAGTGGTATAGTAAGCGCAGAAAAATGTAAGCGGTATAGTACGCGGTATAGTAAGCGGTATAGTAACGCAGAAAAATGTAAGCGGTATAGTAACGCAGGAAAATGTAAGCGGTATAGTAACGCAGAAAAATGTAAACGGTATAGTAAGCGATATAGTAAACGCAGAAAAATGTAAGCGGTATAGTAAGCGCAGAAAAATGTAAGCGGTATAGTAAGCGCAGAAAAATGTAAGCGATATAATAAGCGGTATAGTAAGCGGTGTAGTAACACAGAAAATGTAAGCGGTATAGTAAGGGGTATAATAAACGCAGGAAAATGTAAGCGGTATAGTAAGCGGTATAGTGACGCAGAAAAATGTAAGCGATATAGCAAGCGGTATAATAACGCAGAAAAATGTAAGCGGTATAGTGCGACTGAAGTCTAGTTCCCGAAATTTTTGTATTTAAAATAATATGCATTATTTTTCATGTACAATAGCGCATTAAATGAAAATTGTAATATAATTTTTGTAGTAGTCGTTTATGATAATGAATAAAAAAACACTTCATTTAAAAGTATTTCCTGCACAATAAAACATTTCCTGACGATTCAAAAAATACACACGTAATTGTTCAAGTTTTCACTTCTGTCGGCACTCGCGGAGTGCCATTGTTTTTTTGTTGTACCTGAAAAATGACTAACAAATTTGACTAAATTTTGAATTCTACCATTTTCGGTTATATCTCACATTTTCCAGAAAATTCAATTAGTGGGTTATTTAGGGTCACTACGGGTAAAGCTAATTTTATTTTATCTGCTAAATGGCTTTAACTATTTTGACTAAGTTCTGTATCCTACATTTTTGGGATACAAGAAGACCATTGGACTGGGTCACATGTTCGAGAAAATTTCATTAGTGAGTCATATGGGGGTCACTATGGGTCAAATAAATTTTATCTAAAAAATGGCTTTAACGATTTTGACTAAATTTTGTATCCTAACGTTTTGGGGTACGAAAAGACCAATGGGCTGGGTCACAGGTTTGATAAAATTCGATTAGTGGGTCATTTCGGTGTCACTACGGGTGAATGCATTTCATTGTGAATGAAGGTTGAGACAGTTGTTGAACAGTTGACAGTTAACGAAGTTGCAATATTAGCAATGTTTCGCCAACTTCGCTAAGTTTGGTTAAAGTTTTGTGACATTGGCGAGATTTCGCATAAAATCGACTACCAAGATTACTAATGCCAAAGCACATGCTTACCGTCAAATGTAAGAATGTGTCAAATTTCGAATTTTGCAAAATTATGGCGACATTTGGCGAACAGATTGATTTTCCGAATCTGGAGGAATTTTCTAGAAATTCCCGGTGTTGTACGGATAATTTATTGTTATATCGTGTTGAAAACAAAGATAAATTTAACGAGCATAGCTCGGTCTTCCCAGATGGTTGTAAAAAACAAGAAAACTTTTTTAACAGTGCCATGTATTGATGCATACTTTTGGAAGTTCTTCTGTGAATCTCAAATTATTTCTCATTAGTGTTATTTTTAAAAGTAACGTCAATCAAAATTATCAATCATAAACATTTTCTTTTAAATTTTTGATATTATCTCATAAATGATTACTTTATGAGTGTTAAACTACGAGAAATGAATAACACAATACCTCTTTACATTTCAACCAATTTGCTGTGTAATGTAAATCTTAATGTGGCAGTTCAATTAACAGTGACACATGTAGAAAACTTCATTATTTTATTTTATTTTAGTATTTAAGTTTAATAGAGGCTGCGAAAAGTATTCTAATTCCGAGTACTTAGCCTTTTATCAATAGAGCAGCTAACTATTGGATAAAACAATCAGGTAACAAGTTTTTCTTTTATCAAAACCAACGGCTTTGCACGCATGATTAAAATATGGAAAGTGGTATTTGTGTCCCAATTAACATTAGGAGAAATTATACTTTTTCAAATAATTTAAATATTACCAAATTAAGGCACAATTTGAATAAACGTCATTTTTGTACCGCATTAGGTGAATGTGAGACTTGAAATAATGCGAAAATTGTCATTGCAACGCATTTTAATCCACATTCTTCTAAGAAAACAGATACAATGCAGTCTATTTGGAAACTCTGTTTATAAGCTTTCGTTCAGTGGAAATTTTTTTTAAATCAGTTCAGTAGTTTCAGAATTCATTTTCTATAAAAATCAAGATTTTCTTTTTACAATATTAATACTATTTACAATATTAATTTACTATACCGCTTCTATACCGCTTACTATACAGCTTACTATACCGCTTACATTTTTCTGCGTTACTACACCGCTTACTATACCGCTTACATTTTTCTGCGCTTACTAAACCGCTTACATTTTTCTGCGTTTACTATACCACTTACTATACCACTTACATTTTTCTGCGTTTATTATACCGCTTACATTTTTTCAGTGTTACTATACCGCTTACATTTTCTGCGTTACTACACGGCTTACTATACCGCTTACTATACCGCTTACATTTTCCTGCATTACTATACCGTTTACTATACCGCGTACTATACCGCTTACATTTTTCTGCGCTTACTATACCACTTATTATACCACTTACATTTTTCTGCGCTTACTATATCGCTTACTGTACCGTTTACATTTTTCTGCGTTTACTATACCGCTTACTATACCACTTACATATTTCTGCGTTTATTATACAGCTTACATTTTTTCTGGGTTACTATACCACTTACTATACCACTTACATTTTTCTCCGCTTAGTATACCGCTTACATTTTTCTGCGTTACTATACCGCTTGCATTTTTCTGCGCTTACTAAACCGCTTACGTTTTTCTGCGTTTAATATACCACTTACTATACCACTAACATTTTTCTGCGTTTATTATACCGCTTATATTTTTTCAGTGTTACTATACCGCTTACTATACCACTTACATTTTCTGCGTTACTACACCGCTTACTATACCGCTTACTATACCGCTGACTTTTTCTTCGCTTACTATACCGCTTACATTTTTCTGCGCTTACTATACCGCTTACTATATCGCTTACTATACTGCTTACATTTTTCTACGTTCACTATACCGCTTACTATACCACTTACATATTTCTGCGTTTACTATACCGCTTACATTTTTTCTGTGTTACTGTACCACTTACTATACCACTTACATTTTTCTCCGCTTACTATACCGCTTCTATGCCACTTACTATACAGCTTACTATACCGCTTACATTTTTCTGCATTACTATACCGCTTACTATACCGCATACTATACTGCTTACATTTTTCTGCGCTTACTATACCACTTATTATGCCGCTTACTATACCGCTTACTATATAGCTTACTATACCGCTTACATTTTTCTGCGTTTACTATACCGCTTACTATACCACTTACATATTTCTGCGTTTACTATACCGCTTACATTTTTTCTGTGTTACTGTACCACTTACTATACCGCTTACATTTTTCTCCGCTTACTATACTGCTTCTATACCGCTTACTATACAGCTTACTATACCGCTTACATTTTTCTGCATTACTATACCGCTTACATTTTTCTGCGTTTACTATACCGCTTACTGTACCACTTACATTTTTCTTTGTTTACTATACCTCTTACTATACCGCTTACTATACCGCTTACATTTTTCTGTGTTACTATACCGCTTACATTTTTCTGCATTACTATACAGCTTACTATACCGCATACTATAGTGCTTACATTTTTCTGCGCTTACTAGACCACTTATTATGCCGCTTACTATACCGCTTACTATATAGCTTACTATACCGCTTACATTTTTCTGCGTTTACTATACCGCTTACTATACCACTTACTATACCGCTTACATTTTTCTCCGCTTACTATACTGCTTCTATACCGCTTACTATACAGCTTACTATACCGCTTACATTTTTCTGCATTACTATACCGCTTACATTTTTCTGCGTTTACTATACCGCTTACTTTACCACTTACATTTTTCTTTGTTTACTATACCGCTTACATTTTTCTGTGTTACTATACCGCTTACATTTTTCTGCGTTTACTATACCGCTTACTATACCACTTACATTTTTCTGCGTTTACTATACCGCTTACATTTTTCTGTGTTACTATACCGCTTACTATACCGCTTACTATACAGCTTACTATACCACTTATTATACCGCTTACTATACCGCTTACATTTTTCTGTGCTTACTATACCGCTTACTATACCGCGGTGCAATAGCGCACAGGCAAGCACGCGGCGCTATAACGCATGCGTTATACACCTCTGTATATAAATATACAGAGGCGTCGGTAACATTGACGGTAACAGTTTCGCGAGTTCAATGTTTTTTTCTCATCTCAAAAAATGCCCAACGTACCTAAAGAATTTTTTACTTCAATCATTTCAATTATTCAGAGGTGTCGGTAACAGTGACGGTAACAGTGTCGGTTACAGTAACAGTGTCGCGAGTTCAATGGCTTTTTCCCATCTCAAAAAATGTCCAACGCGCCTAAAGAAGTTTTCACTTCAATAAACTCAAAAAAGTATAATAAGTTAAGTATTCAGCTCCTGGTGGCCGACTATTCGACATGTAACCAAAATTAATACCCAATGGTCGGCCACATTAAAATTAATTAAAAGCAACAAATTTATTTACTTTTTCTACTCAAAAACATTAGTTTATTTACCCTGCTAATATTCTAGTCTTATAATTTTAGAAAAAAATAAAAAATAAATTAATACTTGCGTTTTAAAAAAATTGTCATCTGTTAACAAAAAAATAGGGAAAATGGCGATTTGACCTCTATCTTGAAAAAAAAATGGCTGATTACAAATTCAATAAAAATACCCACAATTCTTTGGTGATGGTTTATGACTTATGAAAGATGGCTGCATACAACCAAATTGTAATATTTCATTTAGAACCAAAAATAAGCTATGCGTAAGGAATTTTATCTCAATGTGGCCGACTATTGGGGGGTGGCCGACTATTGGTACATTTACCCTATGAAAGATTTATGTCTCTGTTCATTACTCGAAAATTCTGAAACACCTAGAAAAATTGCTTATTTAGTGACACCTGATTCACTCCAATAACTGAAACAAAATAGGCCTAAAAAAACTTTATTTATTTATTATTAAACTGATATATTTGCATCGATTTCATATTTATAAAAAAAAATCTATTTTTGAATTGTATTAGTAAAGTATATATATATATATTTACATTATTCTATATCAAGCATGCACCTTCCAAATCTAAAATCAGAGATCGAAAGACGTTGGCGCTTTAGTGCAAAAACGATGTCTAAACACAAAATATATTCGTAGCATAAAATATTATGTAACATAAAGCAGCTATTAAAAATACATGCATGTAGTTCCATCACATTATAATTCATCATTTCACAAACATGAAATTTTACGGTTCTTTTGAAAGATTTATATCCAAACACTTTAAATCCCCATCGATTACACGAAACGGTTAATACGACATTACTAATTCGACGGCTAATACGATACTATAAAAATTGTTTATTTAATGAGACTTAATTCACTCCAACTACTGAAACAAAATTGGCCTTCAAAAACTTTATTATATTATAGTTTACATCGATTTCATATTTATAAAAAATTCTATTTTTGATCTGTAATAGTAAAATATAAAAAAGAATAGAAAAAGCATTATTACATTTTATTCACAATATTCTAATATCAATCATGCACCTTCCAAATCTAAAATTAGAGATCGAAAGACATTGCTTAACTTTAGTGCAAAAGGATGTCTAAAGATGAAATAAATTTATAGCAGGAATTTTTATGCATCATAAAGCCACTATTAAAAAAAATGCATGTAGTTCCATCACATTATAATTCATGACTTCACACACAAAAAAAAATCTATTTTTAATCTGTAATTATAAAATATGAAAAAATAATAGAAAAAGCATTATTACATTTTATTCACAATATTCTATATCAAACATACACTTTCCAAATTTAAAATCAGAGATTGAAAGACATGGCACTTTAGTCCAAAAGCGATGTTTAAAGTCGAAATAAATTTATAGCATGAATTATTATACAACATAAAGTAACTATTTAAAAATTGCATGTAATTGCACTACATTCATCATTTTACAAACTTGAAATTTTATGCTACTTATGAAAGATTTATATCGAAACACAAAACGGCTAATTCTTTTATAAAAATTGTTTATTTAATGAGACTTCATTCACTCCAACTACTCAAACAAAATAGACATTCAAAAGCTTCATTTATTATTATTATTATTATTAAAGAGATGTACTTACATCGATTTCATGTTTATAAAAAAATCTCTTTTTGATTTGTCCACAGTAAAATAGACAAAATAATAGAAAAAAAAACATTATGACATTTTATTCACAATATTCTATATCAAGCATGTACATTTCAAATCTGAAATCAAATCTTAGTGCAAAAACGATGGCGCTAAACATGAAATAAATTCATAGTATGAATTATTATGCAACATAAAGCCGCTATTAAAAAAAAAAATCATGTAGTTCCACCACATTATGATTCATCATTTTACAAACATGAAATTTTATGCTACTTATGAAAGATTTATATCCAAACATTTATATCCCTATCCATTATACGAAACGGCTAATACAGCTATAAAAATTGTTTATATAATGAGACTTAATTCACTCCAACTACTGAAACAAAATAGACCTTCAAAAACTTCATTTATTAGTATTATTAAAGAGATATATTTCTCCTTTTCATGTTTATAAAAAAATTATATTTCTGATTTGTAATACTAAAATAAACAAAAGAATAGAAAAAAGCATTGTGACATTTTATTTACAATATTCTATATCAAGCACGCACGTTTCAAATCTTTATCTAAAATGAAGTCTTTAGCGCAAAAACGATGGCCAAACAGGGAATAAATTTATAGTATAAATTATTACGCAACATAAAACCGCTATTAAAAAAAAAAAAAAATCATGTAGTTCCACCACATTATGATTCATCATTTTACAAACATGAAATTTTATGCTACTTATGAAATATTTATATCCAAACATTTATATCCCTATCCATTATACGAATCGGCTAATACAGCTATAAAAATTGTTTATTTAATGAGACTTAATTCACTCCAACTACTGAAACAAAATAGGCCATAAAAACTTCATTTATTAGTATTATTAAAGAGATATATTTCCCAATTTCATGTTTATAAAAAAATTATATTTCTGATTTGTAATAGTAAAATCGAGAAAAGAATAGAAAAAAACATTGTGACATTTTATTCACAATATTCTATATCAAGCACGCACGTTTCAAATCTTTATCTAAAATGAAATCTTTAGCGCAAAAACGATGGCCAAACATGGAATAAATTTATAGTATAAATTATTATGCAACATAAAACCGCTATTAAAAAAAAAAAAAAATCATGTAGTTCCACCACATTATGATTCATCATTTTACAAACATGAAATTTTATGCTACTTATGAAAGATTTATATCCAAACATTTATATCCCTATCCATTATACGAAACTGCTAATACAGCTATAAAAATTATTTATTTAATGAGACTTAATTCACTCCAACTACTGAAACAAAATAGGCCATAAAAACTTCATTTATTATTATTATTATTCTTAGGCTATCATTTCATCTTCATTCATAATGTAATTGTGGTCTAAAATGTCTTCTCCACTTGTCCCCTTTTTCATCCGACCCGACAAGACGATGGATCATCCAGTAAGTATCAAAAATCGAGATTCCCATTATTTGGCAGCTTATCGCCCATCACTATCAACAATTTTCACGCCAAGGAATATTTGAACAGAGGCTATCCATTTTGAAGTGTCAAGCTGGAAGATGAATGGCCAGGGATCAGAGCTGCTGCGGTCTCTCCGAGACGTGTTTTTATCGCCTATGTTTTGAATCATAAACATCAACACTTGGCACAGTTTTTATTTATGGAGTGCTTGCTCCCGGCGATGCCATAAATCCGCCCGTCTTATTGTCCGCGTATTAATTTTGCAGAAAGTTTTATTGCGTTAGAACACGCGTGCGTTATATGTTATAGGAATGAAAGGGTTATTAAATGTTTGAATTTAACCGATTGACTGGTTTTGTTATTTAACCCATTCGCTGCCAACCACGAGTATACTCGTGGTTTTTCAATCTAAAATTACGAATTCGTATAGGAAATTACGAAAGAAGAATTTTTATTTTATATAATCACGAATTGTCTGTAATTAAATAAACTAAATATTGCTATTTGTATTTTATGGTAGGAATTCGAATTTTCTTAAAAAAATTAAATCCGGTAATTTTAACCCGACAGTGAATGTGCCAAAAAAAAAGTCCTTCCGACATGTACCGGGAGAAAAAGGTAGCTTTCATATTCATGTTTTTAAAAATTCAACCCATTTTACTTCAACACCCGAAGCTAAAATGCTTGGAATCCGATTACAGAAGATTCAATCCCGGTTTTCGTTAATATTGAATTTGAATGCGAATTTCAGCATGTGAGTTACAGCATAAAAAAAATCCGACTGTTTCAAAATGTTAGCCATATTAGAATTTCAAACTGCCATATCTCAGCCATTTTTTAAGATAAAAAGCCTAAACAAAAAATGTTCCAAAATCCCTGTATCACGATCTAACACTTAATGGAAACAACTTTTTCAATTTATAATTTTTTATATATGTTTTTGAATTTTTTTAAAAATTAAAAAGATTTAACTTGCCGGTGTTTTGAAACAAGATCGCGCATGAAGCTGGCCAACGAACTCGGTCGAGACCTTGGTATGTTCTGTACACATGATCAGTCACATTTATATCGGTTCATAAATACGAGAGTTACAGCATAATAAATATAAGATTGTTTCAAAATCTCAGCCACCCTAGAATTTCAAACTGACCTATCTCAGCCATTTTTTAAGATATAGCCAAAACAAAAAATCCTCCAGAATCCTTGTATCACGTTCTAACACTTAACAGAAACAACATTTTCAATTTATAATTTTTTGTACATCTTTTTTAATATTTAAAATTTTTAACTTCAAATTGAATAAAAAGCAATGAATTTAAAAACATTCAAATAAATGCGGGAGTATAAATCTAAAAAAAGAAAATGATGAAAAGAAAAGAAAAATGGGAAGAAAGAAAAAAAAGAAAATGAAGTGAAAATATTTAATTTTAATGTATTTTCAGATTGAATAAAAATTGTTATAAGTAGTACAGAGAGTTTTAAAGAAAAAAAATCTTTGATTAATAACATTCGATTATAAATCATGAATTTTTATCATCTATACGTCTGAAATCGTAACCATCAACACTTGGCACTGTTTTTATTTATGGGGTGGCCGGCGATGCTATATTTAATATCCACGTATCAATTTTGCAGAGAGATTTATTACGTTAGAACATGCATGTATTATATGTTATAAGAATGAAAAGGTTATGAAATGTTTAAATTTAAAGGAGGAACTGGTTTTGTTATTTGGGGGAAAAAAGCGGTAAAACACAATTATTTAGCCGAGTAAATAATTATAATAATCATAAACATTGTTATCAAATACATTTATATTGCTTTCATATTTTGAATTACAAATATTGTCATCAGTTTTCTGTAGAAGTATACTGAAATTTTAAAGTAATCAAATGGAAAGCTTTAGATAAATGCGGGAGTATATATATATATATATATATATATATATATAGAAGAAGAAAGAAAAAGGGAAAAAAAGAAAGAAATAAGAAAAATGGGGAGGAAATTTGAAAATATTATTTTCTGATGAAATAAAAATTCTTATAAGTGTTACAGAGAGTTAAAAAAAAAATCTTTAACTAATAACATTTAAATATGAATCATGAAATTTTATCACCTATACGTTTGGAATAGTAAACATGAACACAGTTTTTATTCATGGAGTGCTTGCTTACGGCGATGCCATAAACCCGCACGTATTATTTTCCGCGTATTAATTTCACAAAAGGTTTTATTCCGTTAGAACACGCGTGTGTGATATATTATAGGAATGAGAGGGTTATTAAATCTTTAAATTTTTCTTATTTAAAAACGGAGCAGAATTAAATAATTTCAAAGTCTTAAAAAAGGTTTATCAAAGGGATGTTTTTTCACATTTTAAATTACAATTATTGTCATCAATTTTTTTGAAAAAATATGTATTTTACATTGAAATTTAAAAGTAAGAAAATGAAAAACTTCAAATGAAGGTGGAAGTATTAGTAATAATAATAAAAGAACAAGTACCCATTTATTAAGTAATCAAAATCTCAAGTTCGAATAATGACACATTACATATTACATTACATCAATTAATTCAAAGAAAACAAATCAAAACAAAACAAATGCACAAAGTTTCTCCAGCATTTTTGAATAGTAATCATTACCTTATAAACGACGATTTCAGCGATTAAATAAAGAGAAGATTATTATTAAAGTACAGGGTAGGCAGAAATTAGTTGGGCAAAATATTTTTTTTTCTTTTTTTATCCGAAGTTATACAGCCACGCATGAGAGTACAAATGATTATAAGATAGAGAAACGTACCAAATTTTACATTTTCGTAAAATTTTCGATGTGGTTATTCTTTGTTACTCTGCAAATGTCTTTTTGTAAATAAATCCTCCCCTTTTGTTTGTAAA
Source organism: Maratus michaelseni (assembly GCA_963931845.1). Classification (NCBI taxonomy): domain Eukaryota; kingdom Metazoa; phylum Arthropoda; class Arachnida; order Araneae; family Salticidae; genus Maratus; species Maratus michaelseni. The sequence continues at coordinate 85,808,708 of OZ007594.1, forward strand.
CATTTTCACGTCGATAAAACCAAGCGCAGTACTGATTCGTGATTTCATTTCAAAAATGAATTTTCGAAGCGGAGGACACTCTATTACAATTACCAATTCGTTTGACCGTTGTAAAAATCGCCACTAAAGTAATAATGTTGATTTTTTTTTCTTTTGGGTTTACACTAGCATAAAAATATATATACTTTCCTTCTGGACTTTTCCAGCAATGGAAGAAAAACTGTGTTAAGTAACCTAAATTAAGATAGGTATTTAATTAAAAGAACCAAAAAGGTTTGAATTGACGAAAAAAATTATTTTTTTTCTTCAATATCGATATCGTCGCTACCATGTCAAACTATCGAATGTGAAAAAATGCATTTTTCATTACTTTTAAAAATGGTACGATTGTCACCAAAAAATTTTATTAGAATTCGTCGACAAGTGAAAATTCTCATAAAATTTCTGTGAAGATAAGAAATTATTAAAATTTAGTGGTGGCAAACGGCCCATTTTTAAAAATAATGAAAAATGCATTTTTGCACATTCGATAGTTTGACATGGTACCGATGATATGTTTACAATGTTTTAATCTTTAAGAATGTCGTACTGTTTGGTTTCATAGGAAAATTCTTAAAATTATGATCATACACGTGTTCTGGTCGGCATTGAGCCGTGCAAACCAGTGTTATAAGCGAAGGCAAAACTTTTGAATCTCGAAACTTTGTTTCTCAGCGGTTTTGCCATGATAAATTTTGAACAAAGGATTTAAATGTTTCCTTTTTTCTTTAATTATTTATTTATTTATTAAATTAAAGCGGGAAATGTGATAATTTGTTTGATTTTAACGTCAAAGAAATTATCACATTCCTTAGCAATTTTTGAAGTTTCTAACCAGTTACTTTGTTGCGTTAATCCAATATGCATAGATGTTTCATCATCTAAAGAATTTAATAATTTATAGGTAATGATTAACTGATTAATCGGCAAATCTTATGCGGTGGGGTTATACCACGAAGGGTCATTGTTAGAATCCAATAAAAGTGTTTTTTTCAGAAGTTAATATTGATAAAACGAATGAAGAGTTACGTGTAGGAGGTGATAATGGTAACAATTATGCCGTAGAAAAGAGATCAGTGAATTTACAATGTCAGGACGAGGAAAATATAGGTAGAGAAAAGTAATGGTGATAAGGTTTTAAAATGTAATTCAGATATATTTTCAAATGGATTGTAAAGAGTTAGAGAAATCTTGAGAATTAGCTAAGAATAATAAAGGGTGTTATTAGATTGTAAATGGGTTATTGTATCACAAGAAGAAGTTGATAGGAGAAACGTTAGTTTACTTAGTGAAACTTAAAGTAAGAAAAAAAGAAATCTTAAAATTAGCGCATATTCCTGTATATGAAGATCATCACACGGCAAAGGAAGAGTTATAGAGAACCAGTTATTCCTTTTATTAGAAAGGTATGGCCAAATAAACTAAACAATTTTGTAAGTCATGTTTAGAGTGTCAACTAACTAGAGGGGTGAAAGTGAGTAATAGAGCGAAAGAAAAACCTTTCCACATTCGTTTCTAGTTGAGTTAATGTACGGTAGTAAAAAGTAGTTGCACCAAAATAAAATAAAAGAGTTTATTGCTAAGGGTAATGAAGTTCAGATTGCATATGATAGTGATAAACAATCGGGGGACATGGTCACAACAAAACCAATTGTGGACCATAGAATTAAATTATCTAAAGTGAAAACTTATGCAACTACATCGAATTTGGCGTGCTTTGCAGTGGTAAATATAATTATGTTGAAATTCGGGGAGGTGGTAATTGTTGTTTTAGAGCATTATCATGTCACATGTTTAAAGATCAGGCAAATAAAGACCTGATAAGAACACATTTACTTTCAAATGTTATAGATGACACCAAACCCATAAAATATGACCCGAAATTTGATTTAAAAAAAAAAAAAAGATTTCACAAACTGATGGTGCTTGGGGAAACACTGATCATATATTAGCATTTTGTTATTTAAATAGGTTGAATTATTGTGAGCATACTGATAGTGGAATCGTTAAGAACGTGTTCAATGGGAATTAGGACACAATACATTTAAGAAATTTAGAAGGTAGACATTATGATTATTTAGAGTTTGAGACAAAAAGAGAACTTAAATCAATACAGATGCCCAGTCAAATACATTCTTCAATGGTTAATAGTAGAACACATATTAGATCAGTAATTCATAAACCGGGACCGAAAATAGAATGGCAAAGATCTCAGCCACAAACAGAAGGTGGTAGATATGTAGATGCTGACAAATGACAGCTAATAAAATACGTGTGCAGGGTTTAATTCTACTTTTTTGTGCAATATATTTGTGTGTATTGTGTATTTATGAAAGTGTATAATATATTTTTTATAACTATACATTTTCATACTGTTCAACGGAAATGTCAGTAGAGATGTTCCGACACCTGAAATAAGTATTCAATGACAAGACAGATATAAGATAGAAACTTTCTTTATTAGATGAACTGGTTGAACTTTATAGAATTGCATACTATTTCGAAATTTATCATGTGTTTGGGAAAAATTAGCTCCTAAAAGGCCTTTTTCTCGCTAAAGTGGGGAGCAATTTTGTCTTAATTTTCTGAAAGCATTTTTTTTTTTTTTTTTTTTTTTTTTTTTTTAATGTTGATTAAAACCCAGTGGCTCCTTTGCAGCATGCAGCGATAACGAAGGCATCAAGAACACAAAACATAACGTATGTCACCGATGTCAACTAGTCATGCTTAACTGAATATAATCTTACATTCATAATCTCATATTTTCAGCTTGCTGCATGCTCTTTTGAACGTTTTTATGTATGCGATGAGTTATGAGTCAATAACTCTTCTGGAGGACAAATTCAAATCTGCCAAATCTCAGTGAAATATAAATTTGCCTCTGCACTTAAGAGGCGTCAGGTATGATAAATGTATGCACGTATCATGTGTAAGAACTTTTCACACATCAATACGTCATTCAAAACAATAAAATTTTAGGGTATTATATGGATTGTAGCATGACTTCATCTTGATATTAGTAACGGCTACTCAAAGTATCTGCTTTAGAGCTTTTTGTGCCTGCTTTCACTGAAATAATCATTAATGAACTTTAAAAATATACGTAATGTTGAGTTTTTATTCAGATATTTTGAATGGTTTGAATAATTATATTCTTCTTTTTTTTTATGTAGGATGGTTGTAAGATGGCTTTGTCGGTTAACGGTCTTGGTTTTAATGCAGCAGTATCCAAAAAGTTTGTCAAGAGCAAAATGTAGTAAAAAATGAAGAGATAATATAAATACCATCGTTATATACCTGTATTGTATATGCGCTTCTTCATTGTTAATTCTAAACAAACCATCATTATTTAATTTTTTAAAGCATTTTTTTAAAATATGATGTTGTATTAGAATACCTTCAGGAATGTATGTTGATATTTGTTGTATACACTGTAAAAAAAAAAAAAAAAAAAAAAACTCTTAAATTCACAGAAAAAAACTGTCAATTTTGGAGCCAGTGGAAAACCATTTAATTTACAGAAAATATCCGTATATTTTCATCAAAACAGTTTTTTTCTCTAAAAAATATAGATTCTTTCTGTTAAAATTTCAAAATCCATTTTATTTTACAGGAAAAAACTGCTTTTCTTTAAAACAGTTTTTTTTCTGTAAAAAATACAATATTTTTCTGTCAAAATTACAGATTTTTTTTTTCAGTGTACAAATGACCTAAAGATAAAAAAAAAATCGATAAATTAGAACTATTTGAATATAGAGAAACATGGCAATGCAAAATAGTTTTTAAGAATGTTTCAACGCCATTGCTGTTCATCACATATAAGGCATAATTAAGAATTTAGATAATTATTTGGTACTATTTAAATAGATAAAAAATTCAGTAATGATGCCTATATGTATATTTTTTCATCTCTTCTTAACAGTATCAAAATATTTCACGTGCAAGGTGTGAAATGCGCAAAATTTCACTGGCGCGAAACAAGAAGGATCTAGGTTTTCTTTAAAAATAATGGATATTCTCTTCGATATTAACCAATTTGATGCCAACCACGAGTATACCCGTGGTTGTCAACATTAAAAATAAAAGTGTATGAAAAAAAAAAAAAAACCTGCCTAGCCACCACTATTTTAATATGTTAAAAAGTAGTTTATTTAATGACAAAAGGCTTTGCTATTTAAGATACAAAATATTATCTTCCAGAATTTTTGGTGGACAACGAATTTCAGTAAAAATATCAAAGACTCCGCCTACATAGTTTTGGCAATTAATGGGTTAAACGTGGGATATTACTAAGATAAAGTGAAGTAAGTATGTATTCCGCGCAGTGGCGTAGCCAGGGAGGGGGTCCAAACTCTCTGTGTACCAGTAAAATTGTAAAGTTTTCTTCGCTTTGAGTATCGCAGAAAGTTCTCCGACTACTTAAGGCGAAGAAAACTTTACAAACTTAGTGGTATCAAGAGCATCTGGACCCCCCCCCCCCCCCCCCACAGCCTGGCTACGCTACTGATTCCGCGTGGAAAATTCTAGTAGAGTGGTTTACGAAGTTGCCGTGTGTCGAAAAATTTCCTTAAAAAAAGTTATTCTTTCAAATTACTACCGCCTGTGTGCTCTCGTGTGTTGTATACTATCATGGAAAGGTTTCAAATGACGGAAATTCCAATTAAAGGGTAATCTTCTATTCGGAATCAACTACTCTTCAATCGTCAGATAATAATAAAGTACTTTAAATTTGCAGTAAACAACTTTAATTATCTCGTCGGATATACCAACTCATAAACTGTTTTCAACTCAGCTAAGTACATGGAATAAACGCCCACGTGAAAGAATGATTATCACGTGCTATCATGTGCTTTTCCCAGTGACGTCATCCAAGGCTACCAAGGACTGAAAAAACTCTTTAGATTTTTAGTTAGTTGTTGTGTGAATTTCTTTATAAAATGTAGCGTGTGAAAATGTCAGAGCGATGTAAATGCTCTGTTAACTTGTAATCAAGATACCGTTAAATGTTTAAATATAATATAAATATAAAAGTGAAGGATGCTTAATTTAATTAAAACACATGTTAATAAACATTTTAATTTCAGCAAAGTAATAAAGTTTCAGATCGATGGATTACGATAATGTGCGACTACACAAAGGAATACAACTGTGTGTGAATTAACGGAGACGTAGCGCTCGATTCGGATATACATTTCTTTACGAAGGTTTCACCTTATAATCAGGTAAGCGAATGCATGCTTACTTAACTCTATTTATGAAGTATTGGTTTTATACAATTAAAGAAACTATTTTACACATTCAATTAACTGCGCCGCCGACAGATTATGAAAGACTGATAGTATGTATTAAATAAAAATTTTAAGCACATTAGCTATATGCTGGAAAAACTCGCTTTATAGAAAATAAAAAACGAACGCAAAGAAAAGCGATTCGTATAAAATTAAATTAAATATCTTTAAAAATAATTAAAGATAGAAAATAAAAATGGCTACATTCAAAGAAAGCCAATTCATCGAGAAACTAAATTCGAGCAATTATTCCAACTGGAAATTTAAGCTCGAAATGCTTCTCATTAAAGAAGACTTATTCGAAGTAATAAGTGATCAACCGCCAACTCCTTTAAATGAGGATTGGAACAAAAAAGATAGAAAAGCAAGAGCTTTAATTAATCTAAGCATAGATGATGCACAAATTGTGCATGTAAAAAATTCTACCACAGCCAGGCAAACCTGGGAAGGTCTCAAAAGTACGCATGAAAGAGCAAATTTGAGTAGCAAACTGTATTTATTACGAAAACTGTACAGTACTAAACTGCCCGAAAACGGCAATATGATTACTCATATAACAAATATTCTACAAATAGTAGATAAATTATCCGCCATAGGCGAGAATATAAATGACTCACACATATCTGCACTATTTCTATGCTCATTACCGCCCAGCTACAACACGCTTATCACAGCATTAGAGGCAAGGCCCGAAGCCGAATTATCCCCAGATTTTATCAGAAGTAAACTCATAGATGAGTATAATCGCAGACAAGAAATGTCTGAACAAAACAACAGCTCTGAAAAGGCATTTAAAACACAAAGAAAACACACTTATAACGACTACAAAAGAAATTCAAAATATTGCAGTCACTGTAAGATGACAAATCATAATAATAGCGAGTGCTATCACCTCAAGAGCAGATACACACAGCACAACAAAAACAAACACACATATCAAAATGTGAATAACTTTAATAATAAAAATAAAGCTAAACCTTTTTCATCATCACTATGCTATGAAAACACAGAGAATTATAAAGAGAATACTGACTGTCACGATAACGCGAATGATCAGAAAATAAGCTCAAAAACTAATCAATCAGAAGATCGCGTACTAATAACAGAAAAATTAGGAAAACAAAACTGGATACTCGACAGTGGCAGTACCTCACACATTGCAAATGATAAGAGGTTATTTGATAAATTTAACAATTTTGAAAAATCATCAGTCACCATCGCAAACGGCAACAAACTCGAAGCATTCGGTTCAGGCGACGTTTTAATAAAAACGAAATCCCCAAATGGAGAAATAAAACGCACAAGACTACAGGAAGTCCTATACGTCCCAGAACTAGAATCCAATTTAATATCCGTAAGCAAAGCAACTAAAAATGGATGCAAATTAATCTTTGAAAATGACAAATGCGATTTAACGTTCGACGGTGAAATTTATATAAGAGCGAAGAACAAAAATAATTTATACATAATCGAACAAACAAACCACTCAGAAAATGCAGAAAACTATGCAAACGTCACACTAAGCTGTAATAATAATAAAGAATGTTTAGAAGTATGGCATCGAAGACTAGGACACCGTGATTATGAAGCAATCAAAACAATTGTAAACAAACAGCTAGCTACCGGAATAAAAATTAAAAACTGCAGACACAATAATAAATTATGCGAAACCTGCATTAAATCTAAATTAAACGACGCGCCATATCCAAAATCGGCTACAAATAGAGCAAACAAAGTTCTCGATTTAATACACAGCGACGTCTGTGGACCTATAAGTACACCAACACTAGGAGAAAAACAATATTTTCTCACATTCATCGACGATTACTCGAGATATACAACTATATACTTACTATCTAAGAAAAGCGAAGTAATTGATAAATTAAAAGAATACATTGCAATGGTAAATAATCAATTCGGTAGAAAACCAAAAGAAATAAGATCCGATAATGGAGGAGAATATAATAGCAACGAAATAGACAATTATCTAAAGGAAAACGGGATATTACACCAATTCACAATTCCACACAACCCGAGCCAGAACGGCGTGGCAGAAAGGAAGAATAAAAGCCTACTCGATATGACACGTAGCATGCTTTTAGAAGCAAATTTAAATAAACAATTTTGGGGAGAGGCAATACACACAGCGACATATTTACAAAACAGATTGCCAACAAGAGCGAACGACAAAACTCCATACGAACTATGGAAAGGTATCAAACCTGATCTCAAACATTTAAGAACCTTTGGATGTAAAGCATTTGTTTACATTAATAAAATACATCGAGGAAAACTAGATAATAGAGCGCAAGAAGGTATTTTTCTAGGTTACGACACACGTTCCAAAGGATATCGCATACACACAAAAGACAAACAAATAATAATTGCCAGGACTGTAAAATTCATAGAACATGAAATAAAACACTCAAACAACATTGAGGAAGATTCAAATCTCGAAGAAATCTCCACTGATGATAGAAATCAAGAAGAGAAGAATAAAAATTACATTGAAATTGACATTAATGATAAAGAAAAACAACCATGCGAGTCCAAACAAACACAAATAGAACCAAGAAGGTCAAATAGATCTAACAGAGGAGTACCACCAGATAGATTTGTCTGTTTAGTTAAAGACACACAATCAAATGAACCAAAGAATTGGAACGATATCATGGAAATGAAAAATCCACACGATAGGGAAAATTGGCTCAAAGCCACCGAAAATGAAATCAAGTGCCTAGCTAAAAATAAAACTTGGACATTAGTCGATCCGCCACCAGGCAAGAAAGTGATAGGTTCAAAATGGACTTTTAAATTAAAACGCGACAACCTAAACCAAGTGCAAACCTATAAAGCACGACTCGTGGCACAGGGATACAGTCAGAAATTCGGAGTAGATTATGACGAGACCTTTGCTCCAGTTGTCTCTCATACCACAATCCGTGCATTTCTCATAGCAGCATTAAATCATAACCTTAAAGTTAATCATATCGACGTGAATACAGCGTTTTTACACGGAAACCTACAAGAAGAAGTATACATGAAACAGCCGGAAGGCTATATAGCTCCAAATCAACAAAACAAAGTATGTAAATTACAAAAAGCAATATACGGGCTCAAACAAGCCGCCAGAGCATGGCACACGAAAATCTCCGAGAGTCTTAAAGCATTAAATTTTATACAAAGTACATCTGACTCATGTCTTTTTATACGCGAAAATGGTGAAAACTCGACATACATTATAGTATATGTGGATGATTTGTTAATTGCCGGAAAAAACGAAGATATAATTGAATTAATAAACAATCTCAAAAGGGAATATGAATTGAAAGATTTGGGAGAAGTCAATAACTATCTCGGAATAAATATAAAAAGAGACGATAAAAATTTCTACTTAAACCAAAATTCAAAAATTGAAGAATTGGTAGATAAACTCAATCTTCAAAACGCAAAACCTTACAGCACACCTATGGAAGCAGGTTACAATCGACTCAACGATGATGAAAATCTATTACCTAACAATATTAAATTCAGACAAGCAACGGGAACATTACTCTACATCTCAACATTAACCAGGCCCGATATTTCAGCAGCGGTCAACATACTCAGCCGTAGAAATGAAACCCCTCGAGAAAAAGACTGGAAAGCAGTCAAAAGAATCGTAACATACTTAAACAACACAAAACACCTCAACCTGACGCTAAGTTCGAAAAATAAGCCTATTCTCGAAGTTTACGCAGATGCAGATTGGGGAGGTGATCCAGAAACTAGACGATCCACCAGCGGAAATATATTTATGTTAGGAAAATGTCCCATACATTGGACAACGAAAAGACAAACATGCGTTGCTCTGTCATCAGCAGAAGCTGAATACATTTCTGTAAGTAATGCAGCACAGGAAATACTATGGATGATAAAACTCCTGGAAGATTTAAAATTAACACAACAGAAACCCATATCAATATACGAGGACAATCAGCCATGTATAAAAATGGTTGAAAGTGAAAAACATACTCGAAAAAGTAAACATATAGATATCAGATTCCACGCGATAAGACAACTCAAGGAAGATGGAATAATAGATTTAAAGTATTGTCCCACAGAATTTATGACCGCAGATTCACTCACCAAGCCCAACCCCAAACCTGAATTCATTAAACACCGAAACAATCTGAACTTACTTCCTTATCCTACATAGAAGATTAAGGGGGAGTGACGGAAATTCCAATTAAAGGGTAATCTTCTATTCGGAATCAACTACTCTTCAATCGTCAGATAATAATAAAGTACTTTAAATTTGCAGTAAACAACTTTAATTATCTCGTCGGATATACCAACTCATAAACTGTTTTCAACTCAGCTAAGTACATGGAATAAACGCCCACGTGAAAGAATGATTATCACGTGCTATCATGTGCTTTTCCCAGTGACGTCATCCAAGGCTACCAAGGACTGAAAAAACTCTTTAGATTTTTAGTTAGTTGTTGTGTGAATTTCTTTATAAAATGTAGCGTGTGAAAATGTCAGAGCGATGTAAATGCTCTGTTAACTTGTAATCAAGATACCGTTAAATGTTTAAATATAATATAAATATAAAAGTGAAGGATGCTTAATTTAATTAAAACACATGTTAATAAACATTTTAATTTCAGCAAAGTAATAAAGTTTCAGATCGATGGATTACGATAATGTGCGACTACACAAAGGAATACAACTGTGTGTGAATTAACGGAGACGTAGCGCTCGATTCGGATATACATTTCTTTACGAAGGTTTCACCTTATAATCAGGTAAGCGAATGCATGCTTACTTAACTCTATTTAATGAAGTATTGGTTTTATACAATTAAAGAAACTATTTTACACATTCAATTAACTGCGCCGCCGACAAAGAAAACTTTACAAACTTAGTGGTATCAAGAGCATCTGCCCCCCCCCCCCCCCCACAGCCTGGCTACGCTACTGATTCCGCGTGGAAAATTCTAGTAGAGTGGTTTACGAAGTTGCCGTGTGTCGAAAAATTTCCTTAAAAAAAGTTATTCTTTCAAATTACTACCGCCTGTGTGCTCTCGTGTGTTGTATACTATCATGGAAAGGTTTCAAACTTCGAATAACAGGCAAATAAGTATCATATACAATTTGTGGTATAGCAATATATTGGGTTGAATTCTTTTACCTGAATTACTACTTCTAAATGTTGTGCAATTGATCCTTATCAGTTTTGTTCCTTCAAATTTCCCTTGAGAATTATATCAGCGTGCCCAAGTGGCGGTCGTATGAAAGAGCAGTTTATGAATGTAATTGTCCCACACCCTGGCAGCTAGCTCTTTACGCTACTCTGCTAGGATTTTGCATGTGGACTATGCAATTACTTCATTTTACCTTGCATCATTTTTATGCTTTCAAATCATTTTTTAGATATACGAATTTTGTCTTACTATTTTCATTCGATTGCATTCCGACAATAGAAAATAAACTTCTGATTTTTGTTGGTAACGTGTTTCATTTTTTCTACCTTAACATTACAACAAATTATTCTATTTTAAAAAATGTTTAAATATTTGAAATTTACAAGAATTTTCACACCGAATCATAGAGTGGCCTCCAAAAGTTAAGGTACAGCCAGTATTTTTATGCTCACTATTAAAAGAATGGAAATAAAGGTAAAAAAAAATATGGTTTATATGGATAAGTAGTTTCAATAAAACCTTATGAAACAATTATGCCCATCTCAATTTTTTATTTTTTTAAAGAATTGCACATTTCAGGGAAACTGCAAATTTGCCACTTTTGTAATCTGTGTGGAATTTTATTTTATGCTTGTTAATCTTCAATTGTTGATACTAAAATATTGTTTGTCATACATAGGAGATGTCGTTTACCAGATTCGTTAAGATGGTGGACAATGGGATAGATAGAAATAGAGTTTGATGGAGCTGAACGTCTTATTATGTTTCGTAGCGTGGTCCAAAGACTGTGGGAACAATTTGAATCTAAAAATTCAATATCAAAAAGACGTGTTCAAGACCGCTCGAGTGCTAGATTTCCTGCACAGGATAGCTTTTTAGCTCTTTTGGCCCAAAGGAGGAGGAACACTGGTGTGGCTCAGCTCATTTCAAATCATCGTGTCGAAACAGGGATGAACACTACTGTGGCTCAGCTCATTTCAAATCATCGTGTCGAAACAGGGATGAACACTACTGTGGCTCAGCTCATTTCAAATCATCGTGTCGAAACAGGGATGAACAGTATTGTGGCTCAGCTCATTTCAAATCATCGTGTCGAAACAGGGATGAACACTACTGTGTCTCAGCTCATTTCAAATCATCGTGTCGAAACTGGGATGACAAAATCTGCTACTACGGTGCGCAGACGTCTTTACAATTATTACGTATTTATCCCGATTAACAAAAACCAAAATTAATTACTAGACAAATCTTTGATTGTACATTTATATAAACCTTAATCGAGAAAAAAGGAAATGAAACTACGACTGCGAAAATATTATAAATAATTTTTCTTATGTGGGATAATAGGGGGGACAATATCCTCTTTAATAAATAAAAGTTCGTGAACTAATATTTCCATCTACCCTGGAAAAACTACTTTTTACTTACTATCTATCAACAGGGTGATTTTATTCGTTGATACCTTCTTTTATAACATGTTTCTTTATAACATGTTTCTTGCCTCATTTCAGCAACTTTAAATATCCAGAAAATATTAACTCGATTAACTCCAAATGTTTAAAAAAAATTACCACAATAAAAAAAAAAAAAAAAAAAAAAAAAAAAAAAAAAAAAAAAAAAAAAAAGAAACGAAAATAATTATTAGATAATATTTTTTTATATATCTGTAACTATAAATACCCCAAAAAAGAATAAAAACAAACGATTATAAGCAATCTTTCTTTTATATAACTCTTTCTTGGAAAATAAAAAATACCCTTTCTAATAACTATAAAGCTCTCGTAAACTTGATATTTTTATAAATCTGAAAAACATTACTTTTAACTAATTATAAACAGTGTGATTTTATTCATTACTAGTGTTCTTTCAATAGCATTGTACTATCTGTCCTTCCTTATTTTAGCAAATTTAAAATTCTAGAAAAATATTAACTTCAAATATTTTATAAAATTAACAAAAAAAAAAAAAAAAAAAAAAAAAAAAAACGAAATTACGAGAAAATATTTTTAATTTTACACATATATATATAAATATTAATATTAATATTAATGAAGGTAAACAAAGTTAAAACTTTATAAAGATTAAGAAATTTTTTTCTTCTGTGGAAATACTCTCATGGGAAAAAATACTCTCTCTAATAAATGCAAAGCTACTCTACATCTGACATTTCTATCTGCTTCGAAAAACACTACTTTTCACTTGCTAACTAACAACAGCATGATTTTTTTTCAATGCCAGCTTTCTTTCAGCAGAACGATTTATTTTACTAATTTTCCTTCCTTATTTCAGCATCTTTAAAATTTCAGAAAAATATTAATTTAAAATATTTTACGAAATTAGCAAGATAAAAGAAAACGCATTTCCCAGGAAACTTTTTTAATTTTTTTATATATATATATATATACATAAATTTTAATCACAATGTGGATAAACAAAGTTAAAACTGTGTAAAAATAAAGAAAACATTTTCTTCTGTTGAACAGCTCTCATGTGGAAAAATACTCTCTCTAATAAATACAAAAGCAGCTAAATCAGACATTTCTTTCTACCTCGAATAATAATATTTTTCTCTGGCTAACCATCAACGGTACGATTTTATTCATTGCCAGCCTTGTTAAAACAGAATAATTTATTTTATTAGCTTTCCTTGCTTCTTTCAACAACTTTATAATTCCACAAAAATATTAACCACAAATTTTTACAAACTTAGCTTCATAAAAAAAGAACCAAATATACCAGAAATTATTTTTGATTTTACACGTATATATGTTTATAAATATTAATCACAATAAAGGTAAACAAAACTAAAACGCTGTAAAGATTAAGTAACCCCTTTTCTTCTGTGGAAACGTTTTCATGGGAAAAAATACCCTCTCTAATAAATACAAAGCTCCTCTAAATCTGACATTTCTATCTGCTTCGAATAACATTATTTTTCTCTAGTTTACTATCAACGGTAGGATTTTATTTATTACCAGCCTTTTTAAAACAGAATAATTTATTTTACTAACTTTCCTTGCTTATTTCAACAACTTTCAAATTCCACAAAAATGTTAACTACAAATATTTTACAAAATTGGCTTGATAAGAAAAGAACCAAATATACCAGAAAACATTTTTAATTTTACACGTATACATTTGTAAATATTAATCAAAATAAAGATAAACAAAACTGAAACGCTGTAAAGAATAAGTACCCTTTTTCTTCTGTGGAAACGTTCTCATGGGAAAAACAATACCCTCTCTAATAAATACAAAGCTCTTCTAAATCTGACATTTCTATCTGCTTCGAAAAACACCACTTTTCACTTCCTAACTATCAACAGCATGATTTTATTCACTGCCAGCTTTCTTTCAGCAGAACAATTTATTTTACCAACACTCCTGCTTTATTTCAGCAACATGAAAATTCCAGAAAAATATTAACTCCACGCTCAGCTACACATAACTATTTCGCTTCTTCTCCATTTTTCCCCTTTTTTTCTCTTGCGAGTTGGCAATGTTGCCAGTCTACCAAATAACTATTTTCGCCATATACGTAATTCCTCTGGTTCATATTTAATGCCACAGAAAAGTAACAAATGGATTTCGCAGAGAAAGTTCTTAGCCGGCAAGAGTAGCGATCGATTAAAACTACATCTATACCGTCTGATGTTTTGAACTTTATTCTAGCTTTTTATACTGATTTTATTATTATTATTATTATTTATTTATGTTTAGCTCAGATATAGTTTCGGGATGCTTAATAGCTTGCTTATTTGCAATTTTTTTTGCAAATTTTTTTTAAAAACTGTTTGCCGTTTTAAAAAACGTAACGGAATTTTTATTTCAACTGGCCAATCTAAAAACAGGGTTCATACTCTTTTACCACAATTTTTTAATAGCATTTTTCTATTTAATATTTAAATAGCAGAAATTATAACGCCTTGCTTGATTGCAGGATTTTTAATACTTTTCTGCATTTAAATAAGGCGAAAAATGCTATTAAAAATTGCGGTAAAAGTGTACGAATCCTGAAAATTATGTGACTAAAGAAGAAAAAGTTGAAAGCAAAAAGTGAAAAACTTTTACAATGTTCACATATTATTTACGCACTAGAGTGACTAAGTTAATGTTTTCCGATTCTTGTTTTAAAAGATATCTTTTGCCATTATGTTGCACCAATGAATTCTGTAGATGAGGCGGATTTTTTAATATTTTCATAATTAAAAAAAGAGAGAAAAAAATCCCTGACGGCTCGTCCTACAGGCACTGGTAGATTTTGAAAAGTAGACCGTGGGACGTTTGTTTCTTGGGAATTGCAGAAGAAATTACCTTTTTGCCATGATACGGCAGTTGGGACCGACCACTTTGAAATCTACATGTGTTTGTAGGCGGAGACGGTGAAGATTTTTTTTGTTTTTATTTTATTTATTTTAATTAATTAATTTAATTTTTTATTTTTCCCTGTAAGTGTTGGTCCTATAAAAAACTTTTTACTACAAAAGTTGTAGATAATATTAAGAGGTTGTATAATAAATTTAAGCGGATTTGATATCTTGTGAATTGACAAAGTTATGCATTTTTTTTCTTGTGAAACCCCTATCCCCTTCTCCTCCCTTGAGGCCATTTTTAATGATATCAAAAACCTGTCATACATAAATTTTCGGCCGCAATAAAATTTAGAGGAATTATGCTTTAAACAGTTATTTCTCGAATTTTATTTAATTTTAACATCAAGCATGATTTACAAATAAAAAATTACATTTTTCGCAAAAGTCCACTATTTGATAAAAAAATAAAAAAAATAAATGGCAGTTTTTGTGAAAAAAAAAATAAACGGATTTTAATAAAGCATGTGTCCGGTCCTACTTATAATGCATTTGCGTCATCGAATTTCCATAATGTCAATTAAGTTGTCGGACACTAGAATGGAAAACAAAGATCATACATGGAGAAAGGCTTGTTCCAGTTCATTTCATAACTTCGGAGGAGGACTTACGGCAGAGCCACCTGTCTGCCTAGATAGTCTCAAAGATGTTTTATTGGATTAAGGCCCGAAGATTGAGCTGGTCATTGCAGTAGCTCCAAACTTTGATCCTCAAGATATTCATCAACAACTCTAGTGCAATACGATCGGGTATTATCATCCATTAACATTAATTCGTCACCAATAGCACCAGCATACGGCATGACAAACAGAGCAAGGATCTTGTCCCGATATTTCACAGCAATCAGAGCTCTTCTATGGCAGACATGGAGGTTACTCTGGCCATCGGAGAGATTCCAGCCCAAACCATGATTTCACCTCCTCTATACCTGTGTCTTTCAAAAATTTTACATAGGTAAAATCTGATGCCTTGTTCTCTATAGATCAGCACACGAACTGAATCACTCTCCAAAGGAAACCGGGACTAGTCTGTGAGCAATACGTAAGTCCATTGTTGTCTGTTCCAGGTACCGTGTTCTCTTGGGCAACATAAACGAGCACTACTGTGTTGTCAATTAATAGGGCCACACACAACGGATCGTCTTGCATAGAGTCCTTAATTGTAAAGACTTCTGAGCACCGTAGTAGAAGATATTGTCATCCCTGTTGCCTTACGATGATCTGAAATGAGCTGAGCTACAGTGGTGATGCTCCTTCTTCGGGCCGAAAGACCTTGAAAGCAATCTTGTGCAGAAGTTGTAACCCATGAGCGGTCTAGAACAAGTCTTCTTGATACTGAATTTTCGTATTCGTAACGAATCAGGTAAATGACATCTCCTAGATATGGACAACGATTAAAGATCAACAAGCATAAAAAAAAACTCCACACAAATTTACAAAAGTGGGATATTCGCAGTTTTTCCCACCTATATTGTCCACTTAAAAAAATAGAGATGGGTATAATTGCTTCATGGTTTTATATTGAAATTACTTAATATAATTCATATAAACCTTATTTTGTACATTTATTTGCATTCTTTTAATAGTGAGTGTGAAAAAACTGGCTGTACCTTAACTTTTGGGGGCCAGTGTTTAATTCTAGACTAATTTTCCACAATTATATTAAAATGTGGATTAATTTGAACTCACTTTGGGTTCGGGTTGAAGTGCTTCGGGTTTGGGTCGGGTTTCGGGTTGACGAAACTTTAATGACGGGTTGGGACTTTAAGCAGAATTTTCACGCACAAGACTCTCTAATCTGTACTACACCAAGTTAATTTTTCTAACATTTTATGCTGACTTGTGTATTGTGATTTATTTTGTCTCGCTCAGCTATGGTTTAGGGGTGGTTACAGAGGTGCCAAGCTCTCATTAATATTCCGTAATATGTGGATTAATTTGCCTCAGGTTTAACACGTTTCGCACCAGAAATTATTTTAAGTAATGAAATTAAATAATTTTTTACACGGATAAACCTTAAATTATAAAATAAAGATTTATCCAATAATTTTTCTGGTTTGAAGTGTTGTTAAACTAGGTCAGATTAAACTACATATTACGGAAGATTAGTGAGAACTTGGCACCTCTGTGGTTAATAGTTTGTTTATTTGCAATAGTTTGTATAATTATATTTTTTATTACTGTATATATTAATTGTTGAATTAATTTCAGGGATGAGATTTCTCCGCTTTTTTTCTTACCAGTATAATCTTACAGAAAATGTTTTTTTATTTAATCGGAACATTCTGCGATTTAAGAGAACAATGTTTTCTCTAAGATTATACTGGTATGCAAAAAAGCGGAGAAATCTCATCCCTGATTAATTTATAAAAAAACGCATTATTTTTAAATGGCTAGTATAAAGCCACGTACAAAAGAAAAATACTGAAAGTTAAATGTTAAAGTCTAAAGATTATGCTCTTGCTATTTTTATTTAATTGTATTTATAATTCAGATACAATTTGGAGATCGTTAATAATTTGGATATTTGCAATAA
Source organism: Maratus michaelseni (assembly GCA_963931845.1). Taxonomy (NCBI): domain Eukaryota; kingdom Metazoa; phylum Arthropoda; class Arachnida; order Araneae; family Salticidae; genus Maratus; species Maratus michaelseni. Next base: position 85,826,128 of record OZ007594.1, read on the forward strand.
CTATATAAATGATTTGTCAATTTTTACAAAAAGATTTACTATATTTATATTAAATATTCATTATTTTTTAACCTTTTATCTTATAAAGAAACGCATTATTTAACAATCCAATATTTCATATGACAGATGGATTTCTGCTAAGACTACACCAATACCTAATATTATAATTTTATTCTAAATAAATTGTTTCATAAAAAATAATTACAAGATTACTAGTAAAGTCTCTGTTATTTTACAAAAGTATTTTTAATTGTCTAGCAATATTTCATCTTTTTGTAATAAAATTGTTAAATAAAGAATTTTATATTTTCGATTACATATTTTTTTTTTTATTATTGTCTTAGTTTAATCACATTATAGTTTATTATTTCCTAAACGAGCAAGGGTTGATTTAATTTTTTTTTTTTAAATTTCGTTATAATTTGTTTTGCAAATCAGTTTGATATTTTGCAATAAGATAGGATAAATTAGATATTTTATCCTATTTTAAGATATTTTTCTGTTCTATAATTTTTTTTTATCTTGTTAGAATCATATTACATCATGTTACTTCTTCAACTAACCGGATAAAAGTATTGAAAAATTTTATAAACATCATATTTAACTGATTTGAACAACAATGTGGTGTTTTGTCAAGTGATAATATATACACGGTGCGTCAGAAAAATGTATAAATACACAGTTTAACGGTTCATAACTTTCTAATTTTTCTTTCTTTTCAAAGTGTAATTAATTGGAAATAATGAGTGGACAAAGATTAACTGTTGAAAAAAGAAAATTTATTTTAAAATACTATTGTACGTATGAAAATGTAGCAGAAGTTCAAAAACAATTTTGCTTCGAGTTTCATTCAGATCCATCTATGCGACTTACAGTTCATCGGATAAAATATAAGTTTGAAATGAGTGGACGTTCTTAGATAACGTTCCGGAACCGCAATTGAGCAAGAATGCGCCACAACACCAAATGAAATGTTTGTTGAAGTTTGTGAATCAATAGCCTATCGTTATAAGCAGTGTGTTGACTAGAACGGTAATAATTTTGAGCATCTGCGGTAGTAGGAGAAGTTATACATTTTATGTAGATCTTTTTGCAATTAAAATAATATTTATATGTCAATAAAAACTGGAGTTATAATCATTTAAAGCATGTATAAGTATGCATCCTATATATATATATATATATATATATATATATATATATATATATATATATATATATATATATCACTTAATGAACGGATTTATTTATTTATTTTATTAACATCTTATTTTTAAGAGCTACTTTCCTTCGACTGGTCGGATAACATCATATGCCTAATACAAAGTATAGCCTCTTGATTACTTTGAAGACATAGATTCAGAAAACTTATGTGATATTTCTGTATTTCATTTTATGTGATATTGTTCTTAGTATAATTTTCTTTTTACGTTGTTTCATACTTAAATATTTGGACTGAAAATGGATAAGGAAAATTGCTCTTGGAAAATGTAAAAGTTAATTCAAAATTATTTTCGATTGTAGAGGAAAATAAAGATTATTAAATTTAATAAAATACTTACCCATCATGGATATGCATAAGATAAAATATGAAAATAACTCCAAAAATGATAATCATATTAACTAACAGTTTACTACGTCGGATTAAGCGTCTCATTTCCAATTAAAATATATATATGAATTGAAATTTGAATGAAATACAGTGCCATGGAAAATCGAAGGGTGTGGAAAATGTGATTACAAATATATCGGCCACTAATTATCCGATCGACTTCATTCTTTTGAAAAATTTATGTTTTTTATTGTCTTTTATATTCACTCCTTAAAATAAACAATTTCGAAAATTTTTATATATCTTTTATCAGAAAGAATATTTCGAGAGTCCGAGAAAAATAGTTCCGGATAATCGAGGTTACTGAAATTCAATAGGCTTCTTCTCATTATTACATACTAAGTTAATACCAAATTTCAAGTCTCTATCTCAATTTGTTCGGAAGATGGAGTGTTTACAGACACACACACAGACAGACGGACGGCATTTTTTTTCTAAAAATATGTTTTTCGGAATCTCCAGAGTCTGAAACGTATAAATCCGTCAATATTTTTTTTTTCGATTTTTAAAATGATTACAAGACTTACTCTATACTACTTATGATGGGTAAGTAATACATAAAAAGTATTTAAAAAAATACTTTCTATACAAAATTTTCAAGTTTTCTGGTTAGAAAAATAATATTTTATTTATTCTTTTTCCAACTGGAGACAGATATACGTATCAAATATACATCTTGTGGAGTAGTTTTTGTATTGTAGTAGTTGTAAATAAGATGGTATCCAGCAAATAATATATTTCTGATAAACAGATACATGAAGGGCGGTGAAAACGGTGGAAGTACAAAAAGTTGCGTTGTGGCTAAAGCAAGAACACAGCATTCTCATCCTGTAGATGTTAAAGACAATGCATTGAAGGGAAGTAAACGGTATCCATGGAAATTATTTTATTGCAAAACACATAACGATGAAAAACAAGGGGTGGCCTCCGTAGCTTAACTTAAAGGTTAGATGCTTCTAGCTTGGAAGTCAGAGATGATCTGCCGTGTTTCATTACGTTACAATGCCAACATAAAAAAATGCTGAATCAAGCCAATGGCGCGGAGTTATTCACAACCGTTTGGGAGAGCGCAATGCTAATTTCGAACAGTAGACATACCAAGGGATTCCATAATTGGCAGGCTAGTCAAAATAAGTAAAATGGGAAGGCAACGCAGTGACCATCTGAAAAATGCATGGGAAATGTGGTTTTGATAGGAGCGAACTGTATATACAATTATTATTAAGTCCGAAAACAGCAGATGGAAATTTAGATAGATATGCATTTGTTATATTTTGAACAAAGGGTAAAGGATAGTTAAAATATCTGCTTCCAGATGTAAAAACCACAAAGAGAAGATTGGAAGCATAAAAACTGAATAATAGAGTAAGATATCTTTAACGGTTATTAAATTAACATTATGATGAAAGGAAAGCTTTTCGAATAAAGTATTTAATGCGCATACGAAGAATTAACTTAGAAAATAATTTGGCCCATGATATTTTAATATTTAAGAAGGGAAAAATTAAATTTTGAATAAAATAATCTTAAGAACATATGAGCAATGCCATATATTTCTCCCCTTCGACAAAAATGAAATGTGAAAACTTACCATGGCTTGATCCTTACACGCAAGACAAAAATATACACAAAAATGCAATCAAAAACACAAACAATAACTATTGCGTATTAAGTTGGAGACCACCAGAAAATACATACACATATAAGCCTTTAATACAATCAAACTATAGAACATGTAAATAAGAAAATATGGGTACCCAAGAAAAATGTCATACGTGCGACAATCTAATCATGATATTCATGATAACTGCAGTAAATTTGTTCAAATATTTCTTTCAGAACAAAATATTTTAAATATCGTCATCTATGGACGGAGACCTGCATAAATCAATGTGCACAAGAAAAAATCTATCTTATTTGAATTTAATAATAGTAAATATTAGTAGTACTACAGCAGGTCAAAATTTCTTTTCTTTTTTATATGAGAACTGCATGCAGTTAAAATGTTTAAAAAATATAAACATTAATATAAATGATTACTAAAATAAAGAAAACATAGAAAAAAATATATAAATATCGTAAGTTACACAAAATATATAATGCGCAGTTGAATCTGTACTAGAATGTGCAATGTCCTGTATATCTATATCAATGTATTAAAATATATATACACACATATAATATAGACTACTTAAATTTAAATTAAGACACCTAGCAAATTAAATAACAATGTAAACAATGTAAGTGTGAATGCAGCACCATTCCATCCAATTTAAAAAGTCAAAAATATATATGAGTGTAGATTAAGTAAAAATAATACCTAACTGAAGTATACCTTATGAAAGTTTAACTAGGGATGTAAAAATGACATGTAAAAAAGTATAAATGCAAGCAATTGCCTTAAATGTGATTTTTGTGTAACAGACAACACTGAATAAAAAAATATCTTATCAAACATGACTGAGTGCACAATATGGCTGGTATGCATGTGCAAGGAAAAATGTATAAAATGTTAATTAAGTTAAATTTTTAAATATAAATATAAATATCATGAAAATATTGAAACATATGAGAACTGAAAATACCAAAAGATAAAATTGTAAACAAAGGTGTGTGAACCTTGAGGGAAAATTTAATTATTATTTTTAAATGAAGGGTAAAGTGCACAAGGCACGATGACAAACAGGAAGTACGTGTGTTAAAATAAACGTTAACATTGCAATACCTACCGTTGACCATATGCAGGGACCCCAACAACCTGTCATATGAAAGGCTTGCAAAAAGAAATTGTATGTGTGTGTGTAAGGGAGAGTACCTCTTGTAAGCCAAATGTAACCGGATGACATTACCAACGTGTACATTAAATTTATCTACAATGTGACAAATGTCTGACATGTAAGAACATATGTTTTCTTGTACATGTTGCAGAGCATGATGAAAGTAAATGTTTGTGAGAGAAAAAAAATGTGGAGATGAAAATTAAAAGGCAGCAAAAAATAAACTGAGTACACATATTTTAAAACGAATCTAACAAATGATCAAAATATCAAGCAAAGCATACCTGTACCAGCACATATACATTAAACTCAGCAGTCTTGACAGTGCAGGATAAATCTCGTGATTTTTTTTTTTTTAAATTACTTACCAGTGAAGAGATTTATCGCCTAGAAATGTATCATATACATATAATACTCAAAAGTGTGATTTGTAAATCTAAAAAAGTGTCAACGATGAAAAAGAGAAAAGAAATTCGAATGTAAACATTATAATAAAATAAATACCTTATAGCACATGTCTCCTACAATTATAGAGACCAAAATTTAGAACACTGTGCAAAATTTAAAAAAAAGACAAAATTAGAATATTGTAGACTTTTTTTTTTTTTTTTTTAAACGTCCAAAAATATAAAGTGTGTAATATTTAAAATCCTGACACATATCTGTAAAAAAAAATTACCAAACCTATAAAGATTAAGACGATAATGATAACAAGGGATTTTGAAATCAATCCAGCAGAAAAATTAAAATAGATGCTGTAGAAAAATTTTAAAGAATTGAAAAAGTAATCCAACGATATGTGTGTACAGACAATGAACAAACATTCTGGCTACGAAGGAGACAGACCTATGAAAGAAAAATTCTGTCTACGAAGGAGACCAGACCTATGAACAAACATTTCTGTCTACAAAGGAGACAGACCCTATGAACAATGTGTAAATTAAAAAAATACCGTGGAATATTTCTTCACGTAACCTAAAATAATATGAAAAAGAAGCATGTGAGTATACAAATTTAATAACAGAAAAAACAATGTGTGCGAAGATGACAAACTCACATGCAGAACTCATAAATGAAAACATTGTACTATCTTTGTAAGGAAAATAGCATTGTACATCTTTGTATATATAAGTCTGCGTGCAGAGTTGTACAAAAAAAAGGATCCTGAAAATATCCACTAATATTCGAAGGAGAAAAAAATGTAAAGAACCATTGTACAACTGTGTAATTCGAATAGCAGCGAATACTCACAAAATCTACGTGTTGAATGAATTTCTTGAAATTTTTTTTTGAAAAGACAAAGTATAAATGTAAAATGTGAAAAGTATCAAATGAGCAAATCCACAAAAATGTCAGCGATAAAATTTAAACAAGGCGTGTACAAGAAAAAAAAAATGAAATTCGTATACTACAATTCTGAATATGGTGTGAGAGTGATACGTACAAAAGTTGAAAGTGCATCCACAAAAATTGAGAAGAAAAATAAATCACTCATAATTATGTACCTTACAATAATAAAATATAGAACTGTAAAACATGTGAATGTAAAAAGCTCTTGAGAGTTATACAAGGAATACGCAAATTACGTCTTAATAACATCTGTCCCAGATCTCATTCTGTCTGTTGAGAATCTTTAAGAATGTTGTGGATACTGACTCTCAAGAGAAATATACAATTCTGAAGAATCTTCACATAACGTCGCTCCCACGACGATATGTCTACGTTACCGAAGTGAATTAGCCGCTAAAATTTTTTACGAAGTTTTAATGAATATGATCTGATGAGTTCCTTTTTACTACCATCCTTGATACGAACACTCTCAAAAAGATTATTTTTGTAATGTCACAAAGTATTTCAATTATATTTATGTAACTCATCAAAATTTCGGTAGATGCCCTCTCGTCTCATCCTCGAAAGTGTATTTTTGATTCATCTATAATATTATTCAACATTATACTCGAAGGTTAATCGTCCGACGGTCCGGTCCGGTTCGGTCCGGTCATGTGTGTCGAAAAGAGTATGGGACTTGGAACACTGCGCTCCGCGAATTCTGCGGCGGTAAAATTTAAATTTAATTAATGTTTGACCACTTAACAGTCTAATTTCAAGGATATTTGATTAAACCCCAAAAACAACCGGAAATTTTACTCAACTTTGATAAAACAATTGACACCAGACTTTTTATTTAAAACTATTTAAGTTAAACATTTACTTTATGGTTTGTATTTAACTTTTTTTAGAATTGGGGTAGCTTTACGCTCTCACTGCTCCACTTCACTTATTAGCGTAAGTGGTTAAATAAAATGAATGAGTGTCTGTAAGAAGGGCCTATGTTAGAAATTTAAAATTTTACAGAAATGGGGAAAAAACTATTAATTAATTCGCTGCCAACCATGAGTATATTAGCGGTTTTTCAATCTAAAATTACGAATTCGCACCGGAAATTTCGAAAGAAGAATTTTTATTTTATGTAATCACGAAATGCCTGTAATTAATTAAAGTAAATATTGCTATTATAGTATTTTCTGGTATGAATTAGAACTTTCTAAATAAAATAAAATTTCGGTAATTTTAACCCGGCAGAGAACGTGTTAATGTCATTCATTAGCAATTCCCTGAGCACCCACCGCAATATAGGTTCTTCTTCCTATCTTAGCCAGTCAGGTGCGTAACTATTATGTGAAATTTTCAACAGTTTTACTTTTTTTGTTTACAACCTTTTCTACTTTTGCCATTTGTTTTAAGATTGGCCAGTTGAAAAAAAAAAAAAAAAAAAAAAAAAAAAAAAACTTATGTTACGTTTTTAAACGGTAAAAAAAAAAAAATCATTATAAAAAGAAACTTCTATTTATCAAAATCATCGTAAGTAAGCAAGCTATTAAGCATTCAGAAACAATATCTGAGCTAAACATAAATAAATAATAATAATAATAAAATCAGTATAAAAAGCTAGAATAAAGTTCAAAACATCAGACGATATAGATGTAGTTTTAATCGATCGCTACTCTTGCCGGCTAAGAACTTTCTCTGCGAAATCCATTTGTTACTTTTCTGTGGCATTAAATATGAACCAGAGGAATTACGTATATGGCGAAAATAGTTATTTGGTAGACTGGCAACACTGCCAACTCGCAAGAGAAAGAGAGGCGAAAAAAATGGAGAAGAAGCGAAATAGTTATATGAAGCTGAGCGTGGAGTTAATATTTTTCTGGAATTTTCATGTTGCTGAAATAAAGCAGGAGTGTTGGTAAAATAAATTGTTCTGCTGAAAGAAAGCTGGCAGTGAATATAATCATGCTGTTGATAGTTAGGAAGTGAAAAGTAGTGTATTTCGAAGCAGATAGAAATGTCAGATTTAAAGAAGCTTTGTATTTATCAGAGAGAGTATTTTTTCCCATGAGAGCGTTTCTACAGAAGAAAAATGGTGCCTAATCTTTATAGGGTTTTAGCTTTGTTTATCTTTATCGTGATTAATATTTATATATATATATATATACACTTCTGTCTTCATGCTGAGCATTGACGAGTAATAAAAAACTAGTTAGGTTAGTTAAGGAACGTAATAATATTATTTTTAGTTTACTGTTTAAATTTCTTATTCAAAGTAAAGAAATCTTGTATATTATGAAACTGCAATTTTAAACACTGGGTAATTACCATCCATTCCAGTCATGATCATTCCAATCATAGCAATCATTTTCAAACAAAAACCCAACTTTCCAATATTTGTAACGTAGTCCCTTCTTCCAGCCACCCATTTAAATATTATATCCCGTCCCCTCCCTTTTTAAATTTGATGAAAAAATCATTGAAATCCTAAAATAATATTTCTTTTCCATTTCAGCTTTCATACAGATTTTAAAGACTGTTCTAAGAAGCAAACTCGACTAATACAGAAAGTCTTTTCTGTTAAAGGTTTAATAATGTTATTGGTTAGAGAAGAAGCAACAGAATTTTCCATTCGCGAAGTTCACTTTTTTAACTGCACAAATTTAATGCTTTTGAATGCAAAAGAACGTTCTCAACACGACTTCTTCATCAAAATTCGGAGTCTTTTACCAATTGCCGCTTTCACATCCCATTCTGTCCTAGCCCTCCACTAAGCACCAAAAAATCTGCGATGAACTATGAAAAACATTAGATATCCACAATATATTCCCCAGGAACGTCCAAAAAGTCTTGGTCCACCTTTGGCTACCTACACCACTGAGTTCGATATATAACAGGCATTCTGAGTCGGCGGTCAGAAGCTTGCATGGCAAAGGTAAAAAATATTCCGCGTTGTCAATGTCAAATATTTTCATTCTCATTTACTATTATCGTAATTTATGCTTCTCTAATTAAGCTAAGCTTATCTAATTAATAAATGATTCTCTAATCATGTAAGGCAATGCGATAAATAGCATGTTTTGCCATGAATGCGAACTAAAATTATTGCTACTGCATCTTTCCGCGCTGCCTGCTGGAAACCAAGTTGCGGAATAAGATAAAAGATATACACATACTGTTTAGAGAAAAATTGCGAGCCATGACTTAGAATCAGTGCGTGCATAAGAAGCTGTGACAACTACGCTTATTTTTATTTTTATTTTTATTTTTATTTACTTTTGAAATTATTTTTCCTTTGAAAAAAGAAATCAAAACACCACAAAGTTTTTTTTTTTCATTAAGGCGCTTTTATAAAGGCCAGCTTTTGTTTGGAAACCCATATATAAAGCATAGGTGTTCCAACAACTTTATAACGGACCGCAAAGCGACCAATAAATTTATAGAATAATCTTCATTTGGTTTAATTGCAGCACTTGAATTAACACTCTGATATTAAATAAGGCGAAAATTACGTTATACATTTACCAGTATCTCTGCGGCCTGCGGATGAGCTGTTGGTAACCCTTGCTACTGCCCATACACACATTTCTAAGACAAAAAAATTAAAATTAAATTTTAGATAATTCTTTTCTGATCTTATTGCAGCTGCAATTGTCATAATGATGTTCAGAAATTCTTGTAAGACGGACATAAAAATCATCGCTCCAGAATACCAAGCAGAGATAATTTATATTGTAAGCAATACTTTAAAAATACCACAATTTTGTGTGGGTTCTACTTTTGAAATTGTCGATTCAGTTGTAAAAAAAAATCTAATCAGTTTATTAATTAACAAATTTTATCAAGCGTTCAAAACTACTTATCACATGCATGGTAAAACATTTTCCCCTAAATGAAACATTCTAAAAAATTTACAGAGATCCGTTTTCAAATAACTGCATCTTAAATATCCTTCAATAATCAACATTTAGTAAATTTAATTTTCACAACTGAGAATGAAGACTGATAAATTTATGTCAACATGAATGTCAAATATGTTATTTATTCAAATCCGTTATAGCTTCCCCAATCTTTTCTATGAAAGTATGTAAAGCAAAGTTTTTCATGATAACGCAGATATCATTATAAAAATGACAATAAATATGTTAAGCACGAAAATACGGCTGCGTGTGAAATATCCCGCGGTTTTCACTGAATAATGGGACTCTGACCTTGTTTTAAATCCAAAAATTTCGTTCTGTGACTTGTACACACATATGCCACAGTTATCATTGCCTGTAATAGTATTTCCCTTCACCTATATACACATATGACCCCAGTGTTTCCATTGGGATACTTTTTTTTCATTTAGATTGCTTGATTGGCACCACTATTTTGAAATGGTGTAATTCGCCTGGTTTTCGCTTTATTTAATATGTAATTAAATAAAACGAATTTTACGTTCTCAAAAAACAGATGGAAATAAATAAAACTGAATTAAAAAAAAGTAGCCCGCTGGCAACACTGTATGACCCAACTGCTGTTGTAATCGTTGTACCTCTTGTGATGCACCCTGTATAATAATTTTCTAATTTATTCTTTCCAGCTGATACATTGTCGTATTAAACTGAGGCTACTTATGCACTCCTGTTAGCAGCATTTCTGCAAGCTATAATTTATCCGCCATTGAATTATATGTATGAGGACGGATTATCTAAAATTTAATAAATCGTGTATTATCTATCAATCTCTCCAATTGGTAAATCTTCACTGAAAAAACACTACAATCCGCTAAAAAAAAACTAGATTTAGTATGTCTTTCCAGCGTTCTGAAATCTTGGTTTACAATGAAAACCAATGGAATATGCATTATATATATAGATATATATATAATGCATAAGACAAATAAACATTCATATAAATTTTATATAGTATAGAAACACAAATTATGCTTACCTAAAATGAACAGGTCTGTAATCACATGCTCGCATCAAGTCTTTCTCATATGACGGGAGCAGGCCAAACATACGTGCTTCTTCTGGAATATCTTGGTCTTGAATGATTTCAGTATAACTTCTTATCAGCTAATCTTTTCTTTAATCTATCACGTGGTATGTGATGTCACTGATAAGAGGATTCATATCGATAGGGGGTAGATGTAAGACTATGTTAGATGCCTTAATGAATCGATAAAATTACTTTAATTATTTTTATAATACAAATTAACTATTCTATTTCTTTTTTAATCAAAGTTTCAAATAGTATATGAAACGTATTGTTCACATAGAAGTTGGTATATTCCTACAATGAAGCGAGGTTAATACTTAAAACCGATAATGTATGCGAATTCTTTCGTATAGCCCTGTATAGGTGCTACTCACCATATATGTATATATAGTGATATGTATATATATATATATATATATATATATATATACTAAAATATGTTAAGTTTTAAAATGCTTCATTAAGTATTCAATGAAAAATAATAACTAAGAAATAAATAAAAAATATTAATTAAGAGATATCTTAACGATAGGACTTAAAAAATTTTGGGGGGAAAGAGATAGGTTTTAATTAAATATGTTAATGAATCTAATCCAATACAAGTCTTGCTGAAATAGAAACTACACTAAAAATACAGAGTCCCCTATAATATATATGAATTACACTGTATTTATGTGTTACCTCACTTCTATTTTCACAAAAATACGTTCTATAAAATTTAGGCTAACAATAGCACTTAGAAAAAAAATACAGAGTGCCCACAAAAAGTGTACGAATGAATGAAAAATTTTAACTTAAATATAAAATAGGGTCTACAGTAAGTGACAATAAATAAATAAATAAATAAGAAGGAAAAATCATGCATCGTGGTATACTTTATGAAACACTTTATAATGCTATCGGACTATTGTTAAGAATTTGAAAAACTATTGAAATAAGTGAATTAGATTTATGAAATATAGATAATGAAATATGGGTAATATTTATCAGGATATGGAACAATATCGTGATTTCTTTGACTTCTCTGAGTATTCAAAATCCCATCGTTTAAACCACGCAAGTTTCAAACCCAACAAACATATGATCAGACTTCTTATTTTATGGGCATCACGTTAACCACTGGACCGAGTGATCCCCCGTTATTTAGCCACATGAATACGCTATACGTACGCTATATTAATCTCAGGAAAGTATTTTTATCAATATAAATATAATTTTCTCAGTTTGGTGGTTATACATTTTAACTAAAATCCCTAGTGGATATAACTCGACCATTCAGATTTTATAATATACACTATTAGATAACGTTTACTAACTTCCATTTTATTTTAAACAATGGTTAGATCACGTGATAGTATTTACCATAATCTTTTTAGAAATGACATATACCGGGTGATTATAATTAAAGTTACGATTCCAAAAATCAATAATTTTAAAACTACTGGTCAGAATGACTTGATATTTTAGCAGAACAATCGTGAGGCAATGGAATTTTGTTTGGCGAAGGAAAAAAAATAGTTCCAAATTGTGCCGATAGATGGCGTTGTCAGGGTAATGTCAGGGGAAAGACCAAAAATGTATTCTTGAACCCTTTCCGGCGCGGTGTAAATTTGTTTGCAAAATGATGAAATAATAGACTGACACCGGAATTTACAAACGAATCCATTAGTAAAAAGAAACTTGCTTATTTTCTGGTTCTTAATGAAAGGAAAATTTTAATTAAATATTCTTGGTGCCGTTTGTCAGTTTTAGAATTAAAATTGGGTGTCCTTTTTTGTGACCACCGCCCGTTAAAGGGTTAAACATAGGAATGATGTTGCCAAAAGGAAAGAAATAGAGTTCAGAGATTTACTAAAAATTTATTAGCGAAAAGACAAGACTACGTGTTTACAGCGACGACAGCGATAATGACAAAAAATGAAAAAAAAAAGAGCTTCATGGAACAAACACCTTACTGATTATTAAGGCATAAGTTGCTCAATATGCCCTCCGCCTTATTCCGCTACTAATTGGAAGCGCAAAACGGCATGCTCGACAACAGATCGGAGGGTATCTGTACTAATGCAATGTGTGTGTTGTGTGATGCTTGCCTTCAAGTCGGCTAGATTCTGAATCCGCCCGCTATAAACAATATTCTTCAGGTACCCCCAAAGCCAGAAATCACACGGGTTTAAGTCGGGGGAACGTGGCGGCCACGTTGTTGGAAAATGGCGGCTTATGATCCTATCATCTCCGAAATTATCACTCAGTAGCTGCTTCACAGTAGTAGCAATGTGCGGAGGAGCGCCATCTTGCATGAATATTATGCGATCCACACACTGACGCTGTTGAAGTGCCGGAAGAACATGGTTACGCAAAAGTGCTTCATACCGCTTGCCAGTAACTGTGCAGGTAACGGGACCCGCAGGTGTGATCTCCTCGAAGAAAAATTGACCGACGATAAACGCTGCCGTTATTCCGCACCACACAGTGACCTTTTCAGACTGAAGAGGTAATGGCTGTAGCTGGGACGGATTCTCGGTCCTCCATATCCTGCAATTTTGCGTATTTACAGAACCTTGCAAATGAAAGTGGGCTTCGTCAGACCACAGAATGTTCCATGGCCATCCGTTGTCCACTTCCATCCGGGCAAGAAATTGTAGTGCAAAAGATTGACGTGCTTCCAGGTCAGCAGGTAGCAACTCCTGCACATGAGTTATCTTGTACGGATAACAGCGTAAGACGTTCCGTAGGACTTTACGCACCGTGCTGTTCGGCATATCCAGCATTCGGCCAATCGCCCTTGCACTGCTGATTCCAGCATCACTGTCAGTATGTTCCTGTAATGCTGTAGCCACATCTTCCACTGCCGCAGCTGAAACTGGTTTCCTTCCTCTACCCCGTTTAACGTCAAATGAACCGGTCTCTTCGAATTTAGCAATCATTTTTTGCAAACCATTTGTTGTTATTGGACCTTTTTTTATGGATTTTAATGTCCGAAACTTCCTAATAGCTGTAAGTGCACAGTCATCGTTCTTATAAAAAAGCTTCAAGAGCAGAGCGCGATCCTTCATAGTCAGAGTCATGATGAAGCATTCAGGCAAAGAGCTGCTGCTCTGCATTTTTATGGTTGCTATGTCTGCGGTGCGCATGTCACGTATTAGTAATTTGCATATCTTCAGACAATGTGAACCCAGACAGCGCCATCTATGGGCACATTTTGAAACTTTTTTTTTCCTTCGCCAAACAAAATTCCATTGCCTCACTATTGTTCTGCTAAAATATCAAGTCAATCTGACCAGTAGTTTTAATTAAAATTATCGATTTTTGAAATCGTAACTTTAATTATAATCACCCGGTATTTAATTAAAATTTTCCTTTCATTAAGAACCAGAAAAATAAGCAAGTTTCTTTTTACTAATGGATTCGTTTGTAAATTCCGGTGTCAGTCTATTATTTCATCATTTTGCAAACAAATTTACTCCGCGCCGGAAAGGGTTCAAGAATACATTTTTGGTCTTTCCCCTGACATTACCCTGACAACGCCATCTATCGGCACAATTTGGAACTATTTTTTTTCCTTTGCCAAACAAAATTCCATTGCCTCACGATTGTTCTGCTAAAATATCAAGTCATTCTGACCAGTAGTTTTAAAATTATCGATTTTTGAAATCGTAACTTTAATTATAATCACCCGGTATTTACTTTACAATTAATTGCATATACATATGGACAAGTTTTGCAAAAATTTTACAAGATAATGAAAAAGTTCTGAAAAACTACAAAATTATGTTAAAAAGTTACAAGAAAAGTACAAGTTATAAAGAAAATTCAATTTCATAATTTAAAAAAAATTAAAAAAATTAATTAAAAAAAGTTTAAAAAATTTAAAAGTTAAAAAAATACATTATGTCACTGATTAAATGATAACATCCACCTAGGGTTTTACCGTCTAATCATGTTACCATGTGATATCATTTAGTCAGTGACGTCACATATCACGTGATCATTCTTATCAGTGATTAGATTAGATTAGCTGACAAGGCCTTGAACGGTCATTCACTTCTCTCAGAGTCTTCGTGTGAGACGGTTGTGTGTTCAGCAAGCTGGCGTATTAGGTAAGAATAGTATCTGTATATATATATTTTTTAATATGATTTTAAATTAATTTGATACATGTTATGTTTAACGATATGAATATGTTTTAAATATTAGAACTAAAAAAAATAATAATTAGAAATAATAGACTAACTAAACAGTAAAATTTAAAGCTATGTAGATAAATTTCCTAAAACTAAGTTGAAATGAAAATGGTGAAAGTTTATTCAGACTCATGTCAGTGTTTATCAAATTAAATCTATAAAAGAAATTTTTAAGTCTAAATTCTAATAATCCAAGTTACCATACTAATATTATAAGTTAGTAGATTCACAAACTAATGAGAATTAGTGAAAATGTATTTAATTTTAATAATAAACTATGGTGATTTCTACAGATATTTAATAAATACAAGTGAGTTCTCGTGAGAAATGTACAGTTTACCAATTTACTTCCAAGCTTTAATTTCAATCCCTATCTTACCATATGTAATTGTCTAAATCAAATTAGGACATATCCTATTTGATTAGTCACTTTTTTTCTATTAAACATGTCTTTACTCTAGTTTCTAATTAATTTCCACACATGCGCAGATAGTGAATATGTGTTTGTTTGGGTAAGCAATTGGTTTTGGGTAAAGCAGTTGGTTGGTTGGTTTATTGATGAAGTATACAAATGGTTACTACGATAAACAATTGTATGATTGTGGATATTCTTTCGATAATTAAAACACCAAACATTGGAATTTTTCAAACATAGAAATTTACGCGCATACATACATATATATATATATATATAACCAATCTGTCTAACTTGTATGTATATATATATATATATATATATATATATAATAATTTTAAACTTTTTTGAATTTGATTTTTTTTACAATTTTTTATTTTACACACACACACACACACACACACACACACACACACACACACACACACACACACACACACATATATATATATATATATATATATATATATATATATATATAAGAGAGAGAGAGAGAGAGAGAGAGATCGATAAATAAAATCGATTTGTCTTATAATATCAGGCATATGCACATACACAGGTATGTACATATATATACACGCATTTATGCACATACATATATATATATATAGTGAGAGAGCGAAATAAAATCGCTTTGCCCTATAATATTAGACATATGCTCATACACATGTATGTACAAATGGAGATCGTATACACATGTATATACATATACATATAGTGAGAGAACTAAATAAAATCGCCTTACCCTATAATATTAGACATGCGCTCATACACTTGTATGTAAAT
Source organism: Maratus michaelseni (assembly GCA_963931845.1). Lineage (NCBI taxonomy): Eukaryota > Metazoa > Arthropoda > Arachnida > Araneae > Salticidae > Maratus > Maratus michaelseni. The sequence goes on from OZ007594.1 coordinate 85,842,214, forward strand.
ATGGATACGTATACACATGTATATACATGTATGTACATACATGTACAAACATGTATATACGTGTATTTACATACATGTACAAACATGTATATACATGTATGTACATACACATACACATGTATGTATATACATACACACACACGCACAACTATATATATATATATATATATATATATATATATATATATATATATATTAGCTTAAAATTAAATTAAAAATACTTTTGTGAATTTTAATTTTTTTTTTCCTTAAGATGTATTTTTTTTAACTTTTAAATTTTTTAAACTTTTTTAAAAATAATTTGTTTAATTTTTTTAAAATTTCTTTTTTTAACATAATTTTTTTTTGTTAATTATGAAAATGAATTTTCTTTTTTAACTTGTACTTTTCTTGTAACCTTTTACCATAAGTTTGTAGTTTTTCAGAACTTTTTTATTATCTGGTAAAATTTTTGCAAAACTTGTCCATATGTATATGCAATTAATTGTAAAGTAAATATATGTAATTTCTAAAAAGATTATGGTAAATACTATCACGTGATCTAACCATTGTTTAAAATAAAATGAAAGTTAGTAAATGTTATCTAATAGTGTATATTATAAAATCTGAATGGTCGAGTTATATCCACTAGGTATTTTAGTTAAAATGTATAACCACCAAACTGAGAAAATTATATTTATATTGACAAAAATACTTTCCTAATAATATAGCGTACGTATAGCGTATTCATGTATTAGTAAATAACTGTAAATCACAAAAGATAGAAATCATATTCATGTGGCTAAATAACGGGGGCTCACTCGGCCCAGTGGTTAACGTGATGCCCATAAAATGAGAAGTCTGATCATATGTTTGTTGGGTTTGAAACTTGCGTGGTTTCAACGATTGGATTTTGAATACTCAGAGAAGTCAAAGAAATCACGATATTGTTCTATATCCTTATAAATATTATCCATATTTCATTATCTATATTTCATAAATCTAATTCACTTATTTCAATAGTTTCTCAAATTCTTAACAATAGTCCGATAGCATTGTAAAATGTTTCATAAAGTCCTATCGTTTAGGTATCTCTTAATTAATATTTTTATTTTATTTCTTAGTTATTATTTTTCATTGAATACTTAATAAAGCAATTTAAAACTTAACAGATTTTAGTATATATATATATATATATATATATATATATATATATATACCACTATATATATATATATGGTGAGTAGCAACTATGCAGGGCTATACGAAAGAATTCGCATACATTATCGGTTTTAAGTATCAACCTCGCTTCATTGTAGGAATATACTAACTTCTATGTGAACAATACGTTTCATATATTATTTGAAACTTTGATTAAAAAAGAAATAGAATCGTTAATTTGTATTATAAAAATAATTAAAATAATTATATCGATTCATTAAGACATCTAACATAGTCTTCCATCTACCCCTTATCGATATGAATACTCTTATCATTGACATCACATACCACGTGATAGATTAAAGATAAGATTAGCTGATAAGGAGTTATACTGAAATCATTCAAGGCACCAAGTTATTCCAGAAGAAGCACGTATGTTTGGCCTGAGCCCTTCATATGAGAAATACTTGATGCGAGCATGTGATTACAGGTCTGTTCATTTTAGGTAAGCATAATTTACGTTTCATATATTATTTGAAACTTTGATTAAAAAAGAAATAGAATCGTTAATTTGTATTATAAAAATAATTAAAATAATTATATCGATTCATTAAGACATCTAACATAGTCTTCCATCTACCCCTTATCGATATGAATACTCTTATCATTGACATCACATACCACGTGATAGATTAAAGATAAGATTAGCTGATAAGGAGTTATACTGAAATCATTCAAGGCACCAAGTTATTCCAGAAGAAGCACGTATGTTTGGCCTGAGCCCTTCATATGAGAAATACTTGATGTGAGCATGTGATTACAGGTCTGTTCATTTTAGGTAAGCATAATTTGTGTTTCTATACTATATAAAATATATATGAATGTTTATTTACCTTATGCATTAAATATATATATATATATATATGCGATTTATAAATATCCATAGGTGTTGAAACATGTACTTTTTAATTTACCTAATATAACCAAAATCTTAAAAAGTAGTTTAGGTTACATAGCATTGTCGTAATGAATGTAATTTATGGATGATAATTATTTAATCTCAATCTTAATGCATTTTAATACGTAACTAATTTTAGTGTATGTAATGAGATGAGTAATACGTACACAGGGCTACATGTAAGAAATCGCATACACTAACGGCTGTAATTATAACAATTGTTAAAAAAATGTTTAGTGTGATATGTTTTATTTAAATTTATATTTAAATATCTAGCTTCACTGTATGAATGAAATGTCTTAATAATAGTGTGATAGCGTTGGAAAGTATTTCATAAACTACACCACAATGCAATACTTGTTTTATTATTTATGTATCATTTTTATTTTTCTAATTTTAGTATGTCATATTTTTTTTTTCATATATTTCGCTTCTCATATGTCTCATATGTTATTAATGCCACATGAAAAATTGATTAATTACATTAAAAGTTAAATGTTTAATAAATAGTAAGTTTTGCTTTATATGTTGAAATAACGTGTGAGAATTTTTCCCCTATTATGAGAAAACGAAGTTATTTATATATGTGAATAAACACTTAAAAATTTTAAAGCAATATATATTAAGATATATGTACTAATGAAATAAATATGTTTATTTATTTTTCATTTTATTTAGTGATATCATTCTCCAAATACTAATTATCTGAGAAATTTCTTTAACTATAGAAAATTCTCTTATCATTAAGCTTCATATCTTATCAAACATCTCCTCAAATTTAGTGACGCATACTTACTGTGCGAACGATTTTTTCTTCTCCCAGTCGATAACAAATCCTTAGCCAAAGCTTTGAAAAGCCCCAAAATTCTAATATAAAACTGTCTCCTAGGGAAAATCACTGAATTTTGCTTAAGTGGTATTTTCTTTCAAATTATACATTTTAAAACATGAAATAATAATAATTAATGAAGAGTATGTTTTTATAGAACGGAATTTTGTAAAGGGATTTATTTTATTAAATGAATTTTTGTAAAGGAGTTCTAAATAGACCCCAAATTTTTGATTCTACTGAGTTTTGAAATTTTACTTTCATATGGTTTTAAAGGATGGTTTTAAATTTTATTATAGTTTTAAAATTTATTTTCTTTATCCTATTTATTTTATTATTTTTATTTTGTTATTTACTATAGATCCTATTTTGCATTAACGTTTGAATTTTTAGTATAATTTTTGTAGGCACTCTGTATTTTTTTAAGGGTATCCTGTATTGTTTGCCTAACCTATATCAAAGGCCCCTCTGTGACAAAGGGGGTGGGGGCTATTTCCTCCATGTATTTATTCCACTAAAGAACTTTTATTGAAGGGCCCTTACATTTTCAGTCTAACTTTTTATCAAGGAACATTCTGCTAAAATTTAAAAAAAGAGGAGGGGGGATTAATTTAGCATGTTGAATCATTTTTATAGAGTACCTTGTATCTTTTATGGGTACTCTCTATGTTTAATATATCCTTAATTTTTAGCCTAACGTTTATCAAAGGGCACTCTGCTGGAATAAAACAGGGAGTTTAGTATGGTGAATCATGTTTATAGGGTACCCTGTATTTTAATCAAACTCTCTGTTTTTCGCACAACTCTTTTCGAATACCTTTCGAACAAAAGAAAAAAAAAGAAATGTGGCGGTATGAATTGTTTTCATAGCGGGTGGTTATGTTGGTCCACAATTTAAAAAAAAAAAAAAAAAATTCTTACAACTTTCTAAACAAAAATAACTTTGGAAAATATTTAATTTTTGGAAAATCTGTTTCATTATTGACAAAATCTATTCACTAACAAATTAGAAAAATACCTCATCCTACTATAGCATGGTAATTCTAGGAAAAAAAAATCCCTCCACAAACATTGTTTCTAAAGAGCATTCCACGATTCATTAATTAAACTAATTCCATTAATTAAAATAATCCCCCTTTTAGAAATCGTTATCTCCCACATTCCCTTATCTCCCCACTCGCTTATCTCCAAACTTGCTTATCTCCGTGACGTATTTCCGGGCTGCACTGACCTTCCTTAAACCTTGAGCATACGCTTCGTACGCTTCTGACGGTGAACTGTCAATTATTATCTACTTGCAGATTTCTACCAATAGTTGGATATCAATAACAAATATAATATTTTAAGCATATATCTGGGGATATGAAGTTTACGCAACGTTGTCATGAGGAAGTATTTAGAATTAATACTTATTTCTGTGTAAGAATAGATTTTTAACTGAAGAAATTAAACTTGAAACAAATTTCAGATGTTATTAACGATTTTGTACTGCCTACCTTCGGTATCAGATTCTGGCTCAAATGACACAAAATAAATTTGGGCTCAGGCTACGAAAAAAAGTGTCTGAAGTCATACCAAAATTTTCGATTTAATTTAAACTAGATGGAACCCGTCAAAATTTGACGGCAAAAAACTTGATAGTACCATAAAAATAAAATTCATAGCTGCTTTAAAATGTTTGAAACTTTTGCAGAATAATTCAAATAAATAAAAAACCCACTTTGAATTAAAGCTAGGTTGAAGAACAGCAATTGGCTAAGTTTCACTGGCACATGCACTCGCGGAATTTCTTTCATCTGACACATTTAGCGCTGTTGTGCAAGTAAATGGTAAGTGCCCCCTTGGGGAGGGGGAAATGGCGGGATGGACCAAGGAGATGCATAACATGAATAAGCATTTAAAGACCTTTCAAACGATATATAACATGAGGGGTGTGTGCAAAATTTAAAAAAGTACCCCTTTGGGGGGGGTAAAGTAGGGGATGGACACGGAACATGCATAATATGATTAAGTGGTCACAGACCTTTCCAACGATATATAACATGACGGTTGTGTGCAAAATTTAGAAAAGTACCTCTTTGGGGGGGGCAAAGTGGGGAGATGGACATCAGAGATATGCATATGATTAAGCAGTCACAGACCTTTCCAACGATATATGACATGAGGCATTGGAGATATGCATATGATTAAGCAGTCACAGACCTTTCCAACGATATATGACATGAGGGTTGCCTGCAAAATTTAGAAAAGTACCCCCTTGGGGGAGGGGGAGGAAAAGTGGGAGATGGACATTGGAGATGCATAATGTGATTAAGCGGTCACAGACCTTTCCAACAATATATGACATGAGGGGTGTCAACAAAATTTAGAAAATTGACCCCTTGGGGGGGACAATTGGGGAGATGGACATTAAAGATGCATAATATGATTAAGCGGTCACAGACCTTTCCAACAATATATGACATGAGGGTTGTTTGCAAAATTTAGAAAAGTACCCCCTTGGGGGAGGGGCAAAGTGGGGAGATGGACATTGGAGATATGTATATGATTAAGCAGTCACAGACCTTTCCAACGATATATGACATGAGGGTTGTCTGCAAAATTTAGAAAAGTACCCCCTTGGGGGAGGGGGGGGGGCAAAGTGGGGAGATGGACATTGGAGATGCATAATATCATTAAGCGGTCACAGACCTTTCCAACAATATATGACATGAGGGGTGTCAACAAAATTTAGAAAATTGCCTCCTTGGGGGGGGGGCAAATTGGGGAGATGGACATTGGAGATGCATATGATTAAGCGGTCACAGATCTTTCCAACAATATATGACATGAGGGGTGTAAACAAAATTTAGAAAAGTGCCCCCTTAAGGGGGGGGAAGTGGCGGGATGAACCCTGGAGATGCATAACATGAATACGCAGTCAAAAACCTTTCCAACAATACGTAACATGAAGGGTTTGTGCAAAATTTACAAAAGTACCCCCTTGGGGGGGGGGGCAAAGTGGGGGGATGCATAATATGATTAAGCGGTCACAGATCTTTTTAACGATATATAACATGAGTGGTATGTGCAAAATTTAGAAAAGCGGTCCAATTGGCGGGGATGGACTACACAGATGCATAACATGAAAAGGCAGTCGCAGGCCTTTCGAACGATATATCATATGAGTGGTGTCAGCAAAGAAAAGTCTCCACCCCGTGTGGGCAAAACATACTACCCCCGCCGCCATAATTATTGATGCGGACTCATTTTTTAAATTCGTTCGCACCCCTCTTCTCCCGCAAAATGTTGTGAATTTTTAAAAACTCCCCTTCCGAATTTTTTTATACCAAAAGCACTTATGTCCGTCGTCTGCATGCAGAGTTTTGTGCTTACAGACGCCAGACACAACAACACACACACAGACAGACGTTTACCAACATTAATAGTATAGATGATACTCAGTGCCTACACATTTCAACCTTTATAATTCAGCCAATGAGTTGACGGTTGTTCATTTCCAGAAACGAAACAATGATTCTTTAGGATGAATTTTGTTTGTTTGATACACCGTGGCAGAATGCGTGCAATGCAGCGACAGGCATCACAAACTTTTTAGGGCACCTGCAGACTAAAAACAAATAATCAATCTTCGCGGGAAAAAAATCCTAGATTTCGTCAAATGATAACGGGAAAAACACTAATTTCATCAAAGGATCATGTAAAACGTGAATTTTGTTAAAAGGCCACAGAAAAACGCGATTTACGCAAAAGATGAGCAAATTTTGTCAAAGAATCGCAAAACAGGAAATTTCACCAAAAGATAACGCTTTCTTGCCAAATTTCGTCTAAAAATTGCGGAATAAAATGTATTTTATCAAAAAATCGCTGGAAAACGCACATTTCGTTAAAGTATCGAGAGAAAAATGCGAATTTCTTCAAAGATTGCTGAAAAAATGCGAATTTCATCGAAGGATTGCTGAAAATTCATGAATCTTATCAAAAGGCAGCAGAGAAAATGTGATTATTATCAAAGCATTGCGAAAAAAGAAAATTTCGTCTAAGGATCAGAGAAAAACGCAAATTTCATAAAAGAATCATGGAAAATAACGCAAATTTCGTGAAAAAAAAAATCGCAGAAAAAACACAAATTTCGTCAAATTATCGCTGAAAAAAACACAAATTACGTCATAGGTTAGCTGAAAAAATTGTGAATCTCGACAAAAAAAAAGATACAGAAAAAAATGCGAATTTCATTAAAGAATCACGAAAAAAAATGCGAATTTTGTTAAAGGATTGCGCAAAGAATGTGAATTTTTTGAAAGGTTCGTGTGAAAAATGAAACTGTCTTTATTAAAAACAGCACACACACAAACATCTATACAAACCTCAGTACACACAAACATATTATAGGCAGGGCTTGAAATTCAATTTTTCCAAGGACGGGAGTCTCCCTACCAACATTTTTAACCCTTTCAGGGGCAAGCAATTTTATTCCTGTAACGTCGAACTCACACCGGTATTTACGAAAGAATTTAGTTCATAATAAGGAAAAGCAATATTTCAACTTTTCCCGTCAAAGTTAAAACAGTAAAATTTAATTAAACGTTTCTGGTTCGAATCGGATTAAAATTAGGTGGTATATAATATATACCACCGCCCCTCAAAGGGTTAAATGGAGGGGAGTTGTAATGTTTGGGAGGAGAAAATAAAATCTTTAAACCCCACTATTATTTTACGTGCTATTTAAAGAATTACATTAATGCAGACATGACAAAATACCATTGAAAAAATTAAGTCAACTGAGAATGATTATGTAAAATGTTTATTTTTATTATAAAAAAGGGAAGAAAGTTAAGTTTTATATATGTAGTGTATTTTTCAAGTTCCATTAAATGTGTTAGGGACCCTTAACAATTAGGTTGTTAAATAAATTTCTGACTTTAGATTTTACTTGATTGAGATTCACCGATCGATCGTGGAAAAGATACAAAGTTCATCGATCTGTCGCGGAAAAAATGCTAAGTTCGTCGATCTGTCATAAAAAACGCGAAGTTCGTCAATCTGTCATAAAAAACGGGAAGTTCGTCGATCAGTCGGGGGAAAAAAGCAAATTTCGTCGATCGATTGCAGAATAAACACAAAGTTCGCCGATCTGTCCCCAAAAAATGCAAGGTTCGTCGATCAGTCGCTTAAAAAACGCAATGTTCGTCTATCTGTCGCAGAAAAAACACAAAGTTCGTTGATCAGTCGCAGAAAAAAATGCAACGTTCGTTGATCTGTCGCGGAAAAAACGCAAAGTTCGTCGATCAGTTGCGGAAAAAAGCAAATTTCGTCGACCGATTGCGGAATAAATGCAAAGTTCGTCGATCAGTCAGGGAAAAAAGAAAAATTTCGTCGATCGATTGCAGAATAAACGCAAAGTTCGTCGATATGTCCCCAAAAAACACAATGTTCGTCGATCAGTCGCTTAAAAAACGCAATGTTCGTCGATCTGTCGCAGAAAAAACTCAAAGTTCGTTGATCTGTCACGGAAAAAACCACAAAGTTCGTCGATCAGTCGCGGAAAAAACACAAAGTCCGTCAATCGGTTGCGGCGAAAAAAAATCACGAAATTTATCGTTTGGTTGCAGGTAAATTAAATAATGCAAATTTCTCCAAAAATGCTGAAATTTTTTGGGCGGGAGGCTCCCACTCATTGTCTTTTTTTGGGCGGGATTTCAAAATTTTCGGCGCGAATCCCGCCCTGAAATTCAAGCCCTGATAGCTTCTGATTTTTTCTTTTCTCAGAAATGCTGTAGTCATTTTGTCCCCTTTACAATTCAGCCAATGAGTGGAGGGGGCCAAAGGAGCGTTCCTTATCACAAACGAAAAATGAGATACGTTCGTTTGATGTCGTTGTTGAAAATTTATGGATTTCTATTATTAAAGTAATTTTTTCATTTTACCGTATTTATTTTCTTTTTGTGTTGTATGTATTTTGCTACTTTGAATTTTTTTAAACTAACCCTTTTTTTTTTGGAGAGTGAGAGAGAGAGATTTAGTAATTTGGTGACACGAAGTTCCGCAAATTCTTAAAATCCACAAATCGTTTCCAATGTAAACAATGAAATTTACAATTAAGTTGCAAGTGCAAAATTTCAGTTTTTTAAAATTTTCATGTCATTCTGTACACATTTTAATATGTCATTCTGATCATTATACATATTTAGTTATGCATTATTAATTATTTACTTGACCTTTACTTTTAATATTTTAAATATTTCAAACTTACAGTTGAATGTAACTATTAAAACATTTGAAATACTGCATTCGAAAAATGAAATTTCAGCTTAGAAACGCGACAATTACTATTAGGTTAAAAAAATTTAAAGTAGAAAAGTACTTATGATATAAAAAGAAGAAAAGAAATACACCAGAATTTATCTGTATTACGAAAGCGGGAGAAATGATTTTCTGTGCTATACGAAAAGATATCCAAATAACTCAATCATGAACATAGAAATAGGTATCGGTTTCTATGTTCATGTGCACTCAATCCAAACATGAAACTTTTAAAAAGGTCATTGAATGAATGAAATTCATCTCCGCCTTTCACATCCAGAAAACTTGCTGTGTCGCCAATTATGTTTATATTTTATATATATATAAAAAAATAATAATTCAGGCACTTTTCCGTTATACGGACACCATTGTCGCCAAACATACATACATACATACATACATTTTGGCATAGTGTCTGTATAACAGAAAAGTACTAAAGTTCATGGTTTAAAATCACAATAAAATATCATGAAATTTATTGATTAGTTGTGGGAAACTATCGGGGAAATAATGTGTTTTTTGTGAATTTTTTGTTTTGTTAACAATGTGGTTAGAGAGCCAGGGAGAAATCCAGAAAACTTGCTGTGTCGCCAATTATGTTTATATTTTATATATATATATAAAAATAATAATTCAGGCACTTTTCCGTTATACGTACACCATTGTCGCCAAACATACATACATACATTTTGGCATAGTGTCCATATAACAGAAAAGTACTAAAGTTCATGGTTTAAAATCGCAATAAAATATCATGAAATTTATTGATTAGTTGTGGGAAAATATCGGGGAAATAATGTGTTTTTGTGAAATTTTTTGTTTTGTGTTGTTGTGTTTAATTGTAAGCATTCATTATAATTTTCAGTGCATTATTAAATTGAAATTTTTGTTTAAAATATGTAAACAAAACAGTGACCAGAAACCTGCACAATTTCCAATATAGATAGATAGATAGATAGATAGATAGATGCATGCATGTAGTACTTTTAATTATTTGGTAAAAATACTGTGATCGTCACTGAGAAAACCTGAATTTAACCTAAAAGTAATTGTCGAGTGTTTAAGCTGAAATTTCATTTTACGAATACAGTATTTCAAATGTTTTAATAATTACATTCAGCTGTAAGTTTGAAATATTAAAAGTAAAGGCCAAGTAAATAATTAATAATGCATAACTAAAAGTAATTGTCGAGTGTTTAAGCTAATTTCATTTTACGAATACAGTATTTCAAATGTTTTAATAGTTACATTCAGCTGTAAGTTTGTACGCAAATAATTCACATCAAAATCTTAAAATAACAAAGTTTTCTTTCGTGTTTAGCTATGCTTAATAACCAAAAAAGCTTGATTAATACAAAAATTATTTGATAAAAATACTGTGATCGTCGCTGAGAAAAAATGAATTTAATCATATCACACAGAATTACATATTAAAAGTTTAAAAAACTGAAATTTTACACTTGAACCTTAATAGTTTGTTTCCATCGGAAACGATTCGCGGAATTTCGTGCCACGAAATCTCTCTCTCTCTCAAAAAAAGGGTTAGTTATAAAAAAATTCAAAGTAGTAAAATACATACGACTTAAAAAGAAAATAAATACGGTAAAATGAAAAAATACCTTAATAAAAGAACTCCATAAAGTTTCAACAACCGAACAACCAAATGGAATCGTAATACACATATGCTTCTAGAGAGAGAGGAAAAAGCCTTCACCTCATTGGCTGAAACATCGCGTCTGAAGATAGTAAAAGCCTCTAGCTGATTAGCTGAATGCTCGCGCATGCGTATAAATAGCATTTTTGCACGAAAAACTAAAAAGCAGGTTAGCTTTAAGTATATGGATGGTGACTGTGATAAAATGGTATTTATTGACTCAAGTTTATTATATAATATGATGCCATAAAATAATTAAGAATATTTTAATTACTTATTACTATCTTTACTATGTTTAAAATTGATATGATTAATCTCTATAGATCTCTACAGAGATTAGTCTATCTCTATTACTTGGGTGCAATTCGGGTGCAACACGCCCATAAGTCAGAATTTTATTTTGCTCGTATTTGGGTGACGGTGGGGCTATCTTAATGTTGAGTTAGCCCCTCCATATTGTTTTGCTTATAACTATTTTGGTCTTAGGGTGCAAAAAGCCTTACTTGGATGCAAATCGGTGCAAAACAGGTATAAAACGCCCATATAATTATAATTGCATTTTACTCTTGTGGGGTTGGGGCTAACTTAATGGTAAATTAGCCCTGCCATATTGTTTTACTTATAATGTTTTTGGTAAGGATCAAGGTGCAAAACCTTATACTTGGGTGCAAATCGGTGGAAAACGACGATTTATTTAGAATTTAATTTTCCTCATATTTGGGTGGTGGTGAGGCTAATTTACTGTTAAGTTATCCCTGCCATGTTGTTTTTGCATGTAACTATTTTTCTGTTAGGATGCAAAACGCCATACTTGGGAGAAAATTGGTGCAAAACGAGGGCAAAACGACCATGTAGTTAGAATTTAATTTTGCACATATTTGGGTGGTTGTGGAGTTTATTTACTGTTAGTTAGCTCCGCCATATTATTTGCTTATAATCATTTTGACGTTAGGGTGCAAATCGGAGCAAAATGAGGGCAATACGACCATATAGTCAGAATTTAATTTGCACATATTTGGGTGGTGGTGGGCCTAATTTACTGTTAAGTTAAATCCGCCATATTGTTTAGCTTATATTTATTTTGGTGTTAGGGTGCACAACGCCATACATGGGTGCAAATCGGAGCAAAATGGGTGCAAAACGACCATAGAGTCAGAATTTAATTTTGCTCATATTTGTGTAGTGGAGTTATCTTAATCTTAAGTTAGCACCGTCCTATTCTTTTGCTTATAACTACTTTGGTGTTAGGTTGCAAAACGCCATACTTAGGTGCAAATTGGTGCAAAACGAGCATATAGTCAGAATTGAATTTTACTCATATTTGGGTGGTGGTGAGATTAATTTACTATTAACTTATCCCCGCCATATTGTTTTGTCTTTAACGTTTTTTGTGTTATGGTGGAAGTCGGTGCAAAACGACCATATAGTCAGAATTTTATTTTGCTCATATTTGGGTGGTGGTGGGGCCAATTTACTGTTAAGTTAGCTCAGCCATATTGTTTTGCTTGTAACGTTTTTGGTGTTAGGATGCAAACCGCCAAACTTGGGTGCAAATCGATGCAAAACGGGTGCAAAACGACCATATAGTCAGAATTTAATTTTGCTCATATTTGTGTGGTGGGGGGCTAACTTAATAATAAGTTAGCCCCGTCATATTCTTTAGCTTATAACGTTTTTGGTGTTAGGGTGCAAAACGCCATACTCGGGTGCAAATCGGTGCAAAACGGGTGCAAAACGCTCATGTAATTAGAATTGCATTTTGCTCTTGGGGGGGGGCTAACTTAATGGACATTCAGAATTTAATTTTTCTCATATTTGTGTATTGGAGCTATCTTAAACTTAAGTTAGCACCGTCCTATTCTTTTTCTTATAACTACTTTGGTTTTAGGTTGCAAAACGCCATACTTGGGTGCAAATCGGTGCAAAACGAGCATATAGTCAGAATTGAATTTTACTCATATTTGGGTGGTGGTGAGATTAATTTACTATTAACTTATCCCCGCCATATTGTTTTGCCTATAACGTTTTTTGTGTTATGGTGCAAATCGGTGCAAAACGAGGGCAAAACGACCATACACTGTTAAAAATCTTCAGCTTTTGCTGCATAGTCACTCCGCCGCTTTTATAGAATATCTCTATTTTGATCAATCAAAATGCTCCATAATATAGTAAACAAACCGTTTTCTCTAAAAGCGGTGGAGTGTGTCTGCAGCAAAAGCTGAAGATTTTTTACAGTGTATAGTCAGAATTTTATTTTGCTCATATTTGGGTGGTGGTGGGGCCAATTTACTGTTAAGTTAGCTCTGCCATATTGTTTTGCTTGTAATGTTTTTGGTGTTAGGGTGCAAAACGCCAAACTTGGGTGCAAATCGGTGCAAAACGGGTACAAAACGACCATATAGTCAGTATTTAATTTTTCTTATATTTGTGTGGTGGGGGGCTAACTTAATAATAAGTTAGCCCCGTCAAATTCTTTAGCTTATAACGTTTTTGGTGTTAGGGTGCAAAACGCCATACTCGGGTGCAAATCGGTGCAAAACGAGGGCAAAACGACCATATAGTCCGAATTTAATTTTGCTCATATTTGGGAGGTGGTGAGGCTAACTTAATGTTAAGTTAGCCCCGCCATATCGTTTTGCTTATAACTATTTGGGTGTTAGGGTGCAAAACGCCATACTTGGGTGCAAATCGGTGCAAAACGTGTGCAAAACGCCTATGTAAATAGAATTGCATTTTGCTTTTGTGGGGGGGGGCTAACTTAATGTTAAGTTAGTTTCGCAATATTGTTTTGCTTGTAACGTTTTTGGTGTTAGGGTGCAAAACGCCATACTTGGGTGCAAATCGGTGCAAAACGGGTGCAAAACGAACATATAGTCAGAATATAATTTTGCTCATATTTGGGTGGTGGTGGGGCTAACTTAATGTTAAGTTAGCCCCGCCATATTGTTTTGCTTATAACTATTTTGGTGTTAGGGTGCAAAACGCCATACTTGGGTGCAAATCGGTGCAAAACGGATGCAAAACGCCTATGTAATTAGAATTGCATTTTGCTTTTGTGGGGGGGGGGGCTAACTTAATGTTAAGTTAGCCCCGCCATATTGTTTTGCTTGTAACGTTTTTGGTGTTAGGGTGCAAAACGCCATACTTGGGTGCAAATCGGTGCAAAACGGGTGCAAAACGAACATATATTCAGAATTTAATTTTGTTCATATTTGGGTGGTGGTGGGGCTAACTTAATGTTAAGTTAGCCCCGCCATATTGTTTTGCTTATAACTATTTAGGTGTTAGGGTGCAAAACGCCATACTTGGGTGCAAATCGGTGCAAAACGGGTGCAAAACGAACATATATTCAGAATTTAATTTTGTTCATATTTGGTGGTGGTGGGGCTAACTTAATGTTAAGTTAGCCCCGCCATATTGTTTTGCTTATAACTATTTAGGTGTTAGGGTGCAAAACGCCATACTTGGGTGCAAATCAGTGCAAAACGGGTGCAAAACGCCTATGTAATTAGAATTGCATTTTGCTTTTGTGGGGGGGCTAACTTAATGTTAAGTTAGCCCCGCCATATTGTTTTGCTTGTAACGTTTTTGGTGTTAGGGTGCAAAACGCCATACTTGGGTGAAAATTGGTGCAAAACGGGTGCAAAACGAACATATATTCAGAATATAATTTTGCTCATATTTGGGTGGTGGTGGGGCTAACTTAATGTTAAGTTAGCCCCGCCATATTGTTTTGCTTATAACTATTTAGGTGTTAGGGTGCAAAACGCCATACTTGGGTGCAAATCGGTGCAAAACGGGTGCAAAATGCCCATGTAATTAGAATTGCATTTTGCTCTTGTGGGGGGGCTAACTTAATGGACCTTTTTCGCGATTTCCTCGAATTTGATTTTTTGGATAAGGTGAGTTTTGAAATTCATGTCCTTTATATAAAAAAATATCAGTGACGGTATATAACATACATTATCCTCATACCCGAAACATCCTTACAATAAAATTTATTCACCTAATTTTTCATAATAAAGGACATTGAAAACTATTTCTGACTAAGCATTATGAATGAAAATCCCCGAAGTCCCTGACTAAGCATTATGAATGAAAATCCCCGAAGTCCAGTTTTTTCTCATTGGAAGCCAGGTAAAAATATTTCACAAAACAGTGCAGCAAAAGCTCCTGTGAAAAGTCTGTATTGCCTGTTTTTATGCTCACACAGATATATTTTTTAAAAATTAGAATAAGTATCTTGTGCATGAAAATTCGTTTACGGCTTGATGAGAAACATCTTGAGTTTTAAACTGAATAAGGAGATTCCGACTATAGTATTCAATCCAAAAATTTCTTTATGTGACTTGAATACACATATGTCACAGTTATTGTTACCTATAATAGTATTTTCTTGTTTTGTATATACAGATATGACCCAACAATTGTTGCGTGTAATTGTTTTAATCACTTTTTCTGTTGCACCATATATAATAACTTTCTAACACATTCATTTCTGCTTTTACATTGTCGTATAAACCCTCTGACTGTCCAGCAGAAGTGCAAAATTGTAACGTTGTTTTCTCTGTATTTCATTTTAAATGCTACAAAAAGATGATTTTTCCAGCACTATATAAAAAAAAAACTTTATTATATACATGAATGCAATCCTTGGGAGTATTATTCATGACTCAATGTATTAAATCTGCATTATATCAGTAGAATTGTGTTAATTTCAATAATGTTTGTATAGCAATGAAACCTTGAGCTTAGTGAACGTATTAACACGGGCGTGTCAGTGAAAGGTTTACTGCTAATTAAACTGTTTTCTTTCCATTACACTAATGTTAGCAGCATTTCAACATGCTAGAATTTAGCTGTCACTGAATTATACATAAAAAAAACCAGTGACAGTATAAAATATATATCACACTCATACCCGAAAAATCCTTAAAATGAAATTTATTCATCTAATTTTTCATAATAAAGAACATAGAACACTAGTTCTGATTAATCATTTTGCATGAACTGTGACTTCTATACACATATACCTTAGTTATTGTTACCAGTGAGCAGAGTGATAGTAATTTCCTTGTCTTGTATACACATCTGATACAACTATTGTTTTGTGTAATTGTTATAATTACCTTTTGTAATGTATCCTGTATAGTAACTTTCTAACTCATTTTTTTCCTGCTTATACATTGCCGTATTAAACTGATGCTACTTTGCTGTTTTCTGTCCATTGCACTCATGTTAGCAGCATATCAACAAGCTATAATTTATCCGCCTCTGAATTATATATATATATATAAATATTCAATGACAGTATATAACATATATCACCCTCATTCTTGGAGCATCCCTACAATAAAATGTATTCATCTAATTTTTCATAATAAAGAACTTAGAAAACTAGTTCTGACTAATCATAATGCATGAACTATGACTTGTATTGCATATATGCCTCAGTTATTTGTTACCAGTGATAGTAATTTCCTTGTCTTGTATACACATATGGCTCAACTATTGTTTTGTGTAATTGTTGTAATCACCTTTTGTGATGCATCCAGTACAATAACTTTCTAACTCATTCTTTCTTGCTTATACATTACCATATTAAACTGGTGCTACTTATGCTGTTTTCTATCCATTACACTTATGTTCGCAGCATTTCAACAAGCTATAGTTTATCCACCTCTGAATTATATATATATATATATATTCAATGACAGTATATAACATATATCACCCTCATTCTTGGAGCATCCTTGCAATAAAATTTATTCATCTAATTTTTCATAATAAAGAACATAGAAAACTAGTTCGGACTAATCATTAAGCATGAACTGTGACTTGTATATACGTATGCCTCAGTTATTGTTACCAGTGATAGTAATTTCCTCATCTTGTATAGACATATGACACAACTATTGTTTTGTGTAATCGTTGTAATCACTTTTTGTGATGTATCTTTTATAATAACTTTCTAACTCATTCTTTCCTGCTTATACATTGCCGTATTAAACTGATGCTACTTATGCTGTTTTCTGTCCATTACACTCATGTTAGTAGCATTTCAACAAGCTATAATTTATCCGCCTCTGAATTATATATATATATATAAATATTCAATGACAGTATATAACATATATCACGCTCATACCTGAAACATCCTTACAATACAATTTATTTATCTAGTTTTTCATAATAAAGAACATAGAAAACTATCATGGCTAATCATTAAGCATGAACTGTGACTTGTATTACATATATCGCTCAGTTATTGTTACTAGTGATAGTAATTTCTTTGTCTTGTATAAACACATATGACACAACTATTGTTTTGTGTAATTGTTGTAATCACCTTTTGTGATGCATCCTGTATAATAACTTTCTAACTCATTCTTTCCTGCTTGTACATTGCCGTATGAAACTGATGCTACTTATGCTGTTTTCTGTCCATTACACTCATGTTAGTAGCATTTCAACAAGCTATAATTTATCCGCCTCTGAATTATATATATATATATAAATATTCAATGACAGTATATAACATATATCACCCTCATACCTGAAATATCCTTACAATAAAATTTATTCATCTAATTTTTCATAATAAAGAACATAGAAAACTATCATGGCTAATCATTAAGCATGAACTGTGACTTGTATTACATATATCGCTCAGTTATTGTTACTAGTGATAGTAATTTCCTTGTCTTGTATACACACATGACACAACTATTGTTTTGTGTAATTGTTGTAATCACCTTTTGTGATGCATCCTGTATAATAACTTTCTAACTCATTCTTTCCTGCTTATACATTGCCGTATGAAACTGATGCTACTTATGCTGTTTTCTGTCCATTACACTCATGTTAGTAGCATTTCAACAAGCTATAATTTATCCGCCTCTGAATTATATATATATATATAAATATTCAATGACAGTATATAACATATATCACCCTCATACCTGAAATATCCTTACAATAAAATTTATTCATCTAATTTTTCATAATAAAGAACATAGAAAACTATCATGGCTAATCATTAAGCATGAACTGTGACTTGTATTACATATATCGCTCAGTTATTGTTACTAGTGATAGTAATTTCTTTGTCTTGTATAAACACATATGACACAACTATTGTTTTGTGTAATTGTTGTAATCACCTTTTGTGATGCATCCTGTATAATAACTTTCTAACTCATTCTTTCCTGCTTATACATTGCCGTATGAAACTGATGCTACTTATGCTGTTTTCTGTCCATTACACTCATGTTAGTAGCATTTCAACAAGCTATAATTTATCCGCCTCTGAATTATATATATATATATAAATATTCAATGACAGTATATAACATATATCACCCTCATACCTGAAATATCCTTACAATAAAATTTATTCATCTAATTTTTCATAATAAAGAACATAGAAAACTATCATGGCTAATCATTAAGCATGAACTGTGACTTGTATTACATATATCGCTCAGTTATTGTTACTAGTGATAGTAATTTCCTTGTCTTGTATACACACATGACACAACTATTGTTTTGTGTAATTGTTGTAATCACCTTTTGTGATGCATCCTGTATAATAACTTTCTAACTCATTCTTTCCTGCTTATACATTGCCGTATGAAACTGATGCTACATATGCTGTTTTCTGTCCATTACACTCATGTTAGTAGCATTTCAACAAGCTATAATTTATCCGCCTCTGAATTATATATATATATATAAATATTCAATGACAGTATATAACATATATCACCCTCATACCTGAAATATCCTTACAATAAAATTTATTCATCTAATTTTTCATAATAAAGAACATAGAAAACTATCATGGCTAATCATTAAGCATGAACTGTGACTTGTATTACATATATCGCTCAGTTATTGTTACTAGTGATAGTAATTTCCTTGTCTTGTATACACACATGACACAACTATTGTTTTGTGTAATTGTTGTAATCACCTTTTGTGATGCATCCTGTATAATAACTTTCTAACTCATTCTTTCCTGCTTATACATTGCCGTATGAAACTGATGCTACTTATGCTGTTTTCTGTCCATTACACTCATGTTAGTAGCATTTCAACAAGCTATAATTTATCCGCCTCTGAATTATATATATATATATAAATATTCAATGACAGTATATAACATATATCACCCTCATACCTGAAATATCCTTACAATAAAATTTATTCATCTAATTTTTCATAATAAAGAACATAGAAAACTATCATGGCTAATCATTAAGCATGAACTGTGACTTGTATTACATATATCGCTCAGTTATTGTTACTAGTGATAGTAATTTCTTTGTCTTGTAT
The DNA here is from genome assembly GCA_963931845.1 of Maratus michaelseni. Taxonomy (NCBI): domain Eukaryota; kingdom Metazoa; phylum Arthropoda; class Arachnida; order Araneae; family Salticidae; genus Maratus; species Maratus michaelseni. The sequence goes on from OZ007594.1 coordinate 85,861,435, forward strand.
AAACACATATGACACAACTATTGTTTTGTGTAATTGTTGTAATCACCTTTTGTGATGCATCCTGTATAATAACTTTCTAACTCATTCTTTCCTGCTTATACATTGCCGTATGAAACTGATGCTACTTATGCTGTTTTCTGTCCATTACACTCATGTTAGTAGCATTTCAACAAGCTATAATTTATCCGCCTCTGAATTATATATATATATATAAATATTCAATGACAGTATATAACATATATCACCCTCATACCTGAAATATCCTTACAATAAAATTTATTCATCTAATTTTTCATAATAAAGAACATAGAAAACTATCATGGCTAATCATTAAGCATGAACTGTGACTTGTATTACATATATCGCTCAGTTATTGTTACTAGTGATAGTAATTTCCTTGTCTTGTATACACACATGACACAACTATTGTTTTGTGTAATTGTTGTAATCACCTTTTGTGATGCATCCTGTATAATAACTTTCTAACTCATTCTTTCCTGCTTATACATTGCCGTATGAAACTGATGCTACATATGCTGTTTTCTGTCCATTACACTCATGTTAGTAGCATTTCAACAAGCTATAATTTATCCGCCTCTGAATTATATATATATATATAAATATTCAATGACAGTATATAACATATATCACCCTCATACCTGAAATATCCTTACAATAAAATTTATTCATCTAATTTTTCATAATAAAGAACATAGAAAACTATCATGGCTAATCATTAAGCATGAACTGTGACTTGTATTACATATATCGCTCAGTTATTGTTACTAGTGATAGTAATTTCCTTGTCTTGTATACACACATGACACAACTATTGTTTTGTGTAATTGTTGTAATCACCTTTTGTGATGCATCCTGTATAATAACTTTCTAACTCATTCTTTCCTGCTTATACATTGCCGTATGAAACTGATGCTACATATGCTGTTTTCTGTCCATTACACTCATGTTAGTAGCATTTCAACAAGCTATAATTTATCCGCCTCTGAATTATATATATATATATAAATATTCAATGACAGTATATAACATATATCACCCTCATACCTGAAATATCCTTACAATAAAATTTATTCATCTAATTTTTCATAATAAAGAACATAGAAAACTATCATGGCTAATCATTAAGCATGAACTGTGACTTGTATTACATATATCGCTCAGTTATTGTTACTAGTGATAGTAATTTCCTTGTCTTGTATACACACATGACACAACTATTGTTTTGTGTAATTGTTGTAATCACCTTTTGTGATGCATCCTGTATAATAACTTTCTAACTCATTCTTTCCTGCTTATACATTGCCGTATGAAACTGATGCTACATATGCTGTTTTCTGTCCATTACACTCATGTTAGCAGCATTTCAACAAGCTATAATTTAGCCGCTACTGAATTATAAAAAAATAATAATAATCAGTGACAGTATATAACATATATCACCCTCATACCTGAAACATCCTTACAATAAAATTTATTCATCTAATTTTTCATAATAAAGAACATAGAAAACTAGTTCTGTGTCTAATCATTATGCATGAAAACCCCCGAAGTCTACTTGTTGCTCATTGGGAGCAAGGTCAAAATATTTCATAAAACAGTGCAGCAAAAAGCTCCTGTGAAGTGTCTGTATTGCCGCCGCCGACGTCTCGTTAAACGAGATTTAAACATTAAGGGATTTTCGCAGACCAGATATCTCGTTAAGGTGGGGCAAGGTTATTGCTTCGTTATTACATCGCATTGCTGCTGGAGTAATGGTTACTCACAGTGGCCTAAAGCGTAAATCGGTGGAAAGATTATTATAAAGCGTCGTCGCACACAGTAGGCTTTTGTTTTTGATTTGTCTGATGAAAAACCAAGAAAAACGGAATAGATTCGCATGCTTCTTCTGGTGATAATGAGGATGCTAGCACATAGATTCATCATACTAAGGAGCAGAATTTTACTTTTTTATGTGTCAAACGAAGAGGGAAATTATATTATTAGCGAGGGACAGTCTATTATTTTCTTTTTGCTGTAAAGTATTGTAAAAAAAATATATAGAACATTCCGATTATGGAAAATTCCTCAATTTATTTACATAATTTCAGTTGAATCAGGATTTCGGAAAATCTCTCAGCTAAAATGTATATTTCTTATTTCAGTTAGGATTGTGAAAGATTTCTCAACTTAAAAAAATCCTCAACGAAAAGATTTTTTATCGTAGACAGTTGGTGTGTATTACTTTCATTTGTTAAAAAAGCGTCGTTTAATGTATTGCATGCATTGTAAGTATATTGTACTTTTTTCTGTATACAAGTAAAGGTTATTCATTCATTATCGCATTGCTTTGCTGCTGGAGTAATGGTTGCTCACAGTGGCCTAAAGCGTAAATCGGTGGAATGATTATTATAAAGCGTCGCACACAGTAGGCTTTTGTTTTTGATTTGTCTGATGAAAAACAAAGAAAAACGGAATAGATTCGCATGATTTTTCTGATGATAATGAGGATTGCTAGCACATAGATTCATCATACTAAAGAGCAGAATTTTACTTTTTATGCGTCACACGAAGGAAATTATATTATTAAAGAGGGACAGTCTATTATTTTCTTTTTGCTGTAAAGTATTGTAAAAAAAATATATTGATAACATTCCGATTATGGAAGATTCCTCAATCTATTTGCATATTTATTAAATTTTAGTTGAATCAGGATTTCGGAAAATCCTTAAGTAGGAATAATCCTTAGTTAAAATGTATAATTTTTATTTCAATTAAGATTGTAAAAGATTGTTTAACCCCGGCCTGTCCAACCTTTCAGTAAGCCAAGGCGCACCTTAACTTGTGGCACACAATCAAGGGCGCCATTATTAATATGATTCGGAAATTGCAAGAATATTATTTCCCTTTAGCAGTTATAGCGATACCCACATGACTACAGGATACACAGGCAAAGTGATATGCTTTATTAAAATGGTATGTACAGAGGTTAATCATTGGCGTCCTAAGTTGGAGGTGGCACATCTAAAAAATTGAACAAAAAACATATCATACTAAATTTAACGTTACATTTTTCTGAGGTTTGGGGATGAAAAAGGGGGGGGGGTGGAATTTTAAGGACTTTTGCATGTAAAGGAGGCAAAAACCTTAATAACACCTGTAATAAAAAAAGTACGCAAATATTAATTATATTAAGGCTAATTAACTTTGGAGATGGAATTTTGTTTAAAGAAATCTAGAAAAATTAAACATTTGAAGGGGCGCCGAGAAAATCTTCAAAGGGCGTCATGGCGCCCGCGGGCGCCACGTTGGACAGCCCTGGTTTAACCGAAAGCTTCCTCTTCTAAAAGATTTATCATTATAAACAGTTGGTGTGCATTGCTTCCATTTGTTAAAAAGTGTCATTTAATGTATTGCAGGGGTGCAAAAATTTAGGCGCCAATGGGCCGATTCCCACTACTAATTTTTTAGTATTCTTCGCCTAATAAGAATACTGAAAAAATATAGGCGACGTATACTAATTAAACTTAATGAAGAATAATAAAAAAAATTAGTGGTGGGAATCAGCCGATTGGCGCCTAGATTTTTGCACCCCTGATGTATTGCATGCAGTGTAACTGTATATTGTAAGTATATTGTATATTTTTTGCTGTATACAAATAAAGGGTATACTTTTGTTATCACATTGTATTGCTTCTCCAGTAATGGTTACTCACAGTGGATTAGAGGGTAATCGGCGGAATGATTATTATAGATCATCGCATACGCTCTGTTCTTTGGTAAAATACAAAGAAAAGAAAGAAAAATCACGCGTCAAGTATGGATTATGAAACATTTTCCAGCACATCCAGAAAAGTGTCACAAAACTTCATTGTTTAATAAGGTAAAAGATAATTTCCAAATATACAAGGGGGGGGTTGACCACCCCGGGAACACAATTGAAAACCCAATTTCAGTAATTACTATCTATACACTCTAAAAGCGACATTTTCAAAACTGAGCAAAAAATACTCAAATTTGAGTATGTCGCATAGTCAAAATGGCTCCGAATCAAAATTACTCAACTTTAAAACATGTACATACTCATTTCTGAAAACATGCACATAGTCAAGAATAAAACATCATGTGCTCATATTTGAGTATGTCCATGCTTCAAAAATGAGTATGAACTGACTTTTATGTGCTCATTTTTGAGTATGTCCATGCTTCAAAAATGAGTATGAACTGACTTTTATGTGCTCATTTTTGAGTATGTCTATGTTTCAAAAATGAGTTTGAACTGATCCTAATCATTTTTTAGTATGTCCATGCTTGAAAAATGAGTATGAAATGATATCTATGTGCGCAGTTTTGAGTATGTCCATGTTTCAATATTCTGGATAATTCTGGCTTTTCAGAATTGAAAGCATTGGGTGGTCCTATTTGAAACAAAAAGTTTCATAACAAAATGAAAACATCGATTTACTCAGATTTGAAAGTGTCATTTTTCTCAGTGTAGTCGGAAAAATTTCCGAATTCTTTTTTGCAGTCCTGTATATGATCTCTAGATTTGTATATATACTACATAGTATGAAAAAATTTAGTTTAATTAGAAAACGCATAACATCCCTTCAGCAATTTACGTCAATAAATGGAAATGTACTCTAATTATTCTGTGCAGCCAATGTATATGATCTATAGAATTTATACACACAAATCAATAAAAAAAAATGGTTAAATTTAAAAACGCGCTTCCTGCAATTATTGCATTTTTGTGTGTCTCTGCAAATGAACGACAAATGCTATGCACACCATTTTTTATGGTAAATATCTCGTAGTGTACTTGAGTGACGTATATCAATTTAAATATATTTGAAATAATGTAAAATCATTAAAACACACTGCAAATGATTTCTACCCATAGAACGTAATGTAAAAGAATGCTTTTGAGTGCCTTCTAAACTAATTATAAATGCTACACACTTCATTTTTAATACTGAACATGCCGCGGTAAACCTCAATAACCTATATCAATTAAATGAGAATCAGAGTACATTTACGGAGTTAGAGCGCAGACGGACAGACGGACAGACAAACCGAAAACGTAAACATTTTTCAACTATGTTGGAAAGGGTTAAAAAGGAATGGATTCACTTGCTGTTTTACTATTTTTTTTTTCTTTTTCTTATGCTAATGATTATTCTAACATGCTGATTCGTTGCACTACTAAAGGAGAAAGTTTTAATTGTTACGTGTCACACGAGTAAAATTATATTATTAGCGTCAGATTAGCTATTATTTTCGGTTATGTGATGATAAAGCATTATTATAAAAAATATTATTAGATGCTTCGATAATGGAAGATTCTGCTAGTTAAAAGTATAATTAAGGGTGTACTCAAATCCAAACTGTTTATTTTAAGACTTATTTTTAAATTCACTTTTGCTCTAGAATGAATCCAATTGGCAGGTTCTCTTATTCAGAAACTTTATAATGTCCGTATTGGTCGATTTTTTGATAAAGGCAGAATATATTTCAAAAACTGCTGTCAAAGTGGACATTTTGAACCTAATTTCCCGAAGCAATAGCCCTGGAAACAAAAGAAAACTATTGTACTGTGTAAATAATTGTTTGTAAATCAATTTATAATTAATTGAACGAAAAATAAACACACAAGTCACTTATAAATATCTTCATAAATCACCTCACCAAGTTTCATGTTTTTACTTTTAAAAATAAGTCTGAAAATGTGTCAGAAAATTTTGAGTTGTTGAGTGTGGAATTTTTTTTTTTTTAATACCGCCTTAAGGTAAGGGTATGAGTATTTGACCAATGAAACAAAAATTATGCTCGGATATGTTAATTTTTATTGGTATTCCAACGAAAATTAACATATTCGGGCACACCGACAGATATTAGCATATACATGCATTATATTGTGTTTTATATACAGATTTGTGTTTCACTGGTCAATTACTGTTGCACATTTCTAATTGTTATGGTTTTGACCCCTTTGCGGTCACCGTAGTTCCTCTTCTAGCCTTGAGACCTTAATAGTATGGTATTTGCTGCCACCACCGGTATTAAACTGATACCGGACACGTTGTCAAAAGAATTCCTCACTTATATAATCAACTAATAATTCATTGATTAAATAGCATAAAAAATACAGTAATAGTCCTTATTGGTCCATATATACCGGGTGTCCGAAAAAGGTTGGACTGATTTGAAATAATCATAACTCTAAAAATAATTGAGTAAATGCAATTTTTTTTTTCAAAGTACTCGTCAAATATCTAAGATTTGTTAGATGTAGCTGTTTTAAAATCGTGACATTCAAACGATGCACAGAATATATGATCGGGAAATGCAAATCGCACCACACATGCGCAATTTTAACTGTTTGCTTAGGTTATTTGTGTACATAGTGGATCCTTTCCTACTAAATCAAAGATGCTGACGAACTTTATAATTGACATTTTTCCCATAACTCCATTAGACTTATACGCTTTCCACTCCGAAATCATCGAAGAAATTGTTAATGTGTGGTGCGATTTGCACTTACATATCATCGATTCTGCGCATCATCTGAATGTTACGACTTTAAAACAGCTAAGTCTAACAAATCTTGGATATTTGACGAGTACTTTGAAAAGAAAATAATTGCGTTTACTCAATTATTTTTAGAGTTATGATTCTATCAAATCAGTCCAAACTTTTTCGGACACCCGGTATTAATAGCACTTTCCCTATGCGACTGTCGAATGACAATATCCCTGATGCCACATTTCACGCTACTTCGTTACGCACCACTAACACACACGGTTCCGGTGGAGTTATATCACAACCACCTCAAAAGATGATTCCCATACTCGCCCTATATATATATATATATATATATTTGTATATATAATTATAATATCTATGAATTTCAAAAAACATATCAAGTACTATTATCATTCTACTTAAATCTCCAAAGAGATAATTAATGATATTGTGTATACAGAATACCACATAGTTTATAATTAACATGTGCAAACATAATATTACCATAGCTTGTGCTTCAATGGTAATTGGCCAAATTTTACTCATACCTAAAGAATATTGAAAAAAGAAAAAAGAAATAGAGAGAAAGGGAAAAAAAAAATTATAAATTAGAGTTGCAATTAAGTAAATACAAATGGATTAATAAATTAAATATGAACTATATATATATATATATATATATATAACTCCACCGGAACCGTGTGTGTTAGTGGTGCGTAACGAAGTAGTATATATATATATATCTAGCTGTACCTCGCCTCGCTACCTCCGCCACAGTCTAGACTTCTCCACTGGTCTACTTCGATCTGTTCCGACCACGCTGTACTTCCAGGACACTGCTGGTCTTAGTCCCTCCACACAACGCTTGGAACTGCCCTCGTGTTATACACTTCACCCTTCTCTTCAGATCTACGGGGACTGCCTTTCTTCATTTACGGATTTTCCCCACCTGTAAATACATTTCTCTAGTACGTTCTCCCTTTTTCTAATACTCTTCCCAATTCAGTTCGCTAAGAATTCTGTGCTCATTGTGTCCACATTCCAGAAATGGATTACACTGTTAAAAATCTTCATATTTTGCTGCACAGTCACTCCTCCGCTTTTATAGAATATTTCTATTTTGACCAATGAAAATGCTCCATAATATAGTAAAGTAACTGTTTACTCTAAAAGCGGTGGAGTGTATCTGCAGCAAAAACTTGAGATTTTTAACAGTTTAGTTCCTTTTATAATGACCCCGTGAACACCCCACAAATAGCTATGCGAATCAGGAGAAATTCCATTGTGAATCACACACAGAAGTTTACAATAAAAGGAAGTATATATCTGAATACAGTAATATACAATAACGATTAAATATAATTAATTAAATTAACTAGATATATACAACATAGGTTCTGTTAAAGTCAGAAAACTGATACTTATTAAGTTTAATTGCATCAGATGCATGGAAGATTCCTCGATGTGTTCGTTAATATTCTGTTTATTGAAAATGTGTTTATTGAAAAACAGGGAATGAAAATTAGTTTTAGGAACATTTTCATGAAAATGCAGACGGGGAAGTTTTGGTTCACTATTCTGAATAGGGGATCATTTTAGGCCTGTAGGTGGCCTAAAATTATCCCCTTAAGGGGAAATCTTGTGTAAAATAACATAATTGTTTAAATAAAATTTGGCCCTTTGCTAGTATGTTTTACACTATATTTTGCATTATAAATATATTTTAATAATATTTTTAAACCAAATTGAGTAATGAAAAAAATAGACTTTTTAAAAAGTGTCCAAAGGATCATTTTACCCTCACCTAAGCGCAAAATGATCCTTCATTTAAAAATAATTGTAAATTGTTTTTTATCGGCAAAATAAAGGATATAAAAGTAATTATGACAATACATAAGTGTAATTCACATCTAAAAACATACTCCAATAAGTAAACCAAGTCATATTACTGTACATGAAAGACTGTAATATAAATAAATATGAAAATTAGTGCCTACCTTATGAAAGATGTTATAAAACCCAATTTTTCAAAGAACTCTTATTCAGACGCGTAATACTGCGATCGCTTGAATGCCGCCATTGCTTCTTCTTTACTTACCGCAACTAGTTTATCTGTTACCTTGTAGATAGCGCGATCTGTCTGGAAGAAAACATATGTGGATCGTTTTGCCCGTTAGGATCATTTTAGGTCACTTTCCCCTATTTATTGGAAAGTGTTTCATAACATGCTTGATGCATAATTTTTTCCCCTTGTTCGCTATGGAATAATTCGTCAATATATTTCTCTTTTTTTCGAAGTCAATTAAAATGGAATTGGAAAAGATTAATATCTGACATTATAAAATAAGGACATTGCCAGCATATTAATGTTTTCATCGAAGTCTTTTTACCATACCTTATTCCATGTGAATGTCCTTTAGTAAATGATACATATAAAAAATGAACTCAGGATAATTTATTAACCACCGGTGCTTCAAAACCTGGCACGGATTCTTCTGATATTTGCATAAAATGTGGGCTTAACCTTACCTTTCTTTTTGTTTTCTTTCCCTTATTTTTTAAAAAATCTACAAGAGGGGTAAGAGACAGAGAGGATGTTACATCACGAAGTCTTTTTCGGTAATTTTTGATCACTTTCTTTGTTTAGTTGACCTATCCAGTTGTTCGCAAGGATTGACTAAAAGCTTTTAAGGTTGGTTCACTGAATTAGGGATTCTATTCTTATTTTTATATGTTTTATGCACACGAAAGGTTAAAAGAGGAAAGGTGGTTGAAGACCTTTTTTATAGATAAGCATTAGGATTTTCCGGACGATTAAAAATGTAATTTTACGCCATCAGTATTTGTGACCGGTTGTTTTTTGAATTTGTTACACTTTTTGGAATTAAAAAAAAAAAAAAAAAAAAAAAAAAAAAAAAAAAAAAAGAAAAAGAAAAAGAAAAGCTTAGGTGAAAGTTATTCATCTAACTAGGTAAAACGATGCCCATATAATGTTTATAACCCCATTAATTACAAAAAGTCAAATAAAGGCTTGAATAATAATAATAATAAAATGATCTTTAATATTCTTTCGTACTACCTATTTTAGCGTATTGCTCCACCCCCCCCTCTCTCTTCCACCCGCATATTTGTACTTAATACATTATTTCCAAAAGCTAAAGCTATTTTTATTCAGAAAAAAAAAAAGAAAAAAATATTTTATGTATGAAGAAAAAGAAAAGTTTAAAAAAAGAAGCAAATATATTTTATGTATGAAAGAAAAAAAATCTAATGAAAATATGCATAATAAAATCTAATGAAAAAAAAAATTTGCCATATTGCTAATAAAATTATGTGTATACGTAAATTATTCGATAACCATGAACAGACATATGACCTTGACTCATGCAGGTAATTAGCTAGTTTCCTTAAAAATCAGAATTTCTTATAAATGCATATTTATATTCATATTAAAGAAGCTTTTAGGAGATATTTGCATGCGAACTTTGGAGTTTTAACAGTTCTTATGAAATAAACTCTAATAATTTAATGCCCCCGCTCCCCAAACAATTATTCTGATATTATATACGACAAACTTTGCCTTTTTTTATTTGAATATTATTTTTAAGTTAATGTTATTCTTTTTTTATGCTAATAAGAGAACAAAATTTAAGTAAAACTTTAGTCATACTTTAAAGCAACGGAATCTAACTATAACGGAAAATTTTCAATGTTCTGTATAAAGGAATACTGTGTTATTATACCTACTAAGACGGAAAACTATCTAAAACGGTTTTTTTCTCCGACTCTTAGCAATTGCGTGTCAAATTAAATGTTAACATTACCTTTGCAACAATGGCGTTTATAGTCTTTATCGGCGCCGTCACTTATCATCACTGATGGCGCCGACTACTGGTGAAAATTAACTAGGTGCTTCGCACCAGATGCCAAGTGTGCAAAGTATGAAATAAAAGAATGAACTCCTGCTTAATGGTATACCTGTCTATGAGTTTGGGAACTTCTGCTTGAAACTATTTCAACTGCTAACTGCAGCAGCATCTTCGTGAAATATTATTTACTAATAAGATAATGTCTGATAATTACGAATAAAGGATAAATTATATAACACATTTACAATAAGAAAATACTGGTGTTGATCATTAATTACGATGCTTTATCACGTGTTTAAAAAGTAACGAGGGCAAAACACTAAATACATCATTTATATATGAATGTTTTATAAATTGATTTCAATAACAGGCATTCAATATTCGATATGTATATCCTTTTCATGTTGAACTCACTTAGATAAATAAAAATAATAAGTATTTAAATCGGCAAAATTTTATGTCGTTCAGAATGAGTTTTAAAAAGTAAATCTTGAATTAATGACAATTATTCAAAAATATTTTTTGCGCAGTAAATGTTTTACAAGAAATATTTTTAGCAATGTTAATGTAATAAATAAGAGGAGGCTTTTATAATTCGATCAATAAGAAACAATAAGGAAACAGACCTTGTGCCTATGCACAATTATTTATTATGTTTCTTCAGGCACATCTACTGAATAGAAGTTTTTTATTTTTTTCACGCTTTTCTTAGTTTTAAAGGCTTAAATTTGTAAATGATTGCATATGAAATCTGTTAAGATTTGAAAATGGTCTGCCTATCTATTCGCGTTCACTGACAGTTGTAAATTTTCATGACTTGCTTCGAGATTTTCATATATTGTTAAGATATATACAAATTTTGACCTTGTTAACGTACATATTATTTTTCTACAAAGCACATCGAAGAAATACTATATATTACTAGAAGTATATACTATTGCAAATGCCGATACGTTTTCATAATACATACACTATTTAAAACCATACCCAATTACGTTGTAAATCTTACTTATTTTACGTACGGCAAAATGATCCATTATCCAAAATGTTCCATGTTCGAATCTGGAACAATGTGCTGCGAAATGATATAACATCGTGAATACTCTCCTGTAAATGTTGATCACTTTCTTTGTTCAGATGATCTATCTAGTTGTTGAAGTAACGAATGAAAAAGAATTAGCATAAATGCCCATACACATAATTTGAGGGTTTCACACTTTACTTTAATTAATTGACAAACCACAAACCAATTGTGGTGAACATTTTAATATCCGCTCTGTCTTGTTAGCGTATTAACCTAATTTCATTTTTGTGAATGATTATACCAGATTTGTCGATTTTTTCACCTCTAACTTTTTCCCACAAATGTATTTCATTTTTTTTGGATTAAAATTAGTTTATTACGTTAATTACAATGCATATCAAAGAATGCGTCATGTGGTATGCATACATAAACCTACCATAACGTTATATTTCGGATAAACACAATGGAGTTAAGAAATGAAATCCTACAAATACAAAAGGGACGCTATTAAAAACGAAGGGCGCTCTATAATTACAAGAAATAAACATTCGCATGTCCCAATTTTCCAGTGCCAAGCAATTTAAGATCACATTAACCTCCCAATCTCGGATTAAATGCTATCTCACCATTGAACGCTTCAATTACTAACTTTCGCATGTTAATTGTCCTATTTCAAAACGTTATTGTACGTACCACAACACACTTTTACAACAACTAGCAACAACGTTATAAACCACGTCCTCGACGAAATTTAATTAAAAGGTGTGTTCTTTGGTATTTTTGAATTTATTTCTTAATTTTGCCACACGCTTTCCAATGCCTGTAAACAGGATGAAAACATCCTTTTCCTTTTGCCGCTTGTTCGTTTTATTTGTTAAAATTATGCAATTACAAATCATCTCACCGCGGAAGTAAGTATTCAAATCTTTTTAATCAAGATGATTTATAGCGCGCAAGCTCTTCTCGTTGTATCGCTGGGGAATTTGAGTTACGTGATGACCTATTAAATGGTGATTGCATTGTAATGAAATGACATTATGAGGATAGATTGTTAGAATCCCATTTGCATTTTTATTAATAAGGAATTTTCCATTATAAGAAATACAATGCATTTTCAGTTTGTTTATTTAAATATTTCTCCCATCTGATAAGTATAGTGTGTTATTTTCACTTTATTTAAACATCAATAACAAGTTAATAGTTCAAAACTTAATTTAAAAAAAATCGAAAATGAGCAGAATCATCATCAACAAAAAATATGTATGTAATTTATATATGAGTGTATATATTGTCGATATATGATATTTTCCATAAAAAAAAACTCGTCTCATATCAAGTTATAAAAGTTAATAATTTAAAGCTCGATTTTGAAAATTAGCAAAACAAATTGAAAAAGTGTAATGCAGCCTACATCTTTATGTACATCTTTACGTACAGAAAACGCGTAATCAACGTAGGTATTGTCATGTTTACGGCAGAATTTAAGATAGTAAAACTTTTATATGTATAATACTTATCATACACAAATAATTTTTAAATTACAATAATTGAGTTGATTTTGAAAAAAAAAAATGTTTAATTGTGCACAAAACTACAAAGTCTTCAGATTCCACATTTTAAAAACAAAGAAAAATTAAGTTTAAAAATGTCTAGTCATTTTTTGAATTTTTTTATATATTTGATAAAGTAAATATAATAATACCGTAACTAACAACTGATGAATGTTTGATATAAAAGAAATCTTCCATATTACCACCAAATTCCTTAAATGCTTAAAAAATATATCTCTTCAGACTAAAAAACTTAATAACCCTAAGGAGAAAATGACTGCAATTATCAAAGAGTTCGACTCTCTTTTCCCACAAATTTAACCTCTTCAATTTTGACTTTGTTCATTCATTGAAGAGTTACCAGACTATGCAGTCTCCGACCTCACGTTTCTTTATCACCCTAGTTTCGCTTTTTTATAATTGTTACTTGAGTTTTCCACTCTCTTCACTTAAAATCTCTTTTTTTTGTTCTTATTTCTTATTTTTATATACAAAAAAAAAAAAAAAAACTGTTGCTTTAGCAACTTTTCTTTTTTCTTCTATTTTTTATTTTGTATGGTCACTGAAAAGTGTCTTTTTTTCATGAGTTGTAGGGCTTGTTTTCGGTTGCTTATGCATTTCTACTTTAAACTTATTTTTTATTTTTTATACTTTTACTTATGTAGTTTTTTAAACTACAGTGAAACAATTTTCCTCTAATGGCTCTCTTAACCCTTTCCAGCGCAGTGGTCCTACTCCGGGCACACCTAATTTTAATTCCAAACTTGCATACGGCACCAAGAATATTTTAATAACATTTTGTTTCAATAATGAAAGCTTAAAATAAGGAGTTCATATTTTCTAAAAAAGTCGTTTGTAAATTCCGGTGTCAGTCAGCAATTTCTCATTTTACGAACAGACCTTGTCTGTGCCGGAAAGGGTTAATGTCACTGCTCTTCGCCTGGATATAAAGTTGCTTTGCAATTAGGAAATCGATTACAGCTTCATTTTGTTCGGCTTGTTGAATAGGTATTGTGTATTCTTAAAGTATACACTTATGTCAGACATATGATTGATTTAATATATTTTGATACACGGATATAAAGTACTAGGCCTGACAGTTCAATTCTAAACCCGAAATACTCCAATCCGTTATCTTCATGGCTTCGTTTCGACAAATCCTGTGCATACTATTACCCGCAGCAGTTGAAATTTACTTAACATTTTAAGTTAAAAACAATTTTAATCCAACCAATATCAGCAAAATTAAAAAAAAGTACAAAATTAAAAGTTCCATTATAATTAAATTTTGTTGTAACAAATTTAGTTTCTGTTCTTTAAATTTAGATTCAACAATTTTCGATTGCATTTGTGCAACAACGTAAAAAATTCCGCGTTACTATGCCAAGGTTTAAGCAATGTTGTGCGAATATGGATTCGTTACTATTAATCATGAATCAACCATGACTTTCGTAAAAAAAAACAGATATACTAGTGAAATATAGTACAACATGACCACATTATAAAAAATAGGCATAACAATTATATCATACCGTAATCTACAGTTCTGTAACAATAGGCTCGAACAAATCTGAAATGTTTTCGCAATTAAAAATTCCATAACTTAATCCTGTAAACTAATCCATGCAAGGAGCAAAAGAACATCTACTATTTTTAAATTCCGTAAATTACCTGGCGTCATTTTACGCATATTTAAAGAACGATTCAAACGAAACTTAACAATTGAATGGCTTAAATAAATCGATCTACTTAAACTGGTAAAACTGCCCAAATACTTGTCATTATAATAATTTTCAAATTACTTTGTATAATTGACAATTGTAGTCAGGAGATTCGAGAGTTATCAGATTGTAAAAATAGCATTATTTTATCAATTAACCTAAAAACATCGTGAAGGTTAATCTGAGAGGAAAAGCCAAATCCATCGGTACGACATTTTGTTTCGTAAATTTAGTCAAATTAAAAATATTTACAATCTTTGAAAGTTAATAATAGAGAAACTTTTTAAAAGAATCTGATGGTTATGTCACTATTTCCTAACGCTCAATATTAAGAGCTCTTTCACATTCAACCATATATTACCAATAAATGGTACATGATTGATGTGAGCCAACACCGGCTCACTCAAGATGATTTATATATCCTACGTACATTTTCATAAGCCTATTTGATGAAGATTGTATAGTATGATTTTGGTGCAAATACGCGTAATGTATGTGAAGGAATTTTGCACGCACCGGTGCAGACTCATGGACATTCGTATACGATGTATTAGTGTCGTGTCGTTGAATAAAAAAAACCGCTTTAATGAAAACTTTGCAGACCATAGAACATTGGTTGCTAGATATGAGGATATGAGATTTGTGACCAGCATTTGAGTTTACTCCCATGAAAAAGTCAGCGGTCTTTTGTGAATTTGTTCTACAATATTGCAGACAATATTTTATGAAATCGACAGTTCTTCCTACCAAATTATCGTAAGCAACAAAATGTTAATTTTACAACAGAATTTTTCAAACTCATTTTTACTACAATTCTTAATTAGTGTATTCATTTATGTGTTTAATTTCTGTTTAATGAATGTGCATTGCAAATAAATATGTGTTTCATATGCTCATTTTTTCTAGATAAATGCAATTTAGGCAAACATTCCTGAAACACGGCACATATATTGCATTCCCTATCATAAGAATCATATTACAAATCATCAGCAGCAGCCTGTATCAAAACCCAAAGTTTAAAACTGACTCAATTGTAATGTCAAAATTTTATTAGCTTCCAGTAATTTAATATTTATTAATTAATTTAATTCTGGTGTGGACTTCTTTTTTTACCCTTTCTTGGTGACAAAAAATAATAATTAAATAATATAAAATTTTTCGTATTTGTTACGTACGTAATGATCAGAAACTCTGATAGTGAGCTCGAAATGTCTATTTTTAGTGATTTTTAATTGTATTTTAACCGTGTTTCTGAAATATATATTTTTTTCGTATAAGTATAGTAATCAGACGTAGCATGTTTGTATATCTTTAAAAAAAATAATACGTCTGATAATTATGATTTATTTTCAGATATTTCGACTTCTAAGCATCGTACGACTTCGATTCCTAAAATTTCCTGAAAGAAGTACGACAACCAAATTCGTCTCCAAATTCGACAAGGATTTTGCTATGATCGACCCACCATACTAGGATTATAAAGACTCGTTTGTTTATACACGACTCCTTTTTTTGTTCTTAGCAATACCTATATGATTTTCCTACATTTGATGAATTTTGTAACAATTTATAACATAGTTCATATTTTACAAATGTTAATGTAATTTTCTTAAAATATCTACATTTTCCTCTCATCTAACATTATGCTTAAAAATTTTATTAGACTTTCAAATAAATAAAATATCTTCATCAATGTAAACCTTCATTAATTAAAAAGTTTTTCATGTTAATAATTTCATGAAAGTTGCTAGAATCAAAATGGCTGTCTTTTGAAAATACTGTTCATCGCTGCCCTTTTGAAGGACATATCAGAATCCACAGTATATTGAATATTTCTCAGAGGTTGTCTTTTTTTTATAAGATTATCGGCACGTTATTTATTTATTTATTTCTATTACATATTTTCGCTCGGAAAATGATAAACAACATGTTTTTCCAGACCATAGCATGATAAATGAAATTTTATTCAAATTTAGTTTAATCAAATAATATTTCAAGGCTTAAAAAATATTTATTGATTCTTATATTTTACAGAATGTATGAATGTAATAGAGAGAAATATATTTTTATTGTTCTGTAATAATAATAAAAAGACACTCGTAAAAAATATTTATGAAATAATAATTATAATTTGTAGAAAGAAAAAGAAATGTTTTTTTTAAAAACCAGTCCGTAAAACAGTCTTTCACAAAATTTTGATTTTTCTAAAGTGAGAGGAGAAAGAAATTTTTATATATTTTATTGATAAGACTGCAAAAATTTTAGAGGACCCCTATCAGCGAAGCAAATTTTATAAATAGGTAATTTATAATTATCCATTTACCGACACGATACCGGCAAATAGTATACGAATGTCGTTATCCGAAAAAAACTGCAGGCATCCGACAAAAATTGCATTCATGTACACTATGACGACAAAATCGTCAAAAAATCGGTGGATGGAAAAGCGCGTAGTGTAATATGAATGTATTTTGCATGCACCGATGTCGGATAACGAAAATCGTGTACGATTTGTCGGTGTCGTATCGAAAATGGAAAAGCGCTAAAGAAAAAGCGCTAAGGAAAAAAAATAAATTCCTACTTTTCTACCACGATTAGTTTGCAGAGATTTTTCATCTGTTTTCTCCCATTCACCGCTTTCGGTTTGGAATCCTAATAATAGGTAATGGAATTACGTGCAAAAGTAATTAAGTTAGTCATAAAAGATAATTAACACATTGACGGACAGTAGGAACAAGTGAAGTTCGAAAATTGACACTATATGTTTTTGTAATTTTTAGAATATTGGAAGTATAGCTTTACTCTTTCTGCTTAAATAAACTTAATTTTGATTAATTCAGCACCTTTAATTAGGTTTCACTACTCCCTTCACAACCACGACGTGCATACTGAAGCTGCAACTCGTATAACAGGTGGAAAACGAACTTCAACCTAAAAAATTGTTTCCAAAGCATGACACTGTGCTTCTACTTGTACGCCTTTAAATGTACATTTGTGCTGCTATAGCCGTAGTGTCTAAAAACGACCGTTTCGTTTTGGGCGGCTATAGCCGTCATGCCACATTGTGAACTTCGCTTTGGCGGCTATAGCCGCAAGTGACCGTCAACGTGTTAAATAATAACTTTCAATGATATTCACTTCAAAACTATTTTTTTTCTCAACATATTCTCCACCAATATTTATGCACTTATATCACCGTTTTATCAGTGCCACAGCACCAGCTGCATAACATTCTTTGGGTTGCTGTCTCAGCCACATTAGGACTTCAAGTTGAAAACAGGAGACAATTCAAAAGTTTGGTTGGCTACTTCTTCAACATCCACCATACAACTTCGACTTAGCCCCAGCGATTTTGATCTGTTTAGTCCACTAAAACACCATCTTGGAAGCAAGATGATGTTCACAGATGATGGAAAGTTTCATTTTGAAGTCCTAATGGGCCTAAGACAGCAAAAGAATTTTATGCAGCTGGTGTTGTGGCACTGATAAAACGGTGATATAAGTGCATAAATATTGGTGGAGAATATGTTGAGAAATAAAAATAGTTTTGAAATGAATGTCATTGTAAGTTATTATTTAATAATCTTTCGTGACTTACTTAATGACTTTCCCTCGTACATTGACCATTTTTTGTTTTAACAATTATTGTTGTTATTATTTGCATGTAGTAACGATAGTATATAATTTAAATGTTGCTATTATAATTTCATTTATGTTAGTTTCAGAGTGCGAAAAAAAAATCATGTGTTCTTCCACGATTACTTCACAGAGTTTTTCCTACCTATGTCTCTTTAATAATACAACATTTTAAAATATTTTCGATAATTATTCCTTAACCTATTGTCTTATTAATAATACGCAAAATAATTACAGTCAAATTCGTTTAACCTTAATTGCATAGTGATGTAAATCTCCATCACTTTTTATTTAACTTTTAATAAATAAATCAACTTCTTCGCCACCACTATATTTATATAAAAATATTAATCCAGTAAATTTCCCGTGAACTATGTTGCTGAACAAATTTGAAAATCTATCTTAAAATTTCTGGTGTCTAATATTTAATATAGGTATAAAAAAACACAATTGTAAAAGAAAAACTCATGCAAGGAAGGGTTAATACGAGCACGTCAAAAAACGGGAACGCGATTAAAAGGCATTTTATTTGCAGGTTAAGAATGTTTCATCATTTAAATTATACTAAGATTTTCACCCTTTTTACGAGCTACAAAAGCAAGATCAGTGTCTTATCAAACACGTTTCTTTCAGCTGTAATATTTCTACGTTGAAGCTGGTTGTCCAAATGCAGTAATTTAGCCGTTTTACCAGACAGAACTTCAACCATTATGAACCAAACAGACAGCTTTCTTATGTGTCGGTATCTATAATGTGGTATGTCGGACTCTTTAATCTTTTACAACTTTCTTAGCATATCTAAAGGTCAGAAAAGGTCATTAGCGGGAGTCGTTCACATGTTAAAAAACACACATTTCTTTTGTTGAAACTCCTCTTTCTTTCAAAATAACCACAAAATGATTCGAGGAGAATGGGGAGAGATTTGATTTATGGCTATCTCAGGACGACTTGCTGAGGAAGGCACTAAACTCAGCTTTAAGGAGAACCCTACCTAAGAAAATGCAAAGGAATGTCCTGAGCTCATGACAGAATGAAATAAAGAAGAGAGAGATAAGAACGTTTCAAATACCGCCCCTTTGTTACATTTACAACTGAGTCACGGAAAGGAAGGAACATAGAAGAAACCTTTATTTGTTTCTTACTTTAAATCCGAATTTCGGGCACCATTGATAAGCCTTTTCATGTCTCTTATTGTACTATTAAAATAAAAAGGCTATGTTAAATCAATACCTTAAAAATTGCATTTACTATTGCAATGTTTTTCGAGTTTTTCGGTGGAAAAGCGATCAGTTGCATTAATGTACGTCATTCATGTCTTTTCGAGTACTAGTTCATTTGAGGGTATTATACTGAGTACTAATTTTGTATTAGTACTTGAATTTTGCTTAAAGAAAATGATACACATAGAGGTAAGACTGAATATTTAGTGTTATCTTAATGGCATTAAGTTAATTTTAGCTTTGAAATAATTAGAGCAACCAACAGTACTAATTAGCTTAATTTTTTTTAGAGATTTTTATTATCTTCATGGGTATTACGAGTAACGGTTAATATGAGGACTTCTATAATACTCTTGCTTCTTATAATTATCGAGTTCCTTTGCATATTCGTTTGATTTCGGTAAATAACATGGTCATTAAATTTCAGTAAATCCTAACTTTTGTGTCTTTTTATCTGCCTTTTAATGTTATTCAGATGTCTTACGGATTTATGCAAAAATAACTTAAAAAAATCCCTGACGGCTCGGCCAACAGGCACAGGTGGATTTCGAAGACGCAGACCGTGGGGCGCCTGTTTATTAGGAATTGCAGAAGAAAGACCTATTTGCCATGAGTCGGCAGTTGGACAGCCCACTTCGAAATACACCTCTGTCTGTAGGCGGAGCCAGCAGGGATTTTTTTGTTTTTAATTGTTTTTGCTGTAAGAGTTGGTGCTATAAAAAACTTGTCAATATAAAAGTTGTAGATAATAGTAAGAATATTTATAATAAATCTAAGCAAATTTGATATCTTCTGAATGGACGAAGTTATGAATTTTTTTTTCTTCTGAAACCCCTATCCCCCTCCCCCCCTTGGGGTCATCTTTAATGAAATCAAAAATCTGTCATACATAAATTTTTGGCCCTTTCCTAGAAGTGATAATAACTATAAACAGATTCGATATGTATCAAAATTAAGAAGTTGTGGTTTTTTTTACGTTTTCACAAAAAGCCCCACCCCATTTGCCCCCCCCCCCCCCCTCCGGTTCGATTTTGCCCATCAACGAACTTGACCGAGGTTTTATGCCGTTTGATTTTATGTATTAGTTTGAAAGAGATTTGTGCAGAATTATAGAAGTTATCGTGTCCATAAAAAAGTGATATAGATAGATAGATAGATAAAGTTTTGAACTGGGGTGGTTTTGGGTTCTAGGAGTCATGATCGGTGTAGACCTGCAAAAATTTTTCAGGAATTCCAACTTAGGAGAGAATGTAATAGGTAGTATTTCTTACGAAATCTAACCTAAAAATAATTGCTACCAGTTATTTTATAATGTAATTTTTATATATGAAAACGCTGGTATATATAAAATCAAACGCTTTGTATATGAAAACACTTTCTACTCTCATTACGTACTTTTAAACCTAATATTCCGCCTTCCACATTCCACCCTGAGGAAAAATAATCTGAAATGTCTGAACTTGAAAGTATAAAAATATTAATGTTAAAATTTAGATATTACGTTTTTTTTTTTTTTTTTTCGGATTGTATGATAATGAAAAAAATTCTTCAGATGTGATACAATAAAATGGATCAAATTGTATAGTTGAAAACTATTCCCACTCAATATTTTTTGTTGCAGTCTGATGTACATGAATCTGTATTTTTACATGACACCATGTCTTGATTTAAAAAACTTTACAAATTGCATTATCTGGATACATGAATTTGAAGCAAACTGTTGACTTTTTTTTTCATTTTTCTTTTTCTTTTTCTGTAATAGAAAAAATACAATATATTTTCTTAAAATGAAAGTCTTAAAATAATTTAAAATAATATTTTCATTTATTAACAACCTCTACAGAGCTGGGAAAAATGTATGCAGAACTACATTCGCATTTCACATATAAAGTAAATTGGATTTATTTGTTATTAGTAAACAACTCTACAGTTCAGATTATACTGAACAAAGAATTTTAAAATTTGATATAATCATTCATGTTGACGAATAATTTCATGTGTTTAATTTATTAAAGTGTATATTCGAGATCAGTTTCGTATATTTGAATTACCTTTTGAACAGTAAATAACAGTTCACTATACATCAGTTGAAGATAACTAACTTTAATAACAAACAAACAAGTCTATTCTAATTTTAATTGCATTCATCTATCCAACGGAGAACAGATATCTATTCAGATATTTTGGATAAATCCAAAGATAATCAGTTTTCAAATTGGAAGCGTTTTTATATTAAAAATTTTTTTAAATATTTTGCAATTCTGATTGCAGGGTGTTATATATAATGTTGTGCGTCATCGTTCCTGAAAAGAACATTCTTTTATATTAAGAACTTTGAATATTATAAGCAAACATTTGGTGGAATTTGGGATTATTTTTATAAAAATCTTAATTTGCTATCCTCATAAAAATGAACATAGTTTATTAAAAGAAGCCTCCTAAGCATGTGCTACCGTTTCAACGCTTTTGCGATATTAGTTTTTACAGGGTTATCCAAAAAATATTCGTTTTTCTGCAATTTATTGACGGCCCCCTATGGGGTTTCGGGAAAAAATCTTCACTGAAATACATGACGTCAACTATTCTGTTTACACGCCTGAAGTTTCAGGATAATTCCTTATGTATTTTTCTAGATATTTAACAAAACGTCTAAAATCGCAAGTGATCGGTCATCATTGGCCATATAGTGTATGAATACAACTAAAAATTTTTTAGGAAATTGAGATTGATTACCATAATATCGAAAGTATAGAAACTCCGCAATTAAAAAAAAAAAGAATAAATGCACTTTGCAGTAAAGATAGACATTTCTTTTAAAATTCATTACATTCATTTTATTCATCTCACTGTTTATCCCAATGTTTTGCGATGCGATTTATATTACACGTAATATTAATCTTAATATTGTGGTTTTGAGGAAGAAATGCATGTAAATTTAAAACAATAAGGACATTAATTTGTTAAACTATTGTATTCCTTTATAGTCGAGTCCGCGATGTAAACTCATAAAATAACCACAAAAGTTGGCAAGCATCACATTCACATGCAATTGAAATTAGTATAATTTATGAGGAAGAGCCTATATGTTTGTTGATCGTCCATATGCGGATAAAACTGGTTGGTAACTTATTTTACCATGTAAAACTGAGGAATATGAAATAAAAGAAAAAATTAAGTTTAAACACTGGATAACATTTCCTTTTCTTTCTTTCTTTCTCTCTTTCTTTTCTGTTCTTTTCTTTTCTTTTTTTTTTTTGTATTTTGCCGAAATTAATTTATTTTTAGAATTTCATAACATTTATGTCCCAATATATCCATTTAGAATTCATAGTTTGATTCTTCCTTATAAAGGTACCAGGAAAAGGTTTACCACCAATTTTATAAGGATCTTTAAATAATTTGTACCATCGTATTAATTTTAATTTAACTAAAACTTAATAAACATACATTTAAATTGAGAAATTTTCCATAATCAGTGCGCCTTACAATTTTTGACAGCAATGCTTTTTCAATAAACGAAAATAATAACTACCCTGTCTTTAAAAATACAAGATAGAAAATGCAAAAAAGTGAGAAAAGTTCGTACGGAATTAATAATAAGATATGTATATATAAAGCTTAATCGATTTAATAATTCTGTTAGAAATAAAATAACAAGTTTGGTGACTCAGGTAATAGTAAAAGAAAAGTTCATATCTTGCTAATAAGTATAATTCCTAATTTAATTCATCCTTCGATTTTTCCATATGACTAAACAGAAGAAATATAATCCTTCTGTGGTCCAAAGAATATCCTTACAACAAATAAAATGACTATCCCAGTCAGAAAAAAAAATCGTCTGCATGTTTGTTGTTACTCTACAAAGAAACTAGAGCTCGTGAGAGAAATAGAAACACAACATTTTTATGCGAATAATAATGGGGAAAATGATGTCATGGTTGTAGCAGTATTTCCTTTTCCGATGTAAGTAAATTTTCATGATACTTCAAGAGATTATTATCTCAGATATTTTTATGCTGTTTCTGTTATACAGGCATAGAAATGAAATAGTATATTTCTGAATAGTAAAAGGATATTTTCATATAATAGTTAGGATTTGTTTATTTAATTTTATGTTTGCTATGGGTTGTCAGTTTATAGATATTTATTATAGAAGTATATGCTCGTGGATTTATTGACGTATGTATTTTACAATGTGCATATATTTGAAATGATAAATTTTGAGCGAATATTTTGGATTTCATTTTTGTTATCTTAAGCATTTTTTTTAGCTCTGTTTATGGAAATTCTATATAAAAAAAAAAGGTTGACTCTTTCAAAATAACGGTCTTTGTCTATTGAAAAACAAATTGCAATTTTAAATGAAGCGGTGCAAATACTATAAAAAAATATAGCTGAAGAATATTTTGATGTAGGCAAATATAATAGCCCTTCACGTAGTCTATATTAAAAAATAAACAAAATATGGCAATAAACCTTTATAAAGTTACTATTAAAAAGTTCGAATCTAATGACTCCCAGTGACTACAATACATTTTGAGCAATAGAGTATGAATTATTACCTCTATAATTATCCTAACTATTTTCAAAATAGAAACTGCATCGACATTGCTCAGAACTATGTTTTAAAGTCTAAAGCCTCAGTTTGAAATTCCTAAAACCCGATTTCCAATTCTGCTCATACATTTCGTCGGTGAAGAAACATTATTATCTTAGGAATCAATGTATTTTTTATTAGTCTTTACTATATCATCACTATACTCGATATAGAAGCAATATCAAGATCAGTATTGAATTCGGAACTTTATCTCAAAGGATGTGGCTTTGGAACCGAGTAGAGTGTCATTAGAAGAGAGTAGCGACATACATGCCGAGCGCCTGCTCAGATTTTGTTTTTCCAAACTATAGCAACCGAAAATACATAACTTGGCTATTCTTGCTTAGACTAATTAACTTGTAAAAAAGCCAAAAAAATTGGCCAAAATCTTCTCGACCAATCAAATTTTACTGTCTGTTTCTATTCTTGTGGAGAAATACTTTAGACCCGACACCTCAACAATATGAATATATTTAATGCATGTATAATTACGGTGATAATGATGGCAAAGGAAGGGTTGTAATAAAAATGTTTCGTCATATAGAAATTAGAGTTTGAGTCGCTGAACCGTGTAGCAAAAACACATTGTAGATTTTAAACGAAGTCTTGCATGTAATAACGCATACATCCATTTCCTGCAAATAGAAGCACTCCTTGCAGGAAAAGGATAAAAAATGAAAGTCCAGAGGTAAATGAATGTTACATCTTTATTTCTGATTAAGAATCCAAAATTATTGTAATATGTATGGAGAAAGATGGCCTTCCACAAAAAAGTTACACCACCTTCAAGCAGGATAGATACAAGCAAAGTGTCAGAAAGCACTTTTATTTTTAACGCAAAACTTTTACCTGATCAAACCATGATGAGATTTAAAATCTCCAACATAAAAGTTCGTTGCATGAGATCGAATGGGGTAATTTGAATTTCTTCCACGCCACGCCGGGTTTCCATGGTTGCACAAAATCTGAAGTCAGGCTAAGGGAAACCTTTGACCGTAAAAATTTTAAGTAGGCGACAGGAGGATAAAATTATGTCTGTTTTTGTATAGATAAAGTGTCTGGGAATTGAACATGAACGAACAGATGCATCTATTTTTATTAATTGCTGGATATTGCATCTGCATAGGAAATAATCACCATGTTAAATTTTTGACCGTTACGCTTTTATCGTAGAAGAGAAAGTATTACTTTTTTTTTCTTTTTTCGTTTTATACTGACTAAAGTCAAAAATGCATTGAATAGATGCGAAAATCTATTTTAAGAACCGACCGTTGAAGAGCGAAAGGAAAGTGCACTGTTTAATTTCCGTGATTACTCGCGGGGTGTTGTGAGCACCCCAACTGAAAGTTTTTACATTCTCACTTCTTCAAAAAAAATTGTAGATGAGCATATGTTGTCAGGGCGTAGCATCTAGGATAGGGCAGCTACTAAAAGTATTTGACTTTGACCTTGAGTAGTTTCGTACTTGTGCGTAAGTTTTTACTCATGGGGCTTCAGATCACTCTGCGCGAGTAATGGAGGGTTAACTCAGAAAAAGGCTAAGAGGTTTAATTCAGAAAAGAGATTTTAAAACGGGTTTCTTGTATTTTAAAAATGAAGGGGGTACATTAAAGTTTGGAATACGAAGAGTGAGATAATTTAGATTGAATTTAATTTACAAATATATGATAATTTATCATAATGATATTTATACACAATTATCTACAAAAAGTCGCAAATCTGTCAGAGAGATATTGTAGAATTTATCAATCAGATGTTATCTCCTTTGAATTAATTGTGATTTTTTTTTAAAGCATCAAATGACCGAACTAAAATAGATTACCGAATCAATGTGACTGAACTAAAATATATGATTGAATGTAGCCGAACTGTTATATATAATAAAGATTTTTCTTGTTTCTTCAGATATTTCTAATGAAAGCAAAAGTGTGAATACGTACTGTGGGCTTTCTAAACAGTACAATGATTTTTCCTTTAGAGAAATCTGTAAAAATTCTCCAAATTAAGAACTTCATAAAAATTTTAAAAATCTATATTTGCTGTTTCCAATTTTTACATAACATGCATCTTTAATTTTCCTAAATGTCTGTGTTTTTATTTTGTATGAAAGTAGGTGATTATTTTCAGAAACATTTATTTTCACTACTGGCTGCATTATGCTCATATTTAGGGAATATCGCTTAATCAAATGTTATAGTCTCAATCGAGTGTAAAAATTATAGTTTTATAATAAATACTGTTGTAATAAATACGATTGAACAATGCGTGTTTAGAATAAAAATATTAGTTCCGACTTAGTACGATATGCATATCTGCATTAAAAATCGTAACTGTTCAATTTTTTATTAGCTAACTTATCTTTTGATAAGATCTTTATTGGTAAATGGAGAATTCGTGACATTTTGCTAATTATACTTAGTAGCATTATTTATCGTGCGACAAATCTAGAGTTAATACAACTTCTTTGATTAGAGATAAATTATTTTTCTGTGATAAGTCATTTGTTGTTTGCTACTGTTATTTATTGAAAATAAATGAATACGTCTATGAATAACTAAATTCATATTTACATACTAAGATAAATAATATATTTCTATCTCAAGGAAATACGAGGAGAAATTATATATTGGGTGCAACACTTTTTAGATATATAGAGATAATTAGGAAAATGGTAGTCATTTTAGAGTCAATTCGATTTACTCGTCTGACAAAGATAAGAAAGAGCATCTTGAATAAATGTGGATTTTCTTTGAAAGGAATAATCATTCTTTTGAAACACATTTTTTCTCGTTTCTTACGATTGTTTACGTGATGATTGAATGAAATAAATGAAATAATATAATAATACAATATTTTTAAATGAATAATATGAATGAAAAGTAATAATTTCATAGTTATATACAGGGTAAGTCAAAATGAATATAGCGATTACAAACGGCCATATAACTATTTAATGGGAAAGAATTTATCGATAAGATTAACACAGAATGTAGACGGAACTTCAAAATTTTGTATACATACGTCATAGATGTTCTATGTGACTTCCCTTAGTCACACGGACAACATCTTGGCGGTAGTCCTTTTCACGCCATTCTTTCTGAAGTATTTGTTCAGTCACCGACGCAAGCGCATTATAAATGCGTACTTTGAGTTCCTCAATTGTTTTGGGCATGGGAGGCACATACCCTTTCTTATACACATAACCCCATAGATCGGTCGAAGTGGAGATGCCGAGGATGTGTTCTGCTCTTGGCGACCGAGATCTTCGGATTTGACACCCTTCGATTTTTTTCTATGGGGTTATGTGAAAGATGTGCCTCCCATGAAATGTGACAAAGGGAAGTCACATAGAATATCTATGACGTATGTATACAAAATTTTGAAAATCCTTCTACATTCTGTGTTAATCTTATCAATAAATTCTTTTCCATTAAATAGTTATAGCCGTTTGTAATCGCTATTTATTTTGACTTACCCTGTACTTTCACTAATTTTTATGTACAGTAGACTGCCGCAAATCAACGACCCTAAAATCCACAAACTCCGAAAATCCACACATCGTTTCAGATGTAAACAATGAAACTTACACTTAAGATGTTCGTGAAAAATTCATGTTATATATATATATATATATTATTCTGTACACATTTTAATATTGAATTCTATTTAATATGAAGGAACTCATGTCGTCTCGTGATGGAAGTATAAATTTATTTCTGAAAAATTCAAGATAGTGCTGATATCAGTGGCAATCGCGATCTTTTTAACAAATACATTTATGTATTAATCAATCTCTTTTGGTTATTAACTATTAAGTATGGCTAAACATGAAATAAAACTTTTGTTATTTTAAGATTTTAAATGTGAATTATTAGATACATTTATAAGGAGAGTTTCACTGAATAATTCAAGAAAAAATTATCTCATCATTATGTATCTTTAGTTATGCATTATTAATTACATACCTTTACTTTTAATATTTTTTTTTCTTAATTTTTATTATTTTACTTTATCATTTTTCTTTATTTTAAGCATTCATTGTAATTTCGAGTGCATTATTAAATTCAAATTGCTATTTAAATATATAAACAAAACAGTGACAAGAAATCCGTAAAATTTAAAATCCGCCCAACCTCTGGTTTTAAGCTATGCGGATTTAAGGAAGTCTACTGTATAATCTTTTTTTTATATATATAACTCCAAAAATTTACATTATTGTGTAGAATAGTTGATTCAGAACAACTTTTCAATAATTTTCAGAAAAGTTCAACACACTTCAGCGATTGTGCATGGAAAATTATGTTTGCAATCGATTTATTTAGATATATAGGGTGCCTCTTTTCAATCTCAACCCAATTTTTTGTTCAGAAATTTAACAATAATAAAATTTTTTTGTAACGAAATTGACGGAGAAACCTTTTTTATGCAGTGAATAATCTCCACGTGCAGCGAACGATTGAAATAAGAACATGTTAAAAACCAGACCCCAATTACCAATAAGTACTTCAAGTGCCGCAGCTGAAAAACATAGTGAACAAAACCAGAGACTGTCGAAACTAACTAATTGGAGAAACTCTGCAGACCTCCCTCCTTCAAACTACAGCTGTCTTATCCCGCGCGTGTGCACAGAACTTAAAAACATTCCCTTCAGTTCCCAAAATGTTTCTGAGCAGTTAAGACGCTCTTGTACATATATGATGTAAATATATTTAATATAATGTAAAATTGGAGCACTTATACGCAGCCTCCAAACGCGACTTAAAACATGTACATCTAGCCAAGAATTATATTATATTCAAAGGAAAATGAATCTTCTGTTTATTTTACACAATTGTCATTTTCTACTAATACTATTTATTATTCTACCAATATAAGTGAATCAATGGATCAGATAAATATCGCTACAACACTTTGGATTACTACTGTGGGTATATTCAGCGCAAAAGGAAAATCTCAGGTAAGCTGAACAAACTTCTTTAACATATCAAAAGATGAAAATGTATATTAAATTTGAAGACTGATTTAACTATTTATAAAAATAAGAAAATTTATTACGCTACCGACGGTTCCCCTAACAAAGATTATGAAAGACTGATTCTGAAAAAAAGAATATTATCCCAGTATCAAAAACGATAATTTAACAAATTTCTAAAATATAATAATAAATAAAAGAACGCTAAAGAAAAAAAAAGAAAAAAATGAATGCGATAAAAGAAAATACTCAATTTATTGAAAAACTCAATTCTACAAATTATAGTACATGGAAGTTCAAGATGCAGATGTTCCTGATTAAAGAGGAACTCGACGATATTATAGTACAAGATCCACCAGCTCCACCCGATCCCGCATGGCACAAAAAAGATCGCAAGACTAGAGCTTTAATTAACCTAAGCATCGATGATTCTCAAATCGTAAATGTAAAAAACTTAGAAACTGCAAAATTAACATGGGAAGCTCTGAAAAATATACATGAGAGAAGCAATTTATCTAGTAAGCTTTACCTGTTACGAAAATTATACAGTACTAAATTAGCGGAGGGCGGAAACATGATCTCACATATCACTAATATCTTGCAAATTATAGATAAACTTAATGCCATTGGAGAAAATATTAGCGATTCACATATTTCCGCGCTATTTCTGTGTTCTCTTCCCCCCAGTTACAATACTTTGATAACTGCGTTGGAGGCGAGACCGGAAAATGAGCTCACCCCTGATTTTATCAAAAACAAATTAACTGATGAATATAATCGTAGACATGAAATGTCAGAACAATCACATAGCGGATATAACAACAATGAGAGAGCATTTAAAACAAATAGGAGATATACACACACTGAAAATAGAAGAGAACAAAAATATTGTAACAACTGTAAAATGAAAAATCATTCGACTTACGAATGCTGGCACTACAAGAGCAGAAACACGGTACAATCCGGAAATCCTCGTAACAATCAATTCAAAAATAAAAAGAATTTCTCATCTTCATTATGTTATGAAAAAAACGAAACTCATAGGGAAAACAAAGTTCCAAACGAAAGAAAATACGCAAATGATCAGACGCAAAATAAAGCATTAATCACTCAAAAAGTAGGCAAAAATAACTGGATTCTCGATTCAGGATCTACCTCGCACATTTGTAATGATAAAAGCCTATTTAGTAAATTTATTGATTATAATAAAACTTCAGTAACGATCGCGAATGGTAATAAACTGACAGCGTTAGGTTCAGGAGAAGTTTTTATAAAAACATTAACCCCCGAAGGAAAAGAAAAACTAACGAAATTACGCGAAGTGCTTTATGTCCCAGACTTAGAGTCGAACCTAATTTCGGTTAGTAAAGCCGCTAAAAACGGGTGTAAACTAATCTTCGACGATAATAAATGCGATTTGATCTTTGATGAAGAAATATATATTAGGGCGAAAAATGAGAAAAACTTATACATTATTGAGGAAATAGACGATGTGGAAGAACCACAAAATTATGTAAACATAACGTATAACTGTGACAGCAAACAATGCATAGATCTCTGGCATCGCAGACTAGGTCACAGAGATTATGACGCGATTAAATCAATGATAACAAATCAAATTGCGGACGGAATAAAGATAGGAAAATGTAAACATCAAAATAAAACATGCGTAACTTGTATCGAAACTAAATTAACTAACATGCCGTATCCTAAATCAGCAACAAATCGAGCTACTAATATTGCGGATTTGATCCACAGTGACGTGTGTGGACCTCTAGATACACCGACTTTAGGCGGAAAAATTTATTTTATGACTCTTATTGATGACTATTCCCGATATACTACGATATATTTATTATCTAAAAAGAGCGAAGTTGCTGAAAAGATAAAAGAGTACGTAACGATGATATACAATCAGTTCGGTAAAAAACCTAAGGAAATTAGATCGGATAACGGTCGTGAGTATGTAAATCAAGAGATCGATGAATACTTAAAACAGAACGGAATTTTACACCAATTGACTGTCCCGCATAATCCGAGCCAGAATGGAGTTGCGGAGAGAAAAAATAAAAGTTTATTAGATATGACTAGAAGTATGCTATCACAAGCAAAATTAAGCAAACATTTTTGGGGTGAAGCCATAAACACCGCAACATACTTACAAAACCGACTCCCAACTAAAGCAAACAACAACAGAACACCTTACGAATTATGGAAAGGAGTTAAACCGAATTTAAAACACTTAAGAACATTCGGTTGTAAAGCGCTATTTTACGTCGATAAAGTAAATAGAGGAAAACTCGATAACAGGGCTCAAACCGGAACGTTTGTAGGTTATGATACACGATCGACTGGTTATAGAATTCACACACAAGGAAAACAAATTATAATAGCGAGAACGGTGAAATTTCTTGAGAATGAAAATGTACACTCAGATAACATTGAGGAGATACAAATCACCACAAAAACATCCGATGACAATACACAATTACCGGATAGACATGAAAATCACTTAGAAATAAAACTTGACAGTGAAGAGACACCATCCGTGCCCAAACAGCAACCAATTGAACCAAGAAGGTCTAATAGGACAAATAGAGGCGTTCCTCCTGACAGATATGTTTGTCTCATAAATAGTTCATCTGAAAACATTCCCGAAAATTGGGAAGATATCGAAAAAATGAAAAACACTAATGATAAACAAAATTGGATAAAAGCAACACAAAATGAAATCCAATGCCTAAGAAAAAATAACACTTGGACTTTAACAGATCCACCACCCGGAACAAAAATTATCGGCTCAAAATGGACTTTTAAACTAAAAAAGGACAATTTAGGAAATATTCAAAGCTATAAAGCGCGTTTAGTAGCACAAGGATATAGTCAAAGATTCGGGATTGACTATGATCAAACCTTCGCACCTGTAGTTTCGCACGCTACAATACGTGCATTTCTCATCTCTGCATTGCACAAAAGTTTGAACGTGAAACATGTTGACGTTACCACAGCATTCTTGCACGGTGAATTAACTGAAACTGTTTATATGAGTCAACCAGACGGGTATATTAAACCCGGCGATGAAAGAAAAGTTTGTAAACTTCAAAAAGCCATCTACGGTCTTAAGCAAGCCGCAAAGGCCTGGTACACCAAAATATCGGAAACACTCACAAACAATAATTTCATACAGAGCAAAAATGATCCATGTCTGTACTTTAAATCAAATCAAGAAAATCCGATATACATCATCATTTATGTAGATGATATCCTGATAGCAGGAAAGGACAGTGACATCGAAGAAACAATAAACCAACTTAAGAAAGAATATGAACTAAAAAACTTAGGAGAAGTGAATAATTACCTAGGAATAAACATTAATAAAATCAATGATACATATTACCTAAATCAAAACAATAAAATACAGGAACTAGTGAAAAAACTGAATTTAAACGACATGAAACCTCATTACACACCAATGATTGCTGGATTCAACAGACTTGAAGACGATGATAATCTTTTACCTAATAACACGAAATATCGACAAGCCACAGGCACATTACTTTACATATCAACAATCACGCGTCCTGACATATCCGCAGCAGTCAACATATTATGTCGTAGAAATGAAACACCACGCCAAAAGGACTGGACAGCAGTGAAAAGAATCATTTCATACCTTAAAACTACAGAAAATTTGAATTTAACTCTTAGCGCAAACAGCAAGCCCATCCTAACAGCATACGCCGATGCAGACTGGGCAGGTGACTTGAAAACACGTAAATCAACGTCAGGAAATCTATTCATGCTAGGAAAATCGCCGATTTACTGGATTACAAAAAGGCAAAATTGCATTGCACTTTCGTCAGCCGAAGCTGAATACGTTTCAGCTAGCAACGCAGCACAAGAATTAACTTGGATAACAAACTTGCTTAACGATCTCAACATTCCACAAAAATTACCCATCACGATTTTTGAGGATAATATGTCCTGTATAAAAATGACTGAAAACGATAAAGATACTAAGCGATCCAAACACATCGACATACGTTTCCACAACATCAAACTTATGAAAGAAGAAGGAAAAATTGATTTACAATACTGCCCCACTGAAGAAATGACAGCCGACACTCTCACGAAACCCACTCCCAAACCTGTGTACGAGAAACACCGTAAGAAACTGAATCTTCAACCATTCCCCACACAGGAGATTACGGGGGAGTGACGGAGAAACCTTTTTTATGCAGTGAATAATCTCCACGTGCAGCGAACGATTGAAATAAGAACATGTTAAAAACCAGACCCCAATTACCAATAAGTACTTCAAGTGCCGCAGCTGAAAAACATAGTGAACAAAACCAGAGACTGTCGAAACTAACTAATTGGAGAAACTCTGCAGACCTCCCTCCTTCAAACTACAGCTGTCTTATCCCGCGCGTGTGCACAGAACTTAAAAACATTCCCTTCAGTTCCCAAAATGTTTCTGATCAGTTAAGACGCTCTTGTACATATATGATGTAAATATATTTAATATAATGTAAAATTGGAGCACTTATACGCAGCCTCCAAACGCGACTTAAAACATGTACATCTAGCCAAGAATTATATTATATTCAAAGGAAAATGAATCTTCTGTTTATTTTACACAATTGTCATTTTCTACTAATACTATTTATTATTCTTCCAATATAAGTGAATCAATGGATCAGATAAATATCGCTACAACACTTTGGATTACTACTGTGGGTATATTCAGCGCAAAAGGAAAATCTCAGGTAAGCTGAACAAACTTCTTTAACATATCAAAAGATGAAAATGTATATTAAATTTGAAGACTGATTTAACTATTTATAAAAATAAGAAAATTTATTACGCTACCGACGGTTCCCCTAACAAAGGCTGATATCAGTGGCAATCGCGATCTTTTTAACAAATACATTTATGTATTAATCAATCTCTTTTGGTTATTAACTATTAAGTATGGCTAAACATGAAATAAAACTTTTGTTATTTTAAGATTTTAAATGTGAATTATTAGATACATTTATAAGGAGAGTTTCACTGAATAATTCAAGAAAAAATTATCTCATCATTATGTATCTTTAGTTATGCATTATTAATTACATACCTTTACTTTTAATATTTTTTTTTCTTAATTTTTATTATTTTACTTTATCATTTTTCTTTATTTTAAGCATTCATTGTAATTTCGAGTGCATTATTAAATTCAAATTGCTATTTAAATATATAAACAAAACAGTGACAAGAAATCCGTAAAATTTAAAATCCGCCCAACCTCTGGTTTTAAGCTATGCGGATTTAAGGAAGTCTACTGTATAATCTTTTTTTTATATATATAACTCCAAAAATTTACATTATTGTGTAGAATAGTTGATTCAGAACAACTTTTCAATAATTTTCAGAAAAGTTCAACACACTTCAGCGATTGTGCATGGAAAATTATGTTTGCAATCGATTTATTTAGATATATAGGGTGCCTCTTTTCAATCTCAACCCAATTTTTTGTTCAGAAATTTAACAATAATAAAGATTTTTTTGTAACGAAATTTGTTACAGAATTAATGTAACTTTACAAATATAACGATGTTAACTATGTAACTATGTAAGTAAATGTAACAATGTTAATTATTCAAATGTAATGGCATCATGGGAAATGATGGAAGTGGCGACCATGCACATCCACACAGCGCTGAACTGGATGCGACATTTTTTGAAATATCATTTACATTACATGCGGTATCACATATCAAATTACCGTGCTCTTCCAACATTTTTCATAATGGGGATTTTGGAGTCAAATTGACTAAATGGATTGCGAGCTGCGATTCTAGTTTCCAGAGCCGCACCAAGAGTGGTTCGGATGGTACCCCCACACCAGGCACCATCAATTGGGCTAGACGCGGGCAGACCTCATCGGCACCTTCAGCTGTGATTTTTGCTACTTCGATGGTGTGTAACAGTTTTTCGCCAAATCAGCCAAATGAGGTTACTGCAGTGCTGCTAGTTTCTATCACAAAAATTGTTTTTTGTAGTGTGTAAAATTAAAAACAATCTTCCCTTGAAAATTATTGCGCAATTCTTCTTAATCACTCTGTAGATTTAGTGAATATTTTTAGACTTCTATACCTCATTTATCACCAACGCCGTGTTCACCTTCTTTTATAGAAAATCCTCAATTAATTGTTGTTTTACTCCAAACCGAGAGTAAAAACAATATTTTTTATACTATAAATTAGTGAATAAATATCATTGAACAACGCATATTTATGACAAAAAATATTATTTCCGAATTCTAGCTGGTAAAAGATACTTCTATTTGAATAAACAATTATAACTCTTCGTATTTTGTAAATCTTTATGAAGATCTTCATTGGAGAATTCGTCATATTTCGCTAATTTTTCTTCGAATCATTATTTATCGTCTGACCAGTGGCGTAGCTACCGTGGAGCAGTTGGAGCGAACTGCTCCACGGTAGCTACGCCCCTGTTTGTAGGATAGATACGCCCCGATTTTTTAAATACCAGTAAAATCTTACAGAAATTTTCTCTTTATTAAATTTCAGAAATTGTACGATTAAAGAAAACAAATATTTTTACATAAACATATTGGTATGAAAAAAAATCGGGAGGTTGGCAACTATGATACTATTAAAATCCTTTGTATCAAAGTAGTTATTTTTTTAAAGATTACGAAATTAAT
The DNA here is from genome assembly GCA_963931845.1 of Maratus michaelseni. Taxonomy (NCBI): domain Eukaryota; kingdom Metazoa; phylum Arthropoda; class Arachnida; order Araneae; family Salticidae; genus Maratus; species Maratus michaelseni. Next base: position 85,897,261 of record OZ007594.1, read on the forward strand.
TTATTTTTTTTACTGTCGCTAAGTTCTATATTTAGTAAAACTATTAATTTAGTAAAATTTTCTATATTCACTAACAAGTAAAACAAAACTTTCATTTTTTGTACGATCAAAACTTACCGAGTTATAATAACTCGAATTTTATGAATTTTCAGAACTTTCGGTACTGAAAAGGAAAAAACGCGTCTTAAAAATATCTCGACAATAGTGTGTTTCTCTATTAGCATTCTATATTGCTTCAAAAGCCTTGAAAGGAACAACAGAAGTTAGTGGTAGATTGCACTGCGCCCATGGGACCATTTAAATCGGAAATACTGCTCAATTCGTCGTAAAAATCAGTAGGTAGTCCGAACTTAAACAATTATAGTTTATTTTAATATTTTATTTGTATTTATTTCGTCAAATATTTTATTATGAAAATAATTTATTTTTTAAATAAAAAACAGGGTTTTAAATATAAATAAGAATATAATATACGAGTTTAAACCTCAAACACAGCTAGCAGAAGTGTTTTTATAGTGGCAAGGGGCGTACCAATTTTATTTGCTCCAGGGCGCTGAATGTGTAGCTACGCCACTGCGTCTGACAATGACAAGTGAGTAGCGTATCTTGATTTAATGCCAGTTTCCTTTTATTTCCAAGAAATAATTTGCAGTTTGTAAGAAAATTTTAATAGAAAGAGAAAAAAGAAATAATATAGCCATTTACTTTCACTATTTTAATTTTCTTCTAATCTATACAAGAAAAAAGTTCGGCTACGTGAAAAATTAAAGACTTCCGGTTTTTGATGGAAGTCTATTAGAAGGTTCGTTAAGTCGTATTAGAAGGTTCTAATCACGATTTGACGGTTTTTAGAAAATGTCTATCCGTGAGTCTGTGCGTCTGTCTATACGTGACACAAATTTTGTGAGCGCTCTAACTCACGAACCACAACGTGGAATAGGAATTCATATGGAGTTCTATCCTTATGTGAACTAGTGATGATTCGTTATGGAGCAAAATCCCCCCCCTCCCCAGAAGGGGTGCCCCAATTCGATGATTTGTTCGATTTATGTGATGCTTATATATCTCCAGATTATGTGCGCAGATTTCAACGTAACTTGAAATTTAGAATCCTCATGATAGGAATAGAGTATCAGTCAATTTTGATTGCGGTCATCTAAGTTGGGGTGCCGCAATTTGATGATTTGTTCGAAATATGCGAGGCTTATATCACCAGTTTAAATACACAGAATTGAAACGAAGTTCACGTTTAGCATAGCTTTATTATCCACGTTTTCATAACAATATTATACGTTTATATATAACTATATAAATAAATATGCGCTACATTGATGTAATTTTTTGTAATAGGTTGTTCGGAAAGTTCCTTCCGTTTGGGTAAAACATTTCGTACCGGAAAATTCTATCATTTAATTATTAGACATTAATTCCGATATCTAATGGCTAAAAATTGACAAGCAGAATTTTCCGGAAGGAAATGGTTTTCCCAAACGGAAGGAACTTTTCCAACAACTCAATACTAGTTAAATAATTTAATTGATTTGATTTATGTAGAAGAAAGTTTTTTTGATGGCTACAACATACTACTTTATGTATAAGTTTATAATTCAAGTGATTCGCATTATTTTTCAAATTTCTGATTGCTTTTAGGCTTTATTATTTACATTACTGGCAACAATGTGTTTAATCTTATGGAATAGCTTTGTAAAATGTATTTTGTATACATGCAGAAATAAAACCTTTTTTAAAATATAGTGTAATAAATATCATTGTACAGTTCATATTTATGGAACAAAAACTTTTAGAAGTAAAAGATATATCTATTTGAGTTAAAAAACTATAACTGTTTATATTTTATCAGCACTATTTATTAAGATCTTTAATTGAAAATAAAGAATTCGTAACATTTTTCTAATTCTTCTTCGCAGCATTATTTATCGCCTGACAACGACAAGTGAGTGTATCTTGAATTAATGTCAGCTTTCAATCATTTCTGAGAAATCATTTGTAGTTCGTTAACAAACTTTAACAGCGACAGATAAAGAAATAATATAAGCATTTACTTTCACTAATTTTTAAGTATAAGTTTAGTTTTTAGAATGAATTTTACGTATTTCACGTCAGCCGCGGGTATATAGAAATAAACACCAATAGGCGTGAATAATATTTCAACACTGCTTTCTTGTCGTCCAGTCATCGGACTTTTTCGGAGGATATATACCCGCAGAGGCGTGGCTGCTGCCATTCGTGCGTAATGTCCATTGAAGTTATTCGTATTAATTAAAAATTTCTGGTTACTTTTTTAGTCTTATTCATTTTCCTTACTATCAACGATGTGTTTATAACTATGAAATAGCTTTGCTCAAATATTATTACGTGTAAAAATGGAACTTTTTTTTTCTTAATTGTAGTGTAATAAATATCACTGAACAATTCATATCTATGATACAAAAGATTAGTTTTGAACTCTGGGAAGTAAAAGCTATATCTATCTGAGTTAGAAACTAAAACATTCTTGACATTTCGCTAATTCTTCTTTGCAGAATTATTTATTGTCTGACAATGACAAATCCTATTAGGTGCTTCTTAAATTAATGGCAATTATGTTTGATTTCTGTTCACTAATTTTTAAGTATATAAGTTTAGTTTTTAAAATGGATTTTACCTATTTCTCGTCAGCCGCGGGTATATAGAAATAAACACCAATAGTCGTGAATAATATTTCAACACTGCTTTCCTGTCGTCCAATCATCGGACTTTTTCGGAGGATATATACCCGCACAGGCGTGGCTGTTGCCATTCGTGCTTAATGTCGATTGTAGTTATTCGTATTATTTAAAAATTTCTGGTTACTGTTTAGTCTTATTCATTTTCCTTGCTATCAACGATGTGTTTATAACTATGAAATAGCTTTGCGCAGATATAATTACATGTAAAAATTGAACTTTTTTGTTAGTTGTAGTGTAATAAATATCACTGAACAATTCATATCTATGATACAAAAGATTAGTTTTGAACTCTGAGAAGTAAAAGATATATCTATCAGAGTTAGAAACTAGAACATTCGTGATATTTCGCTAATTCTTCTTTGCAGAATTATTTATTGTCTGACAATGACAAATAGGTGTTTCTTGAATAAATGTCAATTTTGTTTGATTTCTGAGAGATCCTTTGTAATTAGTTAAAATTTTAATGGGAAGAAACAAATAAATAATATAAGTATTTAGTTTCGGTAATTTTTATGTAGAAGTTTAGCTTTTATAATTGAAGTGATTCACATTATTTAAGGAACTTCTGATTATTTTAGTCATTCGCTTTCGTTATTGGCAACACTGTGTTTAGACCTGTGAATATCTTCGATCGAATATTTTTTTGTGTTAATTGCAATGCAATTATATATCGTTGAACAGTAAATATTTAGGATAAAATGATTAGTTCTGAATTTTTTTAACGTGTAAACCATCTATATTTGCTTCTTAAAATCTGTACATTTTATCAAAAAACTTTTTATTGTAAAAATGAGAAATCTTGAAAAATTTCTTTTTTTTTCTTGTTTTTCTTTGCATATTATTTATCGTCTGAGAATGGTGCGAGTTTATCTTTGAGTTAATGTCAGTTTTCTTGATTAAATAAATTGGTACTTCTCTATTATCCCGTCGACCACTTTTCAGAACAAAAAACTATCGCCAAACTGTAAGATTAAACGCCAAAAATGCAGTCCCATTTACTTGATGTCAGAAGCATTGTACGTGTTTGTTATGTCTTCAAGTGGTTTTTAATTCGACATTTGCGTGTATTTTTCATTATGTTTTACTGATTTATTAGTTATTTTATTAATTAAAATAACAATTGTGTCCTTAAATTCTTATATTTTATTTATTTATTTATTTTGATATTCCAATGACAACGTTCTTCCGTTTATTTGGCGTTACAGTTTGGCGATAGTTTTTTGTTATGAAAAGTGGTCGACGGGATAATAGAGAAGTACAAATAAATTATCCCTCCGCGTTCACTGTAAATCATCCGTAGTTTTACTGCTATTTACATGAATACATAAATGAATACAAATAGGAATAAATGAATAAATAATGTATGTGTTTAATTTCACTAATTTTATGTGTAACTATTTTTTATAGCTCAACTGATTCATATTATTTATGTAGTTTTCGATTACATTTAGACTTAATCACTTCCATTACTGGCTATGCTGTGTTTTTATGGGAAATCTTCGATCAAATATCATTACATGTAAAAGTTAACTTTTTTGTTAATTGTATTATAATAATAACTAGATGGAACCCGTCAAAATTTGACGGCAAACAACTTGATACTACTATAAAAATAAAATTTATAGTTGCTTTAACTTGACAAATTTCATAGTAGGGAGCATAATATGATTAAGCGGCCACAGACCTTTCCATCAATATATCACATGAAGGGTGTGTGCAAAATTTAGAAAGTACCCCTTGGGGGGGGGGGCAAAGTGGGGAGATGGACACCGGAGATGCATAATATGATTAAGCAGTCACGGACCTTTCCAACAATATATGACATGAGGGATGTCAACAAAATTTAGAAAGTATCCCTTGGGGGGGGCGGGGGAGGCAAAGTGGGGAGATGGACATCGGAGATGCATAATATGATTAAGTGGTCACAGACCTTTCCAATGATATATAACATGAGGGTTGTGTGCAAAATTTAGAAAGTAAGGGGGGAGGGGGGGCGGGGGGCAAAGTGGGGAGATGGACATCGGAGATGCATAATATGATTAAACAGTCAGGGATCTTTCCAACAATATATGAGATGAGGGGTGTCAACAAAATTTAGAAAGTATCCCTTGTGGGGGGCAAAGTGGGGAGATGGACATCGGAGATGCATAATATGATTAAGTGGTCACAGACCTTTCCAATGATATATAACATGAGGGTTGTGTACAAAATTTAAAAAGTACCCCTTCGGGGGGAGGGGGGGCAAAGTGGGGAGATGGACATCAGAGATGCATAATATGATTAAGCAGTCACGGACCTTTCCAACAATATATGACATGAGGGGTGTCAACAAAATTTAGAAAGTATCCCTTGGGGGGGGGGGCAAAGTGGGGAGATGGACATCGGAGATGCATAATATGATTAAGTGGTCACAGACCTTTCCAATGATACATAACATGAGGGTTGTGTGCAAAATTTAGAAAGTACCCTTTGGGGAGGAGGGGGGCAAAGTGGGGAGATGGACATCTGAGATGCATATGATTAAGCAGTCACAGACCTTTCCAACAATATCTGACATGAGGGGTGTCAACAAAATTTAGGGGGGGGTAGTGGCGGGATGGACCCCGGAGATACATAACATGAATAAGTGGTCAAATAATTTTCCAGCGATATATCACATGAGGGGTGTGTGCAAAATTTAGAAAAGTGTCCCACTTGGGGGGGGGGGGAGTAGGGGGATGGACCCCAGAGATGCATGACATGAAAAAGAGGTCACAGGCGTTTCAACTTGCAACTTTTTTCTTGAAGGCATTTGACAATATTAAATTTTTTTTTACCTAAGACAATTTAACGATATTCTTAATATTTTTGCACAATTCGTCAAATGTTCATGGAAAAAATCATGAAATTCGCTAATCAATAGTTGATAAATTATAAAATTCAACAATCGATAACGGAAAAATCACGAAATTCATCAAATGGTCTGCACACTGATGTGATGATCAAAAGAGTTTTGAAGTATAGGACAAAATTAGCTTTTGCCAAACAGCGAGTAATACTGAAAATTTGGCAATGGACATTATTGCCACCACTGGTCAAACATAATAGTCACACTCACCAATTACGATGATTGAATGGAAAAAGATTTTTATTCTCTGCTGTCGCTCGACAAATTTCGAAACCATTTGGCGAATTTCACGATTTTTTCCCCGAAATTGACGGATTGTGATTTTTTTTCTCGAAGCCATTCGACGATATTCGAAAACTTTTCCCCCCGAAACCAGTTGATGAATTTTGCGAGTGTTCCACTGTCGATTAATGAATTTTGCAATTTTTCCGCTATCGATTGACAAATTTAGCAATTTATCGACTATCGATTAACGAATTTCACGATTTTTTCCATGAACGAACAAATTGTGCACTTTCTTCCCGCTAATGTTTGACACATTTGCCCCTTTACAATTCAGCCAATGAGTTGAACGCTGTTTCTTTCCAGAAATGTCAGGAATGAAACAATTATTCTTTAGGGTGAATTCCCTTCGTTCGATGCCCCATGTGTGCGATGCAGCAACGGACGTCACAGAATTTTTAGGGCACCTGCAGACTAAAAACATCTAACCAATCTTCGCGGGTGAAAAAATCACAGATTTCGTCAAATGATTGAGGAAAAAACACTAAATTCATCAAAAGATCATGGGAAAACATGACTTTCGTTAAAAGACCACAGAAAAAACGTGAATTATGCAAAAGGATCGCGAAAGATAAGTAAATTTGTTCAAAGAATCGCAAAAAAGGAAATTTCACCAAAAAATCACGCTTTTTTACTAAATTTCGTCTAAAAATTGCACAATAAAATGTATTTTATCAAAGAATCGCTGGAAAATGCGAATTTCGTTAAGGATCGCGAGAAAAATGCGAAATTTTTCAAAGGATCGCTGAAAAAACATGAATTTCGTCAGAGAATTTCTGAAAAAACATGAATCTCGCCCAATAACAGAAAAATCATGGTTCATAATCATTATATCATACATTATCAAAAAAGGAAATTTCAACAAAAAATCACGCTTTTTTACTAAATTTTGTCTAAAAATTGCAGAATAAAATGTATTTTATAAAAGAATCGCTGGGAAACGTGAATTTCATAATCGATCATGAGAAAAATGCAAATTTCTTCAAAGGATCGCTGAAAAAACGCCAATTTCGTCAAAGGATTGCTGAAAAAACATGAATCTCCTCAAAAGGAAGCAGAGAAAGTGCGAATATCATCAAAGGATCACAGAAAAACGCAAATTTCATCAAAGGATAGCGGAAAAAACGTGTATTTCGTCAAAGGATTGCAGTTAAAACATGAATTTCGTCAAATGATTGCTGCGATGCAGCAACGGACGTCACAGAATTTTTAGGGCACCTGCAGACTAAAAACATCTAACCAATCTTCGCGGGTGAAAAAATCACAGATTTCGTCAAATGATTGAGGAAAAAAGACTAAATTCATCAAAGGATCATGGGAAAACATGACTTTCGTTAAAAGACCACAGAAAAAACGTGAACTATGCAAAAGGATCACGAAAGATAAGTAAATTTGTTCAAAGAATCGCAAAAAAGGAAATTTCACCAAAAAATCACGCTTTTTTATTAAATTTCGTCTAAAAATTGCAGAATAAAATGTATTTTATCAAAGAATCGCTGGAAAATGCGAATTTCGTTAAGGATCGCGAGAAAAATGCGAAATTCTTCAAAGGATCGCTGAAAAAACATGAATTTCGTCAGAGAATTTCTGAAAAAACATGAATCTCGCCCAATAACAGAAAAATCATGGTTCATAATCGTTATATCATACATTATCAAAAAAGGAAATTTCAACAAAAATCACGCTTTTTTACTAAATTTTGTCTAAAAATTGCAGAATAAAATGTATTTTATAAAAGAATCGCTGGGAAACGTGAATTTCATAATCGATCATGAGAAAAATGCGAATTTCTTCAAAGGATCGCTGAAAAAACGCCAATTTCGTCAAAGGATTGCTGAAAAAACATGAATCTCCTCAAAAGGAAGCAGAGAAAGTGCGAATATCGTCAAAGGATCACAGAAAAACGCAAATTTCATCAAAGGATAGCAGAAAAAACGTGTATTTCGTCAAAGGATTGCAGTTAAAACATGAATTTCGTCAAATGATTGCTGAAAAAACACAAATTACGTCATAGGATCGCTGAAAAAATCATTAATTTCATCCATCGGCACATAAATATCATGAATTTCGTCTATCGGGGGCATAAAAATCCTTAATTTCGTCGGTCGGGTAGAGAAATTTTTTTTCCATCAATCGGACGTGTAAAAATCATGAGTTTCATTTATCGGTCACCTAAAATACACAAAATTCTTCATACGGGCACATAAGAATCAAGAAATCAGTTGATCAGGCACGTACAAATCATTAATTTCCTCTATCGGCACATAAAAATCATGAATTTTGTCTATCGGGTGCATAAAAATACTTAATTTCATAATCTTTTACCAAATTTCGGCTAAAAATTGCAGAATAAAATGTATTTTATAAAAGAATCACTGGGAAACGCGAATTTCATAAACGATCATGAGAAAAATGCGAATTTCTTCAAAGGATCGCTGAAAAAACACGAATTTCTTCAAAGGATCGCTGAAAAAACACAAATTTTGTCAAAGGATTGCTGAAAAAACATGAATCTCGTCAATAGGCAGCAGGGAAAGTGCGAAGATCGTCAAAGGATCACGAAAAAAGCAAATTTCATCAAAGGACCACAGAAAAACACAAATTTCGTCAAAAGATAGCAGAAAAAACGCGAATTTCGTCAAATGATTGCTGAAAAAACACAAATTACGTCATAGGATTGCTGAAAAAATCATTAATTTCATCCATCGGCACATAAATATGATGAATTTTGTCTAACGGGTGCAGAATTTTTTTTTTTTTCATCAATCGGGCGTGTAAAAATCATGAGTTTCATTTATCGGTCATCTAAAATTCACAAAATTCTTCAAACGGGCCCATAAAAAGCAAGAAATTAGTTGATCGGGCACGTAAAAATTATTAATTTCCTCTATCAGCACATAAAAATCATGAATTTGGCAATCGGGTGCATAAAAATACTTAATTTCGTCGGTCAAGTGCAGAAAAAAAAATAGTCAATCGAGTGTGTAAAAATCATGAGTTTCATTTATCAGGCATGTAAAAATCATGAAATTCTTAAATCGGGTGCATAAAAATCATGAATTTTGTAGGACGGGCACGTAAAAATCACAAATTCATCAAGTGGGTGAGTGAAATCACGAATTAGTCAAGTGGGCACATAAAAATCACGAATTTCTTTAAACGAGTGCATAAAAATCGTAAATTTTGTCCCTCAGATGCAGAAAAATCATTAATTTCATCGATCGGGTGAGGAAAAATCCTGAATTTTGTCAAACAGATGCAGAAAAAACACAAAAGGAAAAAAGAAAATCAGAAAATCCTGTATTTGGCCAGTTTTTTCCATATTTTTAATCGCCGAGTGAGTGCTTATTTTCACCTTTAGGTGGCAATAAAGTTATCGCCAATTTTCAGTATTGCTCGCTGATAGGCAAGTGCTAATTTTATCCTGACAAAATGGTTATCGTATCAATGGATGGAAAAGGAAAAGTGTGTAGTGTATATAAATGAATTCGCATTAACTGTCACCTTGTATAATGACAATTGTGTACAATTTATCGCGTTTGATGGAGTTTTTAAGTTTAGATTATTATATTATTAGGTAGTTTTTCATTTTATCTTTATTTTATTTTATTGAATCATTGAAGGTAAAACAGATATCTATTTCTGTGTTCATGATTGAGTTCTTTAGATATGTTTTGATTCTTCGTATATTGTTAGCAAAATTATTTAGTGCACATAATATAATTGTAAAGCATGCTTTATATACATTCTGGTGTATTTTATTAGTTGAAATTTGTTACATTTTTCGAAATGATTGTTGAATTTTGTCATCTTTTCCCCCGCAACCAATCAATAAATTTCATGATGTTTTATTGGTGATTGGTTGCGGGAAATTATTGTGAAATTCAACAATCATTCAAGAAAATGTAACAAAATTCTAACAACAGGAGCCTCTAAACAAACCAGTTCAAAATATGCATTCATATACATTAGATGCTGTACCATCTGTCCATTTACATATTAAAATGTGTACTAAATGATATAAAACATTTTAAAAACTGAAATTTTACACTTACATCTTAATTGTAAGTTTCATTGTTTACATGAGTGGATTTTAAGGAGTCTACTGCATATATATACACATATACTAAAATTATCTATCTAAATCCATTTGAATCATTGAAAGTTTTGTTAAGATTTGATCGTCTTTCAATCTTTAGAACGCTTTTCTATTACCCGACATAATACCAATAAATTGTCATACTAAAGTTCCAAAACCTTTAAAAAAATTGTCAACAAACCAAAAAATTCCATGCAAAACACATCCATACACACTATCATAACAAAATCATCAAAATGCACAGGTGGTAAAGCTGTTTAGAAGCTTCTGTTGTTAGTAGAATTTTGTGATCTTTTTCCCGCAACCAATAAATAAATTTCACGATGTTTTATTGTGATTAAACTATGAATTTTGTTACTTTTTTACATATAAACACAACTGCCGACTCAGCAAGTTTCTGGATTTGTCCATGTTAGTGAAACTTTTTTTTTTTTCATGCAACTGCTGGTCAAATTTTTAATCAATTTTTACAGCCGAATGCAACTATTAAAACATCTGTAGTATTATATTCAAAAAGGTAAATTTCAGCTTTATAAATCCTAATAAAAACTCGACCATTACTTTTTGGTTTAAGAAATTTAAAGTAGCAAAATATACATACGACATATCCAAAGAATTCAATCATGAACACAGAAATATATATGTGTTTCTATGTTCATGAGCTCAATATAACAAAATAAATAAAGATAAAATGAAAAAATACCTAATATTTATAGTAATCCAAACTTTGAAACATGTTGCTTAATGCTTACGCCGACTCCCGACTAAAGATCTCTAGAGACAGGAAATACCCTCACCTCATTGGCTGAAACAAATCTGTCTGTAGAGAGTAAAAGCCTCTAGCTGATTGGCGGAATGCTCGCGCACGCGTATAAAACTCATATTTGCCTGGAAAACGAAATACCAGGTTAGCTTTAAATACGATCGACAAATTTTATCGACAAATTTCGAAACCATTTGGCAAATTTCACGATTTTTTCCCCGAAATTGACGGATTGTGATTTTTTTTCTCGAAGCCATTCGACGATATTCGAAAACTTTTCCCCCCGAAACCAGTTGATGAATTTTGCGAGTGTTCCACTGTCGATTAATGAATTTTGCAATTTTTCCGCTATCGATTGACAAATTTAGCAATTTATCGACTATCGATTAACGAATTTCACGATTTTTTCCATGAACGAACAAATTGTGCACTTTCTTCCCGCTAATGTTTGACACATTTGCCCCTTTACAATTCAGCCAATGAGTTGAACGCTGTTTCTTTCCAGAAATGTCAGGAATGAAACAATTATTCTTTAGGATGAATTCCCTTCGTTCGATGCCCCATGTGTGCGATGCAGCAACGGACGTCACAGAATTTTTAGGGCACCTGCAGACTAAAAACATCTAACCAATCTTCGCGGGTGAAAAAATCACAGATTTCGTCAAATGATTGAGGAAAAAACACTAAATTCATCAAAAGATCATGGGAAAACATGACTTTCGTTAAAAGACCACAGAAAAAACGTGAATTATGCAAAAGGATCGCGAAAGATAAGTAAATTTGTTCAAAGAATCGCAAAAAAGGAAATTTCACCAAAAAATCACGCTTTTTTACTAAATTTCGTCTAAAAATTGCACAATAAAATGTATTTTATCAAAGAATCGCTGGAAAATGCGAATTTCGTTAAGGATCGCGAGAAAAATGCGAAATTTTTCAAAGGATCGCTGAAAAAACATGAATTTCGTCAGAGAATTTCTGAAAAAACATGAATCTCGCCCAATAACAGAAAAATCATGGTTCATAATCATTATATCATACATTATCAAAAAAGGAAATTTCAACAAAAAATCACGCTTTTTTACTAAATTTTGTCTAAAAATTGCAGAATAAAATGTATTTTATAAAAGAATCGCTGGGAAACGTGAATTTCATAATCGATCATGAGAAAAATGCAAATTTCTTCAAAGGATCGCTGAAAAAACGCCAATTTCGTCAAAGGATTGCTGAAAAAACATGAATCTCCTCAAAAGGAAGCAGAGAAAGTGCGAATATCATCAAAGGATCACAGAAAAACGCAAATTTCATCAAAGGATAGCGGAAAAAACGTGTATTTCGTCAAAGGATTGCAGTTAAAACATGAATTTCGTCAAATGATTGCTGCGATGCAGCAACGGACGTCACAGAATTTTTAGGGCACCTGCAGACTAAAAACATCTAACCAATCTTCGCGGGTGAAAAAATCACAGATTTCGTCAAATGATTGAGGAAAAAACACTAAATTCATCAAAGGATCATGGGAAAACATGACTTTCGTTAAAAGACCACAGAAAAAACGTGAACTATGCAAAAGGATCACGAAAGATAAGTAAATTTGTTCAAAGAATCGCAAAAAAGGAAATTTCACCAAAAAATCACGCTTTTTTATTAAATTTCGTCTAAAAATTGCAGAATAAAATGTATTTTATCAAAGAATCGCTGGAAAATGCGAATTTCGTTAAGGATCGCGAGAAAAATGCGAAATTCTTCAAAGGATCGCTGAAAAAACATGAATTTCGTCAGAGAATTTCTGAAAAAACATGAATCTCGCCCAATAACAGAAAAATCATGGTTCATAATCGTTATATCATACATTATCAAAAAAGGAAATTTCAACAAAAATCACGCTTTTTTACTAAATTTTGTCTAAAAATTGCAGAATAAAATGTATTTTATAAAAGAATCGCTGGGAAACGTGAATTTCATAATCGATCATGAGAAAAATGCGAATTTCTTCAAAGGATCGCTGAAAAAACGCCAATTTCGTCAAAGGATTGCTGAAAAAACATGAATCTCCTCAAAAGGAAGCAGAGAAAGTGCGAATATCGTCAAAGGATCACAGAAAAACGCAAATTTCATCAAAGGATAGCAGAAAAAACGTGTATTTCGTCAAAGGATTGCAGTTAAAACATGAATTTCGTCAAATGATTGCTGAAAAAACACAAATTACGTCATAGGATCGCTGAAAAAATCATTAATTTCATCCATCGGCACATAAATATCATGAATTTCGTCTATCGGGGGCATAAAAATCCTTAATTTCGTCGGTCGGGTAGAGAAATTTTTTTTCCATCAATCGGACGTGTAAAAATCATGAGTTTCATTTATCGGTCACCTAAAATACACAAAATTCTTCATACGGGCACATAAGAATCAAGAAATCAGTTGATCAGGCACGTACAAATCATTAATTTCCTCTATCGGCACATAAAAATCATGAATTTTGTCTATCGGGTGCATAAAAATACTTAATTTCATAATCTTTTACCAAATTTCGGCTAAAAATTGCAGAATAAAATGTATTTTATAAAAGAATCACTGGGAAACGCGAATTTCATAAACGATCATGAGAAAAATGCGAATTTCTTCAAAGGATCGCTGAAAAAACACGAATTTCTTCAAAGGATCGCTGAAAAAACACAAATTTTGTCAAAGGATTGCTGAAAAAACATGAATCTCGTCAATAGGCAGCAGGGAAAGTGCGAAGATCGTCAAAGGATCACGAAAAAAGCAAATTTCATCAAAGGACCACAGAAAAACACAAATTTCGTCAAAAGATAGCAGAAAAAACGCGAATTTCGTCAAATGATTGCTGAAAAAACACAAATTACGTCATAGGATTGCTGAAAAAATCATTAATTTCATCCATCGGCACATAAATATGATGAATTTTGTCTAACGGGTGCAGAATTTTTTTTTTTTCATCAATCGGGCGTGTAAAAATCATGAGTTTCATTTATCGGTCATCTAAAATTCACAAAATTCTTCAAACGGGCCCATAAAAAGCAAGAAATTAGTTGATCGGGCACGTAAAAATTATTAATTTCCTCTATCAGCACATAAAAATCATGAATTTGGCAATCGGGTGCATAAAAATACTTAATTTCGTCGGTCAAGTGCAGAAAAAAAAATAGTCAATCGAGTGTGTAAAAATCATGAGTTTCATTTATCAGGCATGTAAAAATCATGAAATTCTTAAATCGGGTGCATAAAAATCATGAATTTTGTAGGACGGGCACGTAAAAATCACAAATTCATCAAGTGGGTGAGTGAAATCACGAATTAGTCAAGTGGGCACATAAAAATCACGAATTTCTTTAATCGAGTGCATAAAAATCGTAAATTTTGTCCCTCAGATGCAGAAAAATCATTAATTTCATCGATCGGGTGAGGAAAAATCCTGAATTTTGTCAAACAGATGCAGAAAAAACACAAAAGGAAAAAAGAAAATCAGAAAATCCTGTATTTGGCCAGTTTTTTCCATATTTTTAATCGCCGAGTGAGTGCTTATTTTCACCTTTAGGTGGCAATAAAGTTATCGCCAATTTTCAGTATTGCTCGCTGATAGGCAAGTGCTAATTTTATCCTGACAAAATGGTTATCGTATCAATGGATGGAAAAGGAAAAGTGTGTAGTGTATATAAATGAATTCGCATTAACTGTCACCTTGTATAATGACAATTGTGTACAATTTATCGCGTTTGATGGAGTTTTTAAGTTTAGATTATTATATTATTAGGTAGTTTTTCATTTTATCTTTATTTTATTTTATTGAATCATTGAAGGTAAAACAGATATCTATTTCTGTGTTCATGATTGAGTTCTTTAGATATGTTTTGATTCTTCGTATATTGTTAGCAAAATTATTTAGTGCACATAATATAATTGTAAAGCATGCTTTATATACATTCTGGTGTATTTTATTAGTTGAAATTTGTTACATTTTTCGAAATGATTGTTGAATTTTGTCATCTTTTCCCCCGCAACCAATCAATAAATTTCATGATGTTTTATTGGTGATTGGTTGCGGGAAATTATTGTGAAATTCAACAATCATTCAAGAAAATGTAACAAAATTCTAACAACAGGAGCCTCTAAACAAACCAGTTCAAAATATGCATTCATATACATTAGATGCTGTACCATCTGTCCATTTACATATTAAAATGTGTACTAAATGATATAAAACATTTTAAAAACTGAAATTTTACACTTACATCTTAATTGTAAGTTTCATTGTTTACATGAGTGGATTTTAAGGAGTCTACTGCATATATATACACATATACTAAAATTATCTATCTAAATCCATTTGAATCATTGAAAGTTTTGTTAAGATTTGATCGTCTTTCAATCTTTAGAACGCTTTTCTATTACCCGACATAATACCAATAAATTGTCATACTAAAGTTCCAAAACCTTTAAAAAAATTGTCAACAAACCAAAAAATTCCATGCAAAACACATCCATACACACTATCATAACAAAATCATCAAAATGCACAGGTGGTAAAGCTGTTTAGAAGCTTCTGTTGTTAGTAGAATTTTGTGATCTTTTTCCCGCAACCAATAAATAAATTTCACGATGTTTTATTGTGATTAAACTATGAATTTTGTTACTTTTTTACATATAAACACAACTGCCGACTCAGCAAGTTTCTGGATTTGTCCATGTTAGTGAAACTTTTTTTTTTTTCATGCAACTGCTGGTCAAATTTTTAATCAATTTTTACAGCCGAATGCAACTATTAAAACATCTGTAGTATTATATTCAAAAAGGTAAATTTCAGCTTTATAAATCCTAATAAAAACTCGACCATTACTTTTTGGTTTAAGAAATTTAAAGTAGCAAAATATACATACGACATATCCAAAGAATTCAATCATGAACACAGAAATATATATGTGTTTCTATGTTCATGAGCTCAATATAACAAAATAAATAAAGATAAAATGAAAAAATACCTAATATTTATAGTAATCCAAACTTTGAAACATGTTGCTTAATGCTTACGCCGACTCCCGACTAAAGATCTCTAGAGACAGGAAATACCCTCACCTCATTGGCTGAAACAAATCTGTCTGTAGAGAGTAAAAGCCTCTAGCTGATTGGCGGAATGCTCGCGCACGCGTATAAAACTCATATTTGCCTGGAAAACGAAATACCAGGTTAGCTTTAAATAGATGGATAATCACGCAACAATCAATACGCATGATAATAAGATTAGTTATGAATTCTAAGAAGTGAAAGATACATCCATTTCAGTTAAAAATTATAAATATTTATTCTTTATCAGCTATTTTTTATTAAAACTTTTATTGAAAATGAAGAATTCAGCAATTCATAATTGGTAAATAGAGAAAAGAGAAAATTTTCTAAAGTTTTAATTGAATTTTGTTGCACATGTATATTGCAAATGTATGAATCTTTACAAATAAATAAATAAAATTACGTATATCAATCTTCACTAATTTTTGCGTATATTTTCAGGTTTCATAAATATGCTAAATTGACATTATATGGGGACTTAGTGGTTATTTTTAGACATATTTGTTTCCTTTAATGACAAATTTACGTCCATACTGCTTGATTTAATTTATAGTGCAAACAAGCGTAAAAAATAAATCTTTATGATAATATTTTATGCAATTAATGAAATTAAACTATGTTATAAAGATTCGATGCGAATTCTAACACGTAACTATGCGTATTTGCGTTAAACATTTGTAGCTGTTAATGTTTCTGTCAGTAAACTTAACCTTTGATAAAATCTGTATTAGTAGGCAGAGAATTCGTAACATTTCGCTAATTCTTCACTGCAACATTATTTATCGTTTGAAAAGACAAGTGAATGTATCTTGAATTAATGTGAGTTTTCTTTAATTAAAGGAATGATTCTACAGGGAAACTGTAGTTTATTTTAGAGTTATTTAACGAAATATATATAAACGAATACAAACAGGAATAATTAAATGTATTTTCTTTCACTAATGTTTATATATAACTTTAGTTTTATAACTCAAGTGTTTTACATTATTTACGGTTATTTAAATTACTTTTAGACTTATTTACTGACAACGCTGTGTACACATTTATAGGATTTCTTCAATCACATGTTTTTGCATGTCATTATTATTTTTTCTTAATTGTAATTTAAAATATATCACTGAATAATCTACATTTATGAAAAAAGATCATGAAAAGAAATGTGATCTTTAACGAGTAAAATATATGTATTCGTATTAAAAGCAATTTTTCACATTTTAGCAATAAGCGTTAATAAGATAATTATTGGAAAATGCGGAAATCATGAAGTTTTGGTAGTTTTTATTTGCAGCATTATTAATGCCTGAGAAAGAGGAGAAAGAGGAATTTTCTTTGTTTAACGAAATGATTTTTTTCTCTCAGCGAAGTCATATTTAGTCTTCTTTTATATTTGTCTCTAGAAAACAAACGAATACGTCTGTAATATACATATATATCTTTCTATATATAAAAAAAAGTAATGGTTTAAAAATGGACCAATGAAAATCTGCGTAGATATTCCGGGTTATTCTCATCGCTTTTTAACTAGGGACTTTTTTGAGGAGCAATTACTTTTTTTAAGCCATCCTACGGATTCGAAAATCATACCACCAGACGCGAAATATAACAAGCTTTCAGAAATTAAAAAAATTATCACGATCGGACAATAAAAACTCAAAAAATCCTTAAAAATCGAGTAAAAAATCTTTTATTGAAAAAGTCATTTTTTATATTGTTGCCAATTTCTAAATAAGCGCAAATGATTATATTTTATCTCAAATAAAATATGTATTTGCGCGAGACTATTAAAAACAATAATGAAAGTTAAAAATAATAATTAAATGATCACGTGTTGAAAGCAGGAAATAAAGAAAATTAAAAAAATCGTGTTTACCCATGAATATTAAAAATAAAAAAGATGAATTAAATGAAAAAGCATTATAACCAGTTAAATGAAAAAGCATTATAACCTGATTACATAAGATAGTCGCCGTTCGTGATATCATCATCATCATCTTTTAAAAACAGGATACATTACCAGGTTTTAAGAGTCTGTGAAATCAGAACGGGGGTTGGTGAGCGTAGCGAGCCCCCTAGTACAAATACAAATAAATAAACCCGTTTCTAAAAAGAATTAAATGTTTTTAAGCATAACAGTTTCTATATACATAAGCAATTGAAAACTTTTTTTTCATTTTTTCCCCTTAAACTTTAAAACTAAATTATTATTTACGATTATCTATGATATATCTAAATACTACGATTTTCCGAAGAAAATTTTAGTACAAAAGTTACGTATTTTTTACCATAGAATCCAAATCTGCAATAAAATGGTCTGTGTGTGTATGTGTGTGGAGTATTATTTAAGATTTTAAATCCTCCCCGCTTTCCCTCAGGAGGCACAGTTGGGGGGGGGGGGGGCAACTTTGATATACCTAAATAGATTTTTGAAAAATACTGAACATATATTTTTCCGTTTTTCAATCTGATGTATATTTCTCGAGTTATTCGACCGTTTCTAGATTTTCAATGGAAACGATTCTCACTGCATTTTACTCTATTACAGCGCCATCTACGATTTTCGGAAGAAAATGTTAACCACAAAAGTTACGTATTTTTTTTCCGTACAATCCGAATCTGCAATAAAAAAGTTGAGTTATCATTTAAGATTTCATAGCTGACCCCCCTTCGCCGTAGGGGTCAGAGTTGGAGGTGGGGACAACTTTGATATCCTTAAATTGATTTTTCAAAAATATTGAATACATATTTTCCATTTTTCAATCCGATGTATATTTCTAGAGTTATTCGACCGTTTCCAGACTTTTCGGACGCGCTGTATATATTTTTTTCTATTATAAGATTATTTTATCTGGGCGTTAGTTGTGCTTTATAGTAGACGTACAAAACAAATAAATGCATATACGTATCTCTAACAGTAAACACTTGAAATTACATATGAACGTTCACTAAATTTTTTTTGTAAATCTTTGGATTTCGTAATTTGCTAAACTCACATTATACTATATGTATTTCGTGGGTTATTTTTAAACACATTTATTTCTGTTGTTGACAAAATTGTGGCCGTGTTTATCGAATATTGCTTAATTGAATTTTTAGCAAGATCCAAGTATAAAAATGCAATATTTATTATAAACTCTAATACTATAAATGTAATGGAACAGTACATATTTAGTGCTAAAAATATCAGTAGCGAATTCCAAAATGTAACGTATTTGCGATAAAAATTTTCAGTTATTCGTGTATACGTTTTTACAAGTAAACTTAACCTTTGATTAAAGCTTTATTGGAAAATGGGAACTTATGACGTTTAGCCAATTTTTCTCTGCGGCGTTATTTCTCGTCTGACATTAAAGTTAGTGTATCTTGAATTAATGTTACTTTTCTTTGCTTAGAGAAATGACTTTTCTCAGATAAATCACGTGTTGTTTTATATGATTGTTTATTGCAATTAAATGAATGTAGCACTCAATAAGTAAAGAAAATTATATATTAATGCAAATAAATGTATGTATATTTCAGAAAACAATGAAAATAACTTGTTTAATGAATAATATGTATAATTAATTGTAATGACATTTCTTGATGCATGACTAATTTGAAAAATTAAGAGAATTATATTCGCTAATTTTTCGACCGTATTATTTATCGTTTAACAACGATCATGATTAATATAACTTTTCTTTTAAAGTTATTTCTGAAGCTCAACTTACATATATATTGCAAATAAACGAATATTTCTATCAATGTAAAAACAAAATTATGTATTTTGGCGTTCAATAATTTGTACGTTTGCTTTTAGATTTCATAACTTGCTAAATTCACATTATACGTGGATTTAGTGGTTATATTAAAAAATATATATATTCTTCCATTCCTGTCAAAAATGTGTAGTTGTGTTCATATTTATGGAACATTGTTTGATTGAATTTGCAGTCTAAACAAAGTGTAAAAATGAGAATTTTTATTACAAATGTTATAAATATAAAAATGTGTATGTATATAAATACATACATATAAGGGCATAAATATGTGTATAAATATTATAAAAATAAGTATAATAAATGAACAACACATATTTATGGTAAAAAGATTACTAACGAATTCAAACGGGCAGCGATATATATTTGTTATAAAAATTTGTAGCTATTCATGTTTTTATCAGAACGTTTAACCTTTGATAGAACTTTATTGGAAAAAGAGAATTCATGAGGTTCAGCTAATTTTTCTCTGCAGCTTTATTTATCGTCTGACAGTGAAGTTAGTGTATCTTATATTAATGTCACTGTTCGTTGGTTAGAGAAATGATTTTTATGAGATAAATCATTTGCCGAATTTGTAGTCATTCGTTATAGTTGATTATTGCAAATAAATGAGTGCGTCTGTGAATAAATAAAATTATAAACCACTAAGATACATAATAGATTTCTATTTCAGAAATGAGCGAATAGAATGTATTCAATTGCATTTCTCAAAGTATGATGAATTTTGAAAAATACTAGTTTATTTTTCTCTTTTTTCTTTTCTTTCTTTCCCTTTTCTTTTTTCTTTTCTTTTCTTTTTTTCTTTTTCTTTTCTTTTTTTTTTTGGTAAAACCAAAAATGTTGTTGATTGTATGATAAAATGGAACTGGTATGAAAGGTATGAAGACTCCCTCTGCAATTCAACTCTAAACTAGTAAATCTCCAGATCAGGAGCCTCAACGTCAGCTCTGAAAATCATTGTAATTTAATCTAACTTTTCATATTATTTAGCATCTTATAATCCGCAATTTAATTTTTTTATATTGCATACATATAAATTATTTATTATTTATGTGTATTTATAAATTATTTACATATAATACATTATTTTTCTTTCTTTAATAATGTTTCATCAGTTTCTTTAAAATTTTCAGAATAAAAGGAAAGCTCTTGATAAAACTAAATTTTGATATTAATAATACTTCATCAGATGTATTATTAAAGTAAAATACTCCTTAAAATGTGATAAAAATAGCTTCAAATTTTTTTTTTTATTTAAGAATCTTTTTCCGTAACAATATTGATGAAACATAAATATCTAATAAACAGAATACATGTCTTAAAATTAATATTTTTTTGTTGAAAATTGCATATTATTTTGCAATTATATATTTCTGACTGTGGTGATTCCGTATTTTAAAAACAAATGAGCAAAAGAGTAATAATATGCAGGGAAAAAAAACATGAGAAACAAATAATTCTGCACTAGTTGCAATACATGACAATCATGTTAGTATAGAGAAAATACTCACTTTTTTTTCAATAGAAAATAGATTAATATTCCAAAGATATCTTATTCATTGTTTTCAAATCTTGGCGGCGAACCATAAGTAACTATTTAACTGTTTCCGTCAATGTAAGTGCTGATATTTGTTTTAAAAATAAAATAGTGAACTATTATTAAACCTTTTATACTTTATTTTGTCTACCACATTGACTTTTACATCGTATAATATGCTTTACATTTATCAGAATTATACGCAGTTAAAATACTTCGTAATATAGATTATCGTCTGTGCAAACGGATATTTTACTAAACTTCTTATTACTTACCCATCATACGTAGTATAGGGTAAGTCTTGTAATCGTTTTGAAAATCGAAAATTTTTTTTTGACGGATTTATTACTTACCCATCATACGTAGTATAGGGTAAGTCTTGTAATCGTTTTGAAAATCGAAAATTTTTTTTTGACGGATTTACACGTTTCAGACACTGGAGATTCCGAAAAACATATTTTTAGAAAAAAAAATTTGCCGTCCGTCTGTGTGTCTGTGTGTCTGTAAACGCTCTATCTCCCGAAAAAATTGAGATAGAGACTTGCAATTCGGTATGTACTTAGTATGTAATAATGGGAAGAAGCCTATTTCATTTCAATAACCTCGATTAACCGGAACTATTTTTTTCGGACTCTCGAAATATTCGTTCTGATAAAAGGTATATAAAAATTTTCGAAATTGGTTATTTTAAGAATTGAATATAAAAGACAATAAAAAAACATAAATTTTGCATAAAGAATGAAGTCGATCGGATAATTAGTTGCCGAGATATTTGGAATCCTATTTTCCACACTCTTCGATTTTTCATGACCCTGTATTTCATCCAAATTTCACTTCAAAGATATATTTTAATTGCAAATTTGACGCTTAATCAGATGCAATAAACCGCTAGTTAATAGGATTATTATTTCTGGAGCTATAAGGATGTTTCTTTCAAGCAATTCAGTAATCGAGCCTTTAAAGTTTGTGACGTCATCAAACCTCGATTTTATTTGAATTGCAATACATTTTATAAGTAGTTTACACAATTTTTATTTTAATATTTTATATTATGCATATCCATGATGGGTAAGTATTACGGTGGCCCCCAACGACTAGTTTTTTATTGGCTTCGATAATTAAACATATTTGATTATATTGCATTAAAATGGAAATTTAAAAATTAAAATAGGGTGTAATATAAAATTTTCAAAAAATGTAAGAGCTCATATTGTCGTATTTTAATAATTATTTTATTTTAATAATACAAATTAATCTGCTAAGAGTAATTCATTTCAAAAGTTAGATTTATCGTGAGCATTGAATTTATCATGAAAAATATAAGGCAACTGATGAAGCATTATTAAATGAATAAAACGGGAAAAGAAAAACCTGAAGTAAAAGACATAAGCCCAGTTTTTGAACCCATACAACCTAAACTTAAGACCACTGCTTGACCACTCGGCCATATGTCTTAGCTGAAAGACGCGACAAAGTATTTTAAGTAGATGTAACAGTATTTGTAAGATTTTTAAATTCTCTATCTTTTTTATTTTTGAGAGTTTAAGGCTAATCAATTCTAAGCTATTTTCTATGTTTGACAGTCTAGGAGCCGACATTGTGTTAGGCAAATTGGTGACCACAACGCCTGGTTGTCTCTTTGTTAGATATTTTATACATAATAGCTAGTTTGAATACCCACATTTACGTTAAAAATTGCATCTATTTATATTTTCATGTACAAACTTAAATTTTTTATAAGATTTTTATCAGAAAATGGGGAATTCATGACACGTAGCTATTTTTTTCTTTAGTACTATTTATTGTCTGACCATTTCTTATATATATATATATATATAGGTTGAATGGATAAGGTATCAAACAGAAATTCGTAGCTAAAAACAAACCCCATTTTCGGTGAAATACAGACTTAAATAATCTGAAAAATTCCAAAATCGCTGTACAATTTTCGAATAAAAATTATTGAAGAGAAGACTAAATTTACTAGTTAGAGCAAAAAGATTGAATTTAAACTTTTATTAGTCGTTCAAAATCGTCGGCAAACTTATAAAATCGGGGTAATACGTGAATTATTAGGTTCAAGAAACATAACAAAAATCTAATAAAAAATCCATATCTAAGTTTCGGGTGCATTCACACCAGTTCTTGTCTATCTGGAAGCAAATTTGCAGATTTCTATGCGCAATAGATTTCCAAAAATTGCAAAATCGCTTTACAATTTTCGAATAAAAATTATTGAAGAGAAGA
Organism: Maratus michaelseni; assembly: GCA_963931845.1. Classification (NCBI taxonomy): domain Eukaryota; kingdom Metazoa; phylum Arthropoda; class Arachnida; order Araneae; family Salticidae; genus Maratus; species Maratus michaelseni. The sequence goes on from OZ007594.1 coordinate 85,920,648, forward strand.
CTAAATTTACTAGTTAGAGCAAAAAGATTGAATTTAAACTTTTATTAGTCGTTCAAAATCGTCGGCCAACTTATAAAATCGGGGTAATACGTGAATTATTAGGTTCAAGAAACATAACAAAAATCTAATAAAAAATCCATATCTAAGTTTCGGGTGCATTCAGACCAGTTCTTGTCTATCTGGAAACAAATTTGCAGATTTCTATGCGCGATAGATTTCCAAAAATTCCAAAATCGGTTTACAATTTTCGAATAAAAATTATTGAAGAGAAGACTAAATTTACTAGTTAGAGCAAAAATATTGAATTTAAACTTTTATTAGTCGTTCAAAATCGTCGGCAAACTTATAAAATCGGGGTAATACGTGAATTATTCCGTTCAAGAAACATAACAAAAATCTAATAAAAAATCCATATCTAAGTTTCGGGTGCATTCAGACCAGTTCTTGTCTATCTGGAAACAAATTTGCAGATCTCTATGCGCGATAGATTTCCATAACCATCGCCGACAAACAAACAGACACACAGACAAAAATTTTCTTTTATTAATATTAGATAACTTGCTAAATTCGCATTATAGATGTGGATTTAGCTTTTAGTTTTAGACATTTTAATTTCGATTATTAACAAAGTTAATGAAACCTTTATTACAATTTCTAGTGTAATAAATAAATATTAAATGGACAATACATATTTACGTTAAAAATATTTGTTCAGAATTCTTAGAAATAATTATATACAAGTTAAAAATTTGTACCTGTTGATGTTTTTATCCGAAAACTTAACGTTAAGAGCGTTATTAATAACAGAGAGAAATCGTAGTATTTTGATAATTTTTCTTTTTAGCATTATTTATTATTTGCCAATGACGAATTATTGTATGATGAATTAGTGTCACTTTTCTGTTATTAAATAAATTATTTTTCGCAGGTAAATCATTCATAATTTGTTACAGATGTTTACTAGAAATAAATGAATATATTTGGGAATAAAACAGCTAATTACATACTAAGATAAATAAAGAGATCTCTTTTTCAGAAAAGAGTGGAAGGAGGTTGTTTAACTGATAAAATTATAATTTCTCTTCTTTTTTACTTTTTAATTGATTGTATGAAAAAATGTAAATTGTTCAGTCATTATGTATAGTGAGTATTCATAATTTATTCAGAGATTTTATGTATATTTCAGCGGAAATATAACATGGATATTTTAGTTAACCCTCTGAGCGTCTGAGGGCTTTCCTGCATTTTCACATAAACGCTCATAAAACTAATATTAATGGAGATTTTCAGTCACGGTTTGTTTCTAAAGTACACTTCATATCTCGTTATCATACATATATCTTAAAATACAATTCCGTTAAAGAAATTTTTGTCTGCAGCCAATTTAAGTTGTTTCTGGGAAACGGAAAAATACGGGCAAACCGCTTAGAGGGAAAAGATGAGTTTTGATTTGTAGTAAGTATAAGATAATTTTTTGTCAAAAATTTAACTGTTTGTATTTTTAACAGAAAATTTAATCTTTTATAAGATTAGGTTGTGGGATAAATGGAGAATTCCTTACATTTCATTCTTTTTTTCTTTAAAATTATTTAAACTTTAACAATCTCGATGATTAATATAATTTTTCTACGGTTTTAAAAGAAAAAAAAATTGATTTTAGATTGTAGCAAATATTTATAAAAAATGAATATCTCTATCAATCAATGAATAAAATTGTGTATGTTTTACCGTTCATTAATTTTAACCTATAATTTTAATTTCATATTATCTATGTATTTAGTGGCTATTTTTATAAGTATTTATTTCCATTATTGACAAAAGTGTGTCACTATTTATGAATATTGATTTATTGAATCAGCAGTGTAAATAAAGTGTAAAAATCAGAACTCTTATTACAAATACTAGTGTAATAAATATTAAATAAACGACATATATTTCTGTTAAAAATATTCGTTCAGAATTCTAACAATTGATTATACATATTTGTGTTGAAAATTTGTATCTGTTGATGTTTTTATCAGAAAACTTAACTTTTGATAAAAACTTTATTAGAAACAAAGAGAAACTGTGCTATTTTGCTAATTTATTTGTTGGCTGTATTTATCGTCTGCTTGTGTATCTTGAATTAGTGTCACTTTTCGTTGATTAGAAGAATGATTTTTCGCGGATCAGCCATTTGTAGTTTGTTGTAGTTGTTTATTGCAAATAATTTAATAAGTCAAGGAATAAATAAGTGAAGTATGTCAATATAAATAAATACATATTTCAGGAAAAGGGGAATAAATGCTGATTAAGAGTAACACAAAGACACTCGCAAGTTAATGTTAAACAAATGGCAGCGTTCTTTTCAAATTTCTCGTTTACATTTTTATGTTTTTAAATGATGTTGCTAGGTTTCGGACGTCAATGAGACTTATTTAAATGTATGTTACTGTTTAATTAACTTTATTTTTCTTAGTTATTATACGAGGGTGAATTAATAAGTAATGCCTCCATTGCTGTAAATTTTATTTCTTTCACAGATACTGGACTATATATGTGATATTATAGATGTAACCTTACTCTACTTTCATAGAATTTTCCTTTTCAGATTGGCAGATTAGAACCATGGATCTGAGGCTAAAAGAAAGAGTCGTCATCGAATTTTTGGCAAAAGAAGATTGTGCACCGAAGGGAATTCATAGACGCTTGAAGAATGTTTATGGAGACGCTGTAACGAACATTAGCAATGTGCGGCGTTGGGTGAAGATGTTTGGAAACGAAGAAGCGGCCGGCCGACAACATCAGTCACAGATGCAAAGCGAGAACGTGCTGATGAACTGATTCGAGGAGACAGACGTGTTACAGTTCAGAATGTTGCTGATGCATTGATCGTTTCGTACGGCTCTGCCCTAGGAATGATTGCGGACCTAGGCTATCACAAAGTTTGTGCTAAGTAGGTTCCCAAGCAATTGAATGTCGATAATCGGAGGAGGAGAGTGGACGTTTGTCAAGAGCTCCTGGACGCATCTGAAGCGAAGCAACAGGACTTCTTCAGGAATGTGGCCACTGGAGATGAGACCTGGGTGTACCTGTATGATCCGTAGAGTAAAGTGCAATCCAAAGTATGGCGTCACAGTGCTTGTTCACATCCCAAAAAAATCAAGTCTACCAGATCAGCACATATCTTTTCCAAAATGGTTTTGATGCCTGGATTAATCGATGGCGCAAATGTGTTCAAATGCATGGTGCCTATGTTGAGCAGTTGTTTTGTGTAGAGGACAGTTCAAGCTATGATCTATAATAACTTTTGCTGTTATATGTTCATTAATAAAGTTTTTAAGACACAGGAGGCATTACTTATTGATCCACCCTCGTATTTATCTGCATATTATTATCTACGTACTTGTGTAATAGACACATTTTTTAAGTACGAGATTGAACTGTGGGATATGAAAAGAAATTTCAGGAAGGGATTATTGTCTCCTTGAATGGTTGTGGCAAGAGAATAGTTGTGGATGAGAATGGTTGTGGCAAAAGATGAATGTGCTTAGTAGTAGAAGGAAGGGTTTATGAGCGGGAAATCATCAGGCTTGATGAACTGTCATGAGAATAGGCGAATGATAAAAAGCTTATGAATGTTTTCGAAATCGAATGAATTGAAACAGGAAAGCAGAGTTACGAGCCTTCAAGACCATTGGAATTTAGAAAGGGGGAAAAAGGTATTTTAGGACAAAAATGGCAAATTAAATGGGAAAAAATTTAAAAATATTAAAAATATGTTATATATATATATATATATATATATATATATATATATATATATATATATATGAAATATATTTTGATGAATCTGTAGTGAAAGCGAAATATGTAACCTTTTTTCATAAATGTTAGCATCATAAAAGGTATTGAACGACTCATATAAGGTAAAGCCAGGAGAGATGGCGCGGTCGGAGAGATTGCGCACATAGAGGTTCGGGGGGAAGGAGTAGAGTGAGAGCGCAGCGACTCCAGGTAGTTGTACAACAACAGTAGTGGAGTGTCTACTTGAAAGTGCACGTTGATTGCTTTGAGCGTCTAAGATAAAGTATTGCTATTTTGTTTTGTTTTACCAAAGTAAGTGCTTGAATTTTCATAGCTATTCATCAGAATTTCTATACAATGTCAATAGTACAAAATATTTTAAACTTAAACGATTTCTCATATTCATGGATAGTTTAGCAAAAAGTTAATATTTAGATTTTTTATGGCTATTCTTTTGAATTGTGCGCAGACTATCCTAGCTTTACCTTATATGTCAAATACGTTAAGAAGTTTCGATTTCTAAAAAGTAATTTATACATATTTGTGTAAAAAAATTTGTAAATTTTCATATTTTCATCAGCAAACATAACCTTTGATAAAATATTTTTTAGTAGCAGAGAAATCGTGCCATTTTGCTAAACTTTCTTTGAAGTTTATTTATCGTAAGTCAACGGTGAAAGCGTGTATCTTGAATTTATGTCACTGTGCCTGATTAGAGAAATAATTTTTCTCAGATTAGTCATTTGTAGTTTCTTATAGTTGTTTATTGCAAATAAATGAATAGATCAAGGAATATGTAAGCGAAGTTATGTAATAAGATAAATATGAACATCTCCATTCAACGAAAGAGCGAAAATAAGTTATTTAGTGAGAAAAATTGTTTTTTGATACATTGAAAACGGCGACTTATTTTTCATTTTACTGAAAGCAGAAAAATTTAAAGTTTTAGTAGTATGATAAAAGTTTTAGTAGTATGAAAGTAAATTTATTGTTCATTATTTTTTATCAATGCTACTTTTATAAATTTTATTTATGGAATTGGTTTAATTAAGCAACAGTAATTAAAATCACTATTAAAAGTATGTGTATAATAAACATTGTTGATATCATCTTAAAAATTATACAAAACACACTATAGTGGTATTTTGGATCATGTAAATTAAAAAACTTCATCAGGTGTAAAAACAGCACATGCTTTTTTACACGTGATGAAGGATCAATTTTATACCGAAATAGCGTTGAGCAGTTAGCTACACTGTAAAAAGAAAAAAAAATGATTTGCAGTAGAATTTCCGTATTTTTACGGGGGTTTTCTCTCCGGTGAAAGTGATTTCGTGAATGAGTCAAAAAGTATTACTAACAAGTATTTAAGAGTATCCTTGACAGATAATGTTAAATTTTCATTTTCTCGAAAGCTATAAAATTTATTTGATTATTCCACTGAAAATGAAAAAACAAATCAGTAAAAATACGGAAATCGTAATGGCAAAATACGGAAACTCTTTTTAAAGTGTAAATATATAAAAAATGATAAAGTTTTGGCGAAAAAAAAAACAGTTTTAGCACTATTATGTGTGAAGGATATTCTAAAATGTTTATTCACTAATTTCTAACACATTCACGAAATCATTTCATCGGATTAAAAAAAAAAAAAAAAAAAAATCAAAAATTGTCTTTCAATTAAAAGTTTTTTTTTTTTCTTTACAGTGCATTTTATTTTTATGGTGATATCAACAAAGTTTTTAGTACTTTATTTACTTGACGGCGGTTCTGAACCCCTTTTACTACTTAGCATTTATATGTGTGTTTTTTTTATTTTAATAGTAAAATGATAGTCTATTTTCTACATCATTGAATTTTGTAGATTTATTTCTTTCTTAAGTTGAAAAATGAAACTATTATACATAAATTTATGATAATAACTACAACTAATTTATTATTGACTTTTCGATCCATTTTGTGATGTTGATATACTACTTGAAACATTTTTTATCGAAATACCGCCTGGAATTTTAAGAGGTTTTTTTATGTAAAGATAGAGACACATGAGATTTAGTGTAAAGTATCATTTTTAAATAAACATTACGTCCGATAGTTTTTGCACTTTTGTATTGCATGCATTTATTTCTGAGTAGAGGTAGCAAAATGTTCGATATTTTTAGCAGCATACTTAAGTGCTTTAAATACTTTTTTATTGTTGTTATTCTACTTTAACTGATACTTTCTTTTTAATCGACTTGAAACGAAAGAATTATGACAGCTCTTTGGTACATTTTGGTATCTGAAAAAGTGGGCAAAACTTTACGGGGTGATAGAACGCAGCTATACGAGCAAAGTTCGTCCTAGAATGTATGGTTGGAACGCAAGCGGTGAGAAGTTAAAAGATAGTTTTCACTGTCGCAGTTAAAGAATTAACACAAGAATGAGCGGAGTTACTTCAGAAAAAAAAATAACAGCAATGTAATTAATGTACATGCTCAAAGAAATTGCTCAAAAGATCTTCCGCCAGCTGTAATGCACGCTTCACACCTGCGGGATAGGGACATACGCACATTTGCGAAGACACCAGGTATTTCCCGAATTTCTCCGGCAACAACGGCATTCGTGGCGATTAGACCAATATCGGTTTCAATTGGGCACTTGTAGATTAGGCTTTTCATATGGCCCCACAGTAAAAAGTCCAAACACGAGAGATCCGCAGATCTTGGTGGCCAAGCTTTGGGACCACCTCGACCAATCCATCGCCCTGGGAACGTTGCATCTAAAGTGTTCCGCACATCCAACGCAAAGTGTGCAGGCGCACCGTCGTGTTGAAACCACATTCTCGACCTGATGGGGGTTGGAATAGGTCACAGCAGCTCCGGCAACACCTCTCGTATGAATGTGTCATACCCTTTACAACGCCACCTAGCGGCCATACATTCTATGACGAAATATGCTCGTATAGCTGCGTTCTATCACCCCGTAAAATTTTCCCACTTTTTTATATACTTCAGAGAGTATATACTTTTAATGCATGCCCAATTCATGCAAAACTTTTAAATGCATGCTCCAATTTTGATAATTATTTTATTTGAAGGGACTCATGGTGTTGATCACACACACACACATGTTTATTTTTGATGTTATCATGCCACTAAAAATATGATATTATAAGTAATAAGCATTAAGTAGCTACGAAGAAACATGGAGACAAAAACCCAATGGGATTTCGCTTTAGGAAAGCAGTAAAAGTTGGTCTTCTTCACATTTTTATTAGACGAAAACAAAGTCAGAACAGTAGATTGAGATTTGCTATTATTCATTACTACTTAATGAACTTTAGTATTAAAAAATGAGGAATACAAGCTAGCAAAAAACAGGAATCAAGTTGTGTATGTTACTGCATTAAACATTTTTACTGTAACTGAAGTCGTGTATTTTGAGGCAATTGAAAAAGATAGCAAAAGTGGTCTCCTGAGCCAGTGCGAGCTGTTTTATAATTGGCGCGTAGGAATACAAATACACAGTGGATATAGAGATTTAGAGGCCTCGGCTGATAGTTGTGTCGCGGAAGCCTAAAACTGGAGTAATTAGGTTCTCAAAGACACGCAATAAAGCCATTGAATGCATAAACAACCCAGAAGATAAGAAAAATTGCATTACTCAGTATTCGGCAGATTCCTTATATTGTATTGTATGCGGAACTTACTTCACTGTATCAAAGTTTTAAAACTGCTGGTTATTTGAGCCATTAGTTTTTCATAAATCATGAATTGTTCATTTTATAAAAATAAAATATTGTACCGAAATAAGATGAATGCTTCAGAATATTTTCACTTTATTGCCATACAAATTAAGATTTATCCGTTAATCAGAAAAAAATCTAAAAAACATACAAATTAACTTTCTTATGCTCTACTCTTAAAACAAATTGAAAAGTGTTTCAACAATGTCTGAAGACATTACATGCATAAATAATCCGGAAAATAAGAAAAATTGCATTACTCAGTATTCGACACATTCTGATATTGTATTGTATACGGAACTTACTTCACTGCATCAAAGTATTAAAACTGCGGGTTATTTGAGCCACTAGTTTTACATAAATCATGAATTGTTAATTTCATAAAAATAAAATATTATACCGAAATAAGATGAATGTTTCAGAATATTTTCACTTTATTACCATACAAATTAAGATTTATCTGTTAATGAGAAAAAAATTAAAAAACATACAAATTAACCTTCATATGCTGTACTCTTACAACAAATTGAAAAGTGTTTTAACAATGTCGGAAGCCATTACATGCATAAACAATCCGGAAGATAAGAAAACTTGCATTACTCAGTATTCGACAGATTCCTGCATAATTTATATTGTATACCGAACTTATTTCACTGTGCCAAAGTATTAAAGCTGCTGCTTATATGAGCCATTACTTTTTCATAAATTATAAATCGTTATTTTTATTTAAAAAAAAAAAAAACCTTCACGATATCTTTGCTCCTAATCTATTACACCGAAATAAGATGAATATTTCAGAATATTTTCACTTTATTACCATAAAAATTAATATTTATCTGTTAATTAGAAAAAAAAACTCGCTAAAAACATGCAATTTAACTTTCTTATTCTCTACTCTTACAACAAATTGAAAAATGTTTCGACAATATCGGAAGCCATTGAATGCATAAACTAAACAATCCGGAAGATAAGAAACATTGCATTACTCAGTATTCGACAGATTCCTGCATAATTTATATTGTATACGGAACTTATTTCACTGTACCAAAGTATTAAAACTGCTGCTTATATGAGCCATTACTTTTTCATAAATTATGAATCGTTATTTTTATTAAAAAAACCTTCACGATATCTTTGCTCCTAAAATATTATACCGAAATAAGATGAATGTTTCAGAATATTTTCACTTTATTACCATGAAAATTAATATTTATCTGTTAATCAGAAAAAACCCGCTAAAAAACATGCAATTTAACTTTCTTATTCTCTACTCTTACAACAAATTGAAAAATGTTTCTACAATGTCGGAAGCCATTGCATGTATAAACAATCCGGAAGATCAGAAAAATTGCATTACTCAGTATTCGACATATTCCTGATATTGTATTGTATACGGAACTTAATTCACTATATCAAATTATTAAAACTGCTGGTTATTTGAGCCACTAGTTTTCCATAAATCATGAATTGTTAATTTTATAAAAACAAAATATTATACCGAAATAAGATGAATGTTTTAGAATATTTTCGTTTTATTACCATACAAATTAAGATTTATCTGTTAATCAGAAAAAAACTAAAACACATACACATTAACTTTCTTATGCTCTACTCTTACAACAAATTGAAAAGTGTTTCAACAATGTCGGAAGCCATTACATTTACATGCATAAATAATCCGGAAGATAAGAAAAATTGCATTACTCAGTATTCGACAGATTCCTTCATAATTTATATTGTATACGGAATTTACTTGACTGTACCAAAGTATTAAAACTGCTGGTTATATGAGCCATTACTTATTAATAAATTATGAATCGTTAATTTTATAAAAAAGTATCTCCACGATATCTTTGCTCCTAAAATATTACACCAAAATAAGATAAATGTTTCAGAATATTTTCACTTTATTACCATGCAAATTAATATTTATCTGTTAATCAGAAAAAAAAAACTAAAAAAACATGCATTTTAACTTTCTTATACACTACTCTTACAACAAATTGAAAAGTGTTTCAACAATGTCGGAAGCCATTGCATGTATAAACAATCCGGAAGATCAGAAAAATTGCATTACTCAGTATTCGACAGATTCCTGCATAATTTATATTGTATACCGAACTTATTTCACTGTGCCAAAGTATTAAAGCTGCTGCTTATATGAGCCATTACTTTTTCATAAATTATAAATCGTTATTTTTATTTAAAAAAAAAAAAAAAAACCTTCACGATATCTTTGCTCCTAATCTATTACACCGAAATAAGATGAATATTTCAGAATATTTTCACTTTATTACCATAAAAATTAATATTTATCTGTTATTTAGAAAAAAAACTCGCTAAAAACATGCAATTTAACTTTCTTATTCTCTACTCTTACAACAAATTGAAAAATGTTTAGACAATATCGGAAGCCATTGAATGCAAACTAAACAATCCGGAAGATAAGAAACATTGCATTACTCAGTATTCGACAGATTCCTGCATAATTTATGTTGTATACGGAACTTATTTCACAGTACCAAAGTATTAAAACTGCTGCTTATATGAGCCATTACTTTTTCATAAATTATGAATCGTAATTTTTATAAAAACAAAATATTATACCGAAATAAGATGAATGTTTTAGAATATTTTCGTTTTATTACCATACAAATTAAGATTTATCTGTTAATCAGAAAAAAAAAACTAAAACACATACAAATTAACTTTCTTATGCTCTACTCTTACAACAAATTGAAAAGTGTTTCAACAATGTCGGAAGCCATTACATTTACATGCATAAATAATTCCGGAAGATAAGAAAAATTGCATTACTCAGTATTCGACAGATTCCTTCATAATTTATATTGTATACGGAATTTACTTGACTGTACCAAAGTATTAAAACTGCTGGTTATATGAGCCATTACTTATTAATAAATTATGAATCGTTAATTTTATGAAAAAGTATCTCCACGATATCTTTGCTCCTAAAATATTACACCAAAATAAGATAAATGTTTCAGAATATTTTCACTTTATTACCATGCAAATTAATATTTATCTGTTAATCAGAAAAAAAAAACTAAAAAAACATGCAATTTAACTTTCTTATACACTACTCTTACAACAAATTGAAAATTGTTTCAACAATGTCGGAAGCCATTGCATGTATAAACAATCCGGAAGATCAGAAAAATTGCATTACTCAGTATTCGACAGATTCCTGATATTGTATTGTATAACTTACTCACTGCATCAAAGTATTAAAATTTCTGTGTATTTGAGCCATTAGTTTTTCATAAATATTGAATTGTTCATTTTATAATAATAAAATATTATTCCGAAATAAGATGAATGTTTCAGAATATTTTCACTTTATTACCATGCAAATTAATATTTATCTGTTAATCAGAAAAAAAACTAAAAAACACGCAATTTAACTTTCTTATACTCTACTCTTACAACAAATTGAAAAGTGTTTCAACAATGTCGGAAGCCATTGCATGTATAAACAATCCGGAAGATCAGAAACATTGCATTACTCAGTATTCGACAGATTTATGCATAATATTTATTGTATACGGCACTTACTTCACTGTACCAAGTATGAAAACTGCTGGTTATATGAACCAATACTTTTTCATAAATTATGAATCGTTAATTTTATAAAAAAAAGTATCCTCACGATATCTTTGCTCCTAAAATGTTATACCAAAATAAGATGAATGTTTCAGAATATTTTCACTTTATTACCATACAAATTAATATTTATCTGTTAATCAGAAAAAAAAAAACTAAAAAACATGCAATTTAACTTTCTTATACACTACTCTTACAACAAATTGAAAATTGTTTCAACAATGCCGGAAGCCATTGCATGTATAAACAATCCAGAAGATCAGAAAAATTGCATTACTCAGTATTCGACAGATTCCTGCATAATTTTTATTGTATACGGAATTTACTTGACTGTACCAAAGTATTAAAACTGCTGGTTATATGAGCCATTACTTATTAATAAATTATGAATCGTTAATTTTATGAAAAAGTATCTCCACGATATCTTTGCTCCTAAAATATTACACCAAAATAAGATAAATGTTTCAGAATATTTTCACTTTATTACCATGCAAATTAATATTTATCTGTTAATCAGAAAAAAAACTAAAAAAACATGCAATTTAACTTTCTTATACACTACTCTTACAACAAATTGAAAATTGTTTCAACAATGTCGGAAGCCATTGCATGTATAAACAATCCGGAAGATCAGAAAAATTGCATTACTCAGTATTCGACAGATTCCTGATATTGTATTGTATAACTTACTCACTGCATCAAAGTATTAAAATTTCTGTGTATTTGAGCCATTAGTTTTTCATAAATATTGAATTGTTCATTTTATAATAATAAAATATTATTCCGAAATAAGATGAATGTTTCAGAATATTTTCACTTTATTACCATGCAAATTAATATTTATCTGTTAATCAGAAAAAAAACTAAAAAACACGCAATTTAACTTTCTTATACTCTACTCTTACAACAAATTGAAAAGTGTTTCAACAATGTCGGAAGCCATTGCATGTATAAACAATCCGGAAGATCAGAAACATTGCATTACTCAGTATTCGACAGATTTATGCATAATATTTATTGTATACGACACTTACTTCACTGTACCAAGTATGAAAACTGCTGGTTATATGAACCAATACTTTTTCATAAATTATGAATCGTTAATTTTATAAAAAAAAGTATCCTCACGATATCTTTGCTCCTAAAATGTTATACCAAAATAAGATGAATGTTTCAGAATATTTTCACTTTATTACCATACAAATTAATATTTATCTGTTAATCAGAAAAAAAAAACTAAAAAACATGCAATTTAACTTTCTTATACACTACTCTTACAACAAATTGAAAAGTGTTTCAACAATGTCGGAAGCCATTGCATGCATAAACAATCCGGAAGATCAGAAAAATTGCATTACTCAGTATTCGACAGATTCCTGCATAATTTTTTTCTTGTTTATAAAAAAAAAAAAAAAAAAAAAAAAAGTGTAACGTCGTGGCACTTCATTTACCATAAGATCAATTAGTGTTGTACTAGTACTTTCATGCATTTCATTAATTACATTTCTGAGGAAGCCATAAAATCCGTCCGTTAAAGTGGTTTATATGTTTTTGTTCCCTCCTTATGGAGTCTAATTGGATCGGATTAGTCTTAACGAAGAAAGGGTGTTTTTCTGTCCATCATACCAGTGCAGAAAAGTGTAAGTACCCTTCAGAGCTTCATCTTGTTATAAGAATGTTAATTCTGACCTCAGATTCCTTAATTATTTTTTTTCAAAGAGCTGGGAGATGAGATAAAGGAAAAAAAATATTTATGCTTACCCATAGTGTAATCAAATCATCTGCATCACACAAAGGAATTTCAGATGGTATTCACGCTATAATGAAATGCATCCTTTGCATCTTGTGTATGTTCTATTTTCATTCAGGGATTCTAATCTTTAATCTAGATCATTGAAAGATAAGGTTTTAAGGCAAATATCGACATTGCTATTTTAAGCTGACAAAATATAAAAAGAGTCATCGTAATAAAGGAATGTCAATTCTGACTAGTTTATTGCGCGAGAACCCAAAAATTCTATTTGAAACCAATCCATAATCCGACCTCAACGGAACAAAAAAAAAAAAAAAAAAAGAAGAAGAAGAAGAAGAAGAAGAAGAAAAAAGAAGAAAACAGAAAAAAAAATTCGTTGGTCGCAACTCGACCCGAAGCCGACAAAATAATTCTCATATGTCCGTAAACGGATCTGACCCCGACCCGAAACCCGAAAAGTAAGATTATGAATATTTATTTTGTCAAATTATTGAAAAAAAGCCTACAATTTTATCTCTAATTTGAATTTTATCTTTTATACTGTAAAATAAGTTATATATATATATATACACTCATTCGTACTCAAATATATGTTTTTTCATATGCAAAATATCCTGGACTTTCTTTTGACAAACCCGAACCCGACCAGCGAGAATCGAATCTCCAATACGAAATAATTAGAGTCAACCGGACCCGAGCGGCGGGTGAGCTCGAGTTCGAGTAAAATTAAGTTACCCGACCCAATGCATGAGTTTAATTCTGACTTGAGATTTCTCAATTTATTTTTCAAAGAGATGAAACGACGAGGTGACAAAAAATATGTATTTGCTCTTAAAAGTTAGCTAATAAAATCACCCTCATCATGCAAAGAAATTTTAGGTGGTATTCATGCAATAATAAAATGCATGTTTCTTGTTTGTTCTATTTTCATCCAATGATTCTAATCTTTAATCTAGATCTTTGAGAAATTTAAATTTAGGCAAAAATCAATCCAAATTTACGGTTTTACCACTACCGAAAATAATCTTCATTAAAGCTGCTAGTCAATGATATCTCAACTTTCTTTCGCTAATGTTGACTTGTGATGCATTCGTATTGTTAAAATATCTCCTCAGGAAATTAATTTTTTTAACTTCCTTTGTGTACTATTCTTCAAGGATCTCTCTTTTTTCTTTTTTTAGGTGTCTAAATATTTCTGAAATATACGTTTTTAATTAAAATATTAAAATCGTACTCAGTTTCGCTAAAATTTTAACATATAAATCGATAAAATGTTAACAATATTTTTCGGAATTTTGTACCAGTCAGAGTGGTGTCACTCTTAATATTTATTCAGTAATTTTAATCTTTAACTTAAGACCCTATACCAGAGGATTTTATAACAAAAATCGATAAAAATATAACTTTTGTCCTTAATTATATCAAAAATACTTTTTAAAACAACCTATTATTGGCCTAATATTAAATACAATAATATTGAAAAAAAAAAAAAAAAACATTCGGGCATTAAAAAGATGATTTTCTTTTTAAACATTAACACCACAAAAATTTTGTAATACTTATTTACTAAATTTTAAACATGCATAAATTTTTGATTAGAAAAAAATAAGTATCAAGTTCCTGTCAATGGTTCAAATCAAGTTGTTTCACCATAACTTTATTAGAGAATATTAGGTAGATTTCGTAAGAAATACTACCTATTACATTTTCCCCTATGTTGGAATTTCGGAAAAATTCTTGCAGATCTAAACCGATCATAACTCCTAGAACCCAAAACCGCCCCCGGTTCAAAACTTTTATTTATCTATCTATATTACTTTTTTATGGATACGATAACTTACGATGACAGAATTTTGATATAATTAAAAATAACCTCAAATAGGGGGGGGGGGGGGATAGGGGTTTAAGAAGAAAAAAAAACATAACTTCGTCAATTCACAAGATACCAAATCCGCTTAAATTTATCATAAATCGTCTTAATATTATCTATAACTTTTATATTGACAAGTTTTTTATAGGACCCACTCTTTCAGCAAAAAAAAAAAAAATAAAAAATAAATAAAAATAAAAAATAAATAAATAAATAAAATAAAATAAAATAAAATAAAAATAAAAATAAAAACAAAATAATCCTTGCCGGCTCCGCCTACAAACACAGATAGATTTCGAAGTGGGCGGTCCCATCTGGCGCATTATGGGAAAAAGTTAATTTATTCTGCAATTCCCAATAAAAATGCGCCCCACGGTGTGCATCTTCAAAATCTACCTGTGCCTATAGGCCGAGCCGTCAGGGATTTTTTATAATTATAACGTATGTTGGGTGCATGAACAAATAGTACATTGTTGTATATAGTATCATTGTTTCACATTTCGATATTAAAAATTATATTTCCACATCTAACACTAAAAAATGACTTATATAATAAAATACAATTCCGAGCACATTCTCATATTCTCCAAGCGTATTTTTTAAACTAATTTACTTTAACTTAATATTAAATTTATGTTCCAAATAAAATGAAATTCTGTTTTTCGTTAACAGATTTCAGTTTAGCGCTAAAGCACAGTTTCTTATGGTTGATCTGATTTTTTAAATTTTACTTACCCATCATACGTAGTATAGGGTAAGTCTTGTAATCGTTTTGAAAATCGAAAATTTTTTTTGACGGATTTACACGTTTCAGACACTGGAGATTCCGAAAAACATATTTTTAGAAAAAAAAATTTGCCGTCCGTCTGTGTGTCTGTGTGTGTGTCTGTGTGTGTGTCTGTAAACGCTCTATCTCCCGAAAAAATTGAGATAGAGACTTGCAATTTGGTATGTACTTAGTATGTAATAATGGGAAGAAGCCTATTTTATTTCAATAACCTCGATTAACCGGAACAATTTTTTTCGGACTCTCGAAATATTCGTTCTGATGAAAGGTATATAAAAATTTTCGAAATTGTTTATTTTAAGAAATGAATATAAAAAACAATAAAAAAAACATAAATTTTGCATAAAGCATGAAGTCGATCGGATAATTAGTTGCCGAGATATTTGGAATCCTATTTTCCACACTCTTCGATTTTTCATGACCCTGTATTTCATCCAAATTTCACTTCAAAGATATATTTTAATTGGAAATTTGACGATTAATGAGATGCAATAAACCGCTAGTTAATAGGATTATTATTTTTGGAGTTATAAGGATGTTTCTTTCAAGCAATTCAGTAATCGAGCCTTTAAAGTTTATGACGTCATCAAGCCACGATTTTATTTGAATTGCAATGCATTTTATAAGTAGTTTACACATTTTTATTTTAATATTTTACATTATGCATATCCATGATGGGTAAGTATTACGGTGGCCCCGAACGACTAGTTTAATTTGCTGTGGGTGCGTTGCAAAATTTGTAGTGAATTGCCATTTGTAGTAACTTTATAATATTGTAGCAAACAAGTGCGTTCTTGAGAAATATTTAAAAATATATATGCTTAAAAAAATATTTAAAAGATTATACAAAAGTGACTAATGCGAACTTTTTTTTTTCCTTCGATGATTTGACATTTGAAATTATCACTAAAGTGAACGAACGATAAAAGTAGCAACCTTTTTTTTTTCTATACCGACACATTTCTGACGCGGCAAAAGAGTCAATAGTGAAAGATATAGTACTTTGTCGGTAAAAACAAAAGCCAATCCAATGTAACTTTTATTAAAATATTAAAATTCAAATGCAATTTTTATTCGCATACGCTTCAAAAATTGATTTATATTAATAAAAATACAACAACAATAAACAATTATTTTTCTTAGACGAAAATATACGTTCTACTACGTTTGATTGCAACGAAAATTTTCTGTCAATGTAATATATATACTAACAATGTAATATAGATACTAAAAATATATACTAAAAAAAAAAAAAAAAAAAAAACTTTTCATTTTATTTTTGAACTGTTTACCGTTCAGATTTTATTTTTGAAAAGATTGAAAAGATTTTTTTTTTCCTTTCAATGTTTACGTTTATTCCTTTGCAGAGTAGCAGCTTTATTTTACATAATAGCTTTGTTAGTTTACACATAAAATTTGTTAGATTTATTATTTTGATATGTTTTATAAATATTTAAAATTTGTTTCATAGAGGATGTACCAGTAAAATACGATTATTTTATTTAATAAAATAATAAAAAATAATTTAATAAAAACACGAAGAATAATTTCTTGAAAGTGTGAATTTCATACGATTATAACTTAAATTTTATCGTATACAACATACTTGCCAACCTCCAACTAATTTTTCGTAAAAACTGGATTAATTTAAAGTATCTGCCTACTTTCGGGGCGCTTTTTTTTTTTTAAATAAAAATTTGCAATATTGAATATAGAGTTATGCATCGGGTACGGTTACCCGATTTTACTTGCACACGTGTCGGCGCTATATTTTTTCGTTGCGGTTCGGGTATGGTCGTGTTGACGTCTACTTTTCTGCTGAGAGTCATGTTGGGGTCGGTTTCGGGTTGTGTTTTGACTCTTGCGGGTCGGGTTCGGATTGTTCCGTTTTTTCAAAAGAACGTCCACAATATTTTTTCCAGATTAAAAAATATATATACAATAAAACTTCCATAAATGACACTCCCGAAAAGCGGACACCTCTATTTAGTGAACACTTTTAAATTCCTGACACTTATATATTTGTACGCTTATACCTTGGAATAGTGAGCAACTCCGAATCTACGCACACATAGCATGTGTATGTGTGCATAAACTATCACAAATCGATACATGTGTTTTTGCGTATATCATAAACAAAATGTTGGTAATGTTTTTCATATTCTGAGAAAAGAATAAAAGGTTCTTAACTGCACCGTAAATAAAGATTAATCTATGATTAAAATTTCTTATACACTTTTTTTTCATGCAACAAATTGGATATATACTCATTTATATTCAAATACGTATTTATTTTCATCTGCAGCATAGTTCTGTTCAAACTTTTTCTGAAAATCCCAACAATTCGCTTTGTAAAAAAACTAAATGACGCTGAATTATTCTAGGGTGAACCCGACACGCCGAAAGAATTAAAGTGATCCCGATCCGAAAAAAAAAAAAATAAATAAAATAAAATAGAGACAAACCGACCCGATGCAGAACTTAATTCAACAATCTCGAGGTGTTTGCTAATTCAGAGGTTTCACCATATTTCAGTATTAAAGAATATAGATTTGTTCATTTTTCTATGTGAAATATAAAATTGTATTAGCGATATAATTGTACATTACTTTTCATAATAGCATTAAAACATGATTCACATGTCTTTTCATTGCGGGTTCGGGTCGGGTGCGGGTTGCAATATGTCGGGTTGCGGGTTACCGAAAAATTTTTTTTTGGGTTCGGGTCGAGGAATTTTTTTTTTTTTTTGTCGGTATTGGGTCGGGTTGCGGGTTGACTTCAAATGGAATATGCGGATTCTAGTCGGGTTGTACCCGACCCGTTCAGGACTCTAATTAAATAAATACACATATTTTTAGTTTACTTGTAATATAGAATGATGAAAAAAAACAAAATCCTAGCATTACCTTCATAAATTAAAAAAAGCAAAATGGGGTTTTTGCCATTCTTTTAGCAAATCTCCATGCTTACGCCAGACAGTGCGCACTCAATTCAACTTAATATATTTCAATTTCCTTTGCACTACAAACTACTATTACGCTTAGCTGTGCACTGAAATTAAGAGTTTTAAAATATCTTCAAAATTAACTGAAACATTTCAAAGTATCTCCAAAAATGCTTATTTTTTATTAAAAATTACCATTTTTTAGCCCACAAGCTATCAAAGCTTGAGAGCTAATGTGCCCGCATGTTCTGTATGTATGTACGTATGTATGTATGTACGTAACGCGATAACTCTTGATAGAAATATCAGTTTTGCTTCAAATTTTGTTTATATTTTCATTGTGATCAGGCGCTTCCCTGATAATTTTGGTAGTTCATTGGCTAAGTATAAAGTGGGGAACGGGGGCTAATCCCCCAACCTTAATTTAGATAAATGGGTTTTCCATGCAGAATTATCCGATTTGCTTCAAACGTTCTATGTAGGTTCATTGTGATAAGGCGTTTCTCTGATTGGTTTTGGGGATTCATTGGTTAAGTATATTGTGGGGAACGTGGGTAATCCCCTCACCTTAATTTAGATAAATGGGTTTTTCATGCAGAATTATCCGATTTGCTTCAAACTTTCTATATAGATTCATATTGATAAGGCGCTTCCCTGATTAGTTTTGGGGGTTTATTGGTTAAGTAAAAGGGGTAGACGGGGGGGGGGGCTAATCCCCACCCTTAATTTAGATAAATGGGTTTTTCATGCAGAATTATCCGATTTGCCTCAAATTTTGTTTATAGGTTCATTGTGATATGGTGCTTCCCTGATTAGTTTTGGGGGTTCATTGGTTAGTTAGAAATGTGGGGAACAGGGGTCTAATCCCCCTTTTAATTTAGATAAATCGGATTTTCATGCAGAATTATCCGATGTGCTTCAAATTTTGTGTGTAAGTTCATTGTGATAAAGTGCATCCCTGATTAGTTTTGGGTGTTCATTGGTTAAGTATAAAGTGTTGATTTTTTTGGGGGGGGTGGGGTAATCCCCCCGTTTAATTTATTGCCGATTTCTTTATTTTTCGAGGAGCATTATTCTTTCAAATAAGAGTATAATATACAATTAGTGTGAATAGCCTGTGAGATCAATGTTTTCAGTTTAATTGGGCACTTTTATTTTTATTTTTATATCCGAGCACTTATAAAATAATTATATTATCAAATAGAGCTTAGATTTTAGTTCAGAGTATAGTTAGTAATATAAAAAGAATTCTGGAAAAATTTCACTTAAATATGTGTAAAACATTTTATGTAATAAAGTTTATCGAGCATGGAAATAACGGGAAAATCGATTTTCCAGAAATCGTATTTAAAGATTTCTTTTAATTTAGAATTAATTTTAATTGAATTAATCTAGAAATGTCAATTAAGGTTTATTAGTGTTTTTATGTATAAAACTTTCCTTTTTTCATTCAAAATTTTGCGTTTCTCCTGGCCTTACCACGCCCACTTCCGGTATTTGACTCAATACTTCTTGTTTATTAAATTGGCCATAGCACCTCTTCTAGTAATCGCAGGAATAAAATTAAAACAGATTTGAAATCGTAAAGGATTGCTCTTTCAAATAACATAATTCAATTTTCGGAAATTTTCACTAAAACGGCCATTTTAACGTAGACACCTTAACGAGTTTGATAGCTTGATTAAATCAAAGATGCCAAGTCTCCGGCTTTTTGAAAACCAGTCACTTCATAGTGAAAATTTTATTTTATTTAATCAAAGAATTCTGCTATTTAAAAGCACAGCAATTTTATAAGAAAATTTTGGTATGCAAAAGTCGGAGACTTGGCAATTTCTGGTTAAATTAACATGGCAAATCCTAAGTGTTTCATACAAATAAAAAATACTTAATAAACGAACTTATATGTTCGACAAAAAATGTAAAATTTTCGGAATTTCTTCTGTTTTCTGGTTGACGCTAACTTTACGCCCTGGAGTAGCTCTATTTCTAAGCAGTGGCAGCTCGTGACTGCCTTTATTTAGTGTACTAAATGCATAGTTGCAAAATTTATTATTTTCTTACCACTATTTTGTAAAAGAATTATTAAGTTTATTTGTTAGTAGAAAATTTTGCCATTAAACGTACAAAAAGTTTTCTTTAAAAAAATAGTGGAAAAAGAATAAAATTTTAGTCATGTATTTAGTGCCTCAAAAAGAGCGAATCACGAGCCGCCACTGTTTCTAATACTTAGGGAACCATAAGAAAGAAGAAGTCTAATTGTATTCTAAACTACTCAACCCTCTGATTGCCGAGCAAAAGAGCAAAATTATAATGTTGTTTCTATGTATTTTTTTTAACTGCTAAAAAAAAAAAAAAAAAAAAAAAAAAAATGATATTTCAAACATGATATAAAAACTTAATTACGTATATGAATATAACCCCTGAGACAACTAATCATTACTTAATGTTTTAAGGGTACAGTGGATCTTTATTAGAGCAAAAATCGACCCAAAAATTGAAACTTATTTTTGTGTGTATTATTATTCTTCAGTTTGTATTGAACCATTTATGAAAAACTGTATGCAGCTGCGAGGATTTTTCGCAATGTTATAAGCGTTTGGATTTTGTATACAAGCAATATTTCGGCGTTTTAGTAAACTTTAAATCTGTTTTTCTCAAAACAGATTTTTAATTTTTTTTTTTTTTTTTTGAAAGGTTCCATGCGTTTTAATTTTTGTTCAAAAGTCTTGAAATTGATAAGAAAGAATCCCGATACAGTTTACAAAGAAACTGTGTATGCATTTTACAATAACACGTCGTTAATGTAATTTAATTTAATTTATAACTTATTAAAATGCAAAATTTTAAAGAAAATCGCAATGGAAGTCAGAAAAAATTCTCTCAAAAATTAACTATTCAAGTGATTATAAACGGATGCACAGATTTGTTTGCTATATATTTTTACGTGATTTAAATGCAAAATCGAGGAAATATCTCAAAATTTAAGATACAAGGAGCCTTTTAAAATTTTGTTTTTAAATTTTAAATGTATTTAATTTTTTTTAAATTATAATAAGATGATAAAATGTTTTTAAGGTATTCGGTATACTTATGGTGAAATGTATATATGCATAAAATTTCATATATCTATGATGAAAAATAACAAAATAAAATTTTAACGTCCACCGTCCCCTTAAAACTACATTATATTTGTAGAATTATATTAATTTAAATAATGCTATTATTGCAGTGAAACCTGCAGAATGGTGAACGTATTATATCAGTTCGCGGCGGTGAGAAGGTTAAGAGGCTACTTCACTCAGGCGAAAACACCCGCTGGCTAATGTTAATCCTATGAGGGATAAAAATTAAAATATCTCGTTTGCATTTCAATATTTTTAAATGTTTTTTTTTTTTTTTTTTTTTTTTTTTTTTTTTTTTTTTTCATTGGATAGCTGACGTTGATTTCTACGAAGGATGTTTTTCATTTTTTCGATTTCGCTTACAAGTTATTTTTTTCATTTTTTTATTTTTTTTTTATTAAGAAATTTTCACTTTTTGAACCAGTTTCGAAAGTGAAAGTGTCCTCATAAAAAACCGAAAAAATAAAAAACGGCCTTTGTAGAAATCGACCTCAGCTATCCAATTAAAAAAAAAAAAAAAAAAAAAAAAAATCATAATTTGGAATTTCATAAAATTCTAAAGTTTTCTTTAGGCGTAAAACATCCGACACTTTGGCAAGTGTTGTGACGCAAAATGCACTCCGATACTGCAATTTGTTATATTTTTATGAATTGTGATCAGACTTATAAGTCACCCTGTATTTGTTTTCTTAAAGAATGCACAAATTCTCTGCAGTATTAACTTGTAAAAGAAAAGCGATATTGGTGTATAATAAACGCGTTATTTAATTATCTAACATCTTTTTACACAATACATCCAAACTAAGAATATGTTACAGCCTTCATCTTTCTTTCACTAAATTTCATCATAATCTTATCCTTTTCATCTTCTTGCCTCCAACGTCTGCATAATTAATCTGCACCTCCGGATACATTTTTGTTTTTGACGGCATATGGTCGCCCCTTTTTTCCATAATTTTCATGCGGTTATTTATACTTTATTATAATACTATTTTAGAGATCAACCATTTGATTAAGGGCCAGAAATAGCGACTATTTTTACATTTGTAGATTGAATCTTTCGACAAAATCTAAAAGTAGCGAAATAGCGACTACTTTTGAAAAGTAGTTTGTAGTCGCTACTTTTTAAAACAAGTAGTTGTAGTTGTAGTTAACTACTATTTTGATAAAGTATTTGTAGTTGTAGTTGTAGTTCGCTACTAAAAGAAAATTGGGTTTTCAGACCCCTGACTTATTCATATTAAAATACGTATTTATTTTCATCTGAAACATAGTTCTGTTCAAACTTTTTGTGAAAATCCTAGCAATCGGACGTGCTAAATCCTAAATATGAGCCGGAAGAATTTTTCAAGGTTGAACCTGACTCGTAGAAAGAAAATTAGAGTCATCCCGACCCGCTGCAGGACTCTATTCAACGATTTCGAGGTGTCCGCTATTCCGAGGTTTCACTATATTTGAATATTAAAGAATATAGATTTGTCTATTTTTCTATATAAAATATAAAATTTGTATTAGAGATATAATTGTACATTAATTTTCATTATAGCATTAAAACATGATTTATTGTCCTTTCATTGCGGATGCGGGTCGGGTTGCGGTTCCAGAATTTTTTTTTGTCGGGTTTGGGTCGGCTCGCGGGTTGACTTCAAATGTAATTTGCGGGTTCGGGTCGTGTACAATCCGACCCATGCAGAACTCTATTTCAGTCGTACCACAGTTAATTTTTTTGATTTATTTTAAAATATAACAAACTTTTTACAAAAGAATCATTCTTGCATGCATTGCGCGCATGATTTTTCACATTTGAATTGCTAAAACCAGCCAAAACATTTTTAATGAGTACATATAAAATGTGTTCTGAAAATGACCTACAATGAAAAAAAAAAGTGTAGATCTTGAGAGAAAAATTTTTCGTTAAAGAAACTCAAAATATCGAGTGTTTATATATATATATGAAACGTTCGTTCTATCATTCACTCAGGACGACATCTCAGTCCCCGAACCCCATGAAATTTACCTGATGATAAGATAGATGTTGGCGCAGTCGAAGTCAACGAAAATCACTTCATGACATTTGTAGATGGTATTATTTCGATTTACTTAAAACAGTGAAGACACGTATCTGAGTACAAGCCCATCTGAAAAATGTAGTGAGGCCAAAAAATGAGGCCAAGAGGGTGTGTACCTGACGTATTGTCAAGCTCTTTCTTTAGACGCGGTATTTTAAAAAGGTAAAAACCCTTGAGCGGGAAAAGACGAGAGGGATGATGGGAAGCCGAATGATAATATTAAATAGAAATAAAAAATGGTATTAAAGATGTTCCAAAAGAATAAAAATTCAATGTTTCAAAATAAGAAGAAATTAAGCAGGTGCTTTTTAGAAGCAGTGTTGCATTTAATAGAATAAGATTTTTACAAATACGTGTAGCTTTTAACAGATTAAGATTTTTAGAATGATAATTAAAAGAATATTTTGATTAAGTTAAGGAATAAAATATAAATTAGATTTAAGAGATATTTTAAAAAGAGAGGAAAAAAATTAGAATTGTAAGAATTTGGAATAAATTAACTAAGGAAAAATGTCGAAATTTTTTTATTATTACATATACAGGGTCATTCATAATTCCCTCCGGGGTTTCGAAACGTTATAGTAAAAAAACGAAGACGAATATGAAAAAAAGAAACATATGAAATTATTCCGAAACTATTGAAGTTTTACTTACATACATTACAGGTGTTCTATGTGTGAACCCTTGGTCACACGGCATACATCCATGCGATAGTCCAGTTCCTGCCATACTCCGTTTCTTTAAATTTCCGGTACCACACATGAATTATTTTGTCAGTTGGTCCCTGTTTTCGATATTTATTACGAAAGGCCCGTTGAACTGACACCACTGATTCAGATTTAAAGAAACGGAGTATGGCAGGAACTGGACTATTGCATGGATGTATGCCGTGTGACCAAGGGTTCACACATAGAACACCTGTAATGTATGTAAGTAAAACTTGAATAGTTTCGGAATAATTTCATGTTTCTTTTTTTCATATTCGTTTTCATTTTTTACTATAACGTTTCGAAACCCCGGAGGGAATTATGAATGACTCTGTATATATATACAACGTAGTCATGAATTGTAAACTTCTTACTTGAGAAACATAATAACAGGTCATTTTGTGCATCTATACGCTTAATACATTCTTCCAAAATTTCATGAAATTTTAGCAAACCATTTTTCAGAAATCATGCACTCAATGACCAAAATCGCCGTTTTCAGAAAATTGACTTTAAAAATCAAATTATTTATCGATCATATAATAACAGCTCCAAATGTTTTAAACACAACTTCTCTTCTAAAGTAAAATTTTGTATTTTTTTTCTTTTTTTTATGTTTCTAAGGAATCATATTTAATTATAAGCTATTTAAAAAAAATCGATTTTCTGACACTTTCAAGGATACCTGACCCCTTTATTTAATATTTTAGGTGTTAAAATCTTAGCGAAGAGAATGAGTTATGTGTAAGATTTTAACACTTCAAATAAAATTAAGTTATATATTTTAGAGATATTTTGCCAATTATAAGTGACATGTAATGTTGAGAATGATATAATAATTGTTTACAAAGATTCTAAAGTATATTATACTATACTATACATTACCCATATAAAGATATGAAATATAACATTGGCTAGGGTATCAAACAGAAGTTTGTTGATTAAAAAAATGGTCTTCATTTTTGGTGAAAAAAGGACATATTTTCTTCAAAAATCTTAAAAATACAAAAAATCCCTGTATGAATGTATAAATATAACATTTTTATACATATTAAATAGGTTATTAGAGTACACTAATCTTTTTTACCATTAACTTGTAAATATAAGTGATACTTGGTATGTAGTAAAAATTTTATTAGACTCTCTAACATTTCGTTACCAATACTTCCCATAAGAATAAATATCAAAGTTAAGATTGAATTACAGCCTTCATCTTTCCTTCCCTGAATTTCATCAGCTACTTTCCACCTCCCCTCTTTACTTACTCCATTCTATACATAGTTAATTTACCTCTATAGATTCATTTAAATGTTATTATATATTATACACCTTATATGTTTCTTAAAGATACAAGACCTTTAAGAAAAACACACAGAAAAAAGAAACTAAGAATATTAATTTCCTGACGAGATATTTTATAAAAACGAATACCATACGATTTTGATCCAATCATAAAAGCAATCGAAATTTAAACTTTTATCCCAATACAGTATTGTTATTAAAGTTTGCTCCTTTTTCAATAAAGTTTATTTGAAATTCATACAGGGATTTTTGTATTTTTAACGATTTTTGATGAAAATATGCCCCTTTTTACCAAAAATGAAGACTTTTTTTATCAACAAAATTGTACTTGATATCCTAACCAGCCAATGTTATGTTTCATATCCCTATATGGAGGAAACCTTCAGGAATCATTTAAAACCTATATTAACAATTCACATTCATACAAATGTTTAAAAACTTTAAGAAAGGAAAATACAGGTTCGGTTAGCAATAAGACACCCTATATTTTTGATTGAGTATACGGATGGATATCCTGCTTTCCTACAGAAGAAGTGTTTGTCTTGACGTGTATTATCTCTTATAAGAAATGGAATGAAAACTTTTCATACACTCTTTATATTTATGTTGTCTGTATATTTATGCTATTAGAGTACACTAATCTTTTTTACCATTAACTTGTGAATATAAGTTATACTTGGTATGTAGTAAACATTTTATTAGATTATCTAACATTTCGTTTCAGCCTTCATCTTTCCTTCCCTAAATTTCATCAGCTACTTTCCTGCTCCCCTCTTTACTTACTCCATTCTATACATAGTTAATTTACCTCTCTAGATACATTTAGATGTTATTATATATTATACACCTTATATGTTTCTTAAAGATACAAGACCTTTAAGAAAAACACACAGAAAAAAGAAACTAAGAATATTAATTTCCTGACGCGATATTTTATAAAAACGGATACAATACGATTTTGATCCAATCATAAAAACAATCGAAATTTAAACTTTTATCCCAATACAGTATTGTTAATAGAGTTTGCTCTTTTTTCAATAAAGTTTATTTGGAATTCATACAGGGATTTTTGTATTTTTAACGATTTTTGATGAAAATATGCCCCTTTTTCACCAAAAATGACGACATTTTTTTATCAACAAAATTCTACTTGATACCCTAACTAGCCAATGTTATATTTCATATCCCTATATGGAGGAAACCTTCGGGAATCATTTAAAACCTGTATTAACAATTCACATTCATACAAATGTTTAAAAACTTTAAGAAAGGAAAATACAGGTTCGGTTCGCAATAAGACACCCTCTATTTTTGATTGAGTATGCGGATGGATATCATGCTTTCTTACAGAAAAAGTGTTTGTTTTGACGTGTATTATCTCTTATAAAGAAATTGAACTAAAACTTTTCAGACACTCTTTATATTTATGTTGTCTGTATATTTATGTTATTAGAGTACGCTAATCTTTTTTACCATTAACTTGTGACTATAAGTGATACGTGGTATGTCGTAAATATTTTATTAGATTATTTAACATTTCGTTACCAATACTTCCCATAAGAATAAATATCAAAGTCAAGATTGTGTTACAGCCTTCATCTTTCCTTCCCTAAATTTCATCAGCTACTTTCCTGCTCCCCTCTTTACTTACTCCATTCTATACATAGTTAATTTACCTCTCTAGATACATTTAGATGTTATTATATATTATACACCTTATATGTTTCTTAAAGATACAAGACCTTTAAGAAAAACACACAGAAAAAAGAAGCTACGAATATTAATTTCCTGACGAGATATTTTATAAAAACGAATACAATATGATTTTGATCCAGTCATAAAAGCAATCGAAATTTAAACTTTTATCCCAATACAGTAATGTTAATAGAGTTTGCTCTTTTTTCAATAAAGTTTATTTGGAATTCATACAGGGATTAATATTTTCTTTACGATTTTTGAAGAAAATATGCCCCTTTTTCACCAAAAATGAAGACATTTCTTTTGATCAACAGACTTCTGCTTGATACCCTAACTAGCCAATGTTATATTTCATATCCCTATATGGAGGAAACCTTCGCGAATCATTTAAAACCTATATTAATAATTTAAATTTAAACAAATGTTTAAAAATCATAAGAAAGGAAAATGCAGGTTTTTGCTCATAATGAGTATGCGGAAAATGCATGTTTCACCCTGTATTTTTGAATGAGTATGCGGATGTATATCCTGATTTCCTACAGAAAAATTGTTTGTCTTGACGTGTATTATCTCTCTTATAAGCAATTGAACTAAAACTTTTCATTCACTCTGTATATTTATGCTGTCTGTATATTTATGTTATTAGAGTATACTAATCTTTTTTACAATTAACTTGTGAATACTTGGTATGTAGTAAAGATTTTATTAGGTTATCTAACATTTCGTTACCAATACCTCCCATAAGAATAAATATCAAAGTTAAGATTGTGTTACAACCTTCATCTTTCCTTCCCTAAATTTCATCAGCTACATTCCTTCTCCCCTCTTTACTTACCTATATTCTATACATAATTATTTTACCCCTCTGGCTACATTTATGATTTTGACAGTATGGGTTTTTTTTTTTTTTTACTTTGGTTACTTACATTTTCTGTTTAGATGCATTAATACTGCGATCAGAAACTGTTTCAGATATTAAAATATTTTTTAAGTATTATAATATAGAGGGCATATTTTTCAAGAAAAAAGGAGTTTGACAGTAAAAAAAATATTTAGTTTTCGATTTTATTACAGAAACATTACGGCTCCGTTTATATGCTTGCCAAGAAAGTCTTACTAAGAAAGTCGTAAATCCTTCAACTGGACATTCTTTTTCAAAGGTTCTGTAGTCATCAACAAAAGAAAGGGGAGTCTCAACAAAAGAAAGAGGCGGTGTTACACGTACAAGTGGATTCTTCATTGCTAACCTAAGCGTTTAAACCGACAGAGTGAAAAATGTCCCAAGCCGGGAATCGAACCCGTGGCCCCAGAATAGCGTTCTGAGGCTCTACCACTGAGCTAAAAGGACGATATCCCAACTCGGCATCTCCCACTCTTATATATAGAATCACAGCACAAGATGAAAACTTTTATCCAGAGCACACAACCCTGTGGCAAATTTTAGACGACATTTTTTTTTTCACAAGTCCAGCATAGACAAGTAGCATGCATGCTAGCCATGCATACTAATCCAGCTATATGACTAGACCAGCTACTAGACCAGCCTGATAGACCATATGACTAGACCATATGACTGAACCTGATACTAGACTAACCATGCCATAGCATGCTAGTCCAGCATAGCAAGTTTAGTAGAGAAGTCATAAAACATGAAACAGACCGCATTACTGCAAAAAAGACACCGCTAAGGAAAACGCAGTCTGGGACAATCTTAAAGCATTGACTGCCATGGAATACAAATATCGGTGCCAAATATATTATCTGGGGCGCCATGCCACATGGCCACATGAATACGCGTGCCATCAATATTTACATTGACGATAATTTATTTTAATTGCTAAAAGGCGTAAAATTAAAACTTTATAAACAGTAAAATAAGTTTTATTAGACTGTTGACATGTTTCGGCTCCATCGGAGTCGTTATCAAAACAAATAACAATATTCTACTATTTATTGCTATGAAACGGAACTACTGATAAGTTATTACGATGTATTTGAAAAAAAGAACCCCTCCTTCCCTCTCAGGCATGTTTCGTTCTTCCAGTTTGGCTTTCAATGTATAAAAAATTAATATTTTTGAAATGTATAAAGTTAACATTTTGTATAACATTAACAAACATTGCCGCGATCGGGAATTGGGAACTGACTCCATAGAAACTGAAAACCGCCCGCCCAAAAAGCCACTCCGTCGTTATATGTGGCGGTTAACCTGTTAAATGGTGAGTGTTTTAATGTACAAAGTTCTGTTAATCTTACAATCGTTGCGGATAACAAGATGTAAATTCATAACTTCTTACTTCACCTTTTAACATTCTCTGAAATCACATGAACTTTATGCATTCCCCGATAAAAATTCTTTTGAAAATATGCATATAATTGATGACACAATATATATAATCGCTCCCTGATATCCAGAGGCTGAAAGTAAGATGGAGTCCCTTTTTTCCCTATTTCTTTGCTTTATTGTATTTTTTCGTCGTCATGTACCGATGTAGGCAGACAGTATACACCGCCATTTTCTACTGATGATGAATTTTTTAACTAATTTGTTTTTCCCTTGCAGGATATAAAATCTCATAACTTTTCTTATAACATTTCAAAGTTGGTAACTTTTGGTAAAATAGTTTTAAATTTGTAGAGGTTTATACAGGGCATTTTATATAGGCATATTATATAGGCATTTTATATAGGGTTCAAACGTGAAAATTTAATTATGATCAAAGTATACATCTAACTATAAGAAAAAAAAAACAGAAATCTAGAATGAAATTTCTAGAATGTCTAAAATGAAATCTAGAATCAAACAAAGAAAATAACACTTTGTTACATTCTAGATGTCATTTTAGAATCATTAAAAAGAATAGTTTTATAATGTACAAAATACTGTTTTAATGTATTAAATAATATACAAGATCTTACAGTTGCTGATGAAAAACAATATATGAATTCATAATTTTTTACTTAGCTTTTTAAAATCCTTTGCATTTGCCAATAAATATTCGTTTCAAAATAAACATACAAATAATCATATACAATCTACGCAATATATACTCGCTCCCTGATATCCGGCAGCTGAAAATAAGATGACGCCATTTTTTCTATATTTATTTGCCTTATTGTATTTTTCGCCGCCATGTCATACAATGCCATTTTTACTCTGACTGTGAATTTTTTAACTAATATGTTTTTCCATTGCAGGATATAAAATCTCATAACTTTTCTGATAATATTTCCAAGTTGGTAGCTGTTTGATCAAACAGTTTTTTTTACAGAGGTTTCAAAGTGAAAATTTAATTATGATCGAACTGTACATAATATTACAAATAATAATAAAAAAATAATAATAATAATAAATAAATCTGGAATGAAATGTCAAGAATGTCTGAAAAGAAATCTAGAATCAAACAAAATAGAAAACACTTTGTTTGATTCAAGATTTCATTTTAGAATAATTAAAAAGAACAGTTTTGTAATGTACAAAATGCTGTTATTATGTATTAAATAATATACAAATTCTTACAGTTGCTGATGAAAACAATATATGAGGGGGCCGGGGCAAGAGAGTGCCAAGCCACATTTTTGAAAACTTCTGAGATGTTTTAATTTGAAAATTTGATCAAATACTCAAATCAAGATATATAACCTAAAGTTTCTTCGTAAATGTCTTAGTAACATTTGAGATATTCTGAGTAACAATATGACATTACTTTAATGATATTACTATGACGTTTGTTATAAATAAGCTATCTTCATTCAGCCACCAAATGACATTAGAAACAAATTATATGTTGGATATTATAATTTACAATATTAAGCAACAGATTACAGTGTTAGATTTATTTCACCGAAAATGTGGCTTGGCACTTTCTTGCCCCGACCCCCTCATATGAATTCATAATTTTCTACTTCGCTTTTTAACATCCTTATGCATTCACCATTAAATATTCTTTTTAAAATATACATACTATAGTTGACCACCAACACGATATATACTTGCTCCCTGATATTCAGCGGCTGAAAGTGAGATGGGGTGCTTTTTTCTCTATTTATTTGCCTTATTGTGTTTTTCGTCGTCATTTTCCACTGATGGTGAATCTTTTAACTAATTTGTTTTTTACCTATAAAATCTCATAACTTTTCTTATGATACTTCTACGTTGGTAAGTTTTTGTCAAAAAGTTTTCATTTTATAGAGGCTTCAAAGGGAAAGTTTCATTAACATCGAACTGTTCATCAAATTACAAATAAATAAATAATATAAAAAATAGATAAATCTAGAATGAAATGTCTAGAACGTCTAAATTGAAATTTAAAATCGAAGTAAACAACACTGTTTGATTCAAGATTTCATTTTAGAATCATTAAAAATAACAGTTTTGTAATGTAGAAAATGCTGTTATTATGTATTAAATAATATACAAAATCAGCCAACGCGACACCGCAAAATCAGCAACTGTAAAGTTACTGATGAAAACAATATACAGTTGTGATTGTGTTCCAGTATTTTGTACACCACTGAACTTATATAGGAATATTTTTCTTGTTTGATAAATTTGCGATGACATACTAAGAATATTGCTATATAAATTTAGTGTTGTACAAAATACCGGAACACAATCACCCCTGACTATATGAATTCATAATTTTCTACTTCGCTTTTAAACATCCTTATGCAGTCACCAATAAATATTGTCTTTAAAATATACATACTGTAATTGATCGCCTACACAATATATACTCGCTCCCTGATATCCAGCGGCTGAAAGTGAGATGGGGTGCTTTTTTTTTCTCTATTTATTTGCCTTATTGTGTTTCTTCGTCGTCATGTATCGACGGAGGGCCTGAGAAATCGATACTATCAACCTGCTCGAGTTTATCCAAACCCTGAAATCCTCCCCCCGCCCCTACTCACCATTAAGTTTTTTTTTTCATATATATATGTTACGCACTTTCCTCTTACTGTTTCCCTCAGATGCAAATTTTCTCCTTTCATAGAAGTTTGTTAACAGAGATGGCTGTCTGTTATGAAAAGAATTTTCTCCTTTTCGATTACGCTTGTTAATGGGTGAAATTTAGCCAGAATTACTTTTGATGCAATATCGATTATTTGAAATTAAATTACGTCGTTAGTTTTTAACAAATTAATTTATTCTTACATATACATTGTTTTAGCGTATGGGATTTTAATGTAATTTGTATAGGGTAAGTAAGGATATGTTTTATTAAAATCATTAAATAGCTGTTAGTTTAATGTTGTTTTACAAATTTTTAAATAGTCGAAATTATTAACATAATTAGCAAAGTTATTAATAAAAGCTGTTGTTTTCTGTCTTACTCAAAATATTTTGAAAAAAATTCTCATACTTTTCCATACGTACCTAATATAAGATAAGCGAAACTTAGCTGCGGAATAACAATAGAAAATCTGTAAAAATTATAATAAACTGTCAAGTTTTTACCGGAAATGCAATTTTGAACTACGCGTTCACGCCACTGGTGCTTCCCAAATGTACTTGATTGAATTTGCAATGCTTACTGAATTTGAAGTTGCACAATAAATTTTGTAAATTGTTTTTGTGCGTGCATAAGGTTATACTATATACAATACATGCAAGCCATGTGTTGTTTAATTTCATGACTGAAAAAAACTTTAGTATATTTTATTTTGCAAGATCCAAATACATGGGTCGTTTATTTTTCAACCTCCGATCAAACCGCTAAACAGTCAGACAAGTCAGTAGGGATGCGCGGTGGGCGACTACACATCTCCCTAACCATAACCTCTGCTACTACTGACGCGACGCCAGCCAGCTCGCAATTTGAGCTGAACTGTAATCACGTAAACATGGCTGGTACGATTGATGCTCTCGCCAAGTGCGAGTTAAGTGTTTTTATATGCTTACTTTAATCAAAAGAGAATTGTGCAGCAGAAATTCACGGAAGAATGAACCAAGTGTATTGGGAAAAGTGTCCGAGTGATGCACTTGCTTGCACAGTGCTGAGGTAACCATACAACTCCTGGAGCAGTTTGAATGGGACGTGCTTGATCATCCGCCGTATAGCCCCGACTTAGCGCCGAGTGATTTCCATCTATTCCCTGAATTAAAGAACTGGCTAGGAGGCAGAAGCTTCCAGACGACTGATGTTATTGAAGCCACAGTTCAGGCTCATCTCACATCACTAGCGGCAACGTTCTTCCAAGAAAAGATCACCACCGATATGAGAAATGCCTCAATCTTCACGACGATTATGTAGAATAGTAACCATGTTTGTAAATTACTTTTGGTAATGCATTCATTTTGTTGTTTACTTTTGCCTTTTTTTTATGGTCCATCGGATGTTAAAAAAAACCGCTCCTATTTATTTTAACGTGTAGTCAAGTTAATGTAAATTATGTATGTTATGTAAATGATACATGTCATTATGGTTTACTATGGCATGTGCGGTAATGAAAATTATGTGCGTACTATTTATAGTGCGTTTAAAGAGACACTGGAAAGAGTTTCGTTACATTATGGTCCATGGTGAAAAATCGTTTGTGATATATTTTAATGTTACATTATTTCAAATATATTGAAATTAGCGTGAATCAGTGAGAGGAACTACAAGATATTTACAGTAGAAGAGAATGTGCACAGTATCGTTCATTTACAGGCCCGCACAAAAGAATTCGGTTACAATACTGTCTAAAAGCGATAATTTATGGAAGTGCGTTTTAAGTTGTTGTATGCGTTTTTAATTTTATTATTTTTATATTTTTGCATATTACTTAGTGTGTATAAATTCTACGTATCACGTTCAGGACTGCACAAAAAAATTCCGATAATTTTTAGACTGTAGGTACTAATTGCTGAAATTGGATCTACAAATGTATTATGTGCTTTTCAAATTGTTCATTTTGATGTCATTTTTTACTTTATTAAACGGCGAGGTTTTTTTTATAATATTCTGAATGGGTTTGAAAATGTTTCATAATCTATGCTTGGCGCATGATTTTTCTTTCTTGTTTAAAATAATTTTGAATTTCAAAACAATTCGCAACAATTGCAATTTAGTTGTAATCTGTGTAATAAAGTTGTTAAAATCAACAAATAAAAAAATCTTTATATATTTCACAAAACAAAAATTATAAAAATGTACTTACTTAATCTGTTAACTGTGTATGACTAAATATTTCGTCTTACACGAACTACTACCGTAATATTTTGAACGCATTACTCCCACCAGTAACATTTTAATATAAATTTTCATCTTATTAAAACGTCCTATTTATGCAACATTATTGCCATGAATAAGGAAAAATATTTCATTCTTTTTTACTGGTTGAAGATGCCCCGTTCGTAATCAGGCATATCAGTTGAACAAAAGTTTATTCCCGGGTTAACAGGTTAAGGACTCACAGAACTTTTAAATCGAAAAAAATGACAATTTTCAACATTTAATATCTTACTATATATATAATTTTAAAACACAAATTTTGGTGAGATGAAAGATATAAGCATGGTCTTTTATTCCAGATATTTACAAAATTACAATACGCAGAACTAATATTTATAGGGTGCTTCAAGCTGTCAGACATTTGTCGAACAGAAAACTGTCATAACAGCTTACGTGAAGGATTAAAAGAGAAATTTTGCATCTAGAATTAAACTTTTTTGAATAATTATACTTCAGATTGTAATAAATACGCTGAACCTAAATAAGTTTGCATTTAAAGCACTTTTTAATACAAAGTTGTAGATTATGCAAAATTTTGAAATTTTAAACATTACAACAATCAAAAACAATATTTTTTTTTCAACAATGAAAAAAAATTACTTTTAATTTATGCAGACTAACATAAAATATATCTTTTGGAAATTTTAGGAAAAAATATTGAAAAGTTTTTGAGCTATCCTGCCCGTTATGCTCTAAAACCTCATTTAGAGAAAATTAACATCTGAATTTTATTTTTAACCTTATTTTTATTCGGAAGCTGTACATTTGGGTATAACTCGAGTAATTGTACGATTTTTTTTAACGCGGTTTGTTTTAAAACGTTCAGAAAAGATTAGCCTTTAATACATTTATGTACTTTTTAAATCCTCGAATTTTTGGAAGTTTTAAAATCCCATGACCTCCTAAGTTAAACTTATTTAAACGTGTACAGCGTATAGAATAAGAAAGGTTCTGAATTGATTATTACATAACAGATAGAATGGAAGTTTAACGTTAATTTTTTTTTCTATACTGAAGTGTATTTCTATAAAACAAAATCTGTAATTTTTTTTTTTCGTCAGTTTTCTCATTTGAAGTGTAATCTCCAGTCTCCTGTCTCTTGTTTACAATTACTTTCGTTTTACACTTGATATTTTCGATTATATATACTTTTACTACAAAATTAATCAAAGCACGTCAGTCGTTGACGCGCTGTCAGGGTTCTCTAATCAGGGTGCGTCATAAATTCGTTCAAACTTAAAATATTCATAATAAAAGAAGTAATGCTCGGTAAAAATTTCCGTTTAAGCGAATATGATCAGAGGAACATTGGATTTTTTTTTCACGTACAAAAAAATGATTCCAAAAGTAATCGAAAGAGGACGCTCACACGTTATACTGAGACATTTTATGCAAATCAGGCTAGCAATAAAACGCCTGGCTGGAAATGGATTCGTCATTCGATCTCGGCAGCATGCTACCCTTACCAGATCGAGCGTTGGAGGATTAACTTTTCTTCAAGAATGGTGAAGACGCAAAAAAGCCTTATTTCATTTAATGGGAAACTGAATTTAGTACGACGTTTTGAGGAAATGGGGAGTTTGGAGGATCGTCTACGAAGTGTTTACCTGATTTGCATGAAACGTCTCAGTGTGACGTCTCAGAGCCCTCTTTTGGTTACTTTTGGAATTTTTTTTTTTTTTTTCATGGAAAAAAATTCAATGTCCTTCTGATCATATTCGCGCAAACCGATTTTTTTTACGAGCAGTATTTTTTTATTATAATTTTTTTTAAGCTTGCACGAACTCATCACGCACCCTGTATTTTAAATCACGTTTAACAAATAAAAAGTATTTGTCACAAAGTTTATTTTATTTCCGATTTCCCTGTTTAACCCCTCGTTGAAAGTTCAACGCGGTTCCACGGTTTAGGTAATTTTTACACATGTTTTAAAAATAATTTTGAATCCAAATTGTTTTAAAAAGCGTAAATGTTGTTCTAAATTGTATAATAAGATAGTTAAACTACAATAAATCAAAAAAGTGACATATTTGTCAAAACTAAAGTTTTAAAAATTCATTTATTTCAATTAACCCCTTAACTGGTTTGCCCGTACACCGTACGGACAAGAAGAGTTTGCTTTTTCCGTTATCTAAATCACTTGACTACGACTAATTTTGAAACACAATATTCGCTTTATTTAAAGACAGAAATTTTTCGATTAAACAAGGCGAATATTTCAGTTTGGAGAAAGTGTTATTTTGCCCATATTTTTAGTTTATTGTGTCAAAAAAAACAAACCCAGTTAAGGGGTTAAACTTATTTTAAATGGTTCAGAGTATAGAGTACAAACATTTCTTGGGTACATTTTACCAAACCTGTGTGATCGAAAGTGATTGATCACAAAACAATATTTGTTTATATTACCAATTAGCGATAAAATGCAAAATAACGAAATTATCATTATTTTTCATGGGGGTATAATTGAGATTACTCAAAAATTATTTTTATAAACACGTGTACTCACATAAACAAAACATTCTTTTTTTTTTTTTTTTTGTCAAATTATTTTTTAAATATGCGCTTATGGAGCCGTGTTAGTTCATTATTTATTTTATATTTTCTTGTATACAAAAAAAAAAAAAAAATTCTTAATATTTATATACATAGATGCAATACATCTAATAAGAAAACGTCTTGAAGTACAATATCAAATACTCTGAGCTAGATGCACGAGTGTGTTTCTAGGATAGGAGGATATAATGGGAGGTATCGTCATTTATTACGTCACCTGAAGCCATTCCTACCCTTCCTTCCTGCGGCCGCCATATTTGACGCGCC
This sequence comes from Maratus michaelseni, assembly GCA_963931845.1. Lineage (NCBI taxonomy): Eukaryota > Metazoa > Arthropoda > Arachnida > Araneae > Salticidae > Maratus > Maratus michaelseni. Next base: position 85,958,074 of record OZ007594.1, read on the forward strand.
GCGTCTTGCAATTAAGATGGCTGACTGCTAGCCATCAAAATACAATAGATGAGTTTCAACTGTCGTCACCGTAGTAACCACATGGGTGTTTTGTTTGCCTCTCCAATTTGGTCGTTTGTGATTGGTTGGTTCAGAATACAGGCTGATAATTGACGATTGTGCTTGGTTGGATAAAAATTGTTTTCCTGGTGATCACGTCGTTGATATTGATCTATATGGCAGACGCAGAAACGGGCAAAAGAGTTCGTTTGTCTGCTTCAACACTTTCAACAAGGGAAGACTGATATGTAGACTCCTCCTGTTCTATCGTCCTAGGTGTGTTACAATACAACTACATCCATCTTCTGACGCTTTCAAAAACAAATGCACTCACCTAATCTCTACATTTGACCTAAAATATGAAAAACACTCAAAAATTTAAAAGAATACAAGAAAAGCAAGTACCTTTAAAATATGAAGTTAACTGAACGATTGCCTGAAAAATTCCTAAAGTACAGATATTGTGGCAGTTTCTTTTATTAATGTGTAATATCTATATATTTGTATAAACCTTATAATAGAAAATTGTCTGGCAAATATCAAAAGGTCGATCCCCGTTAAAAATTAGTGGTATCCAAAAGCTTTTAGAAACGAAATCAGCAAACTCTTCATGCCCGAGCGGCGTTCGGGCAAAAATGTTAAGTCGTTAAACAAACTTCATTCAAATATGTTTTCTAGATGCCTAAACAGAAAGTAATGCAATCTTTATATTTTTAAATAAAAACTTTTGACAGTTCCACAATATATTTGATTGAAGACAACACTTAAAAATCAATAAAACTTCAAAATTTATCGTTTTTTTTTTTTTTTTTACAATGTCGGCCATTAACTTTACTCCGTTCATGCTGCAACGCAAGGAAAGGCCATACATAATTTGAAACAACCTCAACAAAAATAAATAAATAAATAAATAAATAAATAAATAAATAAAATAAAAAATCCCTACCAGATAAATGCACTTCTTTGCATTTTGCATAGCATTAACAAATGCGTGTAGTATAAGGAAGAAATTAAATTGAAAAAGGGGAGAAAGATATTTGAAAAATGAAAGAAGGAACTTTGAAATAATGTCGGAAAATGAATGTTTACACTGAAGAGAAGATGGCGGAAATCTAGCATTTTTAATGGCTTTAGATTGTGGTAAATTTAAAATATTGTCTTTTGTATGAAATTACTGTACTACATAAAGTGGATACGACGGTATAAAATATGAGACTGTATGGGACAGTGCTCAATTTCTAACAAAAAAGTACTGGAGACATAATAATCTCTAGTTTTAACAATCGTAGCGTATCATCCTCGTTTCCTCCATCCGCAGTTTCAAGTTTCATACAATATTTGCAAAATTTGAGGCCTTTTTTTCCAAAAAAGAAAAAATATTAATTTTAAATATTTCTATGCATATACACTCTCAGAAAAAACTGTAAATTTATGAGCTTTTGTCCTTCAATTTTCACGGACAACAACCTTATTTGATGAAAAACGGTCTGATCCACTAAATAAACGGCCTTATACCTTAGATACTTAGAAAATTAAGGGCATTCCACATATTCTTACAGTTCTAGCCCATCTGTTAGCGAAAATACGGTACGATCCCATACATTTGACTCCGCTAGGGTGTAACCCTTCAATTTAGTCGTGTTTCGAAAAATACTGTCACTTAACCGCAACCGTAACATATTTTTTAACCCGCCAAAAAAGCGATTCTGTGATGATTATCTAACGTGCCACGCGCTACGGCACAGTAAGTAAAGTGTGCTGTATTACTTTGCCCTGTAAAATTACAGGCTGCACAAGATGATGGGCATGGATTTTTTTTTTTTTTTTTTTTTTTTTTACGGTGTGTGACTGGAATCTCTGCTGCCGGTCTCTGCCCGTAATTTTACAGGGACATTTTTAACAGTGTAGATAGACGTCAACTATTCCGCTTTTTTGTTACCGCTACTTCCGAAAAGAAATCCTCATGTAATTTAAGTTATTTATTATTCTTAATGTTTGTTAAATAAGGTCAAGTCGGCCATTAACTTTCTCTGTTCATGTTGCAACTAAAGAAAAGGCCATATATAATTGAAAGCAATATCAGCAAAAACAAGAACGAAAAATCATGCGTGAAGCATAGATTATGTAACACTTTCCAACGCTTCCAAAATAATTTTACAAATTATACCGTTTAATAAGCTAAAAGATAACATCTAAGTAAACAATTTGGAAATAGCATAACATATTTAAAAATATAATTTCAGAAATTTCCAACATATACAATATTCGGAAAAATATCCGAATACTTTTATTCAACCCTGTATAGGATCTATAGATTTGTATATATACTACATAGGATGCTAAATTTTAGTTCAGTTAGGAAACGCGTAGCACAGTTAAAAATTCTCCTTCTGGAGTTTCTGTCAATAAACGGAAATGTGTTCGCGAACTTTTGTGCTGCCCTGTACAGGATCTACAGAATTTATACACACCACGCAATAGACAAAAAGCGAGTTAAAATTAAACTCGCGTTCAGTAACTTAAAACGCACTTCCAGGAATTATTGTTAACAGACAGTAGATAATTCTTTTGTGTGTCCCTGTAAATGAACGATGACTGCTATACACACAATATTCTGTAGTAAGCCTCTTGTAATGCACCTTAGTGATATATATAAATTTTAAAGCGTTTAAAATAGCGAAACATTATTTAAATAAACCGCAGACGATTTTTCTCCATAGACGTAATGTAACGGAATTCTTTTGACTGTCCCTGTAAAGTAACTATAAGTGCTATGCACACCCTATTCCATATTAAGCTTCTTCTAATGCACCTTCGTGATATATATAAATTTCAATGCGTTTAAAATCGTGAAACATTATTTAAATAAACCGCAAATGATTTTTCCCCATAGACCGCAATGTAACGGAATTCTTTTGAGTGTCCCTGTAAAAAAACTATAAGTGCTACACACTTCCGTTGAAATAGGGAACATGCTATAGATAACATATAAAAATTGCAGAGCAATCCGAGCATATTTACGGGAGTTAGAGCACGGACAGACGGCCAGACGGCAGACGGCCAGACAAACCGAAGTCATAAACACTTTTCAACTAGGTTGGAAAGTGTTAAAAAAAAGACCATATAAATGCACTTTTTGGCATTTTGCATATCATTAACAAAAGCGTGGAGTATTAGGAAGAAATTAAATTGAAAAAGTGGAGAAAGATATTTGAGAAACGATAAAGGAACTTAGAAATAATGTCAGAAAAGAAATGTTTACACTGAAGAGAAGATGACTGACATGTAGCATTTTTAATGGCTTTAAATTGTGGTAAATTTCAAATATTGTATTTTGTATGAAACGACTGTAGTACATAAAGTGGATACGATGATATAAAAAAAGCACACTGTATGGGACAGGGCTTAATTTCTAACAAAATAGTAATGCAGCCCTAATAATCTGTATAGTTTTATCAATCGTAGCGTATCCCGCTCGTTTTCTCTATCCGCACATTTACATATCATACATTATTTGCAAAATTTGAGGCATTTTGTTTCCAGAAAAAGAAAGAAATGTTTAATTTTAAATATATCTTTATGCATATACATAGATGTCAACAATTCCGCCTTTTTATTACCACTACTTCCTAATAGGAATCTTCGCCTAACTGATGTAATTTAAGTTATTTATTATTCTTGATGTTTGTTAAATAAGGTCAAGTCGGCCATTAACTTTTTCTGTTCATGCTGCAACCAAAAGAAAGGCCATACATAATTTGAAACAATCTCAGCAGAAAATAAAAGTTTTAAGAAAAAAAAACGACCAGATAAATGCACTTCTTGGCATTTTGCATAGCATTAAGAAATGCGCGGAGTATCAGGAAGAAATTAAATTGAAAAAGGGTATAAATATATTTGAGAAACGAAAGAAGGAACTTAGAAATAATGTCAGAAAATAAATGTTTACACTGAAGAAAACATGGCTGAAATGTAGCATTTTTAGCTGCTTTAGATTGTGGTAAATTTCAAATACTGTATGAATTGATCGTATATAAAGTGGATACGAAGGGAAAAAGTATCAGACTGTATGGTATAAGAACAAAGTTTATTTGCATAAAATCTTGCAGAAAAAGTATTTGAGAAACGAAAGAAGGAACTTAGAAATAATGTCGGAAAAGAAATGATTACAATGAAGAGAAGATGGCTGAAATGTAGAATTTTTACTTGCTTTGGATTGTGGTAAATTTCAAATACTGTCTTTTGTATGAAATGATCGATATAAAGTGGATACGACGATATAAATATCAGACTGTATGGGAAAAGAACAAAGTAAATTTGCATAAAATCTTGCCACAATCTTGCAGAAAAATATTTGAGAAACGAAAGGAGGAACCTAGAAATAATGTCGAAAAAGAAATGTTTACACTGAAGAGAAGATGGCTGAAATGTAGCATTTTTACCTGTTTTAGATTGTGGTAAATTTCAAATATTGTCTTTTGTATGAAATGATCGTACATAAAGTGGATACGCAATATAATATATCAGAGTATGTGGGAAAAGAACAAAGTTTATTTGCTTAAAATCCCACAGAAAAATATTTGAGGAACGAAAGAAGGAACTTAGAAATAATGTCGGAAAATAAATGTTTACACTAAAGAGAAGATGGCTGAAATGTAGAATTTTTACTTGCTTTGGATTGTGGTAAATTTCAAATACTGTCTTTTGTATGAAATGATCGATTTAAAGTGGATACGACGATATAAATATCAGACTGTATGGGAAAAGAACAAAGTTTATTTGCATAAAATCTTGCCACAATCTTGCAGAAAAATATTTGAGAAACGAAAGGAGGAACCTAGAAATAATGTAGAAAAAGAAATGTTTACACTGAAGAGAAGATGGCTGAAATGTAGCATTTTTACCTGTTTTAGATTGTGGTAAATTTCAAATACTGTCTTTTGTATGAAATGATCGTACATAAAGTGGATACGCAATATAATATATCAGAGTATGTGGGAAAAGAACAAAGTTTATTTGCTTAAAATCCCACAGAAAAATATTTGAGGAACGAAAGAAGGAACCTAGAAATAATGTCGAAAAATAAATGTTTACACTAAAGAGAACATGGCTGAAATGTAGAATTTTTACTTGCTTTGGATTGTGGTAAATTTCAAATACTGTCTTTTGTATGAAATGATCGATATAAAGTGGATACGACGATATAAATATCAGACTGTATGGGAAAAGAACAAAGTTTATTTGCATAAAATCTTGCCACAATCTTGCAGAAAAATATTTGAGAAACGAAAGAAGGAACCTAGAAATAATGTAGAAAAAGAAATGTTTACACTGAAGAGAAGATGGCTGAAATGTAGCATTTTTAACTGTTTTAGATTGTGTGATAAATTTCAAATACTGTCTTTTGTATGAATAGATAGTATATAAAGTGGATACGACGATATAAAGTATCAGACTGTTTGGGAAAAGAACAAAGTTGTTTGCATCAAAGCGTAGGTAATGATATAACATATACTATGCATTTGTTTGCTGTCAATATAGGGCTAGACGTGACATTGTCTTAACCTTTTGATTACGGGCCAGTTTAATCAAATAATTTTTTTATTTGATCGTACCACAATTTGCAAAAAAAAAAATCTTTATGCTAGATTTCTCCTGAAAATATCCTATAGAATAAATGTATGGCAGATCTTATTTTTGAAAAAGTAGTAGGAATAAAATAAAAAAAAATCCCTGAGACGTACGGTGTCTCAACCCCGTAATCAAAAGTTTAAATATTCTGGCTGACTCGGGTGGAACCCAATATAATAACGTCACCAGAGAGCTGGCATTGCGTGGTTTGTGGTCAAACTATTTCGTTTGATGGCAGTCAGTAACCAGACAATCGTTGAACAAGGTGGTTCTAAGGTAAGTGACTTATATTATATACAATTAACAATAACCTGTTGTACTTGCATTTATTTATTGAATGTGTAAGGAAAGAACATGTTTTCAGCTTCACATTGGTGGGTGAGTGGTCGCTGACTGCTCATTAGTTTCCACTGTAGAACGTATTTTCTGTCATGGCTCCCAAACAGGCAAAGGTCAAGGTAGTGGCCGTTTGATTGGATCAAGTGTTGAAGTTTGGATCAGATGCAATATTTGTCACCTCTGGGCTCGTGAAGCCTGTTCACTTCGCGAAGAAGATGTCGCGGAGTTCATTTGCGAAAAATGCAGTGTTTGATTCTGATTTATAATTTTTCATTTGGGTTTATCAAACTCCTATTAGATTTTCATACCATTTTCAATTTTTCATTATGTTCCATACGATTTGTTATGACAATAAAAAGGTTCTAATCATTTAAATAGTGTTTTCAATCTTTTTACACATGCAGGACGAAATGGTCATGGAGTGACCACTTTGCCCGTCTAGGTCGGACAAAGTGGTCATTTTGACCTTTTTTTGAAGAAAAAAAACAAATTCTCACTTCCATTTTATTATTTCATAAAAATAATAAATACCCTTACACTTCTAACTACTCACTCTAGTTCTATGCAAATTGTGAGTTATGTATATGTATTTTAAGGGGTAACAAAAAATCACAAAACCTTAGGGATACCACTTTGCCCGACCTTTCCCTACAAATTGACAATGATCTTTAGTTGACCTCTTCCACTTTGTGACACTTTTAGAAACAATAGCTTAAGGCGAAAAAAAGATAATAAAAAATAAAATAAATAATAATAAAAAAAATATTTCTGAAATAAAAATATTTTTTTCTAGCTCAAGAGCGAGAAACTTTCTCGCACATTTTCTGACTCATTTTTAAACATAAAAGCATGATACTTGCAGGTATGGTTATTGAAGTGATTTGTAATCAAATAGTTTTTTTTTTTTCATTTTCCGATAAATGAATCGTTTCTTGAGTTAAAAGTGATTTTTGTCTCAGGACGGCAGTTTTTCCCATTCCTGCGCTCTTGAGACTAGAAATTTTGACAGTATTTTCTGAAAAATCTTCTACATTTGCTGAAAAACGAAAAAAAAACCAGTTCGATTGCACAATTTCTCAATAATAACACCTAACAATATAAAGCGTTTGCGAACAAAAAAGAATTTAAAATTGTGTCAAAAAGTAGTTCTTTTCGATTTCAGAACAGACTAGCATTTTTTAACCTTCGAAAATTCGATATATATATATATATATATTTTTTTTTTAAAGGATAATCTTATTTGATGTCAATTTTCTCAGTAACTGTTTCATTTTTAGGGTTTCGTACATCTCATGGAACCCTATTACCCGCTCCGTTGTCTGTCCGTCACAGAGCCGTTCTCAGAAACTCTATAACTTACAGTCAAAAAATTTTGTGTACTAATTGCTAAATACCTACTATGAAGCTCAAAATATTAAAATTTGAAAAAATCGTATTATTTTAATAGAGAGAGATAAAAAACCAAAATTCTAACAGCCTTTTCCTATTCAATTTAAACATTTTTCGTTATAGCAGCTGCCAAGAATTAAAAAATCCACAATAAAATTCTTTCTACAATAATTAATTTTCTATTGAAAGATTTCCACGTGAAAAATGAAAGTAAAATAAAAAGTTTCATCCATTGGAAAAAAGATTAATAGGACGTCCTATTGGTAATAAAACGGAAATTTTCAAACATTTCTCAATAATACAAGGAGTATGAGTATGTGTATGCACAGAAAGCAGATTAATATAATGTCATTAGAGAATTAAAAAGAAAATTAATCTGACGTCATATTGGAAGTTTAATGGATTTTTTAAATGTTTGAGAATAATACAAAGCGAGTATCAATATGAGTATTACAGAATAGTAAATGTATGACTTTGAGGAACGTATTGAATCATGATAAAAAACCGATTTTGGAAATATTCGCATATTTTAACATTTTAAAGGTGTACAACATGCTTAATTTTGAAATTATTATTATTTTTTAATTATCGCATTTACTCCACATGACAGATATTATTATTATGACAGAGTATAATAGCGGGCTTTGCCCACTATCGGGCCTGTTCAGATATTCGAAAAAATTGAGTTTGTTATGAAGAGAGTTACATATGTTTTTAATTATCGGGGGTGAAACGTTTTCCTTAATTAATGCATTTATTTTTCTTTCAATGTTACGTGAACGACGTCACGGGTAACAGCTAGTAAAATATAAAAAAACTAATCTTCCGTAATCTGTGGGCAAGGTTAAGCTCTAAGCATGGGCGTTTGCTAGCAACAATATAGTTTAAAATCAATATAGATACTTTTAAAGAACTGTCACAAAAAATCTCACTTTCTAAAATACGCAATTTGACAGTAGGACCTGGATTACAGGGGATTACGCAATAGGTTTAAAAATCTATTTTATATGAACTATTTTTTTTAAACATCGCATTTAGTCCACATGAGAGATATTATTATGACATAGTATAATAGCCGGCCTCCCCCGCTATCTGGCTGGTTTGGATACTTGAAAAAACGAAAAAATAGACCGGTAAACTTTTACTTTATAAAAAAAATGACTTTTTTTTTTTTTTTTTTTTTTTTTTTTGCTAAATGAAATTTATTTATTTATTAAAGAAATGATAAAGTGTTTTGAAAGGAATATTAAACGAAACCCTTTGTGCGATTTTCGATTACACTTACCCACTTGTTTAAGAATTTTCTTTCTAAGATCGTTTTGGACAGAAAAAGAAAACGCAATTCTTTATCAGATTGACAAAATAATATCGCACCATGTTATTAGTTGTATATTAAAAATATCGTATCGCATGTCACAATTTTTTTTTCTCTAATAAAAAAAATGCCTCCCCCCCCCCCCCCCCGAAAAAAAAAGTTAAAAATACAATCACTTCATCTAAAACTACTTTAAATAAACCACAATCTAAAGACGTTAAAAATACTACATTTCATACATTTTCTCTTCATTCCAAATATTTCCTTTCGACATTATTCCCACCCCTTCCCCCCGTTTCGCCTCTTAAACATCTTTCTCCCGTTTCTCAATTTAATTTCCCCCTTATACTCCTCGCATTTGCTAATGCTATGCAAAAGGCAAATAAGTGCATTTATCTGGTCGGGATTTTTTATTTTATTTTCTGTTGAGGTTACTTCAAGATATGTATGGTCTTTTTTTGAGATGCAAGATTAACGGAATAAGGACGACATTGTAAGAAAACCACAATAAGTTTAAAATTGTTAATTGATTTTTAAGAATAGTTTCAATTAAGACGATCTTGTAAATGACAAACGTTTTTATTGAAATATATAAAGAACAGGCTTCGTACGGGGTCCTGTAATTTTCAGGGAAGTTATCAGTATTTTATTATAGAAAAACTCGCCTTTTGTAATCGTGCGATTATATAAGGCGAGTTTTTCTATAAGAAAATACTGGTATATCTCCTAAAAATTCCAAGATCCGTACGGAGCCTGAAGAATTCACTTTTCTATTTAGTTGTCGAGAAATATTTTGAAGACAATGAAGATTTGTTGAATGTAATGTAGGGTTATCCAAATGCAGTTATGCACACATTAATAAAACAAAATTTCACAGTATTTGTATTTTAGGAATTTTTCAATGGTTCATTCTAATAAGCAACCGGATTTTAATGACATTTGCATTTCTTGCACTTTTTTGACATTAAGAATGTCTTTCGTGTTTTTTGGGCCTTTAAGAGATTTGATAACTGCATTTGTTCCTGAGAGTGTCACAAGATGGAAGCACTTGTATACTTGGGAAGCACTCGCATAGCATTGTCAGTTTGGTCTCCTTTTTTTATTCAGGTCTCCTTTTTTATTCAGTAATTTTTGTTTTATTTAATGAGAGATATTTCGCGATTGATTAAGTAAAAATTCTTCATTTGGAATTTCCTGTACGAACTTGGAATATTTGAAAAAAAAAAAAAAAAAAAAAGAAGAAGCCAAACTTGCAATTCTGCACTCCAATACCTAGCTCAAAATATGACTATCTTATTTTATCATTATGTACAAACCACCAGGCTTATTTTTGAATATGCTTTTGTAAATTTCCGTTAATTTCGTTGTCTTTTCAGTTGAACATTTTTCTCAATTATGTAACACGTATTTAATTTTTAGCTGTTTGTTTTTATGAGAATTTTCTCCTGAAGATGGTTATGAAGAATAGCCGAAACGTTGAGAGTTGTTTATTTATGTATTTTTTTAAAAGGGCTCATATTTAAATTAAATGAAATATACGTTGAAAACAAGTGTTTTGGTGTTTGCATTTATATTTACAACGTAAATTCCTTATTAATTATGCATGTATTTGCAAATGCCGTATGAATTACGTATTTTCTTAACTGATGCAACATATCAATGAATTAAGAACTTTATTGGGATGCAATAAACTATAAAATAAATTAATTAAGATTGTCAAAAAATAACCCACTCTTTTATCACATTTTCACAATATAATCACACCAGATTATTGATTGTATGTTGAAGTTGTTCTATCGTATCCTCCAAATTATTTTTTCTAATTGGGAAAATACATCACAAAAACTTTAATTAAAGTTAAAAATACTATCATTAGATGCAAATCAAGTATTTTTAACTATCCACAATCTAAAACAATTAAAAATACTGCATATCATGTATCTCTCTTCAAACTAAATATTTCTATACCGACATTATTTCTAAGCCTAAGTACGTTCATTTGTTCGGGATTTTTTATTTTATCTTCCGCCGACGTTCCTCCGAATTATTACAATAAACGAAAGTTTGTATTTTGTAATTGCAAGGTTATTTTGAGAAGTATAACAAAATTCCATCACAGGATAGCATAATAATCACGCATGAATGGGGCAAGAGGAAATTTCTTGAAATTTAAGTAATCAGCTCTTTACAAAGCAGCTATTAAAAACTAAACGGTTCAAGTGAACTGGTAGCGTTAAGAATGAATTTCAGCCAGACATACCTCTGGTAATACCAGATGATACGCAGATGGTACAAGAATCGGTTACACATAGTTCCAAGTCATCCACATGAAGACTGTATTCCGAATTCTACAGTTTGGAAAATTCTATCATTTAAACAAAGAAGCCTACCATATACATGCTGTACATAAACTTCAAGCTGAGGACTATGCATCTTGGAAAGCAATGTATTACGATTTGCTGGAAGCTTCGGAGAATAATAACTTAGGTGATGTCCTACTACCACCTATTCCAGGGATGCCACTGACGATTATTTTTTATATTCTATTCGTAACTACCACTATGTAATTTTCTTTTGTGGTACCTTGAAAATTTCCTACAAGTATATATTTCAAAGATTATTTTTTCAAAAAATTGTTCGAATGGAATAAAAAAATAATCACCAGTGGCAGACTTGGCAGGCGTCAAACCGGGTAGACGTACGAGCAAGTGCTCTTCTGCAAGTGCAGATATTTTTCAGAACTTAATTTGTTTTTCAAAGCTTAAAAATCGTTCTTAGTCTCGATGGGGGGTTTCCTATAGGCGATCCCAGGTGCAATACACCACTCCATTCCCACGGTTGTCAGAAAAACACTAAAATTTTATTTTGAATATCACTATTTTGTGTCACTATGTATAAAAATAGTCGTCATATTTAATTTCAGAAATTTTACGATCAAATCAGGCAAAATATTCTCGACGAAAATGGTGGTATTCAAAATAAAATTTTAGTACTTTCCTGACAACCCTGCCCGTCCTCCTTATGGCCTGTCTTAAGGCGTTGTACAACTTCCACTTTCACACTCACTTTCTCCATATCCCTTATACAAAAATATACATGGTGATTAAAAAAAAATGTATACTCAATTTGATTGATTATAACTTCAGTTTTTATTCACATATAATTAATATTTAAATTGCAAAAGAATCTACATAAAATGTATAACTTTTCCTCCTACTGCAGATGTTCAAAAATATTAACGTACTGGTCAATACACTGCTGATAACGGTGGGCTATTGATTCACAAACTTTAACAAACATTTCATTTGGTGTCGTGGCGCATTCTTGCTCAACTAAACATCTAAAGAACATCCATTCGCTTCAAACTATGAACATCCATTCGTCTTTATACAATGTTTCGTTTTATACTGTGCTGCTTTATAAAGAATAAAATACAGGATGCGTCATAAAACTGTATACACACTTTGAATGATTATAACTTCAGTTTTTATTCACATATAATTAACATTTAAATTGCAAAGAATCTACATAAAATGTATAACTTTTCTTCCTACCGCAGATGTTCAAAATTACCGTGCTGGCCAATACACTGTTGATAACGGTTAGCTATTCATTCACAAATTTCAACAAACATTTCATTTGCTGTTGTGGCGAATTCTTGCTCAACTGCGGTTTCGGAACGTTATCCATGAACATCCATTCATTTCAAACTTATCTTTTATCCAATTAATTGTAAGTCACGTAAGTAGATCTGCCTGAAACTCCATGGGATGTTGTCTTTGTACTTCTGCAACGTTTTCATACTTCAATCAGCATTTAAAAATAAATTTCCATTTTTCAAAAGTTGATCTTGGTCCACTTATTATTTCCAATTAATTACACCCTGAAAAGAAAGAAAAATCAGAAAATTATGACCCGATAAACAGTGTATGTACGAGGGAAAGTCATTAAGTAAGACACAAAAGATAATTAAATAATAACTTACAATGATATTCACTTCAAAACTATTTTTATTTCTCAACATATTCTCCACCAATATTTATGCACTTATATCACTGTTTTATCAGTGCTCCAACACCGTGTTGGCATAAGATTCTTTGGGTCGCTGTCTCAGCCACATTAGGACTTCAAGTTGAACCTTTTCATCATCTGTGAACATCATATTGCAACTTCTTCAACATTCACCATACAGCTTCGACTTAACCCCAAGCGATTTTCATATGTTTAGTCCATTAAAAAGACATCTTGGAAGCAAGATGATGTTCACAGATGATGAAAATGTTCAACTTGAAGTCATAATGTCGCTGAGACAGCAACCCAAAGAATCTTATGCCGCTGGTGTTGGGGCACTGATAAAACGGTGATATAAGTGCATAAATATTGGTGGCGAATATGTTGAGAAATAAAAATAGTTTTGAAGTGAATATCATTGTAAGTTATTATTTAATTATCTTTTGTGACTATTACTTAATGACTTTCTCTCGTATATACTTTTTTGGATCACCTGTATTGAATACTGAAAACTAAAAAGCAAAATAATACCTTTCCTTTGGAATTCTGCTAAAACAATATAATCCCATTTTGTTTTTACACTTTGAATGCTTAAAATTTAAGCAATTAAGAGCAAGTTTAATTTCAAGCACTCACTACCTACTATATTGGCTTTAAAATTTACCACTTTCCTTTTTCCTCGATATCATTCCGCCCCTTTAAAAAGTAATTTCTCCTTTTCCTTCTTAGAGTTGGCTGGTTAACAAAGATATCTCAGGTTTCGATTAATGTTTTCTCCACGTATTATCTAAATTACGATGTTGGGATTTCTTTTGCTGGTGCATTAATGGAATTTCGGGGGAAAAGAAGGAGGATAGAAAGTTAATCACGCCTAATTGCTTCGCACCAATATTGCTTCGAAGAGGTTTAATGCGGTATTGATTTTTCTGATGACTTGATTTTTTTTTTTTAGTTTCGTTTTATATTGGTTACAAGTGAATTTTTAAAGAGAAACCTTTTTTTAACACAATGTAGAGGTAATCCAATGTAGCAGTATAAGATTTGAGCTGGAAAGGCCGATGAACAGCTCTTTGTACAACAGCGAATTTTATAAACTTAACAAAAGTATTTTTTAAAACATTAAAAGTTTCTTTTCAAATTGTTTTACGCCATTTCTCAGAAAGTTTAATGGATTAACGGCTGATTTTTTAACAGACAGGGTTTAAAAGAATAGGTTCATAGCTCCACTTGTTTAAAATACGTTTGTTTACGGATAATGCGATTACGTAGGACCTATTTTGATTCTTCCTTGTTTTCTGCCACATACAGCAAGCATCTTGGCAGAAATGTTTCTGTAAAAAGAAGATGGTTGGAAAGTTAATCATGCCTTATTGCTTCGTACCAATATTACATCGAACGATAATTAAATACCGATACTATGCTAATAATATGTGATAATTATGTTATATAGTGGAGCGTTAATGCTGTATTGGCGTTTCTTGATAACATGACACATACACTCTAAAAAAAATCCGTGAAAATACAAGAAAATTTCCGTAAAATTTTACGGAGAAGTCTCATTTTTCCAAAACAACAGTACAATTTCCGTAAGTGACATTAGTTCCGCAAAGGAGATTTCAAATCAAGCACAATATGCAGAAAGTTTTCCGTAAATTTAATGGATTTTGTCCGTGTTTCTTTCAAAACATTTCAATGTCCGTATTTCTTCCAAAACAGTGCAATTTCCTAAATGACTTTCAGAGGTTTGCGTACAGAAATTGTCTTAATTGAAATAGGAATTAAGATTGTTGTATTTACTAGAGTTCTTCAAGGATCCAGGCCTGACCCGGCTCGGCATGCTGGCCCGTTCTAACCGGGGCCATGTCTGGACAGTAATTTTTTGTGAAAATAATAGTAATATTTATATATTTTTTAATGAAATATTTAGAAATTGATTTTGTTTTTGTAAGTTACAGAAAAAAAATAGATTTTTTAAATTTACTTTTTATTTTTATTGATAGTGCTTCAAAATTAGGACTTTTTTTCACTATTTTTTTTAATTTTATTTAAACTTTTCTAACGTGAGGCAATATTGGGTTATTTAAAGGTTTCATAACATAATATCTCTGCAAGTTATCGCTATGTAAATTGTATTAAACTAAACTGATTTGGCTTATAAATTTATGAATTAAACTAAAATTTATTATTTTATAAATTATAACTTTACAACGTTTATAATTTTTTCCTTAAATTTATAAAAATAGTTAATATTTTTTCTTTACTTTTATAAAAAGGAAGTTTATAATTTTATTAACTTTATAATTTATTTCTCTAGCTTATAATTTTATAAATTAAACTAAATTAATTTAAACTAAATCAATAAGTCCAAATTTAAACTTACCTATCACAAGATCATTAATTTTGAAATTGTCTTTTAAAATCAATTTTTTTGTTTTAATATTATTAAAACTATTCAGTTTGACAGAACCGTACATAAAAGTTCTCAGCATAGCTCAAATATAATAATTTAATTTATTATAAAATTGTTTATTTACGTAAGTTTTTTGAAATAAGAGATAACGAAAAGTTATTTTAATAGCATGTAATTAATACGTCTCCTGCAGATAATTATTCATTTTATTGGAATTGATAAATAGATCATCAGACAAATAATTTAAAAAAGTATATGTTCAAAAAAAGAAAATGTTGTACTATTACAAAAGGGTGCAATCATACAATGACTCTTAATACAATGTTTTACACATGTAATACACAAGTTAAAATTTATCTGGTTTATTTGTTATAAGGCATCAAATAATAAAGCAAAATTTGAAAATTATGAAAAGAAAATATTAAAAACATTGGAACTCTTGAAAAAAAAAATACATGGAACCTTCAAGTTTTTGGAACATAAAAAGCGACTGAAACAAGTAGCAACATTTGAGAAACTGTCATGTCAAGTCTTGGCGTAGTGGTCGGGACCCCCGGTTCAGTACGCGAAAGATTGCGGGTTCGATTATTATCGTGGCAAGGGTTGGTTGTTTACACAAAGCCCACAAGGAAATGAGAAAAAAAAACTTGTCCTTTTAACTTTTTTATTTGTTTTTGTTTTATAATGTTTATTTTAACGTTATCAAAATATCTAAAAAATACGGAAGATATCTGTTATAAAAGGAAAATGTAAAAAGGGATATTTCAGAAATCACTGAAAATTTACTGGAATTTACGGATTTTCTTTCCTTTAAAATACAGAAATAGTACTGGCGTCTCGATTGCCAGTACAATTTCCTTTTTTTTCAGGAATTTTTTTTACAGTGTACAATAAGCATTTTGTCAGAAATATCTCTGTGAAAAGAAGATGGATGGGAAGTTAATCATGCCTTATTGTTTCGTACCAATATTACTTCGAAGGGTAATAAAATAACGATACTATACTAATAATATGTGATAATTATGTTATATAGTGATGAGGGTTAATGCGGTATTGGTTTGTCTTGATAACTTGACACATACAGCAATCATCTTGTCAGAAATGTTTCTATAAAAAGAAGATGAATGGAAAGTTAATGATGCCTTATTGCTTCGTACCAATATTACTTCGAACGATAATTAAATACCGATACTATGCTAATAATATGTGAAATTATGTTATATAGTGAAGAGCGTTAATGCTGTATTGGCTTTTCTTAATAACTTGACACATACCGCAATCATCTTGTCAGAAATGTTTCTATAAAAAGAAGATGAATGGAAAGTTAATCATGCCTTATTGCTTCGTACCAATATTATTTCAAACGGTAATAAAATAACGATGCTATACTAATAATATATGATAATTATGTTATATAGTGAAGATGGTTAATGCGGTATTGGATTTTCTTCATAACTTGATTTTTTTTTGTATTAGTTACAAGTGAGTTTTTAAAGAAACCTTTTCTAAATAGCGTAGAGGTAGTCCAATGTAGCGATGTAGACGTGAACTGAAGATACCGAGAAACGTCATTTTGTAAAACAACGAAATTTATGATGTTCAGAAAATTATTAACAGACAGCGTTGAAATATTGCTTACAAATAATTTTCTCCTCGATTTAACAGAGAAATGAAGAGTTTAAGGATTGACTTTTTAAAATTCAGAAAAAACAAGAGTAAGTTCTTGGTTCTAATTTTTTTTTATGTATTATTACACTGATGGATAATTTGACTAACGCATGTTCTGTTTTCATTCTTCCCTACTTTCTTTCATATACAAGAAACATGTCTTATTAATGAAATATCCGGAAATAAAGAAGGCGGACAGAAACAGAAAGTTAATGACGTCAAATTGATTTGCATTAAGATTGCTTCGAAGTGGTTTATTGCAATTTGATTTTTCTAATCACTAGTTTCATATTTTTTTCTGGTGTAGGAAGAGCCCTTTTTTTAAAACAATGTATTGATTTCTGTTAAAAAAATTATAAGTCACAATTAAAAATTTAAAAAAAATTATTTAAAAATTATTACATATTTTGAAATTGATTTTCGAAAAGATTATGACTTATAGTCGATGGAAATTTTAATAAATCCCTTTCTAGACGCTTGAAATATGTAAATTAAAAAATACAGCTCATTCTGCCAAGTATTTTTTTTAGTTATGATTTAAAAATAGCAGTAATACACTACCGCGCATGTGCGGTAGCGGTAGTATAACGGTAGTATTATACCGTTAATTTTACGTTATAATACTGGCAGCTGGAATGCCAATATTATACTGTAAAATCAAATGTATTTTTTTTTCAGTGTAGGTAAGGTATGCATGCAGCTTACCTTTTTATGTCTTCATTCAATAGTCAGTCAGGATTCATCAGGTCACCGTCTCTTGAGGTTTGAGTATCCAGTGGTAATGTAGCTAAAACATTAATAATCGTTTTAATCCAATGTTCAGTGCTACAAATAAACTTGTTGTGTGATTATTATTATTGACATAGTTGATTTAAATGTAGAGCTATTCTAAATTAATTAAATTTAATATAGCTAATATAAGAATTTTGCAGTATGATTATACATTTGAGAGCTTAGTATAATATCTCTTTACTAGAAGATTACATTTTTAAAAGTGAGAGAGAGTTTCTTGTTAGTCCTTGAACACGAAAATAGATCAAAGTTCATTGAGTTTTTCCCGTCACGTAAAGCTTTAACACATATTATTACATAGAGGTTTTTCCTGAGTGGTTATCCACATTGTGCAATTTCCGTTGAAACACATGTGATGATTGTGGAAAATGTTCACATTCTTTTTCGGTAATTAGATATTTTTTATGAGTTGTTGCACTAAAGGGGACTAAATTGACTTGGGTTTTTCCGTCAGTTCAAAAAATGGGTTTTTTATGTAAAAACATACATATTCCTACCTCATTCCTAGGTTATAAACAACTTCATAAACTATGCTTAATTATCCGAAAAACTCACATAATCTCTCAATTTATTAGTCTTCATGTATTTCTGCTAAAATGAAATCTCCATTTTTCTCAAAATATGTATATTTCTAAAATATGCCTGCCTGGCAATATTGTAAATATGAAAGGTAAATGATGGGGAATATCGTAAATCATTATTTAATGAGAACTAAACAAAAAAAATCCTTATAAGCTATTATTTTGACAAATGCAATTACCATATACACTTTTAATTTTATTACTTTATCAACTTCGCTGTTCCCTAAAAGAAATTATTTATCGGCGTATAGCGCACGCGCACGGCATGAGAAAATTTATCAAAATTTACAGGTACGCGTTATAAGTTGGATATAAAAATTGAATATTAAAAATCAAGAAAAGAAAAGATGATAATAGGAAATAAGGTTTTTAATTTAATGAACATGCTATTTTTTTACAAAAAAATAAAATAATTTTTGCTGTCAGATAACATGAAATGTTATAGTTATTATACTTTATAATAACCTATATTTTATTTTTTGCTCATGAAAGTTTTTTTTTTGGGGGGAGGGGGGGAGAAGGAGACGCGCGTTATTAAGACGAATATATCTAAAAATGAAATCTAAAAGATTAGATACGGAGTATACACCAAATTTCAGAAAACTCGGTAAATAAAAACCAGTGTCTGGGTTTATGTTCCTCATACAAATGTACTATTTTTGACCGATTTGCTCGAAGTAACATTACCGGCTTCATTTAAAAATTATCAGATCACACTTCACCTCTTTTTTCAACCACCATAATTTATCTTTATACATTTTTTTCTATTGCAATTTTTTTCCTTCCTGTTGTCACAAAGAGGAACTACGTATGGACAATCTTTTTATAAACCAATAAAAATTCAGATTCACTCGCTATACATCCGCATTAGAAATTTACGTTATTCTGACCAAGAAACCACGCCTTAGTGGAATATAGAAAAAAAATCTAAGTAAGCAGCAATCGAAAGAGCATTATGAAACGTGTTTTTTGACACATAAATCATTTGACCTCGTCTCCCCGTTGTTCAGATATAAAGTCTTAAAGTTTGTTAATTTATCTATTTAATTTAGGGAAAAAGGCGTGGTTTCGATTTAGAAATTTTAATAATCAGATGAACATAAAATAGAAAACATAGTTAGATATAGTAATATAAAAATGAAAGAAACCCGCGAAAAAGAAAATGCTATTGACGAATATGACACTGAACCAAAAAAAAAAAGAGGATTGCTGCGTAGAAAATTGTGACATTAAGAACATTTTATGAACTTAAATCTAGTACAATGATAACAATGATCAACCTCCTGCGAAACAAAATTGCAAGGCGTTTCAAATGGAAGTGGCCAAGTTTGCACTAATAAGTCAGACTTGTACCAAGCATAGCGAATCATGTCGGTTAGTTGATTATCTACTCTTGGGATACAGGCCCTTGGAGGGCCCTCCGTGGGAATCTTTCTAAGGGACCCTAACCCGTAATTACGACAAGGTTCGAACAAAACCACGGAAAACTCCGAACGGTTAGGTCGACGAACGCGACAGGGGTTGCGATTGATGTCGCAGAATTGCGGCGTATTAAAGTGGAAATGGACATATGACTGGAATTTGAGGATGTTGCTAAGTTGAAAACTCCTCTTTCAATCTTATCGACTCCTACTTCCATCCTATTAAATCAATAAATTATCAAATTTTAAGACTTTATATCTCGATAACGTGGAGACGAGGGCAAATTATTTATGCGTTAAAAAACACGTTTCATAATGCTCTTTCGATTGCTGCTTATTTAGATTTTTTTCATTATTACACTAATGAATTGGTTTCCTTGTGAATAGATAATGCGCATTTTTCACATATAAAATTAAAACCCTTACTACAAAGTTCGCTAAAATGACGCAGTAACTTCATTTAAATATATTTCGAGTTAAAACATCTATTATAATACAGACATCTCATTTTCAAGCAAAATATTTCGGAATTTTTTTTTAAAATGATCTTCTAAATATGACGTCATTTTTTATCAGGTGTTTTCTGTGTGACACCAAACTTGCTCTAAACAAAGGGTTGCTATATTTCACATTTACTGTTTGATTTGTATATTACAGCTATATCTTTTAACTATACCTTATAGCTATACCTTATAGCTAAGTGTTCTAATAATTTATATGCAGTGGTAACATTATCTGCGATTTATATTAAATAGGAAGTGAAACATAACAAGAGTATTTATTAGTTCTTTCTCTTTTCAAACAAACTTCATGACTAACTCAAAGCGTCTAGAAACTGACGTGATTTTCATGTAATCATTGGTCTGTGTGACACCAAACTTGCTCTAAACAAAGGGTTGCTATATTTCACATTTACTGTTTGATTTGTATATTACAGCTATATCTTTTAGCTATACCTTATAGCTATACCTTATAGCTATACCTTATAGCTAAGTGTTCTAATAATTTATATGCAGTGGTAACATTATCTACGATTTATATTAAATAGGAAGTGAAACATAACAAGAGTATTTATTAATTCTTTCTCTTTTCAAACAAACTTCATGACTAACTTAAAGCGTCTAGAAACTGACGTCATTTTCATTTAATCATTGTAGGTTTAGATTTCATGAATGAAAATGTAAGTTTCTATTAAAAAATAAGGCCACGCGAAATAAAATTTCACTAGGTGCTACGTCATTTAGCTAAATTTTCGAAATTTTTTTACCGTATAATCAAGAAATCTTATTTTTTTCTGTTATACACGCCAAAGAAAGCCTGCCTTCTCATTTATAAAACTGAGGGATTTTACTATGTTTGCGTCAGGGTTAACGTCATTTTTTTTCTGATTGTCTTTTTAACGATTTATAGACATGAGTGCATAGAACTCCGTTATTGTGATCGCCGCATTATTGCATTTTTGTTTACTTTATCCAGAAAGCTCTCATGGTTAAGACGGTAAGAGCCAGCTGGTTCAACTAGTAACTATTTATACTTCAGTTATGTAACTAAATCAAATTTAAAACTAAAATATTGTTACAAATAATATAATAATAAAATTTAAAATATTGTTATTAGTTATTCTATTATAAATTCTGTAATAATCTGAAACAGTGTAATTAGATATGATTAGAGATTATATTTAAGATACATTAAAAAAAAATCTGCGAATGGTTTGAGACTTTCCATCTTTACTTCTGGCAATATGCATTAATTACATATGGATCTTGGAATGCATAGCATTTCGAATGAACTTTTGTGTTAAAAAGTACTTTTGAGTTGAAAGTACTTTTGTGTTAAAAAGAAAAAAACACTTATGGAAATTTTTGACACTGTATTCTCGAATCGATATCAAAAATATTCACACAAAAACTATGCAATAAAATAAAAGGATGTATCTTGTTTTGATTTTTGCAGTAAAAAATATAATAAATTAATCATACCGGAAAAATAAAGAAAAAAAAATGTGTAAATATAAAAAAAAATTACCTTTGAAACGTGAATTTGCTAGTCTTGTCTGACGAATCCAGTTACCTGACTGTCTGTTCAGACGATCAGGAATTACAAAAGAACATAGCAATGTAGACGATAAGACGCATGCATTCGAATCTCAAATGTTCTTATTGAGTTATTTCGATGCATTTACAACAATATGTTGTGATATATAAGAAATAGATTTCGCAGCAGAAAAGTCAATTTAAAATCTAATTTTTTATGTTACCTCAGTTCGACAACTGTTTTCTTTGTTATTTATTTCGTAAGTAACTTTTTATTATTATTCTGTTTGGAAATTCCGGTAGTGTTTTTACAGATCAAACATAAACTTTTATGTATAAAATATGTATAAAAGTGTATATAAATAATGTAATTTTCATTTTTCTTGAAATCTAAAATGTCTTTTATTAATTACTCCTTTACTCATATTGCTAGATAGCTTTGGCAGTAATTGGTTCGACAGAATTTCATAAGTTGTTCATAAGTTGTTGTATGTCAAAGAAATTGCAAAGATAACATTACAACTTCTGAGGATTTTAAATTGCTAATACACACTGAAAATCGTTCACAGCTAAAGGAAAAAAAATCGACAATTCCTTTATATGAATTATTTCCAACGAAATATCCATTTTGATTGAAAGTTGGCTTTACGTTCGAAATAATTGCGAAGAAATGTGAATATTACAAAAATATAGGCTTTATATTGAAAAAATTGGCAAGGGAAACGTTAATATAGCTGAAATATTAGTTTTGAATCGTAAATATTGGCAATTAAATAGCGAAATAATTCGTACCAATATTATTTCAATATTAGCATAATGTAAGCACCCCAAAATGGGTGCAATATTTTATACCAATATTGACAATATTGTTAAAGATATGTAACACATATTGACCAAGATTTTTGCAATACAAGCAATATTGGATCAATAGTGTTTAGCTACAAGGAAAGGAATGAAATGCAGTATAAACTCTCAGACGATATAAGATATGCTGCAGGAATATTTCCAAGTTAATTTGTAGCACAATCTGTTAACCCTTTCCGGCAGAAAGTCTGTTCGTAAAATGAGAAATTACTGACTGACACCGGAATTTACAAACGACTTTTTTAGAAAATAAGAACTCCTTATTTTGCACAAAATTTTATTAAATATTCTTGGTGTCGGATGCAAGTTTGGAATTAAAATTAGGTATGCCCAGAGTGGGACCACTGTGCCGGAAAGGGTTTAAAACATTCGCAACAAGTGCCGCGTATACATAACGTAAAATGCACTCCTAATTATTCCTAACAGTGATTTTAAATAGATTTTTTTTTCCTATTTTGTGGCGGGCGTAGCTTCTGAAAATTTTGAATATTTTGCTATATTTCTAAATTGATAGTTTTGCCTAGTTTACAAATAATAATTCCTGGTTGGAGTAATCAAGAATTCCGAGCAATGTAGGAGACAAGTATACACGACGCTCGTCGCGGGAGGGTTAATCACAGAACTTCTGCCATTAAATTAGCTAAAAAAAATATTTTCGGAATTACTGGTGGCAAAAGATTAAAAATTCTGAAAAGGGCACGCGTCGCTAATGGGATTATACATATTCGCGATCAATGTCACACATAAGTGACGTAAATGGTACTCATCCCGATTATTCCTATCAGAAATTTAAAATAGAAACTTTTACCTATTTTGCGACGAGCGTAGCTTACAATTTTTTTAATCTTTTACTTTCGTTATTTCCAAATGTATGTTTTTGCAATTAATCATTTGCAATTTAAAATTGCTGGTATAGGAAGGAATAATCAAGGATTCTGCGCAACTTATAGATCATGTATACGCGACGCTCTTCGCAAAGCCGTTAATCACAGAACTTCTGCGATTAAGGTAACTGACTACATACGGAGCAATATTTTCCCAAAAAGCTATTTAATTATTTTTTGAACTTATTTTTATTAAGATTATGACTAGAAACTGTGAAAAAAAGCAAAAAATATTTCATTAATTGATAAAATTTTGGTAAATGTGGGATTTCATGGTAAAATTTAGCGAAATATGGCCAAATACGCAAAATGCTCTACAGAAAAATATATTGTATATATAATAATTTCCTTTTTACAGTTCATACTTATGACATTAGTGAAGGGAATGAACTAAAATCTAAGAGATATTTTAAATATTTCAAAACTTATAGCGTATCACACCTATTTACATGCTGATTTTCATCAAATTCATCGATGTCTTTCCACGAAAACATCCATAAAACAAAAAATATTTATTCTAAAATTAAATCTTTAGTTCATTGCCTTCACTAGTATAAACTATATGCAGTTTAAATTTCATAGTGATATTCCAATAACTTTTTGAGAAATCATGTTTTGCGTATGAAATTTTCACCACAAGAATTTACACAGTAATATACGTCTAAACCTCACTGTTTTTATGAGCCATACACATTTTTTAAAGTACTGAGCCTCTGTTTATTTCTAGAAAGCCATAGTTTTGCCCCTTTCCCAGTTAGTACCTTTAAATAGTACTTCCGGTTTTTTAAACAGTACTTCCGGTTTGAGTGCCAGTTGTTGAGTAGTTTAAAAACCGCTACAACTCCGGTTCTATTTTTCGTATAAGAAAAATAAAAACAGTTTTGGAAAGATAAAACGTTGGGCTTTAATAAAATGTAATAGAATCGTTTTGACAATTTTGGTCGAAAACTACTTTTTAAACGTAGTCAGATACCTTAAACACTCTAATCACAGAACTTCTCACATTAAATTAGGTAATAATTTCTTTTCAGATATATTTGTGGCAAAAGATTAAACTCATCGCTAAAAGGGGATTATTGTTTAGCTTGATACGGTGTGTCAAAAATGGACTGACGTTTTTTAAAATTAATGTAAAATTTATTTTCGGAATTACTGGTGTCAAAAGATTAAAAATTCTGAAAAGGACACGCTTCGCTAATGGGATTATACATCTTCGCGATCAGTGTCGCACATAAGTGACGTAAATGGTACTCATCCCGATTATTTCTATCAGAAATTTTAAATAGAAACTTTTACCTATTTTGTTGTTGTATTAAAGTGCAGGAGAGTAATGTGTAAATTTAGAAATTATAGCTTCTTTATTTTAGTTCAAAATATCACCGATATATCGCATTGCTCTGTTTGACTCTGTAATAATGCTGTAAATGATTATGCAATAAAAAAAAAATTATGTTTTGAGATTTATAACTGCTAAACAAAATGAAGGTTAAAAACTGTGTGATCTTTGATCTTTTTATTGTTCATTAGTTTGAGCATTGTATTAGTCTGAGAGAGCTCAATGCCATCTGTTTTTTATATTCAGAGCTGCTTTTAACTCGGAAGTGTATTACAGTAATTTCAGATTCCTTGAAAGAATAACTTCAATAGTTGTCACCGTTTATATGCTTTTAAAAAATATATGTAAGCCCCTTTTAGGAAACCCTCTATATATATAGGTATATATGCTGTTTTTTCTCTTTCTCTTTTGTGTCTTTTATAACTTTCTATCTCCCCTTTCATTACGCTTCCAAAAAGTGATTTTTACCCATTATATTGTAGCTGGTTGGTGAATAAAAATATCTCGGCTTTCGATTAATGTTTTCTCCGCGTATTATCTAAATTACGATGAAGGAGTTTCTTTTCCCGATGCATTAACGGAATTTCCAAAGAAAAGGAAGCGGATGTAAAGTTAATCACGCCTAATTGTTTTACACCAATATTGCCTAGAACAGAATTAATGCGATATTGATTTTTTTGACGACCCTCGGGAATGCTTTTTACTTCAAATTGAGTTTGTAACGAATGAAATTTCTGATCTTGTAAGAGGGTACTTGTAACATTGATTATCGCATTTCAGTTGAATGATATTTTTGGTTTCTAATCTGAGATCAGGCAGAAGTTACAGAAGTAACTATCATTACTGTCTGAGTAACAATAACTTTTTTTACTCAGATAGAAGCTGTTTTTTGGCTTCCTGTTATTCATACATCATACATATTTTAAGATTCATATTGTGCTAATATGATTGAATGGCATCTAGAAATCTGTACAAATGGATTAGTGTTTTCTCCGCCATTATATAGATTACGATGTAGGAGTTTCTTTTAGCGGTGCATTAACGGAATTTCCAAGGAAAAAGAAGCGAATGCAAAGTTAATTCCGCCTAATTGTTTTTACACCAATATTGCCTGGAGCAGGATTAATCCGATATTGATTTTTTTTACAACCCTTGAGAATGCTTTTTACTTCAAATTGAGTTTGTTACGAATGAAATTTCTGATCTTGTAAGAGTGTACTTGTAGCATTGATTATCGCATTTCAGTTGAATAATATTTTTGTTTCTAAGATGAGTTCAGGCAGAAGTTACAAAAGTAACTATCATCACTGTCTGAGCAACAATAACTTTTTTTACTCAGATAGAAGCTGTTTTTTGACTCCCTGTTATTCATACATCATACATATTTTAAGATTCATATTGTGTTAATATGATTGAATGGTATTTAGAAATCTGTACAAATGGATTAGTGTTTTCTCCGCTGTTATATAGATTACGATGTAGGAGTTTCTTTTAGCGGTGCATTAACGGAATTTCCAAGGAAAAAGAAGCGAATGCAAAGTTAATTCCGCCTAATTGTTTTTACACCAATATTGCCTAGAACAGGATTAATCCGATATTGATTTTTTTTACAACCCTTGAGAATGCTTTTTACTTCAAATTGAGTTTGTTACGAATGAAATTTCTGATCTTGTAAGAGTGTACTTGTAGCATTGATTATCGCATTTCAGTTGAATAATATTTTTGTTTCTAAGCTGAGTTCAGGCAGAAGTTACAAAAGTAACTATCATCACTCTCTGAGCAACAATAACTTTTTTTACTCAGATAGAAGCTGTTTTTTGACTCCCTGTTATTCATACATCATACATATTTTAAGATTCATATTGTGTTAATATGATTCAATGGTATTTAGAAATCTGTACAAATGGATTAGTGTTTTCTCCGCTGTTATATAGATTACGATGTAGGAGTTTCTTTTAGCAGTGCATTAACGGAATTTCCAAGGAAAAAGAAGGGAATGCAAAGTTAATTCCGCCTAATTGTTTTTACACCAATATTGCCTAGAACAGGATTAATGCGATATTGATTTTTTTAAAACCCTCGAGAATGCTTTTTACTTCAAATTGAGTTTGTTACGAATGAAATTTCTGATCTTGTAAGAGTGTGCTTGTATGGTAAATGTTTTCCTTTTCATGGTCAGCTTTGTCTCGCATATTGTTCCAGATGTCTATAGCATTTAAACGGCGCCTTTGCTGCATTCCTCGAAAGCCCTATTCCCAAAACAATAATTAACGGTAAAATTCTTAATCTCTCTTTTAGCCAAAGTGCAATCTTCGCCAAAAGATTTTTCCCTTCCAATGACTTCAATTATGAAGTTGATATGTATATAAGTAACGGTTACATTTCCCACGCAAAAAAATGCGATTCTCTTGGCTTGAGATGTATCTCGCTTGGCGTGTTTTTCCTTGCGCCCACTTTCATATCGGATAGAACACTTGCCCTCTGATCTTCATCTCATAAACATCTAAAAATGTCTTGGCCCCTTTGGCCACCCTTTGGTTTTATAATGAAAAATCCTCTTGATGGTTTAAAAACTCTTTGGATTACGTGAACTTGATCGGACCTGTTCAACAGCATTTCTGGATTATTCTTTGGATCGCGTTTGTGTTCTTCACCTCTGGCTTTAAATTTAAAATGTCACCTCACCAATATTCATCAGATTCATTTAAAAAAAAATCTGAAACTTTGATTGATCAAAATATCACTATTGTGGAAGATTGTGAAGTGTGACATCTTTCTCCAATTAAAGAACATTAACTCTAGTGATGTGATTTTCGTCTTCCTTGCTTCACCATACAAAATAAAAGGGAAAACTACACTCCAGTTTAGTACTTCAGTACCCAGGAAACGCACTCTGCGGATTGCCAAAACAACCAAGTGCCACTATACCTTCTTGTTTTAACAAATTGTTTCACTCCGTAAAAGTAAATCCTTTAGGTCTTTTCAAAGGATTCACCAACTTTGACATCTTCTCAATAATCACCCCCTGAACTTACTTCCCACGATAACTCTTCTATATGCATAAAGGAACACGACAACTCCCCCATAGCTTGTAACATGGATTATTGCATGAATGATATTTTTGTTTCTAAGTTGAGGTTAAGCTAAAATTACAGAAGTTACTATCAATACTGTCTGAGTAACATTAACTAATTTTTACTCAGATAGCAGCTATTTTTGACTTGCTGTTATTCATACATATTTTAAGATGCATATTGTGATAATGTCAGAAAATATATTTTAGAAATCTGTACACCGGTAAATCCGGATTAGTGTTTTTTCGCTATTATATAAATTATACGATCTAGAAGTTTCTTTTGTCGGTGTATTAACGGCATTTCCAAGGAAAAGGAAGTAAATGTAAAGTCAATTCCGCCTAATTTTTTTTACACCAATATTGCCTGGAACAGGATTAATGCGATATTGATTTTTTGACGAACCTTAAGAAGGCTTTATATTGCAAATTTGCTTTAATACGACAGACATTTCTGTTATCGTAATAGTGTATTTGTAACATGGATCATCGCCTTGGAGATGAATAATATTTTTTTGTCTCTAAACTATGTTCAGACAGAAGTTACAGAAGTAATTATCAATACTGTCTGAGGAACAGTAAGTACTCAGAGAGAAGCTGTTTATGACTTGCTGTTATTCATACATATTTTACGATGTATATTGTGTTGATGTGATTAAATGATTTTTAGAAATCTGTAAAAATGATTAGTGTTTTTCCGCTATTTCCAAAATTATGATGTAAGAGTTTCTTTTGCCGGTGCATTATCAGAATTTCCAAGGAAGAGTTAATCCCACCTATCATTCTTTGCACCAATATTGAATAGAACAGGATTAATATCCGGTATCGATTTTTTTTTCTTTTTACGACTTTTGTTAGTGCTCTTTATTTTAAATCGACTTTTTTACGAATGAAATTTCTGTTCCAGTAAGAGTGAGCTTGTAACACTGCTTATCGCATTTGAGTTGAATAATATTTTTTTGTTTCTAAATCGTGTCAGCAGAAATTACAGAAGTAACTGTCCATGTCGTCTGAGTAACAGTAAATAATTGTTACTCAGAAAGAATCTGTTTTTGACGTTGTTTATTCATACATATTTTAAGATGCATATTATACTGATGTTAATAAATGATTTTCAGAAATCTGTACAGGTAGATTAGTGTTCTTGCGCGTGTTATATAAATTACAATGTAGGTTGTTTGTCCATTAACAGAATTTCAGGGAGAAAGGCGATAGTTATACAGTTAATGATGCCTAATTATTTTACACCGATATTGCCTGAAACGGGTTTAATACAGTATTGATTTTTTGACTAAACTTGAGGTGTTTGCTTTCCGAAGGCATAGTGTAAGGAAACTGTGTTTATTATAATAATTATTTATGTATGTGTGTGAGTGAAAATCATAACTCCTAAAGGGTACTGCCGATTGAGCCCCGTTCGGCGAATATGTTATAAATCACTGTCGCAAGAACAGTATCATTTTCGTATAAATCGGCCGACCAATTGGGTATAGTCCATTTTTAAACCATTGTCAAACCATTTTGCAACCTATTTTATAAGGAAAATCACCAAGGAAATGTGGCAGACTATAAGTGATAAATTTTGAGGTTATGTAATCAACCTTTAGCAGCGACGAGGTAACGTCGCGAGTTTCAAAACGGTAAGTAGACTATTCAAATCCAGTCGATTGCATATCGAGTGTAATCGTTCCAGAATTTTTAAAAAATATTTTTTTTTTCAGATTCATTTTGCTGCAAATGAAATAAGTTTTGTTTTATTAGACTCTTTGTAATATTGATTAATATTACAACGAATAATTGTCTTTTATTAAAGCTGTTTTTTCATCATTCAAACAGAACAACTTTTATTTCTGTCTGAGCAATAATAAACATCTATTATTCAGATAGAAACTGTTCCTGACTTCCTGTTAGGTATACATATTTTTTACATGTATAGTACTGATATCATTATACTAATTTTACAAATGTATAAACGTGAATTAGTTTTTTATAGAGCGATAAGATTAGTGATTTCTGTCCTTATTATCCAAATTACATGTAGGAGTTTCTTTTCGCGGTGCACTTTTAAAAATAAATCCGGTAACTCACACTAAAACTACTGGCAGCAAAGTTGCCGGATTTTTTCCGTACCGTTAGTAGATTTTCCGTTTTGAGAGATAAAAGAAGGAAAAACTTCGTATGAAGAAGCGGCAACTTTCCGTTATGAATAAATTTGATTTTAAAATATTGCATATATCTTTGTGCTTCCATCTGTTGACTACTACGGGAGTAGTTAATATACTGCAAGAATATTTTCTGGCCGACCTGAGACTCGAACTAAAACGTTAGTGCCTTGAGCCAAGTGTTTTAACGTAAGACCAACGCGGCAAATCGCGGCTTGGGACTTATACAATTTGGGGTTTAGAAACCTGGTAATTTTTAAGTTAATTGCGGGGATATTTCGTAATGAGATGATTGTTGAAAACTTTAGTATTAATAGAGGATAGAAACCTGAATTATATATATTCTTAATTTGATTGTTAGATGTAAAATATGAATATTATATTTTGAATTAAATTCGATAAAAAATGTTTGCGTTTTTGAGAAAATCGATTTTTAATCAACTTTTATATATTTTTTAAATGTGTTCGTTTAGAGTATATTTTCAGTGCGAGTGTTTTTTATAACTTTAAAAAATAATGCGAATAATTTTAAAGGAATGAGAAAATTATGTGTTATTTTTTTTAAAAATTCGAAAGCATTATTTTTGTTTGTTGCTTTTTTTGAGTAAAATCGATTTTTTTTCACTTAATTTAACTATCATGTATATATACAGGGTGTCCCAGGATTATTGGGACAAACTTAAAGGGGAGGTAGGGAACATCACAAGGATTCAGATTTGCATAGCAACCCATGATCGGAAACGCCATGGGAAAGTAGTATGGCGAGAAGACACAAATCAACCTTTGTCTCACAAGTTTACCTCGCAAATCAACTCCTACATGTAATTTGGATAATAAGGACAGAAATCACTAATATAATCGCTCTATAAAAAACTAATTCACGTTTATACATTTGTAAAATTAGTATAATGATATGTACAAGAAACGAAGAGACACAAGGCTGAGATCATCTGAAATAATTTATTGGTCAAAGATATTACGTGTGCTGTGGTAGATGATACTTAAAAATGTCATAAAAGATGTTCAAAGTTTCCGTCATTACTAGTGATGCATGCATTACACCGTCGGACCATGGATTGGCGGTCTCGCTCAAATACACCTGGATTTTGTTGGATATCCGCAGCAGCACAGATGAGTCTTGCAACCAGATCCATATCGGTATCCACAGGCATTTTTTAGTACACCCCAAAGAAAAAAAATCTATGCTGCTTAAATCAGGAGAGCGTAGACCAATCCACCGGTGACCAAACACCTGATTCAAATGTTCACGAGCACATCTTCCGTAATGGGGAGATGCCCCATCATGTTGAAACCCCATATGGCGCCTGACATGTTTGGCATAGTGTCAAGTAAGCTTGGTAGCACCTTTTGCAAAAGTGTGAGATAATCTGCAGATGTTAGAGGTGCTGGCAGTAAGTAAGGTTTCTTCCAATGCTCTCGTGAACAACAACACCACCTAACGGCGAACGAAGCCGTTTCCGACTATGGGTAGCTATGCAAATCTGAATCCTTGTGATGTCCTCTACCTCCCCTTAAAGTTTGCCCCAATAATCCTGGGACACCCTGTATATATATATATATATATATATTAATCTGTTTCTTTAGAATATATTTTAAGTGCGAATACTTTTTTATAAATTTGAAAAATAAATTGCAAATAATTTTAAAAGAATGGAAAAATTTATTGTTGCTTTTTAAAATTCGAAACACTATTTTGTTGTTTTAAATAAACTCGAAATTTTAATTTATTTAATTTTTAGTTTTTCTGTACAGCAACATGACATTTTTTGAAACATTGAAAATAAATAGGCAGCAGATAACGAAATATCTCCGTTGGACCCTTTCTTTTCCGTCCGTTCCGTTGTTTTCAGAAAATATGAGGGAATTTTCTGTTTTTATTTAACGGAAAATGCCCTTTTGTCGTGAAAGGGGACTTTTTCTGTGAAATTCAGGAAAAAAATACCCGTGAATTTCAGATTATTTTTAACAGTGTGCATTAACGGAATTCCAGATTAAAAACGATGGATGTAAAGTTAATCACGCCAAATTGTTTTACAATAATATTGCTAGAAACAGGATAAATCCGGTATTGATTTTTTTGAGGACTTTTGAAAATTCTTCTTATTCCAAATTAAATTTGATACGAATGAAAATTTTGTCCTTGTAAGAGTGTACTTTCAGCATTGATTATCATTGATTATCGGATTTGAGTTGAATGATATTTTTTTGTTTCTATGCTGTGTTCATACAGAAGTGTGCAGAAGAAAATATCAATACTGTCCCACTAAGAGTAAGTAATTGTTACTCTTAGAAAAACCGTTTGTGACTCGCTGTTACCCATACATATGTTAAGACGCATATTATACTGATGTGATTAAATGATTTTTAGAACTCTGTACAAATTGATTAGTATATTATCCCCGACTATCTAAATTACGAAGTAGTAGGAGTTTCTTTTGTCGGTATATTAACGGAATTTCATGTTAAAAGAGACACAAGTTAATCACGTCTAATTGTTTTACACCAATATTGCCTTGAACAGGTTTAATGCAATATTGCTTTTTCGAAGACCCTTGGGAATATTTTGTATTTTATTTCAAATTGGCTTTGTTACGAAAGCAATTTGTGTTCTTCTAAGAGGTTACTTTTGATATTGATTATTGAACTCGATATACATAATTGTTTTTTATTTTAATCTAAAAACTTTTACTTTTGTTATTCAGACCCGTAATAAATTCAAAATTTGCAGAACATATGAAATATGTTAAAATAAGCAAATGATTATCGTATCAATTTTCGATCGAATAACAGATATGAGTAAATTGTACCTACTGTCTTCCTAAAAAGGAAGAGTGTAAAGCGGATTTCGCATCTGAAAATTGTACTCAAACGTTGTTTACTCATGAAAAGTTCTTGTTATGCCTCTTGCAAAAAGAATGATTGCATAACAGCAAGTGTCAGTTTTAGATCGCGTTGTGATCTCCACCTTGCTGGACAGCGGTTTACACTCCCACATTATAGTTCTATACTTTGTTACAGATCCCTCGAGTGTCATGAAATTATGGAATTGTTGGTTGAAGCTCCCAGTGGGTGAAGCTCCGAGTGTGGCTCCCAGCCATTAATTCACACGAGAACATGCCCGCATGGATTTGTCGGATCATACAACAACAACACTTACTCTGAGTGACGAAATTGGGTTGTTTCATGCCAAGAGGGAAATTGCGACGACATCTGCAGTAGTACGGGTTGTCTACATGATAACTTTTGCTGCGACTGTGCTTGACACTACAGCAGAGACGGGGTGGGGGAGAGATACAGGAGTGCGTTAGAATATGGATCAGGAGTTGCATAACGTCTTGATTTCAGACCAATTGGAATTCTGGGTACATCTTCATGATGAATGTATGCGTGCGTGGAAATACTGTTGCGGTTTTTGTTGCAGACGTCAACCCACAGTCCGTGTGGACTGTTGTTGTTCTAAAAACGACCCAAATTCACAACTCAGGGTCAGTAATTTGATTGTACTATCTCACAAAGACATGCAGTCAACATATCTATTCCCATGGGATTTAGGGATTGGAAACCCTAGAAATTCTACTCAACGTTCTGTATGGCACTTCTGGACCATTCAATTCCATATTCACATGTTAATCAAGCAGGGCTTCAACTAGGTCCGCTTTTTCAGTACCACCTTTTCAAAGTGAAATATTTTTTTAGATTTGTAATGCAAATTTTGTAGAAACTTTTTCAAAAGATAAATTTTGTAGCAAAATCTTGTAAAAATCTTCTACAAAAACTTTTCTTTAGCTGTACTACTATTCAAAAAAGGGACCAGTGGGAGGCCTGCAAACAAAGGATCTCGACGAAGTGAGCAGTATAAACGCAAGAGAATAGACCACAGTTCCAGGAGGCTGCTATTCTACCATGATAAAAAATCTAACCATACTGTAAGCCTACTTCCTACTCTAACTACCTTCTTATACAAAGCACAACAAGCCTTTAACACAAGTAACTAACGTGGGAATTGAACGTCGGCTTTACAGTATTACCTTTTACACTCTTTATGTGGTGTTACCCATACCTGCTTTGTGAACATGCTTTGGAATTCTAAGCATTCGCCCCACCAGTGGCTGAGAGGTTCTACTTTCAAAGCTGGTAGACGGGAAGTGCTGGGTTCAAACCCCTGTCGCGCCCGTCGGCCTAACCGTTTGGAGTTTTCCGTGGTTTTTATCAAACCTTGCCGTAAATACGAGTTAGGATCCCTTAGAAAGACCCCCCACGGAGGTCACTCCTCCCTAGGGCCTATATCCCTCGTGTAGATAATCGGACGTCATAAATCAACCAACCATCTAAACATTTGCATATCTCAGCATATTGTACGTTTCCTGCAAATTTCTCCGTTATTGCGTGCCTATAACTGCCGTCATGGTGTAGTAATTTTAATGGCCAGCAGTGTATTTTCCTAGTAACAAAAAATAATTCTTAATAAGAAAATTATTCCAAATAAGTTTTTCTGACGCACATTTTTGAATTACCTGCAAAAGGTTTGTTACAGCTGAACTACTGAACTGATATACAACATTCATATAATGAATTTACATTATTGGAACATAAACGCACGTAATAAATTTGGTGGCAAATAATATAACAGCTTTATTTTTTAATGGAAGTAATGTTAAACTAATGATATCTCGTTATAAGTACATTTTATCAGAAAAATTACAGACTGACTACTTATTTTGTTATTTTATTTTATTTATTTTTTAAACTTGATAGCGTTTTATATCCTCCAAAATTATGTTTTAATAGTAGTTGTAACCTATCTGAAAAATTGTAAAATCATATTTCATCTCTTAAAAAAATAGAAGTTCCAAGAAAAACTAGTACAAACTTGATTTACAAAATCAATATATGTTGAAAGTTATATTTATTAAGACAATATAATCGAAAAACTATATCTGTCAGGGTTTTTTTCCAACTTAGGGAGAATATTTTTAACTTTTCTCCTAGTCATAAAATCAGAAATCAATAAAAATGCCAGTGTTTATTTTTTTTAAACTGAAGATCGTTTCCATGAAATATTTTGAAAAGCTAAACTGATAAGAAAGACGTCATTTTGTTTCTTGACCAGGATATAAATATAACACTCTTAATTAAAAAGTAAAATCAATTAATCAATTAATTCATTAAATTATTAAGGAATAATTTAAGATATGCAAACAAGATACGTCTAATTACTTTACTTATACATAAAAACTTAATATTTCAGATTCTTAAAAACAGTTAAAATACACATAAAAATTACTAAAAATGGACGTTTCGAGCTCAATTTTAGAACTTTTCATCAGGACACACATAACGGGCATGAAAATCGATGAAACGATTGCGATCGAAACGATAAAATCAAAACTGTATACTCAGATGGAATGGGGGCTTGCTTCGTAAAGAGGTGAGTCTGCCAACTTCGTATACCACCCCTCGAGGAGCACGTAACTTGTGTAACTGGTACACTGAATTACATTAGCGTTTCAAAGTCCATCTTTTTAAAAAAAAAGTTTTAAACTACATGTTAAATACACATTTTCAAAACATTGGACTTTAATTTACTGTATAAAAAAGAGACATTTTCTAAAAAATCCGTAGTAAGTTGGTTGGTTGGTTTATTTATGACGGCCGATTATCTGCTTTTTGGACACAGGCCCTAGGGAGAGTGACCTCTGTGGGGGTATTTCTAAGGGATCCTAATCCGTATTTGCGGCAATGTTCAAAGGAAAACACGGAAAACTCCAAACGCTTAGGTCGACGAGCGAGACAGGGGTTTGAACCCAGCACCTCTCGTCTACCAGCTTTGAGAGTCGGGCCTCTCAGCTAGCAGTGGGGCAAATCCGTAGTAAGATAAAAAGTACTTTTTAACACTAATAGAGCCATAGCGGTCAATCTGACCATTACCATATAAATGTATTTCAAATCGAACCAGATTTTTTAAAATAAAATTAATTAAATATATGCCAAACAGAAATATGAAATAATTAAGTGAAGCAGTATTAAATAAAATTGCTGTGTTATATATTTTTATATGACTCGAGTAAAATTTCCGAACTTTCTGGTGTTAAACAGATACAAATCACAAGTATACTGTGTTCAGCGTATCAGTCTTTCGGACTTCCTACACAAGTTCCCAGCCTGACAAATCATTCCCTGGTTTTCTCTCGAACTTTTTTTGCCGTTGAAAAATCAAAATTTGAAAGGAAAGTTTTATGTGTTAGTGGACGATATCTCGAATTTGAAGTCATTTGGAATAATACTCACTAGCCGTTTTAATACAATAATCTTAAAAGTGTTTTGAACCATACGTTAAATAAATATTTGTAAAACATTGTACCTTTATTAATTCTGAGAAAAAGATACATTTTGTCAAAAATAAACATAAAAAAAAAAAAAAAAAAAAAAAAAAAAAAAACCTTTCAAATACCACTTTTAATTTAAAAGAGTGTGAAAGAAAAATGTGGTGATTTTTTTAAAATTTTTTAGTAGGATCGAAACAATTTAATAAGTTTTCCCAAGAAATTTATTCGAAGAGTTTAGAAATTTTCTCCTTTTATATCAGTATTTTTAATAAAAATTGTTATAAATGTATTTTTATAAATAACAGTGTTATTAATTTATTATTTTTTCTACAAAGTTATATTCGCATAAAGTTATATTCATATTTTATTTTTCATAACTTTATTAATTATTTTATTTACTTTTATTTATTTTAAATAACTTTAAACTAATTTTGTAAAATGTGGTTAATTGCATGATATGTCTACTTTTACGCAGGACTTTTGTACTATACTGAATAACATTAGCATACTTTGTCTCAAAATGGAGGAAGGAATGGATTCAAAGAGTTTTATTAATTGATCTATTTTGTTTTAAGGGTTCGGGAAACATTTTAAGAACATTTTTATTTATTGAATTTGAGTTTTGAGTATTTTTCTGATGGTTAGCCATATAATTTGTAAACAAAATCAAACTTTCCCCTAAAGTTTTTAAAAAATAGAATGTAATTTTTTTTAAAAATTGGGATAATTTAAAACTGATATAACTAGAAATATTCGTCAAATTTCAATTTTTTTTTTAAATTTAAATAAATAGAAATATATAAGTTTTAATAATGATTCAGCATTTTTTAAATTATTAATTAAAGTAAAAATTAAAATATTTAAAGTAAAAAAAATGATATAACTTATTTTTAAAAAATCATAATTTTAAAAGTAAATATTTTTTCAAATTTGCTGAATCAAAAATAAAGTGAAATATTTGAAAAAGACATGTTCGAAAGTTGAAACATTTATCGTTAACGGTTTTGGACTTATAACAATTTAAAGACGTGAATTGTTGAAAAAATCCGTCATGCAACAAAACCCAAAAAAGTTTCCATGACAACCACTACTTGAAAGTTAGATTTTGAAAACAAAAAATTAATAGACCGTGTTCTAATTCAGATAGAAACATGATTTAAACGTCATTTTAATGAAGAACCCCCCCCCCCCGGAGAATTTAGTAACAAAATAAACTATTTTTCAAAAATTTGAAGATCTTCGTGTCTCGGACCCTCTTAAATTAATTTGAAAACGTTTTGCATTTTTATTGCCCTTCCTTTATGTCCCAGACCTTAAGATGATGTTTTTATACAATTACAACTTCTACTAAATTCCTTGTTAAAACATGAAATAAATAAATATTTTTAAAATGTTCCTATGTGCAAACCTTGTTCCTATCCTTCCTATGTGCAAACACTCCTTAGAATTTCAATGGAAAAAAAAGGGAAAAGGACAAGTATCTTTTATCAAAGAAGCTCGTTGCAAAAATATCTGGTATTTATTCTATTAAGACAAATTTAAAATTTACTTCTGTTTGAGTTAATATTTTGTAAAAAATCAAAGAAGAATTTTAGCTTGGTGTAAAATTTTTGCAAAATTTCATATAAGACATGTATTATTTTTTAAGTTAAATTTTCAATTAATTCAGAAAACTTAATTAAAGACACAAAATACATGCCTTCATGAAATTATGTGAAAATTTTACACCAAACTATAATTTTTCGCCGATTTTTTTTTTTAAGTATTAGCATTCACATATTATTTATTAAATTAAGTTTTAAATTAATTTAGAAAATTTAGTTAAATACACAAAATATATACCTTCATGAAATTTTACAGAAATTTTACACCAAAGTGTAATTTTTTGTTGATTTAAAAAAAAAAATAGCATTCATATGTAATTTATTAAGTTCAGTTTTAAATAAATTACAATATTTAGTTAAAAAACCAGGTACTTCTCTATTATCCCGTCGACCACTTTTCATAACAATAGACTATCGCCAAACTGTATGATTAAACGCCAAAAATGCAGTCCCATTTACTTGATGTCAGAAGCATTATACGTGTTTGTTATGTCATCAAGTGGTTTTAATTCGACATTTGCGTGTATTTTTCATTATGTTTTACTGATTTATTAGTTATTTCATTAATTAAAATAACAATTGTATCCTAAAATTCTTATATTTTATTTATTTATTCATTTTGATATTCCAATGGCAACGTTCTCTCGTTTAATTGGCGTTAACGTTTGGCGATAGTTTTTTGTTATGAAAAGTGGTCGACGGGACAATAGAGAAGTACCAAAAATCACTATTTTAAATTAGAGATTTTCTATTTATTTAAATTGCAAACTTTGTAATTGCCCTGTTTAAATGCATTCAAAAATCAAAATTAAATTAAGAAATGTTATTTTACAGAATAACAAAGATTCCCTAACATATTGATCTTTTGTTACAGATTTTCAGATAGACAGACTTTTTAAGACTCACATTTTCTCACGCTAAAACTAGTAGGATGTGCCAATCCCAAAACTTTCTTCTATCTTATAGAGGTTTCGCATACACTAAAAAGGAATCAAAACCAATTTATATCAAGGCCTAACTAAAGTTTTATTAAATTCCGTGCATTAGTTCTTGAGATATGACTATTGCTAAAATCATGTAAATCCTGCGAAATATAGCATAGCAGCGTCACCTGTTGGGCGATTTAGACCAAAACCTAATCAACAACAACTTATGTCAACGTCTAACTGAAGCTGAAGTTTGATGAAAATCCGTGCATTAGTTCTTGAGATATAGTTATCGTTACAATAATGAAAAAAGTGGCACAGCAGCTCCACCTGTTGGGATATTTATACAAACGTAATCAACATCTA
Organism: Maratus michaelseni; assembly: GCA_963931845.1. NCBI lineage: Eukaryota > Metazoa > Arthropoda > Arachnida > Araneae > Salticidae > Maratus > Maratus michaelseni. Next base: position 85,997,268 of record OZ007594.1, read on the forward strand.
TTTATGTCAAGGTCTAACAGAATCTGAAGTTTGATGAAATTCTGTGCATTAGTTCTTGAGATATAGCTATCGTAAAAATCGAGAATAATGTGGTATAGCAGCGCCACCTGTTGGAATATCTACACCAAAATGTAATCAGCGTCTATTTATGATACGGTCTAACTGAACCTGAAGTTTGATGAAAATAAGTGCATTCGTTCTTGAGATAGAGCTATTGCAGAAATCGCAAAAAATGCAGCATAGCAGCGCCGCCTGTCGGGCGATTTTCACCAAAAGCAAATCAGCACCAAAGTATATCAGGGACTTACTAAATATAAAGTTTTATTAAATTTCGTGCATTAGTTCTTGAGATAGAGTGCCGACAAAATGTTGTCACATACAGACAGAATAAAGCATTTGTGAAAGAAACATTTTCAAATCTTTATCACTGTCAGAAAAAAAATAAAATAAATAAAACTTCAAAAATCAAAAGTAACACAAAATAAATCTATTTTATAGATGTAGGTCGTAAGATATATTGCTATATAAACACATATGCGAAATAAACATTTTCAAAATGTATTCACTTCTGCTGAAAAAAAGACATTACTTGAAAAAATTCAGAAAATAACATAAGAAATATATTTTTACGGGCATACAAAGTATCATATTGGTCTCACCAGGCTTCCTATAGGTTTTCTCAGCAGGACAAATCTTTCACGTATTCTTTTCAAAATTTCCATCTTCTCATCATAAAACAATTCAAAGGAGAAAGCTAGTAAAAGAAAAAATATACCGGGTGCTCCAGAAATTGGTTAAAACTTTAAAAATTTACTAAAAAAGAATGCTAATGAAATGATGCTAAAAAATTGCGGTTTGCAACGATCGAATTGGAGAGAGATCGGTTTTTTTAATATAAAAAAAAAGTTTTGGTTCAAAAAATTACCGCTAGATGGCGCTGAGATGCATAATATGAAGCAGATATCAAGGAAGGACTTCTAGTTTGGGACGATCCTCCAAACGATCCGTTTCTTCAAAGAGTCTGACAAGCTTCAGTATCCCAGCACATGAAACAGGATCTATTCTCGTCTGGAGTCTTTTTGCTTTGCGGAATTATCTCAATGCGTCAGTTTCTGATTCCCCGTTCTTGAAAATGAGCTTAAGGATAGCACTGCTGGCATCGAATAAAAAACTAAGTGCATTGATGTGTTTTATTCACAGCCTGATTTGCATAAAAATGCTTCATATTATGCATGCCAGCGCCATCTATCGGTAATTTTTTAACTAATTTTTTTGTTGTTAAAAAATTGATCTGTCTCCAATCCCATTCGCAGAATTGCCAAGTCTCCGGCTTTTTGAATACCAGTATTTTATTAGAGAAAATGTTGTTATTTCAAATCTCAAAATGCTCCGATTAAATAAAACAAGACTTTCTGTATTAAAGTACTGGTATCCAAAAAGCCGGAGACTTGGCAGCTCTGCATTCCTGCAATCCGGAATTTTCAGTATCATTTGTTTCTTTTTAATGAATTTTTAAAGTTTTAACGAACTTTTGGCGCACGTAGTAACTAAATGTAAATTTAATTAAATGTACTAACTATTTAACTTAATTATTTTATTTAAGTATTTAACTAAATGTAATTACGTAGTAAATAAAAATTTTGAAGTGTTGGTGTGAAGAAAATACATTTATTAAAAAAAATGAGCAAGGAAATTCTCTTCTGAAAATTTGCTGATGTAATACTTGTTTTCTAAAGATTAATTACATTTAAAATCATTTGTGGCAGAAAACTTCCAAAATGCCGGGTTGTTTCTGTAAGCAAAATAAATAAATAAATAAAGGTAGTAAAGTAATTGTAATGAAATAAATAAATAAAATAAAATGAATAAACTGCATTGTATAATGATACATGTTTAAAATATATTTGTTTCCTAGAGATATTTATGCGAAATATAAATATTTTCAAAGTGTCTTCACCTCTGTCAGGAAAATATTTCGCTTGAAAAGTCAAAAGTAACATTATATAAGTATATTTTTAGAGACACACAAAATACCATGCTGGTTTTATGTGGTTTTACCAGGCTTCCTTTAAAGATTTTCAGCCGAACAAATCTTTCAGGTTTTCTTTTACATATTCCTACTTTTGACATCATCAAAAAATTTTAGAAAGAAGAGTACAGAGAGAAAAAAAACTGTGCGTGATACATCGATATTTTGTAATGTCGATCCGAATTACATAATATTTATTAGAGCATTCAAAGAAATTTTATTCAAAACATTTTCTGTTTTAGTACTGCCTGTCATTACAGTTTTCTTCATATTAATTATATTTCAAACCATTAGCAAAAGAAAGAGTTTCAGTATTCCGGGTAGTTCTTTATCTATCTACCCCTTACTCTCTGTCAAAAAAGAAAAAAAAAAGGAGAATAAAGCGAAAATGAAATAATAAAGTCAAAACCAAAAATAACAAAAGTCAACACGAAAAATAACTAAAAATGCATTTTTATAGAGATACAGGAAGTGGCGTAGCCTTAGAGGGGTCCAAATACTCTGGATACCAGTAATAATGTAAAGTTTTCTTCAAACTGATTATCGCAGAAAGTTCTCCGATTAGAATAGGTCAAAGAAAACTTTACAAAATTAGTGGTATCCAGAGCATCGGGACTCCTCCCTATGATGTAGAGATCATATATATTTGTAATTTTATTCAAAATTTATAATTTCTTAATTTTTCAAAAAGTTAATTCATATCTTTATTTAAATTCTATTCATTCTAAAGCAAAGTCATATCTATCCCACGATAAATGCTATTTAATCATGTACGCGTAATCTTTCATTTATTCTGCAGCTTTCGTTAACCGCATAAAAGTATTTCTCTTCTAAATTAAGAATGTGACGACGGTTATTTCGCATATACATTGATACACTAGTATTCTTTTGTAGATATATCCGCTCCGCAAATCTATTAAAATTCACTTATGTTGTGCATCGCGGTGCCTTTATTCTGCCAGCCTTCGATTGTCTGTTCCATCTGGAATGCAAATCTAGATTCTTTTCAACTGCTTGTTTGCATTTTGTTATTAATAACACTTTATTCATCCTAATGTATAACTTCCGCTTTCCCAGGATAAGCCGCAGGGTTGCTCCGTTAAAACCTATATTTTGATAACGCGCCTAACTTTGCATCTCTGTTCTCTATCTCCCACGCAAAATTAACATTGATATATTCTAAACCGTCTTAAAATTCCGAATGGCGATAAAAATTAATGCACGTGTAATCTGGCGATATTGGGATGACTTCTGACACACATGTACATCTCGGAAAGTAGATCAGACTTCTCTTAACCTCCGCTAAAAGAGGTTGTTGCTATTGATGTAAAAAGACCACCTCCCAAACTTTACCATCATAGTCAAGTCCCTAATAAATAAAAACCTTGCAAGGAGCTATGGATTCTTCTCTATTCTTGTTTACATTTATGCTGACTTCTTACAGGAAACGTTCCCGTGGAGTTATTGCGACAACTACTTCTATTACGGTGATTTTTTAAGTACATTACGATCACATAGTATCAACCCGTACTCCAGCCAATAACCACACCATACTCCCCCTCCACACTGGCTACGCCACTGGATACAGGTCATACAATATATTTTTATACAGGTATAAGGACGTCCGGTATTATAGAAAACTATTTACATTTGGGGCAATACAACATCCCGATATTGTTTAAAACCCGAAAAGAGAATACAGTCACGAACTAAAAATTTCGGCGAATAGTTTTTATTGACAAAAATTATTTTACAAAATTTAATTACTTGCAAACAAAGAATAATAATAATTAATTAACGTATTGTGAAATAGTTGGGAAATAGGAGGTTAAAAATGAAGAAAACGAATACAATTTGGCAAAAAACAGATTAAATAGTTTGAAGAGAGCATGATCAAAATTTCGTGTCTAGCTGGTTAGACAATATACTTCAATTCATACTTCAGATTTCCACAAATAACAAATCTAAGGATCGGTCTTTGCGCCACCATAATCATGGAGTATTATGAGATATTGGTATTCCATATAACACGACACCGCCCGTCATTTTTTCCCGGTTTGGGAAAAAATTGACTCATTGTTTAATGGTGTGAATCGCGAGCTAAAAAACGAGTATTACAGCATAAACTGTTATTATTTTGCCGTACATTATGCTTAGTTTTAATGTAAAAATATTACTGCTAATAATGAATAAAAAGTATTGAAAAATTATCTCCTGAAACTTTTTAAAGACGAAAAACAAACATTTATTCACACAACTCGCCCTGACGCCGACCGACGAACTGCGCGTTCTAAGGGGAGGGGGGGGGGGGCATTATGAAATGTTTTAAGTAGTTTACTATATTTCCGCTTGGTGGCAGCACTTTACTAAACAGAAACCTTGGTATTCCATATTTCCCAACTATTCCATAACACCAGAAGTTCCTCTACATATACGAAATAAACATTTTCAAAATATCGAATCTTCACATCCTCATAAAAAATAATATATCATTTGAAAATTAGAAAAAAGTGCTGGTCATTTAACCTGTTAACCGGGGAATAAACTTTTGTTCAACTGATATGCCTGATTACCAACGGTGCACACTTTCACCAATAAAAAAGAATAGATTTTTTTCCCTTATTCATAACAGTAATTTTGCATAAATAAGATGTTTTAATAAGATGAAAAATTCTATTCAAATTTTACTGGTGGAAGTAATGAGTTCGAAATATTACAGTAGTAATTCGTGTATGACGGAATATTTCGTCATACCCAGTTAGCAGGTAAATTCTTTCTTTTGCTCTATCTATTCGTTTAGCTGCCACTATAATGTAACATAAGAAATATATTTTAACAACCATACAAAGTATTATATCAGTCTTACCACGATTCCAGTACAAATTTTCAACTGGACAAATCTTTCAGCATTTTTAAAAAAATTATTATTCCCATTTTCGTAATCATCACACAATTCTGTAAAGAATAGTAGTAAAAGTTTTTTTTTCTTTCCATAAGAAGTAGATATTTGGAAATGTCAAGGTGAATTCTAAAATATTTAGGGGAAAATCGTAGAATGTCATTTTGTACTGAAATTTTGCTGTTTTGATACCTACTATCAGTGGAATTGTCTTCAAATTAAGTACATCGGTCACATTATAATATCTGTTATTGAAGTAAGAATACAGACTCTACAGTTCTGTCCGAAGAAATAAAGAATTCTCAAATCAAATGTGTGAGGACTGCGAATGCCTTTTCTTGCTCTAGTAGCGCCTCCTTCTGGAAAAACAGAAAAAACGCGGCAGAACTTGGAATGGCGGCAACGAAGAATGTTGTTTGTCATGAGAGACGAGAATACGTCGTCAGAATGGCCGTGAGTATTGCCGGTCATAAATACGAAAAATGAAATTAATTATTTATGTTATTTAGTGTAAATCGTACTGTTCCTGTCACTGTCATGTGGTGTAACTTTAGGTGGTGTATTAAACTTTTGTTCGTCATTAGAACGGCCTTTTATTAAACAAGAACACTCCCACAATTAATAGAAGTTTTACAAAAAAGTAACAAAGAATATAGTTACGCTAGTCGACAGAAAAATAAAAATAAAAATAAAAATAAAAATAAAAAGTTCTCTTTCTTGCAAAACATATATGTAAACTGTATAGATCTAATATTCCTAAATCTAAATAGGACATCCAAATTTCCCCAGCA